>OX352478.1:23027376-24452376 GCA_947093115.1 Brenthis daphne | reverse complement strand
TGTGTGTGTGTGTGTGTGTGTGTGTGTGTGTGTGTGTGTGTGTGTGTGTGTGTGTGGTGTGTGTGGTGTGTGTGTGTGTGTGTGTGTGTGTGGTGTGTGTGGTGTGTGTGTGTGTGTGTGTGTGGTGTGTGGTAAGTGGTGTGTGGTGCGTGCGTGCGTGCGTACGTGCGTGCGTGCGTGCGTGCGTGCGTGTGCGCGTGCGCGTGCGCGTGCGTGTGCGTGTGTGTGTGTGTGTTGTTGTAATAAATAAAAATAGGTATGTGGTTAAAACCTATGTTTCATATTTATAATACAGTTGTTGTAAGTTGTCACTAACACAAAAACGAATGAATCAAAGAAGTTAATAAAAATCAAATGCCTTTATCCCAATATTTTTTCGAAGAGGTTATGGACTTCTGAACGTGGCTGTACCTAGTGTTGTGGAGATGGAAAGACGTATTAACGTATGACGTATTGAGTGTGTGCTGGTATGTGTGTTTGAGAGAGAGATAGATTGTATGATTATTTTTAGTATGTCATCATCATCAGCCCTTTTTAACGACCCACTGCTGGGCACGGGCCTGCCTCAGTACGAGGGATCAGGCCATACTCCACCGCGCTGGCCTAGTGCGTGTTGGTGTAGTCTTTCGAAAACTTGCTAGGTTTTTCCTGGTAACTTTTTAGTATGTAATGTATACTAATACTGTATAACTATGTATATATGATACGACCAAGTGTGAGTTTGACTACGCAAATTCAAAGTTAAAGCACGAAAAAGCTAGTGTTTCATATATTGTCGTGTTAGATATATTTTAGTAATGCTTATTTTATTTTAAAGTACACAATATTAATATTATTAAATTTTTATTTCAGTGGACGTTCCTCATTACTCAAGCTACTACCATGAAAAATATGATCTCTAATTTGAATTCATCAGCCAGCCCAACCATTCTACACACAAATAATAATACCAATAGGGACAAGATTAATAATATTGATCATATTATGACCACTGATCCAGCACATTCGTCAGTTATTTTAGCCACTTTACATAGCGACAATAGTTCAGATATCATAGAACCATCAAAAGCGATAATAACACAGGTCTACAAAAAAAAATTTTTGTTTGGTGCCGCTAATTCTAGGTTATATTTTGGTTAATTAGCCCACAAGATGTCGTGTGAAGCTGTCAAAATTGTGAAGCTATGTTCAGGTTTGTATCGATCGATATAATAACCTAAAAAACGTATTTTATCATAATTAATGTCATTATAATCAATATTTTTTTTTTAATTAATAATATTGATATGCCGTCGTCAAGAAGGTGTTGAGTAAATAATCCAAATACATTTTGTTACATTTGTGGTGAATATGTAGTGAAAAAGTTTAGAAAACCTATAACAGATTCAGTGAAGAAGACATATATTGATTACTTTAAAATAGAGATGAAGGCTCTGAACAAGCCGTGGGTTCCAAACATTGTGTGCAAGTTGTGTAGTGAACATTTAAGACAGTGGGCAAACGGTAAACGTAATCATTTAAAGTTTAATGTGCCGATGATTTGGACAGAACCGAAAAATCACATTGATGACTGTTATTTTTGTGTTGTAGAATTACATGGTATAAACAAAAGAAAAATGACATATCCTGATTTACCGTCTGCTAAAAGACCTCGACTGTGTTCAGATGACGTACCATCTCCTATGAGTCAAGATCTTTCAGATCTATCAGATTTTTCGGACACCGAGATGATGGAAGTTTTTTCTGATGAACGTGACAGTGATTTTAAAGTGTCAACAGCGCCTTCACTTTTTTCTCAAGATGCTTTAAGCAATTTGATTAGAGACCTTGACCTTTCGAAAGAGCGCTCTGAGCTACTAGCATCTAGACTCAAAGAAAAAAATTTGTTATCTCAAGGTACAAAAATAACATTTTATCGTGATCGCGAAAAAGAATTTCTTCCATTTTTTAGCTCAGAAGATGATATAGTTTTTTGTAATAACATTGGTGGCCTTCTAATGAAATTGGGGCTCTCAGGGTACAAAGCTGATGAATGGAGATTGTTTATGGACAGCTGTAAGCGTAGTTTAAAATGTGTTTTACTAGATATTGGTAACAATCATGCAGCTGTGCCTATTGCTCATTCAACGAAATTAAAAGAGGAGTATCAAAACGTGGATCTTGTTTTGAAAAAACTTAAGTACTCGGAGCACCAATGGGTTATATGTGTCGATTTAAAAATGGTCAACTTTCTATTAGGCCAACAAAGTGGGTACACTAAATTTCCGTGTTTCATATGTTTATGGGACAGCAGAGCAAAAAAAGGCCACTGGATCAAGAAAGATTGGCCTTTGAGAGATAACATGACGGTTGGCAAACAAAATATTATAAACCCGCCTCTAGTTTCTAGTGATAAGATTATTTTGCCTCCATTGCACATCAAATTGGGACTTATGAAGCAATATGTTAAGGCATTAGATAAAACTAGTCCGTGTTTTGTATATCTTTCAAGAAAGTTTCCTGGTTTAAGTAATGAAAAACTAAAAGCTGGTATTTTTGATGGCCCACAGATAAGACTTTTAATGAAAGACAACGATTTCATACATTCAATGAATAATTTAGAAGCAGCGGCTTGAAAATCTTTTGTTGCTGTTGTAAAAAATTTCTTAGGAAATCAGAAGGCCGAAAATTACAAAGAGTTAGTTCAAAACCTCTTAATTAGCTTTAAAAATCTTGGATGTAATATGAGCATAAAAGTACACTATCTGGACAATCATTTAGACAAGTTTCCTGAAAATCTTGGAGCGTATAGCGAAGAACAAGGAGAACGTTTTCATCAAGATTTAAAGGTGATGGAAGATAGATACCAAGTTCGCTGGGATGAGCATATGATGGCAGATTACTGTTGGAGTATTACACGGGAATGTCCTGAAGACATCCATCGGAGAAAATCTAAAAAGAAAAGCTTCTAACCTATGAAATAAAATGTGTAATTAAATGTATTTAACTGTTTTGAATTAAATGTTCTTTTGTTTTTTAATAAATGAAATCTCGAAAACTATACGTAGCATTAAAAAAGTAAGTATCACGTTTTTATCAGGGTACGGAATGTACTTGAAATCAGTTTTACTTTTAGCGGCACCAAAATCATTGTAGACCTGTGTAATCTAACTGGTATACCATACTTAAGGACATCTTATACTACACTTCAAAATGTAGAAGCTACTGAGTATGACGATTATCTACAAAATCAATCCTTAGCTCAAGACACTGACGATTTTTCTCCGGATACTGACGACGATTATCATCCTAACTCTGGTCCAACTTCTGAATCGGATGATAAAACGTTCATCGCCACTAGTGCTAGTGACAATTCGCAAAATTTGCAAGAAATAGGTAGGTCTAATTCTACTCCCATGGTGGCAAATGAAGACCCTAGTACTGAACCATCCACAAGTGGCTTGCAACAAAATTCACTTATAAAAAGAAAGCAAAAGGTGTTCCCGCCTAAAGAGCATAACTCCAAAAAACGTAGAAACCCTGAGCAGTGGAAAAAAAAAGCTGCGGCATTAGCTAATAAATAAAAAAATAAAAAAAAATTAGCTAGACAAAAAGGAGAAGAGTATTTATCGTATAAAAATTCAATAGTTCCTAAAAAAGATATAAAAGAAGGTTTGTTGTGCCACGAAAAATGCAGATTGAAATGTTCAGAAAAATTTTCATCAGATCAAAGGAAGCGGATTTTAAAAGATTTTTATTTATTAGATGTTGACGGGAAAAATGCACTACTGTTTCAGAGTTTAGTAAGCAAACCAACAGCAAGACAAAGAAAAGGGTCTATAAAACATAAAACGGCAACCTATAAATATTTTGTTACTCATGACGGTATTACGCATGAAGTTTGCAAGCTTGGACTTTGTGCTTTGTACCAAATTGGGCGAAAGAAAGTGGATATTATTAAAGAAAAAATTAAAAGTGGAAGTTCAGCCCCAGCTCCAGACCAAAGGGGAAAACATTCTAGCAGACCACATAAAATGGACTCTGAAGTGCGTGACAAGATAAAAAATCACATTTCGAGTTTTCCCGCAGAGCAGTCCCATTATTCCCGTAATAATAATATACATAAGCTCTATCTTTCTCCACTACTAAATGTGACAAAAATGTATAACCTTTATATCGAGATGTGTAATGCTGAAAATTTGCCAGATAAATTCAAGGTTAAGAAAACCACATATAATAATGTTTTTGTAACTGAATTTAACTTATCGTTTGGCTACCCAAGAAGTGATACTTGTGCCACTTGCGATGCAGGAGAGTCTACAGAAGAACATAAAGAAAATCATCACAATGCAGTTGAAGCTATGCGACGTGATAGAGAAAATGGCAAGCAATGTAACGATGTAATCTTTATTACGATAGATTTACAACAAACAATGCCTCTGCCTAAAATCCCTACGTCAAAGGCTTTTATTTACGCCAAATATGGTTTTACAATTTTGGGATTCACGTAGTCACCAAATCCAAAGAAAACGCATTTTTTGTACGTGGACAAAAGATGATGCTGATCGTGGAAGTTGCGAGATTGCCAGTTCTCTGTTAAGATTTGTCGAGATAGAATGCAGCACTAGCAACGAAAAAAAAGATCACCTTGTGATATGGTCAGATTCGTGTGCTGGCCAAAATAAAAATTTTAACATGATTTGCTTGTACCAGTACATGATATTGAAGGGTTATTTCAAGACAATAGATCATAAGTTTCCTGAAGTTGGTCACTCCTATCTCGATTCAGACCGAGATTTTGGGAGAATAGAAAAGGTCCTTAGAAAACACGAAACAGTGTTTGTACCCGAACAATACCGGGATATAATTTGCAAGGCATCAAAACTAAATCAAGTTATTGATATGTCCGGACATTTCAGGAACATCAGTTGCTTGCACGAAAAACTAAATCTGATAAATAGAAAAAAAGATGTTAATAAATCCAAAGTCAACTTCAGAGATGGTATTCGTTGGATACGTGTGGAGGAATTTGGTTCGTATCTATATAAAGAAACTTATGATGTCATGACACCCTTTAAAAATGTGGATATATTAAAAAGAAAGTCCAGACCAGATGATTTTATTCTAGAACGGGTATCTGGTAGCTAAGGCACGATAACAAGAGAGAAGAAAGATAACATTAAAGACCAACTAAAATTTGTGAAGCCCGAATATCGATATTTTTACGAAGAAATTCTATAAAAGTGATTTTTTTTTCATTTTAAGTTTAATTTCATGTCAATAAACACGTTCATACATTATTGTTGTATTATTTACACAACAAATATGTTTGTGAATGAAGGTGTTATGTACAGTTTTTATGTAAATTACCCTCATATATACCAAGTTTTTCCTAACAGCATTATATACTTTATAATAGACATAATTACCTGTATTTTTTGAAGCTCAAAGGATTATAACTCTTACACTACCAATTTCTACAACTAAAATACCTCTAACGTTAATTTTCTCGAGTTTTTGTTTTTGTATCATATCACCTTCATCCACTCATGTCTTCAATTAATATCGTATACGTGTAAGTTTAATTAAGAAAATAGTAGTGTTTTTTCTCAAAGTAAGTATAAATTAATACAGTGATCGATTTATTGGCAGTGCGTTGTTATTATAAACAATACAAATTGTACTATCTAACAATAAAATATTTCAATTTCTATTTTGTTTAACTTTTTCTTGTATTTTAAGTATGTGCTTGATTGCAGTTACTTTTTGAGTAAACAAGGTAAAAATATACAATTTTTACTTAATTTAACTTTATCATTTTTTAGATGCCTGCGAGAAGAAAAATATCCCGAGGCAAATGGATATACTTCTAGAGTTTGCAGAGTCGAATCGCGACATAGCTTTAGGTCGCTTAACAGGCGGACCACTAGCCCATCGGGCTACCCGGCAAGCTTGGGTTTCAGTAGCCAAAAAACTAAATGCAGAAGCGGAAGGTTCCACAAAAACGGCTGACCAGTGGCGTCGCGTATGTTTTCAATTACTATCTTATACTAAAAAATACTAATACATAATTTGTCGTCAAGAAAATAATCCCATGTATCTCCCTTGGTGTTTATTCTTTCAAATATTTAAGTGGCATCATTAATTGGCATTCATTCAAAAAAAAACTCGAAAATAAGGACCCCAAAGACTCAGAATCAGAAAAAACTAAACATCTTGACAACACGTCAAATGTTATTACAAAATACATAAATCCTTACACTTATAAGGGTTGATTGTTTTTGTCACCCAACTGGGTAAAGGTACTTATGCACCTTTTTAAGATGTTTCTATTATTGTCATGCATTAAAATGTCTTATTTTTTACAATCCAGTATTGGATAGAGTTTAAGGCGAAAACGAAATCCATAGCAGCAGACTCTAGAAGGAATGCCTCAGCAACTGGTGGAGGGCCTAACAAACTCGTTCCTCTTACTGATACAGAAGAACGAGTGCTGGCAATAATTGGTACGGTAGCGGTGGAGGGTTTGCCTGGTGTGCGCCTGCCTCTTGATGTAAGTTATTAAAGTATTATAATTTAAAATAATAAGTAGGTATCAAATAAAATTTCAAACATTTTACAGATACCTACAGCAGAAGGGACTCAGCCTCCAGGTACCTCAGAGGCTGTACCAGCCAGCCCCAGTACAGCTTTACCTATGCCACATTCCTCAGCTCCTTATCCCGATATTATATCTCCAGAACCTCCAATGGACGTGGAATGGCTTGAAGAAGAAGTTCCATCTCCATTAGGAGTTCCATTCTCTGAGCCTTCATCCTCAAGCCCACTTCTCCCAGACACATAGCCCCCTGCCCCAGCCACATAGCCCCCTGCCCCAGCCACAGAGCCCCCTGCCCGAGCTACAGAGCACCCTGCCCCAGCCACACATACTATACAGTCAGTCAATTCACCTGAAGTTGGGTTTCGATCTCAATTATTACGACGCGGACGCAGAGTCCGAACGACGGAGAACGACGTTTAAGATTGGCAAGAAAAAAAACTGAATTAAAGACGAAGACGGTGGAAGACGGCAGTAAAAAGACAGCGCGGCGAGTTGAGATGCGGCGGCGGCCGCCATGTTTTACAACTTTGAGGGAGCCGTACCTCAGTTGAACGGAGAGGACAAATCCTACTCATCAACAAAATAAATAAATAAATAAATAAATTCTTTATTGACATAATTTTACATACATAGGTGAAAGAATTCCCTAGCCCCTGCGCTCGTTAAAAACTGTATTGCAGGAGCCAGTGTCATCCCCATATGATTAATGACTGGTTTATGCCAACACAGTGATATATGTAGGTAGGTACAGACAACAAGAGTAACATTAAGAAAAAAAAAAAAAATTAGCACACAAAAATAATTACAAAATGAAAAAAAAAAAAGTATGTGTGTGTGTTTGTGTGTGTGTGTGTGTGTTTGTGTGTTTGTGTGTGTGTGTGTGTGTGTATGCGTGTGTATAAGTGAGTGTGTGTTTGTAGATACTATATAGCATTTTTTATAATTTCTTCTGTCGCATCGTAATCTAAACTTTTCAGCCAGGTAATTAAAATTTTTTTCAGCTTATTGTTAGGATGTTTCTTATGGGCTCAGGATATTGAAGATAATGCTGAGATATTTAACTGGACACCACAACAAAAGCTTATAATAGTCAGGCGTTCGTTGTGTGGCACGGCAGGCCTTTGGCTAAAAGCTTAAACGAAACGAGCGAAATTTCCCGATTACGTTGCTATTCAATACATAATCGACGGCATCAAGGGTCTGCAAATAAACAAGGTGATATTATATGGCGTCACTACATACAGCGCTCTCAAGGAGAGGCTTATCATTTATGAAAAGATACAGACAGACAAAAAGAAAGAAGCGCGGGTCGAGACGGCTGTAAAGAAAAAATCAGAGGCATCATCATTCACTCGTCGGTGTTATAATTGCGGAGATAAACATTTAGCAAACCAGTGTACGAGAGGGATTAAGTGTTTTCGGTGTAATCGGTTTGGGAACCATATTGCATCGCGGTGCTCTGTGATTGGTCGCGTTGAAGGCGGTGGCAGTGCCTCTGTCGGCGCAAACGCAAAGTTCGAGACTCGTAACAATGAGACGTCGATAAAGCAGTCTGCAGCGGCTTCGTCACCACTTCCGGGTCGTGGAACATCGGCAACTTCACTGTCAGTAAAACAGCGTTCGGATATGTTTGGGTCAGCAGCCAATCAGTGCGAGCGGCCATGACAGCGAAAACGTAAGAGAATTAGAAGTTTGATATTTCTAGCCAAGCTGCTGATGATCTTAATGTCAAAAAGTGGAATAAAATCAGTATTGTTCCACTCGCTGCTGATTTAAAACTATTCAAAGGTTATCTTTGTTACATATCAAAAGTCTTCCGATAATTTAACGCAATCAGAAGAAAAAACGAACGTTGAAACTTTTAACAACTTTGTTGAGTCAACATATTGTGGCGTGCTTTTTCTGAATAGACGTCGGCCGGCGAATTAAAACGATTAAAATTGAGCTATTACAATGATTACGATGCTATCGTTCGATAGCAATAAGTATGAAAAATTTGACAAAATTATTTCTTCGACGGAAAAAACATTAATAAATAAATTAAAAAGAATAGTAATCCGTGGTAAAAGAGGAAGAGGCGTGCCAGTTTTGTTTAATATTGAAGTGCAAGAAGATATTAAAAAAATATCAGTGAGACATATGTATGTTGAAAATGAGAAGTAAAGGCAGGTGGATCGACTGTTTGCGGCTACAAAATTTTAGAAAAATATGCCAAAGCAAGCGGTGCCAAAAATTACAGGGCTCTTACATCCAAGCGGCTTAGAAAACATCTAGCAAAGATGACCCAATTATTTACTATGACTGAATCAGAGCTAGAGCAAGTAGCTATATTTATGGGTCACACATTAATAATAAAATAATTATAGGTTACCTAGCGACGTTTATCAGACTGCAAAGATTTCTAAACTTTTACTATTGATGGAGAATAGAAATGCGAATAAATATCAAGAAAAAGCTTTAGATGAAATAGACTTGAACTTAGATGAAGAAGTTATAGGATACGAGATAGAAAATCAGGAAGTCTTGAATTAGAAGAAGAAGGTCCTTCGCAAAATGTGAATATGTATATCAGCGAGCAAGCTCCATGTCCTTCCCAAAAAATAAACCAAACCACCTTGGACAACAGAACAAAAAAATGTCGTGACCAATTATTCTAAAGAACACATTAAATATAAAAAACCCCCAAAACATGCTGAATGTGACGAATTGAAAAATAAATATCCTACACTTGTTCACAACAAGGACTGGCTTTAAATTAAAGTAAATATACAAAATACTTATTCAAAACGATGATTGAAGTAATATAACTTTTGCAAATGAAAAGGCAATTTATAAATAATTGAAAAAAAAACAATTTGGAATGTAGCTCAGAAAAAACTCAAAGATTAAAAAATGCAGGATTCTGTAATACATATTAACTTGGTTTCAACATTTTGACGTTACTACGGACCACTAAAAAATACTAGTTGTACGTAGTGTACGTAGTGGTCCGTAGTTAAGTCAATCAAATAGGTAAAACATGTAGTAATTATTAAAAAAAATATTAATAAACACGTCAAATATCAAATATAAATCAGGATCTATTACGATACATATAAATCAACTCGATGTTGAAAACCGCACTAATATCCGTTGCGTTTAGGAGGAGCCATAAATCTCTGCCTCTCAAATCTTGGTTACCAATAAAGTAACTGCATATTTATTCGTGAAGTGTAGAAGATCTACTTTCACCCGAATAAGTATGAATAGACTTATGTTTAATGGTTAGAATGTTTTTTTAGTAGTTATGTAAGTAGGTAAGGCTAATAAAAGAAGTACTGTATGTCTAAATGTATGTATTTAACGTCCGTCCGTTTATTGCTATCTAACTGTAATTTAAATACGACACCAAGTGATGCAAAGATTTTGACTGCTATAAAAGCGACAAATTTTTTATTCTATGTATCTAACATAAAAGTAAAAAGATTTGGTCGATCCATGTGAAATTGAATTTATTCTTAAGTATTGGTAAAGTGAATCTAAAGTCAGGGATATTTTTCTATTAATAGATACTAAAATTGTTTGATGTCCAACAATAGGTGCTTATATCATATAGACTATAAAGAAATTTTATTAATAATTGTTGTTGTAATATTGATATCATAGTAGCTTAAGTGTGAGAAATTCTAATAATAATACCAAAATTTCATGTACAACACTAAGTGCCAAAGTCATATAGAGTAATTTTATTAATAATTGTTGTGATGTTGATTATAATAGCTAGCTTCATTATTTATCGATTTTATTGTGACCTAGTGGTAGAAGTGAAGTGAAGTGACGTTCGAGGAATAGGAGATGTGTTCACATACTATAAAATCTGTTTCAATTCTCCTCGGTCTCCCCTACTTATAAAAAAAAAATCATTTTTTTAATTTTGTTCGTCTGTATGTTCCGGCTAATCTCCGAAACGACTAGACTGATTTTGACGGGACTTTCACTGGCAGATAAAATTAAAGCTAAAGTTATAAGGTGTAACTTAGGCTACTTTTATTTTAGAAAAACAATTATGGTTCCGTTAAAAAAAAATGTTCCTAGGGATGCACCCGAGCGAAGCTATGGTACGTTGCTAGTAATTTAATATAACGGTAGCAATAGGCATAACATTTTATCAATTTTTAATTAACGACTCTTAGAGATAATTATTTTTATTAGGACTTTTATCGATGTTGGTTCTCGTTATAAGTTTATCTCAAGTGGTCAAATATCAAGTACGTACTCGACTACGGTAGTATAAAAGGTATGTAAGGATAGAAACGAGTACTAAAGCTCTATCAATTTTATATCACGAATACTAAAAAAAAATCAAGATGAAAGCTTTTTTTATCTTTTGTGTTATTTTGTTTTTACTTCATCTTAAAGCGGCAAATGGTGAGTAACTTTATAAGTAAATAGTTTTCAATCAATTTTCTATGTAATATATGTAGAGCAAACTGATCGAAAACTTTTAGAAACAAAAATTAAAAGACAAAAATAAACTTTACTTCTACTCTTATTATACTTTTATTTAAATAATTTTGTTATTAATGAAGTATTTATTTAATAATAAACAGTTTTCTTAATTACGTGGTACTAACATATGATTTTCTTTTCTTAAATATTTCGTTATTTTTATATTATACTAGCGGCTCACTCACGCTTCGCTCGGGTTCGCCTCTAGGAAAACAAAAACAAACTTATCCCACGAGAACCGTACATTTTTCCAGGATAAACAGTAGCCTATGTGCTATTCCAGACTATAATCTATGTCTGTGCTAAATTTCATCCACATCCGTTCAGTCGTTCTGGCGTGAAAGAGTAGCAAACATCCATACTCACAAACTTTCACATTTATAATATTGAATACGGATTTGTATTTATCACATCACATCACGTTAAATTAGGTAACTAATTTTTGTACAACCATATTTACTCGCTAATTCAGTTAACCGCACCATATTAAGTTAAAATTTTATCGTTATACGTTATTTTTTATTCTAATAAGGTACAAGGTGTGTCAACATGTGGGATGACGGCTGCGTTAATGGGCAGATTGCCGGTTCAGGTAAAATTTAATCGTTTTGGCGGCTTACAAAGTATGCGTGTTTTAACTTTAAAACATTAAAAAGTAAAAAATAACTGATAGATAATTTTCATTTACTATAGATTTTTTTCAATTATCATTGAAGAAGTGTAAGTTATTGACAAAATTATTATAAGCTGATTACACCAATGTATTTTTCGGGAAAAAATTAAAAAAATGGTATGCTCAAGTTTTTAATTGACGCTTGTCACTTTGCAATTTGACGAGTCGTGAAAAAATAATAAAAGTTGGAATTCACGTAAAGTACATTTGTATTTTTTTGCCGTAGAATTTATTTATGTTTTTACTTTTAGGAATTTATCGATATTTTATATATTTTCATTATTTTATATTTTGGAGTATATTAAAAAAAAATTGATTTTATCAATATATATAGATATATATATATATTGATAATTACAGAAAGAAATTAAATTCATTCACAGTCTAATCTTGTTTATTCATTAGTTAAAAATATAATTTAAAAAATTTAAGTTGATATTAACAAAATTTAGTCATAGTTTTGTTAAAAAATCATAACGAAATGTAAAAAATCGACACAGAAAGTCGGAAATTAAAAAAAAAAATTTTTTTCAACGCTTTGCGCCCATCCATTTCTCGAGGGTAGCTGGGCATCGGGGGCATTTTAAGAATTTCTATTCCTTATATACCTGCTAACATTTTAAAATCATAAAACTCCAGGTTTATAATAACATTTTGTTCGCAAACCGGATTCCGATTGGACTATTAGTCAAGAAGTACTAATTTTGTTGTTTTAATTTGATATAAATATTCTAATTATTTAAATAAGTATTTCTGTTTATAATCCTACCATAATTTACTATGTGACTTCCTGCCCCTAACACTGTGATGATGATAAGTCTTCAATAAATAAATGTTAGAAGAAAAGAATTTAATTCATTTTAAAGTGGAATAAATGTACTACATGTTGATATAAAAGAAAAAAACGTGACATTCAACCCCATATTATATAGAAATTCATATTATTAAGATATTAAAGTAAGTAATCGAGATTTTTTATAATAATTTAAGAGATTATCAAATAAAAAAATACTATACAGTTGTGGTACCTGTATTTAGTAAATAGCTATGTATCCCAGCTTACTTAAATGCTATTTTTTTATTATATCTAGCTTAACTATTCGAGCTTGGTTTCAAGCCCTTAGATAGTTGTAGGTAGAATCTAGTTTATGGAATGTGTTCGCAGGTCGAGACGATGAATTCGTGAATGGCGATTTCAACCCCGGCAAGCGTTGCGTAAACATGTGGGACGAGGGATGCGTGAATGGGCAACTTGTTGGATCAGGTAGAGATTAATAAGTGATTGATCAACTTTTACCTTCTTTTACACGTGTGACATATAATTCAACATTTAATCTACTTAAATTATTTTTGACAAATTCATATTTTAGAGATCTGTTACTTTTTTTTATTTACGAAAACCTGACTATCGAACCCCTTTCCTGCGGAGTTGCCTGTTGATAAAACCACTAACTGCACATTCCTTTCGAAAGGATCATTATGTTCTATATATGTAAATGAGTAATATTTGTTTTTGTTACACTTTTGTTCTATTAGATTATTATTTAAGCACTAACTGGCTAATTTAAAAACAGGTCGGGACGATGAATTCGTAAATGGTGGATTTAACCCTGGTAAGCGTTGCGTCAATATGTGGGACGAAGGTTGTGTGAATGGACAACTTGTAGGATCAGGTACAGTTACATATTCGTATTATCAAATTAAGATCATTTGGGACTAAATAATATTAAATGGAATTTCACAATCGAGTTCAGTTCCTTTTACAAATTGTATACATCCCTTTTTAACATCCCACTTCTGGGCACGGGTCTCCCTTCTATGCGAGGGGGATCAGGCCGTAGTCTACCATGCTGGCCAAGTGCGGGTTGGTGGATTTCACATGTCTTTCGAAAGCTTGCTAGGTTCTATCAGGCATGCGTATTTCCTCACAATGTTTTCCTTTACCGTAAGACAAGTGGTAAACAAGTTGGAAATGATTCGCACATAAAAATATCAGAGATACGAAACCCGGCATTTTGAGCTAGCCACTCTTTCCCGAGCGAGGCTACCATTAGGCTACCATTGCCCTATGCAAATATGTATTTGAAATTCTTATGAAAGAAAACTTAACCAAAATTTGAGGTAAGCAGAATGTACACTTTTATCGAGTGTTTTTGTGCAGGTCGTGACGATGAGTTTGTGAATGGTGGGTTCAACCCTGGTAAACGATGTGTGGGAGTAAGCTGCAACGCACATAATTTAGGTAAATATGTCTTATCAGCTACGTCATAACTATTTTTATTTTTACTAATTTTATTATGTGAAAGTATTCGTTAATTTGTTTTTCTTTCATTGTCCTTTCGAGTAATGAAGTCATGAATTTAAACGCATAATTTAATAAGACGAAGGTGATTAATACATTTTACGATGTTAAAATTAGACTTGTTTTTTTAGTGTTTTCCTTATATGTGTTGACCTTGTCTCGGGGAGGAAGGGTTCAATCAATCCCTCTTACCTCACCTTTTCCGTAAAGACGTAATAAAACATCACTCTGTACAGAGTAGGTTCAAATCATGGCCTGTAGTCATGCTGAATTTATATTAACATTTTTTCTAGGTAATGACCAGCGACGCACCAAAGTAAACAACAGATTCGCCTATTTTCTTACGAAACACTTCAAGAATAACCACAACTAAATGATTACCACTAATCTATTAATTTGACTCCAAATAATACATCCATATATAAAGAATATAAGCTTAAGTTGTCGTTTTATTTAAAACTTTTGTTTCTATTTATTCCTTGGCGGGTTCACTTCACATGACTTTACCAAAGAAAATTAAAAAAAATATATTTTGATTAGTTTTAATAGATTATTCTTATTTAAATAATTTACCAAGACAATAACGTTAATATAGTCGGTAGTAACGCTCGTGTCCATTTAAAAATGTAGGTAGTTATCTAGCGCCAGGTTTTTCATTTGCCGGGTCGCGACCCGTTACCAGGTCATCAAAATAAAATACCGGGTCGCAACATTCCCTCCTTGTTTTATAAGTTATACCTAATATCGATCGACGCATATAACTATTTGTAAGCGATGAGCGGCGCGCACCCCACGGTCTTTTCAGCTAGTACATTATTTCCTTGTATGAGTTTTAATATGCGCGCTTTAGTACGAAGAGTGCTTATTAGATGGCGCTATCTGACAAGCTACGTTTGCTTTTACGCATACAACGAATGTATAGTATATTTGACTAAACAGACATTTCCCAAGTTTTAAATTTTTACAGAATATTATTTATCTAATTGTGTTTATAAGAATTCACTACCAACAGGAAACTATTATAAAAAACATTCCCCATGTGAAAAAGAAATGTATTAAACGGAAAGTAATTTCCAAATCTTTCTGTCAACTGTGTCAAGTCACAAGTGTCACTCAAGTTCAGATTTTCTTTCCGTTTGTTTTCGAAACTGCTCATGGTGTTTTTTAAGCTTTTTTGTGATATCTCTCGACGACTTCAGCGTGTTTTATGGATTTTGGTGATTCTGCTTCATACGTTTGACCCGTGCTCATTCTTGGACTCCGACGTTTGTTTTTCTCTCGTGTACCCCGGCTTCGTCAACAGGACTTCGATTTTCCCTCTCTGAAATGGCTGCAAAAGAACGTTGTTGTGTTCCAAGCTGTGGTAAGCTTTTTTTTGTAGATATATTTTAATTAGATGTAATTCTATGCACTTTAATGCAGTTAAAATCTTTTAAAATGAGTATGACTTATTGTCATTGGTTTATTTATGTTTTTAAATCAATTATCATTAATGGTATGCCCCATAAGGGAGCCCAACGTCAAGCATAACCATTATACTTCAAATAACATCTTTTCAATAACATAATAAAGAGACCCTCTAAATTTTACCAATAACATAACATTTGCAGGTTCACAAAATCATATCCTGCACAAGTTTCCTCACCCTGAAAAAGAATCTGACCGTTTTAGAACATGGCTATGTGCTGTTGGAGGAGATTTACTGTCACTGGATAACAACTACATTCACAAGTATCGAAGTGTATGCCATTTGCACTTTGAGTCAAGTTACTACACTTGGAGTAAAAGGCTAGCTCATAATGCCATTCCAACTCTCCATCTACCAGGTAGGTATTTATTATTACATACATAAAGTCACACCTATATCCCTTATGGGGTAAGCAGAGCAAGACAATAAAATAATTGATCCTGATGCCACATCTATCAAGGACTGGAGGATTATAATATAAGATAGTAAATTTTATCAAAAGTGATAGGTTGTTTGCCTATTGCCTACAAAACATCAAACCTTCCAATACTGCTACTGACTTTTACAGTACATTTACATGTGGGTAGAAATGCAGCTAGAACCTTCTATGTTTTTCTTTCACTCCCAGTTCAGCATGGAAGCATTGCCTATTGTTATTATTTATTTAAAAAGTTAAATTATGATGATAGTAAAGAGCTTTGCTACTTTGAAATATATTAATAAAAATTGTTGCAGGATTCTTTGTCAAAAGGCAACCAATGGCAGAAGTCACAAATCTTGCGATTGCTTCCACATCATCAGCAAATTTAAAGAATACTACAGCGGAGTCATCCATATTGGGTTAGTAGTAATATCACTAGAAAAGAAGGGACAACAGTATATATTTTACTCTTTGATGAAATGTCATTGAAAAACATCTCCAGTATAACCCGAAAGAAGATCTAATTGAAGATTATCAAGATCACGGTTGCCAAGAAAGGTCAGCAAACATTGCAGCATATGCCTTGGTATTTATGATCGCGGGAATAAAGAAAAAAGAAAAGCAACCCATAACCCACTACTTTTCAAGTGCATTTTCTACAGCGGACCGATTGGCAGTGCTCATTAAAGAGGTTTAGTGTATTTTTAGTCCTTATCTGAAATTAAAAATTATTATTAGCAAATTAGGCATGTTACTGTATACATACTGTTTTAAGTATTGTTTTTTCCTTTTCAGGTTTTAAATGAGTGTTTTAATGCAGGCATCAATGTGACTGCTACAGTTTGCGACATGGATGGTGTTAATAGAAGGGCAATGCAGGGCAAAGGCAAGGGAAGATGGACAATACAAGCCCGAACTTTGTTTATGCGCCAGCCTTAACAAAAGATCATCTGAACCCCAATAGCAAACAAAATATTAAAGTGTCATTGGCATGCCAAGTGTTAAATAGCTCGATAGCTGGAGGAATGTATGCTAAAATTAGCTCAGGTGAGTTTTTCTTATTAGCTCACACATTATTACCTAATGAAGAAAATTATACTTCGTGTCTCTCCCAAGGATGATTGTTTACAAGCAGTAGTACGCCAGATTGATGCTGTCCTAATCACACTTTTAAAGCTATATATACTTTTTTTAAGCTTTTACTCTTAAAAGAAATAGTTTCAACTTTTCGTTTCAAGTTTGATTCAACTGTCATTACGCGTTTTTGTGTTATCCGAGTCACAACAATTTTACAAATTTTGTAAAATCAACATGGAAAAAAGAAAGCGACAGGACAATAACAATACTGATATCGGGAGGAAAGTTCTAAAGAAAGTAAAAAAGTAGTTCTAAAGAAAGTAGATAGTGAGTACTAAGAAGAGAATAATATTATCATCGTTGTCTGACGATTCTATAAATGAAATTTTAAAATTAGAATCACTTGCATACTCGCATTATACTGACATTGAATTTCAAGATAATATTTTATTCCAATTAAATAAAGCAAATTTATTACTAAAAATATGCCGACGTATATCGTGTGTGCAAATTGTTTCCCGATGTCCTGTGTGTGGATACAATGAAAGCAATTGTCCCGACGTAATGTGTCTGGAGTAAAATTTGTTTTCATTTATATAATTATTAAATGGTAAGTGATACACCTTTATTACTATGGATATGAATATGCCGACGTACATCGTGTGTGCAAATTGTATCCCGACGTCCTGTGTGTGGATACTATGAAGGCAATAATCCCAACGTAATGTGTGTGAATTAAAAATTATCTTCATATTATTTTTATATATTTAAATTATAAAATAATTATATTAATTAAATATATAAATATTTAAATTAAATGGGACTCCCAGCGTAATGCGTGTGGAATATTCCCGTATGGTTCTTAGAACGTGATGCATTTTTATAAGTATGAATATTTTCAAAATGTATGTTTGTGTAAAACTTATCCCGACATCCTGCATGTGGATATAATGTACCTATATGTCTTGACATAATGTGTGTGGACTAAAAATTGTCATTACTTATATCGTACAATTTTACTGGGTGTTCCCGCATAATGCGTGTTGAATATTCCCGTTTTATTCATGTAATACATTTTTTATTTAATGTTGATATTTATATCTCTCTAGATGCTTATTGATCTTTTCTAGCAGTACTCTCTTGCAGAAAATTCTTCACATATGAAGGCACCCTTATTAAATCCGGAGATAAAATCAAATTTATCTGCATTGAATGTTAAAAAGGACTCTTACGGTGAATATAAACAGAACTAAATGGCTAGCTGTATTTCAGCAATAGGGTAAGCACTATATACGGCTTTAACTCTGACGGCTAATGTTTACCGGGTAATTAATTATAAAAACACTAAGTGACGCAGGCTGATTATTATGTGATACCTATAACTCATTACAGAGAGTAAATCTCAAAGTAGAAATACTCGTATAGTAAAAAAAATAAAAAGCACGATGCCTATTTGTCTGGAGGTAATGTATAAACCTGATAGGTTTGTTGAGTGCGACTGAATTACAATTTAATTCTAATAAATTGAATAACTTGATTAGGCAACAAAGAGCTTTAAACGCAGGGGGGACACCGCGGGACACAAACTGCTGACGCGCGAGTGCTTCTGTACCAAAGTCAGCCTCGACGCCCACCATCAAAGCCAGCGCTAGCTCCCGCGAGTATAGAATTACTATCCGAATCATTAAAAGATTTATCATTAAAAACAGTTACACATTAACATCTGCTGCACAAAGAATGCAGAATCTCGATTTAATACAAGTAATTATTTTATATGATTACCTTAGTTTTTTTAATTCTTTGACATGAGTTACAATATCTAAAGGATTTTCAATTTCCATTGCAATAATTTTCATTATTGCAATGGAAATTGGCATTCCTCCAAATAGGCATTCTCTGCATATAGCGATTATTTATCTTCGTAATAATTTTTAGGATTTATGTTTTTGTAACGGTTTATATTATTTATTTTATTACAAAGTTTTGATAATGTTAGAGTAACACGTAAAATATGCAGCATGCACTATGAACAAAAATGCATTTCTCATAGAGGCATTCAAAGAGTAAAGGTACGTTCCAGTTCTATAATCATATTATTCATCGCGGTTTCAAAATTCTAATGTCAATTGTCTATCACTCTTAAGTTCATTTGCTGCGAATTGTTATTGTTTCTATTCATTTACTGCAATTCACTAACGTGATACAAACCTATTGTTATGTATCCTGAACGTATCTGTAAGATTAAGACATTAACGTTTTGCAGTTTGTCCCCTCGACTGAGGCTTGTGATCTATATAAATATAGTAACATAAATCACAACCATTGAAAAAAGCCTTTTTTCTTCACATCTACGACGCAACATACAAGACGTGGTGTTAGAAACAGATGGATCTAGGTGAAATCGTTGCCAACACGTCTTCGAGCGCGACCTAAGTCAACCACGTTTCATTTTGCACAAGGTATTCAAAATGGCTGCCCCTAATCATCCACCTACAGTTTCAAAAACGGTGCCATCACATCGTTTTACAATGAATTTTCATGCCCCTGGCTTGACCAAAGCATGGAGAGACTTCCTCATTTCGTTCAGAATTTACCTTACTGCACACGACTTAAGCGACGACGAAGAAGACAGACGTAAAGTAGCCATTCTGCTTAACATTTTGGTTTCTAATGCGTTGCCTATTTTCAACTCATTTGACTTAAAACTAGAATCTACGCCTCTGACAACGCTTGTACTGCGTTGTAGGGCATATTTCACTCCGAATGTGAAGCCTACGATCGAGGGACACAAACTATTTAACCGCAAGCAGGGAACTGATGACGAGATAGATACGTACGCCGCTGTATTAAAAAACATCATTTTACAATGCGCCTTGTTCACTCATGAAATAACCCGCGATATATTCTCCTGGAAGCTATATTCATAATGTACTTTCATCAAATAACGGATACTGATAGAAAAGCCTAAGACATTTGAAGATGCTGTGCAGCTAGCGAAGACGATGACGAACACCAAGATCAACACAAAGAAAATCACACTAGGTATCAATAATGAGATGGTAGCAAGAATACATTCATCAACAGAATACATTCATCAAGCAACCATTCAAGACAGCCATCAAGATCATGAAGCCGTTCCCGGGGCAACTGCAACCAATGTGGTAAAGTTCATCGAGTTTGTTGTCCAGCTATAGGAGTTACCTGCAAGTCGTGTCATAAAATAAATCATTTCGCTATAGTGTGCCCGTTCTCGCCGTCAAAATAATGTCAGTGTTCTTTTTTCCAAAGTTGTCAGAAGCAAAAGTTAAATTTGAAATTTTTATTAGTCCACAAATTTAAAAAAAATTGTCAGTGAAGAATTTTCAAATATATCCATAATAAATAACTGAAAATAAATAAATATAATGATAATTTTTTATCGATTTCAGGAAAAATGGTTTCAACTAAATGGAATAATATGCGAGATTCGTGGATTAAGACAATAAAGAAACAAAAAGATGAGTCAAAATCTGGATTTTCGGCCAAAAAGACACGTAATTATGGACATCACAAACAATTGATGTTTTTGAAAAAAGTAACCGAACCTAGACCCCCTGATAAGTCAGTTCCAAAGAAAGCAAGAACCGAGCCTGAAATAGGCATGGAACCTTCTTCTGCCGGAAACACAGATTTTCATTTACCATCTAAAGATAAAAGAAAAATTGATAATAAAGAGGTAAATGACAAGATGGTAAAGTTTTTGGGCTCTAGAATAAACCCAGAAAAGGAATACCATCATCTGTCTTTTTTCAAAGGTAGGTTTCAGTACAGGTGCAGATGTTTTATGAAATAAATTAAATCTATGCAACTAAATCGAGAAGAAGCAAACAGCGACAAAGAAGAAGCAAACGAGGCTAGTGAAGCTAAGAACAGGTTAAAAACTGTACATAGCTGAAAAAATTCTGAACTCCGAAAGGATTTTCTGCGCTGGCGATTAAAGAAAAGTATTTTAAATGGAGGTAAAAATATTCAAACATTAGTAGAGCAATTTTATGAAGACGATATCAATAGCCGTATTACTGCTGGAAAGAAACAGTGTGTTAAAAAACATGGCGTAAAGAAACAAAAGCGATATTAATTGGGCTCTATTAAGAACCTTCATAAAAAGTTTTTGGAAGAACATACAAATATACGAATAAGTTATGTTACTTTCTCACGGCTTCGTCCATTTTGGGTATACCTTCCTAGAGATGACAGAGATACTTGTGGTTGAACAGCTCATACAAACATGGATCTATTAATCTCGGCTTTGAAAAAGAATATAGTAGGGGAGCCCAAGAGGGGATTTTCTGTAGTTACTCAAGCGCGGCAGATTAACATAAAAGAGGTTACCTTGCACTCTATTGAGTACTTTCACCACAATATAAGTCTTCTATATAAAGGGGCGCGTCTAGGGAAGCCGATTAAAATATTTAAAAAATGTTTTGATAAGGTAGAAATACTTGAAACCGTCAGATTAAGGTGTGGTAGGCTAGTCACATCCTGAAAAGTGTCCAATTCAATAATCTGCCGATTTGCACAAGCCGAAGAGGCAAAAATCATCATAAACTTTATGTTAGACATAACTAACTTTCAAACTATGTTGGACGCACTATGCTGCGACAAGTATAACATTAAGTGCGTTTCTCGTAAATGCAACAATTGTAAAGATAACAGCCACCTAGATTTCATTAATGCCAATGTCACAACTTTCTACAATATTGTAGTATAAAAGGCATTACTTGGCTGCATCTTCACTGATTTGATCTAACATCGATCGACAGTCATTTTAGTAGTAAGAATTTTAGTTAATAAATTAATTTTAAGTTAAATTGCATTTCTTTGCATCCCCTGGCTGCCTCCAAAAATATAACTTACGCTTCCTACTCGTACTATACAATGTGAACTCACGAAAGTAGAAGCTTACAGTTTAGAACGTAAAGATTCCATTAGTGTAGCGAAGACATTTGTAGAAAATTTTATTTTACCATATGGAATTCCTCGTGAAATAGCTACTGATAGGGGTGCTGAATTTATTTCGGCCACAATGAAAGAAGTATGTAGGTTGTTAAATGTAAAACAATTATCCAATTATCGGCTACCGCATATCATCACCAATCCATAGGTTCGCTTGAGAACACTCACAGAAATTTAAATTCATATCTTCGTAGACAAACTAATAATGAGTCTAAAGTGTGGAGTACATGGGTACCGTTGTGGTGTTTTGCATATGACACTATGGTACATACGTCAATTAAATTTACACCCTATGAATTGGTTTTGGCAAAATATGTATATTACCTACTAATCTTTCAGAAAATGTAGATCCTTTATATAATTATGACGATCATCCTCTATCATTGAAATCTAGATTGCAATAATCTCAAGAACAAACTAGAAAAAAATTATTGTTGTCTAAAGAAATAATAAAAACATATTAGGATAAATATATTAATCCAATTGTTTATAAAAAAGATGTTCTAATTTTGTTAAAAAATGAGATAGGCAATAAATTTGCAAATGTGTTTAATGTTCCTTATAAAGTAATAGAAGATTTGTCACCTAATGTAAAATTTTTAAAAGGTAACAAGGTTAAAACAGTACATAAAAACAACACCAAATTGTTTAAATCTTAAGATATTTAATTGAAGTCTTATTAAAATATTAACATTATCGTTGGCTCTGATTTAAAAAAATGTATGGTTATTTTTTTTCTATAAGGCGGAAGGTGTGGTGTAGATGTAAGTATAAATAGAGTAAGTTTGTAATAGTAGGTTTATTATTGAACCAGTACTCGAAGCAACACATCTCTTGCCCACCCTTACAATGATACAAATATTCAATCCATATAACATTTTAATGCATTTGCATAATTAGGTTTCGAATAAATTGGTTAAGTTTGTTTATATAATTATTATATGTTTTTATTTGAATTTTGTGTCCAGATATAATTGGACAACAAATTTAAAATTATATTTTTAGTTTTTAATACGTAGATGTATTTTTTTTAATTTGTTTTCTGTTTCTGTACCTAAATAAAATAAAATAAATACATAATTAAGACATTTTTACATCAAATACGTCGCCAATTGATGACGCTATTTACGCGCATGCGTACGAGCAAGGCCGATGCCAGCCGTCCCACGAGTGTCGCAAGCATGCGAGCTGACTCAGCTAATTGAAGAAATTAAGAAACGATTGCTACATACTGAAAATGTTAATGTCCTTGCAGTCGCCACTCTCTTGGATCCTCGTTTCAAAAATATACATTTCCAAAATGCATTAGCCTATTCCAGTCATTAGGAGTATCAAAGAATTAACTTCAGAAATTGAGATGACTGAACAAATTGAAAATGATCAATTGGCGGGGAATTCCACTTCACAAGTGGAAGAAGACCACGCTATAGATATATGGAAAGATTATTATAAACTTGTTAACGAAAAGAATAATATTTTAACTGGTCAACGTGACACGAATATGCCTACGAAATTAAAATTTTATTTAAAAAGCCCGGTAGCTGATTTAAAACAAGACCCATTACTTTTATGGAAAGTGCTAGAATCCTCTTACCCAAATTTAAAGAAAATAGCTATTAAATATTGGTATTGCACAGCCACATCTACAGCTTCAGAAAGGCTTTTTTCAAAGCTAGCCAACTCCTGTATCAATAGCGGAACAAACTAAAGGGAAAACATCTGACAAAGTTAATTTTTTTACAGAGTTTGCCCAAAAATACTGGGAATGTTAATTGTTTTGTATTTTCAATAATAATAAACACATTTATTAAATAAAAATGACAGTTTAATTTGCTACCGAAAACATCGATGTTTTTAGACATCTATATTTTTCTATCGATGTTTATCGCACATCGATACTTTTGAATCGATGTTAACATCGCTGTCAACATCGATATTTTTCTAATATCGATCATCCTACCTAGAGCTGAGTGAACGAGCGTTGAAACGCCCCCCACAACGCTTGTTGTGGGGGGCCGTCGCCAGGTATGTAGCGGCACACGCTATCGTCGGCTATTATTTGAAGAGCGCAGACCTGTTTCCACGTATTTATGAAGTGATTTGTGATAATTGAAAATAGATAAATTTCTAAAAAGATCAACAGAACCGTCAACTTCTAGTGGGAATAGTGAAACTAAAACAAAGAAAAAACGTGTTTATGGCGATAACTATTTGAAATTCGGATTTGCAGTGATTAAAACTCAGAATAAACCGCAATACGTTATTTGCTTGTAACTTTATCAGAACTTTAGACGAAGAGAAAGTATGAAGCCATCGAAGTTGGTACGCCACCTCAACACAAAATATCCAAATGGAAAAATAAACCCGTGATTTTTTTTCAGAAAAAAATCTTCTTCAACATTAAAAAACTGCTATAGTACAAACGTTGGATATTTGTACTTTAGCAATTTTTGTCATCATTTTCAGTCATCTTAATGAAAAATTAAAAATTAAAGCGTTGCTAACTAGATACCGAGTAGCCCTTCATGTGCCTTAAGTAGGAAAACCTCACACTATTGCCAAAAATTTGATTTTACTAGCGGCTTTTGATATAGCAGAGTTTATGTTTGGCAAACAAAAGGTTGAAAAGCTCAAAAGTATGCCTCTTTGACAATTCTATTCAACGCATGATAAGCGATATGGCGACTGACGTTCGTGATCAAGTCATAGAAAAAATAAAAGTATGTAAGTAAAAACTGAACTTTTAAACAAATATTTAATAGAAACTATTTCCAAAAATTACTTACCGTTCCACATCGTAGAAAGTCAACCATTTAAAAAATTTATTAAAGAACTCAATCCTCACTATAGTTTACCTTGCCGCAAAACATTAACTAATGCTCATTTGCCAAATTATTACAATATTGAAAAAGATAAAATTAAAAAACAATTAGAAGAAGCAGACTACGTAGCAATAACAACAGACGGGTGGACATCGAAACCAAATGAAAATTATATAGCACTAAGTGTACACTTCCTAGATAAAAATACCGAATTGCGGTCTCGTATGTTGGAATGCCGTAAGTATGCTGATCGCCATACAGCAGAAAACTTGAAAAATGAGATTGTAAAAATGTGTGATGATTGGAAAATTACACAGAAAGTAGTAGCTGTAACAGTGACAATGCAGCCAATATAAAGGCAGCAATAAGATTGACAAAGTGGAAACAAATACCCTGTTTTGCACACACTTTAAATCTTATAGTACAGACAGGCCTAAAAGAAATTAAATCCACACAATCAAATAGTAGGGGAGCCCAAGCGGGGATTTCGGGATTTACTAAAGCGCGGCAGATTAATATACAGTTAAGTACCTCCAGAAAACATGAGGCCCATATATAAGGCCGCCCGTGAAGGATACAGGATCAGATTAGTAAAAAAAAATTGACCATCAGAAATTCTCGAGCGCGTCAGATTAAGGTAGGGTGAGTTAATTACACCCTAAAAAGTGTATATTCCACTAATCTGACAATTTGAGAGTGACGTAAAAAAGGGGAGGGCAACAAAGTTGTAAAAAAAAAACGTCATCTCGACATTCTCGAGCGTAGCTAAATTTTTTTTTATTTTGAAGGAAATAATTCAAGAATAATGAAAAATATATAATCTGACGATTTCCGCAAGCCGAAATAACAAAAATTCGTCGATAAAGTTAAATACGTGCAGCTGCGTGATGCCTACATTTCCTTCTCCGCGTTTCTATTCCTCTCTCACTCTTTCTCTATCTATTACTCTCTCACTCCGTCCCCACTCTGGTTTCTGCCGCCATGACGCCATCACAGCTGATCATAAAGACTCGTTCGTGGCATACTGTTTACAACGTGTTTCCAACGTTTTGGCTTTTTTTGCTATTTTAATATTATTTGTGTGAATTAAAGTTTATAAATATTTAATATGAGTGACATTAAGTTGAAATGTGTATTTTGTGGTGAAAGTACCTTACAAAAAACAATTAAATTTACGGTAGAAACTTTAAAAAAATGTGTAAATATTTTGGAATATCGTCGGAGCAAGCCGGTTATCCGAAAGTCTCGAGGAACATATGATAACCTCGAATTGTCGATGGAATCATCATTAAATGATTTATATCACGCACAGTGTTATAAATTATTTACTGCAATTAAAATACCGCGAGACTTTCAGTATTTACAAAATCAAAGTGTAGTGGAACATGACAATAAACCGGAAGTTTCGGGAAATAGCTCCGAAACACATGCTCCTGATTCTGGAGAGTGTTCCGAAGCACGTGGTACTGTTGATTCTTTGTCTACTGAGGTTGCTGGTACATCGACAGACAAGTGCTAATATGACTTCATTTATTAAATATTTATAATACTGAAATTGAGAGACATCTGATAATTTTTAGAATTTTCTTAACAAAAATTTTTTAGTAAGATAATTTTATTTAAAAACTTCATTTTTAGAAGCTCTGAAAAATTATAAATGAGATTTTTATAAATAATTTTCTATGTCTAGTTTATTTTTAAAGAAAAATCAAACAATTGTCAAATGTCTGTTAACTTCAGTCTCATAAGTATTTATATAGTTCGTTTCAACGAATAGTACCTATGGCGTTATGTTGGCCTCCCTCTCTGTCAAAGTCTTTGGCACGAGAAGACGCTCCCGCAGATTTTGTTTATTTTCATTTGATTTTCGACTGAAATTATGCCCAAAACATTAAAAAGTGGTGAAAGAATGATGGTGTTAAAGGTGAAGAACTTTTGTGAATGTGAAAAACGTAATAATGCACCATTAATTCCTTTAAGATGTGTTCAGGCTCATGTTGCCGCCATTACAGGTCAGTCAAATAGGGTTACCAGTAGCAGATAGAGAAATTATAATTTCCACACTTTAACCGCAATTTTTTTTAAACGGTAGTTATTTGTAAGATCTACGCAAGCATGTGTACTGCGACTATTATTGGTTTATGTATGACGTTGACAATAGATAAATAAATCAAAATATTTGTTTTAGGTGTGTCCGAAAAAACCGTGTCTAAAATCACCAAAGAAGGTGAGGTCGCTGCCAGCACGTCGACTAAGGTTTCAACACCACGCAAAAGCGGTCCCCGGCCTAAAAAAATCGAACTGGATGACTTCGAACGGTGTGCTATTAGGCATAAAATACATGAATTTTATTGCGTAAAAAAGGAATTACCTACTCTTACAAAGTTATTGCATGAAATGCGAAGCGAGATAGGTTTCAAAGGAAGTCGTACCACTTTGTGGAGAATAATGAAAGATATCGGGTTTTATTTTAAAAAATGTAGATCCAAAAGAAAAGTCCTAATGGAGAGATACGATATTGTCGCCTGGCGTTATCGATACCTGGAAGAATTACGAAATAATCGTCTCGGAAACCAGCGCCCAGTTGTATATTTGGACGAGACATATATACACGCAACATATTGCGCCGGAAAATGTTGGCAAAGCGAACAAGAAGAAGGTGTATTATAATCAGACTCTAAAGGGCCACGTTGGATTATCGTCCACGCGGGTGGTGCTATGGGTTTCATACCCAATGCTCAACTGATCTTCAGATCTCAGTCACAAGCGGCCGATTATCACGACGATATGAATAAAACGAATTTTAATAAGTGGCTTAGTGAAAAGCTTATACCAAATCTGCCTCCCCAATCAATTGTGGTGATGGATAACGCCTCCTACCACACAGTACAACTTAACAAAGCACCAACAATGTCAAGCAGAAAGGCAGAAATGCAAAATTGGATATCAAGTAATGGTCTTTCTTACTTGCCAACTATGGTAAAAGCCCAGCTATTTCAAATAATAAAAGAGCACAAACAGCCGCCCGTTTATGAAGCCGATATAATGTTGGAAGCGCATGGACATAAAGTGGTAAGGCTTCCACCTTACCACTGTGATTTAAACCCAATAGAGCTGATATGGAGTGTCGTAAAAAGACGAGTTGCTGAAAAAAACATAGGTCAAGAAGCAAATAAAATCGTCCAAATCACAGAAGAAGCCTTTGCAACGATCACCGAAGAAGAATGGAGAAAAGAATGTGAGCATGTGAAAAAAGTGGAAGAAAAATATTACGCCGATGGCCCAGTTATTGATAGCGAGATGGAGAGGTTCATAATTGAAGTGGAAGACGATAGCGACACTTCTGATGACGAGGATGATGAGGAAGATGAAGTTGACGACGATCTCTCGGGAATAAGTCCGTTGGATGAGCATTTTTTGATTGATCACAATTATAATAAAATATATTAAATAATTTATGCTTTTTTTACTTTTCTGATTTTTAAAATGATAATTGAATAATTTATAATGAAACAACTTTTACTGATTTTATCGCCATAGTAAAGTAGCGGCGTAAAAATTGTTTTATTATAATGAGTGAAATTCGCGTAAACATTAGAAAACAGAAATCGAATAATTTGTAAATATATAAGAATCTAACTAAAAAAACATACTTGAAATTACCCTTACTTTGAGGTGGGTTATTATAGATAATGTGACAGCACTGGAAAACATCGCTGCCAACATAACGCCATAGGAACTATTCGTTGAAACGAACTATAGAAAATTTTTTTCATTGAAAAAAAATATTTTGTTAAACTTTTATACAAAAAAAATGGTGTGTGTACTCATGTACACGCGTTAGAAGTTGTACTTCTTTGGCACATAATAAAATATTGGCACATATAAAATTATTAATTATCATACGAATTTAATTCAATATTATTTAAGATTTTTCTAAATCAACTAATTTTGGAGCTGCAAAGTATCAATAGTTTACAATCGATAATTATAAAATATTTTAATTAATATGAAAATTAAGTTAGCTGACATATAAAAATTTTTAGAATTTTTTTTTATTGAAAAAATGATTACAAAAAACTAAAAAAAAAATTCACTTGTAAAAAAACTTCAAAAACTGTTAAGTGCAATTTTTATAAATATTTTTTTGTTCTAATTTAATTATTAAAAATAAAATCAAAAAAATTAGCTAGAAAAACACACGCCGATCGTCGCTAATCCGGTCAAAATCGGTCGATTCGTTCGAGAGATATCGTGAACGAAAGAAAACCGAAAAAAGTGTTTTTTCGGGATTACTCTGAAATTTTTGGTTCGATCAATTAAAACCTGAAAATAACTTATGAGGATGATAAAACTGCGTCGAATGGCGTCAACCGCGTGAAAATTGCTTGATCTATTCAAAAGTTATTGCGGTTTGAAAATTCCAAAAATAGTATTCTATGAAACTTCTATCAGACTTTCGAGCTGGGAGAGCTCAAATGCATAGAAATATTATTTCTTTGAACTCAGGGAGCTCAAAATATCACATAAATTATATTTTGAGCTCAAAAATGTCATAAGTACAATTTTAAGCGCCCCGGAATGGAATTAGCGGGAAGTTGCAGGTATGGCCTTTAAGGTGAACCGTTTTTCTAATTTTTTTTTGTCAGATCAGGCGAATCCCTCTAGATAATCGTCAGATTATGAGACAGTACGTTTAGAACATAAAGATGAACCATATATATCTTAATCTGACGCGCTTGAGTATTTCAAAATGGCGATTTTTTTTGCACATTATGAAAATGGCCGCGAGTTTGCGTCCCATCGAAATCGTCAGATTAGTGAATGAGAGCTTTTTTTTGGTGCACTTAACACTCCCTTAGAAAATCTGACGCGCTCGATTAATTTTTTTTTTTTCATTTTCAACCCTTAAATACAACCACCCGCATCATGCAAAGGATCAGATTAACATACGTACATTATTAGAAATACGTAGGGCATTGATGCTATCAATATCTGACGCGCTCGAGGATGTCTATGCAACAGTTTTTTTTTTACATATTTAAAAATCTATAGCCGCTCCACCGATGTAAAGGTATATATCATATAACATTTTTTTCTTCTTATCATCTACGCTTTGCATCCCAATAGGTCTCTACGACGCTCGAGTAAATCCCCATTTAGCATCGTGGGCTCCCCTACTAAAAAGTGAAAGCGATTGTAGAACATTTTAAACGAAGTCCGCTAGCAACACAGCGACTTAAAGCTATGTAGAAACAATTGGGCGATAAAGAAATGAAATTAAAACAAGACGTACCGACTCGTTGGAATTCTACGTATACGATGTTCCAAAGTATTATTGACACAAAGAATAGCCTGATGTCTATTATTGCTATTGAATATCCAAACCTTGATAATATAAATAACGGCGACTTAGATATATTAACAACTGCTTGTGAATTATTGTCCTTTTTCAAGGACGTTACAGAAAAAATGAGCTCAGAAAAGAAAGTAACCATATCACAAGTTATTTTAATTTCCAATGCTCTAAAAAGAGAGTGCTGTAAATTCCTAGCAAGGGAATCGCTTCCGGAAACAGTTCGACAAATGGCCCAGGTTTTATTCGATGAGCTATCCACGAGATTTTATAATATCGAGGAAAACAATATACTTGCCGAGAGCACGCTCTTAGATCTCAGATTTAAGAAACATGGTTTTGTAAATGACTCTGCATATGGGCGAGCATATTCAAATTTAAAACAATTAGTTGCTTATGTCACTCTACAGCGTGACGTTGAAAATGATACCGATGCAGAAAAGGAAGGACAGCCACAATCCCCCAACAAGAAGACGCGTAGTATCTGGGATGAATTTGACCAAAAAGTAAGTGCAATTATTCAAAACAGTAATCCTACTGCAGCAGGTATAATAGAAGTGGACAAGTACCTCCAAGAACCAATAGTACCAAGGAACAAAGATCCATTTAAATGGTGGCATAAGAAAAAAGGATATTACCCAAGACTATATGAAATAGTCAAAAAGCGAATGTGCATAAGTGCTACTTCTGTTCCCTCTGAACGTATTTTTTCAAAGTCTGGACAAATTATTTCCGAACGAAGAAACAGACTCAGCGGAAAAAATGTTGACATGTTATTATTTTTAAGTTACAATATGTAAACCCCTTTTTTCATTAAATAATTTTAACCATTTTATTGATCCTTGTCTTATTTTAATTAAGCTTTGAGATATATATTTACCTTTCTTAAATACATAATATAGAAAAATTGTATATATTATATTTTCAACTCAGTAAATAGCTCAACTCACAAAGTACAAACTCATGTGTCGTTTGTAATACTACCTAATGTCTCGGAAATTGGCAAACTCATGTGTTTGTGTAATGTTACACGACTAGCTCAACTCGTGTCTGTAGAATGTCACAAATAACAGCTCAACTCATGTTTGAAGTAATGTCACAGTATATCTCAACTCGTACTAATGTCTCAGTGGTATGACATTGTCCCACCTCATTTGAGGTGGTACCTTGTCCCACCTCACAATTCGAAATGAGTTACTCATACAAACTCATTCAAATCGCGTGTCCTACCCAACTCTATTACTCACCGACTGACTACACTGACGCTTTCATTAAATTGACGATTCAAAAGCACTTGTAATAAGTCTAATTGAATAAAGTTTATTTCATTGCATTCGTTCGCGAAGGAAAAGGCACTTCGTCTTCGGCGTCCACAAGATCTTCGCTGACGACATTGTGCTAGCTGCCGAGAATGGTCTAAATGTCCAGAATACTTACCAATCTACTCCGACTTTTAGTCCCTCGGATTTCTCGTGCAAGATGAAGCTGATATTGAAGTCACAACGACTTGTGATCCGCCACTTAAGTTGAAGGATTAGATTTATAAATCCGTAATAAGACCAGTCATTATGGATTAGAATGCTGGGCTGTGAGAAAGACTGATGAAAAATTGCATGCTGATTGGATGTGTGAAGAGGAATACCGGAAGAACATAAAAAAGAATGAGTACATAAGAGGAAGCTTGAAAGTAGCGCCAGTGATAGAAAAGTTGAAAGAAAATCGTCTTAGTTGTTATGAACATTGATGGGGAGGGATAAAACGCATGTTATAAGAAGAGCGAAGTGAATGAATGTAGATGGATGGAAAGGGAGAAGATGACTGAAGAAAGATGGATTGATGATGAAAGACAGGAGATGAAAAAGAAAGCGGTGAATAGGGAATAGTAAAAGAGAAAGACGAACTGCGCCGACCCCAAGTAACTTGGGAAATAGGCAGGAGATGATGATAAAAGTATTGAAGAAGAAAATTAAAATTTTTAACGTTGAAGATTTCAATTAATTCATAATATCAATCAATCTCATGACTGTATGCTATTACAACCATGGCAAAGATAGATTAAAGTGAAAGAGAGTTAGCGCGTTAGTTAACTGTTTGTTGTCATGGTAATCGTTGTTATTGTCTGACAAATGATATATAATATTATATTCTTTCCTTCTTTTCTTTCCATTGCAACCACTTTTACATAGGTGCCAGGTATTTTGAAGGTCATGACCTCTTGCCTTATACCATGTTTAACCTACGCTTGCCAGACGTGGAAATTTAACCAAAACGTAAGACATAGAATTACAACTTGCCAATGCGGAATGGAACGCAGTATGTTGAATATAAAGAAGATACGTAAAATACGGCATTCAAAAATACGTATTACCACTAAAGCAACGGACGGTCTAGCACAAGCTCTTGCATTAAAATGGAAGTGGACATACATGTGGCACGGCTTTAAGATCAGCGATGGACAAAATGTGTGACTGCATGGAATGGACCAGTAGGAAAAAGAAAGAAACGGAGACCTCGAAACAGATGGGAGGACGAAATAAAACGCATAGCGGGTCCCAACTGGATGCAATCTGCTAAATCCAGAGAAGACTGGCTCACTTTGGAGGCCTTTACCTGCAAAGCGGTTCTTGCTGAATAGAGAACCATAGATAGTTTTAAGTTAGAATTAAACATTTACAATATAAGTTAGAATTAATCAGTCAGAATTTAATATATTTACGAGAAAATTTATAACACTAACTGACTTAATTTATTTTTAGACTTAATTATATTTATTTTTAAAATACTTTTGTTGAATTTAGTATAATAAAAAATATTTAGCTTTATTAAAGGTATCATATTAAGTATATGGACTAAGAAAACAGTGTATTAACTTAGAAACGAATTTTTCATTTCAAGAAAAAGTAAAACTGCATTGAATAACTAATAAAAATCTTATATTTAAATAAAATCAGTGCTCTCTGCACTATTGAGTAAGAAACAAGTTACAAAAATATTATAATTTGTCAATTTAGAAAAACCAATTTACAATTGCTGAACACCTTCCCAACAATCATTATAATTAAAGAATATGTACTCATTATTTATTTATCAAACAGCTGCTAAAATACAAATATTTTTTATGAAAATTGTCACAATGTTGTTTTTAAACTTGGTGACATACATATCATATGGACTTCGCAGGAATCTTTTTTTTTTAAATTAAACCCAAAAATCGAACCTATTTCATTATAGTTGAAAACTGAAATTTTTGCCTGATAGGTCCAGTAAATATATATAATTAATAAGCTATCTAAAGTAATGATTTAGTCACCAGACAAATACATTATAATTCTTCACATGTTCTATCAAGTATAAAATTCAATTTTCTATCTAATTTTTTAATTTAATATGTAGTTTTTTTTATCTAATATGCACTAGATTTTTATTTTATACTAAATCTAAGAGTGATATGGCACCAGTATGCCCAAAGGGAATTTGATGAAAAAAATTAGCTGAATACATAAATTGTCTCAACATTGTATATTTTATTGAAAGATTTTATAGATTCAGGTTCAGATATTGGAACAAACACTGTGTAAGTACTTAATCAGCAAAGATTTCATTTAACCTTGGACAAAGATATTTCACTGATATCATAACACTCAAAAACTGGACAAATGGCAGACATAATAAGTATATAGTTATACTACTTTCACTGTAGCATGGTGCGGGCGACATTAGACAAACCATTTCTTTTCACTAATGATTTTCATGTGATTTACTGTGTATAATATTGCTGCTTTTATGTACATATAATAAGTATAAGGTACTAAATCATTGATAACTGTAAAAAAAATTTAAAAATTTTTACCTACACCATATACTTATAAAAACTATACTATATAATTAAAAAAAACTTTAAAAGATTGAATGTTGTCATTTTATTCATATGGATTGACAGGTATAACTCAAACCGTGCTACAATGAAAATAGTATACCCAACTGGCACAATTGGCCTAAAAGCCATATAACAAAGAATTGAATTGAAAATTATAAAGAGTTAAGTGCATTAATTTTAAGACTAATAATATATTCATCCATTCAAATCTTTTCTGCGCCGTCTTTCTTACAAGTTTTTTTTCTTAATTAACTAAATTAACAGCATAAAATATCAATTTGCTTTACATAAGTATTACATATAAATCAAACACATGACTAATAAAAAAGTATGTCATAAGTGAAAAGTCGAAATGTATGTATTAGTTAACGCCTTAATAACTATAAATGTTTTAATATTATACAATACAAATAAACTTAAATGCAACCATGCTTTATTATATTATATTCTAATAATTTCCCACTTTGTTTAATTGTACCCAATAATAAATTAGTATGAAAAGTATAATTAAAACTATATATTTTAAATTCAAAAGGGAAAATAGTATTGCAATTCACTGAGCAATTCTGACAATTCAGACTTCCCGTGAATAAAAATTGGCAAGTAATAAACTTATTTTGTTGAATTAAAACAATGCCAGTCAATTTAACTAATTGGCATTTTTTATTATAATTTGTAAGAAACTAACTTTAATTTTTACATCATGTATTATCCCTATCTTTTAAAGAAGTATTTTTTTTAATTAACTTTGACTCTAATAAAAAAATATTTATCGCTAAACTTGTACTGTAGATATTTTATATCTGATTAATGAGCTAAAACTCTTTTAATTGTATTATTATGAAAATTAAATTTATCAATGAATTTTATGTATGTTCAACATGAATAAAAAGTCATCATTTTACGTTTCTAAGCTTACAAAAAACACCTTACCCTGGTATTTTTAACAAAATAAAATAACAAAGCAATTTAAAGCAATCATATTTGAATCATTACATATTTTCAGGCAACATTTTTTGAATACGGCAACTTTATACATAATAGCAGTATGGTCTATCAAAGGAACAACATTTATTGGTCATAGTCAGTCAGGTCTGTCGTTCTGTGACTAAAACGGTGGGCTTTTTTGTACATGTTAAATTGACAAGAGAAGCACAATTTTATTTAATAACTATAATGCAATTAAATTAGGAGTCTTACCTATTTTTTGAACTATTATATTATTCTATCAAAAAATATATTTCAACTGTTGACAATTTAGAATACTTGATATAATGATTTGTATGAATAAAGGCAAATATAATTTATCAAAAATCCATCACAAAGGACTATTTTACAATTTCAATCAATATTTTCAACAATATATCACAGATTCACATCTTAGAAGATGTAATTATAATTTGACATAATATGAACAATTTATAGCACTTATTGTCATTCAAATACTTAATTCTTTTTTCTATAAATATACAAACATTTTTGAAATCGAATTAGCGAAATTTATTATACTATGCCTATATAATATAAGCTAGAGATCTTTTCATATTTTTCTTTATTAAGTACTACCCTAAAACTAACGAAATGCTTAAACTATCTAAATATTGGCAATTCCACACATACAAAGAGTCTACTATAAATGAAAAAAAAAATCTGATTTTGGTAGTAAAAATACTTAACTACTTGATGGTGTTACTCAAATGATGCCGACGGTAAACGGTATTTATTATCTTTTTTTAAAATGCCTAAGTAGAGTCAGTCACAGCCCGTATCATAATTAAATGTAGCTTTTTGTTTGTTTTTTTCTCGTAGATGGCAAAAACAGCTGTAGAAAGGAAGCGCAAGCAGAGAGAGAAGCTGAAAGCTAAAGGATTATTCGAAAAATTAAAATAAAAGGAATCTGAGAACAAAAAACGCCAACGACGTTAGATAAAACCTGTTTGTTTTATTTTATCGATTGACATACTTAAAACCTTATGGGAAAAAAATCAGAAGATCATGAGAAGGTACAGACGTAAGATTAAAGAAAGAAAACTGATATTAGAATCCACTGATACACCTGCCAAAGAAGAGACTCCTACTAAAGCATTTGCCTTAAAAAGCAATGCATACATTAGCAAGACAAATTACTCCTGAAATAATAACGCTTAAACACAAGAAACCGAAGAAAACAATCTCTGCTGACACAGTTCAAGAAGTCATTTTATTTTGTGTCCGTGATAATATTAGTCGCCGAAATCCTGGCATTAAAGACACAACAATAGTCGTCTCAATAATGGAAAAAAAAATTAAAAACAAACAGCAAAACAGGCATTATTCAGCAATGTTCTCTAAACATACGCTGTTTTGTGATGAAGCCGGAACGATTATAGGCAAAAGTAAATTTGTTGAACTACAACCAAAACATGTTCTCTTGAGCTTCCAAACATCTGAAAATGTATGCCTTTGCAAGTATCATGAAAATTACATATTAGCTGTAAACGCGCCGTCCAAAAATTACTATAGCATCCCTAGTTACGACAAAAACTTTTTAACAAAAACTGCTCTTTGTGAAGCACCAACAACGTCCTGTTGTATGATAAATGTACAAAATGTAAAACTGTGATGCAATCTGAATTAGAAAAAGCTTTGTTTCATTATAAAGATAGGGAAATTAGCTGGTATGAATGGAAAGAGGAAAATGGACGGCTTAGAAAGGTTTTACTAAAAGGTACAGTGTCGATGCTCTGTGAACATATTTCGAAAATAACTCCACAGTTTAAGGAACACAGTTACATAAAAAGGGAACAAGCACAGCGTTACAATCATCACATTGATTGTATGAGCTCAGATTGCAACTTTGCGCTTCTGCAAGTGGATTTTGCCGAAAATTATACCTGTGTTTCGTAGTATAAAATTCAATCGTATCGTTGGGTGCAGCCACAAGTTTATTTACTGTGTCTTTGTGGTTTCATCAAAAGAAGTACGCATATGGTCAGATGGTCCAGCTTCATAATTCAAAAACAGATATGTTGCTAAATCTCTTCCAATTATGGAAAAACGACAATTTGAAAATCACGTGGTATTTTTTCGCCACTTCTCGTGGAAAAGAGCCAGTAGACGGAATAGGAGGTGCCCTTAAACGTCGGATGCGAAAATTTGTGATGAGGAGAGAGAAAATTGTGTCAAATGCACGTGATTTTTCTGAAGCTGTAAACAAAAACTCAAAGGTACAAATCATTTTGATGAATGTAAATGCCATGAAGACCTAACATTAGGATGGACCTGAAGCTAGCGGCCGACTAGCAGCCGGCCACCTGACGAATTAAACAAAGGGCCGCAACGGTATCGCGGCGTCAAAAACACATGTTATTAAAAATAAATACGCTACAGATGCAATTAAATATTACTTTTTAATCATTTTAAATACAATAATAGGAATGTATAGTGTTTTATATAATTTAATACCAAATTTTTAAATTCAGTAATGTTCGTGTCCGTTCTTAGCGTAAAAGGTCATTTAAGCCATGAAAAACTAGAAAGCATGCTTGAATCTTGCTGATTTTTTTACAGAAGCTTTCTATAATATGTATTTATTCAAAATTATAAAAATTTTGCAGAATTAACCACTAAAAGTGTCGTAAAAAAAATTATTGTTGCTATTGAGAGCGCATAATTGTAAAAACAACATTCAATTCCATAAAAACGATAGAAAGCAAAGTAGGAGCTAGTTGATTTTTTTATATATTATTGTACTTATATACACTAATAGAAAACCGTTTGAATTAGACAGGATCAAGCCGTAGTTTATTTGTAAAAAAAATTTAATATTGCCTCCTGGCGCGTACTCATACTAACATTCAAACGTATGAAAATACAAGAAAGCAAACTCAGATCATGTTGATATTTTTACTATATATTCTTTTCATATCAAGCAACTCAAAAATATTTGAATCTCGTAGGATCAAGGCATAGAATAGTTGTAAAATTTTTTTTAATATTCTCATACTCGCCTATACTAGTTTCTATCAAAAATTTAAAGTCTATGAAAACGATAGAAAGCAAACTGGGAGCTCGTTGATTTTTTTATATATTATTGTACTTATATATACTAACAGAAAACCGTTTGAATTAGACAGGATCAAGCCGTAGTTTATTTGTAAAAAAAATTTTAATATTGCCTCCTGGCGCGTACTCATACTAACATTCAAACGTATGAAAATACAAGAAAGCAAACTCAGATCATGTTGATATTTTTACTATATATTCTTTTCATATCAAGCAACTCAAAAATATTTGAATCTCGTAGGATCAAGGCATAGAATAGTTGTAATTTTTTTTTTTAATATTCTCATACTCGCCTATACTAGTTTCTATCAAAAATTTTAAGTCTATGAAAACGATAGAAAGCAAACTGGGAGCTCATTGATTTTTTTATATATTATTGTACTTATATATACTAACAGAAAACCGTTTGAATTAGACAGGATCAAGACGTAGTTTATGTGTAAAAAAATTTTTAATATTGCCTCCTGGCGCGTACTCATACTAACATTCAAACGTATGAAAATACAAGAAAGCAAACTCAGATCATGTTGATATTTTTACTATATATTCTTTTCATATCAAGCAACTCAAAAATATTTGAATCTCGTAGGATCAAGGCATAGAATAGTTGTAATTTTTTTTTAATATTCTCATACTCGCCTATACTAGTTTCTATCAAAAATTTAAAGTCTATGAAAACGATAGAAAGCAAACTGGGAGCTCGTTGATTTTTTTATATATTATTGTACTTATATATACTAACAGAAAACCGTTTGAATTAGACAGGATCAAGCCGTAGTTTATTTGTAAAAAAAATTTTAATATTGCCTCCTGGCGCGTTTTCATACTAACATTCAAACGTATGAAAATACGAGAAAGCAAACTCAGATCATGTTGATATTTTTACTATATATTCTTATAATATCAAGCAATTCAAAAATATTTGAATCTCGTAGGATCAAGGCATAGAATAATTGTAAAATTTTTTTTAATATACTCATACTAGCCCATACTAGTTTCTATGAAAAATTTTAAGTCCATAAAAACGATAGAAAGCATACTAGGAGCTCGTTGATTTTTTTATATATTATCGTACTTATATATACTAAGCGAAAACCGTTTGAATTAGACAGGATCAAGCCTTAGTTTATTTGTAAAAAAAAATTTTAATATTGCCTCCTGGCGCGTACTCATACTAACATTCAAACGTATGAAAATACAAGAAAGCAAACTCAGATCATGTTGATATTTTTACTATATATTCTTTTCATATCAAGCAACTCAAAAATATTTGAATCTCGTAGGATCAAGGCATAGAATAGTTGTAAAATTTTTTTTAATATTCTCATACTCGCCTATACTAGTTTCTATCAAAAATTTAAAGTCTATGAAAACGATAGAAAGCAAACTGGGAGCTCGTTGATTTTTTTATATATTATTGTACTTATATATACTAACAGAAAACCGTTTGAATTAGACAGGATCAAGACGTAGTTTATGTGTAAAAAAATTTTTAATATTGCCTCCTAGCGCGTACTCATACTAACATTCAAACGTATGAAAATACAAGAAAGCAAACTCAGATCATGTTGATATTTTTACTATATATTCTTTTCATATCAAGCAACTCAAAAATATTTGAATCTCGTAGGATCAAGGCATAGAATAGTTGTAATTTTTTTTTTAATATTCTCATACTCGCCTATACTAGTTTCTATGAAAAATTTTAAAGTCTATGAAAACGATAGAAAGCAAACTGGGAGCTCGTTGATTTTTTTATATATTATTGTACTTATATATACTAACAGAAAACCGTTTGAATTAGACAGGATCAAGCCGTAGTTTATTTGTAAAAAAAATTTTAATATTGCCTCCTGGCGCGTTTTCATACTAACATTCAAACGTATGAAAATACGAGAAAGCAAACTCAGATCATGTTGATATTTTTACTATATATTCTTATAATATCAAGCAATTCAAAAATATTTGAATCTCGTAGGATCAAGGCATAGAATAATTGTAAAATTTTTTTTAATATACTCATACTAGCCCATACTAGTTTCTATGAAAAATTTTAAGTCCATAAAAACGATAGAAAGCATACTAGGAGCTCGTTGATTTTTTTATATATTATCGTACTTATATATACTAAGCGAAAACCGTTTGAATTAGACAGGATCAAGCCTTAGTTTATTTGTAAAAAAAAATTTAATATTGCCTCCTGGCGCGTACTCATACTAACATTCAAACGTATGAAAATACAAGAAAGCAAACTCAGATCATGTTGATATTTTTACTATATATTCTTTTCATATCAAGCAACTCAAAAATATTTGAATCTCGTAGGATCAAGGCATAGAATAGTTGTAAAATTTTTTTTAATATTCTCATACTCGCCTATACTAGTTTCTATCAAAAATTTAAAGTCTATGAAAACGATAGAAAGCAAACTGGGAGCTCGTTGATTTTTTTATATATTATTGTACTTATATATACTAACAGAAAACCGTTTGAATTAGACAGGATCAAGCCGTAGTTTATTTGTAAAAAAATTTTTAATATTGCCTCCTGGCGCGTACTCATACTAACATTCAAACGTATGAAAATACAAGAAAGCAAACTCAGATCATGTTGATATTTTTACTATATATTCTTTTCATATCAAGCAACTCAAAAATATTTGAATCTCGTAGGATCAAGGCATAGAATAGTTGTAATTTTTTTTTTTAATATTCTCATACTCGCCTATACTAGTTTCTATCAAAAATTTTAAGTCTATGAAAACGATAGAAAGCAAACTGGGAGCTCATTGATTTTTTTATATATTATTGTACTTATATATACTAACAGAAAACCGTTTGAATTAGACAGGATCAAGACGTAGTTTATGTGTAAAAAATTTTTTAATATTGCTTCCTGGCGCGTACTCATACTAATATTCAAACGTATCAAAATACAAGAAAGCAAACTCGGATCATGTTCATATTTTTACTATATATTCTTATAATATCAAGCAACTCAAAAATATTTGAATCTCGTAGGATCAAGGCATAGAATAGTTGTAATTTTTTTTTAATATTCTCATAATAGCCCATACTAGTTTCTATGAAAAATATAAAGTCCATAAAAACGATAGAAAGCAAACTGGGAGCTCGTTGATTTTTTTATATATTATTGTACTTCTATATACTAACAAAAAACCGTTTGAATTAGACAGGATCAAGCCGTAGTTTATTTGTAAATAAATTTTTAATATTGCCTCCTGGCGCGTATTCAAATGTATCAAAATACAAGAAAGCAAACTCGGATCATGTTCATATTTTTACTATATAGTACTATATAGTCAAGACATAGAATAGTTGTTCTCATACATACATATATGTATATACTAACCAAACACCGTCTATCTCATAACAGTAATTGCTGTACAGCATTCGAAACGTCGGGCATCAAAAATGGAAATAAATCCGTGAAAAGAACCGAAAAGATCTAAGAAAGTATACGAATTAGACAGGATAAAGCCACCGTTAGTCGACTACGATCATTGAACAACTCCAAAAACTGATACAAGCAAACTGGGATCTGGTAACAGGGTGTGGTAAAAATATATTATCTGTTTAACAATCGACTTTGCGGCAATATTAAAAGTTAATTTAAAACAATAGATGACGGATTATAGGGTACCATAAAATACTTGGTCCACAAAACTAAACAATAAAAACTTTTTAACAAAAAAATAAAAACCGACTTCAAACAAAAGCACTAAAAAGTAAAAAATAACTGATTGGTAGTTTTCATTTACTATACATACCTAGTCGGTGTGCTTTGCTTTGTATGGGCTGGCACCGATTTCGAAAATATTTGATTACGTATGTATTTAATAGGTAGGCTTTAATTACTTAGCCAAAGCACACCGACTTATTACAATATTTAATAAAAATGTCTACTATTAGAATATTTAATAAAAATATCAGCGTGATCTGAGTTTGCTTTCTCGTATTTTGATACGTTTGAATGTTAGTATGAAAACGCGCCAGGAGGCAATATTAAAAATTTTTTTACAAATAAACTACGGCTTGATCCTGTCTAATTCAAACGGTTTTTTGTTAGTATATAGAAGTACAATAATATATAAAAAAATCAACGAGCTCCCAGTTTGCTTTCTATCGTTTTTATGGACTTTATATTTTTCATAGAAACTAGTATGGGCTATTATGAGAATATTAAAAAAAAATTACAACTATTCTATGCCTTGATCCTACGAGATTCAAATATTTTTGAGTTGCTTGATATTATAAGAATATATAGTAAAAATATGAACATGATCCGAGTTTGCTTTCTTGTATTTTGATACGTTTGAATATTAGTATGAGTACGCGCCAGGAAGCAATATTAAAAAATTTTTTACACATAAACTACGTCTTGATCCTGTCTAATTCAAACGGTTTTCTGTTAGTATATATAAGTACAATAATATATAAAAAAATCAATGAGCTCCCAGTTTGCTTTCTATCGTTTTCATAGACTTAAAATTTTTGATAGAAACTAGTATAGGCGAGTATGAGAATATTAAAAAAAAAATTACAACTATTCTATGCCTTGATCCTACGAGATTCAAATATTTTTGAGTTGCTTGATATGAAAAGAATATATAGTAAAAATATCAACATGATCTGAGTTTGCTTTCTTGTATTTTCATACGTTTGAATGTTAGTATGAGTACGCGCCAGGAGGCAATATAAAATTTTTTTTTACAAATAAACTAAGGCTTGATCCTGTCTAATTCAAACGGTTTTCGCTTAGTATATATAAGTACGATAATATATAAAAAAATCAACGAGCTCCTAGTATGCTTTCTATCGTTTTTATGGACTTAAAATTTTTCATAGAAACTAGTATGGGCTAGTATGAGTATATTAAAAAAAATTTTACAATTATTCTATGCCTTGATCCTACGAGATTCAAATATTTTTGAATTGCTTGATATTATAAGAATATATAGTAAAAATATCAACATGATCTGAGTTTGCTTTCTCGTATTTTCATACGTTTGAATGTTAGTATGAAAACGCGCCAGGAGGCAATATTAAAATTTTTTTTACAAATAAACTACGGCTTGATCCTGTCTAATTCAAACGGTTTTCTGTTAGTATATATAAGTACAATAATATATAAAAAAATCAACGAGCTCCCAGTTTGCTTTCTATCGTTTTCATAGACTTTAAATTTTTGATAGAAACTAGTATAGGCGAGTATGAGAATATTAAAAAAAAAATTACAACTATTCTATGCCTTGATCCTACGAGATTCAAATATTTTTGAGTTGCTTGATATGAAAAGAATATATAGTAAAAATATCAACATGATCTGAGTTTGCTTTCTTGTATTTTCATACGTTTGAATGTTAGTATGAGTACGCGCCAGGAGGCAATATTAAAAATTTTTTTACACATAAACTACGTCTTGATCCTGTCTAATTCAAACGGTTTTCTGTTAGTATATATAAGTACAATAATATATAAAAAAATCAACGAGCTCCCAGTTTGCTTTCTATCGTTTTCATAGACTTTAAATTTTTGATAGAAACTAGTATAGGCGAGTATGAGAATATTAAAAAAAATTTTACAACTATTCTATGCCTTGATCCTACGAGATTCAAATATTTTTGAGTTGCTTGATATGAAAAGAATATATAGTAAAAATATCAACATGATCTGAGTTTGCTTTCTTGTATTTTCATACGTTTGAATGTTAGTATGAGTACGCGCCAGGAGGCAATATAAAATTTTTTTTACAAATAAACTAAGACTTGATCCTGTCTAATTCAAACGGTTTTCGCTTAGTATATATAAGTACGATAATATATAAAAAAATCAACGAGCTCCTAGTATGCTTTCTATCGTTTTTATGGACTTAAAAATTTTCATAGAAACTAGTATGGGCTAGTATGAGTATATTAAAAAAAATTTTACAATTATTCTATGCCTTGATCCTACGAGATTCAAATATTTTTGAATTGCTTGATATTATAAGAATATATAGTAAAAATATCAACATGATCTGAGTTTGCTTTCTCGTATTTTCATACGTTTGAATGTTAGTATGAAAACGCGCCAGGAGGCAATATTAAAATTTTTTTTACAAATAAACTACGGCTTGATCCTGTCTAATTCAAACGGTTTTCTGTTAGTATATATAAGTACAATAATATATAAAAAAATCAACGAGCTCCCAGTTTGCTTTCTATCGTTTTCATAGACTTTAAATTTTTGATAGAAACTAGTATAGGCGAGTATGAGAATATTAAAAAAAATTTTACAACTATTCTATGCCTTGATCCTACGAGATTCAAATATTTTTGAGTTGCTTGATATGAAAAGAATATATAGTAAAAATATCAACATGATCTGAGTTTGCTTTCTCGTATTTTCATACGTTTGAATGTTAGTATGAGTACGCGCCAGGAGGCAATATTAAAAATTTTTTTACAAATAAACTAAGGCTTGATCCTGTCTAATTCAAACGGTTTTCGCTTAGTATATATAAGTACGATAATATATAAAAAAATCAACGAGCTCCCAGTTTGCTTTCTATCGTTTTCATAGACTTTAAATTTTTGATAGAAACTAGTATAGGCGAGTATAAGAATATTAAAAAAAATTTTACAACTATTCTATGCCTTGATCCTACGAGATTCAAATATTTTTGAGTTGCTTGATATTAAAAGAATATATAGTAAAAATATCAACATGATCTGAGTTTGCTTTCTCGTATTTTCATACGTTTGAATGTTAGTATGAGTACGCGCCAGGAGGCAATATTAAAATTTTTTTTACAAATAAACTAAGACTTGATCCTGTCTAATTCAAACGGTTTTCGCTTAGTATATATAAGTACAATAATATATAAAAAAACCAACGAGCTCCTAGTATGCTTTCTATCGTTTTTATGGACTTAAAATTTTTCATAGAAACTAGTATGGGCTAGTATGAGTATATTAAAAAAAATTTTACAATTATTATATGCCTTGATCCTACGAGATTCAAATATTTTTGAGTTGCTTGATATTATAAGAATATATAGTAAAAATATCAACATGATCTGAGTTTGCTTTCTCGTATTTTCATACGTTTGAATGTTAGTATGAGTACGCGCCAGGAGGCAATATTAAAATTTTTTTTACAAATAAACTAAGGCTTGATCCTGTCTAATTCAAACGGTTTTCGCTTAGTATATATAAGTACGATAATATATAAAAAAATCAACGAGCTCCTAGTTTGCTTTCTATCGTTTTTATGGACTTAAAAATTTTCAGACAAACTAGTATGGGCTAGTATGAGTATAATAAAAAAATTTTTACAATTATTCTATGCTTTGATTCTACGAGATTCAAATAGTTTTGAGTTGCTTGATATTATAAGAATATATAGTAAAAATATGAACATGATCCGAGTTTGCTTTCTTGTACTTTGATACGTTTGAATATTAGTATGAGTACGCGCCAGGAGGCAATATTAATTTTTTTTTTACAAATAAACTACGGCTTGATCCTGTCTAATTCAAACGGTTTTCTGTTAGTATATATAAGTACAATAATATATAAAAAAATCAACGAGCTCCCAGTTTGCTTTCTATCGTTTTCATAGACTTTAAATTTTTGATAGAAACTAGTATAGGCGAGTATGAGAATATTAAAAAAAATTTTACAACTATTCTATGCCTTGATCCTACGAGATTCAAATATTTTTGAGTTGCTTGATATGAAAAGAATATATAGTAAAAATATCAACATGATCTGAGTTTGCTTTCTTGTATTTTCATACGTTTGAATGTTAGTATGAGTACGCGCCAGGAGGCAATATTAAATTTTTTTTTACAAATAAACTACGGCTTGATCCTGTCTAATTCAAACGGTTTTCTATTAGTGTATATAAGTACAATAATATATAAAAAAATCAACTAGCTCCTACTTTGCTTTCTATCGTTTTTATGGAATTGAATGTTGTTTTTACAATTATGCGCTCTCAATAGCAACAATAATTTTTTTTACGACACTTTTAGTGGTTAATTCTGCAAAATTTTTATAATTTTGAATAAATACATATTATAGAAAGCTTCAGTACAAAAATCAGCAAGATTCAAGCATGCTTTCTAGTTTTTCATGGCTTAAATGACCTTTTACGCTAAGAACGGACACGAACATTACTGAATTTAAAAATTTGGTATTAAATTATATAAAACACTATACATTCCTATTATTGTATTTAAAATGATTAAAAAGTAATATTTAATTGCATCTGTAGCGTATTTATTTTTAATAACATGTGTTTTTGACGCCGCGATACCGTTGCGGCCCTTTGTTTAATTCGTCAGGTGGCCGGCTGCTAGTCGGCCGCTAGCTTCAGGTCCATAACATTAGGTACGGTTTTTGAGAAAGCTCTGGCTATTAAGAACATTAAAAAAATGCACAAATTTTACGTAAATAAGTTTAATTACGTCAAAGCCCTGCAACTATCTCGCTTGCAAAAAACAATGAAATGATGATGATGAAAGAGATCTTCTAATGCCTGATAAATCGCCAGACAAAAAAGAAAATAATGCTCCAATATTAGACGTTGGCCCCAGTGGTCTAGAACTTACTGCCAATAACATCCAAAATGGTGATCGTCACATGTATCGTTACGTCACTTTTTAACAAAGTGATGTAGATGAAGAGGGTGAAGACAAACTTATGAGCCTAAAAGGACACACAACACAACACAAAGTCACATCTATATTTCACTAAATAAAATATATTTTAAAATATCATTAATAGCCATTTTTTCTCTATAGGATAACTGTTGAAACTGCTACAAAGCCATGTTTAAATTGAAACTAAAAACATAGTACTAATCAAAAGTACAAATCAAAACCAAAACCAAAACACAAATTGTGTCAATTGTAGTCAGTCACATATGGAATTGCCAATATTAATTATCTAAAAGTAATAATGTTCTACTTACTGAATTAGTTACCATGTCCATGCCAATGATCTTGGCTGAATTGTGGCAACTCCATTGGCATTTTATTATACATTGTACTATTATGGGCAGAATTCGGCACAGACTTCTGAGCATTAGCTTGTCTAAATTTAGTTGAGTATTTATAGAAATCAGACATTTCAAATGGCTTTGTTTCCTCTCTATATGGTATACATTTCCCTTGTTCTATAACTGTCAGGTTTTTAGGTGATTCCAGTGACACAGCACTTGGAGATAACACCGGTGGACTATTTGGTATGTGGTTAGGACTCTGCATTGCAGAGTGCCGGCCTGATGAAATCATTATTTCATATGCTTGAGAATTGCCTATACTAGGTGTTCGCTTCAAACTGGCACTTTTCTTTAGCATCGGTTCACATTTAGTAGGGGAATCTAGTGATGTTTCATACCACTGCTTTTCTTTCATTTTTGTATCTTGAGAAAGAGGTGAGAACTTGTTCATGCTAACAGAATCAAAGTTGCTTTGTGAATATCCTGACATTTGGCTAACTGGGCTCATGGCATCTGGAAAATTTAGTCTGTCATCCATGAAATCATCAGTTGAAACTTGCAATTGCAGATGAAGTGGATTTCTGATTGAATTACGTTCTCTGAGAGGTAAAGTATTAGGCACTGGAATATTTCTTTCCATTGGTAACTGTCGTCTATCTGCTTGGTCTTGAATATCTGGTTGAGACCTGTGCTGATAAACTGGCATTGGCGGCCTATATCCATCACTCATATTCTCCAAGTGATGGTTATAATCACTGTGTGAAGTCAAGTGATAAGTTTGAGTTCTTTGTAAAGTGTTTCGTCGAACCCCATCGGTTCTTCTCTTCGATTGCATTTGCATTTGATGATGATGGTTTAGTGCACCGAGGTGTTGGTTTTGCGATTTTAAGTGAGAAGCATATTGATATAATAAGGGTGTGTTGCGCATACCATTCTGAGGGGCTACGGGCTGAGGCATAATAGATCCATGAGTATAATGAGTAGTTATATCAGGATGACTAGAGCTGAAATGCGTTTCTCTTAAGCGTGAAACATTATGAGCTTCTGCTGGGTTATTGTAATATATTTTATTTGTATATTCAGTTGTGAGAGTATGATGACGGTAAACCGGGCCTTGTTGAAGCTCATTATGTATATTTTCCATAGGAATGGAGTCATGACGGCCAGCCAAAGCAGGGTAAGTGTGAGATGTATGTATTGAAAATGTTTCAGGGTTGCGTTCTTGAGGCGGCGACGGAAAGAAGTTCGAGCAACTGGTTTCCGGTCGTCGCATATGCCGAGAGTGTGTACTTTTAGATGATATACCTGATATTGAGGGCGTTGACAGTCTATGTGAAAGGTTCTTTCGCAAGTTCGGATCGGAATCGTGAACACGGTCATTATTAGATCGCAGCCGCCTTGATGTATTTTCGGCACCGTCTTGAACATCAGTGCCATCAGTGGACCTATCGACACTCCGTATACTGCCCACTCTTTCTCTCGGAATTTCGGGGCTTAGTGGGGCTTCTGGTGGCATTATACCGGTCAATTGTACTTCTTGTACGCATAATTTATATAGTTCCTCATTTTTTGAAGCTAGCATTTGCTCGAGTTCTTTCTTTCGAGCTTGTAGTTTCAGCATTTTGTCCTGCTTATCGGAATGTAAATCGCTACCCATTGTGCTTGTACCCATGTTCAAAACTTAAAGAACAACGTAAATAACATAAGTTCGAAAACAGAAAACGCGAAATTAACAAAGAAAGTAACAGAAAACAACCAAAATTAAAATAAACAAAGGAAAATATTAGATAATTTAACACTGACACATTCACACGCACTGCGCACAAGCCCGCACCCATGTTTTAGACTAAATCGCTGCGTTCAACTTCAGTTAACCTCCATCAGAACAATTATTATTATATAAAATGAAAAAAAAAACCCTAAATAAACATTAAATAGAAATAATATGAACATTTTATTACTTTTAAAATAATATGTTTACATCTCTTTTATATTTGGATAAGATTAAACAATTATATATTAAAAGATAGTGTGTATAAAAATTGGAACGCAACTTTTCGTTTTAAGCTTTGATGTGTCGCTGATTAAACACACACACAAATTAAATTCAATACCTTCAAATATATCTTTTAAGATTTACAAGATAGCAAATTAACTATAGTAACAATTTAGTTAATAATAGGTACAATTTCGTATATGTTATCGAAATTCGAAACGTTTTAAATGTCAAAAGATAGCAAAATTCTATGCTTAAAGTTATTGTCATCCATGGTCTATTTTTTTTCTTTATTGGCATATATTTAGTTGCGTTATATATCCATGGTCTAACCTAAAGTCTAAAATGTCAATGGCAGTCATAGTCAAGTGTCAATTGTCAATCTAAAAATTTAAATTTTATCTTCAAGGTCTCATCACGGCCGATTCGAGCTGTCTGCATAATTGTAAAATTGTGAATTTTAATTCATTAAAGTCGTAGAAAAATATATTAAAAATGTCTAAAGTATACAGAGTAGTAGTTACTGCTGCAGACAAATTCGTGCCATCAAAATTACGTCCTCTCTGGGAACATGAAGCTGGTAAATTATTATTTTATATATTCATGAGTTACGCAAGACGTAATAAATATTAAAATTTTGATTACTTTTTAGGTCCAAAAACTATTTTCTTCTGGGCACCAGCATTTAAATGGGTAAGTAACATTTTCAAGGTCAGCATGTTACAGTGCAATGTTATTGAATAGATAGCAAATAGTAATTAATTCTACACGTTGCAAAGTTGTGAATAATTAGAATATGAGTGTTTTAATTATGCTATTCAAACAACATGCACCTTAATTATTTATTGGTGAAAGGGAATTTCATATTACATTTGTATGAGCAATGTTCATTCGCTTTCAACATTTGGATTAAGTATCAAATTATTAAATTATAATGCAAGCCTTATTTATTAGCAACTGGTATTTCATGTTATAAGGATTTACATAAGGAAATCTTAAAGAGGACCATTTGAACAAGATGGGTTTCATTTGAATGAACCAATGGAATTATCCATCACCTACCATTGCCTCTGAATGTGATAAAATATATCAATTATCAGTTCATTATTATATATTTCAATTAGAATTGTTATGTGTATTTTATTACTTAATTATGTACCTAAATATATAATTATTCAATTCAATTTTCTTGTCTTCAAAGCGTGCCGGTTAAACACATTACTTCGCCAAAGTCATATAGAATTGAGAAGACACATAGAAGATTGGTTTGTTATATAATTATATTATTATAGGTGATAAATTTTATTGTTTTGACATTTACACTAAACAGGGCATTCAGCTAATCATTAAAACCCATTTTGAATGTTTCATTATTCATTTCAGGGTTTGGTGATGGCAGGGTTGGGTGACTTGAATCGGCCGGTTGAGGCCTTGTCTATTCCTCAGTCTGTCTCGCTTGCAGCAACTGGGCTAATCTGGTCTCGATACTCACTTGTGATCATACCAAAAAACTATAGTCTCTTTGCTGTCAATGTGTTTGTGGCTATAACTAATTTGTATCAATTAGGCAGGGCCGTGAAACATCAACAATCTCTCAAAAATAAGGAAAAATGATTTAAAGAAAAGTAATGTAGATAATTAGGTCTATGAAAACAACAAATTTAGATGACATGATTTATTTATTTTAATATGGATTTGTTTTTATTGACTTAACTTTATATGGGTAATAATCAGGCAGATCATTATATTTTATATAAAATATTGTTTTTTATCATTTAATTTTTGATTATGTACCTCATAGCTGAATTTAAGATTCATTTCTTTTTCTATAGAATTTGTTATTTGACCAATATTTATAAGTTTTATAGGCAAGTATGTAACAAAATTACACAACAGATGAACTGTGATAGATAATTTGATAGTTATATTTAATGTAACTTTTGTCTAAACCATACATTAATTAATTAGATATTTATTAACAAAAACACTATTTAAATACAAACCTGTTCAAAAAAAAATAGATATTCATGATCATGTATAAAAATTAAATATAGTTGTGTCATAATAAGGCTCACTGGCTTTTTTGTGATAAAAGAATATAATAAAATTATATGTTACAACAAAAGTGTACATTGTTGGGCTTAAGATATATATTATCAGATCCGGAATTGGAATCCAGTTTGGGAACAAAATATTGAAAACCTGAAGTTTTATGATTTTAAAATGTTAGCTGGTACTTATATAAGGAATAGAAATTCGTAAAATGCCCCCGATGCCCAGCTAACCCTGAGAAATGGAGGGATGTTCTATCTATAAAAAAATCTACGAAAGTTGTAGGTCTTTTTGCAATTTTTTGCAATTATCATTGAAGAAGTGTACTTTATTGACCAAATTTTTATAAACCAATATATATGTCGGGAAAAAACGAATAAATTGCATCTTTAAGTTTTTAAACTTTAGGTTTTCAATATATTTTTTTTTCTTAAAAATAAAGGGATTCCGATTGGTCTATATATTATATATGTACATAGTGTTTTAGCAAATGTTTAAAAAACATTAAATTTTTTATAGAAACATTGACTATTTTTGTAATAACCTTTTACAAAATATATGTTTATTTTTCATACTTCTTTTCTTTATTGTCCAATATTTCATGCTTTATAATGTTATCTTTCTACTACATGGTGATGGGTATCTGTATTATTAATATTATAAATGTGAAAGTTTGTGAATACGTATGGATGTTTGTTCCTCTTTCACGCCAGAACGGCTGAACGGATCTGGATGAAATTTGGCACAGAGATAGACTACATGTTGGAATAGCACATAGGTCACTTTTTATCCCGAAAGAATGTACGGTTCCCGTGGGATAGATTTGTTTTTCACTAGGAACGAACCCAAATAAAGTTAATTAGTATTTTTATAAATCTTTTAATCCATACGGATGCAGAGAAATAATATATACCTACTCGTATATACCAAAAATTACGATCTCGTTGAAAATCGATGTCAATACGTAAATACAGCGGATACAGTTAATAATATATTAATCACTAACGACTCACCCTCGCTTCACTTCGGGTGCGTCCCTAGTGAAAAACAAATCTATCCCACGGAAACCGTGCAATTTTTCAGGATAAAGAGTAACCACGTGCTATTCCAGACTATCATTTATAACTGTGCCAATATTCATCCAGATCCATTCAGTCGTTCTGGGGTGAATGAGTAACAAACATTCCATTCAAACTTTCGCATTTATAATATTAATAATGGGATTAAATGCAATTCTCAAATTAAAAAAAAGTATTTGACTAATTTTACTATAAATCTAGAAAATGTCTGGGATTTAATAGCAATATTACTACATAATGTATCTATTTTTTCATTGTAATTATTAATTCTCATTAATTCCTCTTGTTTTTAACATTCCACATTACAGGCATTAGTTATGGCATCGATAGACGACTACCGTCGAGACCTCGCCAAAGTGTCGACGACGCAGTCAGCTACATTGGCTGCCACCGGTTTTATCTGGACACGGTACTGCCTTGTAATACGTCCGATAAACTACTCGTTATCTCTATGTAACTTTGCTTTAGGCTTAGCAAATGCTATACAATGTTTTAGAGCTTATAATTATCAACAAAAGCATAATATCGTGAGCCAAAAGAATGAGGAAATTGAGACTGATATGTAAAAAAAGGCAAACAAAACATACACAAAATTAATATTAAAAAAAAACACTAAACACACTAATATTTTACCTATTTAAACAATAACCGAAACGTCAAACTAGTCCTATATTTACCTAACATTACATAATTTATATAGCAGTAATTTTTATTACACATATAAATGTTGTAGACATGATAAATCTATGTTGAATGAAGTAAGCCATAGGTATATGCTAACAATTTAAACATTTTTACATCGGTTATGGCTAAAATTTACTGTATTTTCTTTAAATGAAACTCATAAAAACGCTCTGATTAAAACAACAGCCATATTAAAACTTTAAGCAGGTACCTACCTATATTACATACATATATACCTACTTTATTTAATGTAATTAACGAATTTATAAACTTGCCAATTTTAGACATTTTATCTAAGCCATTGTGTGCCAAATCATAGAACTTGTACAAAATTATTGATTTTATATTTATGAATTACTTTTTTGCCAAAAATAAATTTAAGTATTGTTTAAATTTTAATATATCAAATATTTACTCGAATTTGTTGCCTTGGTTAAAATTTAATGAATTTTGCAAAAATGAAATAATATTAGGATATAAATAATGCAATTAACGAATTTATGAACTTGCCAAGTTAGTCATATAGTATGCCATTTTGTGCCAAATTATACAACTCATAGGCTCAAAGGATTGATTTTATAATTAATATTATTTTATAATTAATATTATGTTGCCAAAAGTAGATTTAAGGATTGTTTAAATTTTAATATATCAAATATTTACTCGAATTTGTTGCCTTGGTTAAAATTTCATGAACCTTGCAAATAATATTATAATTAAATAATAATATATATCTTTAGTATCTTTTCTACATATAAAAAAAAACTATAATATTGTAATTTTTTCAGTGGTTTATAGTTTTTAAATTTTAAACGTCTAGTAAAATTTATAAATTAAATATTCTTTGCAAATTGCAAGGAACAAGAGTGTTACTCGAATATATTTTAATTATTTGCCTTTCTCTTAACTTATTTGATGAATCTTAACCACTAAATTGCTTTCAACATTGTTTATTATGGTAAGCAATTTATAAAAAAACGAATCGAATAAAACCAGTATTTAACAGTATATATATGTACAGTACAAAATATTATAAGAATTTACTCGACAAGTCACATAATTTAACTACGTAATATATACGTTTTAAATGTATAAAATCAGAGTTTCTTCCAAGAGGCCAAAAATTCCAACTAAAGGACCTAGTCGCAGATTCGATTTTTGCTCAAGGTACGTAGTATTAGCCATACAAATACTGATTTTTGTTTACTGTTCCGTAGGCAACGTAAAAATTATATCTTATGGTATGTCATGAATCAGATGATACAGGCTATCTATATAATTTTGAAAATGAACCTCAATATCGATCAAACTAAATAAATTATGATTGATTTTTAACCATGGGACGATCACTAGTAGGTATAAGATAGCTATTCACGTGTTTGTTTGTGCGTTTGTTCTTTTAATTCACGCAGTATTAAGTATATACGCGAGATGCACTCGTGCGAAGTGGATAAATAAATTGTTTATAGATAAGACACATAACACTCAGTATAGTCAGAATGTAAGAAATATTTGTATGGCCTAATAGATATTTGCCTCCAGAAAGAATCGAAACCACTACTTTTGAGTAAAGCATTTCATTGGTTTTAATGAAACAAATCAGAACGTTAACATATTATATTATTTTTTTATAAGCTATAACGCGAAGAAGGGCTTTTTAAAAAAAATATAATATATAGAAGAAAATCTTAAGACACTAATTATTTTTGTCACTATATTTTAGCTATATAAAAACATATTACCTATAATTTATATTATTACAATAATTTCCTGATGTTGTTAATATAATACTAAACGCAATGGAATCTATATATATATATATATATATATATATATATATATATATATATATATATATATATATATATATATATATAAAAGAAAGTCGTGTTAGTTACACTATTTATAACTCCAGAACGGCTGAACCAATTTGGCTGAAAATTGGCGGGGAGGTAGCTTAGAACCCAGAGACGGACATAGGATACTTTTTATCCCGTTCGACTGCGTTCCCGTGTGATATTGTTTGTCTGTTTGTACGGGCTAATCTCCGAATCTATTGGACCGATTTAAATGAAATTTTGCATGGTGGTACCTTATATCCCCGGACAACGTCTTAGACATTTTTTATCCCGGAAAATATAATGCTTCCCGTGGGATAGTTAAAAATCTATTATAACTTATACAACTTATGCACCTAATTTAGTAAAATTTAACATTCTGATACCTTATATTGCCGGTCAAACAACCGGTTACTTTTCATCCGGGAAAAATGAACGGTTCCCGTGGGAACTAATAGATTTTTATTAGTGTTTTTCTAGAGGCGAACCCGAGCGAAGCGAGGGTGAGCCGCTAGTTATAATATAGATAACTAACAAATCAGTGAAAAAATATTTGAAATCCATCAATAAATGACTGAGAAATGAATATGTCGGTCGTTCAGGTCGTGTGACGTCACGGCATTATTATTACAAGCGCAACTTTGAAGTTTCATAACTTTTTCATTGGTTTTTTTTGTTGTTTTTGTTATATTTTACTTCAATTTTTATAATTAATAAAAAAATGAGAAAAATCTCCTTTATATTTTTGTATATTATAAATAGCTACAGATATATTTTTGTTATTTCATGTTATTATTGTTATATAAATAAATTGTTTAACCGTTGTGCATGTGTTTTATTTGTCCGTCTGTCAGTAATAAAATCTAATATTCTCATCGCCATTATTTATAATTTATAATAGATATAGGTTAGATATGGTTTAAATTTTAATAAATAGAGTCTTCTCTTTGATAAGTCTGTAATATGAATATAATGTCAATTTTATGGCCACGGCGGCTAATCTCACTGAGACAAGCCAACTGCAGGAGATATTATAGTGGACGTGTGTTCGTGGAGAAACAACGTGCACTCTATTCCTGTGACTGTCAAAGTAATATATGTAATATGTAATAATATAATATGTAATATGTATGTTGGGACATTAACACACAACACCATCTAGTTCCATGGTAAGCTACGAGGCTTGTGTTATGCATAACAGATAGTTGGTACACTACATATATATAACTTTAAATACATACATATTATAAATACAAAAGACCCATGACTAGAGTACAAACATTCGTGCTCATCACACAAATGAATGCCCCCAGCGGGACTCGAACCCGCGACCTCTGGCACAAGAAATAGGGTCACTACAAACCGAGCCAAACGTGTCGTAGAAAGTCCCATGGGACGATACCTACTTCGGCACCATGGTGAGAGTTAAAGCGTAGGAGCGACAGCTCCACGTGCTCTGCCTAATAAAAAAATAAAAAGGAAAATAAAAATAATAATATTCCAAACACTTTATTTCATTCTTCGACCAAACTCAAAAGTTTCTCTAGACCGATGGGCACAAACGTCCTGCCTCCATTATCCGAGTACATAATAACATTTCTTATCACATAGCACTGCAGCTCGCCTATTTTGTATAACGGCCGGCCTTCTCTCGTTTTGCCTGCTATTGGGACAAAAGTTATACCTTTTTCTATACATCTCGATTCTAAAAGCTCTGAAAAGCTTTTTTGTTGGGAAATGGAGGCCAGGATGTCGATTTTGGAGGTTTCTTTTGGGTCTGCGAGGGTGATGCGCGGGGGAGGGGGCGGGTCTACGGAATCGATGTCGGTGCTTCGGTTCATCATATCTAGGGCTTTCCTGAAGGCATCACGAACCGCTGGTTCTTTTAGGACTTCTTCTGGAAACATTTTCTGTAATAAAATTAATTTTATTGTTTTGATGGAACTAGTATAGTATATATTATATCATGTGAAAATGAGGTCGTGGGTGTCTTTATTAATACGTTCATGGAAAGCTAGTGAAAAATTTAGTATTATTATTATTATTGCAAATAAACATGAATAAATACAAATGAATCGTAAAGTAATATCTGAAAGTTTATGCAGAATTAAAGAAAAAAAGTTACTATATTTTTTTGTAAAACATTTTTTCAATTATAAGCGTGTTCGTTTATTTCTACAACACTAAGATAATATGATATTAATGGAACTTTTAAAGATTTGATAAGAAAATACTGGTACACGAAGCGTTCTGTACCATCGTACAAGATATAATACTATGTATTAATCGTTTTTTTCAAAATTCCCATCTTGGTGTTTTTATTACTTGTTGTTATAATTTCAACAGAAATACATACTATGTGAAAATTTCAACTATCTACTTGCTATGGTTCATAAGATACAGCCCGTTGCTATCAACGGAGAGAGGGACAGCGGACGTTTAGTAATAGGGTTCCATTGGCACTTTTTGCGTACGGAATTCTAAAACGACCGGGTAATAACGTTGGCTAGATTTCCTTAGCAGCTGTTATCGGAACTTAGACAAAAGCTAACAATATTTATTTCTTTGTTTAATTAACTGTAACAGTTCTGATAACTTAATATTAATTTTGTGTTTACTAAAAAATAATCATAATATAAAGATCTTTAACTCTCAAAAGCAGAGTCCGAAGCTGGCTGATGAGATATACCATGAAGTTTATGAAGTCGAGCATTTATTTCAAATTGAAAAGTAAAAGCTTCCTTGAAGGTGCCTTAAAGCGTGTACCCTGAAGTTTGCGAATTCAAACACTTGGCTCAAACACGGGAGTCCAAAGCTTCCCTGAAGGTGGTGGTGGTAATGAAGACTTGTGGGTGGTGGAAGATGGCAGTACCTTGAAGTGTGTGTACGCGGCGAGCACGGTGGCGTGCGGCGGCGCGGCGTTGAGCCAGGCCGCCAGCGCCGCCAGCCAGCGCGGCAGCAGCGCGCGCGCCGCCAGCGCGCCCAGCGCCGCCGCGCCCAGCAGCTCCTGCCACTCCACGCACCAGCGCCACGCCGCTGATACATACACACGTACAACACGCATATACTTACTGATTCCACACGTACACACACATAATAATACGACTCACAGTGCGCCGAATATTCAGTTTAAGACTGTTAAGCAGGCGGCCGTGCGGTGGTCTCATCCAATAGCCCAATTTTTAGCCCATTCAAACTCTATCCCATAACCCTATTTAGTTTTCCATATTTTCTATAATCCCTACGCATTATCCAGAGATCACCTTTAAGCAATTTCCTATGGGTAACATTAAACAAAACTATCTTTTCGAATCGTTTCGCGGATTTATTTTGATTTTTAATTCCCGACGTTACGAATGCTTTACAGCAATCATAGACACGGCTATAAAGCATTCGAAACGTCGGAAACCAATAATCAAAACAAATCCGCGAAATAATCCGTAAAGATAGTTTTATTTAAAATGTCAAATATTCGCGTAAATCTAAGAAATTATTAAACTTTAACCTCTTAAGCGATCTTTACGTGATGGTCCTGTGTATCCACGCAAGTCTTATATAAGACCAAACTCCTTTGAGCCCGTGAAATTCAAGAAAATATATATAATAATAATAATAAGCCTCCCGACCAACGTCATTGAGATATTATAGTACAGCACATGTACACGCTAACACCAGCCCACTCTATTCCAGTCACTCTCATACTCGGGTGGGATAACAACTCGACACGACCAGTGAGAGATCAGGTGCCTCAGCGGAAAGGAAACACCGGCAACTTCCCAACTCTGGGCAGTGACTTACTAAACGGAGAGTCAAGTATAAACTTGGCCTGACCCAGGACTCTTACTCAGAACCTCCGGTGCGTTCAGGACTGCGGAGGCCTTTAACCGGATTACTATTACAAATGCTAAAATTTGTATGTGTGTTTATTAGAGTACATACATGCGTTTGTATTTTTGCTAATGTATAAAAAATAAAAAAATAAATAATCACGCATAATACCTATTTACGTCATTTTCTATTATAACATTGCATTATTGCAATTTAAAAAAAAAATATAAAAAAATAACATGTTACTTTTTTTGTATTACAGTGAAAGTTGAGTAGGAAATGACTATAACCGTCGATTCTTGAATGTTCTCAAAGATGATCACGCGAAAAAAAATCCATTCTAACCAAAAATTTAAATTAATTATTTATTTTAAAAATTAGTTGGCCACCTCAAAATTTTGAGTAAAAATGTTTAGTTTTTTTATAAGCTACAAATTCTACCTTGGGGCTAAGAAAAAAGTCCTTTTTTCGCTCCACCCTAATACAAAAAAAAACATTAAATTGCTTCTCCTGTAAAGTTAAGAAAATGTCGCTTAAACCAAATAATTTTATATTTTTAATAAAAGCCTTTCACCCGTCGATATGTATGTGTAAAAAATTGAAAGGGTAGGACGGATTTTGATGCAATTTAGTACTACAGATAGGCCAATATCTGAGTTAATAATATATAGGTAATCGTTCGACAGTTGGAGAGAGTCGAGTACGGACCGTTGTCGCCGCCCAGCAGGTCCACGCCGGAGAGCTGCAGGCAGTGCTCCAGCTTGGGCAGGACGTGGTGCTGCAGCAGCGGCGCCAGCGCCGGCCCCCAGGCGCGGCGCCAGGCCGCCAGCAGCGGGCGCGCGGACGCGTCGGCGGGGTGCCACGCCGCCAGCGCCGCCGCCAGCCGCGACCGGATCACCGGGTACGCCGACGCGTTCAGCTCCTCCGCTGGGGAACACGCATATTTCATTTTTAAACGGATAGTGTGGAATTGATAGACTATATTTATATTTTGGGAATGAAGTGATCGCCTCCAGGCTACTTCAATTTTATAAAAAATATTTTAATTTATAATTTAACTCTATAAAAAAGATAATGAAATAATATTAGTCCCGCTGAGTTTCTTTTGCCAGTTATTCACAGGTCTAAGGCTTCTTCCTTCCAAACTGGTAGTAGACTCATGACGTTCAGTAAAAAATTGTAATAATTTAAATGCTGGATAAAATATTTTGAATTTGAATACATATACTATATGTACTATATACATATATATACATGGGTATGATGAGTTTTATATCCCTTACTTCAGAAATGAGTGATTCACCATACACACTTCCACCCCTCTTTTCACCCACTTAAGGGATGATTTGCGGGATAAAAACTATCCTATGTCCTTCTATATAATAAGTTATGTTAATTATGACTTATGTGATTATAATTAAATATATTGGGAAATTAATATAGCACACATGTTTTTGTGCTCTTGTGAATTGCACAGAATCACAGCCTAGATCACTGGTCGTTTTCTTGCAACACCAGAAAAAGACAGTGTTTTCTGGAGCTATCAGTGGATTGTTATTTTTTTTTAAATAATATTTTTTTTTTAAATAAAGGCCACGAACGTCTTATTCGTTTTATATTTTATTATCATTTTGTTTTTATTTGACAAAATTGAAAAAGATTCTTTATATCTTTTTAGAAATACCTCCATTTAAAAAAATGTAAAAAACTTTCAGTCTTATAGAGAAAGAATGGATCCTCTTCCAATTTTAATTCGTTTTTGCAGCTAATTTGTTGTATAACTTATATTCGAATCGTCGATCGCTTTTAATTTTAACTAAAATCTGTTAAATGCAAGAGAATCTGTCAAAAATACCAATTTTCATCATAAACAATTTCGAAATTAAAGCGCCCTTAATTCCAACCCGCGATAAATCACAATTTATAGGCGTCAACCCTAAATCCGTTTCCCGAGTGCCATATGTAATAACACAGGAGAGTGCAGCCACTGACCGGCCAGGTCGTGCCAGGGCAGCACCCAGTGGTGCACGGGCAGCGTGTCGCGCGTGGGGTCCCAGGCGCGCAGCGCGGCCAGCAGCGCGGGCAGCACGTGGCGCGCCACGCACGCGCGCACCAGCCAGCCCGGGCACGCCGCGCTCCACGCCTGGATCAGCTCCAGCATCGGCTCCGGCGTGCGGGGGTTCCACGACCTGGTAATATATCATCATATCGTACTACTTGTTATTTTGTTAGACGTTTGAAATAAATTATTTAAATTTTGTTATTAAATTAATTTGTTCGTATTTCTTATCATAAGTACCACTAAATTAACTGAACTTTTGAAGCATTGAATAATTAAAATTTAGCTTCAAGGGAAAGACCGACACGACACATGCTCTGCCTCGAAATGGGGATGTTAGAAAATTTTTCTAGAAAACACCATAATTATATGACCCGACCCGGGACTCGAACCCAGGAGCTCCAAACCTACAAAACGACGTAAAGAAGTAATATACAGTACTCAGCAGCAGCAGCGACGCTGGGCACGAAGTGCTGCCACAGCAGCGAGTGGTAGGCGTGGTCGGGCAGCAGCGCGCGCGCGCGCAGGAAGGCGGGCGGCGGGCGCGCGGCGCCGGCGGCCAGCAGCGCGCTCAGCAGCGGCGACAGCGCGGCGCCGCCCACCACGCCCAGACCGAACACCTCGTACTCCACCGGGAAGCGTTCCTGGAACGTGGGGTTAAAAAGGTTTTTGAAATTATATTTCTTTTCACACATTTGGAAAAAATTATGAGAGTAAAATTTTTAAAATGGGCGCGCACACCGACAGCCTGTAGTACGTTTTGACACTTAGGAAATAGGTAAACTATATATACATAGATATAATGATGAGTTTTATATCCCTTGCTTGAGAAATTATTGATTCCTCATACAAACCCCTTTTCACCACCTTAAGATACGATTTCTGGAATAAAAACTATCCTATATCCTTCCCGGGGTCTCAAACTATCTCCATACTAAATTTCATCTAAATCGGTTCAGGGAATTTTCAGTTTATCCATTACAAACAAAAATACAATTCTTTTTCTCTTTCTTCTAGTTATATTAGTAATTTTATTTAAAAAAAGAAAAATAATATAAAAAAAAAACAAACCTTTAAATCAGTTAGAACTTCAAATGCATTGTCTAAGGATATGTCTGGCTCATTTAATTTCTCAACTCTCATGATTATCTCTTGCATCTTCTCAATGACTTCGTCTTCATTTTTCACCTTCTCGTTACATTCATCCAGATCTCTTTCTAGAACTACTATTTCATCCTCCGCCTGTTGCAGTTCACGGGCATTTTGAATTATATCCTGTAAGCAAAAACTTGTGTTTAAATAATGTCATACTACCAGAATTAGATATTATCTATGTAAGTAAAAAAAGCTGTTCATCATCATCCCCTTAGAATGGCTTGATTGAATTTCATTGTTATATTCTCATAATGGTTCGAATAAGGTTTTATGGTAATACAATTGGAAAATTTTACTATAATTTCTTTTTTACAGAATTTTATCAAAGCTCACAAACAAATTTAATCCCTCCACGACTGCGGACACGATATCTTAGAAATTTAATTAATTTCTTAGATATTTACCTGGAGCTGTTAATACGACAGGTCAGGTCACCTAAGTTATAAAAAAAATCTATTTTTTGCTATATTTACGTATTTGTATAAGGTCAAATTCATATGTCAAGTTGTCACTTGAAGCTTCTTTATATAGAGAGGATAGAAGATATAAAATTTACTTTGCGTTCTTTGGCTTATTAGTTGTCATATTCTAAGCACTGTGCAAGAGTACCTGAACACAGCAGTCCAGAAATGTATGTATTGTGTGAGTGTAGTGTATTGTAAGTGTAATGTGAGTGTAGTGTACATGTAATGTGAGTTGTAGTGGTATTTGCTTCTTGTAGTAGTATAATAAAAATATAATATAAATCCTAGCATTAATAAAGTAGACTCACGTTGCCACTTAAGCATTTTCATTTCTCTCGACCTTAAATGGGATAGGAGGGAGGCACATACCACTACAGAGTGTAATGCGAGTGATACTGCACTCGCATAGTGCAATGTGAGTGTAGCGCATATACCTGCTCGCAGCAGTCCAGCACGAGCGCGAGGTTGTGCGCGAGCTCGGGCAGGTGGAAGCGCGTGCAGGCGCGGCGCGGCTCGTGCTCGTAGCGCGGCGCGGCGGCGCGCAGCGCGTGGTAGCCGCTCAGCACCTTGCGCTCGCGCCCCGTCAGGTCGATCACGGGCACGCGGGACAGCTCGCTGCTGGGGTGTCAACACGTTTGCACCAGTTATAACCCGACTACTTTTTTACACTTGAGCCAAATTTTGACATTTTAAGTGCCGTAAAAAATAATTTTATTTAAAATTTGAGTAGTATTATAATTACGAACGTTTGTGTATAATGAAACAGGTGGATGGATTTTGATAAAACGGTATGACCTAGACTCTAGGTCTAGGTCCTAGAGTGACACATATGTTACTATTAAAAGTAAAAATAGGGCAACTTTTGTTTAATTACCTATATAAAAAAAATTTTATCCCTCAAGTTAACTGGTGAATAATGATTTATCATTGTGAGGGTAGGCATTTGTGCTCCACAGTGACACCATATCATGAATTGCAATATAGCCATAAACCAGAACATATCTTTCTTATGTTTTTTTATCTATGGTGCCACTCAAACGCCAACTCGCGTTTGTTTTTTGTTTTCGTTGTAACTGGTGTCGGATGTACTATATACTTGTAATATTTAATACTTTTATTAAATTACTAGTTTAAACAATAATCTTGCTTTAATTCATCGGATATATTGAGTATTTATGTCAAAAAACTCAAAAAACAACAGAAACTTTAAAAAAATACTACATTATAATAAATTTGTATTATACATAGATGAAGATTATGTAATATCACATAGTATTTTATTTCCCAAACTAACATCAATCCTTGCACAGGATGACCATTTGTACATGTTTTATTCACCTATTAAAATAAAATATCATATCCTTCAATTGTTACGATATAAGCAAAAATAAAGGTAACCTGCTTAATAAAAGTGACTTTAAAACAAATAAAGCTGTGAAATCATTCCCCGAGTAATCACAGATTTTTAGATAAATGGTGCATTTATACTCTTAACCAAACTAAAAATATTTTTTTTGGCACTCACAAAAACAAAGAATAATTTGAGTGGTACCTGCTAATAGTATGAGTTGTGGGTTTACCCTCTTGTATGACGTCAGCAGCATCTTTATAAAAATATCGTCCTTTATGTGACTTCTTCCAGTTATAATTTTTTTCTTTTGTCCCTTTTGCTTCTTCTTCTTTCTCTTTCAGTCTTTTTTCTTCTTCCTTTTTAGCTTTTTGCTGAAAATATGTTTAAAGTAAATTATTATAAGACTTTCATTACCATAAGCTGAGTTTAATAAATGCAGTTATTGACGATAAAATTTTGAATTGAACTTTTATATTTGTCTGTAGTAAAATAAAAACAATGATACAGTATACAATTCGAATATCCAAGGTTATGTACCTTTATAAGGTTGTTTAAAGCTTCATTTAACTACTTAATAAGTCAACTACAAATATTTAATATATTCTTATCAATGAATATGGTATTTAGATGGATACTTATATCTAACATTGTGTATAACTAAATTATTACCGCTGCTTTTTCAGGGCCATAAGCTCCAATAGCTCCTCTTCCCTTTCTCAAGGTAGCTTCCACTGGTGCTGAAATACCTTGCAAGTCTTTACCCAGACCCTTTCCTGGTTGGTAGCCCATCTAAGAAGTAATTTATTAAAATTCAAATTTTAATAAAATTACTTAATTTAATAAAATGAATTAATTAACCTAATAAAAAAATAATTTTATAAAACTAATTTAATAAATTTCAGAAACAACTAAATTTAATAACAATATCTTTTACTAATTAATAATTACACAATAATTCATAATAATATTATTTATTACTAAAATCTTACCTGTAATAACAATTTGGCCCCAATACCCTTGGTATGTTTTTCCCATGCACCAACATTTCCACCCAGATTGATTCCTCTCATGCCTTGACCAGCTCTGCGAATGCCAGCTGTTTCACTCTCGTCTGGTGCTGGCATTTCTTCATCTGAACTGTCTACATAGTTACCTCTTGAAGTTGATGCTTCAGATTTTTCCAATATTTCTAAAATAATAACAATAAACATCTCATCATTTTTTATACATTATTTGTAGGTATAGTATTTCATTATACTGTAATATTTTTAAAAGTAATTTATTTTATATTTACCTTTTTTTTCTTCTTTCTTCTTGCCAGTCTGCTGTACTCCCCCAGCAACAAATCCAATAGGCGCTGAGAAATCTTTAGGTTTTCGAGTTCTTTGCCTAATATTATCTTCATTGTCTTCTTCATCACTGTCTTTTGCCCATACACCTGTGAATATTTACATGAAAAATGTCACATTAACTTATATATAAGATTTTGACTTGTAAAAGGAATATTTGCCTGTATAATAACACACAATTAATAAAATTACCATATATCTGTTGTTCTTTCTTGGCTCTTCGACTTCTATTAGGATTAAATTCATTATCTAAATCATAATCAGTAATTTCAAAACGTATAACCTCGTCGTCAGACATTTTCACTTTTTCTTATATTATCGCAATAAAAACAAAATATATTAAGTTGATATTCTTAAATTAAAAATATCTAAAATCCATTTTAGAAATTATAAATATTTTGTACTGTAAATACACTATTGTAATTTGTAAATAGTTGACACTGACATTAGTAATATTGTTGTGATTTTTAATTCAATTCTTTATTGGTTTTATTGCGTGCCAATTAAGCACAAATTATTTCGCCAATATCACGTTGAATGGACGAGTCACGTTGGAGATTGGCCTGTGATATTTTGAATTACATATGCCACTAAAAAGACTGGATTAAATATAAGAATTTTAATAAATCTAGTTCTGATTTTTTACACAACTGTCAAACAAATGTCAATTCACAGAGGACTAAATGTCAACAGACAATTAAACACTTTAAGCTTTAACAGATTATACAAAGCATAGATGCTTTATAAATTACGTAGTGACGTTCCTCCAATATGATTTTTCGATTCTATAATGTGATGAATCGATTTGTAATTTACTTTATCTGTATAGCGATTATTGCAAAGAAAATGGAAAATTGACAAATGACATTTCCGAAGTAAATATTCTTTCTGTTTTGTATTTCCAAGGCCTCTATGTAAATAATAAAAATGATTTATAAACAATTTTGAGTTGTTAAACATTCTATTAAATCGGGATTTACATAATCTTAATTAGTGACATGATTGGAATTTAAATAGCTGTAAAAATGCTAAGCCGATTTTCAGACGTTTTGCAGACCGCTGCGGACGTAGTAAGTTTAATAGTTATTTTTAAAGCTATTCAAAACTATGTACTTTTATCCAGACATATATTAGGCATAATAAGTTAATTTAAAATAAAAATTAATTAATAGCAAAAATGGTTAAAACATGAATTAAATATTTAAGTGTCATTAAGAATAAAATGAATAGAAGGATAATTAACCCAATTAATTTTTAAAATAATAATTCATTTTATTCAGTTGGCCCCGCCTGCTACTAAATTAGAAGACTTTGAGTATCATTGGAAAATGGTAGTTAATTTCTACCAGAATTACGATGAGACCACCAAAATACATGTTGAAGATACAAAAGTGCCCCATCACTTACACCAGATGCTGCAGGTATATTTTACCTTTATTTATATTCATACTAGACACTCACCCTCGTTTTAACAGTTTGTATGAAATACAAATCTTTGAAATTTTCGGCTTTTCTGTACTATAATATGCATATATTAGACATATAAACCTTCCTCTTGAATCACTCTATCTATTACTGCAAACTGCATTAAAATCCGTTCAGTAGTTTAAAAGATCTAAGAGAATAGAGAGTTTTAAGCGACTTCATTTTATACTATGTAAAGATGTCAATGGACATAGTTCCAACTTATAGTAACATCTAAATAATAATTTAATAAATAATAAAATAGATGTGCAGGCTTTGTCTGAAGAATTTGGAGGTTGATAAGACAAATAAAATACTAAGTTAAGCATTTTGTACCTATTTTATGATATATAACATGAAAGTAAAAACTTAAATAAAATAGTATATTATTTATATAACTTTGTTATTCTTGATAACAAGTGTCCATATGCCTAAAATTTAAGTGATATTAAAATGTGATAAGCACTAACTATATAAATTACAAAATAAAAATGTTAATGGGAACAAATACCATATTTACACATTAATAACTGTAAAATTCTATGTAGAGATAGAATTAGTGAGATAATTTTAATTTTAAATTATAATTAATGTATTCAAAAATGAAATTACAGTGGAACAAGACTTTCACTGGATACAATACCAAGTTTTTAATGAGGTATATTACAGAGGTTGTTTTATATGTACATATTTCACTTTAATTTTATTATTCTCAGTGAACCATGATAAGAAAATCCATTTGTCTAATGTGGAAAATAAAGCTGGGATTTTTAGCCTATTAAGGAGATACCTGTCAATCTATGTCAAATTCACTATAATCACAATTAATAATTTATTGAAGATATTTTCTGTTATATTTCTATTACATATAGATTATTCAGTGTTATAAATATAGTATTATCATATGAAATGTGAAGGTCAACAAACAATATTAACTATTTGTTTTATGTTAATTTATGCACAAATTACTGAGATAGTGATAAGACATGTATATGTTGCACATACATTTTTTTAACTAGTTTTCTAGTAGTTTTCTTTCTAGTTTTTTTAGATTTTAAGGGTACCCTTTCTTTTTATTTAAAAATTGTTTATTTATATCCATCTTGAAGACTTTTTCTTCCATAATAATAAATTTTTGAATGAACTCAAATTTATTATAGATGATGCTGTTAATATATATATAATACAATAAATTAGTAAATCCAAAAACTCTTTTTAGCTAATTGTAGATGAAGAGAAGGAACAACAAGGTGGCACGGTGGGGCCGTGTTTAGAAGCAATAGTTCAAAGATCCATAGGTTTATTGGATGCGTTAGTAGCGATCGCAGTTACGGATAGACCACCTGGAGCCCGAGCGATGGCTCTTACAATAGCGACTGCATTATTACGAAGGACAAAGCAGCCGTGTATTAACAGTCCAAATGTGTATAGACCTTTGCAGGTGAGAATCGGGGATTGTGGAAGTTAAAATAGTGTTTCATAGTTTTATTGTAATATAATTAAGGACATATAATTTTTTTAAATAAAATATTACACTGAAACAAGTTCGAAGTTTAATATAATTTTCGAAGTAACTATTAATCATATATTAAATACCCGTCAAAATTACCCGCCATCAAAAATCGCCTAAAATTGCCCGCCTTTCGGGTAATTTAGCCGCCAATTGTCAGCGCTGGCTATGCTTCGCTTACGCTTTAGCCTTCTCGTTAGATCTTTTTTTTTATTTCAAAACCAGAACCCCCGGTATCATAATTGCTTTAAATTATTTAAGATTTGGTTGACAGTTTCGACTCGAAAATTATAGGTGTCGGACAATAACAGAAGAATTGGAAGTGTCAAATGTATTTTTTTCTGACGACGACGCTCCAATTTTTGAAAGAATGAGAATAAGATAAATATATATTTTGTGTCTCTTTCAAAAGCTCTAAATTAAAGATGACGGTCCTAGATTTAAAAATACATATAGTTTTTTTCTTATCCTCATTGTTAAAAGTAAAAATATATATATTTTATAAATGAAATACAAGAAATGTCTTTATAAAAAACGAAGTTCGACTAATTAACGTTCTTTACATATATATTTCTTAACGTGGCCATTAATTTCCATATCGCGGTCTGGTCACATTTCTATAATTAAAATGCTTTCCTTTAATTTGTAGTTTATGGCTAAAGTATTTTATGTGGGTTTATTTATTTATCTAAAAGGCAAAATACTTTCATTGTTTTATGTTTTTTATAGTTTAAGTTTATAGGTTCTCTCAGAAATTACGGTATTAGCAAGTGATAATCATGTTAGAAATACCGTTGTAGATTTATTGCAGTATTGTTGTCTATACAAATAAATAAAATTAAGGCGTCTGTTTGTAATGTCGAATTAACAGGTTTTTACTAAATGCTTATGAAAGTACATATGTACATATAATAATAAAAAAAAGCATTTTTAAAATGTTTGTCTGTCTGTATTTATTGAACGGTAGTTTTTAAATTTAATTACATATTTTATTATTTAACTATTCGTATCTGTTTAAAATGTACTTAGGGATGCACCCGAGCGAAGTGAGGGTTCGTCCCTAGTAATAAATATTTTTGTTATTCACATTCAGTTTATTTTACAGCGAATGTTAGTTCAATGCAATGAAAGTCCAGCATCGCCAACTGAGAAAGAGGAAGTAGAACTACTTCTTACACTGTGCGGTCTCGTACGTAAAGAACCGGGGCTCGCAAATATTTTCACCACACCATTTATAGAAGATAAAGCTAATTTACTGAGCATTCCAGAAGATATACAGCAGTTGATACCAGTCAAGTCAAAGAACCAAACTCCTAAAAAGAATCCACTTTTCGAAGTGGACATGGTGCCAGATCCTGTGAAGACAGTGTCGATAGTGCGAGTGAATGAAAGTATATCCGGTTGTTCCGTGGGAGATGATAACGCATCGTGTAAGAGCCAGAAGACCGTGTACGATGATAATGACAAGTTTCTCCTCATCGACTTATTGCTGTCTTACTTAAATAGTGCGGTGCGTTTTTTTTTTAATTTATTTTATTTATGTGTATTGGCGATTAGGTCATCTATACAGATAAATAAAATTGAAGTGTATGTTTGTAATGTTAAAATACCAGCTTTTTATTAAATGCATATGAAATTATATATGGTACTTATAAGGAAATACACATTTTTTTTTAAATTTTGTCTGGTTGTTCCGGCTAATCTCCGAAATGGCTGGACTGATTTTGATAAAAATTTCACTGGCAAATAGTTGATAGTATAAGAAGTAATTTGACTACTTTTATTTTATAATGAATTAGGTTTACACTCAAAAAAAATAAAACGTACTTAGGGATGTAACTGAGCGAAGCGTGGGTGGGTAAGTCGCTAGTTTAAAATAAAATCCTGATAAAATGGTCCCGCGTAGTAGTAACAAATACTTTTTCAATGACTTCGATAGGACCTTACTTGCCAGTGGCGCGAACTAGTGAGGTACCCGGAACCACAGCCAATAAATAACTCTCATTTGTTTAGTTCATGAGAGTATGTATAATCCATTTTACTTTCTAATAAGGAGTTGGTCTAAGCACCCAAAGTATTAAAATACACTCGCAGGACAATCAAGTGGTCCTTCGAGCATGTGAAGGCATAATGATAGTATCCTCCCTCCCCGACGACGACATCGCCAGCCTAGTGACGTCCTGCAGCCCCGCCTGCGAGACCATCATCGAGATGCTGGTCCAGCGCTTCCGCAGCATCCCCATAGATGTGGACCCCAACGATGTGGATAATAGGGATATTACGTGGGCGTGAGTTCATTTTGTTTCTGGTCAATTAAAATAAATATCTTCGTTGTGTGTAGATATTCAATATATCTTAGCAAATTATAAACCGATTTTCTTTTATTCTTTATTGCACTTAAAATATGATACAGAAAAAAAATAACAAAGTCTTCAAATGGTATAAAATATTTTTAATGGCCATAACTTCTTTTGCAGGTTTTTGTATATTTTTTCAATTAAAATTTTATCTGTAATTTTATTTCCAGTTACATGGCGCAGGTTTTTGGTGACAAGTCCAGTAATAGGTTCCACGGGTACCGCGAGCTCGTCAGCTTCTTCTCCTGGCTCGACTACTGCGATACTCTGATGAAGGTGAGTCATTATAATTTTCTCTTTCCTTTTGCGATTGACGATCGATAGAAAATACAAAGTCGTTGGCATTTCTGATTATTTCTGCTCCTAAACGTGGGTGAGAAACTGTCTCACATTTCTTGGATTCTAACAAATATTTAGTAGAAGAAATTAAAATTTTATTTCGCTATGTACTTTAAAGTGGTTGCCTTTTGTCTAAAGAATAAAGGAAAGTAGATTATACGTATTTTATGTTTCAGGTAAATAAGGTGAATCATTATAAAAGACGGTTTGTTGGTTGCACTTGTATGATTTTAAATGTTTAGTCTAATAAACACATTCGAAGCAGACACACGTTCTTTCTCTTGCACCCAAAGTCTCCAAGCGATATTCAACCTTAACACCATATACATAGTGGTCAAATTGCGAGCCGGATCAAGGGTCATTAGCGAACATTGCAAAAAATGTACATTCAATAGATAAGAATTACAAGTCGACGCACTTTAATGAGTATTGAAATATAAACATTATAAACGCATATTACGACATTTCGAAGACTATTTTTTGGAAGAAAACTATTATAAAAGATGACTACACCGGATCAAATGATTAAATTATTGGAAGATACTGCAAGTATATTACAAAAAACGCAAATAAATATTAAAAAATGTCCGAAACAAAGATTAACTTCAACTTATTTAGAAGCAAGATTAAAATGTATAGAAGATCATTGGAGTACATTTATGGAAACTCATCAGAATTTAACGAAAATATTACCACGAGAAAAAAGAGGTGAATTACAATACTTCGTGAATGAAGATTATTTTGTATACGAAGATTTGTACTTATGCATGCGGACGGACATCAATGAAATGTTAAAACAAATGTCTTCTAGTGGAAGTCATTCGGAACAATCAACGAGTTCATGTATTCAAGATGTGAAGATCGGTCAAGTAAAGTTACCTCGTATTCATTTACCTACTTTTACTGGGAGATATGAAGAGTGGCCAACATTTCAAGATTTATTTATTTCGTTAGTTCATGATAATATGCAAATAAGTAATGTTCAAAAGTTGCACTATTTAAAATCGAGTGTTGCGGGTGAAGCTGAAACATTATTAAGACAAATACTAATAACGGAAAATAATTACTTACAAGCATGGAATATTCTTAAAAACAGGTACGGAAATAAGCGTATTATAGTAACATCAATTTTGAAAAGATTATTTACACAAAAGAAAATAAATTATCAATCGTCCAGTCACATAAAATCATTATTAGATGTAACAACAGAATGCATAAATAATTTACAAAACTTAAATATATCAACTGACTCTTGGGATCCTATAATAATATTTCTGATAGTGCAGAAATTGGACCCAGAATCACATAAGGACTGGGAAAATTTTGCATATAAAGAAAATTCGGAAGAGGTAACTCTTTATGGAGCGAATTAAAACGTTTTCTTGAAACAAAATTCCGTACTCTTGAATTTATCACACCTGTACCTGTAACCTCGGGAACAAAACCAGAAAAAACTCGGTCGTTTCATGCAACTGTAGAAAGGACGTGTTTAATGTGCAAAGACAAACATACATTGTGTCATTGCAAGCAGTTTACAAGTTTACAACCTTCAGAACGTAACGAGTATATACAGAAGAATAACCTTTGTTACAATTGTCTCCATCCTGGGCATTCAGTGAAAAAATGTCGTTTACAAATGTCATGCCGCATATGCCACAAGCGCCATCATTCTCTTTTACATCAACCATCAAAGTCAAATACCTTGGATCAATCAGAGAAACAAACACAGCCAACGGTATCAGTCTATGCAAATGTAGAAGAGTCAGAAGGAGAAGAAATCAATGCAATGATGACGTCACATTACAATGGAAGACAAGGTTCAGCAATGTTTGCTACAGCAGAGGTTAAAGCAAAAAGTGAAGAAGGCAATATAATCATGTTGAGAGCTCTAATAGACCAAGGTTCAGAAGCATCATTTATAAGTGAGAAGGCTGCACAACTTCTGAAACTTTCAAGACAACCTGCAAGAAGTAATGTTGTAGGCATGGGTTCTACTAAAACAAGCGTAAATCAAAGGGTTCAATTACAAGTTTCACCAAGATGGGAATCACAATTTTCTATCCATATTCAAGCTTATGTGATCAGCAAACAATTGACAAGTAAAATACCACATACTACAGTGAAGGGAATCAATTGGCAACATATCAAGGGTCTCAATTTAGCAGATCCCAACTATTATAAGCCTAGTTCAATTGATTTATTACTTGGAGTTAAGGAATATTCAAAAATACTAAATGAAGGTTTAATAAAAGGTGTACCAGGCACTCCATGCGCACAGAATACAGAATTAGGATGGATTTTATTCGGAGAAATCAATACAAACCAGAAAGAAGAATCGTTTCTTGTTATGCACAATCAAATAGACGTGGATGAAATATTAAAATCATTTTGGGAAATTGATACAGAATCGAAACGAATACTTACATTGAATGAGCAAAAATGTGAAGATATTTACAACAATACACATAGAAGACAAGAAGATGGAAGATACATAGTTAAATTGCCCTTTAATACTGAAAATCCACAATCAATACATGGTCACACTAGAGATATATCATTAAACAGACTATTACAATTAGAGAGAAGATTTAAAAGGCAACCTAAATTAAAAGAAGAATACAATAAAGTTATAGATGACTATATACAATTAAAACACATAGAAGAAGTACCTAAAGAAGAAATAAACAATAAATCAGTATACTTACCTCACCACGCAGTCGTACGTGAAGACAAGGAAACCACAAAGACACGGGTTGTGTTCGACGCTTCCTGTAAAGGGACTAATGGAATTTCACTAAACGAAGAACTCTTACCTGGACCAGTACTGCAAGATGACCTGAGAAGTATAATTATGACATGGAGAATGCATGCTATTGGATTCGTATCAGATATTCAAAAAATGTATAGGATGATATTACTTACCAAAGAAGATGTTGATTTCCAAAGAGTCCTGTGGAGAAAAAATGATAATGAAGAAATCAAAGACTACCGTTTACTTACCGTTACCTTTGGCACAAGCTCGGCACCTTATTTAGCGATAAAAACGCTCATGCAACTGGCTGAAGATGAAGGAGAGAAATTTCCAATAGCAGCGGAGATGATTCGTAATAATTTTTATGTTGATGATCTGATGGCTGGAGCTGAAACAGTAGAAAAGGCTATAGAAGCTTAAACTCAATTAATTAATATTATGCGAAAAGGAGGCTTTGAACTAAAAAAAATGGTCGTCCAATAGTCTCGAATTTATGAAATCCATGGAACCTTCTGAAATATCATCTAATGCACATATTAATATTAACATTGACGGTTCCGTAAAGGCTTTAGGAGTCCTGTGGAACTTAAAAACTGATCAATTTCAATACAGAATCAATCTATCACCTACTAAACATACAGTTACGAAAAGAACAATCCTATCTGACTTACAAAAAATATTTGATCCTCTTGGATGGATAGCACCCAGCATTATTTTAGCAAAATTAATAATTCAAAGACTATGGTCAGAGGGAGTAAATTGGGATGACAGAATTAATTTAAACTTAGAAAGGGAATGGCTCAAAATAAGAACAGATTTCGAAAGAGTCAAAGAGATTTCGGTTGATAGATGGCTAAAGACTTCAATAACCAAGAATCAAACAGTGGAGCTACATGGTTTTAGTGATGCTAGTAACAACGCGTATGGTGCTGTAGTTTACGTAAGAGTCGTAGAAAACAAGAATATCTTTACCAATATTGTAGCGGCTAGAACAAAGGTTGCGCCGCTGAAAACAATTTCACTTCCAAGACTAGAACTCTGTGGAGCACTGCTACTCTCAAAGTTATTGAGGAGTGTAAGCCAAGCTATGAAAATACCTTTATCGCAATCCTATGCCTGGACAGATTCATCTATCGTGATTTCATGGCTAGCTGGCGATCCTAATAGATGGAAATCATTTGTAGCCAACCGAGTCGTCGAAATAAATAATAATCTAAACAACAAAAAATGGCATCATGTGAGATCCGAGGATAATCCTGCTGATATAGCTTCTCGAGGAATGTTACTTGCTGATTTAAAACAATCTCAAATGTGGTGGCACGGTCCTAAATGGATATCTGAAAAGGAAATAATATATACACAATTAGAAAATATAGTCACAGATTTAGAAAAGAAAAGAGAAATAAATATACAAAATAACTTACATATAGAATCCCACGATGAGGTAGATATAGACACGCAGTTTGAAAACTTTGATACACTGGAACAACTTTTGAAAACAATTATAATATGTAAAAGATTTTTTAATTATAAAAAGAGTATACAAACAAATTTAAACTTTACTACAGAGGAATATGAAAGTTCATTAATAACATGCATACTTATAATACAAAAGAAACAATTTACACAAGAAATTCAAGATATAAAGAGTAAAAATCGAGTTAAAAGTATAAGCAAATTAAAAACCCTCAACCCTTACCTAGATAGCAACAATGTACTCAGAGTGGGCGGAAGAATAAAACATGCTAATATTAATGAAGACACAAAGCATCCCATAATATTAAATAAAGAAAATCCACTTACCACTTTAATCATAAAAGAAGCTCATATTAAAACTTTACATGGCGGTATACAGCTGATGCTAAATTACATAAGATCTAAATATTGGATATTGAAGGTTAAGGGATTAGTAAAGTCATACATACATAAATGCTTGCTTTGTGCAAAGGAAAGAGCAACATCAAAGGTACAAAGAATGGGAAACTTACCAGCGGTCCGAGTGACCCCAGCTCGTCCATTCTTACACAGTGGAGTTGATTTCTGTGGACCCTATTTAGTATTAAAATCTAAAGGAAGAGGAAGCAAAACTTGTAAAGGTTACATCTGTATTTTTATATGTATGTCTACTAAGGCAATACATTTAGAGTTTGTAGGCGACCTTACCTCTGAAGCTTTTATTGGAGCATTTAAAAGATTTGTGGCGCGTAGAGGACGTTGTACCCACTTATGGAGTGACCAAGGTCGTAACTTTGTTGCAGCAAATAAAGAACTTACAGAAGCCTGGAAAGATGCACAGTTACAGTTTGACGACGTACTAGCAGACAGACTCTCCAATGAAGGAACCCAGTGGCACTTCATTCCAGCTTACAGTCCAAACTTTGGTGGCCTCTGGGAAGCAGGGGTGAAGTCAATTAAATATCACCTGAAACGAATTTTGACAACTCACTTAACCTTTGAAGAGATGACTACTATATTATGTCAGATTGAAGCTTGTTTGAATTCACGACCCCTGTGTCCTATGGATGACTCAGACTGTGATAATTTAAATCCTCTTACACCTGGTCATTTTTTAATCGGCGAGGCTCCTATCAACATTCCATCACCTGACTTAAGAAACACAAACATAAATTACCTTACACGTTGGCAATTCACACAAAAACTAGTGCAAGATTTTTGGCATCGTTGGCAACAGGAATATCTCTCAAGACTACAACAAAGACCGAAATGGCTACACAAGGTTAACGAACTAGAAATAGGCCAAATAGTTTTAATAAAAATGGAAAATTTGCCTCCTGGAAAATGGGCTTTAGGCCGTATAATACAAAAACATCCAGGATCTGACGGCCTAACCAGAGTTTATAGTGTAAAAAGTGGAAATAACATTACAAAACGTTGTGTTACAAAATTATGTTTGTTACCAATAGATACTTAGTGACATATCTATCTTAATAATAAATATGTATACTTAATCAAATCATTATCAATGCTTTAATAATTATCAAATGCTTGTGCAAGTACAATTTTGTAAAACTTACTCGTAGGTACTAATTGTTTGTGAGATTGTTAATTGTTTAACTTAGATGTCCTACATAATTTTCATTTTTCTTTGTATTAAAAAAAGGTCAAACCCCTTTTTAGTGGGCGGTATGTTGGTTGCACTTGTATGATTTTAAATGTTTAGTCTAATAAACACGTTCGAAGCAGACACACGTTCTTTCTCTTGCACCCAAAGTCTCCAAGCGATATTCAACCTTAACACCATATACACGGTTGTTTCGTTTTTTTTGCACTGTTTGTGCGATATAAAAATGGCTAATTTACCGTATATATACATGGTATTACTAAATATCTCATCGGTCATATCGAATTGTCATCGCTTGAGAGTGGGAGGAATAGAGAGTGCACATGTGCACATGTGCTTGCACGCATAACTGTGCATGTGCATTATATTATCTTTTGCGTACATGGTTAGCCTCAGTGTGATTAGTGGTCGTGGTCGAAATCGGTCAGGAGGATATATTTATACATGTACGTTATAAGTTATAGATCCTGGTCGCTGAGTTTATATATTCATGGATCAGTTATTGTAAGTTATAGGCAATAATTAAAAAAAAACTAGTACGATGATATTTGTGAATCTAATTGCAAAAAAATGTTTTTCCAATAGTTTTCGGAATATAATAAATGTGGATAGCGTGTAATATGGTTTATTATTAAATACGTGTTCGGTCCGTGTTCAATAAATGCGCGTGTGGCGCTGTGCCCGCAGGAGTGCCACGCGCACATCGCGGGCCACCTGGCCCGCACCTTCCGCGCGCACTTCCTGCAGGCCGCGGCCGACGCGCTGCTGGGCGCCGCGCGCGCCTTCCCGCGCCGCGCCGCGCTCGCCGCCGCACTGCTGGCGCGCGCGCTGCGCCTGCTCGACGCGCCCGACCTGCTCAACGGTACGTGTTGGAAACTGGTGTCACTTGCACTGAGGACGAAGGGGTTCAGGCTATAGTCCACCACGCTAGTTAAGTGAGGATCGGTGACCTGCACATGTTTTTATTAAGAAAATGCTACGCTCGCAGTCACTCAACAGACAGATTCACTTACAACGTTTTCCTTTTTCATAAAATGAATGATCTTTATGAAAATTTTTTGGTTTTTATAAAGAGTTTTATCTTGTCAAAAATGTTTGGCAGACCTTGTTGAAAATGGTTCGCACACTAAAATGTCAGAAGTGCGAGATCCGAAATTAGACTCCGCTTTATTGTTATTGTTTATTGTTGCCTTTTACGGACACATAGAAACATTACATATATAACGCCCGTACAAGTTCTCATCATAGAGATGAGAATTTGCAACCGTGACCAATCACCACGATTATTGACCCGAAACCTCTATAAAACAAATAAGTCCATAATTCCAGAATTTTCCAACTGGCTGGTGGGCGAGGGTGAGGGGGAAGGTGAGGGTGAGTGGGCGCTGCTGCGCGAGCTGCTGGAGGCCTGCCTCGCCGGGGACTACAACCTCACCCTGGAGACGCTCAGGTTCTTCGAGGTGAGACACTTGGTATTCTACTAATATAATAAACGCGAACGTTTGTGAGGATGGATGGATGTTTCATACTCCTTCACACAAAAAGAAAGATGTCAAAAATATGCATACTCTTTTGGATAACATTTATAAGTAATAAAGGTATATATCTTTTATAATTAACAAAAAAATAAGGTGCACACAAGTAATCAAAACGGTTTAAATTCCATAAGTTTTGAAATCTTTGAAGTTGTAAGAATCCCGACTCGGAACAAAAAAATGTCGAAATCAATTTGTAATAAGCAAAAAAATGAATGTAACAGTGTCAACAATCAATACTGATAATAATTTATTGCGAAAATTTTTTTTTATCATATTTATTAATATTTATTTATGGGAAGTCCACTACTAAACCGGGCTTAGAAGTTGCATGATGGATAGAAGTTTAAAATAGAAAATTTTCCAAAAAATCGAAGGACACACGTAGTTTTAAAAACACGATTGAAAACTTAAACTTCAAAAATCTCGATTAAAAACTTGTTATTATTTTTTTATATCTTTTTTTTGTAAAGGTCATCCAAAAACAAAAATATTGAAAAAAAAAATTAAATTTCTACCATTATTAAGACAGTTATGAGCAAAACATCAAAAAAAGAGCGGTTTTTTGAACTAGTAATCAAAAACATCTCATAGTTTACGAGGAAGCCTCTTTGAGGCGTACTAAAAATACCAAAAATAAAAATTAAGAAAATCATAAATAAAAATGTTTAAACCGTCCGATTTGGCGTGGAATGCCCCATATATACGTATGTATGTGTGTACGCGCAGGCGGTGGTGGAGAAGGGCACGGAGCACAGCCTGACGCGGCTGGTGCTGGCGCGCGTGTGCTCGCGCGGCTACCACGCGCGCGCGCCCTCGCCGCCCGCGCGCGCGCTGCAGGCCGAGCGCGAGCGCCTCAACGACGTCAGCTTCGCCAGGGAGCGCGAGCGCACCAGGTGAGGCACACGCACGCACGCACACACACACACGCACGCACCTGTACCTCTGACCCGCGTAACGCTGGCGGTGTGCGCGCAGGGCGGCGGCGGCGCAGCGCTCGCACGAGGCGCGCGTCAGTGCGGCCGTGGGCGAGCTGCTGGCGCTGGGCCCGCGCCACGAGGAGCTGCACCGCGTCGTCAACAGGTACTGATACTTTGTTCCGTTGAAACTAATATTTCGCATTTTAAATAAAACTATCTTTTTCAACGTTTCGAACGGTTTACAGCAATCGTGGTCACGGGAGAAACTCACCACGATTGCTGTAAATCATTTGAAACGTTGAAAACCGAAAAGCCAAAATAAATCCGCGAAAAAATCCGAAAAAATAGTTTTATTTTATATATGTACTAACTCATGCCCGCGGCTTATCTCATGTTATTAACGAGACGGGTTCCGAGGGTAGCCAATCCGTCCCCAGGATGCAATCTGTGCCCAAGTTTTTTTAAAATCTGTTCAGCGACTTTAGCATAATTTTTTTAAGTATGAACAAAAACTTACTTCATCCAGTTTAAACTAATTTATCAACATACAAAATTGAAATGTAAATTAACTTTATTCAATTACACTTAACTAACGAACACCTAACTCTAGTCAGCATAGTCGATCAGTAAAGAAGCTACTACATATTATTATTATATTTACATTTGTTTGTTATACATATGTATGTATAATGTATGTAAGAAGTGACCGGATGAAGTACCTTCATCCGGTTTAAATGTTCTGTAAATTATACTGATAGGTAAATAAAATGTTCGATAGATTTCCGTATTTTGGCCTACAACGGAGGATACATTTTTAATTTTTTTTTCATTTTTGGCATAAAATTAGTATAATATGTAAAATAAATATAAATATTAATAATTATTTCATTAATACATTTATTTCAAATATCTCTTTATAAGTGTTGTCTATTTAAATTATTTTAATATCGAATATTTGAATCGATTTTACGAAATCAAAAAACTATATCATTTAAACAAACAACCAAACATTATTCCGTTTTTTTTATATTTCGAATACATGTTTCTTACTAACATACATTTTTAATAAATCCCCAAAAAATCATATAAAATGAAATTTTAATTCTGAATTTGCCATTCGATAAATATAAAGTATACTAAATAGTGATTATTTGGATTGTTTCAACTTTTAGGCGCCTAAAGCAACTCATAGAGCGTATCGACGAGCTAATGGCGGCCGACACACGCACAGACGATGTCTCGTAGTATATAATGTACATACAACTAAATGTTCAAGTATTACGTAAAAAGTCATATTTTAGTGTTTATCTCATTTACTTTACATTTAAACTAAAAAATTAAAAAAAAAATTGAATCAGGTAGTCGACACTCGACGCTACCAATAGACTCAAAACGCGATTACGCCATACATTTTTTTGAGCAATAAGAACCTGTGACGTCACTTATTTGAAAAGTCGATTATTTATCGATTTCCAAGCAACTAAAAATATAAATATATTTTACATTTAAATGACAATGATTCGGGTTTTCAGGGCTAAAGTAGTGTTTTTTTAATCTGTTTTTTTTTTTAATTCATTAATGGCGCCATAAACTATCCAATTTAATATATTTAACGTTTGCGGGACAAATAATTCAATTTTGTGAAAATCTAGTGTATTTATATTGAAGACTAAATTTGTTTTGCATTCAGCAAAAATATTTAATTTTGAAGTGTTAAGTGTTTTGAATTGTGAAGTGTAGATTTTTTTTAATACGTCATTATAATAAGTTCCGTTAATTCCAGAATAAAAATTGAATTAAATTTTTACGTCATGCTTGAATTATTTTAACTAACTAGAATAAGAAGTGCTTTTTATTTCTTTTAATATTTACATATCGTTATAATTCCTAAAGGTGCAAATTATTGTATGTTAAGTACAAAGTGATATAAACTATGTTGCCAGATCGCACCTAATATTTTATTTAAGTATTTTGTTGCCATTTTATTTCTTTATTACATAAAATATTATTTTTAATTTAAATAGATATTTTTTTATAATATTATAAAAAAATAGCAATAACAATTCAATCTCCGAGGCTGTTTAGCCCAGAGTATGTTATTGAATGAATTTGTACAATAAATTGCCATTAGAAATTAATTATTCTAAAGTGTATACTTACATATAAATAAAACAACTACATGCAAAGCATGAATATAATCATAGATTATATATTTTTACATTTCTTTTTGATATTTCACTTTTTTTTAATATTAGTTGCATTTATAGTGCTTTTCATATTCATAACAATATATTTCAAAAGTTTAACTTACTAATGTTCAGCAAAATTAACAATTAATTTGCACATTAATTGAATAAAAATTTTTTTTGTGATTTTCAAAATGGTTTCTTATTCATAGAAATCTTGATTATTTTTTTACTGTTTTTTATTTTTCTTTCGATTTGCTTGTAAATTATAGTATCACATAAATTATTTGAAAGTAATAAATAACAAGACATGCAAATATATTTATTATATAATTTAATTTTTATTTCCTTTGGCGCTGTTATCTAAAACATGAAATTATTTAAACTCATTTATTAATTTAATGTTTATTTATTAAAAGTACCACCAAACCACTATTGTCGGTTTTTATACAGTATTTTTGGAGATGCCATAAATATAAAATATTTTAGTGAAATTTCAACAACCAATAATATTAACGTGATAATTTTCTCATATGTTAAGAAATTGTACACACAAATAAAATTTAATTAATTAAGTATATGATAAGTGAGCAATGTGGATAAAATTAAAGAGATACAAGTAAACACGTAGTTTGATTCCCTCGCGCAGCTTCCTGCTGCTGCTGCCGCGCGGCGTGCTCTCCGACCCGCTCGGCGCCGACTACGCGCACTACGTGCACGACGCGCAGCGACACTACCAGGTACACCCCCGCCCACTCCCGCACATACCCCCTACCCCACACATTACCACCCACCCCCACCCCCAAATATCCCCTACCTTACCAACCTGAGTCCTGAACTTATCTATCAACATAACTTGACATCTTGTATACCTGTCAGTTTAACCTATAAATCCAAAGAGATAATTTGCAAATCTGTCAAGTTTAATTCAATGCCATCCAATAACAATTAATAAATAAATGTATGATCATTATTCTATTAATTAAAAAATCATAAATGAAATTATTCTTTTTCGATATTAGTTCATAATTATACAATTTTAGTATTTAAACAATTTCAAAGCTTTTGTTTTTTTTTTATCGAAATTACTTTGTTAACTAATACGTAATACGTGGATATAATAGGCAAATCCTATTTTCCACCATAAATGATGGAACCCACGCAACTATTTCAGCTGTGGCTCGACATAACGTCGACCTACAACTGGCCCACAGAGCTCTGCTGCGATACCACCGCCAGTTCCACGCACAGCTACGACAGCCGGCCCGAGGCTGACATACACTTGGATGACGTCTTCGACACTCTTCACAATGACACAGATAATCAAAAACATCAAATCGATTATCCAAATCGATATGATAAAATCGATACTAAAAATGACTCGCAGCTACTCCGTAATAGGGATGTGACATCGAGTTTTGAGGAGGAATTCGATGAAGGGCCGTTTTTGAAGATGCTTTTTAAGCTGTTGTCGAATATGCCGGACCAGCCCTACCAAGTGAATCTGCATCTCACGTCGATTATATCGAAGCTAGCGTTGCTCCCGCATCCAAATTTACACGAATACTTGTTGGATCCTTATTTGCCGGTAGCAAAGAACACGACGACGTTGTTCAAGACGCTGCAGGACGTGGCGCGCCGGATCACTATGGAAGTGCCGCGCATCAAAAATTACAAGAAAGTGATCGAGAGCACGCGGGCGCAGCTCATGAGCGAGGACCCCAGCTATGATGAGATGTAAGTGGTATTCATTGGATTATTATTTATTAGTATTATAAATGTGTGGGTGTATGTGCGTGTGTGTGCAGGGACGACGGCATCAGTGTGTTTGTATGTTATCCTCATGGTGAAATGGCTGGACGTCTTTGGATTACACAAATAGATTATGACGTGGAATAACACATAGGTTACTGTTAGCAGAAAAATTTGACAAATGGTGGCGCTGCTTGTACACAATATTGTAAATGCAGGAAACACCTAGAGACTTGCTAGTGTACACTAATATTATAAAGAGATTAAAATTTGTATATAGTGGGTAATCTCTGAAACTACTCGTTTGGTTCTGAAAATTTTATCACTAATAGGAACCTAATTACCGCTGATTTTTATAATACAGTTAAAGTATATATTTTTTTTTCATCTGGTACTATTATTTAGATACTCAAGACATCATAAAACTAAACATTGAATTGCTTTATATCACGTTCTGTCTAAACGGTTTGAAATGAAACAATAAAATGTATGGCAAAAAGGCACCTAGGACTAAATCGTTAGTATATAATACAATAGATGGGTACATTCCAGCGGAGAACATAACCAGCTGGTGGAGAGCCTGATAGTCCTCGAGGAGTTCTGCAAGGAGCTCGCCGCCATCGCCTTCGTCAAGTACCAGCATCTCGAGCACTTGCACCGATGAGAGTAATCATTAATTGTCTGCGGATACCAACTTAGTGCTGCCAGTTCTTGTGTTACCTGTTGAAAGTTATATAATCTGTCCGTCTTTTTTTTTATTTGACAGCTACTTAATATTTTTTTCAATATTAATTCTAGCTTTCAATTGGATAGTGAAAGATTAGAAGGAGATTGATATTTAAAGTATTTTTTTTCTTGTTTAATTCAGTTCTTTTATTGTCAAAGTTATCTGTAAAATTTAATATTAATGATGGGTTAGTTATAAATATAGAAAATGTGATATCATATTTTATATATTCACTTCACTTCAATGTAACTTAATATATTTTTTAATTTAAATACTTTACAGGTTTGGATCACTCTAAATAAGTCCTCGTGTTAACAAAAGTGAACTATAATGATATTATTTTTTATTTTAAAAATATTAAAAGAAGTATTTGTAAAAGACTATAGCTATCTGTGTAAGGACAGTTCTGAACCTGATCTAGCATTTTAGATATAATCTATGCAATAAAAAAAAACTATTTAAATTTTTATTTATTTAATGTTACACAGATTAAGTTTGTTAAATAGTTACAAAGCTTGTGCCGCTCGCTGCTTAAGGGATGAGTTATTTTTAATTTTATATGTCATATTTATGTAGCTTAGCTTTGTTTTTTATTTTTGGCATTTTATTTTTTGCAATTTTCTCAAGTCTTGTTTTTTTTATTGATAAATTTTTGTTATCTGCTATATTATCATATTTTTTTAAAGGCAAAAAATATTTTTTTAATAAATTAAATAATCATTTCATATTAATTTATTACAAAGGATTTTAAATCTTGAGAATACTAAGTTTATATACAATTAAACTATTATTTATAATTTCCGAGTACATTATAAATTAATATCGTGTCGAATATGAAATTATAATTATCAAATTACGCAACATGGCTGAATTTTAAATAAAAAATGCGCGTATATTAAAAAAAAACATAATAAGACTCCTGAATATGATTTCTTATTTACCTTGTTGCGTGTCTAGTCGATTATATTGAGACCAAAAACAATTACTTTATTAATCATGATATATATATATATATATATATATATATATATATATATATATACACAATATATATGTTATTATTAACAAAAACTCAAGAAACACAATTAGCGTCTCGAAAATAAGCGTGTCAAATGTCTTTTGTTCATTGCTTTCGGATGACAAAATTAAAACTCATGTTGTTTCATTTAAAAAAGTACTTTATGCGGTGCGCGTAAGTGCTAATTTGTATTTAGACAATTAGAACTTTCGATTTTTGAGTTTTATTCTTTGGTTTGATTTAACGTCACATGTCGACGACACTTTGTAGAGATATTTGTTGGAAATTGTGTATTTATGTTTTTATATAACAATAATGTAAGTATATACATTTATAATACCAGTATCGTTCTAGTCTGAACAATTTAAAGCATTCCGTGCGTTGTTTTCAGTGTTTAGTTGTATGGAGCTTGGCTTTTGCACTCGCTGTCGTTTGAAGTTGACCGCACAATGTATGTACAATATGAGGCATTTGTTAAATAAAACGTTTATTATTATTTCTGTTGTTTTATTTTAAATGTTTAGAAGATCTAAGCGTACATGAGGACAGACAGACGCGGGAAGCGACTTTGTTTTATACAATGTAAAGATATAACGATGTAAAGTATTGTATAAAAAAAAATCACGCACATTCCGTATTTAGATTGAGATTTTAAACAAATGCATTTACGCACGAGGTGTGGGACTCACCGGCAAAGCCAGTACTACCCACTGAAACCCAACAAAGCCTTCCCCCGTCTTAATGGGGCGTCGCAGGATCGCTTACGCATTCAACTACGACGCCCCGACGGCAGGTCTGCCGAGGCAGACCACAACGACCATGGGGTTGCTCCAAGGTCCACTCTGCTGTCAGAGAAGTACCAGGAGCAACCCGCATGGTACACCGCCCTCCGAAGAGGGCCACCTCCCGCCGCCCACCGAAGTGGGCCACCTCCCTGTGCGTTTCTTGGCTTTGCGCCCGGCTGTATTGCCAGGCACTACTGTACCCCCACCACGACAAGGTGAACGCACGTTGGGGGGGAAACGACCCTTAGCCAACCAAGGCCTTAGTTGGCACTGTACCACATAATATTTATTTTATCACGCACTGCTAATATCAATCAACATACATTTTTCAATAAATTCGAATGGCAACAATAATACAGTATAGTATATGTAAATACCTAGTAAGTGGGATCAAATTCGTGACTGACAATAGAGGTGACGTGAGCTGGGTGATCAAATTAGTTAAAATCTAAAAAAAAAGATAAAAGAACAGTCGCAGAACAATGTATCGGGTAGCGTTATTTTTTCAAAGCAATTGTTATAACTATGAGTTTACAGTTTGTCAGGTTCCAGGCCTTAAATATATCACAAGACTTAATTTTAAAAATTAAATCATGTTTCGAAAGTTTTTAACAAAAAATAATAATATCACACATTTTTTTACATAAACCATTGATCAAAAAAATATTAAATAGATACACAATCAGCGCAAAAAATGTCCTCACCAAAAGAGCGCTCATTTTAACATTTGAGCGCGCTTTCATTGATTTTTTTGTGAAAACATCTTTAAGCATTGCATTTAAGGTTTAATTTACATTGCTGTATATTTATTTCGACAAGAATAATTGCCTAAACATGACAGTTTTAAGAGAACTTCTGCATGGGATTGTATATTATGTATCTAGTATTTTTTTAATTAACTGCCTCGGTGGTGTAGTGGCTAGCATGTACGGCTGCACACCCGGAGGTCCTGGGTTCGAGTCCCGGGTCGGACCAAGTTTAGTTATTGAGTCTTTCTGTATAGTAGGTCTCAGTAACAGCCCGGAGTTGGGAAGTTGGCGGTGTTTCACCCCCGTGCCTCGGAGAGCACGTAAAGCCGTCGGTCCTGCGCCTTAACTCTCACTGGTCGTGTCGAGCAGTCGTCCCACCGGAGTATGAGAGTGAGAGGAATAAAGAGTGCACTTGTGTCTGCGCGTACACTTGTGCACTATAATATCTCCTGCGCAGTTGGCTAGTCTCAATGAGATTGGCCGCCGTGGCCGGAATCGGTCAGGAGAACATCATCATTTTTTTAATAGATGGCCTAAACTTTCAATCAAGCGCCGCTGGCGCTATACTGTAGGTGACTCAAAATGAAGTACTAATAATAATCAATATAATATTCTACAATCGCTGTCTAATAGAAAACCAACCAACCAAAACTAACGTATACCAGCATTATGTTCGAGGTCAATATGACATTCAAACATCATGTTTGTTATCTATTATCGATTGTATAAAATCAACTTATTTAAGGGTCTTGCGATTTTAAAATATAATCTTAAAAAAAAAACAATTTATCGTATAAATAATATTTTGAAATATTAGTGGGGTTTCAATAGAATAAAACAAATAAAAAATGCAATAGTGATTATATTTTCTTTCAAAATTAAATAATGCGTATAAACATGAATTAATTACCAACAAAACTGGTTAAAACTATTTACAATCGTGGAATTCTTACTTTCACGTTTCGAGAACAAACTGACATTTTATATGTTCTTATATTTTAATTTAATATATAAAGCCGATTATTAACAACAAAAAATTGTTTATAACCTATCGATATTTAAAAAAAATCACTTCGTATGGTTAGAATTTTAATAACTTTATAAGCTAAATAATTTATAATATAAAAACGAGAAATCGCAGCCATCATCAGTTTAAATAAAGAAAGAAAAATATTTACACAATAAAATATATACTTATAAAAACATTTAAATGTTTTATTTAAAAAAGAACATATTTGCTAAATTGAAAAATTAAAGCCAGATACTCACTATCACGTACACCTAGAGTCTAGACCATATACAATTATATTCTCTACAAAAAAAAAAGAAAATGTCAGTTTGTCCCCGACGCGACGTCGCCGCTACATTGTACTATCGGTACTATCGCTTTTAGGACTCCGTCAAAAACCGCTTTAGGCACTTGACTAATATTTCTAGTTTAAGTAGTTTTTTCGTCTTTTTCTGTTTTTTTTTTACCTTTACTACTACTTAATTACCAACAAGTATATGACGCTATACTTTAAGCAATTGTGATGCAATCCCGTTTTATAAAAGTATTGGGCGTACGTTCGCCTTTTTTCTTTCTAGAGAGAGTTCAATTTCATGACAGTATCGCTGAGTCCATTCTCTACGTCTATGGTATAAATGGACATGTTGTCATTGTAGTGTCATGGAGAATAAAGAGTAAAAAACCATGTTGCGAATTCATTGTTGCCAAATAAATTAAAACAACTAAATATTATTTAATAAAATACAAAAAAAAACATCAACCTTTGAATGTGTTCGTAAGAATATTTCACAGCTACAGAAATGCGAACGTTCATTTCAACATCTTATTCTACCAGTGTATTCATAGATACAATTTATTTAATATTTAAAAAAAATTTTTTTTTAAATAATCACAATGAAGCACTTAGAAAATAATTGTTTAAACTAAAACGTAAGCATTTCTTATTGAATAGGAAAAATATTAAGAAATTAACGTTAGAAAGGTGGAATAAATAATAGAATCTGTATCTTTTCAAAGGTAAATTCACTCGTTTTAAATTAAATCTCCGTCGACTTATTCCTTAGTATATACCTGGCGTATTAAATTCTACTATATGTATATGAACTAGAGTATATAGTTCGACCAATTTGTCTTTGGTCATAGACAAAATTGGCTAAATAAAGAAAAAAGTAATAGTCTATGTTAATTATTCAAAAGAGACGCTCTATTGATGAACGTTAAATAATTCGTAAAATATGAATAATATATTTTTATTTATATGACTTTTTTAATTTTTTTTTCTGAAAATACCTTAAATGTTACGGTTTTTTAGTTTTATTAAAATTAATTGATGAAATATTGATTTAAGTTTTGTTCAAGAATATCTATATTTTTATAAAATTGCCATAAACAAATGTGTCCTGTCAATTATAGCTGTACTTATGATTATTTATTTTATAACAAAATACATTTAAAAACATAACATACTTGAAAGTGATTAAGATTTCCCAACATAAATAATAATAATAAAAATTTTATATCATCTAAGATCAAACATCCTTGTGTCTTATAACTTGGAAGATTCAAAAAGCTCAAAGCAAAAGGTCGGCTAACAAAGTTCACCTGTACAGTTAGTTGCCAATCGATTAATTTTATCGCAAACTACCGACTCACACTCGCTTCGCTCGGGTACGTTTTACCGTTTGGTATAGATTTCTCAGAGATGAGATATTGTCCAGCGATGAAAAGTATCCTATATATTGACCTAGATAACAAGCCATAGTTTTCGTGTGATGCATTCCCAGACACAGACAGACAGACAAAAATTCAAAAAACTATAGATTCGGCCTCTGTATCGATAATAATGACTATTTCAATAAGATTTTCCAAAAAATATTAAATGTACAGATTCGACCCAGAATTTTATTATATGTATAGATAGATGACGTTAAGTAGAATTTAGCTGTCGATATCTAACGACTTCTATGGGCCGTGGTTTTGTAGTTTATTTTGTAAACAAATATTATTTTAAAAGAGCGACTGTTGTGTTCGTAGCCGGCCGTTCTCAGCAGAACTGCTTTCCGAGCCAGTGGTAGATTCCGCACAGACTGACTACACTGACATTTAATTTAAAAATTTAAAAAGTAACGATTCAATAAGTAAAGCTGATGATGCAAATGATAATGGCATCTGTCCAACTATTCGTACAAGTCATTCCTCAGATATTGGATATAAAAATCATTTATTTTATTGTTTTAATTCATTGTATAAAATATACAATTAGAAATATCAAAAAATATAACATTTAAAACCAAACTTTATTGACAGGACACATCCAGTAAACGTCCAATTCGACATTTAAATACTATAGATACTGAATTGATATTAAAAAATATAAAAATCGATAAATTTTTATTAATCGATTTTTTAAGATATAATCGATTAGTCATTCGATTTCGATTAACGAAGTAAAATCTAGCTTTTTCCTATAATGTAAATGGAACAAGTATGTGAGGTGAGCTCAGGTTTAACTTATAATACCCCTCGACTAGCGTCGCTCGCGACCGAATTCGTGACCTCCTGCTACTGGACAGAGGACATATAATAATACACATGGAATTCATTATTTCCATTATAAACTAACTTTTAACTGTTTTTAATCGGAGTTGTAAAAAAAAGATTTTTTTATTTAAAACACGTTGAAGATAAATATTGATTTTAACCACTCATATATTTTCTTCAATTTATTATGTTCATTAGAAGAAAAAGAAATAAAACATTAATATTTCCGCATTAATTAGAAAATCCGTGTAACTGCGCATGCGCAATAACTTCAGTCCTTTCCTTGTTTTGTTTTTTGAATCTTCTATCCAAATGTACGGAGATCAGAACAAACAAACAAAATGTACAAAAAATATCTAGAATTGGTTTAGCTACCATACAATTTTGTTTTATTTGACCAATAGTTTACTGTATTTGTTTGTTTGTATGTCTTTAGTTTGAATTATAATACATTGTACAAGCAAAGTAGTTAAAGAACCGTTAACTCTTCGGTCAAACAAATTTAGACTCTATTTCGATGTAATAAGAGTGAGTCTGGTTCAAATTCAACAGTAACAATATATAGTGCACTATTCTACATACATACAAATGGGTCTATATAAAAGCTTCTTCGAGTACACCAATTCGACTCCTGAAAGGAAAATTTAAAGAGCATTAAATGTCTTTAACATAGTAATTTGTTTATTTTTTGTTACAAAGCCGTTGTAACGGACGAAAAACCAAAAGGTATGTTAAACGATCAATATATAAAAAACTCATTGAAATTACTAGACTAAAGATTAAAAAAATGACCCCACCCCATCTCTCCAATTAGTGAATTACGAAGAATTTAAAAAAGAAAATGAGAATCTGTGGTTAAAAAAATGGTCTACAGTGTGAATTCCGAAATAAGGTCGTGTTCGAAATTCTAGTCCGAGTCCTATGATCACTAAATATCGTACATTGGAACAGCTTCTATCAGTGAATGAATGACTGGGTTAGTGAGTGAGTGAGTCAGTGAGTGAGTGAGTGTCACCTGTGGGCGGTCACCACCAGGAGAAGAAAGGCGACTTGTGTTGGAAGCGCTGCTGGAAGGAGTCGAAAAAGCGCGACGACGTCGTACCGCCCTTGGACCTGCGAGGAAATCAAACACCGTATGTAGTCTTTAATTATTGTAATAATATATAAATAACTAGAAAAAAATCTGTAAGCCTTAAATGTTGCAAGAAATAATTACAATGAATAAAAAACGCTGATAAATTTATATATTTAATAGTAAATTAAATTAATTTACGACGTAAATAACATTCGGAAAGGAAATATCATATTTATTAAAGTATAATAAAGTAAGATTTGCTTATCTTTGGCATTAATTGATGTATGAATATATACTTTAATAACACGTAGTAGTGTAGAGAGAAAGTAGTGAATCAAGTCGAATCTCTAAGATTAACGTTTTATTCGTCCATTAGAAGTATCTCATACTCGGGTTTCGTTCGTGTTAAACTTGCGTGCGCGCGCGCGTGTGTGCGTGCGTGTGTGCGTGTGCGTGCGTGTGCGTGTGCGCGTGCGCGTGACCGTGCGTGCGTGTGTGTGTGTGGGTGTGTCACCTCTCGACGACGACGGCGGGCATCTGCACGAGCTGCACGGGGCTCTTGCCGTCCTTGAGCGCCTGCGTGAGGTTGAGCAGCTGGCCGCGCATCACCGACATCTGCCGCTCGAACAGCCCCTTGTCGAACCCCTTGTCTTGCTAAACAACATAACATACATACATATATACAAGCGTATCACATTTATCTTTCATTTAAGAAAATTTCATATCTAATTAAAAGAAATAGTAAAATATATATTGTTAATGATAATCTGAATCTTTCCTTTGAAACCTAGTCTTACTTTGGAACACAAAACTCTTCTCAATCCATATTCTATATAGTAGCAACTGATTCTGAGAAAAGGATAAATATCAAACGTTTTCTTAAACGTTGAAAATTAGATGCACATAGAATGACATTTGACGGTTGCGAAAGGCATCTTACTTAACTTCCTACACGAGTCCATTACCAGTGGACTACCGCTCCTTTGTAAAATAAATGAAACTTTATTTTCAACTGCACTATTTAAGGTGTACATTAAAAAAAATCACACAACAAAAAAAAACAAAAATTAGCCATGATTTTTTTTAAATTGTTTTAATTACCAACCATTTCCGTTCCAAATATCTTAAACGATACATGTTAGAGGATAATTAATAAAAATTACTTGTGTTGCCATGTTTGACATTTTATAGATGATTTTGAGGGTAGTTGAATGGCGGTACTTGACAATAGCGTTTGACATATTTGATAGGGAATAATTTATAACGTGAGTCAGTAGTGAGAGTGAACTCACTGTACTGTGCCGCACGAGCACACTGACCATGGAGGACGAGCATCGCGATAATATAATATTAAATCCATTGAAATCTGTAACATACATAAAGGTTATAGTATATAGTGCTTACTTTGAAGAGCAGGTGTAGCTCGTCGCACAGCTCCTGCACGAAGTTCATGTCCGACAGCAGCGGCAGCACCAGCTCCCTGCGACACACCCGCGATATGCTCAGTAATCTATTCATGATTATGTGTGTGTGAATGTGTCCAAATGTAGAGATGTATGCGCTCTTATAGTTATATCTGCCTCGGTGGTGTAGTGGCTAGCATGTACGGCTGCACACCCGGAGGTCCTGGGTTCGAGTCCCGGGTCGGGCCAAGTTTAGTTATTGAGTCTTCCTGTATAGTAAGTCTCAGTAACAGCCCGGAGTTGGGAAGTTGGCGGTGTTTCACCCCCGTGCCTCTGAGAGCACGTAAAGCCGTCGGTCCTGCGCCGACACTCTCACCGGTCGTGTCGAGCAGTCGTCCCACCGGAGTATGAGAGTGATAGGAATAGAGAGTGCACTTGTGTCTGCGCGTACACTTGAGCACTATAATATCTCCTGCGCAGTTGGCTAATCTCATTGAGATTGGCCGCCGTGGCCGGAATCGGCTAGGAGAACATCATCATTATAGTTATATGTGTGTGGGAAATGAAACGTAAGACTGAGCAACAAGGACAAAGGTATGGTAGAGAAAAGGATAACAGATTAAAAAAAATACGTGTGTGTGTACTTATGATATATTACATGTACGCACGTAAGAAGTTATACTTCTTTGGCGTAATAGAACAAAAATAGCTAAAGATTTCATCCCGTATGTCACAACTCTTTGTTTGTAAAAGGAATGTCGCTTTCAGCTAACTTCATCGTGTCGCTTTTTGGCTGTCGGTGTGCGCGCGCATCGTAATAATTTTACTCTTATATTTTTTTCCAAATGTGATGAAAGAAGCATAACTTAAAAAAAAAACAAGATGGAGAATTTAACGTAAGGCGCTGTGAGCGAGCTATGCAGAAGAAAAAAAAATTAAAATAAATTATTTATTAAAAAAAAACTGTTTTACTTCAGAGTTAATTACATGTGTACGTGCGTATGTAGATGTGTATATTAAATGTAAGCGTGCGTATGTGTCCCCACTAACTTGGTCTCCTGGCTGAAGGGGCGCTTGGCCTGCGGCAGCCAGGCCCAGTGGTAGGGGTAGGCACGCCACGAGTCCGGGTGCTTGAAGGGGAAGGCGAGCCCGTTGTCGATGGCGGCGATGCGCACCGCCGCGCCCCCCGCGCCCGCGCCCGCGCCCGCGCCCGCGCCGCCCCACTCCTGCACACACACGTCCCACCGGGGTGAGGTATAGAGACGGCACTGGTATCTGTGCGAACACTATGATGACTCCTATGTATTTGGCTAGCCTCAGTGGGATTGGCCGCCGTAATCGAATTCGTTCGGGAAGACATTATACTTGCTAACATCGCATTGATATAACAAAACTACTATACAAAAAACATGTATGTATATATGACTGACGCTGATGCGACTCAACAGATTAAAATTGAATTTAGAATAAAGATCAGTTATACCTTAGAATAACACTTTTTTTTCTTCGTAATCTACATTATAATATATTCATTAAACATTAAAGTAACAGAATTGTATGTTTCCATGTATATATGTATCACTCACGGTGGGCTCCGTCATGCCATGGTCGGCGGTGGTGTGGGCGGAAGCGTCATACTTGATGAGCCAGTTGTCGTTACCGCGGTCGGTGTTGCGGATGATGTAGTCCAGCACCACCAGCCGCTCGAACTGCAGCTGGAATCTGACATACAGACACTCATTATACTCGTATATATTTACTGGTAAAACTTATCTATTTGTATACTTTCGTCCAAACAATACATCTGTAACATTTTCTGCTTTAATGTATACAAATATCAAAATAGTCTGTAGGATGAACCATGTATACATGGTCCTTCGAGGCATTGAGTAAAAGCCGATAACATATTTTTCTGAATAGCCACCAGCCAATCTACCATAAACGTCTCAACGACACAAACAGTTTTCTAGTAAAGGATATTCATGCCTTAGACTACTAAGGTAGAGTGGAGCTAGGTATAGGGAATGGAGAAGTGCAGTCTACAAATACATTCAGTGTTCTAACGAAGATATCTAGATAGGGCAACCATTGGAGGGCGCGCGCGAGTGAAGCGCTCCCAACTATCGTTCGTACATTTATATGACAGTCGGGAAACGGCTTTAGAGTTGATGGTAAGGCTGTAACTTGCCACTACATTCCTAGCTACATTACTTTAACTTCGAAAACGTTCCATGATAATTGGAGTTTGTTGAACACTTGTATTTGGCGTGACTTCCGTCAAGACCAATCATGTAATGTATAGATTTTTATACTGTAAGAGCACCATAAATGAAATTAAAATAAATAAAATAAAAAACATTGGATACCAAAATAAAATTAAAGTATTTAAAATTAAATGGACACAATATTCTCTGTAAACAAAAATGTTTATTTTGGCTAGTGTATGTACGTACGTGTCCATGACGGGCGCCGGCGGGGGCTCCTGCTCGAACCTCCGCAGCCAGTAGTCGGCGTCCTTGTACCCCTCCACGAACACCTGGAACGACCCCATCTGCAACCGACCGACCACCGGGACACCCTCTGTTACAATACATTCTCATCCTCACTTTTTAAATTACATCACCTTACTGCTTATTTGTTTAAAACAACCTATATACAGTAGAATTTTTCTTCTCTTTTTTAAAAACAAAACTAAAAACTTATTAAAGGGATTATTTTCAGAATAAATATTTTGGGGCATGATAATTTCCGGAAAAATCAGTCTTTGGAGAAATATTTCTGCTTTAAATTAAACATTTAATTTTTTAGGTAAGTCTTAACTGACCTTAGGCGGTAAGCCCATCCTGTTGAAGCGCAGGTTGGGGAACTGCTCGGTGATGGCGCGTTTCAGACGCGATCTCTCACGGTCGATGCGTAAGTAATTAAACGTTTCAGACACTAATTTCACCACCTGTCAGAAAAAGAACAATTTTAAATAAAATTATCTTTTCCGATTTTTCGCAGACAGATTTTTCCCGACTTTTCGAATGCTGTAGACGCAATTATGATTACCATTTATCTTACCTTGAAAGAAAACATCGTGAAGAAACCTGTATGTCTCAGAGAACCTAGCAAGATTTCGAAAGACAGTTGAAGTCTGCCAACCCGCACTAGACGAGCGTGGTGGACTATGGCCAACAATAGAGCGTTAAAAAGGGCTGAATACAGCAATCATGGTGACGAGAATGAAATAAATCCGCGAAAAAATCCGAAAAAACAGTTTTGTTTCAAATGTCCAAATATTAAGCTTAACGCTAAGAAAGTATTGTAAAAAGGACCAGTTATGAAATATCTCTTCATACATATTCCTGTAACCACCTGTAGCTGTAAATTTAAGAATTTAAATGAATAAGAAATCACGTTAATATAAAAAGGTTAAAAATTAACATTATCTACTATTTAAAAGTAATTTTATTCAAGGTTCACCAGTTATTTAAACTGAGAGAAACAATTGTCTTGTAATTATAATATGGAACTAATTGAGCTCCTTATACGTATACGATAATATACTGTGCAATCAAAAACACACTTCTAATCTTTGTATTCTGTAACAACTTTTTTGTATTTTAAATAATTTTAAATAAAATTATAGTAAAGTATAAGTTTTATATATATATATATATATATATATATATATGTTTTATTATAGTAAAGTATATAAGTAAGTATTAAGAAAGTATTAAACTTTTTTGTAATCCTTTACCTAATCTGGGATCATACTTTATTAATATATACGATATCCGCGGATTCAGCTATCGAATTGTATTAAACTTCTTCGAAAATATCATTTTTATACTTTAAAACACAAAAAAGAAGATTTCAAGTGAGGATTGAACCCACTGCCAAGTTAGGTTAGGTTAGTTAGTAGGTTTAGATTTAAGTACTTTGATATTTAGTATCCGACTTTTCGAATGCTTTACAGCTGATAGTTTTATTCAAAATATATTAAAAAGGGGTATTCAGGATATACATATATCGCCTTTCTATACGGTGTATATCACATAACCAGCTAAATTGGTAGTATAAATGTAGATGATATGAAGAAAAATAGATACGTGTGGAGCACTCGTTAAAGTGAATAGAAAAAGTAAAAAAGCTGAACACGCTAAAGTGGTCTAGAAATATTCCAGAAACTTACCCTAGTTTTAGGTACTATTCTTAAGCCGATTTTTGAATCTACTAAACTAGCCCCCGCCTCCGACAGGTACCCCTGGTTGGGGATGAGGCAGGACCTGCCGAAGCAGCACGGACAGCACAGTTTGTGCATCCATTTCGTCCATTTTGGGTTTAATCTTCCATATGGCTCCTCATCTTTAGGTTTAAAAACGCCTATTATTTTCTGAAAAGAGGTTTTAAATGATAAGTACGTATAATAATTATTTAGTGTAGTAATAACTTTTTGGAAAATTGACTACGGGTGTTTATAGAAAGTTATAGCATATTTTCAAACTTATGGTTTAGTATGGCATAAATATTGCAAGAACACTATGATTTAGTATACATGCAAGAATTTATGTCAATTTTTACAGGTAATGGATATTCAGAGTATTTTATTATTTTCTTATTTCTTAATTATCTTTGCAGTTATTGCATTTGCGAGACACAAATTAAATTATTAATCATCTATTATTATAATCATAAAATAGTTGCTAAATATGTACAATAAAAAATATAATGTCTCCTTTACACCAACTAAGAAAACTTGTCTCAGGGTCTCCTTAACCCCGCAAAGGATTTTTTTTAATCTGTGCTCCAGAAACGTCAAACTGTTTTTGGCATTTGGCCTAAAGTTAAGGCCAAATAATAACAGTTTAACTTTATTTTTTAGAGCAATTAAAATATCATAGGGACTACGCACACCACGTTTTATAAAGGCGTCGACGACGCGAGTATTATGTTAATAATTTACGTATCTGTGCGTACGTTATTAGAACATAAACTAGACTGATACTGCTAAAAATGCAGATTAGGATGGACAGACAAACGCGCGTCGATAACGCGTTAAAAAATCATTGTATGCAAAAGCCCTAATAGGTATAAATGCAAATGTGTGTCGGTTTCCTCCTATCACACAGCTGATGTGATTTTTTTATATATAATTATAGTGTAGAATAATGTGGCTGATATTATAACTAAGTATATAAACGGGAAAGCTTAAAACTATAAACAAACAGTTGTTTTTTTTTTGGATATTTAAATTAATTGTTTGATCTTAAATTAAAATTTGTAAATTAAAACTGTTTACATCTATCTGGTTTCGACATCTATTGGCACTCTGAGTGTTAGCGTTAACACGTCACGTGACCATGTCGATAACATCTTACATGAATTTACTCCCCATTCCAAACCTGCCTATAAAAGTTTTTCACTTCAATAAAACTAAAGAACAGAACAGATAAATGATAATACAAAATGTAAGTGGGAACAACATAAAGAAAAATAAGTCGCTTTTTTAAATAAACAAAAAATTTAAATTCAAGTACTTATAATAAGCTAATTTAACCAATTCTTAAGATTTGCTAATTCGACCATACATACATATAATAAAATTCTAACTAAGCCGAATCTGTACATTACATATTTTTTGGAAAATCTTATTGAAATAGATATTATTATCGATACAGAGGCCGAATCTATAGTTTTTTGTCTGTCTGTCTGTCTGTTACCGCATCACAGAAAAACCACTGGAGGGATTTTGATGAAATTTGGTATGGTGATAGATGGGTATCCTGGTCAACATATAGGATACTTTTTACCGCGGGAAAATGTCTCATTTCTGAGAAAAAATACAAAAACTGCAATGTAAGAGTATACTAATACGTAAAACCTAAGAATTTTGTTTTTGGTCATCTGAACCCGGGCGGAGCCGTGGGCAATGCTAGTAATATTATAAAATTATAGCTGAGTCGAATCTGTAAATTAAATATTTTTTTGGAAAATCTTATTGAAATAGTAATTATTATCGATACAGAGGCCGAATCTATAGTTTTTAGATTTTTTTGTGTCTGGGAACGCATCACGAGAAAACTACTGGATAGATTTTGATGAAATTTGCTGTCATTGCAAAATATGTACGTACATATTATGTTTTAATTGAGAACCCTGTTATAGAGACCTTAGCTATTGAACTACGTAATAAATAATGTACATACAAAAACGCAAACAAATAAGTGCTAAACGGTATAAAGAGTCCTTGCAGTATTTACATAAGCATTAGACAGGATTATATACGTAGGTATCCTAGAAATCCCATAGATTAAAAAAATAGGAAGACCTAGAGTGTAGACGATGTGAAAGATTAGCTGCAGCGGCTGTAAGAATAATCGATGTTTTATAGTCAATTTTTTTAATCGTTTTTAAAAGCTATAATTAATTTATAAACGTTATTATTGACGACACGTTTGGCTCAGTTTGTTGTGACCCTACTTGCTGTGCCAGTGGTCGCGGGTTCGACTCCCGCTAGGGATATTCATTTGTAATGAGCACGAATGTTTGTACTTCAGTCATGGGTCTTTATATTTATAGTATGTATGTATTTAAAATTATATATGTGCACTGTGTAGTGCATCAACTATCTGGTAACACAAGCCAAGTAGCTTACCGTGGAAGTAGATGGTGTTAATATTCCAACAACAACATATTAAGTTAAAAAGAATACCAAATTCAAAGTTCGATGGGTTTTTTTTATTTCTATAAGAAATGAAATTTCTAGTCATTAAAAAAAATAACATGACACAAGAACCATCCACCCGAATTTAATGATTCCTCTCAGATTTAAAAAAAAAATCGGTCAGATCATCAGTTTAATTGTTGAATTTTTTGTTAAGAAATTCCCAGTTACAGAGAGCACGTCTTGGAGAGCGCGTCTCGCGTCGGTCCTGCGCCATAACTCTTACCGGTCGTGTCAAAGTATCCATCGGACTTTGAGAATGAAATAAATGAAGAGTGTATAATGTATATCTTTTTCGCGCACACTTGTGCACTATAATGTCTCCTGCACAGATGGCGAGTCTCAATGCGATTGGCTGCCGTGGCCGAAATCGGTCAGGGCACTATTATTTTAGACACTATAATTTTTAAGTTTTTAAAATTATACACGAGCAAAACCGAGAGCAAGAGCTAAGCGATAGGGAAATAAAAATTGACCAGTTCTGACAAAATACAATTTAGATGATTCAGGTCGCCAATCTCAATAATAATTTGTTATATTGGTTTTATTGGTGCGACGGACGCGTAGCGCTGTGGCATAACATAATAATGAATAATAGATCAAAGTCCCCTGAGTATGTTACGATATAAATTATACATACATACGTGTCTTCCTTACATTTTTATATGTATGTAAATAATAAATCTTATATTTTGTCCGTCTGTTTGATAGAAACTTGTGACGACCAAACATTGAGAATAACTATAAATACTATTTTTTCTAACTATTTCTACCGAACTGCTATTACAAATGCGACAGTTTTTATGTATGTATGTATGTGTTTTTTAAACATTCAGTTTTTTCGCGGATTTATTTTGATTTTTGGTTCCCGACGTGTCGAATATTTTACAGCAATCGTGGTCAAAGGATGTATGTACATATTATGTGTGTTACTCTTTCACGGCTGAACGAATTTTGATAAAATTTAGTACAGAGATAGATTACGAACTGGACCACATAGGCTACTGTTAAGGATCCAGGGACGTACACGAGCGGATCAAGGCTGAGTTGCTAGTAGTACTATAAATACGAAAGTGTTTATTCATTCGTTAGTACCTATGACGAATTTTCCTTCTATCACAGAGTAAATATGAAAATATAATATATTGACATCATCGACCTGATTAAATGATGGAGCCAGAACACCCTCACTCTGAATGGCAAGTGACCTTTGAGTGTGACCTCATATGATTCATATGACAACTACCATATATTAAAACTTGTTTATCGGTTGGTTAAAAGTGTATCTAGTTTTTTAAACTATAATTTAAATGTAATAATATTCATAATTAGTGAAGCGAGAGCTGGAGACTGATAAATACATAGTTATTACACATTACATACTTCGTTAAAATTATGCAACGCGATTCAATGTCACACAACCTGTTTTACGACTCGTCTTACCACATCGAGGCAATGGTAGCCCAGTGGTGACGCGCTCGCTTGGGAAATCGAGGAAGCGGGTTCAAATCCCGGGTCTCGCACCTCCGATATTTTCATGGGCGAATCATTTGTGACATGATGACAAATGTCTTACGGTGAAGAAAAACATCGTGACCTGCGTGTCTGAGTGAACCTAGCAAGTTTTCGAAAGAAATGTGAAGTCCGCCAACCTGCACTTAACCAGCGTGACCTCAGATGGTTTTTAGTTAAGTATAGTTGGACCTGGTAGGTGGCGTTGTTGAGATCCAGATTTTTAAATAAAACTATCTTTTCGGATTTTTTCTCGGATTTATTTTAGATAGGTATTTGGAAAAAGTCCAAAAAGGTAGTTTTATTTAAAAAGTCAAATATTCGTAAAAGTAAAGAAAGTATTATCCTGCATGCAGCAAATTAATAACAATCCTATGGGCTACGCAAAATTCGGATAAAAATCAATGGCGATTGTCTATCGTAGTATACATATTTTAATACTGTAATAGTATTAAGGACACAAACTCACTCCGCCAGGATTCTTAACGAAGTAGGAGCCACTCGAGCCCTGGTATATCCGTTCGGGGAATATTCCATTGTCGATGGCCACCTCCGCCTGCCACAGCAGCTCGCTGAACTGCGGGTCATCTGGAACACGACAAGAATCTCAATCAATATACAATAATATATAATATGAAAAACGATATATGTATGTATGTTCCCTATGGACTCCAAAAAAATCCAGCTGTTCTCAAATGAAGCGCTTCCCAACGAACATTTTTCATTTTTATTTAGGTACATAGAAGACTAGCATTGCCCGCGGCTCGGCCCGCGTTCAGATGACCTAAAACCAATTTCTTATGTTTTACATATTAGTATACTCTTACATTGCAGTTTTTGTATTTTTTCTCAAAAATGAGATATTTTCCCGCGGTAAAAAGTATCCTATATATTGACCCGGTTAACCAACTATCACCAAACCAAATTTCATCAAAATCCCTCCAGTGGTTTTTCTGTGATGCGGTAACAGACAGACAGACAGACAGACAGACAGACAGACAGACAAAAATTCTAAAAACTATAGATTCGGCCTCTGTATCGATAATAATGTTTATTTCAATAAGATTTTCCAAAAAATATCTAATGTACAGATTCGGCTTAGTTACAATTTTATTATATGTATAGATAATTTTATTTTTTTTATTTCATTATATAGAAGATAGAAGATGATGAAGATGCTGTACGCTCATATAATAATGTGCAATGCCAGCGAGCAAAGCCGCGATAGTTACACATAAATGTACTTACAAAAGTAAAACCTTGACCTTTCGAGGGCTATTTGGCGCAATGCCAATACAAACCTGCCCACTAGGTCGTAAACCGTAGGTTTTAACGTACACTGTAGACGTAGAGTTAAAATATACCGTCGAACTCCATATAAAATAGGCACGTAACTCTTAAAAACAATCATATCTCTTAGTTCCTTATACAATGTCTGTAGAATTATATTTTTCTAGATACTTTACATTCTTATTATATTAAAACAATACAATTTTCAATTTCAGCAGAAACGAAAAGTCAAAAATGAAATCAAAATCTTTGAAAACTTCACAAAAGTAGACACTTAAAATTTATTTAGTACATAGCACGCAAAAGGGATTTTTTTTAATAAATCTATACAACTAGCGACTCAACCTCGCTTCGTTCGTGTTCGTCCCTAGCTGGCGTCCCAATAGAAATTTTCATCCCTTTTTTTAACCCCTTAAGGGATGATTTCGGCACCGACTTCGAAAATATCTGATTAGGTATCTATTCTAAATGAACACCCCCGTTTAGTTCATTTTTACATTGTAGTTCCTGGAAGTCGGTTTTTTTTAAGTTTTTATTTTAAATCTTATGTGAACAGGTTTGAAAAAACATTTAATATTGACCCCAAATTCCACAATTGACGTGAAGCTTTAAAACATGTAAATGATACAACTTAATATAATTAGCATACTCATATCTTTAGGCGTTTTCATTTGCCCACAGATTTTAATTAAGTTATAGTTAACAAAATACACTTTTACTTAAGCATCTCGTATGGCACAATTTTATTCTCATATAAAAAAGTAGGTACGTGTTTAAATATTACGAATAGGTCTACATATTATGAATATTTATTGTTAGGTTTTTTGTTAAGAAATTTTTAGTAGCAGCTAGGAGTTGAGAAGTCGGCGGTGCGTAGAGAATGTAAAGCTGTCGATCCTGCGACTGATCTCTCAAATGTCATATCAGATTGTCAGTAAAAACATTAAATGTACAGATACGACTCGGGATTTTATTATATGTATAGATAGAAATATCAATAAATTGACTACTTCTCCATCCAATCAAGTCAATGAATGTTAATTTCAAATATAAGATTTATAATATGAACTAGAAACCTTACTTTAATAAGAAAGAATATGTAAGAAAACGTAATAAAAAAACTGCAACTGGCTCTCACACCTGTACTGTACCGGGTCTTGTTACGTAAGGCTTGATACCTTTTGTGTATATTTATATGTACCTATACCTTTGTGTGTGGCTTACATGAAAATACGAGCAGAAAAAACGTAGCTCAAATATACAATCTCGCTTTATTCAACCACATATTGTTTCTAGAAATGTTGTGTAAACACGACAATTTCTTACCAACTAATTTTTACCATCTTAAGAATATAGCATGTTATCGAAGTGAAGTATCTAACTGGTACAGTCGCAAGTACTCGATAGATGAGTGGCATAAAAACTAAACGTTCCCGTGTTTCGGAAGTTGTTATCGGATTGGTAATGATCGTTAACAATATTTCAGCATTTTTAGTGACGAGCTCTGACACGAATATTTTAGCCACTATCTGATACGAAAAGAAATATAAAAAGAAAACCGCATCAAAATCGGTTCATTCGTTTAGGAACTACGATGCCACAGACAGGCACACATACATAGACAGACATGTCAAACTTATAACACTCCTCTTCAGAAGACCGCTTATTTTTGTGTACATAATATAATCCATAAATTATTTCTTACAGTTACAGAAGGGACTCCTCATGGGACCATGGAGTAAATTCAATTAGTGTGTAACCGCACGAATACCTTGTGTACGGCGCGCTCAGGTTTCGAGGGATCGTATAACGTCGTCTAAAATTATTTAACAGATAACTCGATATATTTATTAGACAATGAAAGTACCAAAGTAGTTCTAAGTAGCCGACCCACTCAGCTGTTGCCAGTCCGTCGACTTCTCGTTAGAAGGCGAGAGAAGAAAGAGAGAGAAAAGAGAGAAATGAAGAGGATAATCTGCAATAAGCACCTGAAATCCGTTTTGTGATATGCTTTTAAGTTACAATTATTTTTTTAAATAAGATATTAATATTAATAAATTCTAACTAAGTATATTTTTGAAATGAAAAATGCGAAGGTTTACATATCATCACTCACTCTCAAGTTACTTGGGGTCGGTGTAGGTGTAGTAAGTGTTCCTCTTCCACTCTCCCTATTGCTCCTTTAACATGTTGAATGAAAATAGATCATAATATTTTCTTAGATTTATCCGAATATTTGACATCCATACTTAATATTATAAATGTGAAAGTGTGTTTGTTTGTTTGTCTTTCTTTCACGTCGAAACGGAGTGACAGATTGGCGTAATTTTTTGTGTGGAGATATTAGAGGGCTGGAGAGTGACACAGGCGACTTTTTACCGCGGGAGGTTATCTCGTTCCCAAACACGTTATAATACAATCCAAAAAAAGATTTATGATCAGAATTACTTGAAACTTGGTATAAATGCTCTTCAATACAATTAATTAAGTGTTTTAGCATTTTTCGAACTTCATCCCATAAGGGAGTAAAATAGCGGATGAAAGTTTGTATGAAACCTCCCATTTTAGAGTTTTTTTTCGTAGTTTTAGCGCGAGCAAAGCCGCGGGTTCTACTAATTTTAAATAAAACTATCTTTTCGGATTAACAATTGACATTAAGGTCAATTAGAGAAGAAGTCGCGTGCAAAACCTCCAACTTAATACATAAAATATGTAATCTCGAATTTAAATACAGTACCTACATACATAGTTTTCGATTGATAACGTGTCTAAATTAAAAAGTTAAATGTAAAATAAATAAATTGGTGCAAATCGAGTACGATTTGGCGAGTCAAAGGTTACCTTCAGATTAAATAGGTCTATACGTGCAAACTTACATATAACATTATTATACTTATCTATGAAATAGTTTAGGCATATAGTTGTTTTAGCATTCTGATATTAGTATTAGTATATTAAAACTAGCGGCTCACCCTCGCTTCGCTCGGGTTCGTCGCTAGGTACGTTTTAAATAGATATAAAAAGAAAAAATCTTTCTTTCTCACATTTTAATTATATGTTTTAATACTTACCTATTCCGGACTAAGAGAAATCCAAAAATTAAAATATCATAAAAATTGGAACGCGGTCGAACGGGATAAAAAGTATCCTATGTCCTTCTCCTGGCTCTAAACTACCTCCCTGCCAATTTTCAGCTAAATCGGTTCAGCCGTTCTTGAGTTATAAGCGAAGTAACTAACACGACTTTCTTTTATATATATAGACTAGCGGCTCACCCTCGCTTCGCTCGGGTTCGTCGCTAGGTACGTTTTAAATAGATATAAAAAGAAAAAATCTTTCTTTCTCACATTTTAATTATATGTTTTAATACTTACCTATTCCGGACTAAGAGAAATCCAAAAATTAAAATATCATAAAAATTGGAACGCGGTCGAACGGGATAAAAAGTATCCTATGTCCTTCTCCTGGCTCTAAACTACCTCCCTGCCAATTTTCAGCTAAATCGGTTCAGCCGTTCTTGAGTTATAAGCGAAGTAACTAACACGACTTTCTTTTATATATATAGACTAGCGGCTCACCCTCGCTTCGCTCGGGTTCGTCGCTAGGTACGTTTTAAATAGATATAAAAAGAAAAAATCTTTCTTTCTCACATTTTAATTATATGTTTTAATACTTACCTATTCCGGACTAAGAGAAATCCAAAAATTAAAATATCATAAAAATTGGAACGCGGTCGAACGGGATAAAAAGTATCCTATGTCCTTCTCCTGGCTCTAAACTACCTCCCTGCCAATTTTCAGCTAAATCGGTTCAGCCGTTCTTGAGTTATAAGCGAAGTAACTAACACGACTTTCTTTTATATATATAGACTAGCGGCTCACCCTCGCTTCGCTCGGGTTCGTCGCTAGGTACGTTTTAAATAGATATAAAAAGAAAAAATCTTTCTTTCTCACATTTTAATTATATGTTTTAATACTTACCTATTCCGGACTAAGAGAAATCCAAAAATTAAAATATCATAAAAATTGGAACGCGGTCGAACGGGATAAAAAGTATCCTATGTCCTTCTCCTGGCTCTAAACTACCTCCCTGCCAATTTTCAGCTAAATCGGTTCAGCCGTTCTTGAGTTATAAGCGAAGTAACTAACACGACTTTCTTTTATATATATAGATGATTATGTTTTTTGTATACCTCTGTAAGTATATTGAACTTGAATTTTATGGCATATTAAATTGTTATAGCTTCCCGAATTGTACCTATTGATTTAAAACCCCATCATGTACGAACACCATGACCCTGTATGTGATGTTGCGTCTTCAATAAGTCACAGAACAAGGCAATCCAGTAGAATTAAGGTGAACAGCATTTTCATTTAAATCTTTCTGTTACAGACTCGAGTAATTATCTTCTTTATAATACGAAAATAATTTTAAATTTCAAATGTCGGCACGTGCCCAACTAGTTTTTTGAGAGGCGAGACTTTAAATAAAGACATTTATAAGATAAATAAGTATTATAAAGTAATAATCTAACGTAATATCTGAGTGTACTGACGGTTAGAGGTGGTCGCAAGTTCAATGCCCACAGGAGGTGAATTAAACAATAACGATTATGAGTGCACATGACCAAGCAAGTATAGTTAAAATAAGAGTAGAATTGTACCAAATGTTTGAAGGTTACATTTTCAAGTCTAAACCTACATTTTCTAAAATCAAACCACTATTATAAATACGAAAGTGTCTGTTTGTTACTCCTTGACTCTGAAACGCCTAAACTTTGAACGAAATTTAGTACACTGATAGTTCATTACTTGGCTGTTACTGTGGGTGATAAATTTGTTAAAATTTGGTGTGGCCTATATCTATTCATCTACTATACAGTATCTAATCTAATAATATATAAAATTCTCGTGTCACAGTGTATGTAACAAAACTCCTCCGAAACGGCTTGACCGATTCTTATGAAATTTTGTGTGTATATTCAGTAGGTCTGAAAATAGGATGTAAACTATTTTTCATACCCCTAAGTAATAAGGGTGGTCCACACCAAAAAAATTTTTTATTTTTTGGACAAAATTTTTTATTTTAATTTTTTTATGATTCGGCATTAAAAATACAAACAAACCAAATCTTCACTACGGACGAACCCGAGCGGAGCGACGGTGAGTCGTTAGTTATTATATTTATATATAAAAATATACATACAGTACAGTTATATATAAAAATATACATATAGTACATGGAAGATATTTGAGAAAAACTATTATTGAGGGTATTTATGAATGCAATAGAACCCAATACAATTTTTAGAATTATCGTCTCTGTCTGGGTGTTTGTGCGCACCAATCTCAGAAACGGCTTAACCGATTTGGCTGCAATTTTCACTACTAAAGTATTGTGGTAAGCCTCACTTAACATTTAGTTTTTTATTTCAATCAGGTTCATAAATAAAAAAGTTATGTCAATTTATATATCACCTAAGGATGAACTCGAATGAAGCGAGGAGTGAGTCAGTAGTATAATATTATAAATAATAAAGACATATGGGTATGTAATCCAAGCAAAGCATAGGTATATCACTAGTTTGAAATACTCAATTACATTTTTTCATCAACGACACAACCTCACTCACAAGTCACAGGTAGATGTAAAGCATTTTACCTTTTGTGTAGTGAAACACTACTGAACTCATAGTTTGCTTACAGCTTATCTCGCAATCACAAGAATACTTCAAAGTGCATTGTGTTCCAAAACTCAGCTGACTCGGTGAATTTAATAAGTATAATGAGAACGAAAGTATTGTTGCTACCTGCATATTATTTTTGTATGTATACAAAACATATAAAGGCTTTTCTTTCAGTTGAGTTTAAGATGTTTCATGTGTTTTAAACTACTTCAGTTTAATCTTAAATATCATTTACTTGGTAAGAAATTAATTTTTAATTACAATATGGTAAAAAAACAACTGTTATATACATAAATAATCAGGTTGTAGTAGAAAACTTAGAAGAAGTACAATACTCGAGCTCTCATAATGTATACTTTAAAAAAGAAAAACATTTATGTTCTTTTAATTAACTTCAATTGTGTTATTTACTTTCACAAATGTTAGAGTCACATTAACACCTCCAGGTAAATTTCTAATTAATTAACTAATATTCTAAGAAATCTATTGTTAACTGACACGCCGGCGTGACCGTGGTCATGAAGGGATTAAAACGCAAAATTAATCTATGTAGAATTAAACCCATTATTATCCCTTCAATATTATAAATGCAAAAGTTTAGAGTGATGGATGTTTATTACTCAATCAAGGATCTCGATGAAGTTTGGCACACAGATTATAGTCTAGAATAGCATATAGGTTACATTTTATCCTGGAAAAATGTATGGTTCACATGGGATAGATTGTTTTTGAGAGTTTTTCTATTCCAACAACCATTAAAATTTACAAAGGGACAAACCCAAACAAATCGAGGGTGAGTCGCTAGTACACAAATAATTACTTAATGATAGTAGAGTAACAAGTAGACACTGATATAAAAGTCCCACAGTCAAGGAAATCTCTGGGGAAGGCCTATGCCTAGCAGTGGACATGCTTCGTCTGAGACAACAACAACTAATATAAAAAATGAAAATCTGGCTTTAAAGAAGTTTTGTAACTTTTACCAACTTATATTTGTTTCCCAGTTGCTTAAACATTAGAACAATATTTTATTCCTCTCTCTTTTGACTCACAGATAATATGCATACATACACAAAATTACATAAAAACATGATAATGCTTAGCAAGGAATTTCCTTTTCTCTTTTTTTAATTATATATAAATTTTTAAATATAATATAATAAATACATTCTTACATATAAGAATAATAATATACAAACATATAAGAATAAAAATAAATAATAAACTTATGTAAATAAATATGTATTGTAATATGTATTTGTAAAGTATGTTTAAAGCAGGTAATAAAAATACATGCTTAATTTTGTTTATAAAAATTAGCATAATTTTTCAATGTTATTAAAAAAATATTTCATTTTAATTAGTTTAACTAGATTTTTTAATGATACCAGTTTTTAAAGTCACAGCCAGTTAATTTGTTTGGAATGTGGTTTTAAGCGTTTAAAGAATATATTTTTATTATAATAACATTTTACTTAATTTAAGATATATAAAACTGTACATGATATAGTGCACATGATTAATGTTTGTTTTTAAGAAATAATATATAATTTGTAAGCAAATAAATTTTCCATTAGTTATAGTAAGTAGATGATTAGATAAAAAGATAAAAAACAAATGTCCATAATAAGATTATTATATTTTATACGTAAAAAACATATTTTATATCATAATCTTTTGTAGTTTATCCCCAATTATAATTTAGTATTAATATATAATAATACTTTAGTCTATCAAAATACAAATGTGCCATATGGATAACTTGTTTTTACCTAAAACTAATATTCAATATGTTTATGTAAATAAAATTTGTAAAATGTCATAAAATCAAATGAATAGTTAACTTACTACATTGAAAAGGGAATTCCATCACAAATGAATTACTGAAAACAAAGCCTGAAAACTACACAGCTGTTAAACTCCACTGAAAATTGTCATGAAAATGTTTATCTGTGCCTATATTCACACACAATATTTACTCTTTGGAAAAAAACAATTATTTTTTATTAGTCAGCAATGACCTGAAGTTTGGTTTGAAGCTTAAAATTACTACATAAAACAAAAACAACTAAATGAGGATAATATATTTTATGTCAAGGTTAAATTGTCCATTCATGTCGTATTTTGGCTAAATGACAATATGAAAGAAGCAATGATTTGGTCATATTGTTTTAGAGGAAACCTTACAAAAGTTCGTGAGGTCAAATAACTACAATTCTATGTATTTTCAGCGACACAAACGTTTGAATACAATAGTTATTGAAAGATGTCGTCTAGACGATATCAATTACGCGAAATAGTAGTCGTAAGCAAATTAAATTGATTATTACCTGGAAAATGGTTGAAAGAGACTTCCAGGTCGCCGCGGCCGCCAAGGAGCGGCTGCGACTCACGATTTACACCTGGAGAATCCACGTTTCCTTCGAATCCGACCTCTGGCACTAAACAAATGTCCTCGGCACTACTGGACAGAGACACCACGCCGTCATCGGGAGGCGTAATGCCTGTGTTGGGCTTGTCGAAATCGAGATTCAACAGAGTCTCTTCCGTACTCATGAGTATTGTTAAAGAGATGTTCTCTACTGAGCCTCATCTATTTCGTATTGTAATATTCTTTGTTTCACAATCATTAACACAAACACTTCAATTCATTTAGATGGACAAAGACTATAGAGAATATTGACAGCAAAAGTGACAATCTTCAATGAGCATAGACAATAAAACATGTGTTATCATTTTAGTGCTTCCAATTTTATATCAATTTATTCGGTACGTGTCGATGAATATCAAATCGTATGTTATGTAATCGATAATTGCCTACTATCGATGTTACATGTACGATATAATAATACATGTATAACTTAATATATCCAGAAATTTAAATCTCTAAAATAATTTCATTTGCTTAAAACTACATTAAATAAATTTATTATTGTCAACTATGGACGAAGAGAATATTCTCTACAAATGACAAAAAAATTGAACAAAATTCTTTACAAGAGAATTGAATTGAAACGAATATTCTCTATCAGCAAATAGTAGAACTAGCTTCAGTCTTCAGCGTTACCCCCCTAAACGTTTACGAAATGAGTGAATTTTTGTCTCATTAGATTCAGTGTACGTTAATCTAGGTCTGTTCGATTTTTTTTAGTAAATCAGTTTCATTTCATAAAAAAAACGCTCGAAAAAATTTATATTCTAATAACTTCTACCGTACGCAATATTTCTTTAAAACATAAACGTATGGACCTAATTTTTCATTATATCTACACATTTCTAAAAATTATTGCATGAAAATTTACAGCTTCACAATCTTTATATTTTATCTAAATAATATAACAAAATGTTATCGTTAGTTCAAAAAGCATCCTCTAAGTAAATCAAATCACTGCCTCATTATTATTTCTTTTCAATTACATACCTTTTATAAATATGTTGTACCTTGATTTAATTATAATACAAAAATTAATATACAGAAACTGACAGTACTAAAATAAATGTTCATTAATATTTTTTTATTTTTAAATAAATTACATCTTAATCTATATTATTATAGTACTTGGGATCACTGTAATCCAATTCGACTTCATTGTTAGAACGACGAGATTTGAATTCCCATGGGCATATCTCATTTAATATTACTTTGAATGCTAAAAAAGAAAATGTTTTATTAGTATTCCTAAAAAAGCTTAAATTTTTAATAAAGCTTCATATAAATAAATGTATAATTATTAATTCTATCGACAAAAAGTTACCTGTGTCAAACCGGCAATTATGTTTGCTCATATCGCAACTATTTTTAAATGTTACAACATTGCCCGTGATAAAATTGCAGGCGCACACTGGCGTTAACTTATCTTCGGAACACATAAGTAGCGAACAGCTGTACGCTTTCTGAGAAGCTTGTGTTTCATCGGGGCTCTCAAATGGAGTTGGTAAATTTAGACCAAAGCTTTTTCGTCCACTAACAGGGTCAGTTTCGGTATTCAGCATGAACGGATAATTTGATAGAGCACCATATGGAAAAATACTACAACACGATGGATTGTGATTATTATTAGACGAAAGTAAATGTAAACAATATATGTAGTTAAGGCACCCAAGGTAAAGTAAATCTGAAAAAATAAAAACGCCCCTGTCATAAAACTTTTTTTTTCACAAACTTTAAACTAATTTGCTTTCTCAGTTTCTTGTCTCTCGAAACATATGTTACCTTTAATATGTAATAATCTGAATTCCATATTTAATATAAAATAAATGTAATCAAATTACATATTTGTTACCGACACTATACTGAAGAGATTTTTACACATACATACCCTTTATAAGTATATAACTGTTAGCAACTGATATTAAATGTGGAGCGCAAATATTACGATCACAAACGCATTTCATTTTTGAATGATTTATTGATAAGATACACCACTCTAAAGTATGATTTATTTATTTTTAAAGTAAAAATTTAACATACAGAATTATTAAAACAATAAATTATAGGTTTCTTTAAAAATCCATGTAATTGGTGTAAGGTCTAAGATTATAGTTAAAAATACCTATTATCTATCACTACTTTTGAAATAAGCATCAAATCCTTGAGAATCAGCGAATTTTTCATAGTCCTTATTAAGAGTTCCTTTATCTGAAACACCTTGTTTCCCGACCAGTCCTTTGTCAAGGTCATGATGAAAATACCCCTTTTTAAGACCTGCACCAGCTCGCGATTCGAATCCTAGTCCTTTTGCACCAACTTTTTTTATTACCCCACTGGTTTCATCTTCTTCATAAAATTCATTATTCCGATTATATTCATCTTTATGAGAAATATTATGGAATCCTTTAGATTTAGTCCCTTTTTTATATTTCCTTTCTTCATTTCCCGTGATGCCAACCCCCTTTTTAGCTAATCCTTTGACTATTCCATAAATTGCACCATCATCATAAGATCCTGCATCATATAAACCGACTTGTTTGAAGAATTTCTTTAAATCTTCAATATTATACTTTAGATTTAATCCTGTACTGTCCGAATTTTTGTTCTTGAAGCCAGAAATATCTGTTTTAACTTTTGATTTGTTTTTATCACTTCTATCACTTGCAACATTTTCATTGGTAGATTTAAAAAAATCATTTAAATCTCTTCCACTAGATTCGTATTTCAAATTTGATAAATCAGTCTCAAGATTATCGTACTCTAATGATCCTAAATCCAATGGTAATGATTTAACCCAACGTAATAATGTCAGTGACAGTATAAAAAATAATTTCTTTTGCATTATGCTCTAATTTTTTATTGGATCTTGCACAATCAAAGTAGGTTACGACACTGACATACATGCATTATGTTTAGTTTATATAGCCTTTGTTGTAAATTCGTGAACAAGGGTAAGTTTTTTTAAATCTCATTTCCAGTTCCACGTGGTTGCATCTTAATCGATACAACTAATCGGTTCACTGACATGGATCGGTCAAGGTAGTAACAAACAATAAATCATTATAATTTACAAGCCATCTTTCCAGAATAAGCTATTAGATTGAAACTTCTTAAATGATAATTATACTCTATCATAGCTTTAAGTCGTATCTATTTTAGGCTATGCAGAGATACATAATTTAATGTGGGAATGAATATTATTACGTTATTTATTTAATAAAGTTCAAAGGCAAAGGACGTAGAACATACATTCTTTAGTCAAAGGACATATATTCCTTTCTAACAGGTACTAATTGGAAAAGAAGCTTCGGCACTACGTTCGATATAGTAAGGGCCTATTCTATATTCTATATATCACGGTAAAATGAAAATATGTATAATTTAATTTTAAATTCAATTCTGATTCAATAGTTCAAATCTACAAATCCATACATATAATAAAATTGTAACGAAGCCGAATCTGTACATTAAATATTTTTTGGAACATCTTATTGAAATAAACATTATTATCGATACAGAGCCCGAATATATGGTTTTTAGAATTTTTGTCTCTCTGTCTGTTACCGCATCACAGAAAAACCACTGGAAGAATTTTGTTGAAATGTGGTATGGTGATAGCTGGTTATCCGGGTCAACATATAGGATACTTTTTACCGCGGGAAAATGTTTCATTTCTGAGAAAAAATACAAAACTGTAATGTAAGAGTACAATAATATGTAAAACCTAAGAATTTGGTTTTTGATCATATGAACGCGGGCGGGGCCGCGGGCAATGCTAGTATTGTTATATTATTCTACTTATAACGTTTTTTCGACCGAATGCCCAAATATAATTATATAAGCCGAGTGCCTTAAAAATAGCTTTAATAATATTTAAGTAAAATTATAATTTAATCCTGATAACGTTCCACTGTGCATGGGCCCTCAAAGCAAAAGGGATAGGCTATACCCCACCACATTAGACAAATACGGTTGGCACTTGGCAGACGTATTCGTATATGGAAATCTCAGAAGAACGAAATCCAGAATTTGAACATGCTTCACTACATTTTCAAAATAAGCGTGTGAATTGCTTGTTTTTCTTTCAATTTAGTATACCTACTTATAAGTACTTGGATAAATTTAAAATTGTTATACATTACTTGAATGTTAAATTTTCATTAATTAAATGTAATTGTTACAAAATACAAATTTCTTCATACTTGACATTAATAAATGAAAAAAAAACTTTTTATTTTATAATAATAAATATCAACCTATAAATAGCATTCATTGAAATAACTTGTAAATGCCATAGATAATTTATATTTATAGTGTACCAACATAATATAATTTTTATTAATAACAAATTAGATTAGTCATAGTACGTAACGCTAAATCATTATAAAAAAATCGATTTCAAAAATATTCAAGGACATCTCTAGTGTTAAGTTAACCGTCAGAACTTAACGGTTAATTTAATTACAATTAAATTATTAGTTTATTTGTCTTTATAACAAATCAATCTATAATTGAGGAATTTATTTCTTTATTGCACACATAAAAAGAATACAATAGGTAGCTAGCATTTGACATGGTTTTAATTAAATATTAATTTTTAACTCCATCTCTTGCATCGGCTGTCGTCTGCTGGTACTGAAAGATGTGTTTTGTCCTCAAATAGCGTTAGATTCGAGTTATGTTACAGATTCATGACAAATGATAAAGGTCTAGCGTTTAAAATGGTTTGAATTTTGAAATCATATCATGCAAAAAGTCGCCCATTTTTTGATCTACTGGATTTTGGAAAAGTATTTGCTAATGTCACTCACATGAAATTCTGTGATCTGTCCCACTTTTATGCGTTCCTACATATTACACTCGTAACTTGTGCAAATAGTGTTAATATTAAATACCTAATTAAAACTATTTTTTTAGTTTTTCTTGCGGCTATTAATTTTTTATTCCCGATTCGAATGTTCTAAAGCAATCATGGTCTGGAAGTTATTTAAACTGTCAAATATTCGCGTAAGAAGTATTATTTAGTAGTAAACTAAAAATTAAAAACTAACCAATCTGTAAAAAGATAGTTGTTTAGATGTGATAATAAAATTTTATTCGAATCTCAATTGTGAAATTTAGAATTGGACTTGAAAAAAAACCTTTTATAGTTTACGAGTAGGTACTAGGTACCTATGTTTATTAAATATTTACTTACTGTGATTTAATTTGAAATGTAAGTAAGAAAACACTTACTAAAAAGATAATACAAATTCTGTTATTATGAATTATGATGTATGGATATATGAGATAGTTGTAGATCTGATAGATGATTTTTATATAGTAAAAAGAAATTTTTATTTTTAGTTTTTTTTATTTACACATCTGCTATACAAAAATATTTACAGTTTCATCTAGTATCAAACATAACAAAATAGCCAAGAATTGCAATAAATTAGTCAACAGTTAATCAAATTTAAATATAAATTCATTCCTCATCGTCTTTGTCGTCATCATCGTACCCATCGGCGTTAGCGAATGCGTATTCCTTCTCGTGACTGCTTCCGCCCTTTTTGCCGTAATCTTCTTGGTGATTGTAGTGGCTATCGGCACCGTCCTCGGCGGAGTGGCCTTCTTCTGCCTCATCTAAATGCCCCTTGTCGTGGGAACCAGCTTTACCGAATCCGCCCTTCTTGAAACCAGAGTCGCTGTGACCATCCTTTTTGTGTTCACCTTCTTCAGAGCCATGGTGAGCTTCCTGATAACCGTGCTTCTTGAAGTTGCCACTCTTATCAGCTACGTCATAGAAATCATGGTCTTTCTTGTATTCATCCTTGTGGAAAACTTTGTGGTACCCAGTCACCTCCTCACCTTTGCTGAAATGTTTCTTGTGGCCGTGATCGCCTCCTTTATAGCCTTTACCAGCTTCAAAATGGTTTCCATGAGCATCGGCTTCGTCGTGATGAGCTCCCTTCTCTCCTTTAACCTCGTTAAAGTGTCCTTCTTTGTGCTCCTTACCATAATTTCCGGCAGCGCCCTTGGCATGGTGGCCAACACTGTGGTAACCCTTGCTGCCCTTTTCACCGTGAGCAGCATGATGCTGTTCGCCATATGAACTACCTCCTCCAGCCTCGTGACCGGCTCCATACCCTATTAACCCATCTTCACCGCTTTCTTCGGACTCGTCGGAGCTGTCATCATCGTCTTCAGCGTCCTCCACGATAATTGGTTTCGCAGCGACATAAGGCAATGGTACAGGTGCTATGTCGTAAGTCTCCAAAGGTTTGTGTTGTTGGATGATGGGTAAGGGAGCTGCGAAGGCTTGTGGCTGCTGGTAGCCGTGGGCTCCCACCTGGACGAAGCTGGCTGGTCCGCCGTTGTCGCTCCGGTATATGTAACTAGTAGCTGGGGCGACGAACCCGACCTGCACTGCCGAGACGCATGCCATCACACAAAACAAGCCCATTGCAGTTTTCATATTGAGATGGTGAGATGTTTCCTGTTGAACAACCTGTGCTGTAATAATTTCATAACCCCGTTACCCAATATTTATATCGTGATTGGAACCACAGCCAGTGAGTGTGCCGAAGCATTTCTCGTAGCCATGTAACAGATCGCTTACCACGAGGTTATAGGTGACAAAGACGATGTTAATGAAAAAATTAGGTAACGTAATACGAGCACCGACCACGCGGCGCGGTCAAGCGCCGCGAAATAATTTTGTGCTCGCTAATGAGGTAGCAAATATATAATAGAATAATTTACTTATTTCCACTTGTTGGTCAATATGGTTTTGGTTATTTAATTTAAGAATAATAAATTTTAGTTGTAATTACTATTAGTTAAGTTTATTGAGAAGTTTAAATTGCAAATGTAAAAGTTTTTAAGAGGAAATATGCAGATTGCAATAGCTCATCTATATAGATAAATAAAATTGAAGTGTCTGTTAATAATAATAAAGTCAAAATAACAGCTTTTTACTAAATGCATACGAAATGATGTACGGTGCTTAGAAGAAAAACACAATTAAAAAAAATTATGTCTGTCTGTTTGTTCCCGCTAACCTCCGAAATGGCTAGACTGATTTTGACGGCACTTTCACTGGCAGATAGTTGCTGTTATAAGTAGTAACTTAGGCTACTTTTATTTTAGAAAAAGAATTAGGGTTTCGGTCAAAAAAATTAAAACGTATCTAAGGACGCACCCGAACGAAGCGAGATTTAGTGGCTAGTAGGTAACATAAGAATCAGAAAGTATTTACTATAGAAACAGCTGGTATTACCTATCTCGCTAGTGGTAAATACCTAAGTAGTTTCTATAATTTGAAATAAATGAATTTCCCAACATACATTGTATGAAATGTTCAATTTGACCAACTTAAAAGCGATGTTTTCGTTAATTGTAAATCGATTTTCATAATTCTTATTTTAGTGTTGTCCTTATTAAATTCGTTAATTCTCGTATTAATAACTTTAATATGTTAAAGATAATACTAACAGATAATATGTACAATAAAGTAAAAATGGCCTATTTTTATAGGTTTAAAAACACTCAGAATACAAGTAGTGTGCCTCATGTTATTTCTCAATTGATTTTGAAGTCAATACGAAATATCTATACTATAATAAAACTGTAGAGGTCGAATATCTGTACATAGAAAAAAAAATGCTAAAAACTGAGTCAGGGGGATATAAGAAGACAAATAAAAGAAATCCAGATTTTTTTCAAATTTTTAGTTTCTCTGTCTGTTTGTCTGTTTGTACGGGCTAATCTCCGAATCTATTGGACCGATTTAAATGAAATTTTGCATGCTGGTACCTTATACCCCCAAGCAACATCTTAGATACTATTTATCCCGGAAAATTAAAGAGTTCCCGTGGGATAGTTAAAAAACTTTAATAACTTATACACTTAGTACACAAAAACTACTGATTGGATTTTAATGAAAGTTTATAATAATATAGTTAATCCATTAAGTTGTTGTAACGAGATCAAAGATTAGACGTATAAAAAATAAAAATATGAATTAATAGATATAATGAAACAGACCTCGGAGTAAAATTTTAAATTGAATTTATTTATTTTTATTTGCCTACAAAAGAAACTTACTCTATTCTCCGCTTTTCCTTGACAAGCTGCATAGGTTATCAAAACTAATTTTACAGAGATAAAATTTGTGTTTGCACTTTGTATGTAGGACGTAAACTCTAAAACTTGTGATTCGATACTAAAAATAGAAAGTTAAATTGTATATTTGGTAGTTGACACAAAACTAATGACCTTTTTAGGTACTTATTGGTCCTAACTGTCTTTTCGTTGGAAGTCGCGGGTTTGATTACAGTTCCGTGAAATATCATTATTATTAAACTTTGATAGAGTTAAAAACTAATGTATCACGGACGCCCGTCATAGGAGACCCTAGTGTCTCTGATCTATATAGCGCATAAAATTGTGTATAATATAAAAATATATCTATTTAATGGTAGGTACAGCCTAATAAGCAAAAATATCGCACAGGATTTAGTTACAATCTAAGTAAAATCAGGGATGTCAAGATGGCTCGCTGTGTCTTATAGAAATTGGGTCCGACGCTTTCTTCACAGTACCTAGCTTTACTTACTATTTAGATTTTGACTTTATAATTTGACTAGCATTGCCCGCGGCTCCGCCCGAGTTCAGATGACCAAAAACCAAATTCTTAGGTTTTACATATTAGTACTCGTATGCTCTTACATTGCTGTTTTTTATTTTTTCTCAGAAATAAGATATTTTCCCAGGGTAAAAAGTATTTTATATGTTAACCCGGATAACCAGCTTCATCATCATACCAAATTTCATCAAAATCCCTTCAGTAGTTTATTCTATGATGCGGTAACAGACAGACAGACAGACAGACAGACAAAAAATCTAAAATCTATAGATTCGGCCTCTGTATCGATAATAATGTTTATTATGATTTTAATAAGATATTCCAAAAAATATTTAATGTACAGATTCGGCTTAGTTACAATTTTATTATATGTATAGATTCTTTTAAGATTATATTTCCTTTTTTTTATTTCATCTTATGCAAAAATCAAAATAAATCCGCGAAAAAAACCGAAAAGATAGTTTTATTTAAAACATCAGAAGCTCATTTACTTTTATGTACAGAGTACATACTTTTGTGAAAGTAAACGCAACAAGAAAACAAGAAAGGAGACGCAACAAGAAAATCCTAAAAGGCTAAGTGTATTCTGTTCAAAACTCAAAAATTCACGTTCAATAAAATCCGGCATGCTTCGTATAAACTCTATATAAAGACTGCCTCGGTGGTGTAATTTCTAGCATGTAGCTGCACACTCGGAGGTCCTGGGTTCGAGTCCCGGGTCGGCTAGTCGCAATGAGATTGGCCGCCGTGACCGGAATCGGTCAGGAGAACATCATCATCATATAAAGACTAGCGACTTCCCCTCGCTTTGCTCCGGTGCGTGCCTAAATACATTTTATTTTTATATAGATAAAAATAGTTATTGTGAGCGTACCTTAGGAGATAGATACATGCTGTAGACATTTTTAAGATCTACAATTTTCTAGTACATTGTATTGATGTATGTACCTATTTCTAAAAGTTTAGCCAGTTTTATCCATACACGATTACATTCGTATGAAAACAGTTATTTTTGACAAAACACCGTCTGGGCTGTCATTTTGTACAAAATATTTACAAATTATATATATACACCTTCCTCGCTTACTGCTATTTCTATTAGTGAAACCGTATTAAAATCCGTTGAGAAACAGACAGACGCAGACAGCGACTTTGTTTTATACTATGTATAGATATACACGTAGATAGTTATAGTAGATGATAACTTATTGATTTGACTAATACACACATCCATTTACATAATCTAAATATGATCAAATAATGGTGAACAGACCCGCGATGGTTTTAATTTTTTGTTTCTACTAGGTATATTTGATACTATATATATGTAATTACTGTCTGTATGTATTTTCTCTTTGGTGTACAATAAAGAGTATTATTATTATTATTATATTTGAAAAAAGTTTCAAAAAAAAAAATGTATTATAGTTTTCGACATTATGCCTCGTTAGGACATTAGGTAAGTTCGACATTAATATAGATAAAAAAAATATGTAGCATTTTTTTTAAATTGCATTCAGGTATATTCTAGGTAATACTAGGTATACTTAAAATTAGCTAGTTGTTGACTGTCTCTCTTCGCCCGAACTGCCAGAGAAAGACACTGTAGGATAGCTTTATTATATTTATAACGTTTTGTTCGGTGAATTATCTTGAAATAGAAAGTTCAATCAGTTTCGTGTTAGCATATTTTATTAATTAGTTGTGAAGGTCAAGTTTTAATAACGACAGAAAAAAAAGTTCTTTAGAAATCTTTATCTAATAATAAATTAAATACAAGTATTTACAAAAGTTAACAAAAGTATAACTAATATCTTTAACACGCCAATGTTAGTGCTTAATTTTGAAGCCATAGCCGTGGTCTGTAATCTGTCGGCTTTCAGATCCGAAATCTCCATGTTTTTCTTGGGAAGATTCATCTTCGGCAGATTGGTTGTGTTCATGTTCACCGCTGGCTTTGTCGTCTTCGTCCTGTTTGACGAGGATACCTGCGTGGTGCCCTGACTCATGGGAATCGTCTTTCCCATATCCAACTCCATGGTATACACTTCCGTAATTTTGGAACGTTTTACCGTCGTTACCATAAGGCCCATAGTCCTTGTACTTCTCGTCCTTATTGAAAACTTTGCGGTATCCGTCAGATTTTTCTTTACTGTTAGCATCGTTGTGACCTTTGTGGATCTTCCTGTTGTCATAGTGATGTCTGTCGGCGTCACCGTCGCTATCTTCATGAGACCCCTTTCCTGAAAAGGAATAACTTTCATATTTTTCATTATGATAGTCCCCGGCTCCACCATTTTTGTAGTAGTTTTTGTCCTTATATCCTTCGTCGTCTTGTTTGCTGCCTCGTTTGTAACCTTTATATCCATCCTCAAAATGTCCCAGACCGCGCAAATAATCTTCATAGCTTGTATTGTCACCATAATGAGCACTATATTCGTCGAAAATCTTCTTATAATCATCATCTGCTATGCCATCTACATGACCAACATGATCATCTTCTGCTTTTTCTTTCACAGGAATAATGCGTTCGTCATCTTTCGACTTTTCTTTATTTTCAACATTTTTATTTTCAAATGCTTTTTTAATAGGGATAGGCGCGACGTAAGATTGAGGTTCCGTGTACAATTTGGACAGCTGTTCCATGACTTCGCTCTCGCCCATTTCAATAACACTTTCCTCTCCATCGTTTTGCTTCTTGTAGATAAAGCCAGTGGCGGCGGGTTGGAGGTCGGAGCCTGTGGTCCGGACCATGACGGTGCGCTCAACCGTCTCCCTCATCTTCATACAAGAGACGCCGAGAGTGACGAGCAGCGTGAAAGCGAATCCTCGCAGCATGTTCCCCCCGCGTTCTCTGCAGTAATGACTGCAAAGGTCAACTCAAATCATTATATAGCGAATATAGTCATCGGAACGCTCTCAAAAGCGCTCTCGAGATTGTGCAATAAGCTTCTGTGTCAATGATAATGAAAAACCCTGTTTAATTTGACCGAAGCGGCGCATTGGCGCGGTTATTAATGTAAAAAAGACACGTGCTGTGTGTAGTCTATTTAATAAACGTCTACGTGATTTACTGATATCTATAAATGTAACGCACAAAATATAAAGGTCACATGCTTAATTTGTTGAGTAGTATTGTCTGAGCAGTCTGTCTGCAATTTCTATGGTTCATTGGAAGTAGAAATCATAATAAATAAAACTATCTTTTTGGAAATTTTCGCGGTTTTATTTTTATTTTTTGTTCCCGCCGTTTCGAATGCTTTACAGCATGTAAGTAATTTATTATTATTATACAAGAAAAAACAATACAATGAATCTAGCCTGAAGAATCCAAATATGTACGTATATATATATATATATATATATATATATATGAATAAAATTATGATGACTTTGAACTTTTAATATAAAAATCCTATTATATTTCTTTAAAAAATATTAGTGCTCATAAGAGTACAAATAGGTTTCTCAATATCCCTTTAAAAGCCTCTGTCATTCATTTTAATAAAAAAAATTTAATCTTTTTCATCGCGTTTTTCTTGAGCATATTTACTTAGCTTCAGAAATAAAATAAAATACCCATCCAAAAAGATAGCTAAATATGTAAAAAAATGCCTTTTTAACGTTGTGAAATGCATGTACGCATACCATCTGAATACATACAGGTAGTTATGTGGAACTCATCAGCTAGAAAAACCAATATTACCCACTAAAATCCATCGGAACCTCCCCCGTCTTAATAGGTCGTCGCAGGATTTCTTACGCATTCAACTACGACGCTGCGACGGCAGGCCCGCTGAAGCAGAGCACAACAAGAAGAGAAATACCAAGAGCATCCAGCGTGGCGCCTCTCTTTTTTTAATAAGTACCTAAATATGTTGGGACATTAACATACAGTACCATCTAGTTCCATGGTAAGCTACGATGCTTGTGTTATGGATACCGGTATAGTTGATACATTATACACATATATAACTTTTAAATACATACATATTATAAATATAAACACCCATGACTGGAGTACAAACATTCGTTCTCATCACACAAATGAATGCTCCCAACGGGATTCGAACCCGCGACCGCTGGCAAATAGGGTTACTACAAACTGAACCAAACGTGTCGTCAGATCCGGCTTTTGGCTTCACACCCGGCTGGTAGACGCCGGAAGTTAATCCACACCTGGAAGAATGTAAAAAAGTACCTTCTTTAACTGATTATCTTTTAATTTGTAGAGTAAATAAAAAATAATATGTGATAAAAGTAAATTATTAGCTGTTACAACACTAGTTAATAGCAATTAAACTTTGAATAATTAATGATTAAGAAGAGGAAAGTAAGGGGTAACTTACTGGACTTAAAGTTCCAATTTTCATGCACGTTATATACATTCAATAAATTAAGCAATTTTTTATTTATATCTGCTATTAAATATATCGAAATATTTTTTTTTCATAGTTTTTATAATAATTTTTTTATACAGGAAAATTTGCTAGCTCTGCGACTTATAGGATTTATAATCTTACTATTATATATAAACTAGTTTAAACATTTAGTATAGATTTCTCAGAGATAAGATATTTTCCCGCAGTAAAAAGTATCCTATATGTTGACCCGGATAACCAGCTATCATCATACCAAATTTCATCAAAACCCCTCTAGTGGTTTTTCCGGGATGCGGTGACAGACAGACAGACAATTTTTTATCATCATAGAGTATTTTTTAATTTAAAATTACCTATAATTTAACATTTTGCATTTATTATGACCTAATAAAAATCGCTGCCATTAAGACAACCATTAATAGTTTTTTATTTAACTTTTATTTTAACAATTTTCATAAATAATAAAATATCCTTAGATCCTCTTCCATTACGTAGTCACTATCGATATCGGAAGTTATTATAATTCATTATAATCTTCCCAATATTTTTATCGTTTGCTGCATCTCTTTTATCGAGTTTTTCATATGTTAATACATCGATAGACGCTTCTATGTCTTGCCCCAATAGGGCCGGTTGCTCGTAGCTGCCACGGTTCATTTTGTAGAACAGAGCATACGGTGTTTTGTTAACCTCTTTGACCATATTGTAACCGCCTATCCTCACTGGAAAGTTAAGAATTTTCTCGTTTCTGGCATTCTTCATTGATATCCAATTACTTGGCTCATAATTTTCACCATCGTATATCTTCTTCTGGTGCTGTTGATGTTTCACACCGTCAGTTTTATGTATTGTATCCCTCTTTCTGTATTCAGTTTGTCTTACGAACGTATCGATGTATTTCTGCAAATTATCTATTCGTGAGAGCGACGGTTGTGTGTGTGTGTGTGTGTGTGTGTGCGAATTTACTTTATGGAACATTTTGTTTTTAATTTCTAACATTTGTGTATTTTGAAAAGTGTTCTGAGCTCCGTCGTGGTTTTGGGTGGAATCAACGTTTTTCTGTGAAATATAATTGTTCTTTCTATTCGACTGGTTATCAGGGGTATTTGATCTCTGTTGGACAGCTAGACTATTTTGATTGGCAGGAATATAAGTTTCTTTAACCTTTGATACTCGGTTGAGTGAAAATGTCTTTGTTTTGTTTCTCATTTGATCTCGAATCAGTTCTTTTCTCTTACTTTCATTTCTGACCGTTTCTTCCAAAGCATTATTTTGACGTTTTGGAGCCTCAGTTGTTAATATTGAAGAAAAGTTATTATGTTTTGTTGGCAATGCAACAAACGTATTCGACGAAGGCACTTTAAACTGACTGTCCACTGCGTGTTCGTTAACTAATTTTTCATTTGTAAAACTGTTACTTCTAAAATATTTCTTATATCCAGATATTTTGTTTTTTGGAAAAGCGTTCATTTTGTTAACTGCAGCGACATAACCGCACGGGTTGGTATCAAAAATATAAGGATGGACCTCCACCAAATTGAAATAGAGAAATGTACTGAATACTTTCAATAACAACTCCATAATGTTTCTAAAGTAACTAACGCGTTTCGCTGTTTACATTGTTCTTTTAATATGATCTGTTGATGTTGTTTACTGGATATAGTTATGTAAACAAATAAACATACATAGTTAACTAGTGATTCAGTTAAAAATTAATTGTAATAAATTTCCCGAATTTACTTTTAAAATAAAAACCTAATACCTTATGTTATTAAATACGTTGATTGTTAATCTAGAAAAATCATATATGAACTGTTAACATGCTCTCGCTTCTCTTAAATCTAAGTCCAGCTAGCACGCCCGTCTCCGTATCCTGCAGAATTAGTAACAAACGGAATCTACTTAATATACCATGGATTTCCTTCGTTGGTCTAGTGGCCAGCATCTACGCCTAAAGATACGAAGGTCCAGAATTCAAGTCTCGGGTAGGACCAAGTATAGTTATTGCCTTGGATTCTTTTTTTAATAAATTCTCAGTAGCCCGGATATAAAAAGTTCAGATTGACCCAGGTTCGTCAGATCTGGGATAGCATGTGTCATGTCGGTCTTGCACCTGATCTCCCAAAGGTTGTTACGAATTGTCGTCCCATGAATATTGAAAGAACAGAGGAGACACTTCTTAGTTAATTTGTATTTTATGTACCTAATACATATATGAACAAGCAAATTATACACAGAAAAGTAAGATTTAGGATAACACTTTCTTAGATTTACGCAAATATTTGACATTTGAAATGTCAAATATTTAATGAAACTTATCGTTTTGAATTTTGTCGCGGTTTTATTTTATATTTTGGTTCCTTAAGTTTCGAATGCTTTACAGCAAACATGGCCACGCGAGATACTAGGGTTTAAACGTGTCGAAATTCAATATATTATAGTTTTAAATAAAACTATCTTTTCGGATTTTGTCGCGGATTTATTTGCATTTTTGTTTCCCGACGTTTCGAATGCTTTACAGCAATCATGGTCACGGGAGAGACTCTCTCCGCGACAAAATCCGAAAAGATAGTTTTATTTAAAATGTCAAATATTCGCGTAAATCTAAGAAAGTATTATATTATAGTTGTTATTACAATAAAATTTAGAACCAAAATACCAAGTGTATTTACCAAGCATCCCTAATCATTTTTGTAACAATGTATTGTAGTAAAGACGATAATATTGTTATTAAAATTTTATCAAACAAATTATAGTATCGATGATTTCGCATTGCGGTAACGAATCTTGTTTTATTTCAAATGTAGACAATAATTAACAACAATGATTGTTTACGTTTAATCTGAAACAATGAGGCTCTGTTAGTCTAAGTTTAAGAGAGACACATTTCACTACCATGAAACTTGCTCTGTTTCACATTTTGTCTTTGATATTTTTGAAAAGTTTGCTTCATAGTGGAGTAGGCGCTAATACTACAAATAAGGAAATGATTGATAATTCGAGTGAAGAATTGAAATCAGAAGAACTGCAACAGGGACATGATCGTGATCGCTTTAAATCTCACACTTATTCCCGTGTATCCAGGAACGTTAGCAGCACTGATATACCTAACAGTACAACAAGAATCACATCGAGAAAATCAAAGGTAGCTCTGGTTAAAAAGCCAATACCTAAGTTCTCGGAGACTGACAGTGGAGAAGATTACCAGGCGAAGGTAAAGCATCCGGTAAGGTTTTTAGACTCCGTAGAACATGAAGATGAAGACTTTAGCATCGATGATTATGACTTTGATGTTCATCATGACGAGTTCGCCGGCAGAGAGAAGCCGCTACAGCCAAGGATTAAAGTAAAAGTAGGTTCACGAGTTGAGTATAAATCAAAAGAAACATTGAAACAAAAGATTGTAATACCTCGAAATATTAAAGCGTCCGATATAACAAATGTGGAAGAAAAGCGAAAAGATGAATACGATGACGACTCTGTTGAGACTACCGAAACGCCAAAACTCCAGAAGTTCGTCGCTGAAGCGTCCGATGATTATATCAGTGAAGAGAGCAGTAAAGAATATGAAAGCAAGTCGTCGGTCAGAACAGCGAGGTCCTCTTTGAGTTTCGGCGATTACCTAGATAAACTCGGCCAGAAAACTTCATCTTTAATATCAAAAATATTAAGTATTCTACCAATATTTCCCCAAGTTCCGAAATCGAAGAAATTAGAGGAACCCTGACTAAGAAGATATGATTTTTTAATTATTCATGTTTATTTAAGTACATTGGTGTAAATAAAATACATTTTTCCTTATTATACATACATTTTTATAAAAGGTATCAAAAATATAGCAAATACATTAATTAATGATCAATATAAAAATTCTTCACAATAAACAATACTTTTATTTACTACGAAAGCCCGATGAGATGTCTAATATTTTATTAAGATATAATAACTTGCATTGTACATGTTATTATTTTATAAGTGAATAAATGGCAAATAATTTCAATATAACTAAACGGGGGTTTTCATTTAGAATAGATACCTAATCAGATATTTTCGAAGTCGGTCAGCCGACACATAGGAAATGTAATATATTTTGATACGTAAAACACATACATATCTATTAGATATTCATATCTTAAAATTTGTCTGCTGGCACCGACTTTATGTTATTTTTTACATTTGAGTGCCTGGAAGTCGGTTTTTTTTTTAAGTTTTTATTTTTATATTTTTAGTGTAGACGTAATAAGCAAGTAATTTCTAGGAAGAAAGTTTTTAATAACATATTCGATTAAACAATTTGTTTAAAAAATATATTTATTGTTGATTTTTTTTAAACCGTTCGATCGATTTCGACAAAATTTATATGGGATCACCTGGGAAGTACACCCTTTCAATCAAAACAAACATTTTCCAAATCGGTTCAGGCGTCTTCGAGTAATCGGTGAACATACATAAAAAAAAGATTCCGACGAATTGAGAACCTCCTCATTTTTAGAAGTCGGTTAAAACTTAATAAAAAATTTGCTAACGATTATAAATTATAATTATTAAATTATTTTACATATTCATCAAAATAGTCGCTATTACTTAAAGGTGTATTTTTGGCCACATCTCTATATGATTTTAAATTATTATCTGTACCCTTAAGACGTTTAGAATCTTCGTATTTCTTCTCAAATAAGTTAGTGTCAACATCTTCTGCGATGTTACTAGTATTTCCTACATGCCCTGAGACCGCCACTGCTTTAGATCCCAAGAAAGCTTCAGAGCTACCAATTCGAACTTTCGAATCTCCATGTTCTTCAGCATTAATACTATTATTATTATCATCAAAAAACTCATTGTGCTCCTGATATTCATCTTTGTGGTAAACTTTTCGAAAGCCTTTCTTTTTCTCACCTTTATCAGCGTTATTTTTAACGGAGTACTTGGAAATTTTATTGTGGTCCTCTGATCCAAACTTATTTGCGAAAGCATCGGTAAAATCCTTGAATTCCTTATATTTTTGTTTATCTCGATTTTGTCCACTTTTGTATCTATGTATTTTGTCATTGCCTTTTTTAGTTGTTTCAGTGTCTTGTTTGTTGCCATACTTATTACTCTTTATTATTTCTCTATGGCTGTCGAGGCCGTGAGAAGCTTCTGTAGTTGTTTCCAGGTAATTTCCCTCATGTTGATTAGGGTAGTTATTATCAAGATGTCTAATTCGTCTGGCGTAATCATCTATATCTTGAGATGGTATTTCATCATTAAATTCGTTTTCCCACGAAATACCCTTAAAAACAAGAGGATCATCGTCGTAGGATTTATCGAAATAATCATTTAGGATATATGAAAAGAACGGCTTATTTCCGAAAATTGGATTGTCAGTAGTATCGGTTTGTGTATGTCTGTAATTGGGGCCGGAATAAATGTAGTTATTTGAAATATCGTCATGATTTTCGTGAACCGGAATGATTCTCTCCATCCTTGGTTCCACAAAACGTTTATCTTTCGCTTTTTCAACTTCAATATCATATTCGTTTGGTTCGTATTCATATGGAGTACGATAAAAGTAAGGCCAACCGTCGTAGAAGTGACCAGGATCAGTTCTAACATCTTCATCGTCTGTATGAAAGCCTGGACCCATATCATATCTGGTTATCATATGACTTGCTGTTGAGGCTGGATTATCATTTTTTTTTGCTTCAGTTAGTTTTTCCAATAACCTCACCCGAGACTGTAAAGGAGCTGTTGTGTGATTGTCATTAATTTCAGAACATTCCTTACAGTCTATAAGTTTCCGCTTATGTGAGTTCGTTTGTTCTACATTGTCAGATCCTTTACTATGATTATTAGTAATTCTATTGTAAAATGTAGAAAAGCTTGCTGGTTGGTTATTAACTTGACTGTACATATATCCGGTGTTCTTTGGTTCTGAATTAGATCTTATTTTGCGCGATATGTAGAAATGTTGAAAAGTTTTCTTTTCCAAATTAGCACACGACACAAGATATAATAGAAGTAAAATATGCTTCATCTTTGTAACGTGAGTTCTCTTGCAGCCGTTTGTTTGTACTGGAAATAGGTTTTATTTTGATGTTTATATTAAACGCTGTGTGACGGCGGTCATTGTTTTCGATTACAATAGTTAGTAAAATAGTTAAGAAACGTCCTGATCAACGCGACACCCACGGTGCCGCGCCACTGGATCTACTGGTCTTTATTGACCGACTTCAAAATGAAAGAGGTACTTAATTTGTCCATATTTTTGTATGTATGAATTGTATGTTACACGATATTGTTACTAATTGTGACCTTAGTTTTTAATTCTTTTCAATAAATGGATTAAGTCTCTAACTGGTGATCGATATAAGTTTAGAGAAAAAAAAGATGTGCCTAATCGGTCGTGGTCTCTAGTCGTGGGCTCGAATACAACATGTCTGTCTTCGTGATATATCTATGTATATAAAAACGAGCTAAAAATATGTAAAAAAATTGTCGACAATATTATTATGTAGTTAGAGACATGCTATTTTTATAATACAAAATTTTAATTTACAGTTTTATTAGTTTTAACCAGTTTAACATTTGACCACAAATCGGCGTTCTAAATCCACTATCTACATTTTTAATAATATCCTCCTAATATGATTAAGGGTGTAATGGTAATAATGGTAAAGTAATTAGAATAAGATGGAGAAATAAACAAGGACCGGATTCCGTCTAACTAAAGTTAAATTCATATCGTAGTTTTATTTTTTTTAATAATATTTTTAGCAAGTTTAAGAGTTTGTGTACATTTTATTTGACATAAATATACATTACATATTATTCAGTAATTATTCATAAATAATAACTGGGTGAATAATATTAATTAAATACACGCTTTCAGTTTCTCAAAGTCAAGTTCGAAGCTCTGCGATATAAGCAATTATTGGCGACCTTCGAGCAGTCTCGCCCGATTGTTATGTAGTTGTCGAAAGCCGCCGCTATTGTCCTCATCGATTGACAATAGGTGGTGAAATAGAGGAATTTTAAATATGACTCGCTTTTTGCTAACGCAATATGGTATACATTGCTAGGGCCTATGTACATAGTCGGGTATCCATGAAACGTACCAACCTGATTTTAATGATCCAGAGTGGCATAGGGCACTGTTTGTAACAAAATTTGTCTAATGCTGTCGAAGATCGTTTAAGATAATTATGTACTACTAGCAGAACCCGCGACTTCGCTCGCGCAAAAACTACAAAAAAGGCCAAAAAAGGTAGTCTCATACAAACTTTCATCCCCTATTTTACCACCTTATGGGATGAATTTCGGAAAATGCTAAAATATGTATTTGTTTAATTTTATTTAGCATTAATACCAAGTTTCAAGTACATAATTCTGATCATAATTTTTTTTTGGATTATATTATAAAGTTTTTTCCAGTGGAAATTAGATAATCTCCCGCGGTAAAAAATAGCCTATGTAACTCTCCAGCCCTCCAACTATCTTCACACAAAAAATCACGCCAATCCGTCACTCCGTTTTGACTTGAAAGAAGGACAAACAAACAAACAAACAAACACTTTCACATTCATCATATTGTATGGATGTAGATTGTAGGTATCATCCTATTTATGAAGAAAAGTCGAAACTTTTGTACTTATAAAGTTGCAAAATGCATCTAGGCGCATGCACCCGAACGAAGCGATGGTAAATCACTAGTTATATCCCAATTTTTCTTTGATCTAGGGTTTAGTTAACAATTGGCTATTACGTATAAAAACTATATACCTCGTTTCAAAACCGTTTTTCCATCTCAGAGTATAATTGATCTATATCGTACACTTTGAATAATTTAATACTGTTACATTTTTACTCTAAGCCTCATATGTTTGCTGAATTTAATTTTTTTTGTTTTGTATAAATCGTACTATAAAATAATGTTTATATTCTTAAAATGAACTATAACATAAAAATTCATATACGAACTAACAACTAAATATATAAAAAATACAGATATTTAAGATTCAAAAGTGCTTGTAAGTCTTTAATAAAATATTTTAATTTGATTTAAAATGACACGGACAAGTTAAAAGGTTTAGTAGGAGCAGGAAAGTGAGGTAAATTATAGACAATTATTCTTTTGACTATTTATTTCATAAATTAAAAAATCAATGAATATAAAAATATTTTTAAAATATATTTCACAATTACAGAGAATGTTAAGAGACGGCGCTCGCGAGAGGACGATCCTTTACTCGACATCTTATTTTATCTACTTTTTGATATTTCTTGACACTTTTAGTAAATACATACATACATACATGAATATTTATTATTCTATCTGAGTTGACTAAAATAGTACATTAACAGTATATTACAGCAGATGTGACATGCATATAATAATGAAATACCGCTAATGATCATTCGATACTAAAAAAATCGATTAAACAACATAAAATCGATAACTTGCAATTTTATTCGAGCGTTAATATATTTAATTTTCACACAAAATGTTTTGTCTGAGCGCACTTTCAGATCAAACTGTCAGTTAAAAATTTGCAGTAAAAAAACTAAAATATTTCATTATAATTCTTCCTTCTGCTATATAATGTATGGACGGTTCCACAAACATTACACAAATCACGGTAAATGCTTATATAAATTCGTCACATCATTGTGATTGCGCGAATAATCCATTCGATCGGTTTTTTCGTTATAAATTTAATTAAATATATATATATATATATATATATATATATATATATATATATATATAAAATTATTGCATCCACTGGTATTTATGAACGTAATGGTGGTGTGGTGGAGAAATATTCTTAGATTTTATAAAACAGTAGTCCCATAAGATTTTATTAGCACATATAAGCTGTCAGATTAAAGTGGCCTAACTCTCATATTACTAATTACACAAAAAAAAAATACAAATAAATTAATATAATTTAACAGTTTTGTGTAATGAATGTACATATAAATATATGCCATTTGCTTTTTACAAATTTTCTTTGAGTCAGGTCGCTTTTGCACTGACGGCGTCATTTACGTTCATGGGTTATATTCTATAGATGACAGTTCGACAATTTCGACAATGTCTTACCTATTTCAAGTTTTAAACCATTTAAAATTGAATTTGTTACAATATTACATTACAAGACTCACTTTGAATGTAGGAAGTTTCAGAACAAAAGTGACAGCTCTAAAACTAAGTACATATTCTCATAAAAATATAATATTTGCTTAATATTTATTAAAAATATGAGCTCTATTATATATTGCAACTAAAACGATTCCTTTGATAAAAAACCTATGACGCAAACCATACAAACAGCAGTCATTCAAAATAATAATTTAAAATTTGTGACAGTTTTAGTAAAAAAAAAAAAATACAAAACAAAAACGTTGGTCTTATGTGACGAGATGACAAATAAACAAAACAAAGTGACACTTTAATAAATTCTATGTATAATTATGCTAATTACAGCTAGTGGCTAAGAAGTTCCCATCCAGAACAACGGTAACCGTTACCGGAATGTTACCGACACCGTCATGTTACCGGTCACAAACAATAACGGTGTTATAAACTACATATTTTCCAAACTTGTCAAAACGTACCAATTCATATCATTAGCTTTTTCAAAGTATATTTTGTATACAGAAAAGTATACACATTTATATTATAATTTATCAATATTTTGATAATTTTACAGCGGCGGTGAAACAAACAGCGAGTTTATATTCTCCTTGTATTACTTTCATAATAAATATGATTTACATAATTAAAATATTAAACAGTATTGTATTTCAATTCTTTGTTTTGTATCTTTAGGCGTGCCAGTTGGGCACAAAACTTCGCTGTTGTCGTGAAAACTAAGAAGACAGAAGTCGTCTACTAATAACTATTTAATAACAAACATTCACACTGAGATCTAATTTCATTTAAAATATGAGCAATAAAATCAAAACTTACAACAAACGAAACTCCACAATATATTACACGACACATAGTATTATTACTACTATAGTTTTTTGTCATTTATGAACTGGTACATTTTAAACAAACAGATCTACAAAATAGAGAAACAATATTACATATCTCATCAACCATTATCGATCACAATTTGTGACGTTATTTTGCTTATCATCAACCAGGACAATGGTAACATTATGATTGTTACCGGTATCGTTACCGTTACTGTTACGACTAGACACAAGGCACGACTCACAACAAACACGCAGTGAGCGATCTTACACACATTATGCTAGATCTTATACACATTATGCTTCACTAATATTTGGTATTTAAATACTAAAACAATAAAAGTCGAAAAAATGTAACGAGAAATTAAAAAAAAAATCATCAACAACAAAAAAACACAATTTACTGAGATTTGAAAGTACATTCTTATTTTGGTACTTTAATAAAATGATTTAACTCATAATATTTGACTATAGAATATAAAAAAAGTCAGCAAGAGGAAGACAAGTGTTACAATGAAAGCATGAGAGAGATCTAGACAAGAATATATTTAAATTGTTAAATAATACTCAATTAATTAAAATTGTTTTTAATTAATCGTCAAACGAAACATTTTTTTTTATTCTTTAAAATATTGAACGTTATAGAAGTTATTGCGTGACGGCTTAGTAGGGAATATGCGTGTGATTTAAATAAAGGTGAAATATTTCTTTTATAATCTTTATTGCTTTTGAATTAAGCCTATATCAATATAATATTTTTACTGTACTTTCTTTTTAATTAAGACAATAATTATTAGAAAGTGAAAATAGTAGTTGAAACGCACGCCATAGCGGATTATAACGGAGCATAACGGAGCGATTAGCGATTTTGTCGCTACAAATTGAGTCGTCATTTTTCTGTGTATATCATACTGTGACGTCGAGCCGAGCGAGAAATGGCAGACGTCTAAAGTACTTTTATTTTGTTTTTTTTTTATTGTAAAACGATGCTAGGCTATTGTATACAAAACAAAAAAAAATCATGCATATTCCCGATTATAAAAAAGACAGTCATTAAAATACAAATATTACAATATAAATTTAATTTTGACATAATTCAAAGATTCGAATGAAAAAAAAATCGATTAAAACCAGTTGACTAATAAATCGATTTTAATTCCATAAATCTAAAATGACGAAATATTTACAACTACTGTGACAGCTCGTCTACGGTTCAATTATTTTAGCAACAAACAAACACACAATAGATGTGTCATATACATACTAACAAATATATGATAACATTCATTATTTGCATACAGATAATTAATTATCATCGATAAATATCTTTTCCAACAACAATTTCATCTAATATTAACAACAAAATAAACAAAAACGTCCGGAGTTTGAAAATAATATTCAATATTCATACCTTAAAGACAATTTTCAATACAAAGTTATATATAAATTACAATTTTCATTTGAGCAAGCCATCCATATTGTGTAAATAGTTATTATGTATACAAATATAGCCATCTTATTAGAACTTCAATAAGGGACGTAAAACTAAATTTTTAATTTAAAATATAATAACAAATCTGTCCGTCCCTCTCTTGCACTATAGAGATGTGCGAGTTAGAGAGGGACGGCAATATAACCGGACGGGGACTTCTTAACATGTTATTGAACTACAAGTTATATAAAAATATCTATTCAATTATTAAACGTAACATATTATAGTCTATTTGAGAGCATCTTACGTTTGGGCGCGGCGGGCGAAGGGGAGCGCGGCGCCCGAAACCGTCCACGCTGGATCAACAAATAGATACAATATTAAATATATTGCCAATGAAACCCTTTTTAAATTAATCAGATGATTTTTTAAAATAAAGCTATCTTCTCGGATTATTTCGCGACGATAAATCGATACTATTTTGAGACGTCTAAAACCTTAGTCTCTCCCGTGACCGTGATCGCTGTAAAACATTCGAAACGTCGGGAACCAAATATCAAAATAAATCCGCGAAATAATCCGGAAAGATAGTTTTATTTTATAATGTCATTTATTCGCCTAAATCTAAGAAAGTATCATTAAGACAATTGTAAAAAGTTAGTTTTCTTTCTTTTTGTTTCTTTTTTCTGTGTGTGTTTTTAAAGATATGTGTAAAATAATAATGCAAATATCGTACCGATCGACATTGAGTACGGCGGCTGTCAATCTAAAGGCGACTAGGTAACTGCGCACGAAATATTAATTAAATAAAATACATATGTACAAATAGGCAAATACAGGCAGTATCTTTCAGTTCAGTATCATTTTCGCCTATTTTCGTCGACCGGCTTTTTTTGTTTAGTTAGCTATTGGCAAGGCAAGTAAGACCCGAACTCGAACCCAGAATTTACTATCTGCAGCCGTTATTAAATGAATGTTATATGTTTGTATTTGGTGTATAACCTCCATTCACCTCATGATCAATGTCAGTCACTCTTAATCTCTTCATTGTCACAGTGAAACCAGGCGCAATACTTGGTGGTAGCTACTGGAAAGATTTGTAGGAAATGATGTGTCTCTGCATACATACACATTTATACGTTCGTGTACGAGTGCGTGCACGTGTGTTTGCGCACATGCATGCCTGCCTATGATGTGCATTGTGCATACATACATGGCTGTGTGTGTGTGTGCGTATATGGATGTGTACATATATGTGTATTTCTCTCTGTGTTTGTGTGTGCGTATTGGTGTGTGTGTGCCTGTGCGTATACCTGTCACGCGTCGAGGGTGTGCTGGTTGGCGAGTGAGCCGTCCCACGCCGCCTCCTTGTGCAGCGCCGCCTGACGCTTCTTTTCTGTAACGTGCCAGACAACATATTGATATACTATGTATTAGCTTTTTAATTTTAGAAGTTAGAACTAACTTTGTTTCTCAGCGTATATTTTTTTTAAATGTATTATCATATATTTATATTTTATCTATGTAATTTAAAATGTATATGTTTGTTTATAACCTCAAATATCCGAAAGTTTTTCACCGATTATTTTCAAATTTTGACATATTTAAATTGTTACACTCAATTTGCCCTAATAAAAATAGTAATAAAAAATTTAATACAGCTAACGTTTTGCTTGGCACGAGCTCCTCTCATATTAAATATTGCGAGGAATTTTAGATTGTAGCCCACCACGCTGGCCAATACACATATCTTTGGGAAACTTGGAAGGTTCTTCTGTCAGACATGTAGATTTCCTCATGATATTTTTCTTCATCGTAAAATAAATGGTAATCATGTCGAAAATGATTCGCCTATGGAAATATGACAGGTGCGAGACCCGAGGTTTGAACCCTGTTCACATAGCTTTCCAGTGAGCGGGTTACCACTGGTCTATCACTGCATTAACATTCAACAATAATTTAATCGGATTACTATTATTATTGTTAAAGTTTATATGTGTGTATGTGTGTCAATCCTTCATGGTGAAACGGCTGGACGGATTTGGGTGAAGTAAATAGCAAATATGTAGATAGACTACGACGGGACGCACCCGACCTAAGCTAAAGTTGCTAAAGCTGAAAACAACAAACAATAATTCGTTGTGTGCGTACCCCGCGCGATGGTGATGAGGCGGCGCTCCTCGAGGCGCTCCTGGCGCGCCGTGCTGAGGCGCACGCCCAGCGCGCCCGACACCAGCCGCCGCGCCAGCGCCGTGCACGTCTCCGGCCGCTGTCTGCACGGTTATATGTTTATTTACTCATTTCATTCACTCATTCATTTATGTCAATAATTCATTCATTCAAATAATGAATGATCGCTAACAGAGCATACGTTCTCACAATAGTATAACAAAAGATATGTCTAGACTAAATGATGCCTAACTATAAGTAACACGGCATTCCAATGAGACAACGACTAGACGAATAAAATTAGTTTATATGTTTTTTAACTAGATGGCGCTGCCAGTTCTCTAAATGGTTTGGTTTTACTAATTACGCTAAATTACATCTCTTGATAAAAAAATTGTGTGTGTATTTTATTTAATTCAATTATAATATAATTCAATTTTATTATATGTATTATATATATATTCTTTATAAGATATCCTATAAAAATATGATTGTAATATGCCTAATATGCCTTATTTAATTATCGATTTGTTTAATTTAATTGATATATTTACCAAAGAAGTTTCACTTCCAAAAATGCTCTCGTATAGTACTTTATTGGTGAACTAATTATATGTATAAGACGTTTAGGAGATTGAACACCAATTTTTAAGGCAATTTTATAGTGGCATTTGGTGGCAGGTTACAGTTGTACTCGTCAATCCTAAAGCTATCTCCTGAATGTCGTTTAAAAGTAATTATGACAGTAGCGAGGGCCTCCCTAATCCCGAATAAGACAATTATGTGAGTAGGTAGACTATGCCACAAAACACTCGATCTTCGCTCTTGGCGACTACGTTCACATATTATATGTAAACCTCCTTATATTTTAAAATATTTTTTTTTAAATATTTTTAATATCGCGAGCACGAATAAAATCTATGAAATATTTTGAGTGTTTTTGTAAAGCTATCGGTTAGCTTGTGGACTGATTCTTCAAATATCAAAATAAAACTTACAGAATTAAAAGATAATGGAGGAATACAAAATAATCAAATTAAAAATTACACTTGTATTACTAAAATACTTCAATAGTCTACTTTGCAAGCTGTAATAACTTAGTTAATGGATAATTTTTATCTATTGATTAAAAAATTTGTATCAGTCAGGTACTTTACAAAACGTACCTATAAGGTTGTAGGAACTCAGCGCATTTCTTGGCCTTGTTCCTAGACTCGAGCGTGGCGGCGTGCAGCGGCCGACATCGCGCCAGCGGCCTCTGCGTTGACAGCACCTCTGCAGCTGGAAAACATTACAATATACATTGAGATATTATATAAACTATATAAATCACAATCTTAGGTATTACTATATATAATCTGGCAGTGGTAGCCCAGTGGTAACTGAGTGAAGCGGGTTCAATTCTCGAGTCTCGCATCTGTAATATTATCATGTGCGAATCGTTTTCAACAGGATTACGACTTACGAGTATCTTACGGTGAAGAAAATCATTGTGAGAAAACATGCATGTCTGAGAAAACCTAGCAAGTTTTTGAAAGACATGAGAAATCTTCACATTTGGCCCGCGTGGTAGACTATGGCCTGATCCCCCTCGTTTGAAGATCCGTTTCAAGCAGTGGGATGTTAATAAGGGGTGAATACTCCTTTATATGTATGATACGAGGTATGTTTGTTGACTGTACTTGGGCATTGTTTGAGTATTGATGATTTGGAGAAACACAGACTAATATTAGGCATTTAGGAACTAAAACATACAATAATTAATCAGTAGGAAAATCATAATGTTAACACCTCCAGGTAAATTTCTAAGAAATTAATTAAATTTCTAAGAAATCTATTGTTAACTGTAACGCCGGCGTGTCCGCGGTCGTGGAGGAATTAAATGATAGAGATATTAAAAAAAACTTTTATTAACTTGTTACAGAACGAACTTGAACTTTGAAAACAAGAGGTGACTGGCCTTATCTCAAGCCCTATAACAACAACAATCTAAACCCAAATAATTTAGTACAAATGCGCAATATTTTAAAAATATTTTTGGCAAAGATTCTGCCGAGTGAGTAAAAGCTAATTTAGGCGAGCTCTGTGTTGGTAAAAACTAAAAATAATCTGGAATATTTCGTACATCGTTTGTTTATCTCATAGCGCGCAGAATTGTTATGACCTGGATATGAATTTTTATTAGAAAACCGTCAGCTCGCGGTGTGAGCTATGAGGTGTGAGTGTTATATAATAAAAACTATTTGATGTGGGGTACTTATTTAAATGTAAAAAAGAATTAATTAAAATAAACAAAAAAAAAATAGATTTTCCAAAAAATATTTAATGTACAGATTCGGCTCAGTTAGAATTTTATTATATGTATAGATGATAAATACACGTTTCGTATTAGGAAAAATCTCAACTTAGCCATTAGGCACAGTAGAAATTTGTTTGACTTCCCATTTCTTCATTAAGGTTTTGATGCTGCATAGCGTTAATCTATACATATAATAAAATTCTAACTGAGTCGAATCTGTACATGGAATATTTTTTGGAGTCTTATTGAAATAGTCATTATTATCGATACAGAGGGCGAATTTATAGTTTTTTTTAGAATTTTTGTCTGTCTGTCTGTCTAAAAACGGATCACGGGAAAACCATACAAATGGACAGATTTTGATGAAATTTGGTATGATGGTAGCTGGTTATCCAGATCCACATATAGGATACTTTTTACTGCGGGAAAATATCTCATCTCTGAGAAATTTATACTAACCGTTAAAATTTTCCTAGTCGCTAATAAATACCATACGCTCGATAAAGTTTAGAGAATTAATCAGACACTATAATTATTATGATAAGAGTAAATACCTTTATCTGAAAGATTTTGTAAAATAAAATAAAAAAGAAGGCTAAATAACATATGGCAAACAGTGGAAAGGTTCATTATACTCTACTCCTTCCTCGATCAAATAAAAATTGGTACCTACTTTTAAAAAAATGCTTAAATTACAAGTAAACCCACGGTATCCTAGTAGTATTTTAGTTATAAAGCTAGACTAAGTATTATACAGGCAGTGTGGCAGTGAGCACTAAGTGTAGTGTAACGATTTCATCACAGACCTCGATACGTCTGGCTTTACTAAGTGGTAAGTAACACAGCAGACTAAGAGCCACTTCACACGGATGCAATATACGTAGCGATTTAAACGGTCTGTGATTATAATAATACGTAAATATCGCTAACAAGTGTGGAAATACATTTCATTACTATTAAACATTAAAATGTTAATTTGTGATTTCGATATAATTACCCCATATTGAGCTGATTTAATTATTAGACGAGACGACGATGACATCATAGCCAAAACAGCGGTTAAACATAGTTGTCTATCTGTCTGATAGAAAAATTTAACGGTTCTATAATTTTTTTTATGGCTGTTCGCCTCATAACAACATTCTATATCTGGAGGGTTGGTTGGAGGGTAGTGTCAGTAGGCAATGGGTCTAATCTAATTCATATTTGGTCTTGGTAAAATATAAAAAAATATCCTATGAATAGCATTGCAGTACTCTAGTCTTAACTATCGTAATTAATATTGGTTTACAAACGCGACATACGTAACCTACATACATGTGGTATGCTTGCGACCACGTATTCCACCCACATACTTAATTTACTTATTTAATTTTCTTTCTTTATGAACCACGCTATTTATGTGTAATTGCTGTTCTTTAAGGTCATAGGGTGATGCTAGATAGTCTATAACCTTAGCCTCAGAAATCCTAACTAATAATAAATGCAATCAAAAATCATATCGACTAGTAGTTTCAGAGATAAGCTCATTCAAACAAATAAAAAAAATCTTTAAGATTTATAATTTAGTATAGAAGTGCAATCTTTCTTAACTTACTAAGCGAGTAAATTCGTGGGTAAAAAACTATATAATATTATATAAACTAGCGGCTCACCCTCGCTTTGCTCTGGTTCGCCTCCAGGAGAACAAAAGCAAACTTAGCCTACGGGAACCGTACATTTTTCCGGGATAAACAGTAGTCTATGTGTTATTCCAGACTATAATCTATCTCTGTGCCAAATTTCATCCAGATCTGTTCACCCGTTTTGGCATGAAAGAGTAACAAACATCCATACTTACAAACTATCACATTTTATAATAATATTAGTATAGATAACTATATAAATCTATAATACTATATAAATATCAATATACTTCATGCAGTTTGTTTTAAATACAGCACTAGCAGATAATAATTAAAATGATGCCGCAAAAACGTCATAAAACGCGTTTAACGCGTAAGTGTGACGCTGTGCGGCCTACTTGTTCAGCGTTGCGTCACGACGCGGCCGGTCGTTGACCCGCCGCGCCGCCACTCAGTGGGCTGGACAGGGGACTCTGGAGGCTACTTTGGCTGGCATTACTTATTAGCCGTATTAAATAATTATTGCGAGTAATCATATGCTTCATATATGGATGATTGTTACAACCATTTGAATACAAACGATTCATTTACTGTATAGAGTAGATAAAATTTTAGAATCTGTTTGTAGTTTCGACATTAATAGGTTTCTTGACTCATAACCATTATGCATGATGGCATTGTAAAGAATGATTTCTTTTAATGTATATTCTTTTTGGTTGCCAGAGTAATTTGATTAGACTTTAGTAGACATGATGCAATTTTTTGATTTAATAAGTCCTCCAGAAAACATGATTACTATTCGTCTTTTCGGAAAACATCGAGAGGAAACCTGATGTCTAAGAGAACCTAGCAAGTTTTCCAAAGACATGTGAAGTCCGCTAACCCGCTTTGCCAGCGTGGTGGACTATAACTTGATCCCCCTCGTATTGGAGAGGGGCACGTGCCCAGCAGTGGGACGATAAAAAAAGGGCTATACAAGTCCCATAGGATATAAGCAAGGTATTTTAATTTAGAATTTCACTTTAATCCGTTGAGCTGTTACAGAGTAAAGAAGTAAGCAAACAAACGCAACATTTTTATTTATTCAATAAAAGTGCTTTGTGGATTTAAAAATTGAAATATATCTTCTAACATAAATAAATAACTATTATAATGAACGCTAATGCGTGTGCGTATGTAATACGCGTGGTAACTGCGCATAATCATTGTAGCCTTGAAATACATATATTCAATTATAGCTTTTCTTCATCGTTACTTAAATTAGACTAGTTTATCTTATTTAAAAATTAAATAAATAAATACTTATGGCAGTGATAGGCCAGTGGTAAGGTCGTTTTACGGTGGAAACCATCAAGAGGAAAGAAAAAGTGAGCAGAACACCTGCATGTCTGAGAGCACCAAACGAATTAACGAAAGACCTGTAAAATGCACCATCCTACTTGAATAGCGTGGTGGATTATAGCCTGGTCTCTCTTACATTCTTCAATGAAAGGGGAAGGCCCGTGCTCAGCAGTGGAGTTACTGGTATTGTTACCCTACATCATCCCACTGCTGGGCAAAGGCCTCCCCTCTACATTTCCAAGTTGTGCGGTCTTGCGTAAGAATTAACCAATTTGGATCGAATTTGTCCAATTCATTTCGCCATCTAGTTCATGGTCTGCCGCGACGCCGCCTCCATATTTCAGGGTTCCATTTTGTGGTTTGGCCAATTTTGGTGTCTGGCCCACAGTTCAGCTGGCATACGGCATGTCTGCCGTATGCAGTGGAATTAAATAAGAATAAAAATTATACATTCACCACGTAAGTGACATTTATCTGGCACTGTTGTCTACAACGAACGTTGCCGTTTCAATCCACACACGTGACAAATGACATTGACTACTGACTTTATTTACAATCACTACATATTATATTGATACCAAGCGAAAAGCGGAGGAATCAAATCGACCTCAATCCTATGAATATTACACGATATTTCCACAATTTACAAATATTTCAATTTTCAACACTTTTTATTGTATAAGCGATGGGTATCTGCTTAGATAGAGTACCTTAAATGAGCTGTGGGACAGCACATTTAAAAACAAAGCTCAATTATTAAGTTATGTGAACTTTTTAAGTTATTTCATGTGTTTAAAAACGTTGTAACACTTCCATTCAATGAATTAATGTTAATTTCGATCACGTCATAAATATATGAAAAAAAAACTACAATAAATCTGTTCTTTTACAGGAAGCAAAAACCAGCGCAGGCCAAGTAAACCGGAAAATATCTCAATCACAAGAGATATGATAAAGTATAATATGTATATTAGTGGCGAAGGGTGAAATTTTAGCAGAGGTAAGCCGTTCCAAAAATATATATATTTCCAAAACAACATTTATACATAGAAAAAATTAAATGTTTGTAAATTATAGCAAAATACATTTTAAGGCATGTTAAGACATCTTGACCCTTCGCCACTGATATATATTAATAAAAATTGTCTCAAAGATATATGTCTTAGAAATAGATAAGTACCTATAAATATTCTCTGCCCACAAAAATCTAACTTGTGAATCTTATAAAATATCTTTACAAGAGATTATTACAGACGTAGTCACCATTTCCAAATTAACTAGTATCATCTATTATACATATAATAAAATCTGTAAATTACATTTTTTTTGGATAATCACATTACAATAGTCATTATTATCGATACAGAGACCGAATCTATAGATTTTAGAATTTTTGTCTGTCTGTCTGTCTGGGAACGCATCACGAGAAAACCACTGAACAGATTTTGATGAAATTTTGTATAATGATAGTTGATTATCCGGGTCATATCTCAAATATCTCATCTCTGAGAAATCTATACTAAACCTTAAAACGTAACCAGGGACAAACCCGAGCGAAGTGAGGGTGAGTCACAATAAGTTATAAATAAAATATATCTTTGAGACATGTAAAACCTTAGTCTCTCCTGTTACCGTAATCGCTGTAAAGAATTCGAAACTATAATAAGATGTTTTCCTGCAGTAAAAAGTTATTTACAGTAAATTATTATACATATGTATAGATGTCAAATATTCGCGTTAATCTAAGTAATTATTATGTTAACTATCAGATATTACGAAGTAGCAGAACAGCAAATTCCTTGTAAGAGTATTTTTGAAACGATTAATTGGTGCAATCTTATGAATTGTAAGGCATATAATTTCCACTCCAATAAATGTTACATCACTACGTCTAATGCTCAGCTTCCTCGACTGAAAGTAGGTTGCGTGGGTCGAAGCGAGATGACTCCTAAATCGATGGTATGTGCTCGCTTCAATAACGATTATGAAATGACAGGTGAATGCTTTTTGATTTTAAAGGTGGAAAACATATTTTTTGTAACTATACCTATATATAAAAATCAACTGCTGTTCGTTAAGTCTCGCTAAAACTCAAAAATGGATGGACCGATTTGAATGATTCTGTTTTTGTTTTGTTGGTGGTTTGTCAGGAGTGGTTTGAATATAAAAAAAATAGTTAAAACCCATAAGAACATTTGGAAAATTGAAAAGTTCAGAATTGTTTATTTTGTATGAGATTCACTAACAATACGTCAAGTTTATGTCGGAAAAAATAATATTTGTATATAACAGTTTATCTACTCCATTTTAAGCCTTAAAACGAAGAAACGAACCCGAGCGAACCGAGGGTGAGTCGCTAGTTTAATATTATATAAAAATAGTCTTCAAAAACTGGCCTGCAAGAACCATAATTACACTGGTACCACCTAAATTTAATAAGTAGCTACTTTTAGAATGTACTACTAAGTATACCTCTATGTCGAAGAATAAATCAAATCAGTCCACACGGCGGAATTCAGAGCCTTGTAATTTTGAAGTCGGTTTTAATAAATAACAAGACGTCGTTATCGTTTCTAGAATCATTACGTAACGCAGTAACGACCGCTTTTATAGGAAAGATATACAAAAAACGTACGAGTTACAGATTAGGAAAGAAAACAAAAACAACTTTAACGAAACCCACTTATTATAACATTACTTGGTACATTTTTTTTTTAATTAGATCTCTTAGATATAAGAGTAACAAGAAAAGCCTTATCAATCTCATGGAAACACATAGCGTTCGGTGTGTTAAGTTAGTAAGCGTCAAAAGTCGCTAATTCGACCTCTCCGCAAGGACATTTTGATAGATTAATTTAATCTGTGACATACTCAATGCTTTACATTTGGCATTGCCATTCCAAATGTGCCCATAAAATAAGATTTTACAAAAATGTTGAAATTATAAGAAACAGTTTAAAACGTCCTGGGGTCACGGGGTCATTTTGATAACTAAATCTGCATTTATTTTAGTTTTTTCAAATTTAACAATCCCTTTCTGAATATTGTGTCATTACGCCTTCGCCAATCCGAAAAGACGACGACAAATGACGACGAGTGAAGTTACTAACTTGGGTTCTCCTGCACCCATACTACATAATATAAGTTTACGTAGTACCTATTGCTAACCTTATAATAGTAAAAAATAAAGGTTTAAGGCCATTTTTGATTATGCTGGTTTAAGCAATAACTTTCTTGGTAATTCGGGCGAAGATACGTTTTCCGTAAAAACGCACAACATGGGAAGTCAATCTAACACAGTTGCATAAGTCAAGGCGGAAGTATAATAGCGATGTGCGTCACGACAAAAAGACTGAGCACTTCCTCCATCGACTCCCATGGAAGCAATTCACCGTAAAAACAATTACCAGTCAAGACACTAAGACAATAAAATTGTATCTATTCACGCGCTGCTAACAAAACACAAATATGTTGGGACATTAACACACAGCACCATCTAGTTCCATGGTAAGCTACGAGGCCTGTGTTATAGATACCAGATAGTTGATACACTACACATATATAACTTTAAATACATACATATTATAAATATAAACACCCATGACTGGAGTACAGACATTCGTGCTCATCACATAAATGAATGCCCCTAGCGGGACTCGAAGCCGCGACCGCTGGCACAGCAAGAAGGGTCACTACAAACTGAGCCAAACGTGTCGTCAAATGTTGTAAATAACTAGACGAATGCTTTAATGAAATGCATATATTTAACCCTCTCGCTTCGCTCGTGTGCGAACACAGTAGCATATACCATACACATAATACCTAAGTATGTTACTCCAGGTTATAGTCTGTGTACTAACTTTCATCCAAATCCGTTCAGTCAAAGAGTAACAAACATACACACATACAAATTTTCACGTTAGTTCAATAACAGCCTGATAATAATTATTTATATTTGAAAGAAGTATGGTCACATACGAGCTTCCTCAGTAAAGTAACTCTATCTGTTACGTTTTAACAATTAAACCAGAAAAAAATTCGATAACAGGTAAATAAATAAATTGTATTATGGGGAGGATACCTTTAATTCCCGCCACGCTTACCATATGAGCGGAGCCGCGAAAAAAAACTAGTTAGAAATAAAAATATCACACTATCGAGTTTTTAAAGCAAGAAGATTCAAAAAACCTGCGTGAGAGAACAAGCACAAGTAATATTTGTGAGATTATACCTATTGTTCGGGCGGATAGTTCCATATCAAGAGTCAAAACAATGAAGTTGTTTATAGAATTCTTGAATGTGAACATACAAACAAGGTGGTGCTTGCTGCTAGTTAATATATGGAAAATTGAAAATATTTTGTAACAATAATTATGTCATACGTTAAGGAAGGCTTAACAGACTTCGCGAAACTTTTACCGGTTATCAAAGAAAAATCGGTTGCTTCGACTCAACAACTGATATATCAAATGGTCACGTTTTACTTTATTGTATAAAATATTCTAGCTCCACCAAAAAACTTCCGTAGGAAAGTCACAATGCATTTAATAAAAAAAAACATACGAATGAAGTAAGTCAAGAGAAGCGGTTGAATATTCAATAGGCCTCTGCGGAATCGAGTTCAGAACCACTTTTGTTCTTCTAATTAATGAGTAATTATGAATGTATGTGTGTCAGACGTTGGAGTAGTACAATTTCTTCCTACTAATCTGTAGGTAATGGAATGTTTAAATATGTAGCCCATATAATTATGTAATTCCCGATACAAACTTTCATCCCCGTTTTCACCCCTTAAGGGAAAATTTCCGGGATAAAAAGTATCCATGTCCTTCCCAGGGTCTCAAACTATCTTCATAATAAATTTCATCTAAATCGGTTCAGTAGATCCAGAGATTACCCCCTACAACATCACAAACTTTACCTCTTTATAATATTAGTATAGACTAGCGACTCAACCTCCGCTCCGCTTCGGGTTCGTCCTAGACAAAAACAAATCTATCCCACGGGAATCGTTCATTTTTTCCAGGATGATATATAGCATATAGCCTTCCTCAATAAACGGGCTATGTAATGCAAAAAGAATTTTTCATATCGGATTAGTAGTTCCTGAGACTAGCGCGTTCAAACAAACAAACAAACAAACTCTGTCTCCTTATAATATTAGTATGTTTGTAACAATGTTTCTAACTGCCTCGGTGGTGTAGTGGCTAGCATGTACGGGTGCACACTCGGAGGTCCTGGGTTCGAGTCCCGGGTCAGGCCAAGTTTAGTTATTGAGTCTTTCTGTATAGTAAGCCTCGGTAACAGCCCGGAGTTGGGAAGTTGGCGGTGTTTCACCCCCGTGCCTCGGAGAGCACGTAAAGCCGTCGGTCCTGCGCCTTAATTCTCACCGGTCGTGTCGAGTGGTAGTCCCACCAGAGTATGAGAGTGACAGGAATAGAGAGTGCACTTGTGTCTGCGCGTACACTTGTGCACTATAATATCTCCTGCGCAGTTGGCTAATCTCAATGAGATTGGCCGCTGTGACCGGAATCGGTCAGGAGAACATCAATATTAGTATAGATTCAGCATGCTTAGAAAAATCAAAAATTGTATACATTTCTCTCATTTAATCATAGGGTTATCTATCATGTAAGTACGTCGTAGTAATAAACTGTCAAATGTCAATGACCTCTAGGGTCATCGCATAAACACCACCAAATCTTCCTACGCCATATAGATTATAGTTAAGTGAAAAAAAAACAATATTTTGATAGTAAACAAAAGTAAAGTATTCAAGTTCAAGGCGAGTTGACGCGAATCGTGTTCGGAATAGAAAAGATAGCTAAGTGTGTCGCGACATCGAAAGCACTAAGTTTACTTATAAATTCTTCTATTGTTTATACAGACATTTTGTAACAAGGAAAATACATGAAAATAAACAAATAGAATTATTCGTAATCCATTACGTCGCGGTGCAAAAATCTGATTTATTTAAAACCGACGACAAAAAATAAATATTAATAGTGTAACAGATTATGCAAAATTTGTCAAAAAACAATTTTTCCCTGGAAAAAAAAAGGTTTAAAAAAAAGATATTTTCTATTCATAATAAAATAAGATGACATTATGAGACTCGCAAATTGCGAAGTTAAACTAGTGATGTAATAATTAGTTTTAGACAAATTTACTACCAAAATATAGGTACCTAGATTTACTATGTATCTTAGATTGTTTATTCAACATTTAACGATATACTGATTATTACATTTATACTTTTAGCGATATTAAATATTATTGCATATAATAAAATAATTTCAATGCAATAAATTTTCTATTATAATCGTTAATAAAATTGGAAATTTGCGTCTATTATCTTATGCTTTCCTTCTAATGGAAAAAAATGCCAAATAATATTATTTAATTTATGAGAAAAATATAATAACTTTTGCCAGCAGCTTTACTCACGTAAATTATAGTTTACGTGTGATTTGCTCCTCACCAAATATCGGTGGTAGCGTGATATTAGATAGACTAAAGCTTCTTTACATAGTATAAAATAAAGTCGCTTCCGCTGTCTGTTCCCTTAGACTTTTTAAATACTCAACGGATCTTAATTCAGTTTGCAGTGATAGATAGATCGATTCAAGAGTAAGGTTTATATGTATAATATATGCATATTATAGTACAGAAAAGCCGAGAAATTAATCTGACTGATAAGCTCCAAAGATTAGGGCGTTTAAAAAATTTAAAAAAATATTTTCAGCAATACCGTATTAATACAGACAGATCTATCGATGTTGAAAATCCTCGATTCATAGCCCCCCTTGAGCCTTCCCTTCCCCAAGTGATTCCCCAACTATTGACAATTACTTGTCAATGTAAATTTACACGGTTGCCATTGACATACACATTTGATTTACATACAATTGAATTGCATTTATATATATATGTATAACATTTTTATTGAGATACGTGGTACGTTTTAAATTAAAATGGATATTATAGTATGTTATCCTTAAGAGATAGACATGTACCATTGCGGACTTTTCTGTAGACCTATATAAGTTACACAATTCCATTATACATTATTTTGTTATATATCTCAAAGGGTTTAGGCAGCGTTTTCATTGAAAGCACCCAGGCGGGTTATTTTTTTCCGACACCTCCAACAAATATCGTTATATTTTAGCCAATGTATACAAAAACTTAATTGTAAATTAAAACCTTCCTCTAGAATCACTCTATCTATTAAAGAAAACCGCATCAAAATCCGTTGCGTACCTAGTTTTAAAGATCTAAGCATACATAGGGACAGACAGGCAGCGGGAAGCGAGTTTGTTTTAACTATGTAGTGATACGTTCCCTATCAGATCAATACGTCTTTGAGTAAATCTTCTTACCTAGTTAACTAATTCTAACAACCATAATTACAAGACATGTATTGATAAAATATGAATTGCCGCATTTCCCATTTATGCAATTGTTGTGACACTCGGTTATGTAACTTTGACATTTGAATAGGCATTATTTCCGGCGAGGCAGTCACGAAAACTTAGCTCATAGCGAGTCTAAAGCGCCATTTGAGTATGCTGGAAGAAACCTGTGTTGATGCAATGGCGAAATCGAAGCATTATCCTGATTAATGTCATAATTTTTTTTATTGCTTTGCCCTTTTCGTTGTCGTTCTGCAATAATGGAACAATAGATGGTGTGATTTTTTGAATAGTGAGATAGCGTACCTACTTGCTACAATCAAGTAGTCTCCTTGGGATGAGACTAGTTCTACGAGATGGCTCCGATATGGTCGAAAAGACAATGTGTAGAACTGTAGACCGTAGTTCACATGACATGGGAATTACAAGACACGATATATTTTCTCGTCAGAAAACTTCAGTACTTATTTTCGGTCTTTTCTTTGATGTCGCTGGGGACCCATTATGGGATTCCTGCTATCCATCAACAGACAGGAGATTGTGAGACTCACATTACCCCAATATATATCCCATATTTTTGGCCTGACCTAATATTCGAACCTATGACCTCAAGGTTTAGCTGAATACAATCAACGCCACTGCTCAATGAGGCAGACAGTCTTAAAAAATATTACAGTACTTGTAATAAAGTATATGCTCACAATAGGTAGGCGTTGTATCGCGTGTGAACATTCGCATGTAAAATAACCATTTTTACATAGAAAACCATATTTTTCACGTGAACACGTCTGCAGAATGTCGATCGTAAAGCTATTAATTTATGATTAAGTACGCTTCGATTAGTTCTTTGCTACGCGTTCGAGTCTCTCTCAACGCGACCCAATTAACTTAGCTCATACTAATCTCATTCTATCGTTTTCATGCTACCGCTTATAGCGAGAAATAAGATAGTCTCTAACGATCTCTGCATGTCCGATATACCTGCTATGAAAACAATACGCGAACTAAAAATACTAAATAATATAACATGTACATATATTAAATACATATTATATACAACCAAGTAGAAAGACACAAGTGAATGGTCTCACTGAAAAATGGAGTCGCAAATCGCAATTTTCATGTCGCAGCGGTATAGTCTACAGTCCCCAAAGGTTTTTTTTAATGATTAATAACAAGCTAAAACTTCACGAATTCAATACGAAGTTCGTATTGACGAGACGCTCAACTTTTCTTTCTACCTCTATTGTGCTTATTATCCTCTGTGTGTCGCGCGTCTAGGGCAGCCGGTTAGAATAGTAAAGAATATTATGATAAGTTAGAAATACTTGAGCGAGTCAGATCAAGGTGTAGTGGACTAATTACATGCTGAAAATTGTGCATTTCAATAATTTACCGATTTTCACGGGCCGAAAAAACAAAAATCGTAAAGCTCAGAGCAGCTGCAGTTAAAAACTTATTCTCCACTCCGCGCTTCTCTTTCTTTCACTCTTTTTTTATCTCTCACGCTCTTGCACCATTCCCACACTACATACTTTTCGTCACCATGACGACATCACAGAAAGAAATCATAAAAAATATATATTAAACCGTCGTATTAAGTCCTTCCAAATAATCGTTAGATTATGGGCCAGCACTATTAGGACGCTCTGACGGTCTTGAGTATTTCAAATTAGTAGCTCTTTCAATATTTCGGCTCATCTATTTCAATATATTGCAGTTTTATTTAAAGAAACAACAGAGTATATTATTGTTGTAATATTTTAAAAATTTTGTTACGATTTTATTACCGATTACGCGAAGATTACAGCTGTTATGTTATTGTATATGAGTATAATTGCTGCAACGCAATAGTTACGACTTCGTTATTAAGTCATAGCACGTGTACATTTGTTGAACATCGTTTACCGTTAAATGGGCTTATAATTCATAGATTTTAGGTGTTAGCGGTAGTTTTATAACTTTGTAATGTATCTTGATTATGATTTTTTCTTGGTGGAAAATCCAAGCTTGAACCGTTGTAGCCTAGTTATGCCTATACATAAAATGGTAAAATAGATTAACTAATAAGTAATTTCATGAGACAATTTCTTTACAGAATAGTTAATCTAAATAATTCTAAGTACATATATGGCTACTAAACGCTTTTCACTACGCGCTCTATCTGCAAAATCTGTATACAATCTATGTAACATATAATAAAATCGATAAATCGAAAATATTCTTATGTCAACACAATAATTCCAAATTGATTATTGAGAATATTCCAATACACAAATTAATTTCTCACATTCACATTTATATGTAGTTTAAATAAAAATTACAATTAGGACTTACAATGTCGTTTCTTGCAGGTCGATTCTATATAATATATCGACCATTGACCATTGATCGAAAACGTAATGCAAGAGGATTTCTAATTTCTTTATCTTATATCATTACATACTTCAAAACAAAACCGTAAACAAATCAGCTTCACATTACTTAGATGGTATTAAGTTTTTACCAGTTAATATCCATCGTGCCTTCTACATTGTAAATCAAGTTCAAGTATATTTTCCTCAAATAGCACAGCTCTAAGTTTAATATATAATTTAATTGAAATGGCAAAGCCATATTTATATGGTTAAAACAAACAATCACCTTGTGAAATCGAGCTCGCGACCTCCAGCACAGTATACGATTCCAGTTGACATATCCCCAACCACAAGCTTTACGTTTCCACAACGTTTACGTTAGAGAAAATAAATTTAAATAATCGATAAATCGACCCAACAGCCATTTAGATACTCTAGCAAACTAAGATTATATATATGTTACTCTATATATTTGTATACAATATACTACAAAAAGCTATATTATATAAATCTCTTGTATGTATTCGTAACCTACACATAGGTTTTAAAAAATATTTAATTTGAACTGTTATTATAAAGTTAACAATTTTTTTCATCTCTCAATAATGCGTGTAATCGCAGAAAATATACCCTAATATAGGTATATTATCTGTTTACCTTAAGTCAATGTAAACTATATAAAAACAAACATACAAACAATTATTAATAAATAATAATAAGTATAAAAATTAAATTACAACATGTTTAAATATTCAACAAAAAGATTAAAAATTCTATTAGTAAATAAGACGTTATCTGACATTGGCTAATCTAAATGATTTATTATATAGGAAACATTCGAATGCTACTCATTAGATAAGTTGTGGACTTGGATATCTGATACTACTGGAAATAAGTCGTTACGATGATTTATTGAAAAATATTTCTAGACGCTGCACTATTAATATGCCTTTCCTTTAAACATTGACATATCTATTGGCTCTGTAGTCTGTGGTAGTGACTGAGTGCTACTTACTTTAAAATGAGGTCGACTGAATAGATATAGTGTAGAGAAAAGTATGTAATTTTGTATTTTTGAATCAGAAGTATATACTGTGTAACTTGTATATAATAAGCACATAATAAATAATTGTATTTTGATAAGATAACCTGTTTTAATTTTTAAAGATTTGAAAATATATTAATTACTAATGAAGACTTCAAACCATATTCACTTTTATTAGAAAAAAAAACTAAATAAATGCACTTGTAATATTCCTTTACAAAGCGTAACCTCCGAAGAAGGCAAAGAAAAAAATATAATTACACAGATAAAACATTATATAAAAAACTCGACTTACCAATTTTGGCGCTGCTGAAGACGATTAGCGCGTGCGTGTCGTCCACCCACTTTATCTCGAAACCAGTGTCCTTATATTCACTGAACAGCGACAACAGATCGTTCGTCTTAAACTCACTTGGGAAATCGTACACTTCCACCACATGACCGAAGGTTTCGTCGTAGGGACCGTTGAACAACGCCTGTCCCCTAGTCTGGTACTGGTCGTAGTTATTCTTCGTCTTACTTATATGCACTTTGCCTACAGTCGAGGTCAGCTCTTCTAACAGAGACGGATCCAGACACTCGCCACTGTCGTCGAAAACTGCATCCCAATCGTTTTCTTCCCTTTTTAAGGAAACCTTCGCTTCTAATTTTGGTTTCGTCTTTTTAATCTCCTGTTCTTTTTCTTTCTCCTCAACAACTGACTCATTTTGGCTTATTTTCTTAAGACTAGGATCCTCTTCTATCGGATCGGATATGACTAAGACATCAGAATTGAAACTCTGTTTTATGATTCTCTTACTACTTCTATTTATCTCTTGTGACGCTCGTTTTAGCTCATTCTCTTCGACATCCTCGTCTTTGTTATATAAATAATCCTTATCTATAATATTGCTTTGAGTTTCTTGTACGGCCATGTTCATTTCATTAGTGTCATTTGTCCTCCAGTCGTCGTAGTTTGCTGCGGTATACTCGTAGTAATTGGGCCTATAGAACCCGAGCTGTCCGTTCGCAAAATAATCTCCTATATAAAAATTCTCTGTTACTTCTACGTCGTTAAAACTATTATCACTATTTGATATTGCACTATCACTATTTGGCACTGAAGGCACAGGTTTGCTGGCGTCGCTGGCTGCCGGTTGAGATCGCTGAGTCCTCAGGTGCGGGGGCGTGTACACGTTGCAGAAGTGTTTGTCTAGAAATCGTTTTGGTGTGCCGTGTGCCGATTTGTCCCTCGGCTCTTTGATTTGATCGGGGGACTTCGGGCACTTTGCATCTGGATTAGCCTTTTTATCTGGTGTCCGGCTTTCTTCCGTATTCTCGTTTGACCGTAGAGCTCGCGGTACGTAAACTGCACGGTCTGGCCGTCGGGGCTTGGTGGAGCCGGATCTGCGACAGATACAAAATAATTGAACAACGGAGTCGCTTCAAGCCGGTACTTACTTAACTAGCCTTGCGTAAGCAGAGATTACTTTATCGTCTAGCGTCGAGTGAATTCCGTAATTATTTCTATACAATGGGTAATAAGATTTTTGAGGCCAGTTTAAAATACTAAACTATGTACACATAGCCACTATACACTGTAATGTGGGTCTCGTTTGTACCAGAATTCTGATATGTAACATAAGAGATACTTAAAGATATTAAGGCACTGATGTACATATATGGATTTATATACACTAGTTTTCTTCCAGTGGTCAAAATTAGACTAAAATCATTTTTTTTTATTGATTACAACAAAAATCGTTAATAGCTATTAAACAAAAAAAGAAAATCGGATGACAAACATAAGAGAAACGGTAATGAACTGTTTTGTGTTGCTTATTATATATAGAAGCTTTGTAAATCCATATATTTGAGTTTTAAAAGTAAAAAGTAATAAAAATTTATGTTGGCTATTAAAAGTTCAATCTTGTACCGAAGAACTATTTACGTTAATTCGTGATATTAGGTACAATGTAACTGACCTTTAAAAATAAATTGAAACTCGTTATTATAGTATCACTTCATATTCATTACTTTTATGCATTAAATTTAATGAATTTTAAAATAAAATGCATCGATGGAGAGAAGCCACGCAAGAAATCAATTAAATGACTACTGAAAATGTAAGTATTTATTTACCGTGACAAACCCGGCAGTGAGTGGGCCTGACGCATAAAAACAAGCTCTTGAATACAATCAATAAAATTATTAAGTTGTATATTACATGTACTATTGATAACTTATCGCAGGCGGAAACTGTACATTAAATGAGTTTAAAAGGAAAGATAAAAACGATAATATTTAAGAAATAATAAAATATTCTATATAAAAATCTGTTATAAGAAACTAGCAGAGCCACAGACCTCGCTTACTATATATATACTTATGTGACGTAACGACAATAGCGGTTCCAACTATAGCTAAGATACATCAAAATCTGTTTCATCGTCAAAGTCATTTAGGAGAAGAATTACGAACACACGCACATTGGAATTTATTTATAAAGACAAAAAGGAGAAAATTACAGAGAAATCACTTAAAAAAAAGATTACACTTCGGACTACTATTATATTAACGAAAATTTGTATGGTGTATGTTTGCTACTTTTTCACGCTAGAACGGCTGAACGGATTTGGATGAAATTTACCATATAGATTGAAATCTGTCTATCCGTTAAGGAGCTATGATGCCCCAGACAGAAACACAGATACGATACACACGGCAAACTTATAATCTAATAATAAGAAGAATAAAACTATAATATCGCTAGTCATACATAATCTAGAACAAAACAATTTCAACACATCAACAGTAGTATTATCTCACGATTGCCACAACTCCGCCGGGCGCTGCAGCGGCGAACTCCGCACGTAACACTAAGGAGGGCAAGGTCGCCAATACTCATAATACCCTCTCACTCGGCACACTTTCGACTCACTGCGTCGCGGCCATTCTAATGTTTGTTTTTGTATCGGCGATTTTTTCTGCTCTTTCATAGCTACACGCTTAGCGTCATATAAATATTAAAGATGACGAGTAATACAGCCTTTATACCGTCCTACTGTTAAGCACATTAAAGAATGCAAACGAGTTCACCAAGCTGGCCAAGTGCGAGTTGGCGGACTTCAAATGCCTTTCGAAAATTAGTTAGGTGCTCTCAGACATGTAGGTTTCCTTCACCGTAATGCGAGTGATAATCATGTTAAAAAATGAGATTGAAACGCGCTTTACTAAGTTTTCCACTGATGTTTCAGTCTATTTGACTCATAAACTTCAGAACAGACAGACACACATATAAAAATTAAATAAGCTAACATCAGAATTCGAACATTGCTTAGAAAAAAGACATTACCAGTTACCACATACAAATAAATATTCAAATTTTATTACTATGCGTTGCTTAAGTCTACAGATATTCATAAAAACTATAAAACTACTATTGACACACGATTCAGTGTTAATAACCATTACCCAGTTAGACTGGTCGATCATCTGCCAAAACGGCCAATTTGTTGGTTTTGAACACGTTTGTATCACTTCCGTTTCACCCGAGCATCTGCACCGGCGGGTTCATTTACATCATTGATTTACATTCGTAATCGTTTATCGGGGTCAAATCACCGCATTACAATTTTATATGTAATTTGTTTGTTGAGTATGTTCGCGAGGTATTTAAGTGGAAATATTTTTAATGCCTAGGAGTGTAACTTGGCAGTCAAGTACATAGTTCTGTCTGAACGTATAAAATACAGTATTCCTTATGAGGATCGCAAGGTTGAGAACCATGGCGAGTTAGTTATTTTATTTCCAAAGAGGGTTGATGTCAGGCAGGCGGCAGATGGTAAAATTTTTGTCACAACCAATCAGCAGTACGGAAGATGTACTGTGCCGACCCCAAGTAATTGGGAAATGGGAGGGAGATGATGATTTTTAATGCCTAGTAAATCTTAATCTAATTTAAAAACATAATTAAGTTCTATTACAATAACTTTTGATCGTAATAATACGTGTGTGTTTTCGTAACTTTCCTAACTCCTACACGGCTTAATCGATTTACATCTTACAGATTTTGTTTTGTTTTCTTAGGGGTCAACTAAATGGTTCTTAGCTATAGTTAGACTCGGTAGGTGGCGCAGCTGTCGAGATTAATTCCCCAATCAGGGTATTTTTTATATATATTTTTTTATTTTTCGCACAAAAGAAAAGTATAAGCCATTGGCACTTTTTTCAGCCTTCCTGTGTTCCTTTTAATATTTCTTCTAGATTTATAAATTAAATATAATTATTAGAGAGAAATATATTGATGCAATATATTATGTATTTTATAATGGCATGCCGACGTCTGCCTACCGGGTTCATCAGTAAAAAAAAATATGTCGATAAAAATGCTACCATTTCATTTATGATTATTGTTAATCGTATATAAACGAGAATCGGAACCGCGAACTCTGACATACTCATAGATCATTGTATGTAATTAATAACAAAACGGCTCATTACGACATAACCTCTCAGTCTAAGTACAAAGTTCTATCTGATGGTATTGAATACAATATTCCATATGGGGATCGCGAGGATGAGCTTCATGGTGAGTTAGTTGTTTTAGATGTAAGGTTTTCTTTTTAGACAACATTTATATACATAGTTCTATGTTAGTTTATAGAGTCTAATAAGATTAGGTTTAATAAAAATTAGGTCCAATAAAGATGTTAATACTAGCTTTAGCCTATGGCTGCGATCGCGTAGGTTTTTTTTATTTTGCTTCTAAAGATCTTTGCGTCATATAGGGTAGATACTTTTAATCCTTATGAATAAAAGTTGTAATAAATTTTGATTTTTCAAAAAAAAAGGGAAAAAGCTAAGTTTTTATTTTAAAAATATTATAATCTATATATATAAAAGAAAGTCGTGTTAGTTACTTCGCTTATAACTCAAGAACGGCTGAACCGATTTAGCTGAAAATTGGCAGGGAGGTAGTTTAGAGCCAGGAGAAGGACATAGGATACTTTTTATCCCGTTCGACCGCGTTCCAATTTTTATGATATTTTAATTTTTGGATTTCTCTTAGTCCGGAATAGGTAAGTATTAAAACATATAATTAAAATGTGAGAAAGAAAGATTTTTTCTTTTTATATCTATTTAAAACGTACCTAGCGACGAACCCGAGCGAAGCGAGGGTGAGCCGCTAGTCTATATATATAAAAGAAAGTCGTGTTAGTTACTTCGCTTATAACTCAAGAACGGCTGAACCGATTTAGCTGAAAATTGGCAGGGAGGTAGTTTAGAGCCAGGAGAAGGACATAGGATACTTTTTATCCCGTTCGACCGCGTTCCAATTTTTATGATATTTTAATTTTTGGATTTCTCTTAGTCCGGAATAGGTAAGTATTAAAACATATAATTAAAATGTGAGAAAGAAAGATTTTTTCTTTTTATATCTATTTAAAACGTACCTAGCGACGAACCCGAGCGAAGCGAGGGTGAGCCGCTAGTATAAAATATATAAAAAACATCTAACAGCATAAACATTATTAGCATAGATATGACAGATTCCAGACCGTACTGTTGAGTGGCTTTTACATATATATATTTTTAAATCATTTTATTAATTTGGATCCAAACGAGTGCCCATGTTTATTGACTACTCTTATTTAAACCAATCTAGAATTGAATCCGCGACTTTTAAAAACCTCTGGTAAGAAATACAAAAAGACGTTTTAATATTTTAAATTAAGCTGCAATAATATTTCGTATTGATTAACTAATTCATACAAATTATACGTCTGCTTAGAATAGATTTAAGTTAAACACATTTGAGACATCAAAGTAATTTGTATGTAAATTATAAATAAACATATAGGTAGTTTTAAGAAATAGATAAAACATGTCTCATATTAAACACGTGAGTGATTAGCACGGCCCAAAATGCGACTTTAAATAAAGGGCTGATTTATAAGATTTAAAATCTTTAAACCCTTCAACCCTTTCAAGGTTGTATAGATTACTCTTAGGTTTTTAGGGTTCACTTATCACTACTCATGTGTTAGGGACATATCCCTAGAAGGGAACATCGGATTTGAGAATTGTTGGCAGGCCTACAAAGCGGGTGGGCTGATGAAGATAAACAACTAGCAGGAACTGAATGGTTGAAAAAGGATGAAGACCTGTGAAAAAGGTTACAGAAGGCTATTATCCAAATATGTCAGAACAGAAATTTATAAATTCTGTGAAGTAACATGTAAAGTGAGAACTAACTCTACAAACCACACAATTTAGTATGGACGATTCCATAACTTAAGTTGTCCATATTAGGTAAATAGTAGGAAACTCGTTCTCGTTTCTGAATGCTATGGTTTCTTATTAATACGTTTGGCTCAGTTTGTAGTGACCCTACTGCTATGCCAGCGGTCGCGGTTCGAGTCCTGCTGGGGGCATTCATTTGCGTGATGTGCACGAATGTTTGTACTTCAGTCATGGATGTTTATATGTATGTAATAAAAGCTATAGGTATACATGTAGTGTATCAACTATATGGTATCTATAGCACAAGCCTCGTAGCTTACCATGGAAATAGACGGTGCTGTGTGTTAATGTCCCAACATATTTATCTAAAGAGTGGCATGAAATTCTATTGAAATTTTTCCATCATTAGAATGAAAAATAAGAAACTGAGTGAGCTAAATAACACCCCATTAATACAAATTCTAAAAGGTAATAGAGTGGATAAATATAATCATGTAAGTTTCAAACTTCGATCACGTCATTCGATCTCTGACCTCCTATTACCAAATCTTTTGGCTCATTAACTTACAGTTGAAAGGTCACACGGCTCACTGGTCACGATATATACTTTGTGTCATACAAATAGTTCGACAGCAATAATGTACCTTTTCTCATTGGTGTTAAGATGGCAATTTCGTGTTTACTTTATCTTTATGAAGGTCGCACGTTCAAATCTAATTGGAACAAATCTTTAAATGTTTAATAATATTCAAGACCAGTTTGATTTTCCATATAAACTTTGATCCTCATTTTCACTCCCTTAAGGGATGACTTCCGGAATAAAAATTATTCTATGGCCTTCCCAGGGTGTCAAACTATCTTCTAAACAAATGTCATCTAAATCGGTCCCTTAGTTTTTTTGGTTTATTCATTAGAAACTTACAAAAATACAAATCTTTCCTCTTTATAATATAAGTGTAGAAGTAGATAACGTTCAGTAGAACCTGGATTTTTTCAAAAAAAAAAAATCTTTTAATTCCAGAAATATTGCATGCTTTGTTACTTCATACAATTGTATCATAATGGTTTTAGTTAAAGAAAATCGTCATAGTGCTAGTAAATTTATTTCCATACATTTGAGGATCTTTACCAAATAGAGGAGAAAGAAAAAAAAAGAAAGAAGTAAAGAGGTAAAATTAGGGAAACCCAACTTTACCCTTCTTAACGCCTCCAGGTAAACTTCTAAGAAATTAACTAAATTTCTAAGAAATCTATTATTAACTGTAACGCCGGCGTGTCCGCGATCGTGGAGGGGTTAAATACAATTCAATTTATAAGGAACATAGTAAAATTTTACGTAACAAATCGAAATATTTCTTCATATAGCGTATAACAAAACGAATATTAATATTGCAGCCAAACTTAATATAATTGCGCAAAAAATAAATACGCTGATATACAAACCGTACCTAATCGAAAAGATTAAGTCGAGACAAATTCAGCCGGATATGATGTTTTAAGGTTCATTTCCCGGAAATCGCAGATTTTACTCCAATTTAATAAAAAAAAAACGCGGTAAAAATTAAATTGCATAAGTTAGTCTAACACTTTTTTAATTAGTCCTTAGATTACAACAGATTATGCAAGAATTTCATGAAGAATATACCAATGTATAATTCGTCATTTTTTGTTTTAACTGTTCGTATAAATATTTAATTAGACATAAATTGTAGATTCGTTCGTGTTAATTTAAAGTTTACGAGCAATTAAACGTGTTCTCTATTTATTTGGCACTGTACAATTGCGAGTCTATAGAAAAACCAAATATACCGTCCGTTCAGTGGTCAAAATACGACCAAAATCATTTTTTTATTGACAAAAAAAAAAAAAGAAAATCAGTTGACAAGCAGTGGAGATAAAGATATCGACAGGTTTTATCTTTGCCTATTTATATATAACCTACATACTAAGTTCACAAATGTTGCGATTTCCTATATGTAATGTAAACACTTCAAAATTAAAAACAGCTTAAAAATTCATTTCAATATTGCTAACTTTAAAAATGAATAAACTTTTATACATATATGTACTTTTCCAACCCTCTAAACATCTAGGGGATGAGCTTTTAGTTAATTTTTTCATAGCTTTCTCTCGCCTTTGTTATACATTCTTTCTAAGAAGAAACTCTAAGAGCTTTCGTGCTTCTAAAATTTGTTATAAGAAAAATTACCCCAGTTAATGACCTCCATTTCCAAAAAATAAACTCTATATAGAAGTAATTAATAAAAAAAAGTTTGTTGGAAATAATCTCAAATAAAAACTTGAGATTTGGTACTGATGATACTTTGTTAGATTTACGTGAATATTTGGCATTTTAAATAAAACTATCTCTTCAGATTTTTTCGCGGATTTTCCCCGATTCGTTCGTTCGCTCATTTCCAATCTAAATAAATCCCTCTTATGACCATGTTTGCTGTGAATCATTCAAAACGGGAACCAAAAAACAAAATAAATCCCGTAAAAAAAACCGAAACGATTATTTGGGATTTAATTGGTACTTCTATAAAAAAATGCCTGTTTCAATGTATACAAAGTATTCCGATGAAGTCGGGAAAATGTACGAATTTATTATATAGCTCTTAAAACATTTTTACAACATCATTGCTATAATTTACCAGATATGATACCTATGTCATTTTATCGTAAACATGGAGCAATGAACCCAATGATAGCAAATCAACACTAATAATACTAATAGCTTATAATAACATCGCAAATCGCAATTGCGTGTACATCCATTAAATAATAAACTGTTTGTTTAAATGACTAATGATCAAAAGCGTTATGACATCATCAAAATTATTGGATACGCATTTACAAGTCTTTTGTTTATTATTGGTATACAAGCTTACAGCCGCAGTTCTGCTCGAGTCGTGGCTACGTCGAAAAAAAATAATTTGGAACAAGACAGGATAAAATTTATCTCTATATCGAATTTCACTCAGTTCGAGCGTTATTGCCTGAAGTAACAAACACACATAATTTCGCATTTAAAAGTGTTTCATGCACTCTAATATCTTTGACATATTTATGTATAGTGTATTAGTCAAGCCTCTTTCTATACTCTTTAATTTTTTTTAATTTCACCTCTTTCACAGAGTCAGAGGATCAAAATATAGACCAAGGGAAAAATTACAGGATTACTTCACCCTCATCTAGTTTAGCTCCATACATGATTAATTTAAATCAAAGACCATTTTTTAGTAGGAAATGAAAAAAAAAACATATTGGAAATCCGTATCAAAACAACTCACTCGGTATCAGTGTCACTCAAGGCCGACATACAGCCCTAGGCGTTAGGCGAAAACCGCTTTTATTGCAATCCGATAACACAGCACAATCACAAACACTATTAAGAGGAAAAACTTTTATTAAAATAATATAAATATTATCTTTTGTGACGTGGGGACGTCTGCTCGCCGTGACAGTCGGACAACAAATGATGTAGGAAATGTTTTAGTGCACTCACCTGATCTTTTCCTGCGCGCGCGCCGCCCTGCAAACCCCCGCCGCACTCGCGTCTGCAAATTACATAAGTTTATTATGCGATAGGAATGCTAGGGCCTAGGGCTATAGAAACTGACGATGCATATCAATGCCACATTAGATTTACGATTAACTTGCATTATAAAACTCGATTCCGGGCTCGAAGTGACGATTGTTGATTTAACATTGTTTCAAAATAAAATCGATTAATTTTTCCATGTTCAATTAAGTGAGTTATATTAATAATATATATATATATATATATATATATATATATATATATATATATATATATATATATATATGGTGTTATATTAATAATTTATAATTCATAAGGTAATGTGTTATGTATAGTTATTGTAATTAAAAAATAATATGCATTATTTTATCAGAAAGCTAAACTGTTTACAAAAGTGTCTGATATCGGGAAATACGTATGTGTCAAAATTATTAATTAAATAATATTTAAATATATATTACTTTTACAATTATATTTTTCTGTGACAAACGTTTACGTTCGCGTTGTAAAGACCGTCATATTCCGTAAGCACATTGTAGGTTTTACCGGCGGCAAATCATAAATCATGTCTTCCTGATGATGCAATGGATACTATCGCCTTGCTGTATACAAGATTGTTAAAAGCGAAATTTTAATTCTAATAAAATAAGGCAATGATCTCAATATTTTGTCCTTCCATTTATTCAAAACTTTGTATATATGGTACTTTGGTTACTTTTTTATTCTAACTTTATAATTACATTCTTTGAAAGTTATAAATTTAAATGTAATTTTTATAATATATAAAATTATTAGAATTTACCAAGGTGACTAGTCTCGTAGGGCGTCGTCTCGAAGTCGCCGATTGTGTAGTATTAATCACAGCAATATTTATTAGGTACCTTTTTTACCTTATAATGGAAGGCATCGAATAAGTATATAGGTATACATATTTAGAAAAAGACTAAACCCCCCATACAATAATTGTTTTCGGTACATCAACTATCATCAAACCTACGATCTTTGGCGGAGTAAACAAAGCTATAACGTTCTTCCTATATAAGTAAAGGTTACAAATACAAAGTACTGATTGGTATTATGTCGCAAACGTGTGCAATTGTTACATGAGTGAACGTTCCCAGGCTGCGGCGCGGCGGGCATTCTCCATTGTACAATCTCAAGATATTACGAGTTACGACTTACGACAGGTGCGCTATCGTGAGTCTTTGATAATATATAGGTAGCTACTTACGTTTTAACGTTTTGTATAGGTTTTTTCAGAGATATTTTCCCGCAGTAAAAAATATTCTATAAGTTGACCCGGATAATCAGCTATCATCATATCAAATTTCATCAAAATCGCTCCAGCGGTTTTTCCGTGATGCGGTCACAGACAGACGGACTAAAATTCTAAAAACTATATTTTCGGCCTGTGTATCGATAATAATGTCTATTACAATGAGAATTTCCAAAAAAATATGATTCGACTTAGTTACAATTTTATTATATTTTGTATACATACTCGTAGATATGTCGTAGGGAAATTGTAAAAACCGTTAAATTAAAATTTCTCATAAAAAATTTATTGATTCACAACATTACTGAATGTGCTTAGTGAAATTACAATATACCTATATGGGTTCACGATTTTTACAATTTAACTGTGGTTTCGCCTAAGGGTTGACATTTTTAGTTTGGAATCCGTCAAGCTATTGTCAATAAAAAGTTTCGTAAACTTTTTATGTACCTTTAAAAAACACTTTTAACGGAAGTCAGATACTATTTTGAATACCGTCTGGATCGACATTATGTTTGTTAGGGGAATCCCGCTTTGCTTTAATCGGAGCAAATATGTATCAGCACAATTCTCAGACCATTTCCAACATGTGGGGATCGAACCTGTGACTTGCTCTGTAATAAACTAGAAATGAATACAAAAACTTTTTAGTATAATTTTATTCAGCATACACCTTATAGTATTATATAAGAGATCCACGCAGCGATGAGACACAAGAGTAGTATATCTAATTGAAATCTGTACTTCCCTATTAAGTTCATGAATCGTGATCTTTACCACACTACAAACTATACGTTTCCGTACAATATAAATAACTTATCGCTCCTTCCTTTACTTAATATATGATTAATGATTATAATGATTCTGCCTGAATACCGTCTCGGTGGTGAAATTAGCATATACAGCCGCAGATCCAGAGATCCTGGGTTCGAGACCCGGGTCGGGCCAAGTTTAGTTACTGAATTTTTCTGCCAAGAAATTCTCAGTAAAAGGAGTAGAGAGTGCATTTGTGTCTGTGTGTACACGCGCTGCGCTACAATATCTGGCTAGTCTCAGTGAGATTAGCCATCGTGGCCGAATAGGTCAGGAGGATATTAAATTACTAATCATCCCTTCATCTATTCAATTCAGACCTTTTAGACGCTCCATTACTGGGCATAGAACATCTAAAATAAAGAAAAAAAGCTATAACCAACGCACGCTTTACAACATCTTACATGCCAACAGACCACCAGGCCATAATTAGAAATATGAGCCAGTGATTGGAGGAAAACATCGTGAAAAAACTTGCACGTTTGAAAGAACCTAATCAGTTTTCCAAAGACATGTCTTTGTTGTTAAGTCTGCCAACCCGCATTTGACCAGTGCGTTGGGTTATGGCCTGATTCCCTTCGTATAGAAGGGATGCCCAACCCCAGCAGTGGGACGTTAACAATATATGAGGAGTTATTCGCAAGACAAAAACTGAAAAACAAAATTATTTATATACTACCATTAAGGCTTAAAAGGTCTGTCAGTCACGACGTAAACATATTTTACTATAACACACATGTACATGACATTACGCAACGACCAAACCCATAAAGTGATATAAATTGGAACATTCATAGTTAGAAAACTTATAAGTAACTTCAAGCACGAGGAAGCAAATAGCGGTGGCAACTTAATGCCAAGTAGGAAGCACTTGATCGACCGGTCAAGTGTGAAACGCGCTTAGAGATAGATATCTCGATGTACAAGTTATCGAGACATTTGGCTCGTGTAATTTTTATTTAAATTGGTACACATTTGAAAACGAGAGTGTGTTATTTATAAAAATTGTATGCAATACTATAACATAATATTTTATATTTGTAATCGGCTCCAATAAAAACTGGCTTGTTAATTCGATCGGTCGATGTTTTTCGTTTATGCTTAATATATATATATATAACAGATAACGAGATAACAGAAAAAAAAACAAAGAAAAAATTCCAAATTTCGTGGTAAATATATATAAAGCAAAGTGAATTCTCCCTTCATTTCTATCAATATCGAAATATCCGCGGATGCAACTCTTACCGGCAAATCTCAACACTAACCGACCGTTATTTTTTACTATGTAGGCACTCTGTGCGTAATGTTTATAAGATACAGATTGAAGTATTCATAGACGATAAATTAATTGGAACTATTATTATTAAGAAAGAAGTACTAACAAGAAGATCGATCAAAATTCTATCTACACTACGTCAAATAATCGAAGGATAAGTTTAACACCAACCAGGAATAGAGCCTGCGATCATCAATGTTATAGACAGTGCCAGACATGAAAAATTTACAATTCAAAGCCCGGAAATGATGTTTATGAGGAAGAGAAATAAAAAACAAGGTATGACTATAACAAATTAGCATTTTGCTGTCATAACATGACTGTTTGCCGAATGTTTGACATTTCAGATAAGACTGTTCTTTAAATGTTCGTTTAATCTATAGGCCAGAAGAATAGTAATAGAATTTAACTTTGTACTAAATTTCCGATCCAAATATTTTTTTAACATTTAGGATATCTTACTGAGTATAAAATCACAAAATGCTGACAGATTTCGGTTGAGCTTCAGGCGCCATCTTGAAAAAAACGTTGGCCGATATCTCGGAAACTATGCACTTTAGGGCAAAAGTCATTAGGACTATTTTGGTAAAGAATAAAATTTCGCATCTTTTGTTTCCTTGCAATTTTTTTTGTAAAACTTACTGTTTACGATTTAGGGCCCATTTAATGAACCCCATTTTATTGATTAAACCAATATTTTAAGTGATCGGCCGAGATAGGGAAACCGGTTCATTTTATTTCATCGGTCCCAATTATGATTAAATTTGGTATAATGATAGCTGGTTATCCGGGTAAATATTTAGGATACATTTTACCGCGGGAAAATATATCATCTCAGACACATCTATATTACCCGTTAAATCGTTACCAAAGGACGAACCTGAGTGGAGTGAGGGTGAGTCACTAGTTATAAATATAAATATTTTAGAATTAGACCATATGGACCGAAGAGTGCCACAGGGTAATTTGTTATCAGGTCCATCAAGTGGTCATTTTGGTGTACGCAATATTAGTATATTGCAGCAGACCTCATACTAATACATTATACTAGTATTATAAAACTTCGGTCTGCGTGTATTCGTAGTTCTTTTCCTCCTAAACGGCTTGACTGAATTTGATGCAATTTTTTGGTGTGCTTCTATAATTAAAAAAAAGAAAAGTGTAAATTACACTTTTCTTTCCTTAATAGATATACATATTGTATTTTAGTAAAGAAAATAATTCACTCTAATAGGGTAGAATACATACTTTATAACGTTAATAATATTTAATTAAAAAATATTGATTTTACGATTGATGTATATTCGAAACTAGAAAACTAGTTCTTTAGTTTATGTGAGATAGCTGCTCATCAATAAATAATTGTCCATATTCGCTAAAACCACTTCCACATAAAGAACTGATCTCTCATACTCAACTTAATCAATTAGAAACTATTTAGCAACGCCCAATTTGGGATGGAAGATTACAAAGTAACGCCACAGACTACTAACTCATCCAGTCATCTAAGGAAGGTCTAAACAAGGCAATCGTGCGGGGGGAGACACGAAGAGGCGCTCTCGACTGTAATACATCCGTACTAATATTATAAATGCAAAAGTAACTCTGTCTGTGTGTTACTATTTTACGCTTAATCCGCTGAACCGATTTAGATGTTTGTTATGGGGATAATTTGTGACCCTGGGAAGGACATAGAATAGTTTTTATCCCGGAAATCATCCCTTAAGAAAGTGAAAAGGGAGGTGGAATTTAATATGAGGAATCAATCATTTCTCAAGTAAGGGATTTTTTTTATTTCTTAAAGTACCTATAATACTTTCTTAGATTTACGCGAATATTTGACATTTTAAATAAAACTATCTTTTCGGATTTTGTCGCGGATTTATTTGCATTTTTGTTTCCCGACGTTTCGAATGCTTTACAGCATCCATGGTCACGGGAGAGACTGAGGTGTTACATGTCTTGGAGGTATAGTTGTTACAGACAGCCTACCCACAATTAACAAAATGAAAATTGCACCAATTAAATTACAATATTTTTTAACTTTAAACATTTTTATAATTTTAATTACAATTGAATATGGAATATTATTTATTTCATTTTTGCTATTATTTTTATAATTACAATTTTAAAATATTAATTAGTAATCTATATTTAGTGTTGCCATTATTATATTTATAACCATAAAGAAAAATATAAAATATGCAAATAAATCCGCGACAAAATCCGAAAAGATAGTTTTATTTAAAATCTTAAAGTACCTATTTACCTAATTTTTTATACCTATTTATACGTATAAAGTCTATCTATTCCATACTAATCGTTAAAATGTACTTAGGGTCAGGGTCTTCCCTAGCCGAAAGAAACGAGGGTGATCGCTAGTACTTTTATATAACAGTTGGTTGGGAAATGGTTTTAGAGTTGACGGGTATTACTATAACTTGCCACGAGATCGCACTACAATGCTTTAACTTGAAAATCGTCCGCAATGAAAATAGTTATTTATGTCAAACCTTGCATGACATATTAAACTCCATGGCCTACTGAATGGTTTTTATGCTGTGGTAACAGTATCCAGTTCAAAGAGCGTGTTTACTGCCCTGCCGGCGTCTCGTGCCACTTTCACTCTCGCGACCTACTTGCGCCGAGCGGTCACTCGCTGCGTTACAACACGGATTATATCATTGCAACGGCATTGAGAAGGACGAGCTGTCACTCGATTAATTACGCTACTTGTGCTAAATTTTGGCAAGTCAAGGCCTTTTGCACCTAGATATTGGTGTTTCATATATTGGACGGATATTTTTAAAATATTTGCTCTTAGTGAAAGAAAGACGTAGTGTAAAATAAAAGAAAAACATGAACGTTAGGTACTTCTGCCACATACGACACATGGATATAAAAAAAGATACATAGTTTTTGTTTTTCATCATCGATTTCTTTATCTTTGCATATTTCATCTATACATATAATAAAATTGTAACTAAGCCGAATCCTGTACATTAAATATTTTTTGGAAAATCTTATTGAAATAAACATTATTATCGATACAGAGGCCGAATCTATAGTTTTTAGAATTTTTGTCTGTCTGTCTGCCTGTTAACCGCATCACGGCAAAACCACTGGAGGGATTTTCATGAAATTTGGTATGACGATAGCTGATTATCCGGGTCAACATATAGGTTACTTTTTACCGCGGGAAAATATCTCATTTCTGAGAAAAAAATACAAAAACTGCATTGTAAGAGTATACTAGTATGTAAAACCTAAGTGTTTAGTTTTTGGTAATCTGAACGTGGGCGGAGCGGCGGGCAATGCTAGTAAGAAATATTGCCAGTTCTATAAATTAAAAAACAAATTTTTTACACAAATAATACACACTACTTATATAATTTATGATCACGACCTGGTTCCTCATATAATTAAATGCAAGTATTAACGAGATCGCATTCGGCGTTGCGAAGAATGCACAGCATTACAAAGTTAATACATTTTTTAGTGTAAAATAGACAGGTGGTAGAAAGTACAGATAATCACATTTTCATTTTTGATTCATTACTTTGTTGATTCATCATTTTCCCGTAACGATAGAAAGAAAAATTATATATAAGGACTTTACCAAAATATAAAATTAGGTATCAAATGCACTTAAAAATTGAATGAAGCGAAATTATATGAAACAGAAAGCCTATTACACAGGCATACATCGGAACAATGAATCAAACATTCGTCAAAATCAAAATCGGACCCGCGATGTAGCGCTATTATTTTCAAACGCTCGTTCATGACAAAGTCCTCCTGACCCAGTTTAGGTCACGACTCGCGGCGACCAATCTCACTATAACCATATACGTGGGAGATAATCATGTGTACAAAATACATCTATTACTTCACTTTGTTTATACTCATCGCAGACTTACAAAATCTGGGCTACTACTGATATTTTTTGATAGAAAGACCTAATAAGTTTTAGCTTGCCCTTGGACTAGAACCCTAGTTCTCTTGATCAGCAGCCGAACATACTAACTCTGAACCATTAGGCATTATCTCATTAGAATACTACAGACGTTGTGAACGGATGTACTAGCATTTTTAAAAATGGTCAAGGCTATGTTTACTTAACTGTCTTTTGTCAATATGTAAATATTTGACTCGCGTAGACACGTATTAATCGAATCTAGACCTACCTGATTACAAAAGAATACCGTTAAATAAACTCTTAAGGTTATTTACACGACACTTGGTACCTAAAAAGATTTTGTTTTTTTACTATTTCTTTAGAAAAATTTACTGGCGGGCAAAAAATATATTTAGAATGTATTGACTTTCGAGTTTTAGATTTTTTAAATAAGTAGGTAGTATTTATATATTTTATTGAAATTCCGAAAATGGTACGTCATCGACAACAGTAAGAGACGATCGTACCGGCGACCTCTGCAATCTGCATATATTATATTACCGTACCGTTAGACCGTATGAGGCATACGACCTGCGCCACTACTAAATTCAAAAGAGTCAATTTTAAGAAGATTGCAAATCGTTACAAAACATTTTACAACATGTCAAATTAGGAAACGAATGTTGAGCAAGCATGGTCGGAGGAGAATGTAGATTACGTATAAAAATAACATATTATAAAGCAACATAAATAATTTAATTCAATTTCCTGGCAACTTATAATTCCAATTTCAATAAAAAAGTTACAACATTAAAGTTTTATAAATATAATAACGACTACTAGCGACCGCCCGCGGCTTCGCTTGTTAAAGTCAATAAAACTAACCTATTCTGCGGGTATAGTTTTGCGGTAATCGATTTAATAATTTCAGAGATTATCCCCTATATATAAACAAACATTTTTCGTCTTTTTATAAGAAGTAGACGCATTTAACGTTATTTTAGTACACATATTTGTACTTATACATATATTATTAGGATTATGTATCTGGCTGTCTGTTTGTGCATAAATTATACCTCGAGAGCGCACCAATTAAAATGCTTTTGCTGACTACATTCTAGTACTGTAGATAACAATTGAGTTAAATTCAGTAGAAAGGGTTCTCGGAGAAACAAATCTATGATTGTATTTAGGGTATCAGAAGTTTTATCTATACATATAATAAAATACTAACTAAACCGAATCTGTACCTACATCATACCTAACTCACATTAAAATAGTCATTATTATCGATACAGAGGCCGAATCTATAGTTTTTAGAATTTTTGTCTGTTACCGCATCACGAGAAAACTACTGGATAGATTTTGATGAAATTTGGTATGGTGATAGCTACTTATACGGGTCAATATATAGGATACTTTTTACTGCGGGAAAATATCTCATTTCTGAGAAATCTATACTAAACGTTAAAACTTAAGTAGGGACGAACTCGAGCGGAGCGTGGATGAGTCGTTAGTTTATATATAAAAGCGAAATACAGTACAAAGTATAAATGCTACAAACTTTATTTTAAGCCGATAGTTTTCTCATTTCTTATAGGGAACAGGTCTCCGTAAGGAATGATATTTGGAAATTCAAGCAATAATGGGGTAAAATAGGGGTTGGAATAATTTAAAATCTTAGTTACATCCTCTGGTGATGGCAAATAGGGCATGATAAAATTGGACACTTTGTCGTTTTAAAAGTAATAAACATAAACCACCAGAGAAAATAGGTTGTATACAACCTAAAAAATAAATAAATAATAAATACGTTGGGACATTAACACACAGCACTATCTAGTTCCATGATACGAGGCTTGTGTTATAGATACCAGATAGTTGATACACTACACATATATAACGTTAAATACATACATATTATAAATATAAACACCCATGACTGGAGTACAAACCTTCGTCATCACACAAATGAATGCCCCCAGCGGGCTCGAACCCGCGACCGCTGGCACAGAAAGTAGGGTGACTACAAACTGAGCCAAACGTGTCGTCAAATTTAATTAATAACTCATATATGAGACATTTGTAGAGCTTAGTTTTTAAAATACACGTTGCTCACTTAAAAGCTAATGACTAGAGTGAAACAAAAACATTGTTTTTAAATAAAAACCCTTCCATTGCATGAAGTAAAGTCACTGGCGTTATACAAATCGGCATTTACATAATACAAAATTGGTATAGGAACTCTTTGCTAGGATTACGAAATTGTACGGTCGACCACACAGTATGTTATAATTGAACGCTTTACGGTATGTAAAAATGTTAATATTGTTTATGTCCTATTATATAAGGTGTAAAACGCAGTGGTGGCCCAGTGGTAATGCGCTCGCTTGGGAAACCGAATGAAGCGGGTTCAAATACACACCTGTGACAGTTTCATATGCGAATCATTTCTAACATGATCACTACATGTCTTACGGTGAAAGAAAACATCGCGAGGAAACTTGCATCTCTGAGAGAACCTATCACGTTTTCAAAATACATGTGAAGTCCGCCAATTCGATTTTGGTCACTGTGGTGGACTGTGGCCTGATCTCCTCATCTTGAAGGGAGGCTCGTGCTGAGCAGTGGAACGTTAACAAAGGGCTGAATACATCTAAGGTGTACATATATGAAGTTGTTTGCTACTTTTAATGTTGAGTCAAAAATGCGATCTTTACAGTCTGTATATAAATAACTCAAGAATATGTGTTCATGTAATAATTTCTATTAGTCCTTCGAGCCGGATACGAACCAACTATTTTTTTCAGTTTAAATAAAAATATATATGTATTACTTGATGTGTTAAATAAAAACAATAAATACTCACTGTTATCAGCCACAACTTCATCATCCCGCTGTGTTAAGCCCATGGCTGGTCGCGCGCAAGCTTCATCACTAGAAACATCCTTTAGTTAATAAAAAATATATAATGAGAAATTCTGCGACATATATTTGTTTCCATGAACTTTGTGATCCTTTAAATTAAAACACTATATTTAAAATTTATTTTCAAAAATCCGAATTATTGTAAGTATAATAACTTTTAACGACTCTCGAGGCGCAGTATTATATAAATCTAATTCGCACTGTCTAGAAGGCCGAAGGTCCTGTGTTCGCTTCCCACACGGTGCATATTTTATACCATAAATATTTAATAGATAATAGTTTTTCAATTTGGTCTACTCTTAGTAAACCACGACATTTAATTACTGTTTTACTGACTACCATACAAATAAAAAAAAATTAAACACTAACTACGCCTCTCACCTCAACAATTTATCCCGGAAGCAGACAACTGTGCGTCTCTCGTCACTGACTCCTATCGAGAAGGTGGTGAGGTCCGGCTGAGCCAGTTGCTCCACACAACGATGTATTAGGAAGCGACGGTAGTTGCTCACGGGAGGAAATATCAGGACACTGCCATGAACATATTTATAAATAAACATATAAAGTTATAAGAAGTTGTTTGTCTTAGATAATACAAGTTGAATTTTATTGAAGTAAAACTTCTTTATGCCTGACTGAGGGTTAAATCAATATAGTGAAAAAAACATAAAAAAACAGCCAAATTAAAAACCTTCTCCTTTTTGAAGTTGGTTAAAAATGAGTGTTGAGGAAGTGAGAGTAAAATTTATTATGAATAATTTAAAAAAATATATTATATTTATATTTTTATAATACATAATTATTATTTATAAGAATATAAATTAATATTAATAATTTTATAAAATTATTATATTTATATTTTGATTTGTTTTAACTTGTAATTTCATTACGGTATCTGCCACAGTATCAAAGAAGTTTTTTACTTCAACCACACGTAAAGGTTACACTCACAATTTTTTTTTAAATAATGCTGTTAATTTTGTCACATCAAAAATATCTTTTATCTATATTGTAAGTCATAGCTTTAATATTTAAATATTTTAATGATACAAATACAAACTTTAACAAGTATTATTATTTATCATGAACTTTTTCCACTTTAGTGTAAAAAACATTTTTGTGTAAAAAAAATATTAATTAATGTATGTATATAAAATATAAATGCAATAATAAGCAATAAAAATAGTGAAAACATCTATGCATATAAAATATTTTTTAGGACCATATATAACTTTTTAGGGCTGTTTATATTTAACGAAAACTAACTTACTTTATTACTTATAGTTTTTACAATATAGTAAAGAGAAATTATGAAGAACAATATACTTATTGATTAGCACTTTTAGTTTTAATATTATAATAATTTTATTACAAAAATATTATAATAAATTAAAATTAATTAATAATGTTATATATGTATATTAATATAATTATTGTCATTGCTAACTATTGCACAACATCCTCAATTTATATTTATTTTCTTGAAGTTAAAAAAAATGTAGAACATTTACAAATTCTACTACTACACTAATAAAAAAAAATATTGTGAAAATATTAAAATTCCTATGTAATATTGCCAATAATTATTAGTATCCACGAAAAATCTAATAAGACACACGCATGGCTACACTTGATATACAATTTTAATTCGCAATAATAAATATAGTATCCGTTTTTTTATGTGTGAAACTAAAAACTAATTAAATTCTGCCAATTAAGTATAGGAAAGAAATTGAATAAAGCAGGCATGTCGTTCACAGAACAGCTGCAATGTTTTTTGTAGTGTACAGTTATTAGCGTTCAAGGTGTCATCTCAGCGCGATCTGTTTGATCGCGTCCTACGTTTGTGCGAGTCGGCTCATAACCTTGAAAACTCACCCATTTAATTAACATTCACTAAATAGTTGAAAGATGCAAACACTTTAAACCACCATAGCTTTAAATTATCGCTCGAATTCCGCACTTTTTTTAATGAACTAACTAAGGTGCAACAACTTGTAATTAATGTTTACCTGTCAACTTTTTTTTCGGCTAGAAAACATTTTAAGTCGTCGTTGACATCTTCGACGAAATTGTCGTCCGCAAGGTTAAGGAAACGCTCCACCGTTTTGGCACCCAGTTTGACGGAGAACCGTGTGTTCTAAATAATCAAAAACTAACCATCAAGTTCACGTGCCAAAAGAAAAACTATCGGTCGTCCATTTTCAGTTTTTCATCGCGTATAAATTTGACATGAGCAAACAGCAAACACAAATGCAAATTTGACATTTAAATTTCGCACACAAACAAATCTACCACAGACTGCTTAGAAATGTAGACGAAATACACAGATAAATAATTAAATGAATAAAAATCGATAAATCGAGTTAAGTATCGAACTTATATATACATTTCATATTACTTAATTTACTGAATAGGTATGTACAGCAAAATATGAAGAAATATAGTAATAATTCATGATTTATATAGGACTAGCGAAGGAAATGGTAATTTTTCTCGCCTTCAATTTAAGTTATTATGATTTCTAAGAGTAAATACATTTCCATTGGAATATAAAATAGCCTATAACCTCGACGGTTATTACAGAGTACTTTGGTAGATGATAATATAGCTTCCTATTAGTAAAAGAATTTTTACAATCAGATCAGAAGTTTCAGAGACTACGCGATCATACAAACTAACTTTTTATAATTACCTAATTTATTTATTTTTTATAATTACCTAATATATTAAATAGCAGGAAGCTTTTGGAAAACAAGTGATTTTCATAAATCGGACTGGGGCTGTTACCATTAAGATTTAACTAAGTTAATGCGTAAGTTTTGCCTAATAATACATAATACGCTTCATGTTTTATCGTCTCTGGTTCTAAAAAATTAAAAGTTAAGTACACATAGTCTCACATAATTATTGACATTTATAAACTGTAGGCCAAAACTAAAACAAGAAAAATATTCAAATAATATATTTCGAATAATCATCAAATAATTTGTGTTAAAACTAACATTCATTTAAATTGTCTAACTGAATCAAACACCAAGTAGTGTTTGTATGATGGACAACAAAAATTACTAAAACAAAATAACAAAAAGAACTAAAACCTCTCTTCTATTACTTTACAATAAACTAAACATAAATAAGAAAATAAAGCAAAACATTACTTTCAAAAATATCTTCATTATAATTGTTAAACATTTTCCTTATTATTTTAAGTATAAAATTCTACAAATTGTGATTTATTTAAGGTTTAACAATTACACAAATTGATATACATTTAGAAATGAGGGCTATCGTTTCTGGCGGCACCAGTTGGCGCCACTGGCGAGTGAGGTCCTAGCACTGTCGTTGAAAACGTATTAGTGCGAAATTTAATATAATAATTATAATTGTTAGCGCGAAAACAGTTCTATCGGGATATACCGTACCGTATCTGCCATGATTGTTCAGAAATGGCACAATCTTTATAATAATCATGAATATCACCTCCAAGTAAATTTCTAAGAAATTAATTAAATTTCTAAGAAATCTACTGTTAAATGTAACGGCGGCGTGTCCGCGGTCGTTGAGGTAATATTAATGAAAGTCCGCGATTAAAAGCTCGCACGCAGTAACCGTTCAGTGACATTTCACATTTCTGGAGACCTAGCTCTACACTGGCGCCCTCTCGCGGCGAATTCAAGCGCGAGCAGTATAACAGTTGTTTGTCGCTATTGAAAAAGCAAGAAAATACGTAAAGTAATGGTTTATATTATCCTGGGGATAATATAAACCATTACTTTTGTGTCTAAACTAAATAGTCTTGCTAAAAAACTTAGTACTCATTCCATGAGCAACAAAATAAAATTAAAGTAAAATTTATTTTACCTTTAAATACAAATCCCTCATAGGTAAGAAAAAAGTAAATACCTATTTGAAATAAAATTAAAATAAACATCCTCATTTTTAAATTAGCTAAGTATATAATTTACATAAAAAAACTTATTTATGTACGAAATTAAAGTGCCTAAAATCGATATTTTTGTTCGATATCTCGATATCATAAAAAAATATAATTTCAAAAGAATCAGATGAAGACTATTCAATGTCATTGAAACAATGATATTATCACAAATTATATTATTGTACTAACTAAACTCCCACATGAACAATTGCAATTGTAGGACTTGAAATTGCATTAAGTTTACATATTTCTCTATAAAATATAATATAATTTACACATGTCTATTGTCTACACAATTTTGTATGTACAAAATTAATAATCTTATTACTAATAGTTAGGGACTGGTTGTTCCTTACAGAGATTATTACCTGGAAACACCTAATATGTACAATATGTCATTATAAAACTTATAAACAAAATTTATTACATAAAATTTATAAATTTTATGATTTAAAAAATATTGACATTTATCTAATACATATATGTATATATAGTACATCTTAATGATGAAATACAATTAAATGTATATAAATTAAAATGAACGTGAGTGCAGTGATTTATAATTGACATAACTGGTAAAAGATCATAAATAAAGTACTTAATTCACAGTTTTGTGATACCGCAGAGCTATTATTAATAGCAAACATTAAATTATATTTATAAAGAGTTTACCTTTGTAAAACCTATGTATTTCATAGACAATAAATGATAGTTGGTCTGTAAAAACATATGCATGTTTTTACTTTATCTTAATATTGGCTAAATTTTTATATGTTAGTAATATAATTATAAAAATTAACCACTGGCTGCGACATTGCATGTCTTAGCAATATTATTTAGTCTGTAGTCATTAAACAAAGGCCTTAACTTAGTTCCATTAAAATCTGTCCATCCGTTCTTAATTCATGGATGTCTAAATAGAGACATATATGATATAAAAATTAATTTTTCAACTTCCCGAGAATACCATGTAATAACATACAAACTATTCCTTATACCAGTAAGTCTCAATATAGATTCCTTAAAGCTTTCATAATATTTTTGTTTTAAAGAAAGCTAATATATCAAAGACATAGGTTTTCACTGGTTGAAGTACAATTAGCTCCTAGTTACAAATCAATCTTGGGTCTATACTGCAGGCGGAGAGGAGGATCCCGGAACCTCCAGCGAGTAACATAAACAAACTTGAGAGTATGGTCTTTGCCAAGCAATTCATCGTTGCATAGAATGTCAATCTGAAAACAAGTTACATTATATTTTAATTGAAATGCAAAAAATGTGAAGCAACATTTACATTGATAATATAAAAAGACAAACATCTGTTGGAAGTTTTGTACATTCTCTGTGAAAGCTTATAAGCATAGCATCAAAGGTGATTCAAAACTAGCCCTAAAGAAAAATAGAAACAATAAATTTTGAAATAGGTACTTTTTGTTTAAATAAATCCCTAAGCGTCAAAATCATAAATGTACCACCTTTAAAGTTGAAAAAATATAATTAAAATCTTTTGCAAATAGTTTAGCAAAAAATACCATCTGTATACTCACTTCTCGATATTTCTCAATGCCATTAAGTACTTTCTTAGCTACAAACTTCTTGAGGTGAGTGATTGTCGCTTGCGCCGAACATCTGATAAAGCTGCGCTTCAATGTTCTCAGTGATGTTGATATGCATTCCAGACATACATTCACCTGGAAAGAGAAATAAATACATTATTGTTATGATATGCTAAGAAACTATGCAAACATAATTATTAAAATTTAACTGTCCTATCAATACCACAATAATAAACTGTTACATTTCAATAAAGTTTAGTGAATATAATTTAGTACAAAACACACTTAAAGACAAAGAAAACAAGATTTAATATACATATAATACTTCAATTAAAATTTTCTATATAGAAACTGAATAATTTGCACATTATTTTTATTTTAAAAAATATAAAATCTAGGGAAATATATCCAACCTGTTCATCTTTTCTATGACAATCAGTGTTATCAGGTTGTTCCTGTTCATCCCCACCACCTGGCTTGTCTCCTGCCAAAGCCGCATCTTTAGGACATGGCAAACCTCTAGCTCGGTAGAAATCTCTTTCTCTCTTCAATTCATCTACAATTATTTATATAATTTTAAGTCTATGTTCAATATTAACTAGTTACCTTTGTAAATGTAGGGTAGACTCAATTTTCCACACTTAAACTCCAAATTGGTCCACTGTGTTTCCTGAATCCTGGCTAACCTAGCCAGCCTTCTAGTTACCTTTATAAATAGGAAGATAATATATAAAGGCTGGTAATTCCTGGACCTTATGATATTTTTGATATGAAATAAAACTGTATATCTGAAGAACATTTCTCATTTCAAATTGGGACCATCAAATGATTCACATAATACATACTTTAGAAAGAAAATAGGTGTCATCGTTTTATTAATATATTGTAGTTGGTTCATCAGCTCTGGGCTATCTTGTAAGGTCTGAAATAAGACATGGCACTTTATTGATACATGTAAAATTTCAAAACAATACTTACTATCTTGTAGGTCTGGAACCAATTTGTATACAATATCCTGCATTGTTCTGTCGAAGCTTATATACTGTAATGGATGTGATTGATGGATCACTATATTGCATGTCGGGCATGTGTTGTTCTCTTCTAGATGTTTCACTAAACAGCTTTTGCAAACTGCAATTATGAATAATGTTACTTTAATCTTATATATTGCGTTTTTTTTAAATATATATTGCAATGTTAGGGGTTACTTTATTACATAGAAATATTTCACTTTAAAACTTTTAAATCACCTAGATACATTACATTGATGTAGGAATATTGAAGTGATATTTTTTGTGTTATTGATTATGTACAAAAACAAATATACTAACACGTATGAAGGCACTCAGTGACTGTGGTCGCGTCAATAAAGTATCCGCGGCAAATCTTGCAAGTTATATGGCTGTTTAATGTTTTTAGTTTTATCCTCCTTTCCATTGTCATTCTAAAACAACGTCTGTGCCTAAACCATGAACTATAAATAAAAATTAAGGGAAAACAAAACAAAACACGAACATAAACCCGAGAATTTACAGTCACCAAACTCAAATCGACAGTGACATTGATGATTCAGCACAGAGAAATATTTAATATAGACTATAATGGTGAAAATTTTTACTTTTTCTCCCGCTAGATGACGCGATCACTATAGTTCTAAGTATATTGTAATGCTCTATTATAACGTGGATATTTTTCATTTTATTTAAAATTTAATGAAAATGACAAATTGTCAATACCAGGATACAAAGAAAATTGTTGTAACTTGTTCCCAAAAGACAAAATAGAAGAAATTGTGGGCTAAAGCAATAAGACGACCAAAATTGGCGAAATTACTTGTAATCTTTACATTTAAGGCTATGTAGTAATGTAGACATCATTTTGAAGAAAGTGATTTTAAAACTCTTAAACGTCTACAGGTGAATATTCTTTTTTATTATTTGTGATTTTTTACATATTAATTGCAGTTTCATACAAACATTCATCTCCAATTTTACCTCCTTATGGGATGGAATTTCAAAAATGCTAAAACACATATTTATTTAATTGTAATGAAGAGCATTAATACCGAGTTTCAAATAATTCTGATCATAAATAATTCTTTGCCCATATAAACTTTATTGATTTCGAAAAAATAATAATAAATATATTTCTTATTTTTTATTTTAATCTCCTATTTTACCCGGAATGAATTTCGAAAAACTCTATCTTATTGGATGCCTACCTGCATCCATATGCCTAATCTATTTCACTAAATAAAAATTATTAATAAAAATTAATTCGTATTTGCAAGTGTTGAACTTTGTAATTATTCGATATTTATGTGAAAATCGATATTTTGTTATAATCCGTTAACGAAAAAAGGTGCGTTTTGTCCATTATTTAAAAAGAAATTATTAAGGACTAGCGACTCACCCACCGCTTTCGTCCCTAGGCGATTATTTATATTTACATATTACAGTTTTTTATTTATAAGCCGATTGTAATAAAACAAATACTAATTGTTTAATGAAGTTTAATGAATGAAAACCGCACTCAAACCGGATAAGCTGTTTCTGAGATAAGCGCGCACAAGCGCACGGACGAACACACAAAAAATCTAAAAATCATTGTTTTGGATTCTATTGAGTTAATAAAGACCCCCAACAGGTAATCGTTTTTGCCAAAATATATACACTTTTATTATATGCATAGATTATGAATTATGACACTTTTTTATTATACAATTTTTTTACAATCGGTTCACTGTTCAGTAAGCCCAGAGATTATTATCATAGAAAATAAATATGATTGATTATATCTTGTGTTGTGTTGATATTTAAGTGAAAATAAAACTTATATTATTTACAATACGTATATAATGTAACACGCCTATATTTAGACAACAGTGACAGGCAAAGGAATACTAATGGAATTGAAGAAATGTCCAGACTTAAGTACTATATTTGAATTTTATTTTTAACCAATATAAGAATAAAGTTTGCTTTCCTAATAGTTAACACATATGCATTGTAAATATTTAACTACCATCTAGGTGCAAGGTGGTGCTATGGCAACATAAAAAAAATATCAATTAAATGTCGATAGATAGTGCTATAATGTACTTATGGTTATTATTGTTTGTTTAAAATTAATTAGAGGAAAAAACTATATCCCAAAGAGCTATATTTTGGTTTTTAAAAATATTTTAAGTAAATGGAAATTATATGATGTTTTTTGTATTTGTTGATTTTTGAAAAATAGACCATTAGATAATGACTTTGTACACCGTATTCATAGATGGCGCTGTTTACCTTTTATATTTTTTTCATGATAAATAAACGGTATAATTCACTACAACTTGTTCTAAAAAATGCGTTTCGAATGCTATATTTAACATATTTAAGTATATATGTATTTATAAAATAAAATAGTTCGACAGTTTGTGGATTAGCGCTATCTCTCGTCTATTCAAGCGAGCAATAATAGCTCGAAATAAGGCTCTATTTCTTTGTTTGAGACCGGGAATCCCATCGATCAAATAAGTGATAGATACATAATCAATCAGCGAACATTTGAGCGCGCTTTTTTTTGTGTAAACAACTTTAACCATAGCATTTAAGATACAATTTATATTGTTATATATTAATATTTATTTTAACTAGAATAATTATTTAAACACAATCGGTGACAGTTTTAAGAGAACTTTTGCATAGGATTGTGTATCTAGTACTTTTTTGATAGATGGGGAATCCATTCAGTTATTGTGTATGGCATTATCTCTTTTCTTTCGCATACAGATAATATTAAAAAAGACGTGTGGTCATGAGTAACAAGATTAATAAAATCCAAACACAAATTTGTGTAAAATTTTAATTTCATTTAAATATTTTTATACAATTATATTTATTTATATTATATAAATTGGTAACTAATCCTAAATTAAATAAATAAATTGACTATTTGATCAAAACATTTGAACAAATTACAAACACTTGAAGTCGTCATTAACGCCAAAACATAAAATTAATAAAATTCCTAGGTTTAGCATTTTGAGGTAGTTTAGATTTTTTAGCCAATTTTTATAAATAATTGTAATTTTTTATACATATTACATTTTTTTTCGACTCACTGACTTCTAATATAAACCAGTTAAGATACTGATATTAAACAGTAAATTAAAAAAAAAACAGGAGAAACTGAAATTTAACATATTCTTGAACAATCCATTTACAAATATATTATCATGATATTTTTGTAATAAGTTTCTTTTCAAAAAGCAAAAATTTCGCATAGTTTAATAGACAAATGACAACTTAATATGGAATTTGGACAAACATTCCACCTCTCTGTATAGAATAAAGTTGGTCGATCATTAAAATTTTTATTTGTAATAATTTCCAGTATCATTTTAAAGCTTAAACCTTAAGACTCTTCACACTTAACATTATCTGGCACTTTTTGTGTTTCAAACAACTCCGAGTTGTCAGTCTCCGGCAACACCAGCCTGTAATGATTTGAAGGTGGCATCGGTACGTTTGGTTTTGCATGATCTCTTCTAAAATGTCTCGTCAGATGGCTGGTTTGTGAGAACTTCCTTTCACAAATCTTGCATTGGTACTTTTTGACTCCGGTGTGGACCACTTTATGTTGTTTCAAGGCAGAGGATGTGTAGAAGGTCTTCCCACACTCACAGTGGTAGTCCCTCTGGCCCTTATGTCGCTTCAGATGCACATTGTATGAACTGCAGGTTACAAAGCCCCGGTGACACTCTTTGCATTTGTATCTAAAATTATAATAAAAAATGTTAAAAATGACTTGTTAGGTTACAGACAATATGGAATGTACGTGATTTTTTTATTTTTTATACAATAAATTAAATCGTTATATAATTGTAAAAAACATCCAGCTCCAAAAGCTCAAATTTAGTATTTTTTTATCGTAATACGGATACATTAAACACCCGCCATTTTGCACACTTGGCGTGACAGCACAGTATATAATAAGAGCGACAAAATCACTAAATTGGCAACACTGGCTCTGTTATTATAGACTTTGACGTCACATTCGGTCTGACCAATGGCGTTGCGTTTTAATATATTTTTTCTAGACTTAATTCAAAAGCAATAAAGATTGTAAAAGAAAATATATTATTCATTTTATTTAAGTCACACGCATATTCCCTATTGTATTACGGATTGGTTCCACTTGTTTTGACCAAAGACAAAGTATACATTTTTCCACTATTGAATATTTAAATATATATTTTGTACCTCAAATTCACATTGCCTGGTTATATATGTTAATATTTATAAATGCAATTATGTGCCATTTAGTGTTAGTCACTTCTTCAAGTTATTAAGTGAAATTCGCAATGGATATCGCTTGTATCCACTAAGAGCTGCTTTTTATCGACACACAACGCACAGAATCGCGGGATAAAACTAGCTTACGTTTCTTGACTGATCATTTTCTTGAACCTAATTCCAATAGTAATTTGTTTTTGACGATTCTTAATAAATCACGGTCCAGTTTATTAATTCGAAATTAACACGTATTCATCAAATTGTTATTAAAACTAAAATATCTATGTTATTATGATACATAAATCAATCATAAATAAAAGCATGTTACATTATTATTAAACCTATATAAAGAGAAATGAATGTTCGTATGTTTGTCTTCTACGTGTTCCTAAATTATTAATCCGATTGTGATGAAACTCTGGTGGATTATTCAGTATACGCCTGCGAAGGACCTGGCGCAAAAAAAGATTTTTATTTAAACGTTTATCTTTTATGTGTTCCTAAGCCGAATGGTTAACGAATAGCTTATGTGAATATAATAAACTAACCTAACTTCTTTGTTGTGTATCCGTACGTGTATGGACAGGTTGCCGGAGGTGGCGAAAGTTTTATCGCAAAGGTGACAGGAATATGGCTTTTCCCCATTGTGAGTTCGCTGGTGGACGTTCAGATCGGCTTTTATTGGGAATCCTGGAAAAGTGGCACAATATGGATGACGATAAAGGCAGTAAATAAATAAGGATAATTTAAAAAAAAGGGGTTTACCAAAACCGATTTTAATGATTTCAAATCACTTTAAAAAAATATTGCTTATCATTTAGGTATAAAGTGTTCATTTAAAGAAACACATCTTTTAAATCGGACTACAATAATTATAAATGTAAAATTTTGCTTGTAAGTGAGAGTTGTCACTGGAGTAACACATAAGCTACTGTTATTCGAGCAAAGTTAAGATAAAGAGAAGTCATTATAAAGACATTAAATAAAAATAGAAAAGTTTTCATACAATAGAACTCATCAAAAAGACGTTTTCCAAATGAAGGACACACTTCCCGTCCCCAAAGCTAGGGCCCACCTAGTGTTGCAAACATGATAAAAACAAGTCTTTTCTGGAGTATGTTTTGATACTTAAGAGTTCATATTAGAGTTTTCTGTTCATTTCCAAACCTACCATACTTTTTTTGTGTTGAATAGTGCCAAGCTTACATGTGAATATTCCGACACCGACAAGTACGAGACTAGTGTAGGTTGCACTGATACTGAAAGTGGTACTGACATTGACACAGAAAGATTAAGAAATTAGAAAACATACATCAACAAGACATTTAATTTTCTATACATTTATTTAAAAAAAAACAATGGCACTAAGTTTTTTTTCACGTTACATCACTAGTCCCACTGCTCCCCCACTCACCCTTGCCGCACTCCTGGCAGAGGAAGGTCTTGTCGCCCTTGTGCCGCTTCATGTGTATGGAGAGCTGCGCGCTCTGCACGAACGTCTTGCAGCAGATGGTGCAGCTGTACAGCTTCTCCCCTGAACATCACTCTTACGTAAATCCCAATAACCTATCTATATTTCTTCTTATAGTCCACTTACTCTTGGTGGGTTCCGATTTACAAAAGATCAAGGATAGTTCTAATTCGGTAGATTCGGGGAATATATAGTACCGAAAACCGGTTTTTCGAGAATATCTTCCCTCTAACGCGTTAGATATATAAAAATAGCTAATTACACAAATTCTAGCATGATATTTCCTGTACCTTTTGTGTAAGGCATTTTTTTAATTTTAACCTTAACCTTTTTTAGCTAGAGCCCCTTTTATCATAAAACATAAAGGGCTTTAATTACAAAAGATCAAGGTTTCATTTTTTACCAGTGACTGGACTATTACGAGGAATTTCGACATAATTTATATGAAGTTTATGTGAAACATCTATCTCTAGTAGTGAAAACGACATATTACTCGTAGATAGTTTATTAAGAAATGTTAATTTCATAGTTATATAGTGATGAAAAAATAATGTATATATATATATATATATTAATCAGTAATATTGAAAAATCAACAATTAGGTTAAAATTTGTATTTCCAATAGATAGATGGCGGTGTGCGGTGTTTATATAACAAAACGGTAGCGTACCGGTGTGCACGCGGATGTGGTTGACGAGGCCGGTGCGGCGGCGGAAGGGCTTGGAGCAGTACTCGCAGCGGTAGGGCGTCTCGCCGCTGTGGACCTTGCGGTGCTGGAACAGCGCGCTGTGCCCTCTGACATACACACAGACAGACAATACGTTACACTTGAATGAATAACTATTTATTGTACACCCAAAAAGAGAAAAGGAAATTCACAAAATATAGAAGAAGGTACAAAGGGCGACCTTATCGTTAAAAGAGCTATTTCTTCCACGCAACCATTAGGTGTAAGAAATAGCACTAAGAATAAGTTAAATATTCATGAAATTAAAAGGCTGTGTTAGCCTAGTGGTAGCGCGCTGGCTCGAGACACACTGAACCTATGATATTTTCTTGTGTGAATAATTTTTCATTTATTATAAGTACCAATTGTTTTATTATAAAAAAATATTGTACGGAAAATTTTATGCCCGAGAGAAGCTAGCAAGTTTCCAAAAGACATGTGAAATTCATCATAATATGTGTTTCAACTTAGGATATAATATTTAATTATGCATTACCTAATGAATATATATACAAGACCAGCTTGTCTATGAAATTCAAATGGTGAATTGTATAATTTTTGAATGTATTTTTTATTTTTTTTTAAACGAAAAAGAAAAGGGGGACGAAGTTTCTATGGAGAATTAATAATTTCTCAAGTAAGGGATATAAAACATTTTTGACCAATCGAGTTAATTCAGGTATGATTTCAATAATTTTTTAAGAAAAGTATTTATCTACTTTTCTATTCCTACATATGTGTATATAGTCCATCTATTCCATACTAATCGTTAAAATATACCGTTTTAATATAACTTTCCATTACCAGAGAAATCATGCAACCAGAGAAAAAGATTACTAACCTGAATGCCGCAGGACATTCTTTACATTTGTAAGGCCTGAGTTCCGTGTGGCAGATCTTATGAGCTTTCAAGTTACTCTTGGTAGATAGAATCTTCCCACAAACGTCACACTGATGCGGGGTCTTGCTTTCCGGAACAGGAGGCACTTCGCCCGGAACATGTTCTGCAATTAAATATTTCGATGAAAAGTCTAATATCTAAACACTTATATACTCGATATCTATGGAACCTGTCTATTGCATAAAATTGTCTTGTTGCCCTCATCTTGATGTTGCTACATGAATTCATTTGATATTCTCAATAGGAAATATGTATGTGATTTCAATTCAATTTATCAACATTTTAAAGTATCCGCATTGGACATGCTTTGGAGCTGGATATTTTTTTACAATTATATAATGATGTCAGCTATTGTATAAGAAATTAAATAAAAATTATGCATATTTACTATTTCTTTTGATTTAACACAAAATAAACTATAATATAAAAAACTCACCTCTCTTCTTTCTCCCTCTTTTTTTCTTCACTTTTTCTTCTTGATATAATAAATCTGTAAAAACAAAAAAGTATTAGAACTAAATATTTGTGTGAAAGTCAGAAACTTGCATGAGAGGATTAAATTATAATGACTTACCTTTAACAATATGATTTGTTTCCTCCTCATATATTAATTTCCTTTTATAAGTGTCCCAATAGTTATTATCTATGTTATTATCACTGTATATTGTTTCTGTAATCGTAAAAATATATTTTACACATATTAACCATATACGGGGCATTCCACGCCAAATCGGATGGTTTCAAAAAAAAAAATTATTGATGTTCTTAATATTTTGGTATTTTTTAGTACCTCTCAAGAGGCTTCTTGGTAAATTTTGAGATTTTTTTGATCACTGGTTCAAAACCGCTCGTTTTTTGGTTTTTTGCTCATAGCTTTCTTAATAATGGTCGAAATTCAACTTTTTTTTCAAAACTTTTGTTTTTGGATGAACTTTACAAAAAATATATATAAAAAAAAATATTTAAAATGTTTTTAATCGAGATTTTTGAATTTTAAGTTTTCAATTGTGTTTTTAAAACTGTGTATATCCTTAGATTTTTTTGAAAATTGTCTATTTTCAACTTCTATCCAACATGTAACTTTTAAGCCTGATCCAGTAGTGGCTTTTCCATAATTACAATTTTTTTTTCAATTTTTAAAAATGTCTTTTTTTTATTTTTTAAATTCATATCATAAAAAAATATTGAACTTTGACCTTTATTAAGAAAGTTATGAGCAAAAAACCAAAAAAAAGAGTGTTTCTTTTTGAAACTTTGATATTTTTGAACCAGTGATCAAGAAAATCTCAAAAATTACCAGGAAGCCTCTTTTGAGAAATATTAAAAAATGCCAATATATTAAGTAAATTTTTTTTTGGAACTGTCAATTTGGTGTGGAATGACCCATAAATTAATGAGATAAATAAATATACTAAATAGCTTTTGGAGGATTGGAAGAGGGATGAGGAAAGAAAATAGAACATCACTTATTGTACCTCTAGTGCTCTCAATCACATAAACATAAAATCTTGATATTCTAAATGATAGTAGTACTTCTTTGGTAAAGTCAGGCTACACAAGCAGTTGACTAGAATGAAATGTATATATGATAAGCTGGAATAACTAGCAATAACAGAATATTAAATACCTTCAAAGGTCTTCTTAAGCTTTATTTCATGTAAAGCAACATTATCATCATCTGCATCCCAACTATCATTTCCTTCATTTTGTATATTGGGCTCTAAGTATAAAAAAAAATATTTTTCATTAAAAACTATCCTCTGGTAAGCAATTAAAACTTAATAAATGCATATTTTTTTATTAATTACCTAGTTTAACATCATAAGTCTTATCCTCGCTATATGTTATGTCAATATTTTCATTTTTAACAAAAGTATTTTCGCACTTAATATCATCAGGATCATCTTTAATGTCAGTGTCATCTGATTTGCCTACTGATAAGTTTTCTGAGTAGGATCTCAGAGTTTTCTCACTTTCTTCACATTGTAAATTAAAGGCATAAGTTCTTTTCAATTGTCGACTGCACTCTTTGCATATAAGACGCGGGAGCCCATCTTTTTCTAAGGGCTGCACATACAATCAACCAATTAACAAGATATTTTGGTATTACAAATATAGAGAATTTATTAATTAACGTACCTTGACTTTAGTGCAATTTGATAACATCTCGCAGTACAATATGTTTCTTTTCGCATAATAACTAGTAAAAATATCGAATGTTTGTTTTTTTGACTCTAGACAAATGCGACATATGCTTTTAAAATCCATTGACTTCATAAAACTATAAATAGTTCAGTTTCTTACTTAATACTCCCAGATATGAATTACTGTAATAAGCTGTTTATTTACTTTTATTTTCAGAGAAAATTTTAATAGAAATATGATAGTTATTTTGAGAGGAATTGACGTTGTTTGAAGCTTTTATTATTGTGACAAATTGACACTTGACAGTTGTCATCCTTTGGGGTGCTTTGGGGTATCACGCAAGATACTCTGTTATCGATATGACGATTGCAGTATCGATATTAATTTCATTTTTTCATAAAGTAATGAAAAAATTCTAAATCAAATTATTGAGTTAAAAAGAATTAGTGACTTAAGGTTACGATCTCTATTTATAAAAAACGATATAGTCTTTTAAAATGGAGCAACCCAATATGAATTTTATGAATGCGCATCCCAGCATTTTTACCGCTACGCTATTGACAAATACAAATTACAATCCTATTGAATTTGACAGTTAACGCTTGACGTTACCAAGCTGTAAGCTAAAAATGTCGGACAATTAATATTTAATATTAATGTTATTATTATAATCATATAATAATAAGAGGCTGTGTTAATTAGAAGACTATTAAGTATTTACATGTAACAATGTCAGCTTTACAGAAGACCATTATGAAAAACAAATTACCTCCTAAAGTGCCGCGAACCTCAGGAGAATCCAAGTAAGACCTAAAGATCTATATTGAATGTCATTTTTTACTATTAAAATAAATTAAAAATCATTATCTATTAAAAAGTTTACAGAGAAAACGGAAGGTTTTATGTAAATGTTTTACTTTATAGACTCGCACCGTTTAGTGGAGGGCGTCGTAAAGACTATACACCGGTGTCATGGAAGAATTACTTTGAGAAATATGTTGACGTCGAAACAGAGGAGGGTGTGTTCAGGGTCTACTTATCTCCTGAACCAGATCATCCTCAGAGGCCAAGAATCGTTACATTACATGGTGGAGGTTATTCTGGACTGAGTTGGGCTTTATTCACAGTAGGTACAGCACAGTTGTACTGTCTTTTAATCATTATTTAAGTATTATGCTAGATTTAACCTAAAAACAACAAAAAGAAACCATAAGCATAAAAAATGTTATGTATAAAAAATTATGTGAACAAAAATGTTTACCTGACACACATTGAAGCCATTAATTAACAAGAAAATTGAATTGAAAAATTTTTAATTTTGATATTTTGATAATATTCCAATTCATACATAAATTGTTTGTAATTGATTTTTCAGGAAGAAATAACATCTATGATACATTGCCAGGTGGTGGCAATAGATATCAGAGGTCATGGAGAGACAAAGGCTAAAGATTCTGATGATCTTAGTATTGATACTCTTGTTAAGTAAGATTATCCAATTATTTTCTAATATATTTCATTCTTAAAAAACAAGAAATTGGTGCTTTAACTCATTTACCGAGAGAGGTATAGGCTCTCCAAACATCATACTATGATATATAACATTAAAATTACACATTTTCAGGGATGTAGAGCAAGTACTACACAAACTGTTTGCACAGGAGATACCTCCAATAATCCTTCTTGGTCACTCCATGGGAGGTGCGATAGCAGTGCGTGCAGCACATTCACCTGTGCTCGAGCCCTTTGTGCAGGGTGTGGCTGTTATTGATGTAGTGGAAGGTCAGTTTAGAAAGTCAGCATGTTGAAAAGTACCAAAAGGAGTTAATCTAAGACTTTTAAATCTGAATTTTGAAATCTAAAACTGGTATTATAGTTTACTCAATAGAGTAAGTTAATTGTTAAAATTAAAAAAAAATGGAACAATTATAATTTGTTGATATTTAAGTGGAAATAAAACTTATATTATTCACAATACATATTTATTGTTACACACATATATCTTAGACAACAGTGTCAGCTAAAGGAATAATAATGGAATTGAAAAAATGTCCAACCTTAAGTACTATATTTGAATTTTTCTTTTTCTTTTTTACCATTAAAAGAATAATGTTTGTGTTTCTAATAGTTACCAAACTGAGTAAAAGTCTAGCTAATTTAGACATAGGTAGGCTTTTTCAACTTCTTTTGTTGTGTTGTACTATTGTGTGAGTGCAGTGACTTCACATTAAAATAAAGAAAATTTAATAACAATAAACTTACTCAAGTAGTTGCTTGTACCAGCACTTTTGAATTGTAAATAATATACTTTTAAATGTCAGTATGTAAGTCGGTGAGGAATTACCAGGCTGTTATTTCGAGAAGAGCAACTGTGAAAGTTACCAGATGCTCTTTTCAAAAATAATACACAAGCTTATAATATTGCAATACAATAATTATTATGTTCTTATCCTACACGAGTACCAAGTTATCCCACATTTACATCTACAAAGTATTCTATGAGGGAAAATAATATGCTTTGCTCAATAATAGACGACTGAAATAATAACGATACATGAGTAATGAATACCATGCTGTGTTTGATGTCCGCAGGTACGGCGATGGAGGCTCTGACAAGCATGCAGAGCTTCCTGCGCAGCCGCCCCACTCACTTCAAGAGCATCGAGCACGCCATCGAGTGGTGGTGAGTGTAACACAATACACATTGATTCATACCTCACAGCACGTTTATATGTTCATATAAAACATTCCAAACCATTAAAAATATATAAAAAACGTAATACTATCTTATTTAAAATATAAAAAACGTGTTAAAAATATTTTTTTAGATCATTCCTCTAAATGCGAAGTCGACGTTGTGCAACATTTATATTCTCTATTGAAATATCTATTAGTATAGTTTGGATAAATATATTGTACTAGTGGTTCACCTTTGCTCCGCTCGGGTTTGTCCCTAATCACGTATTAAAGTTTAGTATAGATTTCTCAGAGATTAGATATTTTCCTGCAGTAAAAAGTGTCTATATGTTGACCCGAATACCTAGTTTCAATCATCATACCAAATTTCATCAAAATCTGTCCAGTGGTTTTCTAATGATGTGGTCACAGACAGATAGACAAAAATTCCAAAAACTATACATTCGGCCTCTGTATACATAATTAATTTTATTATATTTAGTTAAATAATAATAAATAATTTCATGCATGTTGTTTGTTTGCTTGTAGTGTGAGGAGTGGACAAGTGCGGAACGTGGCCTCCGCCAGAGTGTCTATGCCCAGTCAAATTGTTAAGTAAGTTGTTGAACATTTATATATTTGTTATAGGAGAAATAAATTATAGAGAAATACAATATGTTGTATGATATTGTTAAATTAGACAAAAATCTATTTTAGGTTTTACATTTATTTAATTTATTTAGAATGTGTGTTTGTGTACCTATGCTCAGATTTTACGATATTTCTATACCTCGGTGGTCTAGTGGCTAGCATGTACGGCTGTAGATTTGAAGGGTCCGAGTTTAAATCTTGGGTGAGGCTAAGTTCAGTTTTTCAGTTCAGTTCAGAGTTTTTCTAATAAGAATTTCTTAGTAGCAGTCCGTAGTTGGGAAGTTGAAGGTTTTTACCCTCGTGTCGAGATGGAGTATATGTCGTGTCGGTTTTGCGTTGGACCTCGCACCGGTCGTGAATAAGATTAGAGAGAGCACTTGAGCCTGTGTGCACATAAACACACGTGCTTCACTATAATATCTTTTGAGCAGTAGGCTTGTCTCAGTGAGATCGACTACCATGATCAAAAACGGTCAGGAGGTCATTATTATTATAGCTAGGTAAAACTCGGTTAATCATATTATATACAATAAACCCCCAGCGTGGCGACGGGGCAGCTCGCCACCAACGAGGTGGAGGACTACCAGAGCGATGGCGACGCGCCGCCCGCGCCCCGCGCGCCCCGCGCCCTGCAGCCCGGCGCCATCGCGGAGGAGGGGGAAGGGGAGGAGGATGGGGAGGGCAACGGGGAGGGAGATGTTGAGGGGGACGTTTCATTCACGAAGCCGGCCATCGTGGAGGGGGAGAATATGAAGTGAGTGTTTGTATTTTTATTTTAGTATAAGAAGAATGTAATTGATTTTTATAATTAATTTGTTTGTTGTTGTATATGTATTTTTTTTATTATTTATGTATTTTTAATAGATTATATTTCAAATGTTGTTATAAATTTTTTGTTGAAGTAGAACTTCTTTACGCACGTTTGACTTGACTTGATTAAGCTGGTGAAGTGTGATCGGACGAGGCGAACGTTTGTTGCCATGGTAACCGTTGCTATTGTCTGACAAATGATATATAATATTATGTTCTCTCCTTCAATGATATTTAATAAATATAGGATTGTAAAACGACTAATATGCGTTATTATTAGTATATCACGTATCCTAATTATTTAAAATATAAAAATTTAACTTCATAAAGAGTACCGGTAACCTACAGAAGTTTTACTTCCTGTGCGTGTACAGATTCGTACACGCACTCTTTAATTCGTTTGCTGATTTTTTTGACAATTTTTATAATATTTTCTGGTAACATTTCCCTTTATTATTGTGTGCAGGTACGCGTGGCGCGTGGCGCTGACGCGGTCGGAGGCGCACTGGGCGGGCTGGTTCCGCGGGCTGTCGGCCGCCTTCCTGTGCGCGCGCGCGCCGCGCCTGCTGCTGCTGGCGCAGCTGGACGGGCTCGACCGGGACCTCACCGTGGGGCAGATGCAGGGTACGCACTACTATACAATATACATATATTTATATTTTATTTATTTAATCCTCAATCACAAAATGGATACAAGTATACTGCTTAAATTTAATAACAACTATAGTATAAAATACCGTGTCAAAAGTGATACACTATCAAATACAAGGTATTCGATATTAAAGCCCTGTACTAACAACCCATACGAAATTACGGCTATAGCTATATAATTGACAACCCTAAATTTGCCTCCCGATTGTCGTATAAAAGTATCATGGACGAATTAGAGACTGGACCTGACATAAAATACAAATGTATGAAAACTAGTTCAACCAAGTGACGCATAACGCACACAAAGATTTTATTACATTATTATAAACACTGATACACAATACAATATTTCTAGTGTTTGAACGTAATCGATAAAATACATATATCGATGAACCAATGAATGACATTTTAGACATTGGTTAGCATAGTCATCATATTTTACATCTTTTAATTTAAAATATCTGTATTTATTATAATAAATTAAAATAAATGAATTAAAGAGGCAATAATAATGTGTCAAATAATAATTATTTTTTAATTTGATATATATAAATACGATGGCATTGATGGCAACATTCTGTTGGCCTATAATAATGTTCATAAACAAATGAATATCGGGTGAATATTCCATTAATATATAATAAATATTATTTTGTAAAGATTAAAAAAATATTAAGCTAATTTAATTAAATAAAGTGATTTTGTTGATTCTGTTATTGAATTATTTTAATTGGCAATTGATTGTCTCGGTAGTTATAAAAATGTGACACTGTCCTAATATTGCTCAGTTTTTAATAAACATTTGTGAAATTAGGAAAAATAAAAAGTGATTGCAAATTATGAAAGTGAGTGTTGGATCGTGAGAGTAAAATAATTAATTAGTGCAAGTGGTAAAGTGTTTTATTACAAATCGCCAACCCAGAAGTTTAGTGCTAAAACTTTATTGTTTGATTTTGTGTAATTTATGTGTTGAAATAAAATGATCTTTATTATTATTACAATGGAATAATATTCCAAAGTATATAAATGTAGTATAAAATAAAAAAAAATAAGTACACATACTAATTATAATTTTTGCATTTATATTTTTATTTGATTTAGAAAATATTTTTATAAATTTATTGTCATCAGATTGTAGGATACTGTGATAAAGGTATTTTATGTTATTGTACTGTACTAATAACACAATTCGTTCAGTTATTTCGTCAAATATCGATATATTTTTCGACATTGTCAAGCACTAGTCGATGTCAAATGGACTCACTCGACAGTTTTGTCATTTGTTCTGAATGGTATAATCTAGGGATTTTATGATGGTTGTCAGATGTCAACAATACATAGATATATCGACTATATTTAACATAGTTGGATAATATGACATTTTATTTTACATTTAATTAAATTTTGTGATAAATAACAATAAATGTAATAAAATAATGTATTTACAAGTGAAAAGAAATAGTGCTGCTTCCGCCGTTATAGTTTTTACACCATTTAACAGAACATTTAGTCATTTTTGGGAGATGTTTTGTTGACAAATAAGTGCTTGAGACTGACGCAAAAAACAAACGACCAAGCCTAAAATCTCCTGGTTACTGAGAAGACCGATAAAGGTACGTCCGCTTATATGTCTGGTCCAGTGGTTAATTCGTTCATGAAAAGTATGTACGACAGTCGGGAACGCCACCCGGGGCTTTCTCTATATGATTGTTCTATCTAAACACTTTGAATATTTGTATGAAAGTAGACTGCTTAAAGGTTTTTTTAAACATTTACATGCTGACTCAAGCTCAAACTAACTCAATAACACACTAACTTATATTACAACTATGGCAACCCTTAAGCCGTTTCCCGACTGATATATAAAAGTGAAATATGATAATCGGGAGCGAGTGCCCGCGTCTCTCGCCGTATTGAGAGCACATACTAACTTCAAAACACAGGATTATGCCAGCACAACTATCCGCACTTGAGCACTTATAGATTCATATATACACATAAACTTAGAGTATTTATAAAATTGCTATATCACTTATAATACCATTCGCGCACTTCTAAAGATGAAATAAAAAATAATATAGTGATAGGTATATAAATAACAAGCGGTGTGTCCGCCAGGCAAGTTCCAGATGCAGGTGCTGACGCGCTGCGGACACGCCGTGCACGAGGACTCGCCCGCGGAGGTGAGAGAGACACTGTATTTTCTATTTGTAATAATGATTTGCTTTTGATTACTACACCCTTATTAGCTCCTGCTTGTCTTACGGTGAAGGAAAACATCGTGAGGAAATCTGCATGTCTGAGAGAACTTAGCAAGTTTTCGAAAGAAAGATTTATGTAAACTCCGCTAACACGCACTTGGCCAGTATGGCCTAAAACCCCTCGTATTGAAGGGAGGTTCACACCCAAGAGTAGGACAGTAAAAGGGGTTGAATACATATTATCTCCACTTGTAACCAATTACTATGCACTACGTTGTCAAATCTTGGAAGTTGATTTTCATATAGTTATTAAAAACTAGTCTGATGGTGAAATTTTTTACGTCCCCCTTATTATTAGGAGGGGGTTGAAATTTGGTAAAAACCGCCCAATAACAATTATTTTCATGGTGTAAGGTATTTGTGGAAATGATATTAGAGCATTTTCAATATAGTTAACCGGCCAGCCGGTCCTATTATCTCGTGGGTATCAATATCCTATGGTGGTAGGTGGCGCGCGTGCTGGCGTCCTTCGCGCTGCGGCACCGCCTCACCGTCAGCACCGACACCGACGAGCACTACCTGTAGGCGGGACCTTCCACTGTTACATCCAGCCTCGGGGAGGAAAAGGAGGTGAAGGAGGGAGGATATGGAGGAGGAAGTGGGGAATGGAGAAGGAGGTGGTGGGTGGGGAGTTCAACTGAGGCTTGCTCTTAGTGTTCTTACATTTCCTGACACTAGGGAAAGAGTGCACGACAAAACTACGAATTAATATGTATGTATTTCGATTAATATGTAGATCAATAATTTTTTTATTTTATTTTTTTCAGAGAGTGGATTCTATAATTACTTTTTTTTTAAATATACTCCGACTTCAAATTGGCTAGTGACAAATTCATCCTTTAGGGGTGGAGTTTTTGGGACCACCCTTGAAATTCTATTCAATAAAAATCTATTAATACAATGAATATAGATTCATAATTGAATAAAATGCTTGCAAAAAAACAAATGAATTAAATAACTTGACCTATTTGAAGTCGCTCAAAAACTATTAAAAAAGTGCAAAACCTTTGTTTCTTCATTTAACACGAAGTAAAACTTATTCAGAATCAACTTATTATCTTATTTTACAATTTAACAAATATTAATGCTTATATAAAATCAAAAATATTCAAATAACATCTAAAATTTATTAATTTTTCTTTTCTATATTATACGAGTAGTTCTAAACACTTCAAGTTGTATACAGTATTTTTTAAGAAAGTTAAATTATAATTAATGTCACTTGGGAGTTGGGATCCTCCTTGCTTAGGATCTTCTAAACTTCTTTGTTTTATTACATGAAAATATATCGAATATTATACAACATGATAATTTTATTTCCAATTAAATTACACTTACACAATAATTTTCCTTTCACGTTATGTTTGCATATTAAATAATGGAAATATTATTTTTGTATAGTAAGTAATTTTAACAACTTTCTTTAATAGGGAATATGCGTGTGATTTAAATTAAGGTGAAATGTCATGTTAATGAGCCTATATCAATATTTTTTTATGTAATTTCCATTTGATAAAAAAAATAATTATTAAAAAATGCAAATATAAGTTGGAAATTCAAAGTAGTTAAACGCAACATCATTGGTCAGACCGAATGTGACAAACGACTCTAAAGATGCTAAAAATTGTTTAAGCAAAAGTCGCCTTTTAGCGACAAAATCTCTAAATTGGCAACATTGTGTCTGTTATTATAGACTGTGACGTCACGCCGAGAATATAATTAAAAAAATAAACTAAATTTTAGTTTTTTTTGGAGCTGGTTGTTTTTATTACAACTATAGCGATAACAATGAAAGCTATTGTATAACAAAAATCACGCATATTTATAGAACTTTTAAAATCTATTAGCTTCAGTTTGTAATCAAATGATATTTACATAACTTTACATTTCCCGACGTAAGAGATTATTTCTATTTTAAAGAAAAATAAATATTTAAACTAAATTAAGATATAATTTATTTTTTACGCAAATAGCTTACATATTAGAGATATATTCTTTTTAAGTCGAGAGTAAATAATTTTCATTCATTGTTCATAGTAATACTTATATGTATGTATGTACTTACTACGTGTTTAATATTAGTGAATAGCTTCATCTAATAGTATTTTCATTTCTAATACGTAATTTTATTTGTATTTAAATAAAGTAATAGTTTTTAGTGTCTGATGTTTGTAATTTGAAAGGTTTATTTTCTTCGTAGCTTAGAGAGAGTATAATGTTTAAAATAATATTTGGAAATTTCAGAGGCTGAGGTTTTGAATCATCTATAAATAATGCAACCAAAACAAAATTCATATTTTGGTACACTTGTATTTTGACACCATATATTAATCGAGATAAAAATCGATATTTACAGTATTTTTTCAATTCGAATAAAAAATCGATTTATTTTCCGTCCGTTTTGTTTACTTTTAAATAAAATGTATTCCACACTTAGGTAAAGGATTTTTTAATTTAACGTTTACATTATTATTAAAATAGTTTTGTTCATTTCCATATCAATTCAAATATATAAAATTAAAAACCCTCAAATATCTCTACATATATTATAAAAGTCGCATTTTTTTGGTCAAAACATAAAATATAAAGAAAATGTTATAGATAACATTCAAAATAACTGATATATTTCGACGGCAGTTTTGCAGCAACAGCAATACATATTTATGTAATTAGTTTTTATTAGCAATAAATACTAATAATTTAAAGAGCTCTCCGCACTTGCTTAAATGTCTGATGTTTTGGTGTCATCTATAAAAATTTCTTATAAAGTATAGATTTCTTGTGCTACTGTTAAATACTACTGTTAAATAAGCTACTGTTTATTCATTTTCTTATTATAAATATAGTATTTTTTTTTAATTCTAATATAGTTTTAGGGGTTCAGTACCTGCTGAGAGGTGACTCTGGCTTCATGTTGTGACTATACCTAGTTCTACTTTAGTGTAGTTTGTTTATGAACAGAATTTTATTTGTAAAATATTCTTAATAAAATGTTGTGAACTGGTGAGCTTTTGATTTTATTATTAATAAAGTGTTTTGCAACTTTTTGGCATAATTTTTTACTTTCGCCTGCAATGAGACTTATAGCATAACTAGAACACTAGGTAAGGAGTGTATTTAAGAAGAAATCAGCTCGCTAAACCATAACGTACCAGAGATATTTTGTTTGCTATTCCTTTTTATCAAGCGTTATTTTTTAATAAATACTACTTTATTTCATTAGTAGCGAAAGAAAAAAAAAATGGTGCCACCGCTCCATACAAAAGCAAGCGTTGTCCTTTTATGATAGTAAAAAAAATATTAAAAGTAAACGTTTCTCAACAAACCTAAGAGTACTGAAATGAGAAGATTCGATGTGCTCAAATAAGACGTGCATATGTACGAATTATTCTTTATTCAAATTATTTTTATTTATAAATAATAAATATGCATACCTATCTATATTTATAATTTACTTCAACCTCATTAAAATCGTGACAGTAAATGAATTCTGTAGTCGATGAAGTAATGATGATCAAATTTAATTTAAAGAGTGTTGTCGCCATGGTGTTTTTTCCTATGGCAACTCTAGTGTGAGGCGCTCTCTTCAACTTTGACAAAAAGGAATGGCGGTAAATACGTTACTTCATGACATTTCTTCAGGCGTCAGCACGAAAAATATAGTTCACTTTGGCAATAACCGCTGCCCCGGTGAGGACACTAAACGGTAGTGGTAAGATATTAGGTTTGAAGTGTTCACATAAAATTATATTAGTTGTACAGAGTTAGAGTAAAATATGTATATGTATATAACTGTAATAGAGTTATTGTTCGAATACTTTATGTAGATTCTTATAATTGTAATTAAATGCATTGGAATAGTTTATAGTTATATCTGACTTATACTGTTTTCTTTTGTTACTAATTCTAAGAGAGAATACCAGCTTTAGTTACTAATTATTATAAGAGGAAAATGTTTGGTCTTGCTAAAGTTTAAAAATGTAATAGTATAATTGTTGTGATTAAAATAGATGGTTTAATACTGTGTTTTCTTGTTATCAGAAGTGTGAAGCAACTTATGCCTACATTATGCCGCGTCGTAAGCGTACACGAAGATATTCGTCGTCGAGTTCTTCGAGCACGTCCAGTAGCAGTAGCAGTGGACGAAGTCGACGAACACGGAATAAAAGGATACGTAAGAAGTCCCCAACTGTGAGTCAAAATGTCATTTTATCGTCAGTGATTCCAGAATTCGATCCATTAGTTGATAATATAGATATGTGGTTACATGTGGTTGAAGCAAACTCTTTAGCGTTTGGTTGGTCTGATAGTATGATTAAACATCAAGCATTGCAAAAATTAAAAAACTCTGCTAAAATTTGGATAGATTCGTTGCAAAAATATGAGACATCTTGGACAACGTGGCGATGGCGAAAATGGCGTGATACTTTATCTGATACATTTCAAACAAAAAGAAATATGTTCGTCTTACTTAAACAATTGATTGATACCAAACCATTACCTAATCAATCTTTATACGAGTTTTATTTTCAACAAAAAGGGAAAATAGATAAATTACAGTTAGATTTTAAAGAACAAGACATTATAGCAATTATAGTAGGTTCAATTGGAGATATTAATATTTCAACAGCAGCTGAAGCAGGAAATTTTAAATATTGTGATGATTTAGCTTCATTTTTGCATGGTAAAATTTATGTCCAACCTGAGAAAGTGTCTGTACAGAAAAATATTTTTTCAACTAAGCCTCTTAATCGACAGTCATTGAGTACTCAATTAAATCTTAATAATAAAATAGAATCCATATCTAATAATGAAGGTAGTTCACGAAATAATTTTGTGTGCTATCGCTGTGGTGAATCTGGTCATAGAAGATTTGATTGTACACTCAATGATAAGGTTAAGTGTAATTTTTGTAATAAATTAGGTCATATAGAAAAAGTGTGCAGGTTGAAACAAAAGCCTATGCTAGAAAACGATAAAGAAGTTAAGATGATTGTAGATTCGAAGACAAAGCATAAGTTTTATAAGACTGTATATTTAAATGGTATAGAAAGTGAAGCATTTTTTGATATGGGTAGTGATTGTTCATTGATTACATGTGATTTGGTTAAAAAGTATAATTTCAAAACGTTTAAACTCGAGGAACCTATTAATTTGGTAGGTTTTACTAGTGAGTCTAGTTTTCAAGTTTCGCAAGCTATATCTGGTAGTTTAAAGGTTGATGACATTGAACTTAGTATAGTTTTATATATTATTGATTCATTATCGAGTTGTAATATTTTGATTGGACGAAATTTTACAGAAGATAAGCGTATTATGTATAAACGTATAGGTGATTTATTAACATTTTCACCAGTTCAGCAGTTTAATGTCGCGGCTATAGATAATAATAATATTTCAATAGAAAATCGGAATGATTTGGTTCTTAATAAAATTTTCTCGGAATATAGTAAATGTATTTCTAAAGATCTAGCTACTTTAGGTAAAACTAGCGCAGTTGAGTTAGAAATTGAATTGAATTCAAGTAGGCCTGTTTGTCAGAGACCGTATAGAATGTCTGAGTACGAAAGAGAAACTACCCGCAAAATAATTGATGATTTATTAAAAAATAATATTATTCGTAATAGTAATTCTGCGTATGCAAGTCCAGCATTACTAGTAGATAAGGCATCTGGAGAAAAGCGTTTATGCATAGATTATAGACAATTAAATAAGGTCACTGTAAAAGACAAATATCCAATGCCTATCATTGAGGACCTCATTGACAGATTGAGAGGGTGTAAATATTTTAGTTCACTTGATTTGAAATGTGGTTATTATCAAATTTGTATTAAATCTGATTCCATTCATAAAACGGTATTTGTAACGCCGGACGGTCATTACGAGTTCGTAAGAATGCCGTTCGGCTTATGTAATGGACCGGCAATTTTTCAAAAGTTAATGGACAGAGTTTTAGGAAAATTAAGATTTGGGAAAGTCATCTGTTACATGGACGATATTTTAATTATATCAGAAACAATTAATGAAAATGTAGAAATCTTACGTAAAGTATTAGATATTTTTCAACAAAATAATTTAACTATTAACTTGAATAAATGTATGTTTTTTAAAACTAATATTTCATTTTTGGGATATGAAATCTCTGAAAATGGGGTACGTCCTAATTCTAGAAAATTAAAAGCTATCCAAGATTTTCCTACCCCAAAAACTATTCACCAGTTAAGACAATTTTTAGGGTTAATTAATTATTTTCGAAAGTTTATAAAAGATTGTGCTATGCTGTCTAAGCCTTTAACTAATCTCTTAAAAAAGATTCAATCTGGCAATGGGGTCCACTACAAGAGCAAGCTATTAAAAACCTAAAGTTAGCATTAATAGATAATGCCATATTAAGTATTTTCGATCCTAAATATCCAACATGTTTATATACGGATGCGAGTCGCGATGGAATCGGTTGTATATTGGTTCAGTGCACAGATTCTGGTGAAAAACCCGTATATTTTTATAGTCGTCAAACTAGTAACGACGAAAAAAAATATCATTCCTTCGAACTTGAATTATTAGCTGTAGTAGTAGGATTACAGAAATTTAGACACTATTTATTGGGTTGTAAATTTAAAATTATAACGGATTGTAACGCTGTACGTTATGCATTAACTAAACAAACAATCTTGCCGCGTATTAGTAGGTGGGTATTGCAAACTCAGGAATTTACATTTGAGGTTATTCACAGACCAGGTGCACAAATGAAACATGTTGATGCGCTAAGCCGAAATCCAGTTCCCAATGATATAGTACAAACTGTAGATAATATTATGTCAATTTCAGAAGGTGACTGGCTTTTAGCAGTCCAATTACAAGATTCGAATATCTGTAGTATTAGAGATATCCTACAGTCAGGTGAGGCCGAGAATAATAAACGTATTTTTCGGGAATATGAGCTAGTAGGTAACAAAGTATTTCGGTCGACTGAATATGGGCGACGATGGGTAGTTCCAAAGTCATGTATTTGGCAAATAATACGGATAAATCATGACGATGTAGGTCATTTTGCGGTAGATAAAACAGTCGAAAGAATTAGATCAAAGTATTGGTTTCCGAAACTAAAAAGAACTGTACAGAAATATATAAATAATTGTCTTAATTGTATATATTATAAAAATATTCATGGAAAAAAACCAGGAAAATTATATCCTATTCCAAAATACGCTAGACCATTCCATACGCTTCATATAGATCACGTAGGCCCTTTTATAGAATCAACACGGAAAAACTCTCATTTATTAGTCATAGTAGATTCATTCACAAAGTTTGTGTTCATTTCAGCAGTTAAAAATACAAAAAGTAAAATTGTTCTCAACGAGTTAGATAAAATATTTAAAGTATTTGGCAATCCAAAAAGGCTGATATCTGATGCAGGTACAGCTTTTACATCTAATTTATTTAAGACTTACTGTAACGATAGGGATATAAGACTTCATGTTATTGCAACGGCTATGCCTCGTTCGAATGGGCAAGTAGAAAGGTATAATCAAACTATTCTGGAAGCCCTACGGGCATTAGGTGCGGATTCTAGTAATAATAAGTGGGACGAACATATTACAAAGATACAGCAGGGTATAAATAGTACCATAAATAAAACCACATCAGCAGTGCCAAGTGAGATATTTTTTGGATATCGAATTAGAATGAATAGTGATAAAATCGCTGACGATGACAATTCAGAGACTTTGATTGATGTTACTACTTTAAGAAAAACAGTGGATGAAAAAATAAAAATAGAGGCCGAAAAGCAGAAACTAGCGTTCGATGCAAGACGAAAGGAGGCTAAAATTTATAAAACTGGAGATTTAGTAGTTATAAAAATTTCCAGTCAGTCAAATGATGGTAAAAGTACCAAACTAATGCCTGTGTACAAAGGCCCTTTTCAAGTCGTAGAAGCTCTAGGTCATGATCGATACAGAATTATGGATATGAGAGGATCTGAAAGAAGTTCCAAACGCTATGATGGGATTACCTGTGCTGAGAATATGAAACCATGGATTCATATTAATAATATGAAGGATGAGTAAGCCCGGATGTTGTCAAAATGCAGGTAACATCAATAATCTTAATATTCTAAGCTATTCAGAATACATACGTATCTCCCAGTTTGTTAAAATTCATATAATTTCATGTAATATTAGTAAAATATTTTAAAAAAAGTAAAATATATATATATTTACAATATGTACATACAAAATATACGAGTATATTACATAGATATTGTTTAATGCAGTCGCTTCGAAAAGTAGTGAGATATGAAATGAAGGATGGTATGGTGGAAAGTCCTCGGAACAGGATGCTTTGGATAAATGGTAATTGGTGGCTAATGATATGTACATCATTTAGCTTAGCAAACCATTGTAAAAGCGCTGCCATATCAAGAAGTTTCATATAACACTATAATAATTTTAGTTGATGGTAATTGGTGTTACAAGAACTAACACTGATACAACTGAAATAAATATTTGATATTTGTATTAATGCAATGCTAATATTTTGTTCTCAGCTCCTGCATCAAACTATAATGCATTCAGGGGCGAATGCATGTGCAGGACGGCCGGATGTTGTCGCCATGGTGTTTTTCCTATGGCAACTCTAGTGTGAGGCGCTCTCTTCAACTTTGACAAAAAGGAATGGCGGTAAATACGTTACTTCATGACATTTCTTCAGGCGTCAGCACGAAAAATATAGTTCACTTTGGCAATAACCGCTGCCCCGGTGAGGACACTAAACGGTAGTGGTAAGATATTAGGTTTGAAGTGTTCACATAAAATTATATTAGTTGTACAGAGTTAGAGTAAAATATGTATATGTATATAACTGTAATAGAGTTATTGTTCGAATACTTTATGTAGATTCTTATAATTGTAATTAAATGCATTGGAATAGTTTATAGTTATATCTGACTTATACTGTTTTCTTTTGTTACTAATTCTAAGAGAGAATACCAGCTTTAGTTACTAATTATTATAAGAGGAAAATGTTTGGTCTTGCTAAAGTTTAAAAATGTAATAGTATAATTGTTGTGATTAAAATAGATGGTTTAATACTGTGTTTTCTTGTTAAGAGAATCGGAGAGCGGAGCCCAAGAGAAATAGGCCGGCTTAAATAGTAGGTACTGTCACAGACACAAGTTCAAAAGTGCTTATATGAAGTCTAATTGAATAAATCCACTAATACAAAGAAATTGGCCGACTATTTTGGGTTGATTGATTTAGTCTAAATAGACAATAGATAGTATGTATCCTAAAGATGAAAAAAAAAGAAATTTTATAAATGTACAACACTAATTTCGACGGTATTATGTTAATCATGTGGCGGCGGCATCTTTGATGTGTGCCGACAGACGATGCGCCGCCTGTTGTCAAAGGTACCGCTCGGCACGTGTAGAGGCTATCCCGACCTTGAATTACATACTTACGATTAAGCATGGAAATGATTGCTACTTTTAAATCATTATCATATGATAAAATTACGTATATTTTTCACGTGATTTCACCTGCTACTTTTCACAGGCAATGATTTTTTATTTCGACGGTCTGGTGTCACACTTTATATTATTTGCTATTAAAATGAAGTATTAGTAGGGGAGCCCAAGAGGGGATTTTCTTTAGACGCAGAATTTTTAAAAAGGGTTATTTTCACCAATGAATGTTCTTTTCATAGAACAGGCGTCTTTAACAGCCGGAATGAATATGTGTGGTCGACGCTAAATCCTCACGCCAATAATCCGTGATAACCTTTTGCGACGGTGTCAAGCCTGTATCACTCGTGGAGGCCGTCACATGGAACAACATCTCCATCACAGCCATCGCATTGGCGTCCTCATCGAATAACAGACTACCTACTTACAAAATACAAATTATTAAGCGTAGTTTGAACTTTGAGGTCAACTGCGTTCATGACCTTATGACGTCACCAGTATTGCTATGTAAGTTTCACAATTATGAAATATTTTAAATTTTTAAACGGGGTAATTTTTTTTTACTTGGAATTTGATTTTTTTTACATAAATAGAATCGAATCGCGATACCTAATAATACCTTCACGGGTCGGACAGGGTTTTTTTAACACACTGTATAAATATGTGCACTCAAGTCACAAATGTGTAACTTATAAAGAGCTTGTAGTCAGGATAAATCTATACATATAATAAAATTCTAAGTCGAATCTGTACATTAAATATTTTTTGTAAAATCCTATTGAAATAGTCATTATTATCGATACAGAGGCCGAATATATAGTTTGAGAATTTTTGTCTGTCTGTCTGTCTGTGATCCCATTACGAGAAAACCACTGGACAGATTTTGATGAAGTTTGGTATGATGATAGCTGGTTATTCGAATCAACATATAGGACCTTACTTACTACGGACGGGAAAATATCTCATCTCTAAGAAATCAATCATAAACGTCAAAACGTAACTAGGGACGAACCCGAGCCGAGCGAGGGTGAGTCGCTAGTAAATCATAAAATGCTAACATGCCATCTATGAATAGGAAGTACAAGCTTATTACTTGTTGGTTGATAAATCAACGGTAAAATTGTGAAACTAAATAAAACACAAACATTGTCAACACATTTTATTCCAGTAAAAAGCGTAGAATCGTGGCATTAGCGGCGTCCATTTCTATGAACAACATCGTATTTTTTAATAAATAACTGGTTCCAAAGAACTAAGTAGTAACTTAACGCAACTGACTAGTCAATACGATCACACGCCTTCGTTTTAATTAATATTACTATGAGTTCTGCGCATGAGATTTCTTCTACGACAATTTTTGTTGTTAGTAACAAATAAAATAGAAAATGGCAATACAAAACGGCCTATAACATTTAAAAAATGTCTTTTTTTTATAATCGACTTAAAAAGGGGATAGAACCTTTGTGGTAAGTTAACGTCCCGCCATTTTAATTTTTTCCTTGTCTTACGGCGCACAATAATATTGGTATAAATGAATAGCTGATGATATTAAAACAAATAAATAAAAACATAATAATATGGTATCTGTTCTAAAGTGTCGTCACATATTCAAGCTATTTGAAAGTAAAGATCGTTAAATGAAAACGATGATAACCATTAAAAACTGAACTAATTAGGTACTTAAAGTGTATTTTAAAGTTCTGAAATATCTCAAAATATTTCAAAAATGACACCAAGGATGCCAAATTACTCGTATTTTTTGCTTATCTGTTTTCAAAAATTAAAATGGCGGCGATTTGCTAATGACAGCTTTAAAAATATCTTCAAAGTTCAAACCCTTTTTAAGGATCGTAAAGATATTTCATGCGCGATTCAAATACATTTTTTGACTAATTTTGCTTATTTTTTGGATTGGATTGTTTATACAATAACTGGTAACTATATGTATGTTAAACACACAATTTCGTAAAAATTCCATCAAATGAAACATCTATAAATAACAGCGCAAGCGAGCTAGAGTAACGTAATACTTTGAATCACAACATTTTGTCCTCACTTATAATAATAATATAAATTGTGCAGGTTCGAGTCTTGGTTTGTCCAAAATTATTAATGTGGTATTACAGTATAATCATTCTCAGTAAGAACAAAACCAACTTTAAAAAAAAAGGAAGGATTTTTTCCCTCAAAATATAATGTTAGGTATGTTATTTGTGTTGTTGGTTTATAGCGCTGTTTTTGAATCCATAACTATGAAACGGCAAATTACATCTAATCATTGGTGATAGACACATCACAAGCGCTTGATATCACGAAGTTAAGTACAAAATATAAAATATTAAATAATAATAATTTACAAAAGACACTAAATAAAACTATGTTTTCGGATTTTTTCGCCAATTTACTTAGATTCGGGAACTAAATTCCCGACGTTTAGAATGCTTTACAGCAATCATGGTCACGGGAGAGACTGATGATTGCTGTAAAGCATTCGAAATGAAAACCAAAAAAATTTAAATAAATCCGCGAAAAATCGAAAAACATAAGTTTTATTTCAAATGTTAAATATACGTGTAAATCTAAGAAAAACAATAATTAATTTTAGTCCCATATAGTTATAATCTCTGCCTTCACTAGCGGGAGCTGACGATATACAATAAACATTCTAAAAAGAGAATTTACTAGAAAACATCAACAAGGCACTAAATCTATGATAAAGTGTCATTTTTACATCATTTTAATTCAATTATTTTAGAAAAGGATGCTGTGAGATTAGATATTTGTGCAAATATTGAGATGTGAAAGTTGCGATTACTAAATAATTCTAATATATAATATATTAATAAATATTGCTTCAAAGCTAGAGTATAATTACAAAACTTTTTATAATATAATCCTTACAGGAATATTAATATGGCGAAGTAAATAAATAAATGTAATTCTAAATAAATAAGAATATAAGCCAGTGACCGTACTGCACTGTGACGTCACAACAGCGTGCGAGTGAATGTTCACTGTACGGTGTTCACATTCTACAATCACTATCGATAATAGAAAACTATCACATATGACTATTCTTTGTCTCGTGGCTTTTAAGCGCTTTAGATGAGCAGTTTACAGCGCCAATGGCGCGCCGAAAATAGAAAACTAAACAATATATAAAAATGACATATCCAAGAGTTACGATTCACGTCACGTGATCAGAATATGTCACTCGCGCGTATTTTTAACACACTATTGTTTCCTTCAATTTTGGCAATTGATTTTAACTTATTTCTTATTCCTCATGTTCTATTAATTTAAAAAATTGAATATGAAATCCAGATATAAAAGAACCTAAACCCATCGAGTCGATGATGGAGGTGGATCATGGAACTGTTTAATTATTAGCAAAACCATCTAGTTAGGCCTCATTTAATTCACACGTCTAAAGTATTATATTATTACCTACAGTTATTCAAAAGCGTGTTTTCTGATATTATAAAACTATAACAATAAGTTTCTATGACGATATCGATTATAAAAGCAACTCGCAGCTCGCAGTTTACACGGAGCTCTTCATTTCCTGCTTGACGCATCCCTTGAAGGCTTCCCACCCCTCGTTCTTGGCGTACGACTGCAGACATTACAAACATAATGGGAAATACATCTCAAAAATAAGTAAGAAACATACACACGCGTATACACAAACTGTTATATTTATAATAGTAAGTCAATATTTACTTCATGAAAACAATATTTGGAGCCAAGAATATTTGATACTTGACAGCTATTAGAGCAATTGTTCAGTTTCTCTTGGATACCTTTTCCACCTTTTCCGCCGGCTTGGAAAGCAGAGAACTGCTTTTCTTTTCTGCCGCTCTTTAAATTGACGATTCAAAAGTGCTTGTAATAAGTCTCAGCAGAAGCTGAGAAGAATTGGCGAGACAAGAGAAACTAACAGTTGTTCTTTTAAATATCGAAGTTACATTTATTTTATTAACATATTAATACAGATAGCCCGCATATGAGTCAAAATATCTTAATTCCGCACATTTCCATCAACAAGAAACTCTTGAACAGTGTAACTTTATCAGAACAACGTGATCACCTTGAACCCGCGATGCAGACGGTCCTTCATGATGGCGATGAACTCCTTGTAGCTGAGGCGGCCGTCGCCGTCCGCGTCGAAGATGGCGAACACGGTGGCCACGAGGTGCGCCGACTGCGACTGCCCCGTGCAGATCTTCACCGCGCGCTGGAACTCGTCTGTAGGACACGAGGGTCAGAGCTCGTCAGAAATGAGGGTAGAGAAGCCCATGTCAGGGCTTCAGGAGTTTGTTGTATAGCAGGGGCAGGGAATGAGTAATGACCCTGCGACGTTTCATGAAGACGGGGGAAGTTCCGTTGGGTTTCAGTGGGTAGTAGTGGCTTCGCCGGTGAGTCCCACATAACCACCTGTATGTATGCAGGGTGTCTCTACTGTTCTCATTCGAAGTTAGTTATTAAAAATAGAATATTTATTAATATACAATACTACCTAAGGATCCGATATAATAAACACTCGGTCTAATTATATCAAAGGAGCATCGTACATATTTTGGAAACAGAAATTAAAGAATAAAGTCACGAGTATTAAAATCTAAAGAGCACAGGTAAGCAATTCACGATCCAATAAAGCGCAATGTCCGCAATGTCGACTGTGGGATTAATGTTTGTTCCAACCTACTTTGCTAAAAACAAATACTTATCTAAATTGAAGCAAAAAGCAAACTATAGTATTGTTATTTTAGAGCTTTATCAAACATAATAGTTATCTCAATTATAAGGTACTTTGAAGGACACAACCCTAAAATCAGAGACATTGCTATTATAAATTCCATAATTATATTTTTCCCAAAGTAAACAACAAAAAGCAAACCTTTAGAGATGGGATGGTCGGCGAGCGTGTACATGCGCATGGCGATGGTGAAGTCCTCGAGGTTGTTGAGGAACTGGCAGAAGGTCTTGAACTCTTGGAAGGAGATGCCCCGCACGCGCTCGCGCTGCAGCAGCCGGTCCAGGTACATGTCGTAGGAGTCCGTGTCCAGGTACGTGTACCGCAGCAGGATCTTAGCGAAGTCCACCTCTGAGATCGTCTCGTGGCCTGTCGAGTTGCGGACTTCTTTTTATGTCTACCTATTAAGTTTTATTTGAACCTTGGCCTTTTATTTGGCCTTTTCTTCCTTCCAAATGAAAGCATATAATTCCTTATTAATTTTAGAAGTTGCTTCTTTAGTTACTGCGCTAACCAAGTTAGTTTAAAATACAAGTGGAGAGGGGAAGGGGGGGGGGGAGTCTCATAAGCGTCCGACAGTTCAGTCAGAGGCGAAGTCAAGAAACGCACTGGAAAGTGTCATGTGGGTTGCTCCTGGTACTTCTCTGACAGCAGAGTGGACTGTGGAGCAACCCCATGGTTGTTGTGGTCTGCTTCGGCAGACCTGCCGTCGGAACATCGTAAGCGATCCTGAGACGCCTAATTAAGACGGGGGAAGTTTGTTGGATATAGTGGGTAGTACTGAATTTTCTAGTCGGTGATTCCCACATAACCAACTGTATATTTACAGGTGGTATACGTAACTGCATTAAAAAAACCACATCAAAAAAAGGTGTTCTTCAGCATCAGGTCTTATATGTATTACCTTTGGAGAACTCGTGGAATTCGAGCTCGAGCACTTCAGTCTGCAGGTTCTCCATGAACTGGCGGAAGCCCTCGAATTTCAGCTCGTTCGTGCCTTTCTTGCCGAAAAAATGCACCTATAGATAGAAATTCAGTTTTCTTAAATTTTAGGTTGTATATTAATTATTAATTGTATTTTTTTTAAATTCCTAATTAAATACTTATCACAAAAATGCCTAAAAATTTATTTAACTGATTTTAGATCAGGTAAAAAGGTGCCAGTAATATTTCATAATATATCAGTTATATAACTGATATAAATCATATGTTTGTATGTGTGACTGTCTTGGCGGTCTAGTGGTTAGCGTATAGTAGTTGCAGATACAGATAATTCTTGAATGAGAATGTTCTGTCAAAAAATTATAAGATTCAGCTCGGTGATGGAAGGTTAGCAGCGTTATAACCCCGTGCCTCAGAGAGAGAGCACGTAAAACCATCGTTCCTACGCCTGATCTATCATCGGTCGTGTTGAATTGTCGGAGTTTGAGAGTGACAGGAATAGAGAGTGTACGTCGTGTCTGTGCGCACACAGACTATATCTCCTGGCTAGTCTCAATGAGAATGACCGTCTTGGCCGAGTTCGGTCAGGACATCATCATGTACATATTCATTATGTATATATAATGTACACATTATGTATGTACGTGTGTACCTGCAGCAGCGTGTCGACGTCGTGCCGGCGCTGCAGGCCCTGGTCGTCGGGCGCGTCGGCCGCGGCGCCGCGCTTGCCCGCCCACGCGAAGCTGAAGATCTTCTCCATCTACACACAGACATACAGACATACATTACTTTATGTTATATATTTGTGCGTATATATTAAGTTTTCGTATAAGTACAATCGTACAAATGGTTGACATTGAGTTGTACATTGGGGGTCAGTAATGCCCGGCAATCCAACCGGGCGCGAAGCTAAGAAACGCACAGGGAGGTTGCCCACTTCGGTGGGCGGTGGGAGGTGGCCCTCTTCGGGAGGCGGTGTACCATGCGGGTTGCTCCTGGTACTTCTCTGACAGCAGAGTGGACCTTGGAGCAACCCCATGGTCGTTGTGGTCTGCCTCGGCAGACCTGCCGTCGGGGCGTCGTAGTTGAATGCGTAAGCGATCCTGCGACACCCCATTAAGACGGGGAAGGTTTTGTTGGGTTTTAGTGGGTAGTACTGGCTGTATTACGCCGGTGAGTCCCACACGTCGTGCGTAAATGCATTTCCCAACGTTAAAACAAAAAAAGGTATCGATCACAAATAAATCAAATATTTTATGTTTAAAATAATTTTGATTTGATTTTTTATTATTATATTATTTTTACATTAATATAAAAAATTGGATTTAGTATGTTTTAGTTAAACTTATTAACATTGAATTAGAATTTAGCAGTAATATTGTATGTTAGCGTGAAGCCACTCGTAATGTTGCACATTTATCGAATATCTGTGAGAACCTGTTAAACACTGAAAATATAAAAATTGATTAATATATTTTAAGCTTAAAATGAAAATACGACAAATAAATATGAACTCTCATAAAACATTTTACTTTTTTATAAAAAGCATTTTGACAGTATAAAAGGAAGTCAGAAGTATTAATTAGCGTAAAGCGATATATTAAAAAAAAAACAAATAATAAAATCTAAACGAAGCTCTGCACATTCAATAACAACTTACAAGTGAAGGTGATACGGGTTTGGTTTCGGCTTGAACCACCTTCTGTTTCAGCACAATCGACGGGACTAGACCTTGCAACTACAATATATTCATCTAATACACATGTTACATATAATACATAATTTAAATAAAAATAACTATATAAAGCTGTACAATACAAGAAAATAATAATAGAATATAAAATAAGCAGAAAACAAAAGAATTTTGAAAAAGAAATAAAAATATCGATTTTCTGTGGTTGGTTTTGAATTTTGTCATCTGTGACAGAAATGATTTAATGCCATTATGACAGTAGTTTGGGCGGGAAACGCAAATGTGGGCGGAATAAACATTCATAAAAAAGGAAGAATGTTAATATTTTTAATTCTATTACACCAATTATAAAATTGTATAAATGGCAAGCCATTTATACAATAATATAATTTTTTGTGACTTTATGTGACCAAAAGTGTTTCCCTGAGACATATGAATAAATAAGTCCAATATTCTAACCCTCGATCAAGATTTCTAGAAAATATAAGCCTTAGCCCAAAAGGAAACTCCTGATTGCAGTATTGGTAAAAAAATTTGGCACAAGTCGTGAGCAATAATTTCAAATTTTTAATTTTAATAATACATTTGTACAAGAATAAGATTATAGAAATGGGTGATGATTACACAGGGACGAAACTCGAAAACACTGATGCCCTTAATACAATTTTTTCTTACAATCTTATCACACCAATATTATAAAGAAGGTTCGTGTGAATTAAAATGTTGAGTGCTTCTTCAGTCTGGAATGGCTTAACAAAATTGAATGAAATTCGAAATGGAGATTCGAACATCAAAGTTTTCTTTTAAAAAAAAGCTCACAAATCAATTTAGATCAGTTTTGAGATAAATGGAAAATAGCAAGACAATCAGAGTTAATACAATCATTTTTATATTGAAAAATTGTACTAAGGGTCCATTAAAATGTTTAATGTACATCAGCTGAGTAAGCGCGGGAAAATAAGATAAAATTTAAATTTAGTCTGTGCTCACGTCAAATGCCGGTAATTAAATGGAAATGAGAGACAGAAATGGCAGAATATAAACGAATTTAGCAAAATAAGTCCGTCCACTCACGGCTCTCTCGCTGTTCGCGTCGAGCTCGCGGTCCTTCAGCGACCCGCCGAGGAGACGTTGGATCTATTTACGTTATGTTAAAACAACTTAAGTTTAACATAAAAATATAAATAATAATAAATAAAATATTACAAATCAAAATATATGTATGTATGTAAATATATAACCTATAACAAAAATGCATCTTATATTATAAAAAGTCTAATATAAAATTATTATCTACAACTAAAGTGCAATTATAAAAGAGCAGTGCAAATATTTTGGCATGTGGATAAAAAAAACAAAAATTATAAAAAAAATAAGTACTTATATGACCCGTTCCAGTTTCTATTGGAGGTCATTTAAAATCTGTGCATAAGCAGGCACTAGCTGTGCTGTTCTAACATCCAAATATTATTTAAATTTACCTATAAACAAGCTTTGTGTATTTTATTGATGATATATTTTTACCTTCATTGTAAGATGTCTTCTATTCAACCGAAAAGTAATTATGATGAAAATTATGATGCTCTTATATACATTTGCTGTTTTATTACAACCTATTTTTTTTAAATCGATTTTGCTGGAACTACTTTATTCATGTCTCAAAAATGTAAGCGAATTAGAATATTTACTTTTTTTTAAATTCCTTTAACTTTTTTTCAGGCTATTGAGTAATTATTGTTGTGTGGAAATAAAAATACTAAAGAGCGAATGTGAATGTGAACTATCTATAATACTTCAGTCGTTCACTTTCATTCACATTTCGTAACAAAAAAACTGTTGTGTTCAATTACTACAAAAATAATATAAATTTGAATAGATATTATAATAATTGCAGTTTTTCTCTATTGTCTGTTACACTATTCTTATAAAAAAAATCCATTCTCTTTATTTAGCTTCACTCATCGCTTGACTAATCGTGTGCTGTATACGAACGTGTATGATGTGTACGAGTCACTTACGACTAGAAACTCATTTTTGTCGACGCGCTGGTTGCCGTCCGTGTCGAACATGTTGAACGCTATCTGGAACCCCGACGCCGGCTCTGGAAATAGTCAGGCGAACAGCTTTTTTTGAGTGTAGTCGAGAGTGCGTCGAAGGTATTAAATGCTTCTAAACCACTGATGCTCTGTAAGCAGTCACTTGAAATTTAATATTTATTTAATATCACATATATAATTATGTATCTCACTATATTAGTCCAGTCAAATAAGGTCTGAAATCCAAATTTGGCCCTCAACTTTGCATTTTTGATATAATGTAGTTTTAATGATACAAAAATAATGTGTAAGGTTTTCGTGTCATTAACCCTCGGCAAGGGTTGAAAAAAAAAAATTCAAAAATGTTTTTTCGCAATTACTCAAAAACGGTAAAAATTAGACAAAAAAGTTTTAGTAAAAATGTGTAGAGCTTAAAATTTTACATTAAAAAAATATCATGACTTTTTTCCTCCGGTCAAAATTAACCGGTTATGGAGGTTTTAAGTTTAAGGGACGAACGAGGAAATTAAAATTCGCTTATGTTTCTACTAACTACGATTTTTTAAAATTTACGTTTACGTGATTTAAATTCTGCCATTTGTATTTATCAAAGTATAAATATTGGTGTACTTAAAACAATGTTTTCACTTTCTACCATTAATTGTAGGCCATCATCACGTATATAAAAATAGCGCTATCTTAGCATATTTTGTCTTTATAGACCAATATTGTTTGGAGTACTTACTCGTTAAGATGGACAGCAGAAACAAGTACTCCGTGTATGAAATGATTCCTGGAATATAAAATCAATATATTAGTTTAATAACAAGGCTTAAAACGTAATATTTAATACTGTAGGGGTAATATTTTTTCCCATAAATATATCCATAATATTTGTCCCATGAATCTGTCCTGGTGGTTTGCTGTAAAGCATTCGAATCATCGAGAACAAAAAGGGAAAATAAAATGAAATTGCAAAAATATGAAAGAAATAGCTTCTATCACTACCTTTATCCCTCATATTGCGGAACATCTGCGAGGAGCCCTTCTTCAGGGACGGCACTTGGTCGCGCAGCTGCTCTATCTCTTTAGCGGTCAGGATCCGCCGCTTCAAACGCGCTGGAAATTAACATTGGGCATTTTTGTGGGGCTTATGTTGTGTTCACATTTGATAAGATGGTTTTTATAAAAATAATGAGAGAAGTAAATCTTCAAAGGTAATGAAAAATATATAGACCCTTCTATTCTTTCTTTCTTCTTTTTTTATTCTTTTCTCGTTTATTTTTTCTTTATCTAGATTTATTATATTAAAATATAAAATGGATATCCGTTTTTGAGACAGAAATAAATACGTAAATAATTTGAAATAATACGGAAACTCAATTGGGATATATTTTTGTAGTTTATAATTAAAAATAAAGCTAGTTTAGATTTATCGAATAATTGTTTTAATATTCAGTAAGCCACGAGTCAGTAAGTGCGTACCTTATTCGCTTATTTGTGACAAACAATTCCAAAAATTACAGAAGGTAGTATCACTCACGCCTAGGTTCCTGTTCCACCACGGACTCCAGGAAGTCCTGCGGCGTCATGTACAGCTGTCCGCCGTACTCGACGCTCGCGAACTTGATGAAACGACGCTCTCGAGATGTCAGCTTCACCGATTTCACCAATTCTTCCGGTTGCTGTAATCAAAATTTAATATAATTAGAAGAGAGAATATATGTAAGCTTTATTTACACATTTTTAAAGAAATCAATTTGTGAAGTGAAATGGATTAAATTACAACTTATATTACAGAATACACTACAATTTTCACGTCGAATAAGATTAATTAGTCATCTCTTGCTGTCATTGATACATGCACTGAACTGTGTAGTCTAGAACTTTAGTGAAAGTAGAAAGTTATATTATCCTAGATATTATAATATAAAGAATAAATGATCTGTAGCGATTTTAATATGATTTATGTTATTATTTACAAGTTATTTTCGAGCTTAACACGCATACACACACATAAGCACACACACACGCACATATACACGCACACACACCTCTCTTTTTTCTCTTTTTTCGTGACCAACGTCTGACCACAATCATCAAGCAAGTAGATGGTCGCTGCAAGTTGCAACCATGATCTCGACCGTGGTCATTGTGTATTTTAGGCTCTTCCAGTAACAGTTCATGTGTATCAATGAATTCGACAATTGTGGTCTGGCGTGTTTCATTTTAAATAAAAATAGTAGAATTATTGTCTATAAAACACAAAGTTTACATAACAGTGAACTATCTATCACCAGTGAACGTTACAATCTACAACTGAAGCGTTGTAATACAGGCGGTAACCCCGTTCCGTTTAGTTCACTAAATCATTTTAACGACTCTATTAATTTCTTAGTACATACAACTACAAATCCTGACCTAGCCTTGTTTTATTTTGAAGGGCATTTGCGCTCGATAAATATCTTACATAGAGACGCGAGACCGACCCTTTTATACTAATCCTAACTAACTAACCTTATGTGCTTGTTCCTGTCACACAACTAGCTGTAGAATATTTAATTCAATTCAATTCTTTAGGTTTGTGGCTTCTAGGAGTGCCGTTGTAGAATATTTAACCGACTACAATCTTTTTGTAATTATGTGTATGTCAGAATGTGTATTTCAGAATTCTTTTTTTAATAATAGGTAAATCAAGAATAGTCTCGTATAAATAAAAAAAAGTTTAAGCGATTGAAGTTGGTGTGCTTATCTTTTTAGTAAAACATAATTTTACACTTAGATCGAATAAGAAATGTCGAAACACCATTTTTTTTTCATTTATATGTTACCTACTAGAATCAAGATAGTCAAATTGTGAAGTTACCACTTGCACGGAATACAGTTCTGCTGACAAAAATCGATAAAAATATTAATTAATATACATTATAATTCTTTTACAACGTTGTAGAGAAAGTGAAACAAAATAATACACGTGGTCGTCTAACGAGAAGAACATTTTCAATGGACTCTAATGGGTGACAGAAATAGCATCGAACCCACTGTCTTTGGCTTCCTTCCGAATATTTTGGTCGCGGAAAACTCGCGTCGAATTTCCGCATTGTTCATTTTATGATTTAAATAGATTTTAAGTGGGAGGTCCGAATGAAGGCGGGGTGCGGCGTTGCGGTGATGTACATTGTACATCGTGTGTCTAATCCTCTTGAATTGTTTTTTTTTCTTTATTGGCTTATATTTGCGTTAACAGACGCAATCCATTCTGCCAGTGTCACGTTTTGTGAGGAAGACACGAATGAGATTGAGCGGTAATTTTGAAATTTGGCAACTTTAATGTGGAATTAAAACTATAAATTAATGATCGGTCTACACTCTACAGGAGTAACCTACAGCCATAATAAAATAATTACGTAATACAAAAATGACACATTGATTGAGAATGAAAATATTTACATAATGAAAACTATATTATAATTTAATTTTATTATCTACTAAAAATCATTTTATCTAAGTTTAAAATGTCAATATATGACACTTCTAATAAGACGTTTCAAATAAGTATGTTTGTTGTCTGCTTGTTTATTTGTTTCTTTATAGCGTGTGCAAATGTTGTGACGTAGTTCATTATAATAAAATAAAAAACCTTTTATTTCACTACTAACAATCAACGAATACATTACACACATTTAATAGACGTAGTTCATTAAAGTAAGATATATGGCGTAAGAGTTGTATGGAATAGTGGTAACTTATGCTGTAGGGTGTGGGTTCATAGTTCATACCGTCAAATGCGACTTTATACTACCTATCGCGGTCTGTTTAAGCGCAGATCTGAGAGCTGCTATTGTATAAATAAAAATTCATTAAAAAATCCGAATTCCAAAATACCAATTAAAACAAGAATAATAAACCACCATAAAGGAAAAAATTCTTTATTAACCGACTTCCAAATAGGAGATGGTTCTCAATTCTTCGTAATCTTTTTTTTTCTTTTTTTAAGTCTTCGAGTAATCGGTGAATATACAATTTAGTACCTGTTAGTTCTATATTCGCTGAGAAACAGAACTACTACATGAGATCGCTATTTAATATGCATAACATATTTCCTGACTGCCTCGTTGGTCTATCACTAGTGGCTGCTTTAATCATAAGATCATGGAGAGATTAGATCAGAGATCAGAGGATGCAGAGCATGGAGGTTCTGGGTTCGAGTTGTAAGTCAGGTTGAATATCTTATTGAGGTTTTCTGTTAAGATACTTTCAGTAGCCGTAGGAAGGAAGTCGGGAAGTTGGCGATATTTTACCCGGAAAGCTATCGGTCCTGCGCTTGATCTATCACCGGTCGTGTATCATCCCATAGGACTTTTAGAGAAAGAAATAGACACTGCACTAGTATTTGCGCACACACGCCGTCACTAGTCTTACAATCAGTGAAAGTGTCCACTTTGGCTGAAACTGATCAGAAGGTTATTATTATTACATTATAACATATTTTCGACAACTGTCAAGAAAATAATTACGAGTCAAGAGTACAAGTCATTGAAGAAGAAACTTAAGATATTACTCAAGGTGAACTGCAGCTTGACTAGATATGAATACCAACAACCCTATATCCCAGAATAAAATTGTAACACCTCCAGGTAAATTTCTAAGAAATTAGTCAAATTTCTAAGAATCTATTGTTAACTGTAACGCCGGCGTGTCCGCGGTCGTGGAGGGATTAAATATATGTTCTAGATCACAAGATCACGATCACGAAGATCTGCTTTAATGTGAAGACAAAAGTTTCTACCCGACAAAGGCACCGACAGCACTACACGCGTCACCCGCGGGCCCGCAATGGCATAGCCGCTCGGTCAATCTTTCAGATTTATACCCGGGGGGTTAATTTATCTCTATATTGTGACAAAATGGCTATTAGGCAAAGTCGGATGCGATTTTATAACCCTTGATTTACGACGCCGATAAGAGAGCGCTTGATTTACTACGGGGTTGTTTTTATTGCGTGCATGATATATGTATCGGTATCCTTGCTCGTACTATACCTGGTGAGTATTTGGAAACCTTTTCTATTGCTTAGTTTTATGAATTTACCTTTAAGATTTCTTTATTTTGGCTTTTAAATGCTATTAATTATGTCTAGTTAACTTCTGAGTGTTATAAATGGATCTCGCAAGGATTTTGGGGTTCCATCGTAAAATTTCAAATTACTCCTTTAATATTATCTTGACGATCGTCTATATCTAATTCAGTTGAAGTTTTAGAATCATTCTCAATAATTACTACATTATTGGGGATGATTCTAAAAGTACCAAAATTTGGAAAATGAGTTTGTTTGTTACTATTGATGCGTTTACTCCTAAAACAGTCATAGTTGACCACGAATGTTATGATAGTTTAGATTATTAAAGCACATAGGTACTGATTTAATCATTGAACATTTACTCATTTATGTTTTTTTTTTATTTTAACAATAATTTTTACTTTTCATAAAGTAATAAAAGTAAGTTTAGCTAGAAGATTAGCTAAGACAGAAAAAAAAACCGGAATTAAAGATTAAAGGAAATATTTATTTTATTCAAGCTCTTGAGTTATTTGCCACTATTAATCTGTGTTATCTGTTATTATCCAAAAGATCATTTTCATCTTTATACTCTTAGTGCCGTTACCACTTCCGCCGCTTAATCGAATAAATAATCGATTTGTAATCCTATGCTAGAATATCTCGGATTTACTAACAAATTGACTTATAAACGCGATAAAAATTTACTACGTCAGAATATTTATAAATATTTTTATTAAATACGGCAAAGAATGTTGGGAGACGCTTGTACATTTAACTGCGGCGAATTATTAATTTTAGAAACAATAAATAAATGTGAAGCGAAAAATTATTAAATATCCCGTCTAATTGGTCGTTAAGCCATTGGAATTCAATGTAACTGATATTTATAGTGTCCTCGCGCGTTAAGTCATTTATATTAGAAAATATTAATATTTCATATTCCTACAACAATGGTTCTGTACAAGTTTTATTAAAAATAGTCTGCAAACTTAATGTTACAAAGGTAAATTGCTAAGAACTCGGGTTTTTTGCAAAAGTACGATGTTTCTAACCACTCCTGTATTACTAAAGATATAGCAAAAATACCTGTGGGAGATGTACTTATTTGCTAATGTTATACTAGCTGTATCTATAGCTACACGCGTGACTCATTGTATTATTTCCATATTTATTACGTATAATTAATTTTCTATTTTAAGTATGAACTTTGCTATCTTTTTGATCCGTAAAGGGTTGAATTCTCATTCCAGTGGTTTGGATTAGAGGCTTTGATAAATTCGTCAGAACAAGGAATGTAGACATCACAAGCTGTCCTTTCTGATTTAAATACTAAACCGTTGTAATATTTTTGTATTATATACGTATACTAGAGGAAAATACAAAAAAAAATCTAGATCTCGACAATAGTGCCACCGACGGCTTCCAGCTATAGCTATGAACAATCCAGATGAAACCCGAAAGCACACAAAAAGAAACATTAAAATCGGTCAAGCCGTTTACGAGGAGAAGAATTACAAAGACCGGAATTTAATAACATAGTTACATATTATTGTAAAAATAGTACAAAAATCTATTGAATCATATTTAACTTACACCGGTATTTTTTGGCCTATAATAGGTAGGTAGGCAAACAAAATACCTGAGTACACATTTTTATGCAATACCACATAGGTATAGTACCAACTGTGTTTCGAACCGTCTTTCGAAGCCGAAGTTCTGTCAAGGATCTCTAAAAGAACTTATCATATTTATCATATTTTTATGGCATTACAAACTTTTCACATACACTGCTCGTAGTTCATTTGAGTAGTGTCTCTCAACCGGTAGCCGTTAAGCGCGGCTAATAACTGTTATGAATGGGATGGGTGTGCGTGATGGACGAGGGTGTCACGATATTGTACTTGGAGCTCGCTGGTTTGAGGAGACTACGAGTACATACATTTAGTACTTTATGCTTTAGAAAATTTTCTTGATGTTTATAGTTTCAGTATTTTTAACTTATTGTTTTAATCTATACTAATATTATAAAGAGGTAAAGGTTGTGAGTTTGTGACGTTGTAGAAGGTAATCTCTGGATCTACTGAACCGATTTAAATGAAATTTGGTAAGATAGTTGAGATTCTGGAAAGGACATAGGATACTTTTTATCCCGGAAGTTATCACTTAAGGGGGTGAAAGTGGGGATGAAAGTTTGTATAGGGAATCAAGTGGGAATCTAGTGTATTATAATATGAAGGATTGCTCTCAGAGACATCTCGTGTGGGCTCAAAGAATTAGTAACTTACTAGTTACTAGTATAGACTTTAACTAGATTTTTCGCTGGTTTGCAAAATGGTGACATAATGAAGTTATATTTTTAGCTTTCTTATTTGGGAATGGAAATTAAACCACAGGATGATATTGGTAAAACTAAATTGTTAAAAAAACTTACAAAACCTAAAGCTACAAGACAAAAGAGATTATTCAGAACAACTGTCATTTAATACGAAATCCTGGAATCACTAGCACATAAAATCGAACAAGACAATCGACACACAGGTGATTGATAATCGTTTAGGGGTATATTGCTTTGATGTTAATCCACTCCTTTAGGTACTCTCGCCTTAGAAATCGGAGACCCGTTATAATATATCAACCAACTTCCGACTCTGACCTATCACTTCGATACGACGGAAGCACAACATAAAACCTTTTACCTTTAAATAAAATTTTATACTTTGTAATATATTTTTAGAATATAATAAAAGTCACATAAATAGTGTTAAAATTGTTTGCTCGTATTGTTTCATAAAATTGCACTTTGCATTTGAAAATTATAGTTAAAACTCATTTTATTCCATTGATAGTCTAGATTTAGGGATTCATCTTCTAAAATCTTTAACAAATTAATTTTTGTCATTCATACATCTTTACTAGGTCAAACCCTTTAACTAACCCAAAAAGAGTCGTGTGACATGAAATTGCTATTACCTATACAATAAATTATTTTATAGAAGATGGTACACCTTGGGAATGAAATGATCGCCTCCAGGCTGCTTCCACTTGATAGAAATATTGTAAATTATAATTATACTTTAAAAAAAAAAGAAAACGAGTTAATATTAGTCCTGCTGAGTTTCTTTCGCCAGTTCTTCTCAGGTCTGATGCTTCTTCTTTCCGAACTGGTAGTAGACTCATGACGTTCAGTAAAAAATTGTAATAATTTATTGCTGAATAAAATATTTTGAATTCAATTAAAAGCCCATAATTTATAAAAAAAGACAAAGGGCGAAAGGTCCAACTCCACCACCATGTCGGAGGTAGCGCGGCGTTTTAAATCACTGGCGCCATTAACCATATCGCGACGCGCTCGATGTTCAACTAATACGCTACAAATATTGGTACAAACCACAAAGGGCCAGATCGCTTCAACCGCCAGATTTATTAGTTGGCGACTCGTATGCCCTTTGTGAAGGAAAAAAAGGATGCGTGTTACTGTTTAATACTTTCAATACTAGTTTTATATTCCATTTTATGCATTGCATTCCAACAACTTTGATATTTTTCCATAATCTAAATCAAAATTTGGGATTTTTTTGTATCAAAGCATTGAAAATTTTAAGGGTTCTCTAGCGGCTATTTTCTGATGTAACTAATATAATATTAACATTTCTAATTACTTATTGTTACTAAATATTATGTTAAACATCATAAACAAACAGATTCTTTCTCACAGAACTACCTTCTTTACTTCGGAATGCAGGAAATATCTACAATCCATATCCATTCAATCGCCTAACGTACATGAGGATACTCTGAATACAATAAGATAGCGTGAGATAACTTGTTCCTCCAACGGACATGCATGATTTGGTACCAGGATCTCCATATATCTTTCTTTACACCCTCTCCGGTGAAATTCTACATACTCTTTCGCTACAGAATTTTAGCCTCTAGCTCCATATTAATACTTACTATTATGTTTTGGTTGTTTATTTTCTACGATGGGTGTGCAGGTTTCGGATGCGTTAAACAATTGTCATAATATGTATAGCGTCGTAAAGTGTCAGAGTGAGGAAATGTAATACAGACGTTATAATTGTTGTGTTGACTCCGACTGGGTCGGAATGCTTTCAAGACTACGGCGAATCCACACTAATATTATAAATGTGAGTGTGTTTATGTGTTTGTTTATTTGTCTTTCTTTCACGTCGAAACAGCTTGGCGGATTGTCGTGATTTTTGTGTGGAGATAGTTGGAGGGCTGGAGAGTGACATAGGCTACTTTTTACCGCGAGAAATTATCTCTTTCCCACGGGAAAACACGTTATAACGTGTTTTACAATCCAAAAAATTATTTATGATCAGAATTACTTGAAACTTGGTATTAATATTCTTCAATACAATTAAATACATGTTTTAGCATTTTTCGAAATTAATCCCATAAGGGGGTAAAATAGCGCAAGAAAATTGGTATGAAACCTACCTTTTTAGAGTTTTTTTTTGTAGTCTTAGCGCGAGCGAAGCCTCGGATTCTGCTAGTAAATATATAAATAAATATGAAATATGTTGGGATAGAAACACATTTATTGTTTGTAAAAATTCAACTCTAAAATACCTCAGTCCTCAGAAGAACTTCTTAGAGAAACTCAGCGGATTATCGATCTACCTTCAAATAATATTATAATCTTTGTTAATTTTCTGTTTTTTATCAATTTTTATAAATGCTATGTACACTTGTAATTGATATGCATGTCTATTTCTTTTTTTTTTACTTTAATTATTATATTGAATTGTTTTAACATGTGTATTGTAAGTGTGCTTTAATAATAAATAAATAAATATCATTTCTAAAATTTAACAACAATCCTCAAAGCTGGACAGAAGTGAAAGCAGGCGATTTGAAAGTGACTACAATTCATGAGTCTGGCATTTAATTCTAACTCAAAATCAGGTGTTAGACGGTATTTGCCAAAACAGGAACTCGAACCCGCACTTAATAGTTCACAATTGACAAAATTATGGCAAGAAATTATATACTTCGTCGCTCACTCGCTGCGATTTGTGATACAAATAAGATTTATGGTATATATTATTTTAAACGTTGCTCTTTCCACACCTTATTATTGTGATCCTACTAAATGCAGTACGCAGGTAAATATAAATAAATGATTGCTAAATAAATAGCCAGCAAAGATGTAGCCGATGTTGACTTAAAAGAAAATCCACTTTATTTTTCTTAATTTTTTATAAAATAATTCTGTATTAAATATGATACTTACTTTGCCCTTACATAAGGCTAATAAAATGCAAATCATTTTATCTATACATATAATAAAATTGTAACTAAGCCAAATCTGTACATTAGATATTTTTTGGAAAATCTTAATGAAATAGACATTATTATCGATACAGAATCTATAGTTTGTAGAATTTTTGTCTGTCTGTCTGTCCGTCTGTTACCACATCATGGAAAAATCACTGGAGGGATTTTCATGAAATTTGGTATGATGATAGCTGGTTATCCGGGTCAACATATAGGATACTTTTTACCGCGGGAAAATATTTCATTTCTTAGAAAAAATACAAAAACTGCAATGTAACAGTATACTAATATGTAAAACCTAAGAATTTGGTTTTGGTCACCTGAACGTGGGCGGAGCCGCAGTCAATGCTAGTTACGTATATAATTTATAAAAAACTGTATATTTTGTTCATGCCTACCAGAACCATACATATGATTATGATAAAACTATCGTGCAAAAGCTTCTGATATAATTCCAAGTGACATAGTTGCAAACCATGGCGAGTGTTATGGGACATTTTGAAATGAAACCTGTGTGAAGTTAGAGGTGATCACTAGTATATTACAAACTTATTTTTCCCTTCAGCGTATCTACAACCAGTTGGATGTGACCCAGTTGCTATCAATTACAGAGCCTCGTTAGGCGTTATAGTAATTGCGGACTAACGCCGTTATCGTGACAAATCAGAAGCAATCAGAGCTTAGTGCTCAAAGTGCGAGAGGCCTCGCAAATGTCCATATTAGCCTCGCGCGTAAATACTATGCTGTAAAGGATGTTATTTATCAGATTTTACTCAAGCTCGGCGTTTAGAGGTAGGGAATAGCGGGATGCGAGATTGTGTAGCTAATAAGCATATCCAATGAAATCAATTAAATATAGTACCTCCTTCTACCTTTGATATTTTACTATTTGTTTGTGCATAAGTAAAAAGTTATTTTTTTAGGTTAATTTTTAAAAATATAAATATTATTTTTGTTTTTTAAATATACACTAATACATATTATAAAGAGGAAGAAGTATTTTTGTATGTTTGTAACGAATTAACTTTGGTAAGAATGTAGTTTGAGACCCAGGAAAGGACATAGGATATTTTTATTCCGAAAATCATCCCTTAAGGGGGTGAAAAAAAGGACGAAAGTTTGTATGGGGAATCAACCTAGGGAGAAATCCGAGCGAAGTGAGGGTGAGTCGCTAGTGTTGTGTAGTGTTAGTAGTGTGCAATCTTGGAAATAAAAACAACAAAGTTTTCCCGCAAATACCGCAGTCGGTCTGTTCGGTCGAATATCAGAAATTACTGTATGAATTTTCATGCTGTTTTCACCAATAGAAAGAGGAAGGGTATAGTCTTACGAGCATGGATATAAAAATTGTTCCTTCTGGGAATTTTCGTAATTTCATACAAACGAAAGGCGTCTAAGGATGCGTAGGCAAGTAGCTTAATCATCACTTATAAAAGTTTTGTAAGTTTACTTAGATGTAAAAAAGTAAAAGTAATATGGGCAAACCCGTGGGCAACAGCTAGTGCAAAATCGGTTATAATACAAAATTCATTAAAAACTTTTATTCATCGTAAGTTTAACATTTACGTAGTTTAACTCGTAGCAGTCCTTATTTACCCAGTTTGTCAAAGTTGCTAATAGATGGCGTTACAACGAAATAATTCAAGCTATCGTTTGGTTCTCGCTGCGAGTATAAGACACTCAAAGCAACAGTGTATAATCAACTGACCAACAAGAGGTCGCGGGTTCGATTCCTTTGTATTTTTGCAGAGATTTGTACGTTAAAGTACAAAACTCTTACAAGATATAAGACAAATTAATTTTATTATTAATAATAGGTGTATAGTTAACTGTATGTGTTATATATTAATAAATTGGATTATTATCAATTATCAATTCGAAAACAAAATGTCTGAATCCTGGGAACTAAAGACAGAATAATATACACAAATAATTATTTTTATAAGAAAGCTTATCTCAGAAGATAAATAAAACTGATGTCAAAATAACACCGTTTTACTAAATGCATATTATATACATTATACGGTACTAAAAAGAAAAAAAAATTTTTAAATTTATTGTCTGTTCCGGCTAATCTCCGACTCGGCTGGACCGATTTTGACGGGACTTTCACTGGCAGCTAGCTGATTTTATAAGGAGTACCTTAGGCTATTATTATTTTAGAAAAATAATCAGGGTACCGCGCAAATTCCAATTCAGAATATTTTATTCAGCATTAAATTATTACATTTTTTTATTGAACGTCAGTCTACTATCAGTTCGGAAAGAAGAAAACTCAGACCTGAGAAGAACTGGCGAAAGAAAATCAGCGCGACTAATATTAATACGTTATCTTTTTTTTTTTAATAAAATCCATGAAATTTTTACTTATTACTTCACCGAAGGAAGAATTAATATATTTTTTTTTCCAAATGCAGCAAACACCAGTTACACATGTCAAAAAAAATTATAAATATACTATTTAGTCGCTTAAAGCGAGTTGCGGTTGGCCAGAATTAATACCGAATTAATACCTATAAAAATCTTTCATTTTACTTCGGACGAGTTATTTACATGTTACCTACTTTAAGAAAAATATTGGTATTGACAGAATAAGGCCCCATCCACACTAGAATGCCCATCAAAGTCAATTGTCGTTCCGATATTGGTCTTGTAAAGTTTTTTATACAAGAAACGTTGCTGGAGTGTGATTCGACCGAAATTAGATTCTTACTGATAGTGTGAATGCATTCTTTGTATCTTATCTATATACTATCTAAGACTATTCTTAGATAGTTTACTAGACCAATATCGGGCCGAGAACGAACCGAGATCGGCACGACAGTGTGGATGGGGCCTAATAGTTTACTGATAAAATATACGGCGGCTTTGACTTACTTGACTGCTAAGCCGACGTTTTAAGTTAGAAATCAACAACACTAATATATCTATGAATACGATTCAATCTGGGTTACAAAGAGAAAATCCAACTATATTACTATTAGTACTGGCAGTTCAACCTAATCTCTCACATTGTGCACAAACTGCACTATTCAATAATATTGTATGATCAATCTTCTTGGACATCATAATCGACCAGCTCGTGAGCTGAGAGAGCTTGAGATTTCAATATCGATCTCATCATCGATGAGGCATATTTAATAACAAAGTTTGCTTCGTCCGTTGCTCTATCCACGTACCATCTATCATTGCGATATCAAACAGTCTGGTGAATGATCAAAGTGAATCGTATACGCCATTTCATTGGAGATGTTGAATGCCGACTGCGAGTGTATTATTTGCGCATTACTCGAGTTTACAGCTCTGAGGCAGTTATCTCGATCAATCACGTCCATTCATTCTACCTGCTATTTACTTACCACTACTACGGTCCGCGAGGCATTTTAAACATACAATTGATTCGTTCGACTTGATTGATTGAGGAGGCCTTTTCCTGTTTGTATCAATTAAATGATTTTGTTCTAACTACTTTGGTACTCAGAAATATTTTTTTTACAATTTATTTTTCAGAGATTTATGCATAGTCCACTATAGCGGCTTACCCTCTCGGTTAGTCCCTAGTGAAAAACAAAAACAAATCTATCCCACGGGACCCGTACATTTTTCCGGGATAAAAAGTAGCCTATGTGCTATTCTAGACTATAATCTATCTCTATGCCAAATTTTATCCAAATCCGTTTAGCCGTTCTGGCGTGGAATATGTCTCATTTTAATTCAATAAATGCACGCGGACAAAATCATTGGCATAAAATAGTGTTAAAGAAGTGACTTAAATACAGAAGATTTCAAAAGCTGATTATGTGCTAAGGTAAGAACTTAAGCTTTAGTTTAGCATAAATAGATTATCTCAAGGTAATGTCACAAAATTCATATTTACGAAAAATCTCAAATAATATTTCATATTATAGTACAGACACAATTGCACCCTCTATTCCTTTAACTCTTATATTTTGGTGATACGAGGTTTACGAGGTACGAGGACCGACAGTTAACGTGTTCTTTGAGGCACCGGTCTGCTTCGAGTATTTTGAAATAGAAAATTTCAGTAACTCTTTTGGCCCGACCTGGTTGAATTAAGGATATCATGATCTAGAGCCATTTATGCTAGCCACTAGAGTGACGCAAATGGAATAGTTTCTGACACGCCATAGTATTATTGTTTATAGTAGGAACTATGGCGCATAACGTTTATTTTATTTATTTTAGAGTAAAATAATTTAGCTTATTTAAATATTTTTATAATAATATAAAAATAAAATGTAGATGTTATGTTGATTCTTTGAGACCATTATCGTTTGTCTTATTCTACTTTTCTATTGATTTCTTAAGAAGATTTACCCTAATCATTAAATTAAAACCTTGTGTTTATAAAATCATATCCTATTAGTTTAAAATATGGCTTCAACGTAGAAGATATTACGATCTCCATGTTCCCATTATACACTTTGGTCAGTTTGCAAAATCAATCAATCACTACAAAACTGGTATCGATTAGTAATCTTTGAATAGTTGAACTTATGTAAGCCTATAAGAGAGTTGATGTAACCGGGCATTTCCACTAGAACAATGAATTGGAAATTCTTGGCCGGGTTGGAAGCTACTGGCCGAGCGCCAGCCAACTTGATATTTTAGATGCACCTGACTTTTGTAGGCCATCGAATTGTACTCCAGTTCGATAGTATGCCAACGCTCCGATGACAACTTGATATAAACGTTTTTTTTTAAGTATTCTTAAGTACGCCGAAAACCTAAATTCTAAATCATAATATAAATCTCTTAAATTTGAACTTTTACAAAATTAAACTAAAATCTTATCAATTTTGGTTACATCATACATAATTACTGTAATTAAAACGATATGTGCAATTATTTTTATTATAAGATTTTCATTATTTCCTTCAAGATATTACAGGAAGAAAAAAGATATAGGTACTCTCTCTTAGTGAAAAATAGAAGCTTTATAAACAAGCAAACTGCCCTTACTTAATTTTCCACCAAATGTACGGTTTAATTATTTTAGATGTACTCGTATGTAAGCTAAAGTTATCTCTGATGACTGGACACGCTATAATCGGCTATGTATCGTGTCAGATGATGAGTCATGAGTACCAAAAATTTTGTAAAAACGTCTAACAAATTAAAAGATACTGCTCGATGCACCTACTACTTCCAGTTATTTCTCAACAGATCCAAAGCGAAATCGTCCCGAGTTGTGATAGTAATCGCATCGCAATAGTCGACCTAATCATCATTAAGATAACAGTTGTCATTAGGATATCTCGGTCGGGAGGAGTCTAACAAGCTGTAATATATGATGTAGCGGACTGAGCTGCCGTGAACTACCGTACCAGCGCGGCGTACGGCCGTGCACATTTACATAGCTGTACAGCGTTTTGATAAATCTTATCAAAATGTTCTACTGATTAGGAGTTAAATTACATTGTTATTTGAGGAATTTTAAATGAAGGATTTTACTTTAAATATATGATAATATTGTGTTTAGAAACAGTTTTATGATAACAGCTTGCTTGTGATGGAATGTGCTTAATTGCTAATATAATTTAAATTTTAATTAATTTGTTTGTTAAGCCAAGGGCTTTTAACGGTTTAATTAAAAACGTTATTTTTTTTTTTGTATGACTATTAAAGTCTATTCAGGGTAAAATTCGATACTCTATATAAGTTTAAGGTTATTATTATAGTATAGTAGCGGGTCACCCTCGCTTCGCTCGTGTTCTCCTCTAGAAAAACAACCACAAATCTATCCCATGGGAACCGTATACTTTTCCGGGATAAAAAGTAACCTTAATGTTATTCTGATGTATATATGCTATATTATTCTAAAGTTTCATTAAAATCTATTCAGTAGTTTTTGCGTGAAAGAGTAACAAACATCTATACATCCAGACATCCATATACACATACATCCTCACAAATATTCGCATTTATAATATTAGTAGGACTACCTAGTTCATCATCCTTAAAGCGCCAAAATGTATTTTGTAAAAAATCAAGGCGTGATGGTTTCATTTATATATTTCAAACCTACATCAAATTATAAGTCATTTTACCTTGATTGCTTCACTTGTCTTGAAATGGGTAACTGATTAGCTGTACCGTTAACGAGCGGGCTCTGAAGGGCGGGTCAAGGGCCCCATTGGACTACAAAGACAATCATAAGCATCTGTCGTGTGTGCGATAAGAACCAGCTCCGACGGTTATTTATTTACTTTGCATCTACATAATTACGTTTGGTGTTCAGTCCACGGTTCCCGCGCCACCGGTGACCGGACGCAGTGACATGCGTACATCCGACGTTGATGATTTTTGAGATAATTTGCACTCTCGAAACCTGACGGAAAATTTTAAGAAGAAGAAAAAATACGTTAAAGTATTACTGTTGGTATTATTTCGATTCCTTTATGAGATGACAGGTTTAAGGTTATCTAACTATATTTATCTATATATAAATAAAAATGAATGTTGGTAAGCGCATAACTCAAGAATGGCTGGACCAATTCAGCTAATTTTTTTTCGTATGTTTCCTATGGTCCACGGAAGGTTTTAATAAGAGAAAAGATGAAAAATTAACGAAAAAAAGTTATTAAAATTTATATGGCTAACGATGGCTAATAACTATTTATAACTATTTAAAACGTTCCTAGCGACAAAAGAGAAAAAATGTTTTTTGTGACGAGTCTAAAAACGTACTTGTGTTTTTAGAATATTCAAACACGAAAAGGCATTTTAGCAATATCAACATGAATTTGAATAACCAAAACATACATATAGGTATGCATTTATATACTCGTAATCAAACAGACATTAGGTACCTGCAATCGAATATACGATCCGTAGCACATTAACTAAATATCGATTATCGCTTAAATACAAATGTAGGGACAATCGGGTAATATTTTAGCGCACACCTTGCGAGTAGACGTGAGTCGCGGCCGACGGCGCTGCGGCTGTAACGCGACACTATCGCGATCCTTACTGTAAATCATTGGGGTTAGTCACTGTGTCTGTGTGTCACTGAGTTCTGAACCGTCCACAGACAACTTGCTTATAAAACCTATATCACTATGTATTATAAATTAAAGTTTTATGTTTGTTTGGACTAATCTCAGAAAATACTGGACGAATTTTCATACAGTTTTCATCAATAGAAAGAGAGAAATAATCTACCTGTAGGATGATATTTGTCAATTAGGTCGAAAAAATTGTCTTTCATTTCCGAGCGGTGCGAAGTTAAACTTCTAGTAATGTAATACATACACCATACATAATTTTGAACCACGTATCGCCCAGTCGCTCTATTTAACTTATGAATTCGATTTTTACACAAGATAAACGTATTGATCTATACTCTATGAGATGAATATGGAGTTATTAATCATTAAGTTATCTATAAATGTCTATGGAGCGTAGCGTGAAGATATTAACACGCTTTTATTAATTTCACTTGTGAATTTGAAGTCTTTATCATACTTGAATTATCGTATTAATATGAAACTTTGTATGAGAAATTCGGATGACAATACAATAATTTGAGATCATTGAACTGATCTCATAATTGAGCAGGAGGAGAAGAAGAAGTGGGACCTTCTTACCTTTAGTATATCCAACTATATATAAAATCTTTCAGTTTGAGCTAATTTGGTTTGGCTTTATTCCCATACACCACGCTAAAAATTCTTAAACTTTTATTATTATTCAAAATTATTATGATTGTTATAATTTAATGTTATTTGCATTCTAATACCATATTTGTTTATTATCTACAAGCGACTCACCCTCGCTCTGCTCGGGTTATCCCTAGTTACGTTTCAACGTTTAGTATGGATTTCTCAGAGATGAGATATTTTCCTGCGGTAAAAAGTATTCTATATGTTGACCCGGATAACCAGCTATCATCATACCAATTTTCAAAATTTCATTTTAAAAATTCTGTCCAGTGGTTTTCTCGTGATGCGTTCGCAGACTCTGTATCGACAATAATGACTATTAGAATAAGATTTTTTAAAAGTATTTAATGTACACATTCGATTCATAATTTTATTATATGTATAGATTTAGTTAAAAGTAGTAAAGATGCTACTTTATATAAAAAGCTTTTACAGAACTCCATTCTGAGCCGTTAGTAGCTTCCTCACAGGCACAACACTAACATTTATTATATACAAAAATTTACTATTCAAATTCTTTATAACTGTCCACTTGAATATAGTACTCCACGTATTAAGGAATGAAATGTAGCAAAGTGAGTTTTGTGAAAATGCCATTATTGTGGGTATTTATTATAATAGAGCAAAGCGTGTATTTTCTGTCTGTCTGTACAGTCTAGACTTTCTCTGTAACCCTAGTAGCGTTAGTTTCATGTTTAGTGTCACAATGACTTGCTGCGAATGGCGGCCGCCTCGTTGGGATGTCATTGGAAAATTTATTGTTTTATTTCATGTAATATTTCGATTTTATAACTTCTTAAAGACTTCTCAATGATTGATAACAGTGTTGTTCAGAAAGTAAAATATTTATTGTTTATTTAATTTTTATACTAATATATTTTTTGTTCTTTATATAATCTAACAACTAATCGAACTAAATTAGATTTTTTGTTTTGGTACTCTCATATACTGTATGTATATGAGAGTACCAAAACCATACCTTGTATTAATTAATATTTAGCAGATTTTACGCCGTTTTTCTTACTTTACTAGCGTAATATGGCGTGAAAATATGTATATCATATTAATTGATTATTTGTTTTAATAAGCGATCCAAACTTAGAAAAGAACACAATGCACAAGACACTTAATTTCACTATTAGAAGAAGATTTTTTACATAGAATCACATGCGAACTCCCATCCCATCAACCCCATACACTAACTAAACTTTCACACTTTATTGACAGCTACTTGACAGCAGATCACGCAGCTTTTAGCGGCACTTATCCCGGATGATCCCACGGGATTCCAGGAATAATCATTAAACCACGTGACACACCCATAATAGCTTTTACACTGTTTGAAGTAATCTACTTAACCTCTGAACTTATAGGTAATAAGTTTGAGTGAAACTTAAGTAACCGACGCAGTCGTTCAACAAATTGGAAGCGAGATAAGGGGACGTTCAAATTTACATTTACACACGATACTATACATCAAAATAATAAACCTTCAGCCACCGGAGCTCTGTACGCACACTGTATGCGGCATACAAGCGCCTAGTTATTTATTGCTTTATAACCATTACTGTAATGGGTTAAAACGTACGTATTTTAATTTTATTATAAGACTAGCATTGCCCGCGGCTCCACTCACGTTCAGATGTCCAAAAACCAAATTCGTTTTACATAGTAGTATACTCTTACATTGCAGTGTTTGTATTTTTTCTTAGAAATGAGACATTTTCCCGCGGTAAAAAGTATCCTATATGTTGACCTGGATAACCAGGTATCATCGTACCTAATTTCATCAAAATCCCTCCAGTCGTTTTTCCGATGCGGTAACAGATAGCCAGACAGACAGACAGAAAGACAGACAGACAGACAAAAATTCTAAAAACTATAGATTCGGCCTCTGTATCGATAATAATGTCTATTTCAATAAGATTTTCCAAAAAATATTTAACGTACAGATTTGGCTTAGTTACAAGTTTATTATATGTACCTATAGATTTAAAAGATGTACAACTTATAGAGTAGGTAAATAAAATCTACATATGTTACTATTCTGCATGCGTCTGTAATTTTTTGATCATGGTGTCTGTTTTTAAGAAGTTGGGTGGGAGTGGGACTCAATGCTGCGTTTTCACATTAAGCTATTTTTTATATATTCCTTTTGAACGTCCAAATGGTGGGCATAGACCTCCCTTTAATGCGAGGTGGATCAGTGCGTATTGGCGGACTTTACATGTCTTTCGAAAACTTGCTTGGTTCTCTTAGACATGCAGCTTTCTTCACAATGATTTCTTTCACCGTAAGACAACATATAAAAATATCAGATATGCAACACCTGGGACTTGAACCAGTTTCACTCGGATACCCAAGAGTGCGCGTTACCAGTGGGCTAGCACTGCCTTTATTATTTTCTAATTAATACACAAAACGTATCAACAAATTAAATTAACTTCTAACTGAATATGAAATGAGATAATTATATTATTCATTTTTAATTTGATCATATTGTATTTTATTACCTGGAATTAGTTGACATTGACAGTTGGCTCATGCGAAAATCGAACCCACGACCTCTAGTTCAATAGACAATATTAGATTAACGTGAGAGTTTTTATAAAATAGTATTCATAGTTCTTGTATGTACTATGTAGCAATTTTAACAAAGCTACTCTAGGCATGTCTTACATCATACATGGACCCTTAAAATGGAGGATAGCGTATATCTATACTAGTAAATGAGTCAGCTGTCAGTCTGTTTGTGATCCTTTTAACCAATTAGCGTGTTGAGAACAAAATGGATAAGCAAATAGGATTTTTTGCACGAAACAATGACTTAACTGTAGATTAAATCGTACAAGGCTTGATTGAACGTTGAACTTTATAAGTAGTCATGCTATGACACGCTTATTTGATAACTTGTTACCCACATGAGGATATTGGCAAGAGATTTTTGCGATTGTTACTCATGACTAAACGAATGCTATGCAAATAATTTTTGCCAAACAAAGTACCTAATTGTTACTTCAAATCACGTTTACTACACAAGTGTTTCGAGCGGAAATCGATCCTGCGATTTGATCAGTACTATTCGCTTTTGCGCCAAATGTCCTTTAAAGTGGTTGTAGGTACTTATAATTTCGTAAAGGATATATCATAACATTTTAATTATAAACTCCTTGAAATTGTAACGTGTCGTCCAAACAGCCGTCGCGGTGACACACGCCCGTCGTAGAACGTCGACTTGCTGTAAACACGGGATTCTTACCGTTTTGCTGCACAGTGAGATTAATTTACTACTTTATATTTTGTTTTTCTAATAATATAATACTTTTTAGCGTATATTTATAATACATATTTAAATGTTAGAATAGATTTGTCAAAGATGAGATATGTATCCTATATGTTGACCCGGATAACCAACTATCATCATACTAAATTTTATCAAAATCTGTCCAGTGGTTTTCTCGTCATGCTTTCCTAGACAGACAAACAGTATAACATGAATCCTAAAAACTATAGATTTGGCCTCTGTTTCGATAATAATGGCTATTTTAATAAGATTTTCCAAAAAATATTTAATGTACAGATTCGACTCATAATTTTATTGTACATATGTGTAAAAGGTCAAGTTAAAGAGTACCTTATCAAAACTTAGTACTGAGTAGACAATTTATTGAGTGATGCGACATACACCCTGCATTGCTTGACCACAAGGACTTTAATCACTTTACATTTAAAGCTTATACTTACTTAAATCGACTATTCTTCATACCTATTATGTATGATATTTTTATCAGTATACCCTACTTGGACAAGGATAACCATCGCAACAGTTTAATTGGATAAGTTTTCCCAAAAACGGCATGATTTTTAGCGTGAAGTATAAAATAAGATGCTCTCTTGCATGGGGAAAGTCTCGATAGCTTCAAAATCCCAGGACACGGACGTCTCGCCACCCACACCCTACTCTTGTATCTCCACGTGAAATGTCGAATGTCGATGCTGGTAATTATAATATTATATTTCCTATAACGTAATTAACCAAGTATTTCGTGTTTTAATTATCAAGATATGTTTTTATGACTATTTTCTAATCTATGAATATCCATATAATATGTGACACTTATGAAAAAATATGTATATTCATACAAAACTAATTAATAAAACGACTAAGGTTAGTTAATTACAAGTTACAATTACGGATATCGTGAGTGTGACGCGGCACAAGTTTGCTACTATTTATCTATACAGATAAATAAAATAAAAGTATCTGTGTGTAATGTTAAAATAACAGTTTTTTACTAAATGCGTATGAAATTATATACGGTACTTATAAGAAAAACACAACTTTTAAAATTTTTGTCGTCTGTTTGTTCCGGTTTATCTCAAAACGGCTGGACTAATTTCGACGGGGCTTTCACTGAGAGATAGCTGAAGTTATAAGAAGTAACTTAGGCTACTTTTATTTTAGATAAATAATAAGAGTTCCGTTCAAAAAAAAATCGTACCTAAGGACGCACCCGAGCTAAGCGAGGGTAGTTAACAGTAGGCCTACTGAAGTTTTTATCAAATCATTTTTTAATTAAATAAATTCAATATAAAATAAAAACTTTTTAAAAAATAAATAAAAACCAAGTATTATATGATTTGTATGGGCTGGCATCGATTTCGAAAATATTTGATTAGGTATATATTTAATAGGTAGGCTTTAATTACTTAGCCAAAGCAAACCGACTTCGAAAATATTTGATTAGGTATGTATAGTAAATGAAAACTACCAATCAGTTATTTTTTACTTTTTAGTGCTTTTGTTTGAAGTCGGTTTTTATTTTTTTGTTAAAAAGTTTTTATTTTTCTCTTTTTAGTGTAGACAGTAGTAGCAAAGTAAAAATTCTAAAGTGTTAGGCTTGTCAAACCAAACAAAATAAGCCCAAACTCAAAGTATCTACTATTAGTCCTTGAAGAGTTCCACCTATCCACCTTCTGGCCTTACCATCAGATTAGGTCAACAATACCGAACCACTGTACTATCAACGGAAATAGAAACACTTGCAAAGTTTCAAGTCAATATGACAATTAGAAGTAGGTTAAATTCATCATTAGCTATTTTTCCACCCTTAGGGGTGGTAATTTTTTTTGAAATTTAAATGGGACCAATCTGGAAGTATACCCTTTCAAACAAAACAAAAATTGTCCAAATCGGTTAATAAATGACGAAGTTCTGAGGTAACAAAAAAAAATACAGTCGAATTGAGAACCTCCTCCTTTTTGAAGTCGGTTGAAAATATACCAATCACCTCGCCATTACCATATGATAAAGTTAGACATATAGAGTTATTTTCTCGTTTTTTCGTTTATTGTTAACTGTTTGGAGGTTTTTTGACATCTTCTGCTCAATCTGAACCAAACAGCCGAATTCGATAGCTACTGGGTTACCTAAAACACAGTAAATTTGTAATTTCCTTCAGAATATAAAATATCTTTACAGGTTTTACTTGTGTCTTTATACAAGTTATAGCATTGGTACAATAAATCACTTATGTATTAATATAATGAAAATATTATTCATCATTTTTCATATCTGCCTCGTAACTAAATCGTGGGCCTATCCATGAGAGAGTCGACCTTGACTCTGCACGTGACGTTTAATTTTAAAATCTCATATAATTTAGATAAATCATGGAAGCTGCTACATTTCGAGTGGCAATTACATCATCTACAGTGAGGTTAGGAATAGTTGCGTCATATGGGGAACAATAAATCTTTTTAGCTCTCGTGCGGTACAAGTTCAATCAAAATCCTCACGTCCGTACAGGGTTGTCAGGGTGCAGCTATGTTGTGTAAATAAATTTTGGATGATTAAATAACGTAAAGTTTACAGTACTTGATCTTCTCCATTAGTATGCAATGAAGTGTACATTTTATACCTACCTATACATATAATAAAATTGTAACTCAGCCGAATCTGTACATTAAATATTTTTTGGAAAATCTTATTGAAATAAACGTTATTATCGATACAGAGGTAAAATCTATAGCTTTTAGAATTTTTGTGTCTGTTATCGCATCAGAGAAAAAACACTGGAGGGATTTTGATGAAATTTGGTATGGTGATAGCTGGTTATCCGGGTCAACATATACTTTTTACCGCAGGAAAATATCTTATTTCTGAGAAAAAATATAAAAACGGCAATGTAAGAGTATACTAATATGTAAAACCTAAGAATTTGGTTTTTGGTCATCTGAACGCGGGTGGAGCCGCGGGCAATGCTAGTTTATTTATATTATTCGTTTGTGGTCAACCTCGAGATGGATTTTTTACATAATTTAAATTATACTAAAGACATTTTTTAATAAATTCCGACCTACAGGGTAGAATTATTACGTTTACAGTGATTTTGAAGTCTATGTATTTTTAAATTATGGAGTAAGTAATAAACAAAATAGGTATATCCAATAACTAAACTAACTAAATAACTAATTGGGCTTAAGAACACAGTATCACTTAAACGCACTTTAGTAAAACAATAAATACAGATTTTTAATTAGATAGGTAACTTAAAGTAAGCCTAATTAACAATATTGTAAAAACAACCACAATAAATACAGATAAATAAAATTGAAGTGTCTGTTTGTAATGTGAAAATAACAGCGTTTAACTAAATGCATATGAAATTATATACGGTACTTATAAGAAAACACAATTTTTAAAATTTTTGTCTGTCTGTCTGTTTGTTTCGGATAATCTCTGAAACGGCTGGACTGAATTTGACGGGACTTTGACTGGAAGGTAACTGATGTTATAGGAAGTAACATAGACTAATTTTATTTTAGAAAAAAAATTAAGGTTCCGCTCAAAAAAATTAAAACGTACCTAGAGACGAAACCGAGCAAAACGAGGGCGAGTCGCTAGCATAGTATATAGAAGAACTAGGATAACTTATAAAAACTTTTTGTTAAGCCTAGTAGCAAGTACTATTTTAGTCAGCCCTAGAGGCCGCCCACTGACCGCGGCCCCTCGGGTGTTATGGCTAAACGCTGTTAATGGACTCCCTGTATATAACGTTTGACATTTTTCCGCCGTTTATGCTAAACTAAAAATAAATAGTTCTAATTGCTGGGAATGCACGGGTTCGATTCTTCACGTGTTAACTGTTTAATTGAATTCATTATAGGTATGTCAGGGCGGTGCAATAAGCATTATTCACATTTTGTCTTATTTCACCTTTAGTGATATGAATATTTTCTTCAAATTAATATATATATATATATATATATATATATATACTTCTAGTTTAGGATGAACTAGCGACTTACCTATGATTTACTTAGGAGAGTCTCAAGGTGGCTATTAAAATTTATTGAAACAAATACTTTTATTATGGCGATACTAAAACTTTTGAATCGTCAATTCAAAAGTTCATATTAAGATTATAACTCAACGGCATCGAACCGTGTAGTGATGTAGATATTATAAATATAAATAAATAAAAATATGTTGGGACATTAAAACACAGCACCATCTAGTTCCATGGTAGGTAAGCTACGAGGCTTTTGTTTTGGATACCAGACAGTTGATACACTACACATATACAATAACTTTAAATAAATAAATAAATATTATAAATATTTTTATATAATCAAATCAAATAATAAATCATCATAACAGACAGGTAGATGTAGTAAGTTCTTACTGTGTGGATCAAAATGCAAATAGCATTTCAGATTAATATTTTTCATTTGTAAAAGTATATAGTACGAGTAATAGTGTTGTTTAGTAATTTTTCTTTTTAAAAATAAATAATAGCAAACTAAATTAAAATTATTATCCTTAATTAATTTTAATTTTTTAAATTACACATAGAACAATTATGTGGCTTAAATATAAATAATTAATATTACGTTTTATAATTTTTCTTTATGCTTATAAATATAATAATGGCAACACTAAATATAGATTACTAATTAATATTTTTAAAATTGTAATAATTGTAATGATAACATAACCCATGACTGGAGTACAAACATTCGTGCTCATCACACAAATGAATGCCACCAGCGGGACTCGAACCCGCAACAGCTGGCACAGCAAGTACAGCAACAAGCTAGCACTAGAGTTCCTTTTAATCCCGCATGATAAATAATCGTACAGAGCGACGTGCCCTCATTATATGCGTTAAGTAAATTGGCAAGTTCGCAATAGATGCAATTATAGGGATCCACTTAATAATTTACGTGTAGATAAACTGTATCGGTGTCACGCAAAACTGATTGAAAGTAAAAGTTAAATGAATTAAAATATATCAACTTTTTTTAAAACACATAACATCATTACGACTTATATTATTTTAAATAAATTGCCCACACTAAATAACAAATACAAATATCTGTCTCAAGAGAAAATCGAACCCGTGAAATCTCTCTTAATAAGCAGACCCATCTGTACTTGCTGTCACTTGACTACAACGATCTCGAACGATACTAATATGAATTTTAAAATATCATTAATCTAGCATGAAAGTATAACGTATGTGTGTTCGTATGTGCGCTCGTAGCGACGCATGTCACAGCGCCCGACACGTGAGTGATATATTCTACTAAACACGGCCATTCGTTACTGTCCAATCGCAATTAAACAATACTTTGTGAATTTCATCTCCCTCTGGATCTGACGTGACTACTGTAGGAATGTCTTGAACTTTCCATTTCTAACACAAATGTGACCGGCGGCTTAGTGACGGTGTACCTGTTGTTTGAAAGGGAGGTCGCAGGATCAATACTTGTTACGTGCCGTAATAGACTATGGCTGATGTAAGATACATCGAAGTACTTAAAGTGAAAGTTTACAACTATGCTGTGTTTATTTATGGAATTTTCAATTATAACCTATTGTTACTCTGCTTCGTAGCATGTTTTAAATAATTTTTATCTGTCCCCTTTCAATTTAGTAAGTATTTTAAAAATATATATAAAAAGGGATAAAAGTGGCTCGAGTACGATTACCATTTCCCTCTACGAGTTATAGATTCGATTCTTGCACAAGGTTAACTTTTAATGATTAGTTATTCGTATTACTTTCGTACCGGTCTAGTTAAGACGAAGCTTGCGTTTTAGTACTGTCAACTTTTACTGTTAACTATTATCGCTCCAATTATCCCGGAATGTAACTGACTGACTACTTGCGATCCATATACCAGTTACTTATGCGAATGATGATGATGTTCTCCTGACCGATTCCGGCCATGGCGGCCAATCTCATTGAGACTAGCCAACTGCGCAGGAGATATTATAATGCACAAGTGTACGCGCAGACACAAGTGCACTCTCTATTCCTGTCACTCTCATACCCCGGTGGGACGACCACTCGACACGACCAGTGAGAGTTAAGGCGCAGGACCGACGGCTTTACGTGCTCTCCGAGGACGGGGGTGACACACCGCTAACTTCCCAACTCCGGGCTGTTACTGAGGCCTACTATACAGAAATACTCAATAATTAAACTTGGCCCGACCCGGGACTCGAACCCAGGACCTCCGGGTGTGCAGACGTACATGCTAGCCACTACACCACCGAGGCAGTTAATATACCATTTAGATCAAAAATGTTCAGACAAGCCCGCGGCACACAATTGTATTGCGAGTAAAGCACACAAATCCGACTTATAATAGGTTGTGACATATCTTAATTGTGGAAAACAACTCACCGATAATATCGCTTCATATACTTCCCCTTATCACTGACAGATAGCGAGAGGGCATTGTAGTTAATTTCATGCGCATATATGGTAATCACACGATTTACATACACCGGAATTCGTTAAACAAGTGAAAGCTGTACAGGGAGCGACGAAGTAGAAACAATCTAAGGCACTGAGCGTTTATCGATATATGTGAGAAGCCCTGTATAACAGCCCTTCGAAATGTTACTTAACTAGATGTTAGATGGCCGGTTAGACTTGCTCAGTGGAAAGATTGAAGTTATCTATGTTGTGGCCCCATTCATCTATCGTAGGAAAATTATCACAATTCGATTAAAGAAGGCCAAATAGCTCAGTTAAAAGCGACAGGTTATGTTAAATCTTCCAATTGATGAAAGGAAAAATACTTAGTGTTTACCGCTACTCGGTTCATATGGGAATGTTGTTTTTGATAGAGCTCAGAGATAAGGAATAATTTATATATTTTATATACGTATATAAAATATCATATGTATATGTATTTATCATTTTTATTTTTCTTATCTCTGGTTTTTGTTCACACCCTTCCACTTCACACTTTGCTATATCCTAACCTAAAGGTTGCCTGGAAGAAATCGCTGTTTTAGCGATAAGGCCGCCTCTTGTGCATTTTGCTACTACTGTATTGTTCTTTTTTATATTCCTTCCTTTGTTGTGTGTGCAACATAGAGTTTTTATTATTATTATAGTTTGTCACTCTCAGGTCTCGTATATGGACGCTAAAATTAGTACAAAATAATTGGAAAACATGTAATCCTTTGCATATCTAAGTAAAAGTAGTTATTAATGACTCAGACTCATCATATCTTGTGCTCAGGCCCTAAATCGTTCAATATCTTTTACAAAATAACCTGCGAGTAGCCTAGAGATTTTTATACTAAAAGCTGCCTGAACAAAAATCTATACATAGGTATAATAAAATTGTAATTAAGTCGAATCTGTACATTAAATATTTGTTGGAAAATCTTATTGAAATAAACATTATTATCGACACGGAGGCCAAATCTATAGTTTTTAGAATTTTTGTCTGTCTGTCTGTCTCTCTCTCTGTTACCGCATCACAGAAAAACCATTGGAGAGATTTTGATGAAATTTGGTATGGTGATAGCTGGTTATCCGGGTCAACATATAGGATATTTTTTACCGCGGGAAAATGTCTCATTTCTGAGAAAAAACACAAAAACTACAATGTAAGAGTATACTGATATGTAAAACCTAAGAATTTGGTTTTTAGTCATCTGAATGCGGGCGGAGCCGCGAGCAATGCTAGTTAATAATAAAGATTTGAATCGATCGAAAAGATCGAATGATACGAGTATATTATTGTTTGAACTTTCATGCTACCATATTATATACAACAAGGCCACATTTAGAGTTGATCTTTGACTAAGTAGTCAAAAGTCCACTTACCAAAATGAACGCTAGGTACCAAATACATACAACACGAATATTGCAATTATCTCGAGCAATCTCCCAATAGTTTTCATATATCTTTACAATCTGAGTGGTGCAGCCGCCGGGCGCAGCCTCCGCCGCGATATCTGATAGCGGCCGATATGTGATTGTGCAATCACGATCCTGACTTTACTTATCCTACTTCCGACAATGCTACTTGAGTATATGTATATAAAATATGCTAATCCTGTTATTTTACTTGCTTAGTTAAGTAAAATACATTGAGTGTAATATAATGTCTTATAAATAAACTAGCAACTCACCCTCGCTCCGTACGGGTTCATTCCTGCTTACGTTTTAACGTATAGATTTCTCAGAGATGAGATATTTTTCCGCAGTAAAAAGTGTCCTATATGTTGACCCGGACAACCAGCTATCATCATACTAAATTTCATCAAAATCCCTCCAGTGGTTTTTACGTGATGCGGTCACAGACACACAGACTACAGACAAAAATTCTAAAAACTCTGTATCGATAATAATGTCTATTTCAATAATATTCTCCAAAAAATATTTAATGTATGTAGTATATATAAATTACGTATATAATATAACTTACTTAACTAACGACTTGTCTCGTTTAGCTCGGATGCGTCCCTGGGTGCCTAATAGTCAACAGCCTATATATATGTTGGGATATATATGTTGGGACATTAACACACGGCACCATCTAGTTCCATGGTAAGCTACGAGGCTTGTGTTATGGATACCAGATAGTTGATACACTACACATATATAATTTTAAATACATACATATTATAAATATAAACACCCATGACTGGAGTACAAACATTCGTGTTCAACACACAAATGAATGCCCCCAGCGGGAATCGAACCCGCGACCGCTGGCACAGCGAGTAGGGTCACTACAAACTGAGCCAAACGTGTCGTCCAAATGCTCAAATGTATGTGTTGCTCCAGGTCATAGTCTATCTGTGTACTAAATTTCATCTAAATCCGTTCAGCCGTTCCAGCGTAAAATAGACACAAACATATAAACTTTTGTAATTATAATAGTACTTCGAATATACAAAACTCCTTTTCAAAGTAAAGATTGGGCACGGGCCTTTCATATTTATTGAGGTTCACATGTAAAATTTTGAAAACCCGCTTCACTAAGATTTTTAAACCAGCGCGTTGCCAATGATTTACGACTGTAGACCATACAGTATATTAGGTTAGTAATAAACATGAATTATCTTAAAGTAAAGTAAATCAGAGCGCTGCGCAGGCGCAAGCAATTACCTCCATGCGATACAACACTCCCTTACTCTATGTTTTTCAAGATAATTATTATGTCATCAGGATATCACACGGTTTATGGGCATTTGTGTAATTGTTCATCAATATTTATGGCTATCGGCGCTTCACACCCCATAAATATATCATATGAAAGTAACACATCAACAAAATCGAAGTGTCTGTTTGGTTTTTTTCCTGCGTTTTTCTATTTACGTATAAGTATCTATATTGTATATTTTATTAAAAGTAAAACCTATAAATATGCTTCATTTGTCCCAAAAAAAAATTACACTGAAATAAGTAGATACTACTTATTATTATACGTATGTTCTTAAGTAACTAAGGTTTTTTGTTACCACCTTATGCAATTTGTCTACGTGTTTTTGGATGTCATGCACGATATGAAAATTTCTTTCATAAATAAAATTAAAGTAGTATTTTTAGCTAAAAAGATTATTAGTAAAATATGTTAATTTCCAATTTTTTTTTTTAAATCGAGGATACTGTACACGTACGAAGTCGCGGGTGTTTGATAGTATATAAATAATCTTGCTCGATCGCCACAGTGACCAAGTGTGAACAGGCGCAATAAAGCGTCGTAAACAGATTAAATCAAACGTAGCTATAAAATATCATAACATCGATAATGACATTAAATATTAAAATGATAAAATCATAAAATAATAAAGCTTATTTTGTTTATTGTAATTATAAATATGATACTATCAATTGGTATTTCTAACGTTTTCACAATCTATATATATATATATATATATATATATATATATATATATATATATATATATATATATATATATACTAGTTGTACTAGTTGTGCCCCGCTGTTTCACCCGCGTTTTTGTTTGATTTTATTAACATCAGTTTTATAATATGTATGCAAGTCTGCCCGATTTGTTGACATTTATGATTACTACTTCGCTTCCATTCGGTACTAGCATGATAATATATAGGACTATCTAATGCAAAAGAATTTTTCAAATCGGATTAGTAGTCCCTGAGAATTGAGAAACAAACAAACAAAAAACTCTTACTTCTTTATAATAATAGAATAGATGAGTGTTCTCTGTGGTTTATACCAAAGTTTTATTTTTTGTTTGTTTGTACTGCTAAATGCCAATGTTCGAAACGGCTGGCCCGATTTTAGTGGGACTTTTACTGGTGGATAGAAGATTTGAGAGAGTAGGATGTTTTCTCTTATTTTAATACTGTGGAAGAAACATGTAGAGGAGGATAATATATAGAATAACAACTGTCCTACTTTTTTTATTAGAAAATAGAAAAATCTTGAACTGCATACTTTTGATAGATTATTAACTAAGATTTTTTATGAAATTTAGGCTTTTCTGTACATGAGAAAAAAAATGACCAAATGAACTGGACACTTCAATTTCAACACCTTTGATCTCGTATCGAGCATCACGATATATCTGTAGATTAACTCTGTTAGTGCAAAAAAAGTGCGTGAAGCTGCGCTCACGATCTAAGCTAACATCTCACGATTAACTAAATAAAGAGGTTCTAAGATACTCACATACTGCTCGCAACTTGTGATCGGAACTTAGAATTACGAAACAATGGATACGGTAGTAATCCATACTAATCGTAATACTATTTTAAATACGAAAGTTTGTATACGTATGTTTGTTATTTGGATAAAACTTAGCTCACAAATATACTACGGCGCGGAATAATACATAGTTTCTAGGTTCTAACATATTTGGCTCAGATTGTAGTGACCCTACTTGCTGAGCCAAAGTTCGCGGATTCGAATCCCGCTGGTGCCATTCAATTGTGTGATGAGCACGAATGTTTGCACTCCTGTCATGGGTGTTCGTATTCATAATATGAATGTATTTAAAGTTATATATGTGTAGTGTACCAACTATCTGGTATCCATAACATAAGCCTCGTAATTTACTAATTTACGAGTACCATGGAACTAGATAGTGCTGTGTGTTAATGTCCCAAAATATTTATTTATTTACTATTAGGACCTAGGAACGCATCCGATCGAAGCTGGGGTATTTACAAATATCAAGGAAGCAATAAATCGACGTCATTCTTTGTACTTAGAGATTGTTTTAAGCTTAAGAGTGCGATACGATACTATATATTTATATATAATATAAATATATAATGAAAATATGTAATGAAATATATATATATATATATATATATATATATATATATATATATATATATATATATATATATATATATATATATTTCATTACATTAAGTAATTCTCATGGAATATTGATTTGGAAAAAGCTCATTTATGGTCACTAGTTCTATTTGAAATGATTTATTTGACTCTATGTATTTCCAAGTAAAATGACTCAAAGATATTAGTTTTACCTTTGTAAATTCTCTACAAAGAGCAAATAATTTCTAACACTGAATGGGTTGTCATTTGATAATGTTTATGTCTTCGCCTACATTTAACTTACGATTATCGTAAGATTAAGATAAATATTCATAATTTATTTATTAAATACAACGGAAATTGCTTTAATAGGTAGTGTATGTAGGTGATAGATTTTTGGCTAAATTTTCTTTTATACCAATATTTTTTTTAGATTAATCTTCAAAAACTTGATTCCTTTCACAGCGGAAAATGTAGATACAAAAAAATGGCATTATTACTCAGTAAAAAAAGTGTCCCACAGATCTCAAAAAAGCGGAAAACTGTAATTACATAGTTAATGTTAGTAATTATATAAAACTTAGTTATAAAAACCGTATATTCATTACTTATTAACTAAAGTGTTAAAAAATTCAACCGAGTAAGTAAACAGTAGTTTAAAAAAAAGCTTGTATAATATAGTCAAATTAAAGTTTTTCTGATTTTTTTACACTTGTTCTTGTGCGTTTTTGTGTGTACAAATTTTGACTTTTATTATATTTTTTAAATGAACAGGTAAATATTCTATATCACTTAGCAGAGAGAGAGAGAGAGAGAGAGAGAGAGAGAGAGAGAGATGATGTAAAAAAATATTGTCGTGTGAGTATTTTTATTATTTCCTTAGTTTATGTTTACAACTAAAACACTCACAGAACCTAATGAGCTTTTATAACAATAGCTTATTATATATATATATATATATATATATATATATATATATATATATATATTACAAAAGCTTTATTTATAAATTATACCTAATACCACATCTAACATTACCATCTCCTTGTACAATACACACGCAGTTAACACGACGGACGCTGAGTCGAGCTCGTAACTCGCTAGATAAGAGACGTGGGCGAGGATTGAGCCGTGAACAGACGGAACAGGAACCGCGAATTCATATTATGTATATAATAAAAATATATCTATCTGTACGTTAGATGTTATGAAATAAATATAATTTATGTTATGGATATCAAATTTTTTGGTTCGATTTTTTTTGTGAAATCACCTGAATCTAAATTATTCGGTCTAGCATTATCAATACTGCCTGTGCTTATATTTTTGAACGACTAAAAAAATTATTGTATCTTTAATTTTTTTTGTATTTGTTGTAGGTACGCGGAATCTTCGGCAACTACAAAATGGATTTTTAAAAATTTTATAAGCTATCAATTACTATTTGATACTTTGGTCTGCATGTGTGTATGTATCTATGCGCTGTGTTGGTTTGTTTGTTGTTCTCATGTATATACAGATAACATTTCTGTTAATGAAATAGCTTAAGCATCTAAATACTTGAGAATTTTTTTTAATCTAAAGTGTCCGTAAAATTATATTTGAATGAAAGCTTTCGAGAAATAGATAAAGATATTTCAATTCACTATAAGCTTTTTATAAACAGAGAAAAAAGTGCTTGAATTTAGATATAAAAAAAACATATTTATCATTCGTAAATGATCCACTACACCTAGTTAGTTTGCAAAATTACTACTGATGCTTATTTTTATAATTATTTTTAAAATTAAATGCAAAAAGTGAACGATATAGCCCTAGGGATGGTTTTTATCCTGAAACTATCACAACAAACTCAACAAAAATATAAACAAAAGTAACATGTCGCGTATAACAAGATGTTTGAGATATAGATGCGATAGCACGTCATATCCTAGTTGTTCCCGTGAGGCTGTGTAGTGGTGGGTGGCGGCGCAGACAGACGGACAGAACTGGGTCAGGAAATAAAATTAATGAATTTCAATCCTGATATAACGATATGATAAAACATTTGTAAAATATACCTTCTGAAGTGTTTTAGTTAGTGCTAACTATACAATTCAAGTTACAGAAACCAATTAAAAGATTTTAAAATTGATATGTTCATGATTTTTATTAACAGTACGTTTAAATCATAGCAGATTTCTATAAAAAAAGTAGCTAGAACTATTGTCTAGACGTTTAAGTTATCGCTAAAGTATTTTTTTTGTAAGCAAATGTGTATATTTAAAAGCTAAACAATAAAAAGCTTTACATAAAAGTTTGAAAACAAAGCTTAATAACCACAATATTACACAAAACAAATTACGGATAACGAGCCTCTTGAGCACGCTTTGTTTTAGAAATGTTATGTTAGAATAAGAAATGAAAATAATGTTAGAAAATGCTCTCGTAATATTTGTACATATTTAATTACAGCCTCATTAAAATATTTCAAAGAAACAGACCACTTCAGCTGTAAATAGTACTTGTGACGAGGAACACAAAAAATCAAATGTACCTACCTATACGTTGGTAGAAACTAAAAAATATGTGATTTACTGTTTTGGAAAAAACAGGAAAATTGTTAGAATAATTGAGTCTCTCTGTTTTTTACTTTAGATATTGAAGATTTCATAAGTTGGCTACCAGTACAATGGCATCATAAAAGATCCTTACCACCTACGAGTATATCCCCCAATACAAACTATCTTTATAGAGATCGAACCCATGGACAGACACGAAAAGAATACCACACTAGCTACAGCACCACTGCCCCACTATCGGCATTTAGGTACTTTAATAATTAATTACGCCCACTCTTATATTCATAACATCATTAATCATCCGTCAAATTGTAGCCACAATATCGCTAAAATCTATGACATAAATATCTTTGATTTATTACTTGAGCTCAGTTTCTGTAGTCACTAGACGGTGTTAGAGGTCTTGTTAGATTGGGATAAAGCTAATCTGGCTGAGGCCGCACCACACGGAACTTGGCTAAATTTACATTCATGGAAACGATATAGGGGTTATCATTCGCCCCTTTACGCTTAAAGAATGGCGTCCATTCCAACGGTCCGGAGATAGTCGGCGTCGTGCCTCGTCCAGCCTCCAGGGTCCAGACCACGCTATTTAATATTAAAATTCTAACATTATTTAGCTTATCTTTTTTCTGTTTCCGCATCAGCTTCTTTAGTTCGCATCGTCCTAGAGTTATGTTGTATTGTTTGAAGACAAAAGTATGGAAGCCTCGCAGTGAGCGAGCAGATTGTCCGCGATATATCTCTGTCAGGGAAGTTCCGGTGTCTATTTGTTGTTACGATAAATATTGCGTAGCGCATAAATATTATATAATGGTGACTTAGTAGCTTACTTTCTAATGTTTTCAGAACAAAATAAAATTGTATAAATTTTATTTTTGGCACTTTAAACTATTGAAAATTTCATGAAGAGCACATACAAATATCTACACGACTCTTCGAGTAGTTGCTGATAGAACCTAGCATATTTTATTATTATTAAACTTTATGTTATCTCTTGCATGTTAAAGATACGAGTTAAAGTAAATTTAATTAAAAGTTAGCTAAAATGTAACTATTCCTACAAACTAAGCGAGATTAAATACATCGATAAGATATATCTACATAGATAAATATTTACAATATGTAATGGACTCAATATAACAAAATGTGGTTCGACGAATCCACTAACTCTTCTTTAAGTGCAGACAATATCGATTATTCATGATACAATTACGTTAGACTATCGTTTGGATTATACTTTGGCAAGTAATTTATTACTCATCGAATAATTTATACGACACACGAGGTCTATCATGAATGAAAAAACTCAGCACGCCGGATCGCATATTTATACTGTCATAAGTCGTAGGGTACACAGGGTTCACCGTGCACGGGCGGCGTGCACGTTATCACGCCGTACAGCCTGCAGTACCCGGTCTCATCTCACTAACAATAAAAACGCGATTAAATTTGAATTTCAAATCTCAACCCGCCATAATAGATACTTTACGATTGTTTTATTTGTTTGTAAACGACTGGGTGTGACTTCGTATGTCCTTATTTCATAGACATGCATAAGTACCTACTTATATTTTTATCGATGAACGTTTGTATCGTTAAGATCAATTTAATTGAAATATTTACTTGTATAGAAAATTTTTACATTAAAAATGAAGAGAAAAAACACCCAAAGCGTTTCTATTTTTTTTTCTTTTTTTTTCTTTGGGATATTAACACACAACACTATTTAGTTAGTTTAGTTATGGATACCAGATAGTTTATAAACTACCCATATATTATAACTTTAAATACATACATATAAATATAAACCCATGACTGAATACAGAAATTCGTGCTCATCACACAAAAATGAATGGGACTCGAACCCGCGACCGCTGGCACAGCAAGTAGCGTCACTACATACAAACTGAGCCAAACGTATCGTCTATAGTATTGGTAAAAAAATTAAATACACAATAGTTATAGTTTTAAAAAACTAAAAAACACTCTTTTCACTATTCGTAATGAGTTCAAACTGTAAGGTTTTTACCATGGTAATTGAAGAGTTTTATAATCCACTTTCAGTCTCTATCATTAGATCATATAAGATTAGATCGACAATATAAAATCCTACAACACTAACCGGATTTTTATTATTTTGGTCGAAGGCAAGAAAATCTACTGAAAAATATACAGATGTATCGAAGGTATACGTGTCATAGTCATGGTGAGAGTCATGCTTCAATCAAACACATGGACGGACGGCGCGCGTGGCGGCGCAAGCCGGGCCGGTGTTCGCGACGCGTCGACCTGCATCTGCTTAATAGATTTTTATAATTTTAAAGTTTTTACGCTATTGTTCTACTTTTATTTTATTTTCTTAATTATTATGAACATTCAGAACACTATATTGTGATTGATAGATATATAATTAATTTGTCTTCGGAACTTAATACACACTTACCTAGCGACTTATCGTCACTTCGCTCAAGTGCCTAATAATTGTCTATATATGTCAGTCTATGTTATTGTGTAATAAATTTCATCCAAATCCATTTAGTCATGTTTCACTATGACTTGGTGTCTTAAACTCAGCGACATGTAGATTGTAGGCTACTGTTATTAATAAAATTTGCCAAAAGGTGGCGCTGTCTGTACTTACTATAATAAATCAAATGTCCGTACATAGAAATAAATAAAATCGAGCCAGGGGAATGTAAGAAGAGAAATAGAACAAATTCAGGGTTTTTTTCAATTTTTTTGTTTCTCTGTCTGTTTGTCTGTTTGTACGGGCGAATTTCCGAAACTGTTGGACCGATTTAAATGAAATTTTGCATGCTGGTACCTTATATCCCCGGTCAACATTTTAAATACTTTTCATCCTGGAAAATTAAAGAGTTCCCATGGGATAGTTAAAAAAAACTGTAGTAACTTATACAGCTTATTACACAAGAACTACTGATTGGATTTTAATGAAAATTTACAATAATATAGTTCATACATCAGAATAATAGATAGGCTACGTTTTATTCCGGAAAAATGTACGATTCACGTGGGATAGATTTGTTTTTATTTGTGTAGAGACGAACACGAGCGAAGCATGGACAAGTTGCTAGTTATTAAAATAAATTTAAAATCTTTTATGTCCAACTAGCGCGCCTTAAAGCCATAAAGCAAGAATTGAATAGAATTAACAATACTCTTGAAGAAACAACATGATTGTGACAATGTTGTTAAGTTACATGCGCGATCACGTCTACTATGTTTTAGTCAATTGATGGACCATTAAATTCCGTCTCACAGTTTGTCTCCTTATATTTGTAAAGATGTGTTTAAATGTGTTTGTAAAAAGTACTAACACGGAAAAGAGCATGGGATACTTAACTTTCACCCAAATCGACGTTCACAATGGCAGGGCGCGTGCAAGTTCTTAAATCTTTCACGATTGCCTGAACGTCTTATTTGGACATAAGTATAGTTTTATGTACGCGTATAGTGCTAAAGACCTATAAATTATTTTTATACTAAAATACTATAAAATCAAAAACCATTTTTTATAAAAGTAACGTACGTTAAGGTTTCGCACATCTACAATTTTCGACACCACATAGGCGTCGAAATCTAGACTTTCCCATTTTGAGATAAAATAACTTAAATGGCAATCTAAATCATGATCTTATTAATCATAAAAGAAATCGTATTTTTTATCTATATTTTTTAGTTATTAGTTATGTTTTAATACTTCTATTCTATTTCTTATGGTGCGATGTGTTATCTACTGTCTCAGAAGTATATTCATCACAATTCTAATAGAGCCTATATTTTCCACAGCAATAAATCTCTCATAACTAGGATAAACGTTAAAAAGAAAAGAATTATGCCAAGGGTTGGCTTTTTTATGTTCAGTGAGGACTATTTATGGCCACCGTGGTCTTTATGGTTACGTCTCAATATGGAGTACTTAGCGTCAGGCAAATTACAATACAGCCATGATGTATGTATGGAGCGAACTGTAAAATGTTTTATTGCAGTTTAATATTAACTGTTTGTACCAAAAAAATATATATATATATATGTATGTAGGTACATATGTACAAATTTTCACATATCCATACTAATATTTTAAAAGTGAACGTTTCTATCTCTGCTTTGTTTCCTTTAACCTTTTCATGCTTGAACCGCTGAAACAGACTTCAATAAAATTTGGCAAGGACATGAATTGCATCCACGTGATGGACATAGGCTACCTTTGATCCCTGCTCTAGTTTTTTTTTTAAATATGTTGGGACATTTACACACAGCACCGTCTAGTTCCATGGTTAGCTACGAGGCTTGTGTTATGGATACCAGATAGTTGATACACTACACATATAACTTTAAATACATACATATTATAAATATAAACACCCATGACTGGGTACAAACATTCGTGCAGTTAAAAAATTAGGTGCTCCTGAGTCATGATTGAGCATCAGAAGAGCGATAGAGTAGAGTCAGAAGGGAAAATGACAGTAGTGCAGAGTACCGGGATGACATCACTTTCAATTCTAGTGATATAATTAGCCCCTGAGCTTGCTCGTCATTTTGCTAAATAAGTATTTCATTTCTATAGATATTATTGTTCGTGTATATGAAAAATAATGATTAAAATAAAGACAACTGTACCTAAAATATACATAAAGATGTAATATTGTATCTCATTTACGGTATGTACACATTTTTGACGACACGTTTGGCTCAGTTTATTGTGACCCTACTTGCTGTGCCAGCGGTCGCAGGTTCGAGTCCCACTGGGATTTTGGTCCCATTCATTAGTGTGATGAGCACGAATTTTTATATTCCAATCATGTGGTTATGGTTGTAAGTATTAAAAAGTTATATTTGTGTAATATATCAACTATCTAGTATCCATAACACAAGCCTCGTAGCTTACCATGAAAGAAGATGGTGCTGTGTGTTAATGTCCCAACATATTTATTTATTTATTCGCATGAATATTCACTCATAGTGTACAATACAAGAAGAGTGTTCGGTCAACGGTACGGCAGAAGGTACAATAAAATGTCAATATTTATCGTCGAAATAGAATCAAAGGCGACTATTACGATAACACCCGCTATTAAGATCTGGACCTAAATCGTTCATAAGTATAATTTCATATGTTTCTTGTTACATAACATTTTTCCAGTCCGGGACATGCGCCTACGCATCGATTATATATCGACGGAACAATTTATGTCGACGCGCGCTGTAATTGGTCAAGGAATGTAAATTAACTTGCATAATCTTGATAATAGCTTATTATAATGATTATATTTAGTATTAAGTCATTATCGATATTTTTATTAACATGTTGATATTTGTTTATGGATGAGCAGGAAGCTTTGAAGTTTAAAGGTAAAAAAAAAGTAAGACGTTTTGTTGGTACTGCTACGTTACTACGAGTACTTAAATTTGTTTATATATAAATAAAGATTTTTATTTTTGTAGTTTTCATGTATTTAATATTATGATGTGATTAACTAATTTATAGTTAACCAAGGCGACCACTTGGACTCAATAGTAGTTTAAAAGAGTACTGGAAGCTACAGCGCCGAGGGCTATGGAGTCGTACGTTGACGGTACTAGCTACGATTGTAAGGTGAATGTTTGTATTAGACCTATACTATATATATATGTATATATATATATACGCACGTAAGAAGTTATACTTCTTTGGCATAAAAGAACAAAAATAGCTAAAAATTTTATTTCTGTATGTCACAACTCTCTGTTTGTAAAAGGAATGCAGTTAAATTCATCATGTCGCTTTTATGCGCGCGCATCGTAAAAATTTTACTCTCATATTTAATTCCAAACGTGGCAAAAGAAGTATAACTTCAATAAAAAAACCTAATATATACAAAGAGAACTTCTTTCAATATAGGTATGTAAAGATGTAAAAATATATTGTATATCTGGTAATAAATATTTTTAATGTAAATAGATATTATGAATATATAAATAGTTGTATCAAAGTCACGACGTAAGTAAAGCAAATGTTGATACAATTAATCGATTACCACGCTTGGCCGTGAGGCGAATCGATTATATCTGAGACTATTATATGGCTGTGTTTATGGGTCTTAGTTTGATCTATACGAACTAGCTGTTGCCCGCGGCTTTTTCGAAATTCGGTTGAGCCAAATTTGTATACACGTCAAGTGTGAGGACGTTTGTTAAGAAATATGTATATTATGTTAATATAGTTTTTATCGTCGAAATTTGAACGTTTTTATAATTATGTAGCTGATTTGAACAAGTTTTATAAGGTTATTTCTTTATAACTTAAATTTTATAACTTACTTACTAACCCCGCTTCGCTCGGTTGCATCCCTGGGTGCCCCACAGGTCATGATGATGATGTCCTCGCGACCGGTTTCAGCCAGGGTGGCCTACCACACTGAAAAGTCTCTTCAAGCAAATAATAGCAAATGAATTAAGAATTAAAGCATCAGTGAAATAGAATAGAACGCAAAAAGCGCTAACAAAACTGTAAAACAATAGACTCGTACCGATAAAGTAAATTCATAGGATAAGAAAATTATTGTAAAAAACTCACCCATACCTTTAAGGACATAAAATGTAAACAAATAAAAAATTGTAAACAAGGTCTCCGATCCCCACGTTGGAGGAAATTCGGCTCATAAAAAAAAGACCACACTGAAAATAACCACCTGCGCAGGAGATATTATACTGCACAAATGCTCTCTATTGCTTTCACTCTCAAATTTCGATGGAGTGATAGTTCGATAAGACCGGTGAGAGATCAGGAGCAGGACCGACGATTTTGTACTTTCTGAACAGAAAGACTCAATAACTGAACTTGGTCCGAAAGATGAAGAAATGATATATTCATAATATCTATTTACATTAAATATATTTATTAGCAGATATACAATATATTTTTTATATCTTTACATATATTGAAAGAAGTTCTCTTTGTATATATTACGTTTTTTTATTGAAGTTATACTTCTTTTGGCACGTTTGGAAAAAAATATGAGAGTATAGTATATGAGAATAATAATAATAATATAATTAATTTGTAAAAAAGCGACATGATGAAGTTAACTGCATTCCTCCGGGACTCGAAACCAGGCGCCAAGAAGAGGAACCACCAAGACAGTTCCAAGTCATAGTCTACCTATCACATATACCTATTTTTATTACATTATTGAACTAATAAAAATATTTAGCTCATATCTGTCTTCAATGCCACAACATTAAAAACCATAACATAATTATTTTCTAACGCTTTAGATTTAGAATATTCCATCGTCTCTCAAAATATAATGTGTGACAAATGTTTATAATAGTGATGTCAATGTATCTCCTGCGGCGACGATCCCATCGAAATCCCCATGAAAGGAAAACAACACCTTTAATGTTACATTACTATGGTAATTTAAACAAAAGCAAAACTTTTTATTGCTCTATCGAAGGAATTTTACTTTCTATGACACGCTGCGCTCAATTAACACTTGGACGAGTTATACCAATGATTTTGTATTTTTTTTGTCCTTGAAATTCTTCTTAATATTATATATCTATTAGGTAGGTATTATTTTATCCCTAAATATATCATTTATTTACCTCAAATACTTAAAACTAAGTTAGAGATTATCTAACTTGTACTCTCGTAACTATTTAAGTTTCCGCGTGATTTATTTTGTTACGATTCAATTCACATTTTACACAACAGCCAAACGGTATGTGGTCGAAAGTCTACCCCGCTGGATACATTTTATTCAACACATTTTAACGTCTCACTGCTGGACACGGACCTCTCTTTAGTACGAGGGGGATCAGGCCATAGTCCACCACGCTGGCCGAGTTCGGGAGATATACTCCTAATTAATACAGTAGGCACACATATTGACCAATGTATTTTATTGTACTTTTCTCTTTTACTGAATGGAGCAGTCCCATGCACCATAAATATTTAAAAACAAACAAGTCATGTATGAAATGAGAAGGGTGAGCGAGTGGCTTAACAAATGATCCTGTTTGAAATATGCACTTTATTCCGAGTAGCGTAAATCGTCCATCATAACCGAAATGTCTACATAAAAAATAAAAGAGCGTGTATGCTTATAAGAGTGAGGGTAAATGTTGAGAACTACTGTTAGGTAAAAATATGAGAGCACTTAGTAAAAAATATGAGAGTATAGTATATGAGAATAATAATAATAATATAATTAATTTGTAAAAAAGCGACATGATGAAGTTAACTGCATTCCTCCGGGACTCGAAACCAGGCGCCAAGAAGAGGAACCACCAAGACAGTTCCAAGTCATAGTCTACCTATCACATATACCTATTTTTATTACATTATTGAACTAATAAAAATATTTAGCTCATATCTGTCTTCAATGCCACAACATTAAAAACCATAACATAATTATTTTCTAACGCTTTAGATTTAGAATATTCCATCGTCTCTCAAAATATAATGTGTGACAAATGTTTATAATAGTGATGTCAATGTATCTCCTGCGGCGACGATCCCATCGAAATCCCCATGAAAGGAAAACAACACCTTTAATGTTACATTACTATGGTAATTTAAACAAAAGCAAAACTTTTTATTGCTCTATCGAAGGAATTTTACTTTCTATGACACGCTGCGCTCAATTAACACTTGGACGAGTTATACCAATGATTTTGTATTTTTTTTGTCCTTGAAATTCTTCTTAATATTATATATCTATTAGGTAGGTATTATTTTATCCCTAAATATATCATTTATTTACCTCAAATACTTAAAACTAAGTTAGAGATTATCTAACTTGTACTCTCGTAACTATTTAAGTTTCCGCGTGATTTATTTTGTTACGATTCAATTCACATTTTACACAACAGCCAAACGGTATGTGGTCGAAAGTCTACCCCGCTGGATACATTTTATTCAACACATTTTAACGTCTCACTGCTGGACACGGACCTCTCTTTAGTACGAGGGGGATCAGGCCATAGTCCACCACGCTGGCCGAGTTCGGGAGATATACTCCTAATTAATACAGTAGGCACACATATTGACCAATGTATTTTATTGTACTTTTCTCTTTTACTGAATGGAGCAGTCCCATGCACCATAAATATTTAAAAACAAACAAGTCATGTATGAAATGAGAAGGGTGAGCGAGTGGCTTAACAAATGATCCTGTTTGAAATATGCACTTTATTCCGAGTAGCGTAAATCGTCCATCATAACCGAAATGTCTACATAAAAAATAAAAGAGCGTGTATGCTTATAAGAGTGAGGGTAAATGTTGAGAACTACTGTTAGGTAATAACTAAAACAACTTTTAATATTAAACAAATCAAATCTAACAATTCTTAAAAAATAGAGTATACGCGTTATGAAAATGTGAAATAGGTATACGGTAAAGTATGTTGATATAAAACATTGACAAACACAGTTTTACTACTGTACTGTTCTAGTACTGAAGTTTTCGTGCAACTATACCAGACAGCCAAAAACATGCGTGTGAGCAACAAAGATTCAAAAACAATATTTGGCTCAAGGCGCTGATTGCTTAGATATTATTTAAAGCCAAACTTACTAAACCAATATGAGTTAATTATAATTCAAATGAATAAGCAATGTTAGACTGTGATTTGTAACGCTAACCGTATTATCATGTAAGGAATCAGTTACATCCGTTGCTAATGAGAGAACGCGAACAACTAATTAAGGAGCTCAACGCCAGTATATCATGCGGCGGTGGGCGGCGCCGGCCACACACCACAAACAAATAACACAAATAACGGTCGAAGCTCACAGCTTTCTGGAAACGCCTAGATCGCTATTAATCTTCCGATTAACAGTTTAGAACCATTCAGCACAAACTGTCCGTTCGAGATTTATGACACACCTCGCAGACCCCACAGTGAGATGCGAAAATATCTAAAATCGATCTAAATTATACAAATGTGTGTTAAAATACGTTTCGAATCCCATAAAATAAAATTATCGTCCTATCATAATAAATCTTTGGCCACCAAAGTTCGTAAAATAAAGATTCACAAGCATGTCCGGTCCTGTTCAGGATTAGTTTTTCTTTAATTGTATATCAATAGTTTTATGGGAGCATTTATATCCTTAATATTTCTGATTCTTAGCTTTAAATTGTAAAAAAATAAGTAGATAATCAGAAGGAATGAAGTACTTCTCCGCTTCAATGCTGTTCTTTTTTTGTCATCATGTGTATGAGTCCTGGAAAATGGAACCCTCAATTATCTATTTTTTTTATTTATATGCAAAAGAATTGGGTAACTTTGGTGTTACTATCCTCTAAGAAATTAAGATTACTGCAATAAAAAGCGCTGTAATATCACTTAAGATGACCTTTAAATTTGTTTAAAATATTAATGAAACGTACACAATATTTACTTCATGACTGAATTGAACCATTCACCAGCCATATGGTAACCAGTTCTAAAAATCACCACCACAAGATAACTCTTTACCATTTTGTTTTAAAAATAGAATGATTGTCTGTTAAAAGTACAATGCAATAAAGAAGGCTGGTCGGGAGCATCAATTACCGCAATCAGTCACGATTAATCCCAACGAGGGGATGCTGCGATTTGGTGCAAGAAAGGAAACTACTTCGGAGTTTGTGTAATTATTCCTTGGTTAATGCTGCATATGTACGATGTACATACATACATATTATTTGTTCATCGTATCCGTGACCATGGGACTTGCAACAGTGTCGAATTATTAGAAACTCAATTAGGCATTTTATTGATGTATAAACTATTATTAAAAAGCGAAATTAACTCTTGTCTGTATTTGGATGGTTTTCATACGTAAGTAGTGTACTCGTATTCATAAGAAAGAATATAGGGCACTTTTAATTAAAAAAACTTCTAATAGTCGATACGGGATGGAAAAATCTAACAAAATTTGGAAATAAAGATTTACTATGATAATAGCAAATAAAAAAAGGACTCGCAAAGCGAGTTTGTACTGAACTAGCGCGTGTTTAATGCTAGCAATACAATGTAATACAAAAATATTGACGAGATAAAATTATTTTATCTCTTAGATCTTATGTGTCATGACAGGCAAATGCGGGTTTTAATCATCCTTACATAATAATATGTATAATGCGAAATACATAGAAATCCAGCACGCATTTACACAAAAATAACTAAAAAATAACCAAAACGGTACCTCTTTTACCCGGTAAAGTATAAATCGCCCATTCTGTTCATCGCCATTGCCCGCAGTAATTTCTAAGTTAAATAAGTTTATTCAAAGTGAACACAAGCCCAAAGCCAATAAATAGTAATTGTTTGACTCTAACTGAACTAATAGCTTTCGTAAAAGCAGTTACGACACTGTTACTTCTAGATATCTGCTCGTTATTATGATGTGTCTATCGCATCCTGATTAATAAATCCTGCTGTTATCTTAATGCTTGCCCCGTGTTTCTGGTTTCCAGTTTAGCGAGAACAAGGGTTTTGTCATTTGATAAATACCACGCGGTAGTCATAATTACATCGTCTTGGAACATGGCCACTAACAAAATGTCCGGTGATTTCGCTTTAGGTGTTAATATTGTAGGTCAATTTAAGGTTTTAACGTTGATTTATTATTTCTAATGAATGTTAGCAATTGTTTGTTTACTTTACCAACTTACAAGAAAATAATTTAATTGAACATATTTACCTAATTGGAAACTTCAGTAATATTTGCTAATTTATAATTGTTGCCTGTGCCTATAATACTAGTACATATAGTATTATCACACAACTACGAGTATATTCTCTATCTATACAGATAAATAAAATAGAAGTGTATGTTTGTAATGACAAAATAACAGATTTTTACTAAATGCATATTATATTATATGCATATATAAGTAAACTAGCGGCTCACCCTCGCTTCGCTCGGGTTCGTCGCTAGGTACGTTTTAAATAGATATAAAAAGAAAAAATCTTTCTTTCTCACATTTTAATTATATGTTTTAATACTTACCTAAAATTAAAATATCATAAAAATTGGAACGCGGTCGAACGGGATAAAAAGTATCCTATGTCCTTCTCCTGGCTCTATATATAGATTACAATTTTTGTGGATGTTTGTTCTGGGTAATCTCCAAAACGGCTGGACTGATTTTGACGGGACTTTCACTGGCAGATAGCTAATGTTATAAGGAGTAACTTGAAAAACTTGAGAACTTTCCACTGAAAAAAATTAAAACTTACTACGTACGTCTAGTACCTAGTTATTAATAGATATATTGGGTCAGATGAAGCGTTCTTTTTTAAGAAAAGTGATTTCACTTTGAAACATAGGCATAACATTTGTATCGCTTTTTTGATATTATAATCAATATTTATAACAGTATAAACACATAAAATGATTCAAGCTTACAAGTGCTGTAATATTTAACGAAATTTTCACAAATATTCCTGCAATCACTAGAGACCAAATTAAGTACCTATAAACATAAACAAGTAGTTCAAATGGCAATAAACATAGCTGGATATAAATATCAATCAGATCTCATCACCGAACAGCGACAGTTAGGTGTCAATGCGAATATTAACGCTCGTAAAGCCAACGAGGCGGCCAATTTTCCTCATTAGACCTTCTAACTCTTAGATTGATAGTATTTTACAACTGTCTAAATATTTTCTGTCACACATCATATTCCGTGATCGCGACGACAAGGTCATTTATTGGTGTATCCGGTACAAATTCTACAAATTATTCATATTATTAATTTTTTTCAGACAGTGGTAGCCCAGTGCTGACGCGCTCGCTTGAGACATCGAGTGAAGCGGGTTCAAATCCTGGGTCCCGCACCTCTAATATTTTCATGTGCGAATCATTTCCAACTTGATTACCACTTCTTTTACGGTGAAGGAAGACATCGTGAGGAAACCTGCACCTCTGAGAGAACCTAGCCGGTTTTCGAAAGACATGTGAAGTCCGCAATCCCGCACTTGGCTAGCGTCGTATATTATGGGCTGATCCCCATCATATTGAAGAGAGGCCCGTGCCCAGTAGTGGGACGTTAAAAAAAGGGCCGAATACGTTAATATTTTTGTACAAAAACTTGTGTTGTATAATTTTATTGATGCCGTAAATATATATTAGATAGCTAGTCACTCAGCATCATAATTATTTTAACTGGTATTAATTCATTTAACCGTAAGGCACTGGTATTTATAAATGTTAGTGACGTATCTCTGGCGTTAAATAAGCACATAATTATGTTGTAAGTCTTAGCGTTTATTTTATACATGGTTTGGCGTGTTAAGATATGTACTAAGTAAATTACACCAATATTATGAGCGCGAGATTTGGGAGTGAGTGCATTTGTTAGTTCTTCAGGCTGTAAAGGCTTAACGATTTCAACGGAAATAATTTATAACCTGTGTTAATACGTAGTATACTTTTTATCAAAGTATCTACTACATGTGAAGCTGCGGAAAAAAAAAATACTTTTTTATCATTCAATTTCCATATTTCACACAACTTATTCACACGACTTAATAAATAACGAAATAATAAATATTTTTAACGCCCGACGCAAAAAGAGGGGTGTTATGTAATAGACATTGTCGTGTGATCTATTTCCATTGATTTGTCACTTATTCGACGAAATCTAATCTAACGACTTTGCTACTATCGAATAAGTGACAATTGAAATAGATCACATAACAAATTTACGCTGACTTATAATTTATAATGCAATTACAACGGGACTAGATATCGGGGAGGAAAGGAAAGCATTTACGAAGGAGGGTATCGAAGGTGATCAATTTTGACACTCAGCCGCGATCCCATCAGAGGCCATTAGTTTGGAACACTTGTCATTTATCAGTTGGTCTGACACACGATTTGTTTGCACTTTGCTATCAGCAGGGAAATGTGGAGCGAAAACGTGATCACATCGTTCTATCACTTCGTTTCCAACTGGTCGCTAACACGTCTTCAAGTTAAGCGGGTCTCAAACTCTCAATTACGACGACATTTTTGTACAATTTATTTTACCACGTTTTTATCTATAAAAAAAAGATTTTGTAAAGACACTACATGCTTTAAAATAATAATTACTTTATCAAATAATACAGATACCTTTTTCAGGGTAAACAAATTCGAAAATGCCGACTAAGAAGACAATAATGAAACTACATCTGATAGATTTTTGCAGTAAATAAGTGCATGCTTAAGTACCTACATCAAGACGGATCTAGATACCTATGCAAAGAAATTCCGAATATTTTATTTATTTATTTTCTTATGACATACATGTTTTATATACATACTAGCGACTCACCCTCGCTGCGCTCGGGTTCGTCCCAAGGTTGATTCCCCATACAAACTTTCATCCCCATTTTCACCCCTTCAAGGGATGATTTCCGGGATAAAAGTATCCTATGTCCTTCCCAGGGTCTCAAACTATCTTCTTACCAAATTTCTTCTAAATCGGTCCAGTAGATCCAGAGATTTCCCCCTACAACATCACAAACTCACAAAATTTACCTCTTTATAATATTAGTACAGATATAGAAAAATAAATCTATACGCAATAACTACACCATCGGGTGCAGTATTTACTTGCGATGAGAAACCATGTCGTCCGCTAACTTAGCAAAGAAAATATAGTAATAATAATTCTTGATACATATTTGCTATATTAGTTGAAGTTCATAAATCTTCGTATCGTAGCAAAATTAGACAAAACTCATAACGTCCATAACTCGTCAGTTTGCAACTTGCCGTCAAATGGCCGCTTATTAAAAATCAAATTTATATTCATATAGATTTACGGCGTCATAAAAGCGGTGGTCACGGACGAATTGATTTGGAACCATCGGCTAGAGGTGGGAATAAAACTACAAACAACAAATATTATATCTACGCCTAAGGCTTAATTGGGAGGCTCTCGCAAATATATAGATAATTATCATTGGATAGATCTGTTAGAAACTTTAACTATCCGTCTGTCCTGCTTTTAGCTATAAAAATATTTAAAAAATCGGACAAGTGCGAGTCTGATCTTGATTATCTTTTTATTGCATTGATTTAGAAGTTTGATTTTTTCACAACTCTAAGGGACTGCAGATACGAGTATTTGATATTAATTTCAACTTGATACATGACACACACTCTTGAGAAAAATGGTGTTTGAGAAAAGGGTCCTGAGAAAAACAGACTGGCAGACAGACGGGCATCGAAGTGATCCTATGAGGGTTTCTTTTTTCCTTTTAGGTTCTGTACTAAAAAGATCTTTTAACTGTTACAGTTTTCGACAGCTCCAAATAGATAGGGTTTGTTTGTTAATGTACTTAACGTTGGATCAAAGTGCAATTAATTTTTCCACAAAAAACTCATTTGTACAAAATTAACTAAATATAAAATGAACCGAACAAAATTCAAATTTTATTGACATAAATACTTGTTTTACTTAATTACAATTTAAAGTGTGGTGGCTTTATATTGTAATAAAAAATATACCGGCTAAATTACAAATAATATTTGTTTCTTATTAACTGAGACTAGTTTGCACTTTTCTTTCTAAATTCATTTAAAGACGATGCTCGGGAAATTGATGTAGCACTTATTTCAAATAATGACTATTATTCGTGAGGATCTCTAATTTTTTTGATAATAAAGTATGATCCATGTTACTCATTGATATTGTAGCTTTTGATAGATGAAAAAAAGAATTAAATTGGTCCAGTAGTTTTTTAGTTTATCCATTACAAACAAACATACAAAAAAAACATTTTTTTCTCTTTATAATATTAGTATAGATATACAGTAGAAGTAGGTATCTTTGTTTAAAATAATTCTTACTACAAAATCTATACATTCCTTAAGCAGATGGGTAAAGGACAACCTTAGTTTGGATCTTAGACTATAATATTCTGTATCACAACGATATTAATAATACAACTTATTTGCCTCACGTTGTAGGCGATTACGTTTTATATGGCTACTTTGGTTATTTATTTTTTTATCCCACAGACGTCTACCCAATTACTAATAAGCTTTAATAAAAAAGTTAATAGGATAATTAACGAAAATCGATTATTCATTTTGACATATTAGCGATGATTTTGTTATAATAAAAAGCGTTAAATTATATACTTATAAGGTATGATTATAATATTGCCTTGGCCTTGTTGATTACGTTTCTGAAATCTGAATGACTAAAATAGACGTGCGAAAATTGTTTTAAACATGGTAACCGTTTGTTGGATGCTTTGAAGGAAAATATTGAACTAAAATCTCAATGTCTGACGAGATAATTCTGACATTTATAGATAAAGCTTTCAAAAGACGACTGTTTGCGAAGTCTGCCGTATTTGTCCAGCGTGTCCCGGACTTCCTGACATAAAGAGGCCCACGCACAACAATGGAAAGTGGAAAAAGTGCTGAATTATTATTTGGATACTAGACACCTTACTGCGGCATCGTTATATAGTCCAGAACCAATGAATCTATCCTTTATAGCTATAGGAGCGACAATTGAAATAAAATTTAGCTAAAATGTCTTATTTAGAATATTAACTGTATAGTAGAAAAAAAATTGAGAATCTTAAAATTGTTAACTTTAGTTACGGACACAAAATCTTTAAACAACTAAAGTTGTGGATTTATCTTATGTTATTTTTACTACAAACTTAAACTCAGGTATTTTCAACATAAATAAAAAAAAACCAGACATACTACGAAGAGTCCTAAGTAATAAAGTAACAATAGATATTACAGCTACAGCGACCAGGCGCTACCGCCCCACCGACATTTGGTTTCGGACGAACATGGAGAATTGGCAAGGACACAACAGGACCGCTGCAAATTTTCTGTTAGGAGAGAAATAACATAACTAGTCTTTGCCTGTAGCTCTGCTCGTATAATATAACTAGGTTTTGTCTGCAGCTCTGCTCGTGGTGCCTATATTGATAAGAACTGTCGTCGGAGCGTCGTGGTTGAGTGCGTATGTGATCCTGCAGCATCCCATTAAGAAGGGGAAGGTTCCGTCGAGATTGGGTAATACTGGCTCTTGTAGTCAGTAAGCCTTTATATGATAAAAAAAAGGATTTCTCCAATCGGATTGTCACTCAAATTCAATAGGCATTGTCATAGCTTTAAGAACAAACAAACAGACAGTAGACTCACTTATAAACTTTCATATTTATGATATTAGTTTGATTAAGCCTATAAGTAAGCATTTGTTCCGTGTCAACTCGCAATCTCAGCTCAACGGTACTAGACGACGCGACAGTACCACGTACCGACTATTTAACTTACGTTTTATTTCCTGATGTGAAATCGCAATATGGATTTATTATATTTTAATAGATATAAGCCATAAGAAGTGATATTGCTAACGATATAATAGAAATAAATACCTTCCTATATGTTATGTATATAACACCAGTTATACATATGACTTAGGAGTGACGTATAGTTAAAATGCATCGATCAAAAAATTACTAGACACACAATCAGCGAAAAACAATGTCATCACCGAATGAGCGCTCATTTGAACACTTGAGCGCGCTTTTAATTTAATCTTTTTTTTCTGAAAACAACATTCTATTTAAGGTTAAATTTTATTTGTTGTATATTTATTTCAATTAGAATAATTAAATAAACACAATTAGTGGCCATTTTAAGAGAACTTTTGCATGAGATTGTGTTCTAGGTCTAGTAGTACTTTCGATGATTTCGATCGATGATAAAATGTGACAAAATAACAAAATCATACTTTAAAATTAAGTTGGACTACGATTGTAAAAACGTATGTTTGTGTGTGTTTGCCCTTCACGCTAAAACGGCTGGACGGATTTAGATGAAATTTATTACCTACTATGTAACATATTGCTGTACTTGGCAACACATAAGCTACTGTTAGCTACATAAGCGTTCGCGAGCGATGTTAGTGTAAGCCTCTTAAAACATATACTATAAATAGTTATGTCGAGAGGACATCAAAATAATTTTTCGATCAATCATAAACATTTTACATCTAAATATCAGTTGGCAATAGCAAAAAGATTACGAGAAGGCCGCAGCCACCCAGCGAGCAAATTATGCGTTTGGCAACAAAATTAATTTTAGTCGACGTATGAATAAAACATTTAAATGGACTACAATTAGGATACGCGGTGGTTTGGGTGATAGAGCCATCAGCGGCCCTGGCTTTAAATAACAGGCGAAAAAAAGCTACAGTAATACTAAATCCTAAGAATTACCGATGTAATTTAAAATTGTTGTTCACAACTGCCCAGTGCCGTACACTAAATATTTTTTGGAAAATAATATTGAAATAGTCTTTATTATCGATACAGAGGCCGAATCTGCAGTTTTTAGAATTTTTGTCTTTCTGTCTGGGAACGCATTCTGAGTAAACCACTAGATAGATTTTGATAAAATTTGGTATGGTGATAGCTGGTTATCCGGGTCAACATTTAGTATACTTTTTACTGCGGGAATATATATAATCTCTGAGAAATTTATACTAACCGTTTAAACGTAACTAGTCCACGAAGAAAAGTTAAAAATTTAATCGCTAGCTATTTTTTCTTATTTCTTTACTACTGTACCTCTCAACTCGATACGTACGTGTAAACTGAATTTGAAAGTTTAACTTAAGGATCTCTAATTTCGCAGAAAACAAACAACTTTAATGGAGCAAAAACCGGGTAATGACACGTTTGGGCTAATTCTATGGAAGCCTATCCCCTTGATGGCTGCATTAGCATAATACTTTGAGCTCTATATTTTGGCTGCTCTAATTTCGCTATTTTTTGTGTTGTTTGGACCTCAGGCTATATTATATACTAAATTAAAAATCAATTCTTACATATCAATTGTAGGTTTCGTTTGATATATTTGTTTGATGGCATGAGAGGTATTAATATAAATGCAATTTGATAGATCAAAAAATTTGGGGATTGAGTTTTTTTAAATGTTTTGACTTAGCACTAGTAGATATATACTGCATTATTTAAGTTTACACTAAAAAAATGATATATAGATATTAAATTTGAGGTAGAAAACTAACGTTTAAATGAAAATTAATTGAAAATCTAAAAAAATTATAGTCTATTTGTTGGCCTATAAAGACTACGGATGAATATTTGAAAATATAATGTAGATTATTTTGTAGACACGTTTGGCTCAGTTTTTAGTGACTACTGGCTAGAGGTCGCGGGTTCGAGTCCCGCTAGGGGCATTCATTTGTGTGATGAGCACGAATGTTTGTACTCCAGTCACGGGTACTTAAATTTATGTGTGTAATGTATCAATTATCTGGTATCCATAACACAAGCCTCGTAGATTACCATGGAACTAATGCAGTGTTTTAATGTCCCAACATATTTATTATATATGGCCAATCATAAAGACGTTTAAGCATACGCAAAATATAAAAGTAAAAACGTTACAAAATTAAGGTTAACTAGCAGAGAGCTAAGTATAATAAAATAAGACTAAGACTTGAAAGTCGCGACCCCTTGTGTGGTTTCGCATATTACCTCGCAATCAATAGGCCAGCAGTCGGCTATAAATCCAATTACGTACAACAGACATAGGATTTGTCAAATGACCTATACTATACATCCCCGTCGCAAATCCTAATGAATCGATGCACTAAATTGTGCTCATGCAACTTTATGGCAGGTTATTCGAATTATCGTCTGCCCTAGACGCTGAGATGGGCGTTACTGTTATAAGGACGCCATGAAGGCGCAACAATTTAAATTATAATCTATAAGTACATAAAATGCAATTAGTATATAGAAATTATATAATTACTATTGAAAATATGGTTATAAGATGTTGTTAATACAACATGTCAGTTTTAGCTTTTTTTATGTTAGACTATAACTGGTCAATGCCAAATCAAATATATTTTTTTATTTTGCATGGGGTTTTTATGATAATATAGTCGATTTACATAAAAAAGGTTTTATATTCTATTTCTTACTATTTTTCGTTAGCAAAATGGTTTTTGGATATCAACTGTTGCTTTACGAAAATAAAAAAAACTTTATTATAGAAAAAAACTCAAAATTACATAAGTAGATGCATCGATAGTATCAATATAATTATCAAATATTGATGCATCTACAGTGTAATGGGAAACTGACGAAACATCCAACATGTGTTGCCCAACTCCGCCAAGTATCTTGGCATCTAAATCTGTGTTCACGTCAACAGGTGGAGATAAACCATCGATTAATATCTCCATCATCAATTAGGTACTTGACTTAACTTATTTACTGAAGTTTTTTTTTGTATAACTTATAAAGTTTGGACGATATGTTTATCAATAGAAGATTTTATGGCGACGTGCTAGCTTGAATGTCGTCTCGTTCGTCTTTGGAGCGTGTAGTTGAATCAATTTATTCGTTGACATTTTCACATAATGAATATTAAAACAGCATCTTCGTCTCGAACTCATTCATATCATAACTCACGGTTTATAATTACACGGCAATATTTATCTATTTGGTTTTGTCTTGCGAAAGTCAATGATTGATGAGATTTAAGTCAGCAATGTTAAGATTAGTCACAGATGCTTTGTAATTTTATCATCTATATCTCATGTATAATGCTAGTTTTTATGAAATTATCGTTACAGTTAAAATATTTCTTTTATGTAGAAAGCTTCAGTATAGTCAAATAAGCTGAAAAGTGGGATAAACCGCTCGGAATAGAAAATAATACGCTATATTCTATTCGACTCGAGACTCGAATCTGGGATGATTGGGAGAGATTATTCTTTAAGGTACGTGGATGTACATACCGTTGACTTCCCAATTTTGGGACTCGAACCCAAGCCTTCCAGATCTGCAGCCGTAGCGTTAGCCGTAGTTCTAGCCACTAGACCAACAATCTAAGACATGAATGACTACAGACAAGGAAGCTAATAAGAACATTAAGTTTAACTCAGTTCTGAAACTAATCTCAACGGTAACGAAGTTTGCATCCACTTCGATTAGCCCGGGCGTCGCGCTCCTGCGCCTTGAAGCTTGTTCAAACAGAATTGCTAATTAGATTAGCGATGTTGCTTTCTCCTTTAAAGTTATTAAGTGAAAGTATATTTGGTATCAAAATTAATAGTTCGTCGTCTATTTTCAAACCCATATTAGATCTATTGGTTAAAGACTTAAGAAAAGTTGAGCAAGTTCAATTATAGTACTATTTATCATTTCACTTCCGTATTTACCCACTTCTTTTGATTTATAACTCTTGCTAATGTAGAACGAATATGCGTACCTGAAAAAATAAAAATATTTATTAGCCATAGCATTTATTTAATTTTAAATAATGAAAAGAAAAATATAATAAGTGATCATATCTAAGGTGTTCCACAGATTTTTATGCGCAAAATTATATACATTCTAGATATTAAGATTCAAAATGTCTTAAACAAATTAATTATATAAGAAACATTGAACTACTAATGATCTATTTAAGAAATCTATATTAATCGAAACTCATTTTGTTGTAACAACAATTATTCAACAACAAATTTTTGGCGAAATTATCCAAAGAAAAGTCTATTCTAGTCCATGTATAAGCTTTATCGACTTAGCGGGGGCACTGCCGTGCCCCCAGATTGTGCATTGACGTTTAACTACGTTCTATCATACTATCAATTTTTGTCGTTAAGCCATACAAATAAATCCTTTTAATATTTTATTTAAATTAACACATATGCTCAAATTACCAATTATAATATTCTATCGATAACTAAGGACGCCGTAATAAGAAAATCGTGTCATCAACAAGTTAATTCTCGTCATGCGACGGAGAAACATCACTTGTATCAAGTGAGTAATTATTATAATCGGTTTGAAGGTTCACACTATCTTTATAGGCAGAATGTGGTAATCCCTGAGTGACAGGCTGATCGATTAGTGCTATGGATCGCATCGTTTAAGGTACAGGTCACATCAAATCGCGAATATTCGCACGTAAACGGTGCGTTTTCGCACGCACTTGTGCGTAATACGTCCTTATGTAATTAAATGAATTGATTTTGTAATGTATGCCTTATTTGAAACAATGCGGTCGTATAACAAGTGATCTATTGACTAGATTATCAATGATTTTTTTGGTTGTGGCATATATCTAGGAGACAGTGACCTCCGCCTGATCATATATTTATATTTCTTAATGAAAAATTATGCTTATACCATGGCCTTGCTAATCATTATTTAAAAAATAAATTGTATAAATGTTAGAATATGATTTTAAAAATAAATTGTATCAACCTATAGAAAATCCTTTTATTTTGTGAGTACAAAAGTTATAGAATAGATATAAAAATAGTTGAACGGAACAAAATTATGTATTTTATATACCTACTCGTACCTCTTTTGCTTCTTACAATGAAGCAATCTCAATGTCGGTCTTATCACCTGAACTTCTGTAAGCATTTAAGTATATTTTATATTTTTCTAATTAATAGGTAAATCGTGCGCGTCGCGTTAGCACTCGACAGTGTGCAGCGTGCAGCAGTGTGCACTACCGCTCATGTGTGAACGTGTTATTTTTTAATGACTGTATGATTATGAAATTAACGACAGGTTAGATGTCCATTCCAATATTATTGACATGTTTGTTTCATGTTTTGTTGATATAAATATTAAATTCCAATATTTATAGTAATAAAAATTGTACTCATTTTTTTATTAAATAAGCCGGAAAAGAAAATAAATTATTTTTAACCGTACATTAGGATCTGAACTATTTTTATCTATACAAATACACATACATATGTAAATAGTAAATAAATAAATAAATAAATTAATAAATAAACAGCCAAAACAAACTGTTCATTACCTTTTTCTCCTGTTTGTCAATCGATTTTTTTATTTGCTTAGTAGCTACCGATAAGCTTTTATGTTATCAATAAAATAAAATGGCTATAGACTTTCGACCACTGAGCGGACACTAGTTATAATAATTACTCCCGGACATTGCGTTTATCTCGCCCAGCGATGCTAACCTCCGAGTTGACTTACCTAAATCTAGATTTAAATAAATAAATAAATATGTTGGGACATTAACACACAGCACCATCTAGTTCCATGTTAAGCTACGAGGCTTGTGTTATGGATACCAACTAGCTGATACACTACTCATATACAACTTTAAATATATACATATTATAAATATAAACACCCATGACAGGAGTAGAAACATTCGTGCTCATCACACAAATGTGTGCCCCCAGCGGGAATCGAACCCGCGATCACTTATTTATTTTTATCTTTTAATAATTAATATTAAAATTCAGAAACCCATTTTCGCATACCTATAGGATTTTTGTATGTCTTTTTATCTCAAATAACGAAAAAGTTTATACGCAGCAGACAATTCGTTTTATTCTAATAAAAAACGCTGTCCCTATGCTGTAGCTATCAAATTTTATAGCGATCGCTTTTGACTTAAAATAGTAACAAACAAACAAACATCCACATTATTTATATTATTCACTAATACTCAAAAATGTTTTGCATCGGCCTATATCGTATAAAAACTACTGAAAGCTCTAAAATCTCATAAAACGAAGTGTCGTAAATCTCTCGCAAGATCAAAAATGGATACACTAAAACTAAAAGCTTTAAAATACGATTGTTAAACATACATAAATTTGTTGAAAAAGCGATATTTGAAACAATACTGCATTAATATTGAACGATTAGAACACCTGCGACCTGCGGCTAAATGATACGTTGAATTCACCGGACTCCAGTCAATAGAACAAATTATGTTATTTTCTTATTTAAAAAAATAACAAAACCCTTAAGTGCAGTGGTAGCGATACACCTGAAGTGGCTGGTTTGTTCTGGAGTCAATGTTTTTATTCTCATTGGCTACAAATGTTTTTGCTAGTTCGATGCATTTTTCGCGTGCTTTTTCTTCAAATTTTTGAACAAAAACTTTTTGAATTTGTTAAAATTAGGTAATTAAAGCTCCACTGTGCGTTTATCTTATTTAAAAAGATGAACGTAAATTTAGCTAAATTTATTTATTTAATTATGATTTTATTTCTATATCTCTCTATATAGCATCGAGAAATATTTAAAGAAACATTTTACAAGCAAATACTTAACTTTAAGTTTAAAAGTTTATAATATAACAAACTGCATTTCCTTATATTAGTAGGAGTAACTTATTTAGAATTTGAGTAAGCCTTGGCAGCGTACTTTTGACTTTCAGAATACATTTAGGCCATTTTTATGGGTTTATAATCAGGGGGGATTATTTACAACAAAGTCTTTAATCACGTCTCCTCGCTGCCTTGTAAATGATATAAACGATGAAACTGCCAATACATAAGTATTTGTTGTTCTCTCTTTCTACCTCGCAGTAATGGAGCAACAGATTCAATAATTACAATTTTATTACTTAATAGTAAATAACATAAATAATAGGTAATTTCTAAGAGATTTACGTGAATTTAACATAAAACGTATTTTTCGAATTATTTTTCACGATTTTATTTTAGTTTTTGTTTTCTGTCGTTTTTAATCCTTTACAGGAAACAAAGTCACGGGATAGACTAGTGTTTAACGTCTCAAAAGTTAAAGATAACTATACACAGACGGTGTCTAAGCATAATGAGATAATAAACACACCCTATTAAATTTTTTATTAGAAAACAAAAGTTTATAGTTTGTGAAAGTATTGAAGCTACAATGCTAGAAATGATATCGCCATTTTATACATTTTATCTGGAAATAGTAATGAATGACTACGTACAATGAAATCTTATATACTCGTATATCATAAAATTAGCGATTTTACAATAAGAAATATAGCCGCGGGCGCAACAAGTGAGATTTTAAAGGAGAAGTGAGGAGAAAGTTTCATCAGTACAAAGCTCATTATAGAATAATTAAACAGCTTTCATGAACAAACTGCCGGAACGAAAATAATTGATTTTCTATTGTAAAGGGTAAAGGCTTTCTATTACCATTGTATGGTGTATCAGTTCATATTTAGAATTTTGAAACAATTTTTTGATCAATGTGAGTAACAATTAAATGTATGTATTGTTGTGTAAAATTATAATGGGTTAAACTGATTAGAATGGTCGATATAAACTAATTTCACCATATAATATAAAAGTTTAAAAATCATTTTTCGATGACTTGTCTTCCTATTCTCACCACTGTAAGTTTAAAAGCACGCCAATTTTAGATCTACGAGTGCTACAAAAAGTTGCCAAATATTGGATTTATCATCAAAGCTGTAATTAATAAACAATATATCACTAAAGGATAATAATTATAAAATATAGGAAATATTGGTTCCTATTGCAATATTTTGTCATAAGCACACCAAGAGAAACAATTAACTTATCCACACAAATATTAATCTCGTCCGAAATAGAATCTGCGACCATTGTCAGCACTAAGCACTACCAGTATAACTTCTGACACATATCCATGGGGTTACATCATCCATATTTTTCTTTAATTATCGATAAGGCCGTACTAATGTTTAAATTGAATAGCTTTTCGCCCTAAAGTATTAGACGTTATCTGTTTGGACAGCGCGCATCGGCTCCGTCCCGATTCTCATAAATAAATTAGGCATTGTAGTTCTTTTTACTCAACCCTCCCCTCCCTCCCCTGAGCGGGACTCAGACGTCGGAATGTCAACGCCGATTTACTAATTCATTTCGGCAATCTGACGCCTCCTTTAAATTATACGACACGACGCATGATGAAGGACGCTTTAGATTGGTTTTAATGTTATTTAGGCTTTAGGAAAGATTTTCAGATAACATAACTATAGTGTAATTTATTTTGTTTATGCGATTGTTATATTCAAATAAGATATTTATTATCTGTATCCATTAACTCTTGTACTTGCCTTGCAGAGAGATTGGTGACTCACTTTTTTCTCCGCTTTCCAATTGCATTGAGGTAGGTATTTTGTTTCATATAGGAGTGAGTATTGCTTACTTTTGTTTTAATCTGTACGACTACGGTTTTCATAGAATCGACCCAAAATAAGATGAACATGAAGAATAAAATTTTACTGAGATTTTGTTTAGGAAAATATAATATTTGCAATATTATTATTTACAAATAATATTTATCCATCATTATTTATAGAATTCATTGCATAGAATATTTTATTTATTTATATTAAAGATGGTGTTAAAAGCACATAGCTTTAAAATCCTTTATAGACCATAAAGACCAACCAATACGGGAAAAAAAAATTAAAAACACTTTGAAACCAGGGCAGATCACTAGTGATAATGTACTTAGTGCAAGTTGACACGTACTCATGTCTTCTGGGTGACTTATCCACAATGCATGTTATAGTTTTCATAAGATTTTCCTCACCACGATACGTGCCGCGACTCAAACGGCACAATTTAAAATTAGGAAAACCCACGAGATGGTGAGTGCGGTGTACGTGATCTAGATGTTCTATCGTTGTTTACAATTTATGACACAGTTGTTGATGACTGGTCATTTAAATTGATATGAGCATCCGGTAACATTGTTAATTAGCAGCGTATGTTTTAATCCATATATAATATACTAGCGGCTCACCCTCGCTTCGCCCGGGTTCGTCTCTAGACAAACAAAAAGAAATGTATCCCACGGGAACCGTACATTTTATCGGGATAAAAAGTAGCCTATTTGTTATTCTGATGTATGAACTATATTATTGTATAGTTTCATTAATCCAATCAGTAGTTTTTATATACTAAGCTGTATAAGTCACTATAGTTTTTTAACTATCCCACGGGATGAAAAGTAGGGGATATAAGGTGCCACCATGCAAAATTTCATTTAAATCAATCCAACAGTTTCGGAGGTTAGCCGGTCAAGCAGACAAACGGACGGAAAAACAAGAAAAAATATGTATTTGTTCTATTTCTCTTCTTACATCCCCCTGACCCGGTTTTTACCATTTTTTTCTATGTACAGACATTCGACCTCTACAGTTTTATTATACGTATAGATAGATAAAGTTTTAAGCCAAATAAGCTATTTCTACTAGAAACTTCACTCAAAATGTTTACTGCGTAAAAAGTAAAATAACTACACTCTCTCGCGAACTTTTACATTTATAATATTAATCTGTTTATCCTTTTCCAGAATTTATTAGAAGACATATTAGTACTAACTAACTTGGTGAAAAATATATCAGCTAAAATCGTACAGTATAAAGGGATGTTTGTCCTTAGAGGTAACGGTGTTAGAGTCGCTTTGTGGGTACTTAACGTTAAGGAGTCGCGATATTTTTTCCAACTACCGTCGTATCGTACCGATCTCGCCACCTCCCAATTATAACGTAATTTATTTATTTATGCTCTAAACGGTTGAAGCTTTGTTAGTTTAGTTTAGCTGAGCTTTCGATAAAGTCGTGCTGAGGGCTTTTTGCGAATGGATTCAGGTTTATAATTTAAAACAGGTAAATATTTTTTCTTCTGTTGATAGTAATTATTTATTATTGTCCTACAATGAGTTATATCAATGCTTGGTTTTTCGAATTACACAAAATCATTATTGGTATAAACATAAAGTTTTAATCAATTAAGCAGCTTTTTTTTCGGAAAAATTAAGCTGAAGTTTAAAAAAATATTTTGATTTAAAAAAAAAATGCTCTTAAATTAAAAAATCCAACTACAAATACAGATTAGAAAACACGGCACAAAGAGAGTTAGTGATAACAGCCGTAAAATATCGATACATACATCGTAATTGAATCACAATGTAACGGCTTTGAAGAGACTGGCCTCAAACTGTGCGAGCTGGTCAACGGCTAATTCATGCGATATCTAAATTGCAGTCACTTAAATTTGTATAAGAATTATAAAATTCGTGAAGAGTGAAAGCAAATTTTACAGCTTATTTTTCTTCGTTCTAATATTACGTAAAATTGAGATATTTAATCTTCTTTCTAATTGTAAAAAATTTATTGTAATACATTCTGTACTATTTCCATATTAGTAGTAAAGTATGAAGATATGTACGTATGTATGCAATAATCACATCGCACAATGTACATTTTATACCGTGAAAATGTTTAAGTAAGCATATTATATTAATACTAGCAGAACCCGCGGCTTCGCTCGCGCTGAAACTACAGAAAAACTCTAAAAAAGTGGGTTTTATACAAACTTTCATCCCCTTTTTCACCCTCTTATGGGATGAATTTCGAAAAAGGCTAAAACACGTATTTATTTAATTGTATTGAAGAGCATTAATACCAAGGAATTCTGATCATATATAATTTTTTAGGTTGTATTATAACGTGTTTTCCCTTGGGAATGAGATTATCTCCCGCAGTAAAAGTAGGCTATCTCACTCTCCACCCAACTCAACTATCTCCACACAAAAAATCGCGTCAATCCGTCTTTCCGTTTCGACGTGAAAGAAAGACAAACAAACAAACACACTTTTACATTTATAATATTAGTATGGATAATATAGCACTATCAAAGGCCAAAAATACCCAAACGTCCAAAAAGATCTTCATTAAATTATAGCAAGTTAACATTATTAGGTATTAAAGATAATAACGTTGAAAAAAGGTATTGTACACGAAATATTAAAAAAAAAAGTATCGATTCGATTCTATTACACGTTTGACATTGACAGTACGATAAATAAGTCCATAAGTGGATTTAAAAATGTGTTTTACTTTTAGTTACGTGTAGACACGTGTCATACACAAAAGTATCGATATCTAATCCTCCACGGCGCTCTGAATGAACCCCCATTAACTGTCCATCAATCAATATTTTCCAGTAAACATTCAAATACAATTGATACCTAAACAATGTTTGTCTACTTATCTAATCCACCCCACTTACCCCAAGATTGAGAAGATTGATCGCGATCTACTTTGACAGCTCCCAAACGGTCCCTTTGTGTCGCAAATGTTGTGATATCCGAATATTTTAATTGGTATAGAGTTATCTTTATTGATATAAACAACAGAACAGAGGCATGTTTTTCACTAGCTACTTTTATTTAAAGTTATTGCAAAAATTAAGTCAAATTTTGGTCTAAAATATTTAATACAATATTAATACAATTAAATGTGTATTCAGCCCTTTTTAACCTCCCACTGCTGGGCGCGGGCCTCCCTTCGATAAGAGGAGGATCAGGCCATAGTCCACCACGCTGGCCAAGTGCGGGTTGGCGGACTTCACATGTCTTTCGAAAACTTGCTAGGTTCTCTCAGACATGCAGGTTTCCTCACGATGTTTTCCTTCACCGTTAGGCAAGTGGTAATCATCTTAGAAATGATTCGCACATGAAAATATCAGAGGTATCTCAAGCGAGCTCGTTACCACTGGGCTACCACTGCCCTATACAATTAAATATTTTACGTAAATTTATTTTTTACATAGTTCACTAAAAATAGTATAAGTAAATAATAACACCTTATTATTTAAGCTTAACTTACCACTTTAACTACACAATTGCTTCCCTAAGCTGTGTGCTTTCTTAAGTCCGCTATTTATAGGCATCGTCATAGTAGGATAAACAAACATAACAACCAACCAACTCTTTTGCTATTATAATTGTTTTTCCTATATCTTTATTATAATTGTAATATTAAGTAAGCGTAGACAATCTGCACTTTACAGCTATTCCGCAATAGCAACAAGTTGCTAGTACACATCGAGCCTTATTGGTCGGTAAAGATCCAAAAGACATAAAACCGCATTGTCCTCAGCAGAAACAGACGCGCGGCCATCGATCAAAAATGCCACCTGTCATAGCTTGACGCGGGACAACACCGCATCTGCCAAATTTGGCGGCGCATCCATATAACCATGTGTTTTCCCACTCGCATTAACGAGATTGAGATGAAAAACTTTTGAGTAGTAATGAGAGATTGTTATTGTAATACAAGCGTTGAAAATTTAATAAAGTAAATAACTACATCGATAATTTGAGTGCACACAGAAATATTTTTATCATAATACCTACGTGTTTTATAAGTATGCGATTATCAAGAAATATTTAATATATTTTTTCCGATGTGACTTTCTACGCGATTATTTGACATTTTAAATAAAACTATCTTTTCGGATTTTTTCGCTCCTGTGACCATGATTGCTGTAAAGAATTCAAAACGTTGGGAACCAAAAATCAAAAGAAATCCGCGATAAAATCCGAAAAGATAAGTTTTATTTAAAAACACATACATACGAGTATACAGGGTCATTTTTAATTTACTGAAAACCTTTTGGAAATACACTATTTAATATTTTAATTTTTGCATGAAAAATTTTTAGAAATATGATTTTTCCTTGTTACGGATGTTGTTGTTATGATGTAAATAGTATATTCCCAAAAGGTGTTCAGTAAATTAAAAATGACCCTGTATACTAATATATACATGGTACAAAAATCCGTTTAAAATACTTTAATTCTGTTTAAAACAATCCACGCAGCGTACAAATCCTTAAATCAGTTCTTTCATGTCTTTAAATAAGATCAAGCAGAAGCAAATACTATTAATATGAAGAACCAGCAGCGTCGCATCTTTTATTTCCTATTTATACATGCAATATACTGCAATATTAACTAGTCTCTGTTAAACGCAAATTTTGTTGCTCCCACAGTTGCCTTATTTTATTTTGTACCTAAATATAAATGACGAGCGACTTACGCTTACTTCGTTCGGTACGTCCGTGGGTGCCTTATGTATTTTTAATATTATATACAAATCGTATAGTAGATACTAAGATAGACTAAAGTCTATGTGTTACTCCAAGTTTTAATCTATCTCAATACTAAATTTCATTCAAATCCGTTCAGCCTTTGCAGCGTGAAACATACAAAATTCCGCATTTATAACAGTAGTGAGATTTTGTCTTAAAGATTCACTATTTTTTCAATACGCTCCATTTTACTTTTAGTTTCATTTCCAATCATACACTCGGCGGTCCGCTTCACCAGTGGACATGACAGATCGCCGTGACCACTGCCCGACCGCGTATTGTTTCTCCGCACGACCTAGACTGTAGACAATATCAACTCGTACAGTAATGCTGCTTTATTAGTATAGGCTTCCTTTTGTTTTCATTTACTATAATAAACAATTCAATTTATGTAGAATAAACGTGCAATAAAGCAATGAAAGTGAAATTTATATGTTCATTTACCTACAAATGTATGTATGGTTAAGTGTACTAGTCGGAACGAAAGTGCCTACTGATGAGTATTGATGAAAAATACATCTTACTAATATTAAAAATGTGACAGTTTAGATGTTTGGATGTTTGTTACACATTCATGTCAGAACGGCTGAAGGGATCTGGAGGAAAGACACAGAGATAGATTACAGTCTGGGATAGCACATAGGCTACTTTTTATCCCGGAAAAATGCGTGGGATAGATTTATTTTTGTTTTTCTAGAGGCGAACGCGAGCGAAGCGATGGTGCGACGCTAGTTTGGCATATGAGCGATCTTCTAATTTGATCTCCTGATTTGATTTAATTTGTTATTATGTTAACTTTTCATAAGAAATTGTTACATAAGTCTGATACCGAGTCGCAGAAAGAATAATCTTACATTTATCGTAATAACTAATAATAGCTATTAGTATTTTGGTTAACACGATATATACATAAGACTTTTAACTTATTTGTTAAGTAAAGAAATATGTAAACTCGGTATCACGAGCCTGACACCCACAGGGCAGCACCACACAGTGTAACGCGCGAGTCGCGACATAAACAATCAAATTACTCCAATTCTTTACAAGACTCCTTTATAACGGAGCATTTATTGTAAATCAGAGAAAGAATGCAACGGGCATTTTTATAAGAGAGAAAGCTGAAAATAAAAATACACAAAACGTTGTCCATAACACCATTACGAGATGCCTACTAAATCTTTTGAGGCTTGTAAAAATATTTAGACGCTTTAAAAACAGAACGGTATCTAAGATATCATGGGGATTTATTAATTTTGTTAGCGGTCGTCATGGTGTAGTGTTTTATAATATGTCACGTGTTTGACTGGTATTGCCTAAAACGATGGAGATTGGGAGTTCAATTTTGCAAGAAGTAAATGTAAATGTTTGCGCCGACATACTTACCTAAAGTTATATGCTTTTTTTCAAATTATAAAGCTATCGAGATAACTTTTTAGTTATTTTTTTTATATATTGTTATATATAAAACATATCATAATAAACATATAATATAGATACATCGGCATTTTATAATGGTCATCCATTTCTACTTTCATGTATTATTAATTGAGAAAAGTTACAGGTAACCATTAGGAACACGACAATTATATATATCAAAAAAACCACAAACGATGCAGTAGGTAAAATCTAGTCCTTACTAATATAAGAAAAGTGTTTGTTTGTATATATATCAGCGACGCGACGCAGCAACAAATCAACGTGATAATTTACACAAAAATAAGATTGTCGAAAAGTGACACGGTACCTATACTTTTTACGCTCGACGTAATTTCAATTTCTACGGGATATTTGTCCGCATTGTACATGTTTCGTAACAACCCATTGTAATGTAGATTAAACCACTCAATTCTTGAAAAAAAAAACAAAAATTGACCAATTTTCTTTTTCCTGAAGGTCGCAAGTTCGATTTCTGAGGAGTGAGTTATTTTAAGCTTTTATGAAATTATCAGAAGAACTTTTTTCTTTACTAGTAAATTGTATATTTTATTTGTTTGAAAACAATGGAAGTTTATTATTTAGTTACAATAAGGACATTATATTGTATGGTAATTGCCTTAGAAATATAACAAAGTCTGAACTCGGCCTTGACTGTATCCGTTGGTAATCAAAGAAGCGATTGGTTTTCATTTAGGGTTACGTTTCTTGAAGGTTAATAAAAGTAAAATAAAATGGCTTTATTTTTATTACTGACCAAAGTTTTTAGATAATTTATAAAACCCCCCAAAAACTATTAAAAAAAGTGACCACTAAGTACTGCAGAGTTCTAAAGGTTACTAATGTTTATATTACAGCTTTATTTTGCCTGCGGCTTCGTTCACGAGTTTATTTATTTAGGTATAGGCGTACATACGTTCTATAGTACAAAAAGAATGTTTCTTAGTCGACTTGTTGTAGTGCCAAGGAAATTATATTACAAACACGACAGTTTTTTTAATACTATTATATTCAATTTTCTGCGAAAACACAAAAATTATAACCATAATATTATATATAATTATATTCATAATCTAAAGTATCAAAATTTTAACGCATTTTCTTGTTGGCTTTTAACATTCAAGTATTAACAAGTGAATTCAGAAATCTTCCAAAACAGGAATGTAAAAGATTCAGGATAAATCAAAATTATCTTGTTATCGAGCAAGTAATTTTAACTTGTATTATGTTATAAGATTTATAGTTAAAAATTCGGTCATTCCAGTGTCGTATAAATAATGAACCGACAGCACGCGTGTGTTGGCTGGATAAGGCGGTGATACGGCCTCCGAAGCCCGGGCGCATTACTGCAGCTAGGTGATTTATTCCAAAACTGTCGATCCCATCGTCTAATACATCATTGTAGGGCTCTATTCATTGTATTGTTGTATTGTTAGATCTCACCCTTCCCTTTCAATCTTATCTTTGTCTGGGAAAATTTCCTCCTCTTTTTATACTTCAAAAATTCCATTCAAATGTTTGTTAATTGAGTTTTCCCCTTTACTTGACAATCGTAAATATTCCATACGCTTACTTCCTATAAACCCGTATTGCGATATTTTATACTAGCGACTCACCCTCGCCCCGCTCGGGTTCGTCCCTAATTACGTTTTAACGTTTAGCATAGATTTCTCAGAGATGAGATATTTTTCCGCAGTAAAACGTATCCTCTATGTTCACCCGGATAACCAGCTATCATCATACCAAATTTCATCAAAATATGACAAGTAGTTTTGTCGTGATGCGTTCCCAGACAGACATATCAGATCATCAGACAAATATTCTAAAAACTATAGATTCGGCCTCTGTATCGATAATAATGACTATTTCAATAAGATTTTCCAAAAAATATTCAATGTACAGATTCCACTCAGAATTTTATTATAGGTATCTGGTATTGGTATGTATGTATTATATTTCGCAAACGTTTATGTTGTCTTTTTGTAGGGAGGATTAAGACGGCGGCGATGTCACACTGTCTGGTGGCGGAGCACACTATCAATAACATTTATCACGGTCCTATATATATGGAAATGGACAAAACACGAGACGGCGACGAAAAAAAAAGACAATTCATTACTACGCAAATCTTCTTATGTAACGTGACTATCTTTGGTCGCGGCGCCGACAGACGAGCCATCATATCGTATCTCTGATCTTGATTGAGATTTATTGGACACATCGGGCGAGTCGGCCCGCTCTATATAAATCAGTCTTCTGTGATTTTACAACAATAATTTTACTATTCGAAGATTCCCGAAAAGGATGAGCATTCCTTATGCCCTTCGGTTACGGTCTAGAGTGTGTGGAGTATCGTTTCCTATAATGAGAATTGTGAGTCGGCAAATTGGTTATGGGGCGCTCGTTCCGCTGACGAACCGTATCGTCTGATGATTTGTTTTGACCATTCGTTAGCTCCTTGGCGATCACATGATTTGGAAATTCGAAGTTACGCGCTCGGTGATACAAGATAAGGCAAATTGACTTTTAAATGAGCAATTCATTTTTCAATTATTATATGTTGAATGTAGCAAACATTATTTTGTTATATTTACAATAAAATATATTTCGGATTTGTTATTATAAAAAATACTAAACATTTATATAATTCTTGTTCGTATTTACATTTGACTATTCTTATATCAATCTAGAAACAAACGATACAATACATTCTCCTAGTGGAATCGATTATAATGATCGATCAAGAATAATTTGACAGGTTCAAATATAACGCCTCTAAAGTCAGTAATAATGTTTAACCTCTAACAAACGCCACCTGATGTTCTATTTTTCTATTATCGGCCATAAATTAATTCTATTAAAAAAATTAAGATGAACCTTATATCTATATTGCAAAGGCGTTAAATCGCGTGAACAACGAAGGGTCCTTTATAGGGGTGGGTCCTGGTAGTGATTGACGAACAAGATGTTTATCTGTAAACAATGCGTGTGGCTGCGCCTGCGCAGGTCTACATATTTGAGTTTGAGCTATCGAGGCATGATAATAATTGACGAGCTTTGAAAATATTTACACAAATTAAAGTGTCCCTTGTGTAACGAATAACTTATAAGTTACCAATATAAAAGCTATTAATGTATGTAAAGATATTTCAATTTGAAAAGTCCCCTTTAAAGATATAACTTAATCTTTCAATCAACCGTTCAAAGCAGATCCCTCTGTGCGGATGTTTGCGTGCACTCTGCGCCCTAAACAGATTTGTTTCAATGACCGACCTAACCTATTGTATGCGCCATTTCACATTATTTTCACCTTCCACACGATCAAGCGAAACTAAACCTACCAGCAAATGCCTAAAGTACAAATTGCATCGCTAAGATCTTTATCGTCAGGTTCTCATGCTCAACTGTGAAGGAATTATGAAGTGTATGCGGCTGATTGAAAAATTCCTTGGAGATTAAGTCGGATGTTTTGTTTGTGACATTTGTGGGGTTGACACCCTACGTAGTACGTAGAAAGTACGTGCTGAGAGGGAAATAGGTAAATAGAAAGCTATTTTGGTATATTTAGAAGTATTACTTTTAGAAAATATTTTATACTAGCGACTCACCCTCGCTTCGCTCGGGTTCGTCCCTGCTTACGTTTTAACATTTAGTATAGATTTCTCAGAGATATTTTCCCGCAATAAAAAGTATCTTATATGTTGACCCGGATAACCAGTTATCATCATACCGAATTTCATCAAAATCCCTCCAGTGATTATGCCGTGATGCGGTAACAGACAGACAGACAAAAATTGTAAAAACTATGGATTCAGCCTCTGTATCGATAATAATGTCTATTTCAATAAGATTTTCCAAAAAATATTTAATTTACAGATTCGGCTTAGTTACAATTTTATTATAAATATGTATAGACTAGTAACAAAGGCGGGACCTTTAACTTTATATGGCAAGCTTAAAAAATAATTAATAGTTCTGAATATACATATGTATAGCTTTATATGACGACAAAATTATTGCATATATTTTAATTCGATTGACTTTATCTATGAATATACATCTAAATGTAGTTATAATTATTAATGAATAATATACAAAAAAAAAATATTTTAAAATTTTCGATTGTCCGACTAGGGGACCACAGATCATTTGGAAATACCTACCTAAAGTACGTCCACGCATGCTTATGCGTGGACGTACTTTAGGTTAGGTAGTATGGACGCTTGTCCATACTATATTGCCACGGACTTTACATATTTGGCAGTAGATTAAAAATATTTGTAATTGGAATTGCCATTTGTATTAATATTTGTGATAGATGCAAGAGTCATTTTTGTAATAGGAATTTCTTTAAAAGTAATCATATATTATTGTTACTCGTGTAAGAACTTAAGACATACCTATCTATAAAATAGATGGAAAGTGAAGAAGTAAACCGCATTTTAACACGTTTATTCTTTAGAGCCCGTAACCATTGCTGAATACAGGCTCCTTTTAGGCTGCGCCATAATTCTGTATTCAGAGCTGAACTCATCTAGCCAGCTTCAACTATCCGTTCAAAATATGTATCTGTAAACCTAATGAGTGTGAGAATGAATGAAATTTTGTGATATTACGATTAATTTTCTTACAAATAATTAATATACAAACTTCAAGTAGCGAAACCTAATGGTATTTGACTGATCTTTGCTAAGTAAAAGTGTCCAGGATAAAGGAAAAATCAAATTTCCTCAAAACATCCCTTGCAGTAATTCGCTTAGAGCCCTAAATAGCAGACGGTAATCAATTACCGCCGAAACACTGAACCCCAATCGAGTGTGAAACCGTCGGATTAGCAGTCACGCTTGACTATAATTGATTGAGCCCCAGACCGCAGGGAGCTTCATGAGAATAATTGGTGAAATTTAGTAACAAAAAAAAACATTTTCTTTTATAAAATACTAGCGGCGTTTTGTAAGAAATATATAGGTATACTTAACATTATTGCGAGTGTGCTTAGGAGAAAGACTTATGCAGTTGTAGATTTTTCTCTTGGCCTTATTAGGACCTACAATTTTTTATGTATCTTTAAGGTTTAGCCAGCGTTAGACATGTGAATTTCTACAAACGACTCAATAGAACCAGGTATTGTGTTTTTACGTCGGAATGAGGATTTTCAGAAATATTCTAAATGTTGACCCGAATAATAATATCACTTTAAATTTTTTTTTAAGTTCGGTTCAGTACTTTGCGTGAAACGTGAATATCGATTTCGCTAAGTTACTGTTTTATTATATACATAGATACGACTTGATGTTTTTATTCATTCTTTAGTTTCTAAGCTATTTCCTTGTAAGATAGTCAGGCCGGTCTGTTGTCTCGTCGTTAGGTGCAAAAAGCACAATCCAAGAAGTAAACAGATACATACATAGACATTTAAAATATTTAGTTAAGACGTTTTTAAAATATAAAAAGGGCATAGTTAGTTAATAACAGCTATAATATTCTCTTTCACATTTTAATTGATAGTAGTTACGATTTACGAACCTACTACGTACGCATTTCCATAAAAATTCCCAAAGAATTTCCTTCATAAACAAACAAACATTTCCCTTCTCGGGCCTTTGAAAATCTCACACGTAATCAATAAATAACCATAAATCACTGAATTAAATAACCTAAATGATTGCCATAAGTGAGAAAGATTAATAATGATTGAAATAGATTGAATATTTCGTTTATGCTCAAATGACTGCTGCACACATGTCGGGTTTGAATTGTAAGATTTGGAACAAATATGGCGAAATGCTTTTCATTTGTTTTTTTAGAACAAGTAAATTCGATAGCAGAGTTTGACTATTCACTCTTTTTACCCGACTGCGGCTCAAAAGGAAGGACTTTAAAAATTATGTACCGTGGTTGGGATTTTTAGCTTTTTTAATTACTGTTTTTTTTATGTAATAGTACCTATCATTTTTATGTTCTTTTATGAAAAGACTAGCGACTCACCTTCGCTTCGTTCGGGTTCGTCCCTAGCTTACTTCTCAATACAAACTTTCATCCCCATTTTTACAACCTTGAGGGATGATTTCCGGGATACAAATTCCTATGTCCTTCCCAGGGTCTCAACTTGTCTTCTCACCAAATTTCATCTCAATCGGTTCAGTATGTAGATCCAGAGATAACCCCCTACAACGTCACAAACTCACAAACTTTATCTCTTTATAAAATAAGTATAAATATATGATTTTTTGTCCATAAACAGCTATATACAATATCAGTAAGATACATAATCATGCGACTATTACATAACAAAAATATTAGTTTGTGTTTTCTTACGATATTTTATTAATTTTAGAAGAAAAGGATTGTCTTTTATTTCAAACAAAAGCCGCGAAGCAATTTCTCGATTATTATTATAGTAGAAATGTTTAAGACATTGATACGTATCGGCGTTATCGACGTACTCGCCGCTAAGGAAACAATACAGCAATCCAATAAGAATGTATCTTAGCTATTTTCATCGAAGGGAGCAAAAGTGGTAAAATTCCTTATTTGACGGATGCTTCAGGATTCCAACGATAGCCTAGAAAGTTAACAGTAATAGCACTATTAACGGAATCTAGGAAACCGACGCGACTTAATCTTCCACACGGAAACGAAACTTGTTGAAAACTTGTTTACATCTCACAATATATCAATTATAATTGCCTGTACGGTAAATCAGGACGATTATTATTATTCACATTTAAATGATATCATCTTGTTCTTGATGCTTTCTGTGTAATGCATTCGTACAATTATAATATATTTGTTGACAATTTTATTAACCTTATAGTAGGATGGTGCATTTTAATGTTTTAAACTGAGAAAGCTCAAAGAAGCATTTATCCTCATTGAGATGGAGGTCATAGGTTCGTTACCTGTTGAACCAAATGGTTTAGTCTTATTATTTCAGTTATTTTTATGTTTCTTATGCTTAGTAAGATTTCACGAATAAATGAGTCGTCAATAAAAACTTTTAAAGCACTACAATAATTGCGAATGAATTGTGTACAGGTTCAGATTTGTTTCATCTTTGTCATTTAACACAAAGGCGCGTCTAAACTACACAATCGACAACAAATTATCTCATTATAGTTTCTAACAATCATAAAACGTGAAACAGAACTGACAAAAAATGTCACATACTGACCGTTATGGAATTGGATCAATGGCTTCGTTGGTGGTCCATTCTTCGAATCACCCTTTGCTTAATGTCTTATAACCATTTATTGGGGGTTGTATGCAAGACGGTCACCGGTGAATAGCATCGACTGATTTACTTTTAATCGTGAGCATGATATTATCAGCCATTCAGGGTTTTGTTACGAACGTGCCAGCATGTTCGTTTTTTTCTGCGCACTTTGAGTCATCGTTATTGGAAGGTCCGGAGGTGGGATATAGCTTATTCGGTGTTTTGGGGTGTATAAGCGATTAAAAGTCAAATTTATGACAAATATAAACAGAATTCTTTTCATTCATTGGAATTTCTTTTTGAATATTTTAATGTAATTAGGTGAACAAAAACATATTGTTTTTAAATCCGATGACAAAATTAAATCTTATTAGACTTATTTTTCTTATTTCTGTTATGTAATATGTATCGTATCGTCACGGTGCAACGGCGTATATTTTTGCCTTGCACTCATTGTCTACTACGCCGGTGGTCCGAGATTACATTCCCTCATAAAGTGCCGAACTCAGCGATTTTAAACAACAGACATTGCCGATACTTAGTATTACAGAATAGAGGAAAGGAAGTGAGAGGGTCACTTTGTTTTGGGAGCTATAATTAATTAATTTATTTATTTATTTCTTGAAGCAAAGGTTTCATTTAAAAGTTTATTAGTGATTAACTTAAATTAATAGTTTTTTATTCAGTATATTTTTGACCTACTGGTACAATTCCCTACAGTTATAATGTACCTGCACCAATAGAAGTAAAACCTCGGTACACATACATAAGAGTCAAATCAAGCAACCTTCATTTTCACTTTGTACTTTAATATACTTACATTCGACAATCCATAGTAATGTTCTGAGAACTGAGCGCGAAGCGAGATTATGTTTCTTCCACAAGAAAAAAAGTAGTCTGCAAAGGAACACGTTACACGGCCGAGACGAAAAAACAAAACGTTTGACGCAACACTTTCCCGTGCAAATGAACTTGATGATAATTTTGCAAATACAAGATATCAGGTTGAAGATTGTTTACCAGATGCACATATTTTCTACAGGTTTAATTTACTCAATTCTCGAACGACGCCTGGTTGCAGATGGAGCGGGTTCATTCCCATTATCTCCTTTAATTATTTTGTGTTTAGTAAAGACGAATGCATTAGATTGACAAAATCTAACTGAGTACTTTCATGAATTAATTTCGCAGAATTAGGTCTTGAAATGTTAACTTTTTGTCTTGTAAATTTAGTTTTGCCGCTCAGTCTTTTCGAATTCTGTTGCGATTGGAATATTATTATATATTTTTGTTCCGGTTACTGTTTCGTCAAGAACAAAATATGAATGAATGTCAAACATTCGCGTAAACCTAGGAAAAGGTTCCCGGATAAAAGTACATTTCTATTTCAATATTATTAAAACCAAACGAAACGAAAGCGCGTCGCCAATATCGTCGCCATAAATGTAATGCGAATATGGTGACAATCTATCCAATTAAAATGCACGATCAAACTTCAAATTGACTGACTCAGTGATATTGAGATGATGGCATTCGTTTGAATTACATACGGAATTGCAAACGTGACTTCAGGCAGATGAGTGACGCGATACTCATAGAGGAAGACGTTCTGACGTAATGAGGAAGTTTGTGACTGGCACCTCATCAGGTATCGCACTCAGTGTCCTGAACTCTGCACACTTTCTATCTGCCAATTGTTTCGTTGGGTTCATACGATGTATGAATACGGATGCATGCATTAATATTTGATATCGATGTACGTTATTTTATTATATTACCATGTTATTATCATACTGATAATCAACTTCATCTAAAGCATCGATCGATAAAAAGTTTGCATTGTGTAATGGCCCCCCTTACTTTGAAGCGTAGACACAATGGAAAAATATATAGTTGTATATAAAATATTAAAAAATATTACATTGCTGAACCGTCAGAAAACTGATATTTGTATATCTAATACAGCTTTTTATCCTTAAATCAAGAATCCATAATATAATAAAATTCGACGATTAAGAAAGAACAAAAAATATATTACCAAGTTAAACTAAAACTTAAGCGATGACGGGCGAACTAAGACATATATTTTTAAGATTAAATATAATAATCATTTTTTTGTGTTTGTATTCACTATTCAGTAAAATAAAATAAATTTGATATAATTTCTGTTCCATTACAAGCAAATACACCAGGAAACTGATTATTATTTAGATATCCAGTAGGTACTCCTAATATAGCTAATAGAACATTTCAGAAACCACAGCAGCTTTCACAAATCAAATCTGATTGACAAACGCTCCCACTAATACACCTTAAACGTAACTGATAAGCGTTATCTACTAAATTTAGACAAGTTAGAACCAAGTAACGTTTATATAATGCAATTGCGAAAACACTCTGGACACTTCGCCATTCACTTAATTAAGTGTCCTGTAGTTTGATGACCGAAGATCTGGGTCAGATGACCCTAGATGAGGCACTAGGCAGCTTTCATCTGAATACTACTCAATTGGCTTTGGCCTTGTAGCTTCCAGCGTTGATGACGATGATAGGTAAAGCGCAGTTGAATCTAATTAATTTATTACCAACTCGTGTTGGAGGTTAGGTGAAAATAATTGATGTCACATTCTAAATAACGAGTTAACTACTAATGGACGATATAGTCAAATCGAAAAGGTTACGGGTTTGATTCTTTGCCGTAGTGATTTAGTATTGGTTATACGTTTAATTAATGCTTTCTTAGATTTACGCGAATATTTGACATTTTAAATAAAACTATCTTTTCGGATTATTTCGCGGATTAATTTTGATCGGTTCCCGACGTTTGGAATGCTTTACAGCAATCATGATTACGGGAGAAACTCATGTCTCATCAAATTATCAAAATAAATTCGCGAAATAATCCGAAAAGAAAGTTTTATTTATAATATATGTTTACTATCGTCGTTTCATACTCTCTAGTCAGGTCGAGACCCTATGTCTAGGTTTAGTGTCAGCTGTCCGTCCGTCAATCCTTCACTTAAAGGGATGTACCTTTTAACGTAATCGCCTGTTTTATTCTGTGCAGATTATAAATAATTAAAAAGTACCAAATTAAGAATTGCAAAACGAGTTTTTATTGCTGTTTTCGTTTGTGTTCTCGTAAAGATGCATCAACAAATGGTAAAAACTGTCTTGTAGTAACGTTTCACCTAATCTATCCTAATATTTTAATTATAATGTTTGTATGTTTATTTGTAATGGATACATTAAAGCTCCGCCGATTTAGATGAAATTTGGTATGAAGATAGTTTGAGATTCTGGGAAGGACAAGGATAGAATAGTTCCTATCCCGGAAATCATTCCTTAAGAGGGTGAAAAGGGGGATGAAATGTATGGGGAATCAATCATTTCTCAAATAAGGGATATAAAACTCATTATACTTACATAAGTAAGATATATACATATACTCGTATACTAATATAATCTATCTATTCCATACTAACCGTTAAAAAGTACCCAGGTACAAACCCGAGAGAAGCGAGGGTCAGTCGCTAGTGTATCATATAGTAAGTAGGTAGACCAAACAGTCAAAATACAATAATTTGCACCAGTTATTTCGCCATTATGTGTCACAGTATAAAGAAATAATCGATGTCATCTATCTATCACTTAAGGAAATTGGTCAAATATTTTAAACTGACTCACTATCTATTGTTCAACAGATTTGTACGTGATCTAGCGCGTCTAGGCCGAAACACCGCAGGAGTCGGCGAAATGAATAATGTATGAAGTAGCCAAGTGAAATAGTGATCTATTAAATCATAGATTCATATATGACCAGGATGTGGTTTAGGGCTAACTTCACTGCCTTAATAGCTTGATTGTATAGACGTCAGCGATCCGTCAAACGAATGTAGGTGGTCCAACGTGTAGCACAATGTGATGTGCGTATACGCATTATGTAAATATTATTATATAAATTAAATTGAGAAGCCTTAGTCTAAAAATAATATCCAGAACATTGAATACTACTCTATTTTGAAAAAAATTTTCTAAGTCACTACTGAGTGACTTAAAAACTGGCATTCATTTTAAAAACATTCAGAGTGAGTCACATTAATAGTTGTCTCATTTCAGTAGATTTAATATTTAATTTATAATCAAATAATATCTTCGTCATTAATATCAAAATATTTTCTAAGTCCAATGCCCTCTAGCTAATATTAAGGAAATGACTAACAGCATCCACTTCATCTCGCACAGAATGATAATAGCCGAGGATTCATAAAGTGTAGCTTAAGAGTTAAGACAACCGTTCGGACACTAAGATGCTTATGCACTTACACTATACGTCTAACGACGATAGCAGTTTGTCGATAGAAATAGAAAATTTGATCATATTGGACAGTATTTTTGTAATATTGGATTAAGCTCTTGGTTTTTGCGCATATTTTTATTTAATCCATCTGGTAGGTGCAGCCCTACTTTTTAAGCTCTTAACAGTGAACAGTTATAAAAATTATTTTGGTAGGCTACAGAAGTAGGAAGTTAAGACGAAGAGATCGACAAAACACAAAACTAAAGAGACGCTATTTTGACCAATTATAACGTTAAGGACTCCTATAAAGGAATTAAAAAGCCCAAACTTATAGGATTTTCTAGTAATAATCATCATCAGGTCAGCTCTGTGATTTCAAATTATCGTATTGTCATACGGATTTTACATTTACTTATAAAGTATGAAAACAATACAATAATTAGAACGTAAAAATATTTACCTATTATTTAAAAGCTTCTACCTTTACAGCGATAATAATCATAATTTTCTCACAATCCACAACAAAGGAGCATAATGAAATACAACACTATCGCACATCAATATCTATCGATAAAATTACTAGATAACATCACTAGCCGGCTTCCTAAGGCGCGAAGGGTAATGATAGGATTTGCAAAGTGCCGCTCGGGCGCCGCAAAACGACCACATTGACAGCAAATCGAGATTAATATGGACATTATCGATAAATAACAGATGGAGTAATGCACCGCACTAAACGCTATTGCTCATAGATCGACGTCGAATATTATAAAAGTTAAATGTAAAACATTTTACATAACTTAATATTTTACCAAATAAATTAGTTTATCGTAAGTCTAGGTAAGCGAACAAGTTTTAAAAAATATTACCAGTTCTTAGTTAGATGTTAATTATAAAATATGTATAAATCAATATGTATAATTGAATACGAAATCGATATTCTATACTTTCATATGGATATTGGCAGGACACTAAAGTATAAAAAACAATCATGAGGACTGCTGACAAAAGTGAAAACTTAAAACTATAAACAAAAAGTTGTTATTTTTGGATATTCAAATTAGTTGTTTGATCTTAAATTAAAATTTGTAAATTAAAACTGTTTACATTTATCTGGTTTTGACATCTATCGGCACTCTGAGTGTAATCTCACTCTGTGTGTGTCTTATCACGTCACGTGACCATGTCGATGACGACTTACATGAATTTACTCTCCATCCAAACCTGCCTATAAAGTTTTCACTTTAAAAAATTGTCTGTATGCATCCGCTAATCTTCTGTAAGAATAAATCGATATTAACTTAATTTGATTTCGATTGGGCGTCACTACAGCGTTCATAGCTTACAATAATATAGTCTTCTGCCGGAAAGTGGAGACGAACGTGAGTATTCACTATATGTATTCAAAATGTTAAGTTAAAAAGAAAATAAAATAATCTACAAAAGTACATAATTTATTATTTCTTTTTGAAATTATTATTATTAGGTTCTATATATTATGTGTTGTTAGGGTCAAAATTGTAAATGGACAGGCGATTAGTGTCCATCTATGTACAATATGCGTACGTCTGCCTTTTAAGCATAAACAAAATTGCATTACTACAAAAAAAATTAAAAAGCATCAGAGAAGAATACTCGTACATATATATATATATATATATATATATATATATATATATATATATATATATATATATATATACTCTATATGTTCGATTAACCCAAGCACGAATAGGACGTCCTATATTGTAAAGACTTTTTGACTGCTATAAAGTATCATACACATAGAATGAAAAATACCATAAGACAATCGCCCCGCCATTCTGGTCGACAGACCTATAATGTATCTACTATTTATAGTATTCAATATCTTTAAGGTATTGTCATCGTATAAAAATATCCGGACACATAGCAAATCGTTCAATCAAGAACATAACGTCTCATAGATAATGTCACTCTAGCCCATTCGAGTGGAAAAACGAGATGCGATCGACTGATAAGAAATCTGCTTTAATTATCGATTAAAATATCGATTTTTGCAAGAAAAACAATGCACTGTTAAAAGGTCACACAGTGCGTGTTTTGAAATAAATACCTTGATAAAAATTAAATAGTCTACACTCTACAAAATGTTACTACTTAAACAAGAAGATATAATAATGAGAAGATATAGAATATCAGTAATTGATACGTTTAATTAAATTGTTTAGCCGTTTCCAAACTTACTTTACAATCATAGATAGACTTTTAGATTATAGCTGATAACAGATCGATGTCCTACGAACCACTTCATTTATTGACATAAAAAGTATACCTACTAATTCAATCTTCGGATCGCAAAACACCAAATCAATATATCAACAAACATTTATATATGATATTATTATGAATAAGTAATGTCATGAATATACATTTCTACCCTTCATGGTCGCAATAAGATCTTCATAGCAAATATAAACCGTATGATGCATCGAATTATTTGTCTAGGACGGAAATTGAACCTGTGATATTCAAATATGGTGTCACTCCAAAGGGCCAAATTATTATTTAATATACATATATTTAACCAACCGGATATATCCTCCCTTCAATATCACTTTAAAAGTATACATTGTATTTGCCATCCTTAGGAATGATTTTTTTACAGCAAAAAAAAATTGGCGAGGATATTGCATAACATACCTACACATAACCCAAAATCCCTGTTATACCCACTCTTCCTTCCTTTTTGAAGTCGGTGAGAAAGGATCACACGAGACGAACATTGACAAATGACATTCGTTATCTATACAATAGGATCGGCCTCACGCAGTCGTTTTAAAAGTGAAACCCAAAAAACGAAGATTCAAATATAATTATTCCGGCGTCTTATTAACTCTCCGCGGGAACTCATTAACTGATTAACACGTGTTATCCCGTCGTTCACGTCGCTCCTAGTCTCATGTAAATCTGTGATATTAATCGCTAGCATTAATACTGGGGGCTGGCAAGTGGCAGGAATCTGATAGTGGGTGGCTTCAAATAAAAGGAGTTTATTTAAAAAATCGTCTCAGTAAGTCAGGATTAAAAGTATTAAATCAGGTTATTGATTTTAATTGTTTAGTTGGTGACGTTTTTAGCTCTCAATAAATATTATCGATTGTTTATTAGTAGTTACGAGTTCGTGTATCACCAAAGCAGATACAAGAATGAAATTAAGGGGGCACCGAGGCAATTACAAAATAAATGCGCTCGTTTGATCCTTGAATTAATATGTAGGATATTTAAGGATATATTCTGTAAATCGTATACTTTAGAAACATGATTACTTGTAGTTTCCTCGATAGAAAAAAATCCAAAATGATCTCTAAAAAACAAAATAAACTCTTAGTGCGGCGTAAATAATTCAAGGAAATTCATCAGGTTTTTAAAAATAAGAAAACTATACCTACATTTTCTATATCGTATACACTTTACATTTTCAAAATGTGTATTTGTTTTAATAATACGAAGGAAATACCTAAATTCGCACGCGTTCCGTCCATCCAAGCCACACCCCTAAACGAATAAAAATCTCGGTGTCCTCTTAAAATGGCAGCTCATTGTGCCTGTACTGTTTTATTTGATTACTAACGTTTTAAAACATTATTTTACTATTATAGTAATAATGGTAAATCCCAAAAACCAATCTATCTTTCTTTTCCTTACTAGCGATAGTAATTTGACGTATTCTATGTAATTAACCGACTTCCAAAAACGAGGAGGTTCTTAATTCGTCGGAATCTTTTTTTTATGTATGTTCACCGATTACTCGAAGACGCTTGAACCGATTTGGAAAATTTATATTTTGTTTGAGAGGGTATACTTCTCAGGTGGTCCCATATAAATTCTATCGAAATCGGTTGAGCGGTTTTTAAAAAAATCAACAATAAATATTTTTTTAAACAAATTACTTAATCGAATATGTTATTAAAAACTTTCTTCCTACAAATTACCTGCTTATTACACTAAAAATATAAAAATAAAAACTTAAAAAATAAAAATAAAACCGACTTCCAGGCACTAAAATGTAAAAAATAACCAAAGGGGAGTTTTCATTTAGAATAGATATCTAATCAGATATTTTCGAAGTCTTTAATTAAACTTGAATGATAAAAGTACATGAAATAAAAGTATATTTTTCTATTATAGTAAAACCACAGTATATAATTATGTGCTAAATATGATATGTCTTTGATATCAAACAAATGTGTATTTCACACACAAATGATACATATGAAAATTTTAACATTTTCTATAAGTACATCTATGTATAATTAATAAAAAAATATTCTGTGAACAGTTCTTTTTGTGATAAAAAAGCTTGACAAAAAATGAAAAAATGTCTAAGGAGATTTTAATTCAACATTCAGCTAAAAATTAGAGTAAAAATGGCATTTTAACGCAAGAATGGCTTATGCCAAGACTTTGTATTTAATAAATTTATTGCTGTCTTAGAGCCAATTATCTGTAATATTTGTAAACCAATTAATTATTTGTAATATTTAAAGACAGTCATAGTATTACCTACTTTAAAAAAAAGGAAGTACTTTTGACAGAAAAGGCTGCTTTTTGCATACTCATGTTATGCAACATATTTGCCATATTTAATAAAAATTTTTTTATAAAGGTATATATCTCAAGGGTGACCCTATATAAATTTCAAAATTATTCCACCATTAAGTGTTAAATAATTACTGAAAATTAATTTTGGAATCTGTATACCATTATTATTAGTATTAAGTAATTATAATCTCATTGTTTTCCAAGAAAAATAAATTAAAGTTTATAAAAATACATATACTAAACATTTTAATTATTACCAAATAAATTTTATATAAGTATAATAGTATACTTACTTAAAAATCTAGTTTTTGTATGTAAATAAAATATATTGCATATTTCATATAAATAGAAATATGGTTATCATCAAAACAATTGTACAAGTGTATAATTACATACTTATTTGAAATTTCTGCATGTTTTATTTTGCATGAGTTTAAATAATTCATACATACATTCATAAAATAAATTACATCCTGATGTGAATTAACTTATTTATCAACCAAGTAAATAGTCGTAATGTTACATAATTATCTTCTATTTATAACATAATAATCACCGATAACATCATACGTTCAACATGGTCATTTATCTTTAAATAAATAATCTACTCTAAATTGCACGTTTGTTTACCTTCTAATCAAGACCAACATGACAGTGACGTTTCTTATCATAATTTTAATTCACTACAATTTTATATGAACTTTTAACAGATCCGCGTCGGTGGCGTACGGAACGGGTTTATAAATAGCTGATACCAGTCTAAATATAAAAATTACCCACCTTAGTTTTGAGCGCGTAGACAATCCCTCCATGATTGAAATTAGCGGCATACAACAATACTCCCCCACCAAAAATACAAGCACACGCCTTCCACACATTTTGATACGATCTATTGCACTTAGACGAATGTAAATTACGCGATATGGCCGGTAAATATTGTAATTTTCTAAATAAATTTCCCGATGTACGGCTTAACGTCGCCATGTTGGTAGAACAGCTGATTGACGTTTGACGTGTGCGAGTGAGAGGGGCTCTACAGTCTACTGTCAAATTCGGAGATTATAAAAAGTTAATAAAACATAGTATTTTATGAAGCATTGAAAAGAATTAAATAAAGATAAATATCTTGTTTGATTACAAGTTAAATGATTAAATTTTCACAAAACTAATATTTTGATGCCACAATAGTACAATAATATTTAAAAGAAATCTTATATTACATATTAATTTCAACTTGGCAAATAATTTTCAGAAAATATTGTGGTAGCTCAAAAAGTATTATAAAGAATATAAATAGATATTAAAATTTGTGCTGTGTAACTTTTTACTTATAATATGGTAAAAATCTATTTTTGTGCATTTAAAGGAGTTTTACAATTTAATCTTTATATCATTGATGTGCAACAAACTGGTATACCTAAATTATGCAAATTTTTAATTATTTTTTCTTTAGTATAGAAATAATAAAATAATATATTATTCAAAAATTTATTATTATAAACAATCAACCCATATAATAAAATATATAACAGCTTAAACTTTTTAGTATTCTTTATTCATCTTTGGTTTCTATTTCTTCTTGACTTTCTTGAACAATGATCTGCTCCACATGTGGTTGTGAGACTTCCATCTCTTGAACGGAATGTAACAAGACTCTCTTTACTGTTTCCATACTGTCATATAAACCATATTCGGCTTGCCATAATATTGTAGTAATTAACTGTTGTACATTACAACGAGCTTGTTGGTTATTCATTTTTCTCAATTTATTGCCGATATATTCTCCAAATACAGAGTATTCATCTTTTCTTGGACTTCCATCAATGATAATTCTTTCAGGCCTTTGATAGTTGCTGGCGGTATTCCTCACAACATATTTAGGTTTAGCGGGTGGTGATGTGACTTCTCTTTTTATTTTTCTATACTTCATTCTTTTACGCTGAGGTTCATATGTTTCAACTGTTTCATATAGATCATCATTGAGCCATTCTTCATCAGAGCCTCTGCTTCCATGCATCTGCCGAACTATATTTATGGGCTCTTCGCTTCCATCATTGTGGTTTTCATTATCAGTCTCTGAATTTTCTAGTACATCCACCTAAAAATACAAGTAATTATTACTCAAATAAATTATAGAAGCAATGTTATGCATACATAGAGTTATAACTTTTAATTTATTATATTAAGAAATTGAATGCAGTTGGGCATTATGTAATACTCCATGCATTGAAAATGTGTGGAGTAAATAATCTAATATCTGATAATAATCTAATATTGACTATACCAAATCGATCCAAGGAAATAATTCGCCTAGGGCTCTAACTCGATGCCGGATAATTCGATAATATAAACACTGATAACAATAACCTATGCATTTAAGAATATAAATACCCGTTGTATTTCGATAACTGGCATTGAGTTCTCCGTGGAGACATTTCGGCTATCTCGTCTGTTATTAAGATCAACGGAAACAGAATAACGTACATTTTCGTCTTTGTAGCTCTTTATATATTTCTTCCGTTTCGCTGCGATGGATTGGTTTGTGTTATCGCCGTCGTCGAACGCTCGGAAGGCTGTCTCGTCGAGGGTCCCATTGTGCAGTAAATCCCACTGTATCGGGTGTTTGTTCACTAGATGCGTGCGTAGGTTGGTGGTGTTTCCGAAGTACTTATATTGCGTATCACACAATTTACACAACACGGCGACACATCTCTTGTCTTCCTCCAGCCGGTCGAAAAACCGCCAGACCAAAGATGATGTTTTCTTCATATCGATTACCGATTAGTGATCAATTTGTCGGATTATAGTATGATGATTATAGAATTGTATTCGAGTAAAAAACGCATCGATTCTTGTTAACTAGCGCGGCGGACAAGATGGCGATCGATGTGAGCGAGCGAGCGCGAGGCGAGTAGCGCTGGCATCGACCGCGCACACTCGACCTTCACTCGATACGATAATGGCGCTGCGCGTCACTCGGCCGAGTTCGCGCGCAATCCACTTTATTATTATCTGTGGCATTTATTATTTTTTTATTTTTGTTGGTAAAAATGAAGCTGTTTGAGGACTAATGTTTTGATAAAATATTATTTTTAATAACATAGAAAATATTATATGAAAATTATATTTATTTGAATTGTTAAGATAATTTTGTTAACACTTTTATTTTGTTCACAATGATTCATAAAAATATATAATAATAATAAGTCATCACATAGACTATAGATTAGACTAGACACTGTATAGCGAACACACATCAACTATACATAAAAATCTTACTCCACGCATTTTCGTTACGGACATTACGGACGTTTTTTGCCGGCTAGGGTACCTCTCCGCATCGTCCCATAAGGAACTTCGTTCTAAAAATTTATACCCGAATAGTTATTTTCTTTTTACCTCGATTGTAACTTGAAATTAATATTTATGTAATAAGGAACTTCGTTCCTATCTGGTGTCCCACGATACTACTTATTTTTTTGGAACTATTTAGATAAATATATGTATGTAGTAATTTCTTTTAATGTAATAGGATAAATTATATTGCGATTAGTATTAACATTTTATCATTTTTAGGAATCGAACTGTGAACGCTGTCTCTATAGTCTGATTTTTAATTCAACGGAAATATGACAGCTGTCATTCTTTGACAAATCAGATATCATAAACCTTTTCTGCTTTGAATTTTTTGAATATAAAATAACAAAAAAATTGAAACAGAATTAGATCAAGTAAACTATTTATATGTCATTGTAAATAGTCTTTGTTTTGTGCATTCAATGCACACTAAATATAATGTAATTTTTAATGGTTAAATGAAAAAGAAAAATATAAGAGTAAAACAAAATATAAGAGCAAAACAAAATATAAGAATTAAAATATTTATTAATCATTATTACTAATATCATAATTGTCGTCATCATCATCCACTCGGATTATAAAAGAATCACACACGCTATCCATCAGACTATTAAGAGGGCACATTTTATCCTTTTCTTTAATAATATGGTTTATGCGTTCTTGCCAAAAAAAATAATAAAAAATCGTGAACGATCGTTGTGAACCTGTCTTTTTGGGACTTTCCAATTCTTTTTACCAATTGCAAAGATTTTACAAACAAAGGGGTTTTCCTAAAAAAGGCTTGCAACCTATGTATTATTGGACAGGGATTCCTGTAATAGAAAAATAATTTTCTTAATAATTATTGTAACTTCATTATTATTATAATAAAAAAAATAATTACCATTTTAGAGTTATGAATAGTTTTTTAAGTCTTAGTTTTTCTAATTGAAACTTTAATACATTCAAGGAAGGTTTTTTTTTATTTTGCTAAAATGCTTTCCGTTTTTAGTGACAATTTTTCAAAGCTGACAACATTTCTGAAATGTCAGAATTCCGTCGAATTAAAAATCAGACTTTATTCTCTACTACAGTAGATATCAACTCTAGAAATTGTGATATGGACGTTTCTCTAAGCACAATGCTCAATATTCTTTAAGATATATTATGTGCTTATTTGCATACTAGTTCTTGCCTGAGGGTTCGTTGTTAACCGACTTCCAAAAAAGAGGAGGTTTCATGTTCTTCTGTGTGTATGTTTTTTTATCTTCTCTTTCTCTATCTCTTTTTCTATCTTCATTCCAAACTTAATTCAAATCCGCTGAGCCGTTAGAGGCTTAAGCGTAAGCAAGTTATGTAACGACTGTACCTACTCCAAGCCAACGTGTAATTTTGGGGTTATAAACATATTGTTCAACCAGTTCCTGTAAATCATTGCTTGTATTATATAGTTTTCTAGGACATTGTTTTGATGTATCTCTTATGGTTTAGTCAGCGTTAGCCATGCAAATTTCTAAGATCGGCTCGACAGAACCAGTTATTTTGTACAATATTTTATGTGTGAAATGCATAAAGATAAACAGACAAACACACAAAAATTTCAATAACTATTATTTTAGGGTCCTTATTTTGTATACAATACGTAACAAATATTGATTAAAAAAAATCATGTAGGTACCTACAGATTTCGCTTTATTACTATTTTATTATAAGTACCTGGGCTACCGAGCTTCGCTCGGAGTTTTTGGCCTGAAGTACAATTTTCTTCTTTTTTTTTAAACGAAAACTTGAATAAATATTAAAAAAAAAACCAAAGTAAAGACTTCGTATGCAACTGAGATTCGAACCTGGACACCTGTAAATGTTGATCTTGCACCCTGTCCTCTTGACCAGGATGCTTATGCCCGAGCGTGTAAATTACCGACAATATTTTGCTTCGAATAATGCAAAAGAATACTGCATGAAAACTCGAAAACACGCATTTTCTCAGACATAAGACTAATCTAGATCGATTTATCGCCCCCGAAACCCTCTGTATACTAAATTTTATGAAAATCGTTGAAGCCGTTTCCAAGATTCAGATTATATACTTATATATACAAGAATTGCTCGTTTAAAGATATAAGATATTATGTACCTACGTATAGATTACTGTTAAGTAAAACTGTGAAATGCTTTCTTTAGTTTCGAAAACAGCCATTAGGAAAAGTTTATTTGTTTTTAGTCGTATGTGTATTTTTTTTTTGTAAATATATTAAATGTAATTGAATTGGATTTTATTTTTTATATCTAGAATTTATTTGCTACTTAATAATATCTTTTATAACATACTTATAGTTTTTATTTGTTATAAGGGTCTAAGGTTTATAAAGGATTTACTCTCTTTTTTTATACAATATAATTTAATAGTAGGTAGTCGTTTATACATATATACCATAAAATTTTATTTACATACCAACCAATCTCCCTCGTGTCTTCTCCGTTCTGCGTGACATTGGCGAAGTAGTATGTGTTCAACTGGCACGCTTTGAAACCATTAAAAATAAAATAGAATTGGACCAGTTATTGAATAACTGATGTTTGAGGTATTTAACTTCAGAGTGGTTTATATAAGTATTATATTACATTTACCTCTACTGGTAAGTGTAAGGACATTAGATTAAGACAGACGGACAGACAAAACGTAAGACATATTACGTCCTAACCTAATCTATAAAAGAAAACATAAAGATCTTGAATGTACAAACTTATTTTTTTTTTACTTTGACATTTTTTTGGCGGACTCTGTCTATATACCTACTCGTAATACTTTGTGAGAGTACATTAAACGATATTTTTTTACTTTCCATAGGAAAATGGAATATCTATAACATTATATAATTTTCATAATAATTACATTAGTTCATAGTTTTTAACACTTGTGAATAATAATTTAAATATTTTTTCATTTGCAGGATATTTATAAAAGTTTTATCAAAATCAGTTCAATAGTTTCTGCCTTAAAAAAAATAAACAGAAAGGCATAAAAAAAGAAAGCAAGTGTTTTTAAAACTAAAATGTGGATTCAGAATAGTGTATTATTAATACTAAGCACATACCTAATAAATTAAATAAAACAACACAATATTTTAAGAATCATTTTTATTTATCTTTCGGTATAAGAGGCTGTAAAAAGTTATTGTCTAAAAGTTTCGATCAATCTTCTTTTGGTAAAACTACTTAAAACGTGAATCGACTTTCTACGTCGCGAACATTTAAACGATCTTTGAACTTGAACGGCAGCATCCGACTTTGTATACTGCACTAACGAATATATTATAATAATTATTATAAAAATGTAAAGGTATCGAAATTAATTAAGTAATACTGTTAAACCCCCCTTGACATTCCCCTTATATTTACAGGGAAAAAAGAGAGGCGCTAGGAGCCATTAATTGGTGGGAATAGTTTAAAAGCATTCCTCCAGTTTTGTGTCTGCCTTTGTACATTTTGTTTAACTTTGTCAGCTTATTGCGATTAAATTAGTATTTTCGATAATTTTACGAACGATTACGGTCATGACACGCCGTTTTATATATCGATTATATAAATTAAAGAGTATTATGAATAGCTAAATGACTCCTGTTACATCCCGTCTCTTTCCCTTTTGTTCGAAACGATTTACATTGTGCGAAACAGAACACGACATCTCCGCGTCGGTAGCTCGGTACATCTATTACAAGTAGGTTATGGCACATACGTATAAATAACATAAAATTAACTCATATTTTTACAAAACGACAAGTAGGTACCATCATGTTCGACTACACTTGCCTCGAGTGACGCGTGATATTGCCTCGACATCGAGGGAGGTGTAACCGACTGTATTCAGTATCGTATGTATTTAGCTGTAAATAATTAGGAATCGAATAACCACGTTACAGATAAATGTAAATGACACAATTTTCTTACGACTTCTATACAATATAAAACTATAAAACTAGGTACTGTAACGGAGAAATTTCACAATACCGAAATACTGCTTCTACTTCTAAAGATCGATTTATTTAATTTATCTACAATATCGATAACGATAGGTATAATCGATAACAAACCCGAATAATTTATATCATAGAAAATGACAAAATCGGTACGTTCAGTTGTTAATTTGATTAAATGCTTCAAATCCTGTACAGATTTGTCGTTTTCATTCGACAGTATACAATAGAGTACGTCATAAATTAATTAGATACATTCACGCACACACGTTACACGCGTACGCATACTCCGCGGTGCGTCGGTACGACCAAAAAGCTGCACATATTCACAATTTCCTTCACTCACTGAATCAGCGAACTGTATTAGACAAATCGATTATTTTTTTTGTTAACCCTGTAAATTACTGGCAGTGTGGTTTCGATTAAAACAAAAGAGTTAACTTAGCATAGTTAGCGCCACGTAATTTGAACCAAAAAGGCCGATCTCTTGTCATGGTACTTGTGATACCGCCGTCTTAGCACAATTAATCTGGTGAGTTTTAAACCATTATTCATAGTAATTCTTAGTAAAGGAACAAATGAGTGGGTCACGTAGACAATGACGAAGTTCGCTGACGCAGTGTCACAGTGTAGAGGCAATACATAACTAAGTATCAAGAATGCGAGGGAAGTAACTCACGAGACTCGCAGCCGACACGACGCTCGACGCTCGTACCGCGACACTCGCACCACTGACCAAGTTAAATAATACACATAAGGCTGACTAAAAGTACAAGCGTATGACATCCTACACATCTACATCGGATGGAACTAGGGGACAAGAGATTAAAATCAACTAAAACGTTAACAAAATACGACTTTCTCTATGGAAAATAAAATAAATAATTTACAAATTATTATTATTATAGATACACGTTTTATAACTAACTACTAATAGTCACTTCGTTAATAATTACCACTAATTCAATTTAGTTGGCCGAGGCGAGCGGCGCCGGGCGGGCGGGCTAGTGCACTAGGGTGCTAGGGCGGGCGGGCCGTGCCTCGCTCGCCTCGATCCCACCACTAATAATACAAAGCTTGCCGTTCGCCGCACTTTACGCTATCATAGCCTATTCCCAAACCGACAGTACCTACATTACTCAGTCATATTTTTCAGTCAATTTCTTATGAAATTACACCTCGACATCCCTCTAAGTACAAAAGCTTACTACTTTCCTGCTCGTGTCAATTCGGCAATCCTTTACATTCGATGACAAGTCGCGGCAGTTAGTCTCATTTAATTTGATTTACATCGAAAGCCATTTTTCAAACTGATTTCGAGCAGCTCCCCGCATGTGAAAATTACGACTGTTTAGGATTTTCGGTGACGATAAACGCGTTCCGTCATTTAACGGCACCCGCCGGCCGCATCGCGTCCATTAACGGATCGCTTAGGGTTAATTATTTGAAATTTAAATGTCGGCTAGCGAGTAGAATCGAGTGATATATAAACAAACAGACGGTGTGAGACGGCGATAGAAATAGACCCAAGAGGCGGCGCGCGACGCGGCTTGCGAGTTGCCGCGAGCAGGAACGTCTAACACAGTTCCACCTTACCCAACTGATCTCGACTCTCAGCGGATCCTTCCGTTAACTCATAAGTTAGTAGTAACATCTAAGTTATTTTTATAATAATTTCACGATTACTAAGACAATTGGAATCTTTCCGATAAACCTACGTTTTAAAGCGAACTAGGAATACAAATTGAGATAGATAATTTCAGCTTTGGTAGAATAATATCATTCGTTACTGTAATCGAATCGAGTGGCGAGCTACCGGGGCTTGTTCAATACGATTGAGTATTTAGAGTACACGTAGTGAAGTTTAGCGGGTCGCGTGTTGTTGCGTATGGTAGCGCGTGGTCGCGGGAGACGTGACCCGTGTAGGGTGGAACGGTGCTAGTGTGCGAGCGCGACGGCAGCCAGCGCGAGGAGGCTCACGCGTGCGCGACCGCCTCCTGCGCGGTCGCCGAGCGAAAAAACTCCGCGTCAGTGGTGGACATGGTGGACATGGTGGACTCGTCCCACCCCACCTCGGTGGTGGTCGTCGTGCTGTTCTCGTGCCCGTGTTTTCTCCGCGCCTTGGGATGCCGCTTTTTCTTGGGGTCGTTCGCTTTCTTGTGCTTTCGTTTTCGCAGATTCTGCTTCTGGACCCGTCGCTGACAGTTTCTGTGGAAAGGTGGCGGGCGCTTGAGCTTGCCGCGGTGGCGGCGCGGGGGGCACTGCGATTGCCGCGGTCCGGCCCAGCGGTGGGTGAGCGTCAGCGCGTAGCCGGACAGGTTGCCCAGCGGCCGGCTCACCGGGATCTGCGTCCTGCGCGCCCTCCCTCGATTGTCGAGCGCCAGGAACGTCTTCTTCCCACCTCGTATCCTCGAATACGTGTTGTAGTTATTCTCTTCTATGTGCTCCTCGAACACGCAGTCGTCCGTGAGATCCTTCTGAAACAAATTAATTTTGAATTAAGTTTGGATGATACAACCAGGTTACCATGATTTAAAGAATTATTGGACGATTTCCATTTGTAACAGATTATCTTCAATAAGATATAGAAGATCTGTACAATTCTAAAATATATTGGAATACACAGCATTTAGCCAGATGCATAACAAGATGGGAAAGCGTGCCAGAGAACTATTAGTACCGATTCAAGAGCCTATTATAGGTTTCTAACTCGGACTGGCTGTCGATAAAACTGTCAAACGGTCGGCATCTAGTCTTTAGGCACACATCATCCTGTACAAGGCGTGTCCGACAATTTCAGAGCTAAATTGGTGCCACCCTTATAGGAGTAGCGTTCACTCCATTACGTATTACCGGGATTCAACAAATTGGCTATTTTATTCATAAATATGTATAAGTGAATAGCAGCAAAGGCCGCAAGGTATAAAGGCTCTTAAATTGTCCCATGACATTAGCTTAGCTTTCGTATATTGTAGCTAGCATTATTCTGGAATATTCTCACCGGGAGACACTCCACCGCCTACATCGGTGTAATATTTTATATCGCATTATCTACTGATATTTTCCGTCACCTGAATGCTTAGCTTTTAAGGAACGGGGTCAATCTTTTAACTTTGGAGTGAATGTCTAATTATCTAAAACTGACCTAATTTAAAATACTAGATTAATAAAGTTAGAAGTATTTAAGTTAAGGGAACTGAAAATCTTTCAAATAGGTATGTTTTTCATAAAACCGAATATTTTGTAATTATATATATTGTATATGGGAAGATAATAATATGCTTTGCGAGATATCTAAGGTTTAGTGGAGAGGCGTCTTATGCCGCGTCGTTTTGAAGTGACCGCTAGTCTGATACACTTGACGGTAATTTGTTACATCGGAAGTAACAAGTAACAACCAGTTGTGAAATATCGGTTAAGGATATGCGTTGACTTTCAGTTCTATATTTAGAACTGATATTTTATTCATATACTCTATACGCTCGAAAATACAGTATAATTAGTTATTTATATTATAAGTAAGATAATGTTTATGTGAGTCATATAAATGTATATAAATGTTGGAACCGGTGGAACGTGGAAATTAGTGTTAGTTTTTATAGGAAACTACATCATATTTATGTTAGTTTTTTTTTATTTTTTATAAAGATTACTTTACGGCGAGGAATCCCAGTCGTGATAGCTGTAATAATTTAAGTCGAGACAGGTAATGAAGTGCAAACGAAAGTGAAAAATAAAAATAAAATAAAAAACAAACATAAAATTCTGATTCACGCGTCGTATCTATTAAAGCTCGATACATTCTCCTTATAAGTTAGTGCGCATAATAAATGTTAGTTTCGTATGCGAGTACGTCGTGAATTTTCTAAATTCATCATAAATTTGCTACTATAAAGTGAATTGACGTGGGAAGTATAGGCTTAGCGCCCGGCGTCTCCCCTGGAGAGCTTCGCGGGGGTCAGGCGGCTCTTGAAAGCCTCGAGGCTGTATGAGATTAATTCTCACTTTAAATCAAGGAAATGCATGTTCTGTCCCACTGTTATCAGACCGAGAAGCTTTAGAGTTTAGAGTTTACAGCCCAAGTACACAAGGTCAGTCAGCTAGTATTTTAAATACACGTTAGATTCTGTGATTTAAAGTTATTTATTCCGTTTTAATATATTTAAAAAAAATATATTTATTATTACACTTGTCTGCTTATTGTGGAAATATGTAAACGTAAATAATAATTCATAAGTATGCTAAATCTTTGGTACTTTTGTCTTAAAAACTTCTATCGTAAAAATTGTTAAAGAACGTTTGTGTGCTAAAGGCTATTATACAATAAATGATTTAATAGAAGATGGCACGCCTTGGGAATTAAGTGATCGCTTCCAGACTACTTCAATTTGATATAAATATTGTAATTTATAACTTAACTTTATAAAAAAGATAACGAAAGTCCCGCTGAGTTTCTTTCGCCAGTTCTTCTCAGGTCTGAGGCTTCTTCTTTCGGAACTGATAGTAGACTGACGTTCAGTAAAAAAATGTAATAATTTAATGCTGAATAAAATATTTTGAATTTGAATTTTTATATTCTTACAGTTTATTTTTTTATTCTTATTGTTTATAGTAATAATATGACATTTAGTGCTATAAAAATACTCTTTATAAAATATTGATACTGATTACAGAATTATACTTTTAGTAAAGAAAGACTTGCTTATATTTACAAAATTATTCTGACTTATCAAAGAACATTAAAACTACAATAGCTAATAAGATATCATTTCTATTCGTCTCCTATTCGTATTTACAAATCGTCAGCGTCGTGATCGTTAGCGAACTGTAATCTTCCCAATAAATTCACGATCAAAATCAAACATTTCCCGCAAGATCTAGGAACAAATCTTACTTTGCCTCATTTGGATAAAGTTCACAGTGGGGTGGAGTCACCGACAGCGATGTATATGGTAATTCTGTCATTTGTCAGTTCCTTTGTTGCTCACGTTTACAATATGGTAGCTGTGGTTTATTAAACGGATTAAAGTAGCCACCAGCCGGTATTTATGAAGGAATATTTCAAGCAACAAAGCAAGTACGCGGTACACGAGCGATGTCATGTCCCCCGTGTGCGGAGTACAACGTATGTGAAATAGACATGCTTTTGCGTCTTCGGGAGTTTTGTGTAGAAAAATCTTAGAAATATTTATGCAGCTAAAACTTATATGGTTTTTATTATCTTGAAATATCCTTGTTACCTCTTATTCATGGCTATCCATTTTATTTCTGTCATCTTTAATTTTTTTTACTTTTTTTTTAAAATAAATCTATTTTTACTTTTTTTTTAAATAAATCTATAATTATATAACTAAAAAAGAACTTCGTCTGTTGTTTTTTCTAACAACACATGATTATTTCAATGGCGACGCCTAAAAAAAGGTTTTAATAGCTTAATACGTCTGTATAAGCACTCAATCAAGATCCCGCTGGTCTAAATATTGTTCAAAGCCGTTATCTTATCACGAGAGCCCATTCCCAATAATAGCCGAGACACTGTTCGGAAAATTAGATCATAAAGTGACGGTGTGAATGAAGCCTAGAGATTCAGTCGAGAGATATCGACTATCGATAAAATATTCCTATTAATACATTCGTATTCCATTTTCCATTCTTCGATGACTTTATTTAATTAGTAAGATTTTGTCGGCTGAATGACTTAAGGCAGCAACCATGAACGTTTTATGATGCCTATAAATTACGCTGGAGTTTTGAAATTCTATAATTATCGCGTATTCGTGCGTAATGAACATTGTCTTAAGACATTGTGAGATGAACTGTTTTAATTATTTTAAAATAGTTGAAAAAAGCTAATATCTCATGGGAACCTTTTGAATTCGATTTTACGGACCACGAATTATAATCAATCTATCTACGTATGGTAACATCACAGTAATTCTTAATTTTATTTCTATGAAAAATCAAAGCAACAAAGCAACAAATACAATTAGACATCTATAATATTACTAGTGACTCAACGGATTCGTCTCTAGGTACTACGTTTTAACGGTGAGTATGGAATAGTTAGACTATATTATATATACATAGGTATTATGAGTTGTTGTGAGTTGTATTTGTTTTCGGAAATCAGATAATCTTCCGCGGTAAAAAATAGTCCATTTCAACAATATCCACACAAAAACGCTAATCCATTACTCTGTTTCTACGTGAAAGAAGGACAAACAAACGAACACATTTTCAAATTTATATTATTAAGTATGGATAGTAAGTAACTGAAAGACGAATGGAGGCCAACGATAACGTTTACTTGAAATGTGTTTATCGGGAAATTATACTTAATAGAGACTTTCTATATCAAGGAATAATCTTAATACTAAGTGATAGGACGCGATTGCGAACACCTTATAAATATGTTGATTTTAACATCTACCAAAGCATGCGATAAATGTCAGCATATGAAATGTAAATCGCGACTGGTCCCCAAGAACGTGTATTTTCTAACGAGAATATTCTAATTCTCTCCACGCTAATGCAGCGATGCCCGTAACGCTTACATTTATTGTCGATGATAAATCGCACCAACCTCTCGGGTCAAGCGTGTGATCGAGCATCGCTACAGACAGACTATCGATAGTGCGGGTGGGGACGAGGGGCGGCACTAGAGCAGGGGTTATCGTTGCCGATCTTTATGTCAGAAACAATCGATGCAGCCCTGACGAGTCTTTCTAAAGGACCATACGAGAAATTTAATTTCCGACTCTATCCCGACAACGCTGGCATGTCATGTGTCAATAACGGAGCGATCGTAAAATAAATTTATTCGTCGACAGACAACTCGACGTTTTGATCCTCGCGATCTGCGTCCTTACAAATCTATATACAACCGATGTTTCACTTTATTTTAAATTTTACATACAAGTATGTCATGGCCATGTTTTTAATGTTTTTGTCAACACTTAGGTCGGTCGTAAAAAGAAACAAGTGTCGGGACAAGCTGAATAGCTATCGAGGAATGTTATTCGTACGGTTCCCAAGGGAAAACTATAAATCCCGAGCTGGTGGCCGCTAAAATTATATCGACACAAAAAATCGGATTCCACCACATTGAGTTCAGAAATCTATCATCAAGGTCCGAATAAATTAACACTAGATTCGCAGACGACAGGCACCCGCCCGCGGATATTTGCTCAATAAACTAAAAAGCCTCAAAATTTATAAAAATACTTGGAAACGGTGCAACCCATCGATCTTTGAGCCGCCGCTTCTCGGAACTGCCGCAGATCACCGTCTCGTTAACTTGCTCTGATTCCGGCGCCATTCTCCACTGAATTATTCCGTGTTACATGTTTTCGTTTATGGGGTTTTTGTATTCCGTCCTCTTTTGTTCGGACAAAAAACGAGTGAAGTCAAAGCCATTCATTTTTAAACTTTCATTCTGTTCATTACAAAGTGCTCTAATATACAGCGATCCGACGCGACTGCAAATATTTTCTTTTTATGTTCATATAAGAACATGTTCTGTTGTGGTATTAAATATAAAACTAGCTTCTTCATATGATGCTACTTCCATTCAAACTTGCTTTAAGTTTTTGAATTATAAGTGGGAAATATACATATCATGTTTATTTTTTAATTTATAATATATACACATCGTCTATCAATAAGTCAATTGTTGAAAGATATTTCATAGTAAGTAAATGTTAATAAATTATTAAAGTATAAAATTACAAGTGGACATACATATCAACTTTACTACGCGTAATATAATACAAGAAAGGAATAATACATTTCGACCGCAGTCGGCATCGAAAAAAAGAGCAAAATGTCACTTTGACAAACAATAAAAAGGAATAAATGCCAATTATGTCAGCTCGACATTGACAAGCGCTCCGGTATTATTTGAATTAGATACAGACTGTACAATATATAACACTAGCGGACCCGACAGACGTTGTCCTGTCTACACGTCTTTAATTTGAAAATTTCAAACTTTTTTTAATAATTTTTTTGATGAAAATTATTATTCAAATTGTGAATCTAAACCATTCCCAGATCCCCTTGAACACACACAAAAAATTTCATCAAAATCGGTCCAGTCGTTTGAGAGAAGTTCAGTGACATACACACTCACAGAAGAATTATATATATAAAAGATTGTAAACATAATGTTGTTTAGTCGAGATGTACAATATTCCAGCGGTAAATCAGGGGCTATTAGTAGGCGAGTCGCGTAATTGACGTATTTATTACAGAATAAATAACTCGTGAAGCGCGTAAATTAGAAGCCCTACTAATTTAGCGGCGGCCTTACTGTACTGATTTTGGTGTGATTGTAAATAGAAGTAATATTCATGTCTATGACATTTGTAGGGACTAAAGTAGCTGTCGCCTTCGTCGTCATTCTGAAGAATTACGATGAGACTTAATTGCATATATTTATTAGACGTATAAAACCTTCTACAAAATGTCTATCTATAGTTATCGTCTCATGCGGCAAACGGAGAGGTTGCACCAAGTAACATCTGTAATATAAATATTTACTCAACGTAAGAATCAAACTCATAACACTACGTGCATGACGGACGTCCCTCCTTAATATATCGAACCAATGACATAGATTAAAAAATCACAGTATAGAATATCGATAATTTTATTAATATAATCGGTCACTGCATTCCAACTATATGATTTAATATTATGTTTTAGACAAATTATTATAACAGGTATCTAATAATAAGATGCGTGTAGAGCGCGTGAAATACATTTATATCTTTCAGCGGACTGTTGTTTCAAATAATAATCACACTCATACACAGGTCGACAAATACAACATTTTTATTATAGTTCGTAGTACCACAGAGCTAAGGCGCACGGGAGTGCACGCCGCCGTCTGTACATAATTGTAGACTACAGCCTAGGCATTCAGTGTTTCCTGATCGCAAACAAGCTAATAGCAATAATTTACTAAACCAATAATAACACGGCTCGGTTTAACGATAGGTTTGGTTTTTGCACGTCTCAGTTGTTGAATAATTCATATGAGGATTTGCCGAAATATATTCTTGTTTATTGAGTTAAATGAGGTTTGGGGATCATCGTTAATGAGGAAAAAACACTGTCTAATGAATTTCAAATTATATTTATACTTGTAAGGGGAAAATTCGAATCGTATTGTTAAAAAAGATAGCCTGTTCACTGTTCAGTGAGGGAATTGATAAAATATTACTTGTGTGTCATTCAAATATTTATACAACATTTGTTTTTTTTACGTGCATATATTTTGTTAATTATGACTGAAAAGCATAGAAATTGTGATAGTTATTTTAGCTGGTATTGTTACACTACGGATTTAGAGACTTAATTTAAAGATGGTAAGATATCGATTGCAAAAAATATCGCTCTCCTTTATGTAGACCACACGAAATTTAAAGTGACAGCCAATAAAAAATATAAATTGATATAACTAATATTTTGGCTGTCGTTTTTTACTATACAAATACTAATTTAGATCTAGACCTATCTTAATCTAAGATACAGGCTCGCGCCCGCCCACTTTGCCAACTTAATTACTAGACCGTAAAAGATGCAACAAATTGTAACAGTATTGACCTTTAAGCTTGGATTTTTTATTTCTCACCTCATAACGGCTGTGAACTTTAGCACCTTACAACTATGATTAGTCTGCCACGTATAATTAGATTTTCGCAAACAAAAAACCCTTTAAAATAATAATGGGTTTTAAATCATGTCTAACATAAAAATATAACAACTCTATTTTACCACCATTATTAATGAATATATTTTTATTGGTATTTTTTGCATATTGGCTAAGGCATATAAATATTCCGCCTAAGGATTTTGTTTGTAAAATTTAAGCATAGTTTTATTATAAACTAGCGATTCATCCTCGCTCCGCTCGGGTTCGTCCCTATTTTTAACTTTTAACGTTTTGTATACACAGATTTTTTTTAGAGATGAGATATTTTCCCACAGTAATAGGTATTCTATATGTTGACCCAGATAACCAGCTATTATCATACCAAACATCGTACTTTTCTCGTGATGCGTTCCCAGATCGACAGACAGTCAGACAAAAATTCTAAAAACTACAAATTCGGCCTCTGTATCGATAATAATGACTCTTTCAATAAGATTTTCCAAAAAATATTTAATGTACAGATTCAACTCATAATTTTATTATATGTATAAATAGATAATTATTAAAATCTTTAGGGAGTTTCAACCTAATTTTTATTGCGTAAACATAGAAAAAATTTATAACCACTTAAGTTTTTTGACCGCAACACGTTAGTGTTAGCGTGTAAAGGATCGGAAGAGTTTTTGTATGTTAACTAATGTTAGAACAAAGGTGTAAAATGAAAAAAAAACGAGAATAAAGCGATAAAATTTTACGATCTGATATGGCGTTATTGTCACTAACATGTGGAGTTATGGGAATTTAAGCCCTGGATATTATGTTGCTTATAAAGTTAGTGGACAAATAAATATGGACTCTACGATTTTTAATCGTTAATGTTAGACGGTATTTAATTTCAAATTATAACGTAATACGTTATATAAAACTATACCCAAATTTTTGTACTATTTACAATTTAAGAATTATTGGTTAGTGGCGTAAGATTTTTTTTAATTCGTATGGCAACATAAATGATATTATTAAAAAAAATGATAAAAAAAGATCCGAAACGTAACTCCTAGAAGCCATTGAACATAATAATTGAATTGAACAAAAAGGTCTTTTAATATTGTTTTACGAGTATTTATTATATTTAGATTTAGAAACGGTAAGCTCGTATTTATTCCGATTCCGAGGTAAGAAATTAATAGATATTTTTAAAGTGGTTTTGTTTCTCGTTAAAATCGTAAAATTTAAGAGATCTGTAGGTTTGCTTATATCTCAACTGCTAGTTAGGATGGTTCAAGCTATTGGCTGTCGTCATAACAATAAAGATTAAATCTGAAATAAAATTATTCAGACGTTTTACTAGTATTAGCTAGATAGTAAACAGAGACACTGAATGTTTGTTTGTAGCTAATTTGTAATAAGTTTGTAGTTTTTTTAATAAATAATATATAAATAATATATATAATGTTTAGGGTTTACTGAAGCAATATAAAATAGTAAATAATCAGTTGAAAATTTCGAAATCTTAAAGATATTATCAAAAAATAATTTTTCTATAATATATTTTATGTCATGTTGATAGTCTTGACGCCGTATGGTATGTCTGAATAAATTAGCTCAATGCACCAGTGGTCTCGGGTTAGATTCCCGAAAGAGTCACATTATTTCTAATGTCAGACAAAAGTGCAAAGAGCTATGTTATATTTAATGACTTCCTTGAGAAAATACGTGAATAAGTGAATGGTTTTTGTAATAACTAAATGAAGAAGCAACGTAAATCTTGTTTTGTAGCTTGTAATTTCATTTTAAATTACAGGAATGAAGTCTGAATCTTCATTGTATAATTCTTAATAGCAAAGCGAAAGTAGTATCTCGTACCTACATTAAAACAAATAAACACCTGGCCAAAGTGAAAATGCAGCCCATAAGGTCTAAAGGGGTATGCTAATGAGTTAATTTCACTGCGAATCCTGCATTTATCATAATAAACGTCAGCGAATCGATAAATCAATAGCGCAACGACATTTTGCATTTGGAATGCGCGGGCGCAGGTGCGTGAGTTGCGATTTACTAGTATACAATATACATGTATTATCTATGGTTGCTATGGCAGGATTAAATACACTTTCTACTTTGGAATCAATTTTATCCTACATGATTGCAACCCGCGACCTCTAGCTCAATAGCTACTGCTAAGTCAAACTCTTGCTAATTAGTATTACAAAGAAATATTATTGAAATAACAAATTATAATTAGTGGTATAAGTATACTAATATAATACTCGTGTAAGACAAGGTTAGGGCCTGAGTTGACAGTTTTATTAAGGTAGCTAGACATAGGAGTTTTTTAAAATGACACTTCTCGATTCTATCTATGATCACAAAATCGATATTATTATTAATCATTAATAAATTTATACGGTATTACAATCTGTAATCTCACTCGCTCGCTTCGTCCTGACTGAATTCTTTAGACAACAATAAAAAAGCTATAAAATATGAGATCGATAGTACAAAAAGTTACTTTACAAAGACACTGTATATGGAGTTTTATGTAAAATGATATTTTCGGTGGACTTTACGACGGCGTTACTGTAAACTATTAGACTAGTTCGGTCGCTAAGATGGCGTGTAATGTGGAGCATTAGAGTCGTTGACAGATTTTATTTTTTAATCTCATTATTATTGTGGGCATAAGATTGTGATTTTATGGTTATCATATTATTTCTTTATTTTATTAATAATCTATGTGTATTATAAGTAAAGTAAAGTAGATAAATAATATGTATGTATAGTAGAGATATACGAGATGTATAGACTAGTATTGCCCGCGGCTCCGTCCGCGTTCAGATGACTAAAAACCAAATTCTTAGGTTTTACGTATTAGTATACTCTTAGAATGCAGTTTTTGTATTTTTTCTCAAAAATGAGATATTTTCCCGCGGTAAAAAGTATTCTATATGTTGACCCGGATAACGAGCTATCATCATACCAAATTTCATCAAAATCTGTCCAGTGGTTTTTTCGTGATGCGGTAACATACAGACAGACAAAAATTCTAAAAAATAGGTTTGGACTCTGTATCGATAATAATGTCTATTTCAATTAGATTTTCTAAAAAATATTTAATGTACATATTCGACTTAGTTACAATTTTATTATATGTATAGATTATAAAAACTAAAATATAGACACTAGGTCAATAAATCAACAATAAAAAACGTTATTCCGGTGACTATTATCAAAACGTCGATTAAAAGTAATAAATTAAGGCAACCCCATAGAAATATTCAAATTCAAACAAAAACGTGGCCATAAATACGATGATATTAAAACATAAAATAGGTTAAACAATCGTAAATAAAAATTACAAGAAAAACACACAATGAGATCGTTAATTCGTGTATAAATTATGCTTATTTTGTGGGACTTTTACACTTTTTTGTTGTGTGTTTTTGTATATGGCGGCGCCCGGGCCCGGTGGGACCGAGCGGGTCTATAGCCAGTGACGACGGTGTAACACGGCCTTAAAACATTCAAGTTACTTAAATCTATGGACAATTTATTAGAGAAATAAAAAATAATTTATTGTATTAAATATAATACTAAAACTTGATGCATTCCTAGCGGGGTAGGTAACGTGTTAGTACTACTTTGTTTAACAAGCCCTGGGTGGCGGATAACATGTTAGTCGGTAATATAACGACAAAACCAATATCGAACCTGCTAGCATTGGCATCGTAGACACAGCGAGACCCGTTTTTTCATGTTATTAAATAAGTAAAAACAGGATATTTTTAAAAATTTAAGATACTTTTACATTATAATACCCGTAAAGATGAGGTACTTAAAACTTGATTGTTTTTTAAGCATGGTCGGTCGATAGGTCCAATGTAATCACGACTTGACTGCACAATGCACAGTAATGGCAAGACTCGATATTGTTTGAACTTTTAATATGACATTATACGTATCTCATACGAAATCTATTACACAATGTTCCTGCTAATATATATATATATTTTTAGTTTGAAGTCGATACACAGCTTTAACACCTCCAGGTAAATTTCTAAGAAATTAATTAAATTTCTTAGAAATCTATTGTTAACTGTAACGCCGGCGTGTCCGCGGTCGTGAAGGGATTAACAATATAATAAATAATTAAAGCACAGACATGAGTAAGCCTTAAGAGGCAAAAGTTCTAGGTTCGATTCAAATGTAAGGCAGTGTTTAGAGCATTTCCTTAGTAGTATGATTGATAAAAACGTTTTAAGTTAACATATCAATGTATTTTTAGCTAACATTTGAAAGTTAAAAAGTATTTTCATAAGTTAAGTGAGGAGATTTATACATAACGTGGTTTAGAGGATCATCACGGGGTCGTTAATCCTTTTCCTGGCGTTATCTATAAACGCTTTATAACTGATAGCAGTTACTGATCTAGTTAACTGTGGACAAACTTTGACGAGACCTACTTGTTTATTTTTAACTTTATAATGGTATGAGTGAATTCTGTACGAGGCGAAACGCTCGGCTTTGTATTTTTAATTACGAAGTTTTTATCCATACTAGTATTTTAAATGTAAAGTTAGTGAGATAATTAATATTTGGCAAGGACATAAATTGCATCTTTTACCATGTCAGTGGAATCAAGGGCAAAATTTTCATTTAGATTTAGGTGCATTCCGGCACTGTGGGAAAGGTTAGTTTGTTTTCTAATAATATAGCTTTCTCTCTCTGTCACTCTATTTTTTTACAAGATCCAATGAAAACTAACAAAGTGATAAATAATAATGATTCTCAGAGTAAACTTAAATATTTTAATTCCCAAATATATAAGGAAGTAGTTAAAGTAGCCCGTAGCCTGTACTGCTGTAGTTCTAGCGCCCAGCAGATAACTTATGATGGATGGCGTTGCGACACCGCGCGGCGCGGCGGTGTCGTCGGGAGAAAGTGAGCCTCGGTCAGTAATTAACCGACTTTAACTATAATTAATGCTATAAACCTGAGGACACTAACATTCAATTACATTATATTTTCTTAGATTTATGCGAATATTTGACATTTTAAATAAAATCTTTTCCGATTATTTCGAGGATTTATTTTGATTTTTGGTTCCCAATCAAACTTAAACTAAACTTTTGGGAACCAAAAATCAAAATAAATCCGCGAAATAATCCGAAAAGATAGTTTCTTTTACAATTCAATTATATTATTTATATTAATATGTTAAATGTTCTCACATTTACTCAACGTACATTTCCGAGAGGTGACCAGATCGTTCCCAAGGGACGTTACACATAGTGTTATTACGAATTAACCCCTATTTATTATATTACCTACATTTTATAATATTTTTTGTTTAAAAATTCTAACTTTATTTCCCACTTCCATCTAAAGCTTAGTACATATTAAACAATTATCATATGAATTTCCAAGTCGTAAGTTAAAGAAGTGACTTCGTGAACAAACTACGAAGCGTGGTAGTTAGGACATGTAATATTTAACGTATTTTATGTGAGCGATAGTTTCAAATAACTTGGCTAATAGCTCGTCAAAGCACTTAATACATACGTTTATCTGACAGCTTATTATTTATAATGGCTTCCGATACCTTATAAGGTGAGCATACTTACTTCTTTTTAATTGACTCGCTCTTTGATGTTATAAAGCTGGAGTACACTAAGAAGATCAATTTTTCTTATTAAAAGTATACCTTACTACCTTTATGACTTTAAAAAAAAAATTAATGATGTTTTTTTCTGACTCTACAAAATTGGCTATTATTAGAAAACTATCTCCTAAGAAGGTTATTTCTTGATATAATTATTACATAACAATTTATTAACTTACTGGTGATAGATAAGTATTTGCCTTGCAAGTAAAAAATATTTTCAGGTTTATATTCGAGACCATTATCGAATGTCAATTAAGTAAATATTTTTATTGTTTTAGTAACATGTAATATCATATCAATTATCGTCATCAATTATATTATCGTCCCATTGCTGGGCATATTGTCCCACTGCTGGGCACGGGCCTCCCTTCAGTACGAGGGAGATCAGGCCATAGTCCACCACGCTGGCCACGTGCAAGTTCGGAGACTTAACGTCTTTCGAAAATTAGTTATGTTGTCCTATAATAGTTATAATATATAGCAATAATAATTAAATTACTTTACTTATTACTGTTATATATGTTATTGCGTCCAATGCGTACGTCCGATGTGCCACCGGCTCAGGAATGCGAGCCACTGGTCGCTTGTCTTACTTAATGTCGTCTTGGGTAATATTTGATGATGAATTTTTTGATAAAATGTAATTTTGTATCAGATTTAGTATTTTACATAGTTTATTAAAATACAAAAGTTTTAATTAGTACTCGTATTAAATGACATAAAAAGCAGTTAAAAGAAAGTCCAAACACTTTTTACTACTACTGTATACGTTGATTTATTGGCTAGCATGTACTGTTGCAGATCCGAAGCTCCTGGGTTCGATGCGAGGGTCGGGCTAACTATCTATACATATAATAAAATTCTAACTAAGCCGAATCTGTACATAATTTTTTTTTGGAAAATCTTATTGAAATAGACATTATTATCGATACAGAGGCGGTATCTATAGTTTTTAGAATTTTTGTCTGTCTGTCTGTTACCGCATCACGGAAAAACCACTGGAGGGATTTTAATGAAATTTGGTATGATGATACCTGGTTATCCGGGTTAACATATAGAAAACTTTTTACCGCGAGAAAATATCTCATTTCTGAGAAAAAATACAAAAACTGCAATGTAAGAGAATACTAATATGTAAAACCTAAGAATTTGGTTTTTGGTCATCTGAACGCGGGCGGAGCCGCGGGCAATGCTAGTATACTATATATTGGAGGTTTATGCCAAGAAATTTTCAGTAACAGTCCAGAGTTGGGAAGTTAACGGAGTTTTACCTTAAAGACGTGACAAGGTACGTTAGCCTTTATCTCTTGCGTACATGGCTAAGTTTAGTCAAATCGGTCAGGAGGACACTGCTATCTTATCATGGTGGGACATATTAATGAAACTACAACATCATGACTAAATATAAAACTATTCAATATTCTTTGTACTGCATTTTTAGGTCCTCAACATATATGTAGATTTTGAGCTTTTACATCTTTTTACTTTTTAATCATTTGTTTGGTCAATTTTGATCAGTGATTTTGGTCAGATGATACAACATGTTCAACGTGGTCACGCCACAGAGGAAGATGCCTCTAAATAAAATTATCTATTCAATAAAAACGATTGGGCAGTCGACCCTGTCGCTTTCGTCTAACGGGATGTGATTGTTCTCCTTTAAACAGACTTTTATTTTCTTTGCTCAGTGTCGAGAGACGTAAAATTGATTTCAATACAAATATCATAGCCCTTGTGTTTTAAAATAGTTATTATTTAAATTAAAGCTCTGACGAATTGTTTAATCAGTTAGATGGACAGCTTACATTCAAACTGTTTGTTTATAATCTGGTTAAGAATAATAGTTAAACTATGCACTTAACGATTACTGAGGACACTCAGTGACGTATAGTGGGATGTGGTTTGAATTCCACGGAAAATATAAATATTTGTTTTATGCTATAATCTATACATGTAATAAAATTGTAACTAAGCCAAATCTGTACATTAAATATTTTTTTGAAAATCTTATTGTAATAGACATTATTATCGATATAGAAGCCGAATCTATAGTTTTTAGAATTTTTATCTGTCTGTCTTTTACCGCATCACGGAAAAACCACTGGAGGGATTTTCATGAAATTTGGTATGGTAATAGCTGGTTATCCGGGTCAACATAAAAGATACTTTTTACTGTGGGAAAATATCTTATTTCTGAGAAATAATACAAAAACTGCATTGTAAGAGTATACTAATATGTAAAACCTAAGAATTTGGTTTTTGGTAATCTGAACGCGGGCGGAGCCGCGGGCAATGCTAGTATAATATAAATTTTTATTACTTTGAAAAAAAAAACAATTTAAGAGGAAGTTTTTATACTAGAAAGCTGTAAAATTGCCGTATATGTACATATAATATCTTTGGCTGGATTTCGATCGCAATTGGCTTTACTATTACTAGCACGGGAAACCTGATGGTGTATAAGTACGATAGTATGTCCACATGGATAAGTACATGAGCCTTCTTTATATCCTCACTAATATGATAAAAAAGGCATCACGGCACAAACAAACGATGGAAAATCATAGACTACTTGTCGCAATTTTTGCTATTACTCTATGCCTTTTACACAGAAAGCGATTGTTTCTCCAGTCTCCAGATGCTCATGAGAAATTTAACTCTTAATATTTCATCTGTCTGTCTTAGGATGAAATAATGCGTAGATAACGTCAGTTAAAAAGCCTTTGTCAGGATAAACAAAGGATGTACCGATTGCCGCCGGAGCCTGCACTCATTTTGGCCTATCTGTTATCCGCTATGACAAATCGTCGCTCGTCGCTTGGTAATGAATCGACTTCTGATTAATGACTTTCTCTTATCTCGGGTTAGTGTAGCACCTAATGGGATTACCTCGATATGTGGGGGATGCCAGCGAGCAGGCCGCTAGTGAGAGCTAGGTGTTAGCTTTACGAGTTTAGTGGAACGACTGTATCGGAATTGGAACAAAATTTGTTTTTTTTTTGTATTATGTAGATTTTTGTTATAGTAATTTTGAAAGCCAAGCCGTTTTATCAAAAGCTTTATAGATCTATTATACCAAATTATATTTTATTATCGTCAATGTTTAAGACTTTAATAAACACATATGAAGTTGTCATTCATTCTATAAATGGTACGCAGGGCTTCAACTTCATAATATTTGTACAACAATATATCGACAAATATAAAAAGCAAGTACTCGTTGACTCCTCGAAGGGTAACAACGCGTGAAAAGACGACTTACTTGTCATGTGACTTGTGGAGGTGTGCTCCCTGCTCGCCGTTCCATTTAGATTATTTACATATTTTTTTTATATTTAACCAAATATTTTTTGCTTTTTATTTTGTAAAAATATATATAATAATATAGCCATTTTTGTTGTCCCACTGCTGGGCTTTCTATTATTATGAGGGGGATAAGTCAAAAGATGTTATAAATGTTCCATAACAATAAACTCATAATACTTCATATACACATACCATCCATACTAATAATATAAATGTGAAAGTTTCTGAGGATGGAAGTTTGTTACTCCTTTACGTCAGAACAAGTTAACGGATCTGGACGAAATTTGGCACAGAGATAGATTATAGTCTGGAATAGCATATAAGTTATTTTTGTCTTGGAAAAATGTGCGGTTCCCGTGGGATAGATTTGTTTTTTTCTAGAGACGAACTCGAAGTAAAGCGAGGGTGAGTCGCTAGTTTTAAATAAAGCTATCTCTCCTGATTTTTTCGTGGTTTTATAACACGAAGTAATCTGAAAATAGTTTTATTTATAACAATAAAGTCTCAAAAATCTGGATGATGAGCAGAGGAAACACTCGCCACATACGAACGCACGGAGTACACGCGTCAAAAGAAAGAAATCAAAGTTAAGTGAAGTTGCATTATTAATGACTGGTTGAGGGTGGTAAGTAACTAAGATAAATGACGTGTTAAACGATCAACACGCCGCCGCCTTGCACGCCGAGTGCGGGCACAAGCGCAGTGGCGTGTATACACGTGTATGCAGTTAAATATGAGTACATATATCAAATTTAAAATTATATAAAAATGGTGGTGAGAATTTACTTTCAGATTCTTCAGATCATTATTACAATTGCAAATAACTTTAACACTTTATCAATAACTAACGTATGTGTGTATGTTTGTTTCTCGTTCACGCTAAAACGATGTGGATGAAGTTTAGTACACTGATAGTCTATGATATGCAATAACACATAGGCAATACGGTAACCCAATACCAGTAGTTCTATAAACAAAGAATTAACATATTTAAATAAAAAACAAAATTTATTATCTGTGAAGTACTTTAATGTAGTTTTAAACGAAAATTCTTGTACTTTCATATTAACTACAAAGTAATGCCGTAAACCGTGTAGGCATTGTTCCAACGGCCACAGCGTTGAGGTAATTTAAAGTAATTCAAGGCACCGCGACGTACTCGCGCCTGCGCCTGCGCATATTAGAGGTCGTTAGAGGTAATGCCTGCTATATATAAGCCATTAACAGCCAAGTCCTGATAACTGTTGCACGTGGGTGGGGCCATAGGCATGTTTATTTGTCGGTTTGATTGTAATACGTGGATGCCGACTTTACATGTAGGTACATAGTTTATTAGTCAACACTACGAAAGAATTAACATCATATAGTACATTTCTAATAAATAAATAATATGTTGGGACATTAACACACAGCACCATCTAGTTCCATGGTAAGCTACGAGGCTTGCGTTATAGATACCAGATAGTCGATACACTACACATATATAATTTTAAATGCATACTTAATACATGTTATAAATATTGCTCATCACACAAATGAATACCCCCAGCGGGACTCGAACCCGCGAGTGCTACCACAGCAAGTAGGGTCACTACAAACTGAGTCAAACGTGTCGTCAGTACTTTGATTGTATTGATCAGAATATTAAGAATTAATGATACATACAATTTATTGTAAAGTTTATGATTTAAGATGAACTATTAAGTTCGTGTATCGTTTTTAAATGTATAGGTTTATCTCTAAAGGTTACTTTAAAAGAGATTTTCAAGTGTATCGTGAGTAATAAATATACCTGAGTGGCTTTCTATTTAGTAGAGATCACTCGAGCGGATCACGCGGTAGTAAGTAAATAATAAAATATTATTAGAATATACATATAACTAATAATTTTATTTTTATATTTTTTATAACTAAGGTTCTTTCTTTGTATACACACACACACATATATATATATATATATATATATATATATATATATATATATATACTTTGGCTAGCAATCTTTACTGAGCAACAATATTTTTTTGTCAATCAACTTGTGGTACTCACGATACAGCAATAAAGATTATTATTATTTATTATTTATATATTTTTTATTGTTCTACTTTATAATTTTATATATAATATTAATATATTAATATTATTAAAGTGACAAGTACAATCTCTGCCCCCCACGATGTGTGAAGCGGTTAAAATGATTTGTAACTCCATATATCACAGTAGAGTCAACAAACAGTGCCCTTCCCTATAATCCAGTACAATTAGTTAAACAAAACATAAATAAAGTTAACGATCGGGGTTTATGTCTTTATGTGTAAGTATTTGCTTAACTCTTCCCTTATAAGGCCCTAATATATAGAGCTTGTCCACCTGTGACCCGCCTCTCCTTTGATTTTCCAGTTTTATAAGAAACATGCTTTTATGTTATATTCTATTTAGCCCTATTTAATGTCACACTGCTGGGCGTACCTTCAATACAAGGGGGATCAGACCATAGTCCACCACGCTGTCAAGTGCGGGTTGGCGGACAATTTATGTTTTTAAATTATAACGTACTCATAGTCGATTTTTAAAAGGTTTCAGGAATTTCCTCATAGTGGTCTATCTCACATTACAAAGTATACACTCTTAAAATCATTTTTGGGAAAAATTCTGCTTATTCTGAAAAATATTCGTTACTTAATTCAAAATATTTAAAAAAAACGACGTCTATGGAGAACATACAAAGACCACAGATGAGAAAGAAAATAATTTCATTTAACCTAACAATGTACTCTACTTGCAAGCTCTACAATTTGGTTATTTAGATATTTTCGGGCATTTACATAAGACAAGGTGTTTAAATGAAAATGACAAGTTCAGTTAGGCCAGTGGTTATTTTGGAAGCTAGTAATTGTTATTTATTACGATGTCATCGCGATATGACAACTGTGACGGCGCGGAGCCGCCGCCCGCGAACCACCCACAAAGAGATCGCGTCGGGCTTTCAATTAACAATAGATCGATGGACTCAATAGCAATTGAATTGGATCTCGAATTATGATGTATTATACATACACGCATATAAACCACGTATTGTGCGTTTGTTATTTTGATACATTTTGTTATAACATTTTAATTGAATTTTAACATGCTCACTTTATATTGAATGGATTTTGGAAAATATAGGAGCTACTTTAACATAACCTTAATGTTTGATTAGTTAACACTTAAAATTGTCTTCTGAGTCATTTATTAAAAAAATACTACAACAAATAAGCTAAAAATTTCTCAAATCCTAAGTTATATATAATACTAGCGGACCCGACAGACGTTGTCCTGTCTACAATGATAACAAAACTTTTTTTTAATTTGATCGCAGCGCTAACTTTCGGGACAGACTAAAATTAAAATTCGAATATTATTTAAAATTTGACACTGCGATGGTAGCGCCGTCTGTCGGATCCAATGTAAAACATTCCAAAATCAACAACTACTAATAAATTAAAAATTAATTAAAAAAACATTGTCCAGCGGACAAAATTGTGAACCTAAACCATTCCCAGATCCCCTTGAACACACACAAAAAATTTCATCAAAATCGGTCCAGTCGTTTGAGAGAAGTTCAGTGACATACACACTCACAGAAGAATTATATATATAAAGACTAATGACTTACATCTCTAGGTTGCTCATAACGGAACTATAGTTTAATAAGAAGATCTTTTTATGAGGAATAATTCTGTGATACAATGTTTTCTTATTACTTTATTAGTTTACGAGGTGCGTGCCAATAAAGCTTCCGATATCTTCAACATTTATCGTCATATTTCAGCCAATTTACACAATACTTTAATGAATTATACACCTAAACCTCCCTCATGAATCACTCCATCGATTATTGGTGAAAACCGTATGAAAATCCGTTTGGTAGTTTTTGAGTTTATCGCATTCAGACAGACAGACAGACGCGTGGCGGACTTCTTTTTATAATATGTAGTGATCTATCCTTCAAACATTTGCGTTTCATTTTTTCATTTGCATTTGCGTTTAGTGTTAAGTTAGTCCGAGTCTTAACTTTTAGTTTAAATTAACTGACGTGGTTTACTCAGTAGTTGTATTTGAGAAGTGAGCCCTTAACAATGTGGTGGCTAAATAATGGCCCATTAACGTTTTACTTGTTTTGTTCAGAGCAGCCGATGATCTCTTCATTACATCATTAGATTTAATTACCGGACACTTAAAATGGATTTGTAAGAGAAAATCGGAGGGTAGTGTGTTTTACTTTATTTTATAACAATGTTTTTAGTACAGTTTTTTTTTGAGAAAATTAATTTTGTTTGCTAAGTCTTAGCGAGTAAGTCAAGTTTACTAGTTAGTACTTAATTACAAACATTTTGTTTGTTAATTTTGAAAATATTGACCTATTTTTAAACATTTAAGTATACATATGACATCAAAATAGATTTAGAAAAATATTTTTAGGTTAGTTGTCTATTTGTTAACATTATTATTTTTATTAAAGTAATTAATAAATAATTGGCACTTTTGTGCTATTTAGCACTCAGTCGAGTCTCGTATCCACAGTGGCCTGAAACGCCACTACATATTATAAAACAAAGTCCCCGGTCGCGTCGCGTTCAGACAGACGAATAATTACCGAATAAGCTCCGAAACTACTAAACCGACTTAGATGAAATATGGTATGATACATAATTTATATTATATACCACTATACGTATATATATATATATATATATATATATATATAAATCATTCGATTGCTATGTGATTTATATATATATATAAATCAAATAGCAATCGAATGGATATCAGTTAGTTGGTGAACTCTACAGAGATAATTTTTGAGAATTGAAATACTCGTAACATAATAGTTTTATGAGAAATCCTGGCGTCAACAATGTTTATTTCCCAAGTAAGTAGTTTCACTTATCTATTATTATCTGACGCTCTTTGTTTAAATATAATGAAATATTAGAGCTATTTGAATCATTCACAATGAGTATCGTTTTCGGTTATTATACTTATCGAGGTATCTAGTGATCTATAGATCAATGGATCGATCTATGATCGATGATACGCGCGGTGAAAGTTTCATTGTGGCATGTTTTTGTTACATATTTGATAGCAGATTGTTAGGTGCAGTTGGAGAACAGGTTGACATCTTCTATTATATAGTAGGGCCCTAGTTCGAGTCCTGTCCAGACTAATTTATAAGAACTATTTAATGCAGTTTCGTAATAAATAAAGGATTTTTGTTCTGTTATTCACTTATTATTATTTTACAAGTTTATTTGTAATATTTAGGTAATATTATACTTTTTTATCAGTAAAATCTATAGCTCATAAACAAACTGAATAAGCAATTAGTTTTTTATATTTAAATATATTAAGAAAGTTGAGTTCTGAGTATGTGGCGATGGCCACCTCCGCGTCGGTTTACGACTGCGATGGAAATTCGATAACCATTCAAAAGTATTTTAATTCGTCACTAAACGTGTTAATTAGAGGAACGTGGCTCGTTCGTGAGACGCGGCCGGCAGTTTAACAATTACACGCCTTAATTAAATTATTTTGAATTTCACTCAAATGTACATATTTTGTTTGATTTTAATGAGAGCTAGTGCAGACGAGCGGTTAAAAAACTCTGTTACGCTTAGGCTAGCCTATTTAAAATTTAGCCTTTAATTTAGCCCCGTCGTTAAGTTAGACATATTCATAGCTCAATAATATATCTACATGTAAATATTTATTTAGAACAAACGGAGCAACAAGTTCCGTTTCAGGAAAGTAGAAATATCGAAAAACACTTTTTGGCGATTATAATTTTAATAGATAAATTTGTCATGAAATAAAGTTTTTATTTTAATGGAGTAATAATGTTAGAACCTTTGTGAAATGTAAGTGGGTATTATTTAAAATATTATGTAAAATTTACATGAAAATTAGCATATTTTTGACCGATATCAATACAGACATGTCAATATATTACGTGATATTCTCGCCAATTTTGGACAGAATTTCAAAATTATCTTTATAATTAAGATGTAGAGGATGCAATACAGATGTAGCTTTTAAGTCAAAAATGTAATAATTAACGTTAAAAAACACCACATCTAAGCGTGTTAAGTAGTAACTCTGTTGCATCACATCGTTGATAGCTGTCAGTGCGCAGGCGCAGGCCAGGTGCTGTGCGCACTCGCTCGTCACCCCGCGGTGCAACGTACTCGCTGCCCCTCGTAATTACACGACTAGAGACACCACTTGGATTTACTTAGCTTGTAATACATATTTTTATTATTTTTTAATTGAGGTTTATGGGAAATTAAATGTTATGTTGTTGAGCGAAATAAACAATCAATTTAACTAAAGAAAAACGAAACCAAAAAAAAAGTTCTACGTATTATTTAAGCTCGACTGAAACAACGACTTTTTAGATATTCAACATTATAAAGGTAACTAGGTGAATCCTGTTCAAAGTCTACTTGTGAAGCTTTGGTCAAAATCCGTTAAGCTTTATTAACGCGAAGAAGGAACAACATTATACGCGCACGCAAGCTTTCACTTATGCAATACTAGCGACTCACCCTAGCTTTGGTCGGGTTCATCCCTAGCTTGCTTCCCAATACCAACTTTCATTCCCATTTTCACCCCTTTAAGGGATGTTTTCTGGGATAAAAAGTATCCTATGTCCTTCCCAGGGTCTCAAACTATCTTCTTATCAAATTTCACCTAAATCGGTTCAGGAGATCCAGAGATTATCCCCTACAACGTCACAAACTCACAAATTCACAAACTTTACCTCTTTATACTCGTAATATTAGTATAGATAACCGTAGTTCAATTAAGTACAGGTTTATTACATCGTATACCTTAAACCCACGACATATTTTACTTGCTATGATTACAATACGTGATAGAATAGAGGACGTTTATACCATTATTATGGTAGGTTAGGTTTTATCTACAGCGATTACTTTATAATTATCACTTATGTTACGTGTAGTATTGGCACCGGCTCTACCGCGCTACTCCAAGGCGACGTGATCCGATCGGTAAACAATAGCAAGTGGGCCAAGGATGGCACAAGACCTGTGACTGCTAATGACTAACATTGTTACAGCTTATTTAGATTTATAGATCATTTGCTATGATTACTTTAATTATAAATATACACACATAAGTCTAACCGAGTTTCTGTTTGCTATGAATGGATAATTCATTTGGAGTAAATAATTTATTTCATTTCATAACAATCATTGCATGTAATATGCATGAAAATAAAATGGAAATATAGATTACTTTTTATTATTATTCTTGTTGTGAAAATAAAGTTTGATAAGATTAAAACCAGTTTACGTAGATTGAGACGTTTTGAATGCTTAACAGCATCATGGAGCAGAAACTAAAATAAAAAAGCGAAAACATTCGAAAAATTACTTTTATTTAAAACATAAACAAACCTATCCTACGGGAACCGTATATTTTTGGGGATAAAAAGTAACATTGTTCCAGACTATAATCTATCTCTATGCTAAAGTCCATTCAGATCCTTTTAGCCTTTCGAGCGTGAAAGAGTAACAAACATCCTACCATCCTCACAAGCTTTAACATTTATAATATTAGTATATCCATATCGACAAACTGTAAGTACTAACATATTACACATATATTTAGGGCGGGAATAAAAGTGTTATAGCTTACATTAGCGTAGAGGAACCCGCAGGCATCCATGCACAGGTACAGGCAGGTCGACACCCCCTGGATCGTCAGGAGGCCGAACGTGTACGTCGCACGCTGAAGTATCGCTGAAACAACACAAACATACACACATCAGTATTTCACATAAATAGCTAATAGTTATTGAACTAATAAAATAAATATAAATTTGTTGGGACATTAACACACAGCACTATCTAGTTCCATGTTAAGCTACGAGGCTCGTGTTATGGTTACTAGATAGTTGATACATTACACACATATAACTTTAAATATATACATATTTTAATTATAAATTCCCATGACTGGAACACAAGCATTCATGCTAATCACACAAATGAATGACCAGCGGGACTCGAACCTGCGACCTCTGGCATGGCAAGTAGGGTCACTACAAACTGAGCCAAACGTGTCGTCATAGTCATTAATAGGCTTTTAGTTGTAAAATTATAGGTATATTATATAGTAATTACAGAACGAAACATTTTCGATTTTCGGGTTCGAGTCCCGCTGGGGACATTCATTGTGTGATGATCACGAATGTTTGTACTCCAGTCATGGGTGTTTATATTTATAATATGTATGTATTTAAAGTTATGATGATGATGATGTTCTCCTGGCCGATTCCGGCTACGGCGGCCGATGTCATTGAGACTAGCCAACTGCGCAGGAGATATTATAGTGCACAAGTGTACGCGCAGACACAAGTGCACTCTCTATTCCTGTCACTCTCATACTCCGGTGGGACGACCACTCGACACGACCGATGAGAGTTAAGGCGCAGGACCGACGGCTTTACGTGCTCTCCGAGGCACGGGGGTGAAACACCGCTAACTTCCCAACTCCGGGCTGCTCCTGAGACTTACTATACAGAAAGATTCAATAACTAAACTTGACCCGACCCGGGACTCGAACCCAGGACCTCCGAGTGTGCAGCCGTACATGCTAGCCACTACACCACCGAGGCAGTTAAAGTTATATATGTATAGTGTATCAACTATCTGGTATCCATAACTCAAGCCTCGTAGCTTACCATGGAACTGGATGGTTCTGTGTGTTAATGTCATATACATATTTATTAAATAGTATTTTATTTCTTTAAACAAAAAGCTCATCGATTTAGTAAAATTGTCCGTATTGAAGCTGTCTCTTTGAAAGCAATGAAAGGTGTTTTCTCATCATACTTGGATATGAATACACTAATATTTTCCGCCATACAGAGCTTTGAGCTTCTAATGGCATACTTAAATTTACATAACAATAATCCTAAATTCTAAAGCTTTCGCAATTTTACGCTTTTGCAAAATAAACTCTAGTAAGGATGCCATGAAATTATATGGGAAGCGAGCTTTATGTGCTTAGATAATACGTTATATTCATTTATTTAACATAATATTTATTTATATAATATTATTTTTTACTATCTTACTAATGTAAATGAGAAAGTTTAGATGTTTGGATGGACGTTTGTTACTCAATCACGTCAGAACGCCTGAAGGGATTTGGATGAAATTTGGCACAGGAATAGATTACAGTCTGAAATAGCGCGTAGGCTACTTTTTATCCGGGAAAAATCTACGGTTCCCGTGGGATAGATTTGTTTTTGTTTTGCTAGTATTGAATTTTTTAGCAGTTTTAGTTTTTATAAAGCAAAATAATATTCTATGTATGTATGTATAGATGTAGTGGATGCGTCTACTAGATGAAGTAAATGTGGATCGTAAGTTCGATTTCCGTCTTGGTTCTAACGAACTAATATAAAGGCGAGTGGGTCAACAGTCAACAGTAGATATCTCTAACTGTACATCCATAAAAAGATAATTTGAATAGTTTAAATTTAATTATAAAAAGGAATGAATATTTATTTGGTTTAATTTAAATTATCTATTAATGGCTTCGATTAGTTCCTGCTTTTACGATATAATTGAAGGACACCTTCTTGAGGAGGAAGTCTTGAGTTCGAATCCCGGATGTGACATAAGTTATCTTCTCACATTTAATGTCAAAAGTAGCTTTGGAATAATTATGTATATTTGCTGTTTTATTTAATAAAAATGAAAATAACCGAGCAGTTTAAACTTTGAATACTATTTTAAAGTTAACGTGTCTTATGGCTCGAGTTCAGTGTTAGCTCTCTTTATGGCTTCCCTAGATGGCGCCTCGCACTTAACTGGTGACTTAAATAGCAATTGCTTGCACTAACAGCCTAACTTATGCGTAGTATGGACCATACAAACAGCTCAAAGGATTCATGTGCAAATACCAATTTCACAGTGTGCTATTAGTATGTTTCCTTTTACTGTAGTAAAAATGTACAATTAAAAAAAACGAAATGTGACAGATGTCATTTAGATTTACGGTATGTACAATTGTATATTATTATTTCATGAGATAGTTTAATCATATATTTGTTTATTATATGTTAGTTACATAATAAAAGTATGATAACACGTTTGACTCAGTTTGTAGTGACCCCACTTGCTGTGCCAATCGCGAGTTCGAGTCCCGCTGGGGGTATTCATTTGTGTGACGAGCACGAATGCTTGTGCATGGGTCATATTTATAATATGCATGGTTTTTAAGTTATATGTATGTGTGTAGTTTATCAACTATGGTATCCGTAACACAGGCCTCCTAGCTTACCATGGAACTAGATGGTGCAGTGTATTTATGTCCCAACATATTTATTTATTATTTATTTATCCATACATACCTACATATATTGTAAATATTAAAATTATTTATGTTTTAAATTATAAGCATTTCGTAAAAGTTTTTATTATACCCAGTTTATATTAAACCCACAGCACAACAATATGCAAAAATAATGTATTAAAAAATATTAGTATTATCTTAATCTCTAATAATTTATTTGAATATTGAACTTTTCATGCATCGGTTAAAGCCCATCACATACCATCGACAAAGTGTAAAATTTAGCACAAAAATTACGTAATCGATTTCATGATCTTAATTGTATGAGCCTATCTCTTCCGCGAACAGATCCAAAGCAATAAACACACCCTCTATAATGAAGCCGTAAATTTGTAACTTTATCGGCCATCGCACAATTAACTAAAGCCTTTATAAATCAATGAATTTCAGCTGATCGAAATTTTGGTCAGCAATTTTGCTGTCTTTATGAAGCGTTAATATGCAGATGAGACCGGGACTGAAATACCGTGAATATTATCGATGAAAAATTAATCGAATTGGTCAATTTTTGATATACACATTAATATGTGGATATCGAAAATAGAAAATAAAAAATTGTCATAAATTTTCTAGTGCTTATTATGAATGATTAATAAAGGAAATATGTTTCAAGAGCATTCATGTGTGTATATTGGTGAGATTTATTTATTTGAGCAAAGTATAGGAAGTTTAACTAAAGCGATAGATAAGTTATACTCTGATTTAATATTAATAACATAACTGTACAGTCAGTTAGTGGTCTGATGATGGCTATGAATAAATTGATTCACATTACAAGGTACATTGATATATGGGGAACATTGCAAGTTGATATAATTTGACGCCGCGGGCCCCGTCCCGGCGTCCGTTCGCGGCTGCGAGGGCTGCCTTCCTAGGAACACTTATAACTATCAACATTTTGTTACAATATTATGCTATCATTGATTCATCACTAGAGCTTTTAAATATACAATTAATTATTATACTAATTAGTATTTCAGGTATGAGATTGTAATTACACACTTTTCAACTAGAAGGATACATCATATACATACAAATCACTTGGAAAGATAATTTTAAAGATTTTACCCCCTTTAGGGATGATTTTTTTTATCTTTAGTGCCTAGGCCTTAGGAGGAATATTTGGATGAGGTATTCATTAAAGGAAGTTAGATATTTGATTTAATTTCAAATACACAAGGAACAACAGAACTATGTAAAACATGACGTCGACAAACAACTTACTTATTACGTTAGAAAGAAACATTAATAAGGAAGTAACAACTAACAAGTAGGTACAAGTTTTAGTAATCGTAAAAATTGAAGAAGTAATAATAATTTATTATTACTTCTCCATAGGATCAAATTAAAATATTATTTAATTTATAATTTTTTGCATGAATGAATTACAAGTAACAAAACTCAAATCGACCATGTATCGGTTATCTATGTATGTAATGTAATATAAGCCAAATTTGAACTTATTAAGCTGGTAAATAACTCGTTGGGTTGGAATACACTTGGAAATATCAAAATTTGTTAATTTTTAAGTTAAAGTTAACAAAATTGTTAATAATCTTTTTAATTAAAAATCACGACTATTCTTAGTTAAAATACCGCCCAAGTACAGTCAGCAAAGTGAAAATTAGAGGACATGAAAATTAAGAGGGTAAGAGGTAAAAATGCTCAAACAAGGCACGGATGTATGTCTGTGGGTTTTAGACTTACTCAAATAAAAAAAAACTTAAGAGGGGAGCAATTATACATAAATTATAAACTATGCGAGCGCAGTCGCGGGGCGGCGCTAGTGCGAATATAGAGCTTTCCGTCGTGTAGGAAGTGAGGTTGCACAGTCTTTGTCATTAGCGCAGTAAATGATCGATTGCATTCAACTTGATGTTAACTTTAACGTTAAGTAAAACATGTCACTGATTTACTTCAATCGTTATTTTTTATCAGAATGTCGGTTAGTCGATAGGTGGCGCTAGTGGAGACCCTCTTTATTAAATCTATATATATATATATAATAAAATTGTAACTAAGCCGAATCTGTACATTAAATATTTTTTGGAAAATCTTTTTGAAATAGACATTATTATCGATACAGAGGCCGAATCTATACTTTTTAGAATTTTTGTCAGTCTGTTTGTCTGTTACCGCATCACGGAAAAAGCACTGGACGGATTTTGATATAATTTGGTATGATGATAACTGGTTATCCGGGTCAACATATAGGATACTTTTTATCGTGGGAAAATATCTTATTTCTGAGAAAAAATACAAAAACTGCATTGTAAGAGTATTCTAATAAGTAAAATCTAAGAATTTGGTTTTTGGTCACCTGAACGCGGGCGGAGCCGCGGGCAATGCTAGTTAATAATAATATGTGTAATTAATAATATATTGTATATAAAAGTCGTATTTTCAATTTATTTCCACGCTTTATAGCTTTAAGGAGTGTCAAAAGTACCTAGTGCGTATTGTTTTCTAACCTTTATATTTCTCAGACCTACCTGATTCAGACTCGTCTTTTAGTTCCATATGATATATAAATAATATAAATACACGATGCGCGTAAACAGAAATTACTTACAAAGTTATACAAATCGTTTTATAATTGTTTAATGAAAATAATAATCACATGTGTGCCATTTAATTATGAAATGAAGCTAGATTGAAATGGCATAGATGGCGCTAGTGCAGTCATAATAGCCGTCAGTCACGCGAGGACCACACACGAACGCGGACGCGTTTGCTAATTGTTGTTATTAATCTAATAAACCCTGTAAACAGTCGCCTCTCACCCGCTCTGGACGTGCGACTTCCCTTCTCTAACAACTAATAAATTATCTATTTAAACTATCTATTTTTATCATGTAAAGCAAAACACTCGGCCATGCCCTACTACTTTATTTGTAAGCAAGACTAGAGTATCGGGTGTCAATTAAAAGTTGTATGAAAGACGATACTTTAAGAGCATCTTATAAAATATCAATAAATACGAGCACTCGAATTCGGGTTTATAATTCAATTGACCTTGCGCTTGCGCGTTAAAACGACCATAGCCAGTACAGTTTCCAATTACGCGTCGGAAAAGGTGATTTGTCGTGAGATATTTAAATATTTGATTGAATACAATCAACGGACATAATCCTACAAACTAGAGGCTAAGGCCAGAGGACGACGGAAGCCTGACGTAATCTACCGGTGATAAAAGCTCGTAATGAAAATTATGAAGTGGGAGATAAGGAGCGGGATCGGGGCATGTGTATAAATAATAATTATGGTGAAAGTTGGTAGCTGTCAAAATTTGGATCCGGTTTAGGCCACCATCAAGCACGATTAGATGCCTGGAAATATTTGGTGAGGCGTGTCTCCTGTGAGTTGTGACGGACGACGCCTGTCGTTGGGATTTAATGTATTATCACTTTCACACTACATTAGAGATGATTAAGTGGAAAGAAGCCTCTTAGTGACATCGTTTTAGAATTGAAGAACCCTTGTAATTCCTCGAGTTTTTCTTAATTAAATACTGTATTGGGGCATATTATTACATATATTATGACATAACAAGTAACTTTTAAACTAAAGCTTGAAAAGATAAATCTCACTGAGACTAGCCAACTGCGCAGGAGATATTATAGTGCACAAGTGTACGCGCAGACACAAGTGCACTCTCTATTCCTGTCACTCTTATACTCCGGTGGGACGACTGCTCGACACGACCGGTGATAGTTAAGGCGCAGGACCGACGGCTTTACGTGCTCTCCGAGGCACAGGGGTTAAACACCACCAATTTCCCAACTCCGGCCAGGCACTCAGTAACAACTGAGCCTTGCTAAATAAAAAGGCTCAATAACTAAACTTGGCCCGACCCGGAGCTTAAACCCAGGACCTCCAGATGTGCAGCCGTACATGCTAATCACTATACCACCGAGGCAGTAGAGATACATTTTTGAACAACATCGAACCTGCTAAAATATATTATGACTATCCATAAATTTTTAGAAATTAGTTATTTAATTATTATAAAATGCATGATTGTTAATCTTAATTATTATTATTATTGTTTTTTGTTTATAATGATGATTTTAATTTTACTTCTTATTATTATGTATTATTATCAATTTCTTTTGTAATATGATATTTATCTATAATTATTAGGTATTATTCTTATTTTTAAATCTTTGTACTTTTAATTCATGTGTTCTTTGTACTTATAATTGACATGCATATGAGGTATATTATTATTATATTAATTAAATTGAAAATGTTCCTTATGTATGTTGTAAGTGTGGTTTTTTACAAATAAATAACTAAATATTAATGGGTGGAACAGTAAATAAATTGATCTCTGCTATAAAATAATTAGGCCTTTTAAAAAAAAATATATTATGTTATTTTTATTTATAATTATTTTTTTGTAAATATTATTTGCTTTTTATTTTTTAATATATTTTATGTAACTTTAAATGCACAGACTCGTACTGTAAATATTCACTTGCTGTTTAAGATTGTTTATATAATTATTGTATGTTTTTTTGAATATTGTGTACAGATATGATTGGACAGCAAATTTAAAATGATATTTTTAGTTTTTAATACGTAGATGTAATTTTTTAATTTGTTTTCTGTTTCTTTACATTAATAAATAAAATAAAATATCTAAGTTTTGACTAGGTGAAATCACATTGAGAGTTCTAGATAGCCATTACTTTAAACTAAAGCTGGTGTCATTCATTTCAATTCAATACACTTATCTTTCTATATGTACATACAAGAGACGAATCTGGTAATCTCGAATTAGCAATATAAGGTTAACGAGTGTTGATTCTGTGTACTTCAAATTATATTGGTATGAAATAAACTATTATTGCATTTTTTTTAAATATTACATTTCTTTTTTAATAAATAAAAAGGTGTTTTTTCAATACCAGAAAACATTAGAGTGCGCAGGCGCAGGTCCGTATATATGTATATCGAAGTCGGTACCTGCAGGCGTCCGAGCGTACGGAGTTAATGCTCTGGAAGAAATCGTAGTGTCAGAAGCAAGATGCCGCGTACCCAGCATCCCATAGCCGAACTAATGACAAACGGACCGACATTTGTTTATTATACAAGTCCCCTGATATCTCGACACATGCTTCGATAACCGCCAAAATTCCGATCAATTGGTTGCTATCTCCGAAATGATGAAACGCTTTTAGCGAAATCTTTAATGTTTAATTCAGGTTTTGTATCATCAATAAATTGTCTGAGTATCATTAAAATTATATTATGACAAAATTTTATGAGTGCTTAAATTATAGACATAGATTTTAAGTTGTCTAAAGCATAAATTATCTGATTAAATACTAAATAGCGTTCTCTGTCTAATGGTGTTTAGAATGCAAATGTAATCACATAGATACTTCACGAATTACAGATTTCCTCTACAGATAACGACAAGATCTATCCATATGTATGACTTCACGCGATCCTCCATAAGAGGAAAGGGATGTAGTGGGTAATTTATTATTCATTATCTTGTTTTCGTCAAATTTTTAGACGTAACTTCCTATGTAGCATTTACTTATGTCGTTAGTTGACCGAAAAAATTGTATGATGAATAGAAAAATTGTAAGTGAATATCGAACTTACAGCCAATATTTGTTGGCAACCACTGTGCCATAGGCGACGATTGTTTATAATAATTATTAAACTTTGTTTAATCAATCACTTAATCAATTCGTTCACACTACACTACTGAAAACGTGAAACAACAAATAGTTCAAGCGAACAGTACAGTAATGATGTAACCTATCGCGTACAGAGATCTAGAAAGAATCCTAAGGCTAGTTTCAGATAAGTAAAAAAATACTTATCATAATATAATTACTTACATTATAAAATAAATCTAGATATGTACATATTTATTATTTATTTATGCTGAGTTATTCGTGAAGTCGTAATAATAATTAATTTAACAGCAGGAGGTTGCAGGGCGGCCGGCGGGCGGGCAGGCGGTGGGCGGGAGGGCGATCGCGACTAATAGAGTTTTAATTATCGATCTTATTTAAATTTTATGTGCTCATATTTTAATTACATATGTATATTTTGTATTTACGTATACGTACATGAATATAGTTCCGTAACTGATTAAATCTGGAAATAAGGTAAAGAGGTGCAATAAAAAATACTATTAATACTGGGGCTAAATAAAAAACTTGATCTAATTATTCTTGTAGAAAAAACAATAATATGAAGTAAACAAACTATGAAAAGATAAAGATTTTCATTCTTTTCTGTATTGATTGATTTTTAAAAGTATTACTGCCTAAGGGCATCGTACGAGGTTGGTGGGTGGACTATACGCATCTACAGTAGTATCCGTGTGAGCGTCCCCTAACTGAAAATGATTAGGAGCTGTCCACGTGACGGGTGGCCTGCAGCAGGTCATCGCTCGGCCTTGTTCGCAGATTTCGCTCGGATTCACGCGTGACGTCACTCGCGGCCGACAGACGTGCGCGCGCGCACGTATCGCGCGCTGCTAGTGACGTATTTATTGTAGTATCGATAAAACATGTCTTGTTATGTCAATATTTTAAATGCTTTAGATTGCTGAATAATTATACATACGGCTTACTATTTAGATGTGTAATATATCTTAATAATTCAGCCTTTTTAACGCTTTACTGCTGGGATGTTAATTCGAGGGGATCAGACCAAGTGCGGACTGACAGACTTTATAATTCGAAAAATAGTTAAATCTTTTAAGACATGCAGGTTTCTTCACGATGTTCCTAAATCGTATTAGCAAGTGGTAACCATATTAAAAATAATTCGCACCTACAAATGTCAGAGGTGCGGCGAGGCCCGGACTTGAACCCGCTTCACAGGCGTTACCTAACATATATTGATGTAGTAAGTTCATTGCTCGAATATAAACAGATGATATATTACGAGTACAAGGGCTATCTCTAGATAACGGCGTGCGTCAACCCATTATGTTACAAGGTCGATTATGTATCAATTACCATACGCAAGCATGATAATGAGTCATTACTATAATTGTATAATTCATTATGTATAGGAGAAACTGCAAAGGTGAAACTTAAAAATAGTCTGAATATTGTCATTTAGTGATTAAAACATGCAGTAATAATAATACATAACAAACTCAGTGAGATAACTCAGTCGTAAGTAGAGGGATGGTGTAACATTTAAATACAAGTTAAAAATTCAGTCTCTAAATAACGAAATATACAATAATCATAATAAAGTGATGGGATAAATAAATATCGATATTTGCAACTCCGTTACTAGTAATTGATGATAATACTCGTGGTATAGTGTTGTATAAAGCGGTGACCTTTCACCTGCGACTGCAGCCGGCTGCCGGTCATTTGTAGCTACTTTGTCTTTCAACATATAGTAAATTTTCTTGCAACAGCGATTGTTTATTATTAGGTGAATGGATCATAGGTTTTAGACTCGTTGAAAGTAAGAAATCTAAAAATGTACCTATATAGGAATAATCTATTATATTATTCTTTGATATAACAATTAAATTTCAACGTGATTTTTAATATTTTTATTCTACAACGATTGTAGTACGACATCTTGTCAAAGTCCTCGTATTTATACGTTACATTTGCAACGTATTACAAAGTTCTAATATATCGCTTTATATGCCACCTAAACTTTGAGATTTTGCATGGATACTAAGTATATTGTTTCGAAAGAATGCAATCAAAGGTTAGCATATTACCTTTATTTAATATTAAAGTATGTTAATTGGTTTTTTCTTCATAACGAATCAATGTAATTTTTGATACTTTATAAAGATTTCGAGTTCGTGGGAGGGATATCTCCTATATTATTTATCTCGGCATATCAAATGATTTCTGTGGAAAATGAGTTTGATGCAAAAAGCATCCCATAGCTACGTAGTTTAAAATAATAGAACAAATATTTGTTAAATATTTTAATTAAATAAGCTTAACATAATCTTACACGACCATTACCCTAATGTGTATATAATAATGTATCTATAAATATTAAATATACGTATATTTGTATATTATACGTAACTTCTCGCGATATTCTTCGCAGGATACTCGTACCTACATTATAGTAGCGCAAAAATAAAGAAAAAGCTCGGCGATGAGTAATTCTCAACTCCCTCTCAACTCATGAGCTTGTAAAGGAAGCACTAGTCTATTCATACCCCATCAATACTCAATAAATCAGAAATTTTCTACTTAACACATATAATTTATTTAACAACATTTCTATAAAAAACCAACATAAAAACATGGAAAGCAGTAAACACCTTTACAAATCTCAATAAAAATGAAACTATAAAATTTATACGAGCAATAAGCATAATAGGCTGAAGACTATTCCACGCGGAACATTTGAGAGAACACCAAAACTTACTATAAAACTTTAAAAGATCCTGAAGCTCGGTCGTTCACCCCCGCCTTGTTTATACCCCTTAAAAATAATAGATTTATTTTTGGACAATAGTATAAATATACCTACAGACAGTCATACAGAGCTATTATGGAATGACACAGATATTTGCTGAATTATTTCGCTAACCATTTCACACGCGTTGAATAAATGGTTTTTTAAAGATTTTTTTAAGTTTATTTTTGTTATTTAAATCAGGACGTCACGTGTTTTTTGAAATTGGCTTTTCTATTTTAGACAAATGCCTGCTGTGTGGACGCTCGCCAACCCGCGAGATTAAAGAATGCTATAAACAATAACTTTACGCGTTAGAAGTGAAAAACTTCATGAAATTACCACAAGAGTTTTAAACGTATATACTTATTTACACCTATATATATATATATACATATATATATATACATATATATATATATATATACATACCTACATATTATGATTCATGTTTTAAAGTAATATTTGTATTCCCCAACTCAAGAGCGTTAGAATAGAATGAGAAGCTTATAAGTAAAGTACAATAAAATGTATACTTATTTCTTCCCACTACTAGGTACCAAATTTTTTTTTTATAAATTTATATGATCTTTTGACATTTTTAATAAAATTGTTTTCTGAGATTTTTTGCGAGTTTCTTTTGAGATTTTGTTCCGGTAATTTCGAATGTCTTCCAGAAAATATGGTCACGGGATAGAATAAGGTTTTGACGTCTCAAAAGGTATAATTATTACAGACAAATAAAAAAAATGTTTTAGGCAAAATTTGAACCTAGATTATAACATGAAGCAAATGGTGACAGTTGCTACTGTGCAAGATAATCAATAAATGACTGTTATTTAACATTTACTCACCATTGCGAAACGAATTCAAAGTAAGCAGCTGACTCGCAAATTTCTAAATGCTGTTACAGGTTAGAAATATCGATAAACAAAGATATGAAACATAATATACCAAACTAATTCCAGTTGGAAACAGATCGTTCACAAAAACCAATTTTTTCTCCACCACGACGAATCTTGTAACGAATTGCGATTTCCTGGGAAAATATTACAATTTGTTCGATTGACATTAAAATTAGCTGTGACCGTTCAAACGAGGCTTGCAACATTAGCGAACAGCAAAGTTGGTTTTGACACGTTCTCGATATCGATACGTTGCGACTTGCGACTGCACTAGTCTAGAGACATTTGATTGTGGAATTTTATTAATCATTCATATTTTATAAGATTTTTTCTTAATGAATACACTGTGTTAATTAAGCGAGGTCAAGGTCACCCGCGGGATATTATTCCCGCGATAATAGCGAGTCATTATAGTTTTAATTATCTACATATTATGTTGTATTTAAACTAGTTGCCAGCCCTGGATTTGCTCACGTGTAAAGTGGCTCATACATACATAATATGTACTATAAGCAGATTACCGTATACAAGATAAAGTTATCGAAACAAAAGGTCAAAGTAAATCTATAATCGATTCTTGATAGATATTTATTAAACTTTAGAGACGGTACTCGGCTTCTGCCGTAACAATGCTTTTGTTATACGTTTTAGAACTAACACCAAATATATTATTTTTCGTAGTTTTAACACGCAAAAGGAAAAGGACAAATTCTTTTACACTTAAATAATACAATTTTCCAGTACATATGTATCTTTTAGATCCCATTTCATATTTTAGGCAATATTTTTTTTATATTATCGAGTTTTTCCTTACAGTTTAAGATGAATTCATACTAAATTTCATCGATATTTGTTTAGTCGGTTAAGTTAGCGAAAAGAGATTAAACGAAGGCTCTCCAGCATTTATTCGTGTGTTTTTATAAGTTCTGTATAAAATATAATACTTCACAAGCTATTTAAAATGCAAAATGTCGCTAAATATCAAACAACAAAAACATTCCTCTAAATTAAGATAACAGCTATTATCTTAGTCGGTCGTTGATCTTGCGTGCACACAGAGTAGAGTAAGCGACAGAAGTGGCATGTAAAGCTCTTATAAGCTCGTGAGAATTGTTTGTAATATAAGGTACTTTTTTAAAAGAACTGTGTATTTAAAATGATAGTTTTGAAATAGTTTCTATTGTTGTTAAATGTATGTATAAGTAATCCATAGATATAATAAAATTCTGTGTCGGATCTGTACATTAAATATTTTTTGGGAAATCTTATTGAAATAGTCATTATTACCGATACAGAGGCCGAATCTATAGTTTTCTTGCACTTTTTCTGTCTGTATGTCTGTCACGCGAAAACCACTACACAGATTTTGATGAAATTTGGGATGATAGCTGGTTATCCGGGTCAACATATAAGATAATAAATACTTAATAGCTACTAATTAATAAATATTTTTACATTATTATCGCATCTCTGAGAAATCTATACTAACCTTAAAATATAGGGACGAACCTGAGCGGAGCGTGGGTGAGTCGCTAGTGTGTGTGTGTGTATATATATATATATATATATATACCTTCTATATACATTATGAATAAATTTATATTATAAATTTTTAAGTTCTATGGTTTTTGACTTTCTGATTTTGGACAAAAATCATTTAATTATAAAGTGAGATATTATACTTTAGGAGACAATAAATATTGATTACATAAAGTCATGTACAAAATATCAGTAATAGGGCCTTTTCTTTTCAAGTTCAGTAAGTATCTCTTATGTTTGAAGTTGTTAATCTGTGTCTTCTAATCTAAAACCTCCTTAATTACGAAAACAAGGTGAAATTAGTTTAAAAAAAATATTATTTAATTTTATAATGTTCTAATTAGCGCGCGCTTACTAATCTTTTTTTTTTACACTCGACTTGCCGACAATTATTTAATTATAATCTTTATAGCTCATAATATGATAGCAAAAGAATATCGGTTGTGAGCTACATAATATCTTTTATAAATTTATTTATAATTATTTCGAGTTATTATACGTCATTTAAGGCCACTATTGCAACAAAATTCATTTATAATTCAAAAAAGTTTTAATGAAATCTGCACAGCAGTTTGAAGTGATGTGCGATTAAATAACACAAATAGAACAGATATCGATTTTATTCCAATATTAGTGACTTAGCCTCGCTTCGCTCGGACGCGTCCCTAGGTAGTTTTTTTTAGTGAAACCCTAATTATTTTTCTAAAATAAAAGTAATCTTAGTTACTCCTTATAACATCAGCTATCTGCCAGTGAAAGTACCATCAAAATCAGTCCAACCGTTTCGGAGATAGCCGGAACAAACAGACAGACAGAAAGAAAGACAGATAAAATTTGTAAAAGCTGTGTTTTTCTTATGGTAGAGTATATAATTTCATAAGCATTTTGTAAAGAGCTATTATTTTGACATTACAAACAGACACTTAGATTATTTATATAATAAATGCAACTTGTTGAGAAAACACACAGAATAACGGAATATTTGCAAACTTATCATATTACAGAATTATTACTACATCACTTCTATTTGATAATCTCGACAATAATTTATATTGTATTAGGATTTGATTAAGATATCTCGTGCGCAGTAAACGTCGATGTAATTTAATAGAGCACTGAACGTCGACTGAAGGCGGATGATAAAACCGTGGGTAATCGTGGCCAGGTATTCTGGGACTCTTGTAGGATTTATAATGGATGTAAACCTTTGATTGCGAGATTGGATGTCTGGTTTAAAAGCTACATCACTATTATTGTAAATGCGAAAGTTTACACGTGTGTATGTTTGTTACTCTTTGACGCTTACTAAACTAAACTCTGAACGGATTTGAGTAAAATTTAGTACACAGACTAAATAATGTACTAGCGGCTCAGCCTCGATTCGCTAGGGTTCGTCCATAGTACTCCATACAAACTCTTACCCCCATTTTCACCCCTTTAAGGGATGATTTTCGGAATAAAAAGTATTTTTTGTCCTTTCCAAAAACCACAGCACTGATTTTGATGAAATTTGGTATGGTGATAGCTGGTTATACGGGTCAACATATAGGACACTTTTTACCGCGGGAAAATATCTCATTTAAGAGAAAAAATACAAAAACTGCAATGTAAGAGTATACTAATATGTAAAACCTAAGAAATTGGTTTTTGGTCATCTGAACGCGGGCGGAGCCGCGGGCAATGCTAGTAAATAATAAAATAAAAGAAGTGATAAACTCAGAAGTGATATAAGATCAATCACGTAAGGGCGCGTCGGCGGCAATTATTCAATTATGGTACGATTGTTATTGATGGCGACAGTTGTGACTTGTGACAGTTCACGCGGCGGCTCGTTTGAGACCCCCCGCGGTGTCAAATGTCAGACATTGCTAATTATATGCATAACTAGCATTGCCCGCGGCTTAGTCCATTTTTAGATCTCCAGTGATTTTTCTGTGATGCGGTAACAGACAGACAGACAGACAAAAATTCTAAAAACTATAGATTCAGCCTCTGTATCGATAATAATGTCTATTTCAATAAGATTTTCCAAAAAATATTTAATGTACAGATTTGACTCAGAATTTTATTATATGTATAGATGTCTAATTTGATCCCTTTCTTATTTTATTGATGGTTTTCTGGATGTTTTGTCAATTACATTCTGCAAATATTTAGCGTTAACTATCGGCTAACGCTTAGTAGGCTAGGTACGTTTTAAATAGCTATAAATAGTTATTAGCCAGTGTCAGCCATATAATATTCTTTTTCGATAATTTTTCTCTTTTTTAAAACCTTCCGTGGACCTTAAGGACCTTAAACATACGAAAAAAAAATTTTTGCCGAAGTGGTCCAGCCATTCTTGAGTTATGCGCTTACTAACATTCATTTTTATTTATATAGATTGAGCTAGTGTATTTACATCATGCTAACTAATTTGCTAATATCTCAATTGTATTTAAATATAAATATAGATAGATTCTAAGCTACGTCTGTCCGTCTGTGTCTGTTTAACACTTTATATAATACAGTTTAAATATGTTGAACAGATAAAAAAAGAAACGATATCCCATAATTTTATTAGAAGTAAATAGAATAAAAAAAACGGCTTTTACACAAATTTGAGTTTTGTTTAGTTTAGAATATACTATAATTTTGATTTTGATTTGACTGTCCGTCTGTGTACGGAACTGAGCACTTATTGTCACTGTAAGCTACGAGCGCGGCGCACGAAGCCCTAGATTTCCTATAATAAATGTCTCCACTCAAACTTACGAGTATCATACTCGTACAAGTATTTCGCTAACTAGATGACCACAGCTATGGAGCTTAACATATTTTGAAGTGTTCCGTAACACAATATATTTATTTTATTAAATATGTTGGCAGAAATAATTTATAACAAAATTTAAAACTTGTAAATGAGCGTGTGTGTGTATGTTATTTCTTCAAGCTGTAACTGGTTCATGAGTTAGAATGGTATTAGGAAAAACCCAGGATTACTATAAAAGAATCGACTTGACATCTTGTAGTGACAGTGCTGATGTACACATTTTGGCTATATAACAATTGTATCGCGTCACGAACCCCAGTTGTTCCGTAAACGATTTTTTTTTATGTTGAGAAATGCATTTAGCCATACCACCTGTATACATACAGGTTAACTGCCTCGGTGGTGTAGAGGCTAGCATGTACGCATGAGTTGGGAAGTTGGCGGTGTTTCACCCCCGTGCCTGGGAGAGCACGTAAAGCCGTCGGTCCTGCGTTTTAACTCTCACCGGTCGTGTCGAGTGGTCGTCCCACCGGAGCATGAGAGTGATAGGAATAGAGAGTGCACTTGTGTCTGCGCGTACACTTGTGCACTATAATATCTCCTGCGCAGTTGGCTAGTCTCAATGAGATTGGCCGCCGTAGCCGGAATCGGCTAGGAGAACATCATCATACATACAGGTGGTTATGTGGGACTCACCGGCTAGAAAAGCCCGTACTACCCACGAAAACCCAACAGAACCTCCCTCGTCTTAATGGGGCGGCGCAGGATCGCTTACGCACTCAACCACGACTCTCTGACGGCTGACTGCCGGACGCTAATAAGACCCTCCTCTACAACAAGGCGAAGCGGTAGTCCACCGCACTGGTCAAGGGCGAGCTGTCGGACTTCACATGCCTTTCGATTACTAGTTAGGTTCTCTCATACATTCAGGTCTCCTCATAATGTTTTCTTTGCCGTAATGCTAGTAGTTATCATGTTAAGAATAATTGGACCCAGTTATGCAAAAAAACAGCCATGTGCGTAAAAGTACCAACAGAGTTATAAGCATTTTATTATAAAACATAAAATAATTATAAAAAATAAACAATAGTTATATAAATATTGTTCAATTTTAAAATAACCAGAAAAACAAAACATAACCCAAGTGCAACTATCGACAGAAAAATTCTTATAACTCTGTTGGTACTTTTGCGCACATGGCTGTTTTTTGCATAACTGAGCCAATTAGCGCATGAAAATATCAGAGGTGCGAGACCCAGGATCAGAACCCGCTTCACTTGACTTTCCAAACGAGCGCGTTACCAATGGGCTACCACTGCCATAAACTGTAACGCAACGTTTATTACCACTGTACATTGCGTAAAAACAATTGTCGCTGTAGTAAAGTAACAAAACTTTACGACACCAATCTAAAACAGTCATAATCTAAATTAAAATTCATTATAATTGATAGGTGTTAATATAAGTATACTAAAATAAAAACTTTTTAACAAAAAAATAAAAACCGACTTCAAACAAAAGCACTAAAAAGTAAAAAATAACTGATTGGTAGTTTTCATTTACTATACATACCTAATCAAATATTTTCGAAGTCGGTGTGCTTTGCTTTATATGGGCTGGCACCGATTTCGAAAATATTTGATTAGGTATGTATTTAAAAGGTAGACTTTAATTACTTAGTCAAAGCACACCGACTTTGAAAATATTTGCTTAGGTATGTATAGTAAATGAAAACTACCAATCAGTTATTTTTTACTTTTTAGTGCTTTTGTTTGTAGTCATTTTTTATTTTTTTGTTAAAAAGTTTTTATTTTTCCCTTTTTAGTGTAGACAGTAGTAGCAAAGTAAGAATTCTAACGTATTAGGCTTGTCAAATCAAACAAAACAAACCCAAACTCAAAATATCTACTATTAGCCGTTGAAGAGTTCCACCTATCCACCTTCTGGCCTTACTATCAGATCAGGTCAACAATACCGAACCACTGTACTATCAACGGAAATAGAAACACTTGCAAAGTTTCAAGTCAATATGACAATTAGAAGTAGGTTAAATTAATCATTAGCTATTTTTCCACCCTTAGGGGTGGTATTTTTTTTTGAAATTTAAATGGGACCAATCTGGAAGTATACTCTTTCAAACGACACAAAAATTGTCCAAATCGGTTAATAAATGACGGAGTTCTGAGGTAACAAACATAAAAAAAAAAAAAATACAGTCGAATTGAGAACCTCCTCCTTTTTGAAGTCGGTTGATAAGTTATATGCATCCCGCTATTTTTGGACATGTATTGATTTGCTATAGAATATAAAGTGTAAACTATGTATACTGGCACACCTAGGATCGTAAATAAAGGATTTATTGGAGAAAGCGATGCATTTCAACTTATATGTTTATTGTTTCTAGACACGGGTCTTATACTAGATATACCTACTTAGTCAATTTTGTTAATCTTGTCGAAAAAAAACTACAAAAAAATATTTTTTGTAGTATTTTCAACCGACTTCAAAAAGGAGGAGGTTCTCAATTCGACTGTATTTTTTTTTTTTTATGTTTGTTACCTCAGAACTTCGTCATTTATTAACCGATTTGGACAATTTTTGTTTTGTTTGAAAGGGTATACTTCCAGATTGGTCCCATTTAAATTTCAAAAAAAAATACCACCCCTAAGGGTGGAAAAATAGCTAATAATGAATTTAACCTACTTCTAATTGTCATATTGACTTGAAACTTTGCAAGTGTTTCTATTTCCGTTGATAGTACAGTGGTTCGGTATTGTTGACCTGATTTGATGGTAAGGCCAGAAGGTGGAGAGGTGGAACTCTTCAACGGCTAATAGTAGATACTTTGAGTTTGGGCTTATTTTGTTTGATTCGACAAGCCTAACACTTTAGAATTCGTACTTTGCTACTACTGTCTACACTAAAAAGGGAAAAATAAAAACTTTTTAACAAAAAAATAAAAACCGACTTCAAACAAAAGCACTAAAAAGTTAAAAATAACTGATTGGTAGTTTTCATTTACTATACATACCTAATCAAATATTTTCGAAGTCGGTGTGCTTTGCTTTGTATGGGCTGGCACCGATTTCGAAAATATTTGATTAGGTATGTATTTAATAGGTAGGTAATTACTTAGCCAAAGCACACCGACTTCGAAAATATTTGATTAGGTATGTATAGTAAATGAAAACTACCAATCAGTTATTTTTAACTTTTTAGTGCTTTTGTTTGAAGTCGGTTTTTATTTTTTTGTTAAAAAGTTTTTATAAATAAAACTATCTTATAGGTCTCGATGGAAACTCTCCCGTGACCATGATTGCTGTGCATTCGAAACGTCTTGAACCAAAAATCAGAATTTGCGAAAAAATCCGAAAAGAAAGTTTTTAAAATGTAAAATAATCGGATAAATGTAAGAAAGTAATTATTTGTTGTATTCAGAAAAATATAGGTACCTACTTCAAAATTTTAAAAATCATAAATAATAAAAAAAAATATATTCAACCCTTTTTAACATACCACTGCTGGGCACGTACCTACCTCTCTCGCTTAGAAGAATGCGAGGGTATCAATCCAAGGTCGACCAAGCTGATAATTTTGTTAATTTTAAAAAAATGATTTTAGCACATTGCAATCAATCGAACTATATAATATTAACCAAATCCCAATCAAATTATTTAAAAATCTGAAAAGTCGGAGCAAAGCAGTGGCATGTCACTAGTATACCTATTAAATTTGAATGTATATATATGTAGGTACAAGAGACTTTTAAGGCAGTTAAAAAACAAGTGCTGGGTTATAAGTTCAATAGTTTCTAATTAGTACGCGTCCATCATAGTTGACACTGAATGTATAGGTGACTGTACGAAAATTTAAAGCTAGACCAATATACAAACCCACAAACGAACGTCTGATAGAGTGAAATGTCATCTCCTACGGTTGTTTGGAGTTCGTTCCCGGGTGAGTTGAATTACTTATTATTAGGACATTAGAAAAAATTACAATGCATATAATCTTTGTAGTTGAATTTTCTTTGTCTTTCCTACTTCAAATGTTAGTTCAGAGAAATGTTCATATTAAAAATGTATACTTTAGGGTCGTTATAGATTTACCTAATCTTTAAAATGTTAATATCGTTATTTACAACGTTTATTGAAAGATAAAAAAAACACTTTTTATATAAATAAATAAAAAAGGCACGAACAAAACGTACGTGGTGTTTACTGTTTAGTTTACTCATATGAAATGATATGATAGTAATTTCCAAACAGAAACAAATATATAAACGTTGGTTATATGTGGGTAGATTTCGAGCTAGTTCAAGCTTCTATTCAACTATAACTTTACTATTCCTATTTTTAAATAAATATGTTGTTGGGACGTTAACACACAGCACCATCTAGGTAATCAGCACCAGAGTAAGTTACAAAGCTTGTGTTATGGATACCAGACAGTTGATACTTTACACGTACTTATATAACTCTAAATACATACATATTATAAATATAAAACTCAACCATCACTGAATGATCAAACCCATGACTGAAGTACAAACATTCGTGCTCATCACAGAAATGAATGCCCTCAGCGGGATTCGAACCCGCGACCACTGATACATTAAGTAGGGTTACTACAAACGGAGCCAAACGTGTCGTCAAGTTTTGGTCACAAATACGTACACAATATAGCGAGTGCTGAATTTAATGAAATATCTATAGTATAACCAAATTAAAATATAGCGATCGAACTTAAACAAAACTATTGAGTGTACATTTTATTACATCCCTAGTGCAGTACACGTCACGCGGGTCGCACGCGCACTCAGCGCGGTTAATTAGACACATTAGACGTGTCCCCGCTCCGCTGTTATCTGCGTCGTGAATTTAGACCCTTAAATGTACTTAAAGGCTTTTTGTAATGCAAGCGATAATATAATAATGGATTATGCTAGAAAATATGAAGGAATACTAAATAATGGTACCTCTTACGTTACACGTTAAATATGATTCAGGCTTCAGAGAAATAAACATTCGATTTGATATGAACAATATTAATAAGAGAGGGCTTGAGGATAGAGCTATAATAGTTATAATTGCAATATAATACATATAACTGTGTCGGTAGTATAGTGGCTAGCATCTACGGCTGTACATCTAGAGGTTCTGGGTTCGAGTTCCGGGTCGGTTTTAGTTATTGAGTCCTTCTGTTTAAAAAGTTAGTAAAAGCTTCGAGAGTTCGGAATTTTGCAATGTTTCACCTCTCACCGCGAATGTCAAATTATCGTCCTATCGGAATTTAAGAGTGAAAGAAATAGAGAGTGCACAGGTATCTGTGCGAACACTTGTGCAGTATAATATCTCCTGCACAGTTGGCTAGTCTCAGTGAGATTGTTCGCTGTATCTGAGATCGGTCAGGAGCGCATTATCATACAGATTATTTGCTCAATAAAACATTATAATTGCAAACAACATATTCTAGGTAACAGAGAGAGTAAAGACTCTTTATGTCATCATGTGATTTAGGATTAGCACGTAGTATGGTCATGAACCTACTTTGCATTTTGAATATAATTATTTTATTAAATAAATATATTCAAAATAATAAATTATATATATTAATATACTTAATTATTTATTTGTGATAGCAATCGTATAATTTACTGCAAAATAACTTTAACCGTTAATTATATAGGCAGATATATGGCCCAGTTCATTACAATACTGAGAGCAATCTAACATATGGAATATAGGTTAAATCCGCTAAGTTTTCGTTATAGTGACAAAGTCTGTTTGGTAAAGTATAAATGGTCTGAGTGTAGGTTCGATTCTATATAAAACCTTTTATGAAAAATAATGAAGAAAAATGAAGATTCACAAACTTTTCGTATAGTATTATTGTTCTTTATTTGTTATTTTTTTGCCAGACCCTCTTCCGTAGCTGTTAAGCATTCGAAATGTCTAAAATCAAAAATCTGAAGCTAATTAGTCGCGTAAATCTAAGAAAGTATTACTATTTACTTACAAAAAATATTTATATGTAATATTCTTTACAATTTCCAGTGGAGGCTGCGCGCTGGACCACTGCCACCGTGTCGAGATGCAAGATAGTAAAAATGTGGCAAATGTAACAAGCCCCAGATACGGCGTGCTGTTATCTTACCCTTAGATGCGGCGATATGGGCGCAATTGTATTTTCCTAATTACATCATTGACTTATTGCTTAGCCTTATTTTAGACTTAACAGTTCTGTAACATTATATAAACTTCTGTAATGTATCTATATTAAATTATAATATACTAGCGACTCACCCTCGCTTCGCTCGGGTTCATCCCTAGGTTGCTTCACCATACAAACTTTCATTCCCATTTGCACCCCCTTAAGGGATGATTTACGGAATAAAAACTATCCTATGTCCTTCTTAGGGTTTCAAACTATCTTCTTACCAAATTTCATTTAAATCGGCTTAGTAGTTTCGGAGCCTATTCGGTACAAACAAACAAACGAAAAACCTTTCCACTTTATAATATTAGTATAGATTATAAAAAATATTCTAATAATAATTTGAATCACATGGTTCAGGCTTTTAATTATAATTAAAACTTTATTTAAATATACTTAGTTTTGTCCAATAGTGTTCTAATATGATATATAGTATTTAAAATTATGAATTTAATTAAGTATAACAACGATTGACCATATTAGGGCATAATAATCTTTTTCAAGGATCTCGTGGAGGTCAACGGACGATTAGCTGGACCAAAAAAAGTAAAACTAACAAATTACACGCACCCAGTTATTATATTTGAGACCACAAAGTGTTGTCACTGAGCCCCGCGCCCGAGCCGTATCGACAGGGCTTTATCGTCGGTCATTATCTTTCTAATAGCGGTCGGGATATTTCATAAATCGCCGGTATCAAACGCCACATCTTAATAAATTAAGATCTCTATGGATGCTGTATAATTTTTCTGTTATTTATGTTCCGCAGCGCTTTGTGGCACCGAACTTATCTGATACTATAAGGATATAATTTAGACCTGTGAACTTGTCACCCGTTTTACGTCTTTTTCTTCTAGGGATGAACTTTTTGGAAACTTGATTAATGCATACGACAACACGTGTCCGGTGTCGTATAAGAATAATATTTCTAGAGGTCAGTTAGTCACATCAAAAGTGCGAGGAGCAACATCATCCAACACCTTAAAATTATATATTGTAGGTATATAAATGTGTTGACACTTAAAATGATTAAAAACCAAAATATTATGTTTATCTAATATAAAAATGGTTTCATTACACTTGTGCCAACGTACGTAAACGCCTATCTATAAGCTATTTGCATTTGAATAACTTTGACGGCTAAAACAGGTAATATTCTGAAATCATTATTTTATAGTTCAGAAACTTACATTGTTAGCCCCGTAGCTATGTACTATACTAGCCATTCACCGTAGCTTCGCTTCGGGTTCGTCCCTAGACAAAAACAAATCTATCCCACGGGAACCGTACATTTTCCTGGGATGGTATATATAGCCTATAATCTTCCTCAATAAACCAGCTATCTAAAGTAAAAATAATTTATCAAATCGGATTAGTAGTTTCTGAGATTAGCGCGTTCAACAAAACAAACAAACTCTGCCTCTTTATAATATTATTAGTATAGAATATTATATAACTAAACATTTTGTGCCAACCCTATTCCTGCAATGACCCGAAGCGGTCCTTTCTAGTAGAGGTGCGTGTTACCGAGACGCATCAAAACGTTATTTTATTGTATTCCTAGTATTAACTGTTGAATTTGTCCCACTTTTCTAGAAGTGAGCAATACAATACTACATGTTAATTAAGTTATTCATTGTTAGTTACGATTCATATTTGCTTCGCCCATGCTGCAAGTTGAATTATTAAATTATTATATATATATATATATATATATATATATATATATATATATATATATATATATATATTGACATTTCTATACAAAGATTCAAAAGCATACAAGTTAGGACTCATCGTTTTTATTTAATACTAGCGACTAACCCTAGCTTCGCTCGAGTTCGTCCCTAGCTTGATTTCCCATACAAGCTTTCATTCCCATTTTCACACCCTTAAGGGATGATTTCCTGATAAAAAGTATCCTATGTCCTTCCCAGGATCTTAAACTATCTTGTTACCAAATTTCATCTAAATCCGTTCAGTACATCCAGAGAACAAACTCACAATCTCACAAACTTTACCTCTTTATAATATTAGTATAGATTAGAAGTATATTATAGTATTTAGCCCATGTTAACGTGCCACTGCTGGGCACAGGCCTCCCTTCAATACGAGGACGATGAGGCCATAGTCCATCAAGCTGGCCAAGTACGGGTCAGCAGACTTCACATTTCTTTCAAAAGCTTGTTCAGACATGCAGGTTTCCTTACTATGATTTCTTTCACCATAAGACAAGCGTTCATAACGTTAGATATGATTCACACATGAAAATATCATGCGAGGCCCGAGATTTGAACCCACTTCACTCGGATTCCCAAGCGAGCGCGTTACCACTGGGCTACCCCTACGTTCAATAATAATTAATATTAGTGCAAATATATATAGCAAGTGTTTACATTATACACACATCCTGACCTACGCGCGTGGTACCTACTTAATATGTTATTACACAAAGTGCCCGGTTACACTGCAGGATTGGCTCTTAAATATTCGCTAGCGAGGTGGAAATTACTGTAGAATAAATACTGCTTGCGAAATTTGTAAGAAAACACCTAGTGTGAGTATTTGCTTAACAAATATCGATGAATCAACAATTGGACTTTTTGCAGTCAGTTGCGGTTTAATGCTTTAACGTATAAGTGTCAAATACATATTTAAAATATGAAGTTGACATTAAATTGAGAGAAATGCAAAAATTTGTCAAATTATAATAAGATTCTAACAACTACTTGTTTATATGATCATGATAATTTCATTCACATATTTATAAGTATTTTCATGATCAACAGACAGACAATCTAACTATTACATTCATTTTATGCAACATCATCATGCAACATTAACACGATGAATGACACTTTTAACACCACACTTTGTAAAACAAAACTGTTCACACCTTTAAAGGCTTTACTGCGTTGTTTATTACTAAATGACCGTGAAAATTGTCGATAACTATAATAGAGGGGAATAAAATTATACGGTATCGACTATCGAGTGTCGACGTAACGGTAACGGCACTAGCACACTTAGTGGAAAAGCTTACAATTGATGTTATTGTTAGCCTAATTGTAAATAGAACTGAGCTAAATTGAATGCAGCGGATATTGCGTTCGCTGAGATTTGCATTATGAATATATTTTAAAAGAAACCTATTGTAAGGTTCCGTACATTAACTAAATATAATAAAACCCTTACTAATCCACATGATTGCCTGTCTGTCGATTCCAGAAAAAAGCTTGCCTTTTTAGTAAAAAATGTTAAAACCCAATTTTGTTACTTAAGTTATTCTATAGTCGACTTGAAAAAAAAAGATATTTATCTCTCTTCACTCCTTAAATTCTAATAAATTACAATAATAATAAGCACGTATTTTATTATAGCACAAAACGATAATCGACTCGGCGACCTCCAATGGGTAATTTCAAATAGAATATGAATGGTGACAAACTATATAGAATAAACCCCAAATACGCATTACGGGTTATCTGCGAGATAGCGGGCTAAAATATTCATCGCTATATAAGGTGAGGGCTTAAGATTTACTTCACGCTGTTCTCGTCCGAGAAGCGACGTGCTAAATATTTATATACAGTTTCCTTGGTAATTGATTCTTGTTGTAAACACGTTAACTATATATGTGCTTGGTTTTATTGTTTATATTTATGATATTTAATTTGTCAAAATGTAGCTTAATCGGAATTAATTATACTGTAGCTTTTACTAACTAAAAGATAATTTGGGCCATAAAAATAGAGAAGGAAAAGAACTACTCTAACGCTTTTAACTATGACTTTATTAGAATTGTATTTGTTCACTAGCATTGCCCGCGGCTCCGCTCGCGTTCAGATGACCTAAAACCAAATTCGTACATTTTACATATTAGTATTTTTTCTCAGAAATGAGATATTTTCCCGCGGTAAAAAGTAACCTATACGTTAACCCGTATAACCAGTTATCATCATACTAAATTTCATCAAAATCCCTCCAGTGGTTTTTCTGTGTGCGGTAACAGACAGACAGACAAAAATTCTAAAAACTATAGATTCGGTCTCTGTATCGATAATAATGTCTATTTCAATAAGATTTTCCAAAAAATATTCAATGTACAGATTCGGCTTAGTTATAATTTTATTATATATATAGATTAGCTATCTTGCTATTTAATACATGCGAAACAACAACAATTGGAAACATCATTTTAATTTGTTATTATAACATGCTTTTACTATAAAGTATTTGCTTATTTAATAATATAGACATAGATCTAAAGATATATGTATGTATTCTAAAAGACGAGTTTTGAATGTGTCAATGTAATATGTCGATAATAAGAACAGATAACTTACATAATATTATGGCTAATAAAAAATATAAAACCGTATTTTTAACATACTGCTCATATATAACTAAGTAGTAAGCAAAACGTATAGCACAGTAAAATAAAATAATAATAAAAAAACTCAACTTAACCATGTCAGAAATATAGTATTAACTAGCGACTCACCCTCGCTCCGCTCGGGTTCGTCCCTACATATGTTTTAACGTTTAGGTAAGAAAGATTTCTCAGAAATGAGATATTTTCCCGCAATAAAAAGTATCCTATATGTTGATCCGGATAACCACCTATCATCATACCAAATTTTATCAAAATCCATCCAGTGGTTTTTCCGTGATTCGGTAACAAACAGACAGACAAAAATTCTAAAAACTATAGATTCGGCCTCTGTATCGATAATAATATCTATTTCAATAAGATTTTCCAAAAAATATTTAATGTACAGTTTCGACTTAGTTAGAATTTTATTATAGTAGGTACAGATAACATTATGTAAACATAGAATAATTATATAGTATAGAAGGTAAAACCTGTATTAAACCTTAAACCATTAATTAGCCATAAGACAATTCATATATGTATGTATTAATGCTCCTCCTCAAAAAATCACAAAATGTAGTTAAAATGAATGTGTAAAGAGTCTCACGTAATCTTCGTCTCTATAAGTAGAGTTGCGGAGACGTACTAGTGTAAATTTTATAAAAGAAAAAAATATGTCGATATTTATATTGTGTATATTTATTTGTTTATATTTATTTGTATATTTATTTTTATATTGTTATATTATTTGTGTATATTTATTTGTGTATGTACCTACCTGTTTTAATAAGTAGTTTTCTTAGAAATTCGTCGCATTTGTAAAATATTTTTTTTAATTAATCACGTCATAAAAATACCAATTATTTCCGGTCGACCGTCGCCTCGCCTGTAGTTATGCGACTCAATCGCGTAATCGTCAGAAGATTTTGACTGCCTCGGTGTCCGGGGTTCTAGTCCCGGGTCGGGCTAACTTTAATTATTGAGTCTTTCTATTTAGCAAGGCTCAGTAACAGCATGGAGTTGGGAAGTTGGCGGTGTTTCACCCCCGTGCCTCGGAGAGCACTTAAAGCCGTCGGTCCTGCGCCTTAACTCTCACTGGTCGTGTCGAATGGTCGTCCCACCAGAGTATGAGAGTGACAGGAATAGAGAGTACACTTGTGTCTGCGCATACACTTGTGCTCTATAATATCTCCTGCGCAGATGTCTAAATGTCTAAATGAGATTGGCCGCCGTGGCCGGACTCACTTGGGAGGACATTATTATTATTGTCAGAAGATAGCATATTCATGAAAGCGTTATAACTTATTTATAATATAATCTTTTCCTTTGTATAAAAATAAAGTCATTTTTCATATTATTTTGAACGTTTAAATTAAATAACTGTTACAAATGACGATGAGAAATCAAAGGGACTATTAGTAGCCGTTAACATGTCGTCGAATTAGTGACTGATTTACGATGAGAGGAAAACTGCTATTATTAGCTATACTAATCTCTGCTTTTAGTTACGAGTGATTTAGTTTAAGCATTCATAACATATTAATAGCGAATATTATTATGTCGAAGTTGCCCAGACAGACAGACAGACAAAAATTCTAAAAACTATAGATTCGGTCTCTGTATCGATAATAATATTTATTTCAATAAGATTTTCCAAAAAATATCTAATGTACAGATTCGGCTTAGTTACAATTTTATTATATATTTCATTCTTGTGTCTTAATCACACAAGCACACAGTACATAACTAAAATAACTTATAACTATAATAATAATTAGTATCAATATATAAATAGGCAAAAACTAAAAAAATCAGTATCTTTTTCTTCTTTTTTTATTTAATACCTAAGTATATATTGACGATCTTTAGCGTTATCAATAAAAAAAATTGGAAGTAGATTTTTTTTATATATATGTAGATAGGTAAATTCTTTTCATTATAATTATTATAAAACCGTCTAAATCTAACAACAAACTACAAATTCAAATTCAAAATATTTTATTCAGCATTAAATTATTACATTTTTTTACTGAACGTCAGTCTATTACCAGTTCGGAAAGAAGAAGCCTCAGACCTGAGAAGAACTGGCGAAAGAAACTCAACGGGACTACTACTCTTTCGTTATCTTTTTTATAAACTTAAATTATAAATTACAATATTTCTATAAAGTTGAAGTAGCCTGGAAGCAATCACTTCATTTCCAAGGCGTGCCATTTTCTATATGTGTCTAATTGTATCATAGCCGTTAGCACACAAACGTTCTTTACAGCTATATCAATACAACTTAGAAAATTTAAAATATAAGTTTGCTTTTAGTTAGCTAGTTAATTACTCTAATTTAATTCTGCTGTAAGAATTTTTCCAGAACCAATTTCGATTAAATTTAATGTAGTACTAAAATAGTTTTTATATCACAAGATACATCCTCAAGGAAAGCAAAAATCTTAAGCAAATTGTGAATAAACTTTAATCGTCCCATTAATCGATATATCGGTTATCTAAAACTGCTTTATCTTAAAGACCGTATAAAATTAATAAGCAAGTCATTAAATTCAAGTACTTCTGTAAATCTTGTAATTAGATTACAGTGTCCGTACGATAAAAGAAGGGTTAGTCGATGTACTAAAATGAGGTTGTCTCTGTTGTTATACCATCCATACGCTGTTTTTATAGATATCGGCCAGTTGGGAACCGATTTTAATTTTTCTTTTATTGATCGATAAGTTGTACTTCAAAGGTGGGCAGGTGTTTTCAAGACAAAGACTCCACCATTAGTGGTGGAATCGTGATATTTAAAATTGATTTCAAAGTTAATATATCTTTAAACTTAAACATACTTAACGTGCGTGCGTATTGTATATGTGCGTGCGTGCGTGTGTGAGTACGTGTGTGTGTGAGTGCGTGCGTGCGTGAATGTGTTTGTTACTCCTATATGCTGAAAAAGCTAGAAATATTTTAATGAAATTTGGAACAAAATATAGGCTACTCTTTGTAAATTGTAATATAATTTACCAACAACCATCGAACAACGCGGCCAAGCGAGGCGAGGGTATGTCTCTTGTTAAGAATAAAACTATGTCAATTCATGTGCAAAAGAAAAATCAGTCACAACCAGTCAAATATTTTTTTCATTAATAATATTAATAATAACATTACGTATACAAATATATTTTAGTCATTTGGTATGTTCGAGAAATGAAGTTATAAAACGTTTAACTACTAACATATAACGGTAATAAAATAAAAATCACTTATTTAGGCTGCAACTAAAATTAAAAAGTGTTTACATCGCAGCTGTAAACGAGACACGTGTCGTAACTCGAACGCAATCAAAATCGGTACATCTTGGCTATTAGCAACGATAATAAGATAACGACTCGCATGCAGTATCGCAACGATCTATCGCGCAATGAGAAGATACGTTAACATTACACTAACGATTATAGTTACTGGAAAAAATAATTGGATGTATTTGTTGGTTTTTATATTCTTTAATCGGAGTCGATTCGATTCTCTTTACATTTATTAATTTCTATAGATTTTTTATTTAATACTAGCATTGCCGGCCCGCGTTCAGATGACCAAAAACCAAATTCTTAGGTTTTACGTATTAGTATATTCTTACATTGCAGTTTTTATATTTTTCTCAGAAATGAAATATTTTCCTGCGGTAAAAATTATCCTATATGTTGACCTAGATATAACCACCTATCACCATACCAAATTTCATCAAAATCCTTCCAGTAGTTTTTCTGTGATGCGGTAACAGACAGACAGACTTGACAAAAATTCTAAAAACTATTGATTCGGCCTCTGTATGGATAATAAAGTCTATTTCAATAAGATTTTCCAACCATATTTAATGTACAGATTCGGCTTAGTTACTATTTTATTATTTGTATAGATGGTGGTATTCTCACTTCAAGAATTTTTATTATAGGCCTAGAGCCTATATTTCATGCGTCTCTTATTAATGTTAGCAAAGTACTAAAAATCAATGGAACAGGTAGAAAGTAGCCTATGTAACTCTTGAGCGTTGAGATTTAATATAGAGAAAGTATGAATAATTATTTTTGAACTAATAAAATACACATAAAAATAAATAAATGTATGTTTTTTTTTAATTCATAAATAGGATTAACTATATTTTATACTATTCGTTTATGAATATATTTAATAATTAATGATTTTAATTTATTATCAATTTATAATATATATATATATATAATAAGATGAAGGTTATATTATATTATAATTAAAAGAATAATAATTTTGTTATTTATAAGTTTTATTTCTGGGTATTAAGTTTTATGTGTTAAAAATTTTAAGATGAATAATTTTTTGTTATCCTTATATAATTTATTTACGTTTTTCTATAAAAATAATAGTAATTTATGTAAGTTTTTTAGGTTTTATTATTAGGCAATGTATTCATAAAAAACATTTGTGAAAATCTTCTATAAAATAAAGCGTGAAAAGTGTCAATAAAATAAATATGTTACGAATGTGACATATTTTAAAATACTCAAAATAGTTTTTTTTTAGTTCTTTTCCATGCCAAGTTTAGAGCAATATGTAAAACATCAACACGTGTGTCTATAAAAATACCTGTGTGTTTGATTTTAAACGGAATAAAGATTTAATTAGCTTGGTACTGTAACTCCCATAAAAATCCCATACACATATCTTAGTCCCATAAAACCCCATCTATAGATATTCCTAGTATTTCTCAAAGCTGAGCTTCAATATGTACTGTTTACTACTGAGTAGTAGAAAACCCACGGCGGACCAACCCGCCCCGCGATAATTAAAACATGGCAATATTTTTCCAATGAACCCTATATTAAGAGTGTTCAGTCAGATTGGAAAGCCTAGCTCATTTAATAGTTCCTAATGAACGTTCTAGGTTATCTGAGAAATTTAATTTACAGCGTGCGTTCGAGTTCGAGGTACGTGGCTTAGAATTTATCGTCGTTTGGTTCACACGTACCGTTAGTTTTCCAAAGCTGTATGGGGGGTTATGCTATGATTTGACCTTAGAAGGTTGGCTTTAGTTGTGGGAATTTACAGGTGGTTCAAATGCTATGGAGAATTAATTCAGGATTTGACTTAGTCTGCACTCGTATACTTTTAATTTGATTTGATTTCTTTAGGATCATCATTTTGCAGTAAAAAACCTGCTAGTGTACCCTAGCATTGATGTTCTAGCTAGCCGAGCTTCCCTGCTAAGCCTAGCTGGTTCCCTGGTATATTTTGTGACATTTGCGACGATGTACAATGTACATATGTATGTATTTATTTATCTTTTCACAACTGACCAACGGCATGTTTTGGAAAATTGAGTACCAGTTCCCCCATTTTAACGTGAAACAAACATGCACAAATATACAAAATGTCGGATTTATAATAGTAGGGTTTATTTAATTGTCAAAATAATAGATTTTTTGCACTTATTTTCTATAAGAAAAATATTTTTGTTTCCCAAAGAAGAGGTCATATTAAAAGTAGAGTCTACACCACACTCTCTCGCTTTCAATCTATACCGCTAACCTATTAATGTTTTATCAATAGCTTATTAATTATAAGCTCGGGCTTACACGCGACAAATTGCCTGATTACTATCGAGTAATGAGTTCTAAACTGGACTGATTAAAGAGGTATCAGCCGAGGTGTGGGACCGTTAGGATTTGCATGATATTATTAATAATCTCACCTGTATATTATGTTGATTTTGAAAGTGCCCGTTCATTGAATTTAATGACAGATTGGTCTTTTATAGAACATATTGTAGGGCTACATTTATTGGCTATTTATTCAAATTAATGTCAGACATGAAAGTTGGTCAACTTGGCCATGTTTTTTGTACAATTTGAGCCTATTCTTTGTATCACAGTTCAACTTAAAATCTAAAATTACCCGAATTCCGTTTCAATTTTTTAATTTAAATTAAAATAAAATAATATATTTTCTACATTTGTTTTGTTGATTACTCATAGGCTTATAGCGATTATTAAAAATATATTTAATTATTAGCCTAAAGCTACTATTGTTACTTAAAATATAATTTAAAGCAAAAATGATACATCGCTAAGTCATAGGTAGTAGGTATTTCATATTTTACATATCGTCGGTAGGTACCCGAGTATTACCAAGTTTACATTCTACAATTGCTATCGATTATTCATATATATATATATATAACAGGTACCTACAGGTATATATACAAATAGGTATATATATATATATATATATATATATATATATATATGTAGGTACCTATTTGTTTTATTCACAAAGGCTTTTATTTTCTATTTGAGATATCGATAATGGAAAATCTTCTTTTTCAAAGAAGCGTATTAGATTATGAATAAAATCATCATAGAACCTTTATATAAACACTAGCGACTCACCCTCGCTTCGCTCGGGTTCATCTCTCGTTAGTTTAGTATGGATTTCTCAGAGATGAGATATTTTCTCGCAGTAAAATGTTTACCCGAATAACCAGCTATCATCATACCAAACTTCATTAAAATCCCTCCTATGGATTTTTCGTGATGCGGTAACAGACAGACAGACAGACAAAAATTCTAAAAAGTTAAGATTCGGCCTCTGTACGATAATAATGTTTATTTCAATAAGATTTTCCAAAAAATATTTAATGTACAGATTCGGCTTAGTAACAATTTTACTATATGCATAGATGAGTAGTATATAACTCTTATAAATTATACCTCGATTTCTTAACCTCCGGTTGATTAGTAGCGCATATCTTTTATTTTAAAAATGTTGAAATATGTTAAAAATAAGAAAAAAGACATGTTGATACTGAATGAAGCCGTGTTGAATGACTTCATCGCATTCGTTGACCTGTTGTTAACCTGACAGCTTCTCAGAACCGCATGCCTAATGATACAGGCACCCTTTATGCCTTATCGGGCCATGGAACTCGCTAGAGAATTAATTTTTTTTTATTTAGCGTAAAGTTATATAATACAGACTTACTATATATATCTACTAGCAGAAACCGCGTCTTCAAACTACAAAAAAAACTCTGAAAAGGTAGGTTCCATACAAACTTTCTTTCCCTATTTTAACCCGTTATGGGATGAATTTCGAAAAATACTATAACATATATTTATTTAATTGTATTGAAGATCTTCTGATTATGTATAATTTTTCGGGTTGTATTAAAACGTGTTTTTCCGTGGGAATGAAATAATTTCCCGCGGTAAATAGTAGCCTTTGTCACTCTCCAGCTCTTCGACTATCGCCATACAAAAAATTACGCCAATCCGTCAGTCTGTTTCCACGTGAAAGGAGGAAAAACGAACAAACAAACACACTTTCACATTTATAATATTAGTATGGATATACAATATGGCATAGACAAAGAGCTTATTGAATCTTTTCAAACTAATTTCGTCGGACAACTTGATCTTTTGTATTTGGTTCTCCAAATATCTACGTCATATACTCGTTGAGTACCTAACATGTTTTATCCCGGAATTTCATTTGTAATATCTTAATAAATTTTTTTTTTAATTTTAAGGTTCCATACCTCAAAAGAAAAAACGGTTTTTTTTTATGAATATTCCTAACATTATATTTGTTATAGTAATCATATTAACGGTTTATTTTATTCTATATATAGATACTTATAAGTACGGAACATTCAAGTCACGGGCCGGTGTACCATATATGGCGCGTAGCCAAATTTTTTACATAATTACTAATTAACATTTATCTCGCCGCCTTTACAGAACACTGCCGTTACCGCGTCTGTTGGTGAATGAAACCAATTCACTCGTGTCGATGTTAATATATAGATATCGATAACGAGACCGAAGCAGTTTATACTTGTAATTATATGTTATCTGGACTCTTGGGTCTTAATTAGTTTTATTTTTTTTTATTGAAGCTAAGACGTGCTTTATGAAAGCACAATTAAAAAAATTAGTCGAGTATTCGTTCATTCATTTTTTCTTCTTATATTTAAGGAATAGTGTTGCAAAAAACGGATGCAACTTTTAGTTAAAAACGGTAGTTTCCGTAACAATATTCTTATTTAACCTTTTTTCGAGATTAAAAAATATTTCTTAATGCAGCAGATGTTTGTTATATAAGAAACAATTGAACCAAATTTCATGTATTTAGATTAGATGTGTGCTTTGTGATCAAGTCAGTAAATATATGAGCTGTTTTAAATAAGATTAACACCTCCAGGTAAATTTCTGAGAAATTAAATAAAATTCTAAGAAATCTGTTGTTAACTGACACGCCGGCGTGTCCGCGATCGTAGAGGGAATAACGGGCTTAATTAGACTTCGGTCTACAATTCATCATGAAACTAACTATGCTATGGTGATTTTAAGAAATAATTCTTTGTTTTTACGTCACACCAATAACGTTATAAATGTTTTTAAAGTTATGACATCTATACATATAATAAAATTGTAACTAAGCCGAATCTGACATTATTATCGATACAGAGGCCGAATCTATAGTTTTTAGAATTTTTGTCTGCCTGTCTGTCTGTCAGTTACCGCATCACAGAAAAACCATTGGAGGGATTTTGATGAAATTCTTTATAGTGATAGCCGGTTATCCGGGTCGCAAATAGGATACTTTTAACCGCAGAAAATATCTCATATCTAAGAAAAAATACAAAAACTGCAATGTAAGTTATACTAATATGTAAAACCTAATCATTTGGTTCTTGGTCATCTGAACGCGGACGGAGCCGCGGGCAATGCTAGTTATAATATAAAAATAAAAAAAATATAACTTCACTATCTCTTCTCTAATGAAAAAAGTTTTTTTAACAAGACATCGTCTAGGCTCAACCATTTTGTGCAAAATATATATAAATTCAATACAAAAGCCTTCTTCGTTTATTGCTATTTCTATTAGTATAAACCGTATCAAAATCCGTTGCGTGGTTTAGAAGAAGTAAGCGGATAAACAGACAGACGCAGGCAGCGACCTTTTTTATACTATGTATAGATTAATTTTTTTTCACGTACACTCTTGTACTATTAGTGTGTTATTGTTAGTGAAATTGGCTGAAGTGATTGGATCTGCAGTACATTATAACAATATGCTAATATCACGCGCGTGTAATGGCCCACAAACCAACCTTGGTTTTTGAGTAAAAAATGCGGAATTACAAACAATTTATTTAATGTTTTCAATAAGACATCATAATCAGGACTTTGTTGATATTCATACAGTACTTGTGATTACTTATAATGAATGTAAATTACCAATATTTATTTATATTTTTTTTGTCGAATTATGTATAATATCAAAACACAAATTAAAACACATTTATTAAATACTTGTTCTCTGGCGGCGATTGATTATAAGCAGCAGTTCTATTTGGCTAATTTTATTATTAACTAGCAGTACCCGGGGCTCCACCCGCGTTTAGATGACCAAAAACCAAATTTTTAGGCTTTACTATTTAGTATACTCTTACATTGCAGTTTTTGTATTTTTTCTCAAAAATAAGATATTTTTCCGCGGTAAAAAGTATCCTATATATTGACCCGGATAACCAGCCATCACCATACCAAATTTTATCAAAATCCCTCCAGTGGTTTTTCTGTGATGCGGTAACAGACAGATAGACAAAAATTCTAAAAACTATAGATTCGGCCTCTGTATCGATAATAATGTTTATTTCAATAAGATTTTCCAATTTGCATGTCAGACAAAATTTTGTGTTAAAAGTAAGCGCAGTCGCGGGCAATTGTTAAACTTCAAACAAGATTGACTAATAGTAGCGGCTTCTTTGCACCTATTATAGTCTCATTAATGTAATTACAATATAATTGTTAAACGTATATAGATTAGTAAAATGTGTCAATTTTGAGGTCACTTCGCCCTTTACACCGCCGCACTTCGGTTACGTACTGTCGATTTTAATGCTCATATTTATGACATAATTAATGAAGCGATATAAATGACGAAATTGACGAGAAAACATAACGCTATATAAATCTATACATATAATAAAATTCTAACTGAGTCGATTCTGTATATTAAATATTTTTGGAAAATCTTATTGAAATAGTCATTACTATCGATACAGAGGCCGAATCTATAGGTTTTACAATTTTTGTCTGTTTGTCTGGGAACGCATCACGGGAGAACCAATTTTGATGAAATTCAGTATGATGATAGCTGGTTGTCCGGGTGAACATATAGGATCTCATCTCATCTTTGAGAAATCTATACTAAACATTAAAACGTAACTAGGGATGAACCCGAGTGGAGTGAGGGTGAGTCGCTAGTACAATATAAGTATTATCTTGAACAGACGTTATTGTGCTTATATTTACCCTGTACTTATTATATTTCTAATTATCGTCATGTTTTAATTTTGAACCGGAAATACACTAACTGTAGTGACTATGTTGAGTGGTTACGTAATAATTATGAAAATAGAAAAAACTACCGTTTATGTGCACATTCATTTCCATATATTTTAAACGCTTAAATGTTCACTCTATTGTATAAAGTTGCGTTAAACATATTATTTTTGTGATGAGTAAATAAATGTCAGTATACCTTTGAACTAAGTCATATGATCGTTATTGAAAAAATGCCTGGCTCTGAGTTCGTTTTTGCGAATATGTCTTTTGTATTTTTAAATAAGAAATTGGTTGATTCAGATTCAAAGTCACCACTAACCGGTAATTACTAGACTAAACGAGAATTTATTTCTAATCTAGCGACTCACCCTTGCTTCGCTCGGGTACGTTTTGACGGTTAGTATGGACTATGGAAATTGGAATAGATAGCCTTTATACTATATAATTCATTGCTTCCTCTATAGGCTCCTATAGGCTTCCTCAATAAATGGGTTATCTAATGCAAAAATATTTTTTTTCAAATCAGATTAGTAGTTCCTGAGATTGGCGCGTTCAAACAAACAAATAAACTTTGCATCTATATAATATTTGTATAGATGTGACCAAACCCTGTATATGGCGACTATTTACAATTCTAAAACAAATATACTAACATAAATCTTCGATCGAATTACTTAAGCAACATTCTAGTGTTGTAAGACATGTGTGTCCGTCTGTGCCTTCCTTGCCAATAAATCAGCTCGCATGTTTTCTAGACATAAATCCAGGCACGTCAGGTGAGCTACATCTAGGCAGATCTAACATTGTTATCGGCACTATCAATAAATTTGTATGCGCTGAGATCGCTACTACGGTATTCTAAATTTTGACTCATACTAAGGTCATATACCTACCATATTGTACTTAAATATAATATACTTTCCACAAACTTCTCCATTATATTAACTGTTTTATATATTGCTTTATACAGGGTCATTTTTAATTTACTGAAAACCTTTTGGGAATATACTATTTACATCATAACAACAACATCAGTAAGAAAAAAAATATTTCTTAAATTTTACAAAAAAAAAATATTTTTATTGCACCTTCTAAACGGTAATAGTCCAGCATTAGCAAAAAAAAAGGGCATGACCGGTGGAGGGGAAGGGGTGGAGGGTTGTAGGAAGCCGCGCTTACTCATTTAAACTTGGCCAGATGCTAGAACTTCACCGTTTAGAAGGTGCAATAATTTTTTTTTTATTTTGTATGAAAATGAAAATTTAAGAAATATTATTTTTTGTTACAGATGTTGTTGTTATGATGTAAATAGTATATTCCCAAAAGGTTTTCAGTAAATTAAAAATAACCCTGTATATTCTTTAAATATTTTTAATTTTCAATAATAAATTAAACTATCGCAATGTCGTTAGACGTTGTGTTGTAATTTACTATCAGTAGTAAGTAAAACTAAAAGGAAGAGTACTTAGTTAATTTTTAGCTCTAAGATAATTAAATAAAATATATATAGATAATTTTAGACGACGTCAAATGTTCAGTGTCAGCTAATGAAGGCACGGGACGTAGCGTGGTTTTTTTGTGGAAAACCAAAGTGTCAATCAGAAGCAATTACCTCTCGTCCCGCACGCAATCCTTCAGGATGACAAGCTACAGATAGTACACCTGATGTATTACTGCACATATGTAATAATTTATAAACTTCTACTAAGCTTTAAAATAAAAATACAGCTTGTGTTTAAATTCTACGTTTTTATGTAAAGAAGGCAGTGGTAGCCCAGTGGTAACGCGCTCGCTTAGGAAATCGAGTGAAGCGGGTTCAAATCTCGGGTCTCGCATCTCTGATATTTTCATGTGCGAATCATTTTTAACATGATTACCACTTGCCTTACGGTGAAGGAAAACATCGTGAGGAAACCTGCATGCAATAAAATTAACTGAGAGAACCTAGCAAGTTTTCGAAAGACGTGTGAAGTCCGCCAACCCGCACTTGGCCGGCGTGGTGGACTAAGGCCTGATCCCCTCGTATTGAAGGGAGGCCCGTGTCCAGCAGTGGGACGTCAAAAAGGGCTGAATACATACATTGTAAACAAATATTATTTTGGAAGAGCATTTGTTGAGTTTCTCGCCGACTTTTCTGAGCAGAACTTTTCCAGCCGGTGGTAGCTTCCTCACGGGCTGACTGCACTGTCATTTCATTTTTTGAAATGTAAAATTGATAATTCAAAATTGCTTGTAAAATCTATTTGAATAAAGTTTAAATTATTTTGAGTCGATATGATATGTATTACAGTAATACAGAAAATTTAGTGTTCAAGTATTTTACATATATGTTATGTATATATGTTATCTAACAGCAAAGGCTTTTACTTAGGCGCTTATAATATTGTTAAGCAAAATAAATACGTTTTTTTTTGTTTCAACATATAATTTTATATAATCACAAATTCAAGGTTTTCAAAGCTAATAAAATTAACAGGCAATTACGATTGCTTACAATAAACGTTGTCTCGTAGCACGTGCCGGCTGACGGCTGCGTTGATTTGTCTCCGCGCCATACTGGTATGCAAGTCATTAATATAATAGACAAGTTTTTATGTGTTAATTCGATCAATGCGACGTATTTATATTGAAATCTGTTCTGGCGCCATATAGCTGAATATTAAATATTACTTTTTTGTTAGAGATAGTGTTGTGGTTTTACTTTGGTTTACACAAGATCAAAATAAAATTGAGCTTATTTAACGACCGTCCATTCTCGAGCCTCATCTCCTCGAAACGATGCGATTCGTATTTCTTAAATTATAACAAACATGCTAGTTTATCTTCAACATATTTGCAATGGCAATAAAATTGAAAACGACATGAAAAGGGTTTGAACTTGCTACACTCTGTTTCCAAAGCCCGCTCTCAATGGGCTCCGTATCGATTATGATATTTAATAATTATATTTCCCATACATTATATCGATTATTTTTAAAGGCTTCAAAGCGTGCCAGTTGAGCACAGATTACTTCGCCAATGTCATGTATAAAGGAAACACGAAGGAGATTGGTCGTTGGTAAAGCGTAGAACTGTCGACCAGTGATTCGATTAGATTTCGAATAGATTGAAGTCGGTCTTGAAGGATGTTGTATATAAGCGATATTTTTTCGACTAGCATTGCCCGTGGCTCCACCCGCGTTCAGATGACCAAAAACCAAGTTCGTAGTTTTTACATATTAGTATAGTCTGACATTGCAGTTTTTGAATTTTTCTCAGAAATGAGATATTTTCCCGTGGTAAAAAGTATCCTATATGTTAACCCGGATAACCAGCTATTCCCATACTAAATTTCATCAAAATTCCTCCAGTGGTTTTTCCATGATGTGGTCACAGACAGACAGACAGACAATTTTTTAAAAACTATAGATTCGGACTCTGTATCGATAATAATGTCTATTTCAATTAGATTTTCCAAAAAATATTGATAAATCATTGATAACGCCATAGTGTGTCAGTTTTAAAAAATTAAAAGCATGTTTATAGGCAAAAAGCTAAACTAAGAATATCAATGTCTTTAAAAAACCGTATAATCAAAGTGGCGCCCGCCAGTATCGCTAATGGTTTTGCAGGAATGCTCAGCAAGCATTACAAATTCATAGGAATATATATATCAAGGAAGTTTAATTGAAAGATTGAATTATATCTTGGCGACATGCTATTTGATTTATTTATGATCAATATAAAAGACTAGTGACTCAATTTCGATTCGCTCAGGTTCATCCCTACGGTACGTTTTAAAGGGTAGATACGAGTAGATGGAATAGATAGTCAATCAATTGCTCTGTGAAAAACAAAAATAGATCTATCCCACGGGAACCATATATTTTTCGGGATAAAAAGTAAACTATGTACTATTCCAGATTATAATCTATCTCCGTGCCAAATTTCATCCATCATCTTTCATCATCATGTAACAAACATCCATACATCCAAACTTTTGCATTAATAATATTAATGGGATAATATTGTATCAAATATAATATAAAGTTGGAGACGATTGTTGCATATTTATAATTAAGAAAACTGCGATTTAGTTATTCTCGAAAGTATATTTTTTTACATAATAATTTTGACTGACTTCAAAGAGGAGCAGTGCTCCAGTATCCTGTATATTTTATACGCCATACGGTATTTTTGCGAATTGTCAATCGATTTTCCCAATTCTAATAATAATTTTATAATTAATATTTTATAGAATAGAATAAAACTTATATCATAGACGGTTCCGTATAAGAAAAAAAACGCTCTCAGGTTGGAGTTGCCTTTAAATTACCTTTTATTCAATTATCAGCATCTTTCAAGCCAAAAATTATCTATATTTATTTTACTATTTCAGATAAATATATAATAAATGAAAACGATTAAAACTACTAAAATAGTTATAATTTTGAAATTCCAACTGTTACGAGTCATAGATACATATTAAATGGACGCGACAAACAAAAATAAGTATGTATCAGCTCTCAAAATTAAAAAGATTTTTAATTAAAATACTTGTCGTAAAGAAAACGAATAGCCGTATTTGTAACTGTTGGTTTGGGAAATGACAGAAGTTGTTCTGAAGATAAAGTGCCTCCGTGTATTAATATTTCATAGTTGGCAGAAGTGAGAATGCGTATGACGTAACGTCACTTGCTTTATGATTTGTTTGAGTTTCAAAGTATTTCTGAATATTTACAAAGTGCGTTTTGTTTTCGTTGAAGACATCCGCCCGCAGAGGCTCGGATAAGCAACTAACTATATATATACAATTAGGGCAAGGAATAAAATTTGAACTGTAATATTACTTATAGGTAAATATAATAATGTTAGATTTAGTTTACGTAATACTTTCTTAGATTTATGCGAATATTTGACATACTTCCATACTAATAGAAATGTGAAAGTGTGTTTGTTTGTCTTTCTTACATGGCGAAACGGAGTAACAGATTGACTTGATTTTTTGTATGGAGATAGTTGGAAGGCTGGAAAGTGACATAGGCTACTTTTTACCGCGGGAGATTATCTTATTCCCACGGGAAAACACGTAATAATACAACCCAAAAATTATTTATGATCAGAATTACTTGAAACTTGGTATTAATGCTCTTCAATACAATTAAATAAATACGTATTTTAGCATTTTTCGAAATTTATTCCATAAGAGGGTAAAAAATTGGGATAAAAGTTTGTATGAAACTTACTCTTTTAGTTTTTCTGTAGTTTTAGCGCTAGCGAAGTCGCGGCGGGTTCTCCTAGTTCTAAATAAAACTATCTTTTCGGATTATTTCGCGGATTCATTTTAATTTTTAGTCCAGATTTGGGGACTAATTTTGATTTTTTAAGTTATATTTAAAATGTATATATAAAGTTTTATTTAAAATTCAGTTTACGTAATAAATATACTGCATTAAGTCCATTTATTGAAAAATTACGAGGCTTAAATAAAATGTAGGTAGTAACTTTAAAAGTTTGTAAAAATATGAAACAGTTAGACATCAAGATGAAAATTTATATTGACAAAACACTGAAAACGCATATATTACGATATATAGATACTTATATACCTAATATTACGAATTTCCCACTAATCGTACATTCGTTAAACAAAAATCAAACCGACGATAGAGGGTTTGATTTATACCTTGGATTATCAATAAATACTCAATTAAACGCGTAAATACTATCTGTCTCAGTAATATTAGTTAGAAACTATCACTTTATAATCTTATATCTCTAACTAAAGCACGCAGCGCCGGGAGCTAAGACTAACTGGTTCGATTAAAAATAAAGTCATTATAAAGTGTTTGAGGCGCGTGAGCAGGAGGCTAGAGCCTAGAACTGGACCGAGGTAGAGACCGTAATGGCACGCAATTACTGTATGATCACCGCACCACAGATTTACCTATCAGCGGCCATAAAACTGCCATAAATAACACCTTGTTGTAACTTGTTTCTGCATACATACACTCTATTGTTAATTAACCATGCGGAGATATATTAGCTATATTTATTACAAATTGGTTAGATTGCCTTCCTTTTGCTCGGGTGTGCCTCTAAAAGGGTCATTTTTTCACAAATATCATACTGTAGATTATCTTTGCAAAGTGTTTATCTATATAAATAAAAATGAATCACCAAAATGTATGTACACGCATAACTTCCGATCGACGGCACCAAATTGGATAATTATTTTTTTGTGTGTTTGTTATTGTCAGGATAAGCTTTTTATAGAAAAAAAAATTCAAACAGAAATTCTTTTTTACTAAAATATTTTTTTTTTAAATCTCATGATATGAAAAGTGAGTGCGTGCGAGTGAGTGAAATAGGTTTTATCCCGGAAATCATCCCTTAAGCGGGTGAGAATGGGGATGAAAGTTTGTATGGGGAAGCAAGCTAGGGACGAACCCGAGCGAAGCGAGAGTGAGTCGCTAGTTAATAATAATCTTTAACATCCATAGACAATTTCTTCTTCTCTTGGTAAAAACCGTATGAAAATACGTACATTAGATTCTGAGATTAGACTGAACATACATATTAAACTTCATTTTAATAGAGAATATCTAATGATTTCGCCAAACATAGATACTTCATTATTTTATCGAAAAACAATTACGGGACAGGCCGTTATATGATAAAGTAAAAAAAAATACATAAAAAAATCGAACCTGTGATTTTCGGCGTAAAAAACTGACGACCCAATTTTAGTAGTGCTAACTCTTATACCCTCGTTTCTTTTATATGCAAGAAATAAAATATTATAACAAGATACGTATCACGAAACTTGAATACAAAAAAAAATGAACCCAAAATCAGTTCACGGGTTTTTACTGAACCAACAAACAAACGTTCATTTGTAAAGCAGTCACTTTTTGCGTCTAACTCAATATTTATAATAAGCAATAAGAATACGTGTATATTTGCGCGCTAATAACCTGTGGGAATAAAAACTGACGAGATGGATTCAGTATAAGTCACAGAATGACGCGTTTTAAAAGAAAATAATCAAATTCATATTATTAAATTTCATATTCATAGATTCATATTATTTAATTAGTTATTTTATTTTTATTCGACTTCAAAAACAGAGGAACTAGTTAATTCGGATATATGTATGTATGTTTTTTTTGTTTTTTTTTTTGTGTATGTTATGGAATTTTTAAAGAACAGGTTATAGGGTACTAGCGACTCACGCTCGCTTCGCTCGGGTTCGTCCCTAGGTACGTTTTAACGGTTAGTATGAAATACAAATCCTTGAATTTCTCAACTTTTGTGTACTATAATATCATGTATTATACATATAAACCTTCCTCTTGAATCGATCTATCTATAGCCGAAAACTGCATTAAAATCCGTTGAGTAGTTAAAAGATCTAAGCGAACTGACAGTCAGCGACTACATTATATACTATTAAAAAATAACTCATGCGTAGTCCAATGTCAGCACAAAATGCCATGTAAAAGTCCTCACGAAGGGTAATTTTTGACCGATTTTGAAGTCGATACCTTTTTAGTTAAATAATTATTAAAAGTTAACTACACTATGCGATATATTCTTCTAAATAGTGAACTGATTTTGATAATATTTTTGAGAAAGAGCTATACTCAAATATAAATTATAATCTTTACGCTATGCTTTATGACTTGATCTACACGAAAAGGGCCGGCAAAAACCGCTCTAATCACGTCCGACACTCATCCGCGGTATTACGTCTCGTAGCCGTGACGTGACGTCTCTGTCGGAGCGGCTTCTGCCAGCGGGCAATTATTCACGCGGTTGAGGAAAGCCGTTCTGGACATTTCTTATTTACTGTCCAAATTATTTAACAAAATAAACTTTTAATGGTAATGTAAATTGTTTATAAAAGTAATTAAAACAAATTATTAAAAATATTCGACGCTAGCGGTCTAGTCATGGTCTAAGCCAAAGGTCTAGGATTAGATATGGTATAAGAACAAAAACTAGAAGAATCGTAAAAGCACCTCTATCAAAGTTGTCATCTCACCTATCAAAGATGTTGAGGACTGAAAAAAAGAAAAATCTTATACATATACGTATGAAATACGTATGCGTATGAAATATGTATACGTATGAAATACGTATATGTATAAGATTTTTCTGTTATATTTTCATATATCTTTATACTTTATAATAAAGAACGCAAATTTGAAATGAATATATTCATTTACTACTTGAATGCATTTGTAGATTTGACACTTTCTCTTTCTAGAATATGCAGTTTGTCTTTGACTTTGTTTGTTTGACCTTCTTTCACGTCAAAACAGAGTGACGGATTGGCGTGATTTTTTGTGTGGAGATAGTTGGAGGGCTTACCGCGGGAGATTATCCCACGGAAAACACGTTATAGTACAACCCGCAACAACTAATCATATATGTAGTCTATCTATTCCATACTAACCGTTAAAACGTACCTAGAGACGAACCCGAGCGAAGTGAGGGTGAGTTGCCAGTAAAATATAAAATTAAAAGAATATATTCTGGTATACTATCTTTATATAATATTAAGATTTACGAAATCAATAATGATATGAGAAATGCGAGTACATATGGACATTTTACAATCGTATTTTAAATTGTGTTACACTTGTGTATGTATATCGTCAGCCCTGGAGTTACACTAGGGGCACTCGGGGCTAGTGCCCAGGGCGGCAAATTTTTAGAGCCGGCAAAATTCGGAGGGTGAAAAAAAAAAATTTTTTTCGCGTTATCGAAAACGTTTCCTTTATTTTCCAAAAAATGATTAATAATAAAAAAAATAAGTAGTAGGTACATTTTTCGAAAAATTGAAATTATTTATAATTTTTTTTTTCATTTTTCAAAAAAAAAATAATTAAAAAAGAATTAGCTATATCAAAACTTTACCCATTTTATGTAAAATTATGATAAAAAGGCGGCATTTTTTACTATAGGTTAAATCCGGCCCTGTATATCGTACATATGTATATATTATCCAGTCGATATAACTAGCTAAAAGTATGACAGGTACGAAAACTAATGCCTAATCCAATTACAGAGATCAGCGAACAAATTACATTTTTTCACATGTTACCAGCCAAGTGGTTAATTCGCGTCTAGTTTTGTACATCAAGTATCAATTGGAAGCCCTCCACCGAAAGCAGAGCTATATTTTTTTATTTTTTTTTTAAATAACAATTTATATTGTTTTTTTTTGCAAAATCTCTTATAACGAGAGTCTACTATTTATGTGCAACTTTTAATTTTTGACAAATGAGCTTTTCTGATGACATTAAAGTAGATTACGTTATAAATGCTTTTCAATCGAACTTTAAGACTCTACGCGTTAATATAACAGCGTGTTTAAACAATATGTGCTCATGATGGCTTTACCAGTAAAATGTTAGAAAACTGAAAATCGTACCATTCTGAAAATTCATTTTACATACACAGTAGAATTTTAAAACTTAGTGTGGTGATTGATAATTGGCGATATGTTTCTGAGGTATCAGTGGTATAACGCCTTTATTTGATATCTTGTTAGCATTTAATACGCGGTACGCTTTTGGTTCTCTAATCGGTTTAGCGTCACGAATACTGCGTACTGTTCGTAAAGTTACATGTAAATAAACTTGGATATTTGTGCCACTTGTCGGATTATCAAGTCAAATAACATCTCACTGTTTCCATTTTGTTATGAAACTTTTGACATTTACGTATCTTGTTTCACACGCTTTTGATGATGACTTAGCGTAGTAGCAACATAGTTGGTCTGCTGAAGACAACAGGTTCGATTACTTCAGTTAATATTGGTGATATAATTACTTATTTGTCAATCGACTGGTTCGATGGTTTTATTTTAATTGAATAATCTTAATGCTATACTCATATATATTTCAAGACATTCTGCACCTCTCCGGGTGGTTTTATTTGATATTATTAGATTCGAGAGCAGGCGCGGATCCAGAGTTAAATTTGGGGGGGGGGGGGGGGGGTCATAGGCTGAAATATGTATAGCAAAATCTGACCAGGCGCAGATCTCGTTTTCTATGCTGGGGGTGTATGTTGGATGGCTTTAAAACTTTAGCTTGTTGTGACATCTTATCGAAAAATATTCTTCATACAAATTTCATCAAAATCTGTCCAGTGGTTTTCTCGTGATGCGGTAACAGACAGACATCTTCAAAATACATATAATAACCATTTTTTTTAAATTGAAATGTTTATCCGTTTATTCCTTCCTTTCTTAGACTTCAAACTTCTCTAAAAAGTATATTTGGCTTTGGGTCATGACCCCCATGACCCTGGATGCGCGCTTGTTAGACAGAAGTTTAGAAAGAAATTGCTGAGTAATTAATAAATATTATATTGAGTATAATGAATAATGAATTGTGATAAGCAATACATTACTATAAAGCTATTAAATGTAAAATCAAAAATATTAATTATTTAAAGTAATTAAGATAAAAAAGGACTGAGATCAGCCTAGCGCTTACACTTTATGTGTTTTAAATTTTCTTTTATTTCAACATACATACGTATAATCTATACATATAATAAAATTGTAACTAAGTCGAATCTGTACATTAAATATTTTTTGGAAAATCTTATTGAAATAGACTTTATTATTGATACAGAAGCCGAATCTATAGTTTTTAGAATTTTTGTCTGTCTGTCTGTCTATCTAGCTGTCTGTTACCGCATCACAGAAAAACCACTGGAGAGATTTTGATGAAATTTGGTACGGTGATAGCTGGTTATCTGGGTCAACATATAGGATACTATTTACCGCGGGAAAATATCTGATTTCTGAGAAAAAATACAAAAACTGCAATGTAAGAGTATATTAATATATAAAGCCTAAGAATTTGGTTTTTGGTCATCTGAACGCGGACGGAGCCGCGGGCAATGCTAGTAAGCATATAAATTAAGATAATTTTGAATCTTTTTCGCATGACGAACGAACAAATATGGCATGATTATAAGTATTGTTGCATAAAACATGAGCCGATTTGTGGATTTTATTTAAAGTTAAGATCTAAAAGGAGCGCTTTAGAACTTTATCCATCCCTATATGGTTACATCGTCTTTCTATCAAAAATAAAATATGTAAGATGTCTTATATGAAAAAAGTTTAATTAATATGTTTATTTTTTTAATAGAATAGATGTCTGTTCTGGCACAGTGACATTGTCTCTTATAATCTCGAAAGCTAGTAATTCGATTCCGTGGCAGTCTTTAATCCTACTAACATTATAAATGCGAAAGTTTGTAAGAATGTATGTATGTTTGTTACTCTTTCATGCAAAAACTACTAAATGGATTTTGATGACGCTGTACAATAATAAAGCTCATACATCAGAATAACACATAGACTACTTTTTATCCCGGAAAATGTACGGTTCCCGTGGGATAGATTTGTTTTTTGTTTTTCTAGAGACGAACCTGAGCGAAGCGAGGGTGAGTCGCTAATATTTGTCATATAACTGCTAGCTCAACTAAGCCAAAGATATACACACAAAGGTTAATGTAGTAAGAATTGTTATAATTAACTAGTTCCCACTATATTTTCTTTATTGACCTCAGGAGATACAGCGCGAATGTCATATTATTTCAGCTTAATACTTAAAAGTTAAAAATATAGCTAAGGACATCCTAATTTTCAATAATAATAGTTAGATTTTACTTAAATAAAAAAAAATATATTAATAATATAAACACTCCAAAAATGACTGACAGTGTATAGAATATATCACATTACGTTACACGTAATCTTGTAGTGTGTGGGAGGTTTTATGAATGGAGATTAGATAAAACTTTTAATTTATGAATGGACGAAACTGTTTTGGACTCTAACTACACTATAAAACAAATTGCCTAAAACGTGGCATATTTATTTCCACTTAGTAGCTGAAATTGCTAAAGTAAAAGTTTTGGGTACATTTCGATATTATTTACTTTACATGGCACGTCTTATGAGAGCTTTGAAAGCTTCTTTAATAAAGTTTGTCAATCTACGAAAGAAATAAGCTTAGGCTTTAATGCTTAATTACTTATTACATATGTACTGTTAGTATAATATAGTATTATGAGGATATATTTGCAGTCGGAGCCGGCGTCATGCGTGTAGCGCGCGGGATTAGTGTCGTCCTGACGCGGCTTATCCCTAACGTTAATTGATAACTCAATCGAATCGAATCAAATAAATAAAATTGTTTAGTATACATCACTATCGTAAGTAGTTGTGGGTTTGGTTTTCATATGGTTAATTTGTTTTTTTTTTATGTTAAGACAAGAGATCTATGTAAGATAATATGAATTATAAATTAATTAAATAAAGTTTTTATTTGTAAATTTTCCATTAAGTAGTTTTTTAAAAAGTGGTTTACTTAAATATGATAAGAATGACATTACTTTCATGGTGCCTTCTCTGTATTACAATTAAGCTGACGTAGCACTTGTATATATTGCAAATTGTGTTACAGTCAATTATACATGTTAGCAAATAAGTCTAATTAAATGTTTTACATATAATAATGACATGTAATATTAAAATTTGCCCAAGCGAGAATAGAACTCACTATCTTCGATCTAGAGCCTGTGTTTATTCCATAATGTTCTTACGCCGGACGATCTCAATATACAATAATTCCATAACATGTAATTATAGTTTAATTTGCGTAATGGCTGCGCAGGCGCCGGCTGGATTATTACTTAGACCTGTCACTTAGCAAAGCCATTATATACTTAATTATTTACATGAATACATACTAACGTTTACGCGACACACGCGATATGCTTGCTAATTAATTTGAAGATAATTTGTAGGCAGTTAATTGTAATTCAATCCTTATTAAATAAGGCTTAATTACAGTCTTGTTGTTTTAATTGTACGAGTATTGAGATTTATTTATTTCTAAACGACCTGTATAATGATAACATCCGTGTACATGATAATAGTGATTTGTGTTTATTTTTATGCGGCGTATTTAGTATCGTAGACTAAAAGAGATTAGAGAAGTCGCTAGTTCAATTCTCGAACGATGTAAATAATAATTATATTAATCATACTAGCATTGCCCGCGGCTCCGCCCGCATTCAGATGACCAAAAACCAAATTGTTAGGTTTTACATATATAGTATATGCTTACAATGGAGTTTTTGTATTTTTTTGTCAGAAATGAGATATTTTCCCGCGGTAAAAATTATCCTATATGTTCACTCGGATAACCAGCTATCACCATCCAAATTTCATCAAAATCCCTCCAGTGGTTTTTCTGTGATGCGGTAACAGACAGACAGACAGACCAAAGTTCTAAAAACTATAGATTCGGCCTCTGTATCGATAATAATGTCTATTTCAATAAGATTTTCCAAAAAAATATTTAATGTACAGATTTGGCTTGGTTACTATTTTATTATATGTATAGATAACAAAATTGAACTAAGAAAAAATTGATATTAAGTATATTCTGCATGCTATCCTAAATATTGTTCTAAAATATATGAAACACTTAGATAAAAATTGTGCTTTCTTCTTGCATATCAACGATTGATACTTAATTGTTTGATTTGTGACCCATCCAATTTCCTTCTTCGGCCGACGTTGCTTTACCGTATTTATAAGTAGGCCAGATCATTTACACTAACTGTGTGTTTCTAATACAGGCGCATGTTACTAAATTATTCGAAAATAATTGGCGGTGTTATGCTAATATCGTCAATGAACATTCTGACACGCCATGCTTTTATATATAAAACAGTTAACAGACAGATAATATTGAGGTTATGATTTAAAAGCTTAAAATATTGTACTAGAATGTAGTTACTATTCAGTACCTAACAAGTACATACATACTAACATGTACATATTTTGCTTAAGCGGAAATCAAACTTGCGGTTGCAAAGTGCACTTAAATTGTACCACTTGTTATTAAGACAATTTTAATTTGATCGATTATGATCAATAATTCGACAATTGCTGATAATTTTTGCAGATTATAAATCGATATTAAAAACAGTAAAATCGATTTACTTCTGATTCGTCCATTTTTGATCGACTACAAAAAGGAGAGATATCAAATTCGGTTTTGTATTTATGTATGGAAGTCCACGGAATCAGAATCATGAAAAGGTTTTTGAAAATATTCGTTTTATATAACTTTTTTCAAATTCGAGACAATAATTTATCAAACATTCATATTAGGTTGCGGGATAAAGATAGCTGTATAAGATATTGTGAACTTGATATTGATACTTAGCCTTCCCAGTAAGTAAGCCGCCGCAGCCCGCAGTCGCCGAGGATAGCGCCTCGAACTCTATAGAGCTAGGGACTGAAACTTATGATGAGTAGTTATTGTGTCTAAAATATTAATATAATCTACTTTCAATTCTTATCGTACTCCATTATAAAGTCTCGTTTTTTTCTTTTAAAGTTGTTTTGTTAATAACTATATCTTATACATATTTTTTTTTATATTTTTTGCGGGGTTTATATGACTAGTATTAGTTTTAGCTGGAGGTTTGCTTGTGTGGTTTCAACTAAGGTTATAATTTCAAATAAATATATAAGATATTTCAAATTTTCTTCTAATTCATTTAGCCATTGCAGCATAAAAAAGTAAAAAAAAAACACACTGTTCTACAAGTAAACTTTTAAATTTTCTAACTCAGTAGAATTGACAAGCTTTAAAACCATCCCACACGATCTTATATACAGACTAATATAAATAACTAGCGGCTCACCCTCGCTTCGCTCGGGTTCGTCGCTAGGTACGTTTTAAATAGATATAAAAAGAAAAAATCTTTCTTTCTCACATTTTAATTATATGTTTTAATACTTACCTATTCCGGACTAAGAGAAATCCAAAAATTAAAATATCATAAAAATTGGAACGCGGTCGAACGGGATAAAAAGTATCCTATGTCCTTCTCCTGGCTCTAAACTACCTCCCTGCCAATTTTCAGCTAAATCGGTTCAGCCGTTCTTGAGTTATAAGCGAAGTAACTAACACGACTTTCTTTTATATATATATAGATTAAGCAGCGACTCAACGCATTCCGTATTCGTGTACAAATTAGGTGACACAATTGCGGTATTGTCGGCGCCACTGGTAACAAATGAGGGCCAACTATTAGCACGAGTCATTCACGAATATTGTATAAATACAGCCGATTCATTCCTGCGCGCTGATGTAATGATGGCCGAAACGCTGATTGATTCAACGTGCCTCCAGAACTAAACGAGCGTAAGTAATGAGGTGAAAGGTCCAAATTAATTGTTTTGGTACAAGACTTTGATTGTTAAAAGATACAATGTCGTTTTTTAATAAACATATATATTGGCATAGCACTTTAAATGTAATAAATACCCAATTTCACATTCATTTATTAATGTACTAGCATTGCCCGCGGCTACGCCCGCGTTCAGATAACCAAAAACCAAATTCTTAGGTATTACATATTAGTATATTATCTCTTAAATGAGATATTTTCCTGCGGTAAAAAATATCCTACGAGTATATGTTGACCCGAATAACCAGCTACAAACATACTAAATTTTATCAAAATCCCTCCAGTGGTTTCTCCGTGATGCGGTAACAGACAGAAAGACAGACAAAAATTCAAAAAACTATAGATTCGGCCTCTGTATCGATAATAATGTCTATTTCAATAAGATTTTCCACAAAATATTTAATGTACAGATTCGGCTTAGTTACAATTTTATTATATGTATAGATTTAAATAATTTTCAATTTACAATAATGACATATCACACCGGGCCGCTACTCGCACTCTCACACTCTGTCAATATGACAGTTGTGTCACATACATTTTTAATAATAAAAAAAATGTTGCCATCAATGCCATCGTATTTATATAAATCAAATTAATAAATAATAATTATTTAACACATTATTATTGCCACTTTAATTCTTATAATAAATACAGATATTTTAAATTAAAAGATGTAAAAATATGATGACTATGCTAACATATATGTACGTGTATACTCATGACAGTATGAATGGTGTTACGTTTCACTTTGAATATGTTTGGTGTATAGGATGTTTGACAAAAATCGAACTTGTAACCTACGATGAGATACCTATAATGTCACACTGGCAATACAAATAATGATAAAGAAATACATTTCTTTTTTATTCTCGTATATTACCTATTTATGAACGAAACTTTAAGATCTGAAAATCATTTTTTACAAACTTACGTTTAAAGCGCTTTTTATATGCGCATGACATTTAGCTAGATAAAAAAAAATACCTCAAGTAGTTATTATGTAATTTTTTAGTTCGCACTTGTTCTATGTATATAGTTAATCGAGATCTCTTTCACAACAATCAGCGAACTACTTTTGAAATAAATTTAGAGTTAGTTCCCTAAAAATAGAATATAAAAATTTGTTAATTATATAACGTGCCTCTTAACATATTAATAACCGCCAATTAGATATGACTCACAGTGCTGGCATGCTATTGACGAGAATCTGCCAAATAGTGAAGCTGTGGGTTCAAAGACAGGCCTTGACGACAGAAATGACGTGGTGGGTGCGAATCTACAACGGTTCTACGGTATCTCAGCGTCTGGCGAAACGCCAGTTCGTTAAGGGGAAACTTTTATTAAATTAAATTTCATTCACTTCCAAAATTCAACGCCATCTTTTATAATGTAGACATCACGTCTCGGGAGTTTGACTCTCATATTTATAAATTTTCTCTAATTCTAATGTTTTGTTGTGTGATGAGAACTTAACGATAGAATTTGAGGGGTGAGGGACGGTCGTAAAAATAAATTATTTATGAATATCTATTGTCAAATCTAATTTCCTACTCAGCGATGATAGATAGCCGATCTAACTTAGATATTATAGTGTGAGGGTATACAAATGCACATTCATTCACTCTCAAAGGCCGATGGGGCGTTATTTCAACACGACCGTGGAGAGTTCAGGAGCTGAATCCACGACGATTACGAGCTCTCTAAGGCATGGGAATGAAACACCATCAACTGCCTAACTCCAAGCGGTTATTGCGAATTCTTTAGTTTGAAACTCAATACTATATTTGAATCGATCTAGGACGCGAACTCTCCCCCCCCCCAACGTGCGTTCACCTTGTCGTGGTGGGGGGGCTCAGTAGTGCCCGGCAATACAGCCGGGCGCAAAGCCAAGAAACGCACAGGGAGGTGGCCCACTTCGGTGGGCGGTAGGAGGTGGCTCTCTTCGGAGGGAGGTGTACCATGCGGGTTGCTCCTGGTACTTCTCTGATAGCAGAGTGGACCTTGGAGCAACCCCGTGGCAGTTGTGGTCTGCTTCGGCAGACCTGCCGTCGGGGCGTCGTAGTTGAATGCGTAAGCGATCCTGCGACGCCCCATTAAGACGGGGGAAGGCTTTGTTGGGTTTTAGTGGGTAGTACTTACTGGCTTTACCGGTGAGTCCCACACGTCGTGCGTAAATGCATTTCCCAACGTTAAAAAAAAAAAACGACGCGAACTCAGGACTTCCATATCTATCTAGCAGTACATACTAACCACTGACCCAATGAGGTATATCATCAACTTATATAATAAATATATAATAAAACATACGTAAAGGCCATGTTAAATCCATAATAATAGAATAGCATTTTTAGTTAAGTATTCGTTCGATTCTAATTTAGTGTAATTTAAATGATGCTGGGGAAAACCGATTCTCCTTAATAAAAAGCAATCTAAACTTGTGTGGTCTTATATTAGTATTATTTATCTTTCTTTAAAAACTTCTATTATGTTATATCGCGTACAGATGGGCGAATTATACAATTTATAGCGTCTATTTCAGTATCACAGGCCTAATAATTTACATAATATGGATGTGTAGGCAGCTTGTAACAGTTTTGTTTTATCCGAACCATTCTTTTAGTTGAAGGTGTAAAAGTAAAAGCCTCTAAGTATTAAATAGAAATTTTATTGCAACGAATTACGTAAGAAATCGAAATATTTACGTTTTTTTTTCTAAGACAAGTTAAGGCAAAATTAAAAATAATGTCATTATAAGTATTTACCTCACGCGGGCATCGAATTCTCTACTTCTATCATAGTAAATGGAATCAGCAAGATGCTAAAGCATAAAAAAATGTTTTGTAACTGTATACCTAATCATTCCTTTGAATATATAGAAAAATAATGGTAAAGCCATATAATTTCAATAGTCAATTTTTAACACAAAATTGATTTTAATAAAACGAGATTTAGCCAATTTTTCTTATATGTTTATTACGAGTATGTTTGTAGCCTTAACAAAAGCTTTAGAATCTGTTTGATAACTTCGTAGGATAATCTTAACAATAAAATAAAACAACTTTGAGAAATAACATTATAACCCAGAATTGACATTATTTAAAAATAAAAATTAAATTTCAGCCCAAATTCAAAATCGTTAAAATTCTAATTTACAATATTGTTCTTTGGACGTGTCGATATTAATTATAATGCCCTTTTGGCTTAGTAGCGGTCAGTGTTAAAGACAAAGTCTTGGGTTCAATCCTTGTTAGGAACAAAATTATATTGAACCAACAGACGTCGGAGAAAAAGCAACATTAGGAAATGTCATATAACATTGTAAAAAAAATGGTCAAGTGGTGACGGTTACGTTACATGCGGTAAGAACGTTTACGGTTTAAAATATATATCCATTATACGCCGTATTTTTATTTTAAAATTTTTATTAGTAGTTACGAAAAGAATATAGAGAGAAGTAATATTGAGAAAATAATTTCTGTTCTATAAAATACAAAAATTGTTAAAGTTGTGTGTATATATTTATTACATTACTAGCGACTCACCCTCGCTTCTCTCGGGTTCGTCTATAGGTAGATTCACCATACAAACTTTCGTCCCCATTTTAACCCCTTAAGGGATGATTACCGGGATACAAACTGTTCTGTTTTTTCCAGTGTCTCAAAATCTTCTTATCAAATTTCATCTTAATCGGTTCAGTAATTACAGAGTTTAATTCCTACAAACAAAACAAACTTTACCTCTTTATAATATTACTTAGTATTATATATATTTTCATAATACTTTTTAAATAGATATTACAATTAATCATATAAAATATTTTTGTTTTGCTTATTGCCTAACAATTTGTTTGTATACGTAAGATAGTCTGATGTGATTCTCATCACGTATGCCGGCTATTTGCAGTCGCGCCGCGAAGATAAACGATATTTAATACATCTGATTCATTGTAGTATAATTCAAAGATAATTAGATACTAATAAACATTAAAACCAGGATATAATTTTCTGTTGTTTGTTTACTTTCTATATTTGTGTATAAGAAACTAGCCACTTACGCTTGCTTCGCTCTCCTCGAGTTCCCAACCAGGGGGGCTCAGAGGAAGTTTATTTTATATAACTTTAAATTATAATAAATAAAAATAATAAAAATAATGTTTATTATAATTAAAAAATATAAAGAGTAAATGTAAATATTTTTTATAATCCGGAGAGACTCAACGGACAAAAGGTTGGGAAACACTGCTCTAGTGCGTCCCTATGTATTTACAGTGTACTAAATTTCATCCAAACCTGTTCAGCCGTGTCAGCATAAAGACGTAACAAACATACACGTACATACACACATTCAAACTTTTATTCTTAAATCTAATTAAAATGTTTGAGGCCACTCTTAGAGTACCAAGTGCAAATTCCATACCATATATCGTATTCCTACCCGTGACCATGGCATTTATAGTTCAATGCCGAAATACCGGGAACTTACAAAAGTAAGTGATAAACATGGTAAATACCCCTTTACATCATAATAATATTGTTAGTGACCAAGATAGTTTGAAGTGGAAATTGATGTAAATGAGTAATTTTGAACTGTTAATTAAAGAAACTTGTACGTTAATTCGCTATTATGTAAATAAAGTAAAATATATTAAGTTAGACTTGTGCCTTGAAATTTAATATAAATATCTCGTGTCACGGTGGTTGTGGTCGCACTCCTGAGAAACGGCTCGACCGATTTTGATGTTTTTTTGTATATTTGGTAGGTGTGAGAATAGGTCGTAAAATATTTTTCACCATTCTAACCTCCTCCATTTTTTAATCGCAATTTCAGTATTTTTGTGTGAACAATATGCTATCAATACATATACTACTTTACAACATAAAGCTAAAGAGTTTTTTTTGTAGATTGAACGCGGGTGTAGCCGTGGGTTCTGCTAGTCTATACATATAATAAAATTGTAACTAAGTCGAATCTGTACATTAAATATTTTTTGGAAAATCTAATTGAAACTGACATTATTATCGATACAGAGTCCGAATCTATAGTTTTTAGAATTTTTGTCTGTCTGTCTGCCTGTCTGTTACCGCATCACGAGAAAACCACGGGACAGATTTGATAAAATTTGGTATGACGATAGCTATCCGGTTATCCGGGTCAACATATAGGATACTTTTTACCGCGGGAAGATATCTCATTTTTGAGGAAAATTACAAAAATTGCAACGAGTACACTAAAGTGTAAAACCTAAGAATTTGGTTTTTGGTAACCTGAACGCGGGCGGAGCCGCGGGCAATGCTAGTATTTAATAAAGTTATTTATGTCATTCCATACAATGTATGTTCTGAAACGTGAAGTCATAAAACGATTTCCGCCACAACATTCGCTTAAACGGTGAACGAAATCGTATTTGATGGATGCGGATAGAAAATATTCATAAAAGAGCTTATTATTAGACGTTCTATGAAAAAATATAAAACTTTCCACTAAAACGTAGTGATGAAACTTTGAAAAAGTAATAGAGAAATAACATAAAATACCACTCACATTAAGTTTTCAACAAATGACATTCGTATAAACATAAAATGTCATATATCTTCTAGGCACGGATGCGGCACGGAACAATCAGCTGATTGCCATTATACTAATCGATTTTATATGTGTTATTTACTAATTAAAATAGATATAAATAAATACAAAAATAATTATTTTGTTTTTGTAATATTCTCGTTATTTTCGTTGATTTATGAATAATATGGCTGTGACGGAATAATATGCTTTGATCAATAATTTTTGATTTAAATAAAATACAATCTCGTGAGACACAACCCCCGCCCCCAGACGTCGCCCGGCGACGCTGCTAGTGCACAAACCCACAATCCACAGCTAATGTTAACAAGACAGCTTACATATTTAATTCCGCATTATACGAGAATCGCAAACATTACGATATTGCGTACATGAGCCTAGCTATTTACATTTCCATAATAACTTGTAGCACTCGTCTACGCTTACACCATAAGGGCACGACACGACTACGATATATTTTTGTATCTATGATTACTTTCATTGCTCTTAATAAGATTTATCTGCAAACATAGCAAATTATGCTCAATATAATAATACCTAATAAAAATATTTTTTAAATTAACCGTGTAGTATAAATAAATATGTTGGGACATTAACACAGCACCATCTAGTTCCATGGTAAGCTACGAGGCTTGTGTTATGAATACCAGATAGTTGATACACTACACATATATAACTTTAAATATATAATTTTAATTATATATTTAAATATAATATATACACACATATATATATATATATATATATATATATATATATATACACTGCCGACAGAAAGTTTCCGGACAAGATGAAAATTTATCAAAACAATTATTAAAAGTAAAAAAAATCAAGTTAACACAAGTTTTATTTTAAAAATATTAAAAGACAACATTCTACAATTAAAACCATCAACATTTTTTATCTCTTTCATTTTATACTGCTACACTTTCTTTTCATCAAAGAAACCACCTCTGACCGCCACTAATTTTTTAACTACACGGGGCATTCTTTTTATAAGTTTTTCTAACACACTTTTTGGTATATCATTCCAAGACGTTTGAAGAGCCTTCCAAAGATCATCCGAAGAAGTGGGATTCAATTTTCTAACTTTCCGATCCAGTTCATCCCACAATAATTCTATTGGATTTAGATCCGGAGATTGTGGGGGCCATTTCATTATTTCTAACTCACCACTATCTTCTTTATTTTTTAAATAGTTGAGACAAAGCTTAGATGTGTGCTTTGGGTCATTATCTTGCTGAAACACATACCCACGGCCAATTAGGCGCATCCCAGAAGGGTTAGCATGCGTTTTTAATATGTAATGGTAACCATTTCTGTCCAGGGTTCCTTTAATTCTGTAGAGATCCCCTACTCCGGCATATGAAAAATACCCCCACACCATCACGGAGCCACCTCCATGTTTAACAGTTGGAGTTATAGTATCGGGATGCATTTTTTCTGAAGATCCGCGACGAACATAAATTCTTCGCTTTTGCCCAAACATTTCGAACTTGGACTCATCAGTCCACAGGACTTGTTTCCAGTTTTCTACTGTCCAATCTTTATGTGCAAGGGCCCATTCTAGTCTTTTTTTTCTATTTCCGCGTCGCAAGAGTGGTTTCTTTGTAGAAATTCTGCCATTTAGACCAGCTTTTTGTAAGCGTTCCTTTACTACACTTACTGATTGATATCTGTTTATCATGACTTTTATTGAACCGCATTTGAATTTCCGGTGCTGTAAGCTTCCTATTCATTTTAGACATGATGATTAGGGACCTATCCTGTGCTTTAGAAGTTACACGGGGCCTCCCACTGCGTTTTCTGTCTTGATTTGAACCAGTTTTTTCGAAACGACTGATGGCATCTCCGACAGTAGAACGTGGTATTTTTAATTTTTTCGCAATATAACGTATAGTAAAACCTTCATTGTGAAGAGCAACAATAGCTGCACGTTGTTCTATATTTGTATTAGGCCGCCTTCCCATTTTCTTAAATAAATTAATAAAAAAAAAAATTATTTTGACTACAAGATTACTGGAAGTAATGCGACAAAACAAAAAAATGTACTTACTTTAAAAGTAATATAATTATATGGAAATAATAAAATCACTGCTAGAAATCGAAAAAATGCAAAAAATAATCCAATTTTTAAAAGAAACAGAAAAAAATATTCAAATACGTTCACTTCGTTGCATTCCAGTTGAGTACTGAATGTTACGGATGACGACTATATTTTTTTTTTTCACAAACAGTGCGCGGGGACAGGGAGGAAAGTCGAAGACACGATCGTACACGCTTTGTAAACTAACATGGCATTTTCGTTATAGATCAAGTTAACGTGTTTATGCATCATATTTCAATTAAAAAGTTAACAAGAAGCTTGTCCGGAAACTTTCTGTCGGTAGTGTATATATATGAATGCCCCTAGCGGGACACGAACCCGTGCCCGCTGGCACAGCAAGTAGGGTCACTACAAGCTGAGCCAAGCGTGTCGTCGCGTATAAGCACACCCTCATCCCACTCGACGCACAGTGCGCGTGCGACGCTGAAATAATTAGTACTCGATCTTCTATTTTATATCTCGTTATGAAGCGTATTAAGAGTATAGCTTCAGAAAATAATTTATTAGTAATAAAGGTTTATATGTGAATTATAAATTAATGACTTAACTATGTTGCTTCTTTAGCCATTAAACATTTTTTTATTCAATGTATTTAAAAGAGGCTTTTTCATTTAGATAATACTAGCGAAATTGGTGAAAAAAAGTGAAGTGAAGCTTACCACAATACGAGTATATTAGTGAAAACCGCATTCAAATCGGTTATGCTGTTTCTGAGATTAGCGCGCACAAACGCGCAGACGAACAGACAAAAATTCTAAAAATCATTGCTTTAGGTTCTATTGCGTAAATAAAAACCCCCCATGACAGTTTTTCTCAAATATCTTCCATGTACAGACAGCGATCAGTTATACTTTTGTTATATACATATATAGATTAATAAAAGTAATATATTATACGATTTTTCGTAAAACTACGGCTCTAGTATCTAAGAGTAGATCTATGCAATAAGATTACATAGTTTTACTTACATATAGATAGTTCAGTAAAAATGTATCAGCATACGAACTTACCTGAAAAAAGAAAATAATATATATTAATAATAATATTTTGATGCGAATTACTATTGTTTTCAATCCTTTTCAAATCTACCTGAAAATTATATTTACTCGTCCCATTAACGTTAACTGTATAACACTTCCAGGTAAATTTCTAAGAAATTAATAAAAATTCTAAAAAACCTATTGTTAACTGAGACGCCGGCGTGTCCGCGGTCGTGGAGGGATTAATCATTATTTTTTGTGTTTAATCCTCTGTATTAATTTTTATTAATATTTTTTCCTTTATTATCATTAAAAGTTTTACATATTTATTTTAATAACTATTATCATTAAAAATCTATCTAACGCAAAAAGATTTTTTCAAATTGGATTAGTAGTTGCTGAGATTAGTGCGTTCAAACAAACAAAGTCTGCCTCTATACCTAATATTAGTATTTATTTTATAGATTGTGTTTTATATTGCATTGATGCTAATCTCTATAATATACTGAAGCATCTGTTGGTAATAAAATTTGTATCTAAGATCATTAAACATGTATTTAATGGGAAAGACTTAAAAAATCTTTATTTCGAAAGCCTACCACTATTTAACTCTACTAGAGAAATATATGATAAACTCTATTATTTTAAGTTAGCAAAATTGAGTTTAGTAAGTAAACTAGTTATTAAAAATAAGTTTATTTTGACCTTAAGATAGGTCGTTCGTTTGGTTTTCATTTTGAGTTCATAGAAAAAAGAGTAATAAGGGTTCTGACGTTATCCTATGAGAAAGTAAACTAAAAAAGATATATTAATTAAAATATTAAGGTATACAACTTTGCTCCCGCCGTTTTTTTAAATATGGCGCTAGCGACAATTAAACGTTCAGTACATACATTATGGATGAGTTAAAATACTCTTTAGTATCTTGTGAACATAACCTGATAGCAACAGTAGTTGATTTGTGTTTACATCATATAGTTATTTTCGAATAAAAATGTCAACTTATGAGCCTAATTGTCGTCATTTGCGGGAAGTGTTAATTTATTTTTTTAATATTAAATAATCTGTGGCTGAGGCTCACCAAATGCTCTCAGACGCTTATGGTGAAGTTCCTATAACTAAAAGAACATGTTGTGAGTGGTTTCTATGCTTCAAGAGTAGTGATTTTTGCGTAGAAAACCGGCATAGTGATGGAAGATCAAAAGTTTTTGAAGATGAGGAATTAAAGCATTTGCTCAATGAAGACTCGTGTCAAAGTCAAGTGGAGCTGGAAACATCATTGCAAGTGAGCCAAAAAATGCCTAAACAATCTGAAAATGATCCAGAAGCAAGGATATTGGGTGCCATACGAGTTGAAGCTGGGAGATGTTGAACGACGTTACTGTATTTGTGAACTTCTGCTTGAAAGTCAAAAACGGAAACAATTTTTGCATCGCATTGTGACTGGTGACGAAAAATGGGTTTTTACTATAACCCCAAGCGCCGAAAATCATGGGGATATCCCAGCCAAGCTTCTGCGATTACGGCTAAACCGAATGTTCACGGCTTCAAGGTCATGCTCTGTGTTTGGTGGGACCAGCTCGGTATAATATATTATAAGCTGTTAAAACCATCTCAAACAATCACAGGAGATCTTTACCGAACGCAATTAATGCATTTCAGCCGAGTATTGAAAGAAAAACGACGGCAATCCTTTGAAAGACATGATAAAGTAATTTTGCAACATGACAATGCTCGGCCTCGTGTTGTAAAAGTTGTCAAAACATACTTAGAAAAGTTGAAATAGGAAGTCTTACCCCACCCGCCGTATTCTCCAGACGTTTTTCCCTCTGACAATCACCTATTCCGATGCATGGCACACGGCCTGACGGACTAGTACTTTCAGTCTTATGAAGAAGTCCAAAATTGGATCGATTCATGGATCGCTTCAAAAGATGACCAATTTTTTTCAACACGGGATCCGATTGTTGCCAGAAAAGTAGGCAAAAGTAGTGGAAAACAATGGATGATACTTTGAAACATAAATGTATAATCAGTTTTTTTACAATAAAGTTTTGAATTTTGAAAAAAAACGGCGGAAGCAAAGTTGTATACCTAATATGAGAATTGAACTCGCGACCGTCAGGGAGGAGATGAATGCACAAATCTATTAGTTTAAAGCTTCTAACTATAGTTTTATATATAGCTTCTTCGGAAACTTTATTCTTCATGCTTAGTATAAGAGCTAGATGAAATAATCAAACCACGATAAGTAGTTTTTTTTGGAATATTTTTTATCATCGTGAGCGAATCTGTATGTCTGAGAGGACCTAGCGAGTTCTCGAAAGACATGTAAAGCCCGCCAACCCGCACTTGGCCAGCTATGACATGATTTCCCTCGTATTGAAGGGAGGCCTGTGCCCAGCAGTGGGACGTTAAAAATGACTATACATCTATACGTATATAGTACAACTATATATAAAGAATATTATAATACTTTCTTAGATTTAAAATATAAGGAATATTTTATTGCACAGATAAATCTCCTCTTCTAATGGCCATCTCTTCAAAATTACTTAATTGATTACGCACGGCATGCACGTACAATAGTATACACGCGTATATTTATCAACAATTATTGTTATCCACTTACTACTGCCAAATAATATTTTTTTAATATTTATAATAATTGACTGAGTTACACGTAACGGCCTTGTAGAAAGGTGAACAGCCGGCAGATTGAACGTGGAAGTATTTGAAACAATAACACAACGGCTCGCGATGGTTTATTTTTAAGTAATGTCTGTTCTGAAAAATTTGATATATTATATATGTATATAACGCGAGTGGGCGCTCTATTTTCTTCCACTTGTACGCGTGAGAAGTGAAATTTTATGAAATTGTTGTGTCTGGATAGTTTCGTTGGTCGAGTTTTTGTGAAATCTTTGTTCAATGTTTGACGCCTCTTCTTAATGTGTTAGCGATAAAATACTTGGCGAAAACGAAAAAAATAAATATATCAGTTTTTGATTCCATTACACATTTTTGTTTCCTCAATTGGCTGTAGAATGTTTAGTACTATAAAAAAGGTTAGCTTTTACTTCCGTTCTACATTTCCGTTTCCCAGAAACCTGGCAAGTGACTGACTGATTTAATTTGAATTTAAATGATAATTAGATTTTGTACGTCGAGTATGAACAGTGGTTAAACGTCGGACCTAAGTATCGGTCACTGCTACTGCAGGTGCACTGCTTTGTGCTTTACAATTGGGTATGAGAAAGAGATAAGAGTGGTACTAATAAGTGAAGTGTAAGGGCCGATCCACACGATAGTGCCGATCACTGTCTGTTCTCGGTTCGATATCGGTCTGGTAAAGTTTTTTTTTATACAAGAACCGTTGCTGGAGTGCGATTCGACCGGAACTTGACTCTTACTAATAGTGTGAATGCACTCATTGTTTCTTGCATAACAATACTTTACCAAACCGATATCGGATCGAGAGTGAGCCGTGATCGGCACTATAGTGTGGATCGGTCCTAAATGTACATTGAAAGTTGTCGAAGTTACACCTAATTTCTATGCATATAAGAATTTCGATGATGACTACAAATGTTACAATACAGAGTTATCTTATCGATGAACTCGCACTCCTTTATTGGCTCCATACATTTCTGCAGATAGCCTATTTCCGATATTGCATACATTGATATGTAGATAAAATTATTGTATTAACAAAAAAACAGGTTTTAATAAAACTTTCGCGCTTAATTTTCTTTAAATAAAATGGTAAATTTATTTTGTATATTATTTTTTTAAATTATAAAAGCTCTTACTGTTGGTACAACTAGGTGTCACTATGGGAAGTGAGACAGCTATTGTTGTTTTCGGTAGAGGGTCTTATTATCGATAGTAGACGAAGAAATGATGATGATGGTTCTTGTACAGTTGAGATATTTAGAATTTCTACCAAAAAACTAAACAATTAATAATCTACATAATTAATAGTGTAAATCTATAAAGAATATTTAATTTTTCCAAATATTACGCAATTTATCTACATACAGGTCTTGATAACCCTACGCCTTGATGTGGATCACAACTAAAAAATAACAAGGAAGATATATAAAACTCAAATCAGACTTTCTCACAGATGATAAACAAACTAACGTAAATGCATTATCACTGAATCGTTTACGTAACTCTGGTGATAAGAGGGCGTTGACCCCGCCGTCGGCGCCAAAATCACGATTCAGATAACGTTTTAGAACAAACGCAAAAAATATATATTTTTTGTAAAGTTTGTTAAAGCTAAATACTCAGACACAGACACAGACAGATAGCAGTGGTAGCCCAGTGGTAACGCGCTCGCTTGGGAAATCGAGTGATGTGAGTTCAAATCCCGAGTCTCGCACCTCTGATATTTTCATGTGCGAATCATTTCCAACATGATATTACTACTTGTCTTAACGGTGAAGGTAAACATCGTGAGGAAACCTGCATGTCTGAGAGAACCTAGCAAGTTTTCAAAAGATATGTGAAGTCCGCCAACCCGCACTTGGCCAGCGTGGTGGACTATTGCCTGATTCCCCTCGTACTGAAGGGAGGCCCGTGCCCAGCAGTGGGACGTTAAAAAGGGCTGAATACATACTCAGACACATTATTTACATATTTTACTACAAATCATATTAATCAACTTGATATTTAACAAAATAATAATTGAATGTTTATGTTTCATATCGATGATAAAATCGAATAAATACATAGTATAATTTGAGAAATCACGATATATGTATACATATACGTTACAAGATTACGGCCAGCCTCTACAGCTGAAGCTATTGCAATATTCTGTTTTTTCGTCTGATTTGATGTTCTTGTGTTTGTGATTTTTATAACTATAAGAAGAAGTAGAGCTGTGTGTCTGTGAACACGCGGTGTGATCTATAATATGTTTCAAATAACTAAATTACATAATTTCATTTAAATATAGCAGACACTCCCATTAATATTGGCAGCCGTGACCGAATTTGGTTATAAATATATTATTAAAGCGCTGTGAGTCACTTCATGTTTTTTTTCCGAGTTATACTGGACAGTCATTTATTACGTATTTTAATTTGAAAAGCAAGCAATATTGTGTTAGGATTACTAATTTATATACCGAATTTATACTCTGTGTTCATAAAATGTATTTTCTGAATGTCAGTTGACACTTGTCAATATTTTAAAAAAGTAGGTCAACCCTACTTTTCGTTATGAACTTCGTTAGAATATTTAGTTTAGTTTTGCTTCATATTTGGTGGAAAGCAGTACAATATATACATTAATTACGAGAATAACGACGTTTTATTGGCCATCCCGTCAATTGGCAGTAGCATGCCATTGGTTGCGGGTTCAATCCCGGTTTGCACCTTTAATAATTTCTGACGTGCAACATTTTTCAACATGTACCTACATGTTCAATACAATAAAATGATGATTATCCAATCATCATAATACTTTCTTAAATTTACACGAATATTTAACATTTTAAATAACACCATTTTTTTGGATTTTATCGCGGATTTATTTTGATTTTTTGTTCCCGACGGTTCGAATGCTTTACAGCAATCGTGGTCATGGAAGAGACTAAGGTTTTAGACATCTAAACGGTAATTATATAGTTGTTACAGACAGGTAATCATCATGAGAAAACCTGCATGTCTAAAAGAACCTAACTAATTTTTGATAGTCATGTGAAGCTCACCAACCTGCACTTGGTTCAGCGTGGTATCCTGATCTCCTTCGCAATCTACAACGCGAATGAGTGCAGAGGGAAGTATTATTATTATAAAACGACCCTATAGATTGAAATCATGTCGCAACATCAGCTCGTAGCGAGGGGGCGTCTCTGCCACGCGCTTTACGTGTAACACCGCAACGTATGTAAATATCTGGTCCAGGACCGCTTTACAAATAGGTCGGGACCAACAATAGAGTATTGTACATATTGTTTGTTTGAAGTGTACTATTTACGAGTTTAAGTACCTATTACGTAATCATTGTTTGAATTATACTCGATATAGTATAGCTCTATGCTAATTTCTTTCCATAGGCAGAAAAGAGCCTTTGTCACGGTGTTAGATAGAGATCAATAATTTGCTTTGGACAGGCACTGAACCTACGATATTTAATCCGTAAATTTATTTTAACTTTCTGTCTACATAGTTATAAGGTTAAGATTGAACCAGTTAAAAATTATATATTTTTTTTTACAAAACAATATATTACATAGACAAATTGTCTTGAAAGTTTAACGACTGAAACATCTTCGTATTTTTAACAAAGTGTTCATTGTGTTTTGTTTTTGTTACTTTTACTTGACAAGTTTAAGCGAAGAAAGTGGTCTTTGATGGATCGGAGGGTTAGTGTTACAGGTCGGGGATGGGGCCACGCCACGGGCGGAGGCGATTTTAGAGCCCTATTTGCCCCACTGATTAAGCGCACTTCAATCTACACTTATATTGTTACCCGACTGCGGCTAAGCCTAAAGGAAGGTTATGTGTTTGACCTGTATGTAAGTATGTATTTTATTTAGAGGGTTTTTTATTAAAAGAGTTTGTACGTATGTTGTAAACTTTAAAACTACTGGTCTGATTGTAAAAAATCTTTTACTAATGAAAAATTAAATTATCTATGAGTTACATGGGTTACTTTTAATTTCAACATTACAAGACGTAGCTTCTGTAGGATATGTTTTAAGGAAAAGTTACTGAAGCATGCAAGAGAGGGTCGCTGGTATAGTACGTTTAGTACTCAACTGAATAACTTATCTGGGGTTCATTTCCCGAATGAGGTAATTGTTTATATTCACACAACTATGTAGATAATCTCGTAATTTATAAACTCGATAACTCGATAAACTCGTAATTTAAGAGATTGCAGTTGAGATTTACAATATACATATCTATAACTTATGCATTATGAGGCATGCGAGCTATATAACATATTATATAGAAATTATTTTAATAACCGCACGAATATTAGTTTTAAGGGAATTTGAAAAATAAAATACTAAAAAGAAAAAATATGTCACTAAAGATATTTAATATATTTTTTTAAATTTTTTTTTTTTGTATAACTGATTAATTTAATATTATTACTTATAAAGTAAATGTACACTAAAAATTGTATTACTTAACGCACACTTAAAAGCACATATAACACATGGGTTGACTAAGCCCTTTTTTGTATTTTTATTGCTTGAATCATTTAGTGCAATAAAGAATACAATATAATTTATGAATTACTAAACCCGCTTCGCTTATGCACTGTGTGCCACCCCGTGTGTATGCGCAGGCGCATACACCCCGTAACCCAACACCGAGAGAAGCCAGACGCCTGCGCCTGTCCACGTTAGCGTGGTCGAGGGAAAGTGACAGGTGATAGAATCTAGTCGCATTTTTATCTCAACTATTTTTAAGTCTTGTCTAGGTCTTACGTTACACTCGACAATGTAATAGCGATTACAAAACTTGTAATGTCTTTTAAAAGAATTTCTTGTACAAACAAACACAGAAATATATTATATATTTTGCTGGGAGAGCGTTACTTAATAAATGTTATAACAAACATATATTTTCAGTATTCGATGGATATTTACTCTTTAACCTCTTCTATTATCATTATTATATACTAGCTACACACCCTGGCTTCGCTCGGGTTCGTCCCTAGCTTGATTCTCCGTATACACTTTCATCCACATTTTCAGTCCCTTAAGGGATGATTTCCGGGATAAAAAGGATTCTATGTCTTTCCCAAACTCTCAAACTATCTTCTTACTAAATTCCATCTAAATCGATTTAGTAAATTCAGAGATTACTCCCTACAACGTCACAAACTCACAAACTTTACCGTTTTATTATTAGTATGGATTAATGAAACATTCACATTACACGCTCATTGGTTTTACGCATTATGTTTAACCTGACAACAGTCAATTGTAAACAAAATCTTAGATCGTAAATGTTTTGCTTGGGAAACCCAGTGTCATAACAAGGAGAAAATAGAGAGATGTGCAATGTGTATTGTATACTATATTCAACTAAATAATAAAGATAAGCCTTTTAGATTTCCTGGGCGAGGGCCAACATGTAAAGTTCAGGGGATGAGTATATAGTCGACCATAATGGCGAAATTCGGACTGTCGGACTTCTCAGACAGGACTCAATTGCAATGATTGCCTTATTTAAAAAAAACAAATAGGTTCAGCTAAATTTTAATTAAAAAAAAATTAAGATAGCTTTATAATCGTTAGAAACACCCCGTGGCCAACATATAAATACGCATACAAAGTAGCATTAAAACCGGTCATCCACAATCTAGATCAATATTTGGACTTGAAACAAATAACATATTTTGGTCAAAAACAAATAATATTTCCTACAAATATGAGCACTGTTGGCTTCCACATTGGTCGTAGAATAGAATCAATCACATGAGTCGCCGCGGGCGATATCACGCCTGACATATTGCGTGCCCTCTGACTGCAATTAACATAGCCTTCACCAAGATGCTATCAATAATGCAGCTCCCAGACGTTAGTTGTCGTGCGTTGTACATTGACGGTTTGTTGGCTGTAGTTTGAGTTAAATATAGACGTAACTGATTTTAAAAATTTGCGTTTACACGTAAAAAAAAATTACTTATTAGTCGGGGAGGTTTTCGAGTTTTCATGCAGTTTTCTTTTGCTATTCCACGCAAAATATGGTCGGTAATTTGCACGCTCGGGAATAAGCATCGTGGTCAAGCGGCCAAGGTGCAAGATCAACAATCACGGGTGTCCAGGTTCGAATCTCGGTCGCATACAAAGTTTTTACTTTTATTTTTTTTTAATATTTATTCAAGTTTTTTTAGGTTTTTTTTAAAAAAAGACGCAAGATTGACAATCATAGGTGTCCGGGTTCGAATCCCGGTTGGATACAAAGGTATAATTTATTTTTGTTTTTTTTTTGTATTTATTCAAATTTTTTGTTTTTTTAAAGAAAATTGTACTTTTTAACTAAAAACTCCAAGCTAAGCTCGGTGGCCCAGGTACTAAAAATAAATTTGTATAAATCACACAAAGTTTCACATTCTATGGAACTTAGAACAATAAGTTTTAAGGTTTTCACGATCAGAAGCAAATAGACGAATCATAATAATTTTCAAAAGGCAGTGGATGAAGTGAACGCCTATTTTATCGGAAACAGGCATCTATCGAGTTATCACTTGGACTGGTAATTGATTATATGTGCGTATGTCCATCATTGCAAATGTTAAATGTAAACAGGTTATGGTCGGATGAGTGACGGCGGGTATCCTGGAAGCTGTGAATGTGAAGATGCCTTTACTGGTTTGAGCTTTTTAGCACGCTTTTTTTCGTTTTTCGGCCCAGATCAATATGATTTATTGCATATTGTTAGGAATAAATGCCAGAGAGTATATATTACTCATTTTACTTTAACCTGCTACAACTGTTTGTCTTGTGCGATATTGTCTATTATTTGGTTAAAAGTGAGACGACCAATTTTTAGTATTTAAAATTGGTTTTAATTTAATATTACTATTGCTATCAGAAATTTTTAGAGCTTAATTCGCCAAATGAACGTTGTAAGTTTAAATATAAATAAAAATTGGAGGAGTTAGCGGTAAGCGAAAGTGAAAGGTTGATGTATTAATAGAAGATAAGAGGAGGTATTTTTAGTCCTACATTTAAGAACCTTTCAACAGTATTTATCATCTGTTAATTTACCTTATATTATTTTACAATTGACTTCTCTTACTAATATAATGATTATTCATTTTAACGCTTAGCATAGATTTCTCAGAGATGAGATATTTTCCCGCAGTAATAAGTATCCTATGTATAATCCTACCCGGATAACCAGCTATCATCATACCAAATTTCCTAAAAATCTGTCCAGTGGTTGTGCCGTCATGCGTTCCTAGACAGATAGACAGACAAAAATTCTAAAAACTATAGATTTAACCTCTGTATCTATAATAATGCCTATTCCAATAAGACTTTCCAAAAAATATTGATTGTACAGGTTCGATCAGTTAGAATTTTATTATATGTATAGATAGATATAACTTTTAAGATGTTTAAAATCATCCTGATATCTTTTTAAGGACACGTAAACTTATATTTCGGCTTATTACGTTTGTACACAATTTTTTAAAATTAAAAATTAAATTTTCCATCTAGAAGCCCTTTGTACCCATTATCAGGTGCCTCACACTTCAAAATGGTACAGCAGTTAAATAAACTGCTTACGGGTTAACACAAACAGAGATAAGCTCAAAATTTCAGTGTTAAGCTACTGCTGCGTGTATACGCTTTGTTAACGACAGTCGAATTACGGTCGACCCTTTGTATTCATGAGGTGTTGATTAAAACAGAGTAGCTTTAGGGTAATTGGGGTAATGTCGGATTTAAATTATAACTGGCGGCCCTCAAATTATTTGCAATATTTACATTTGATCATCTTCGAAAAATATATAATACTCGTACTAGCAGAATTCGCGGCTTCGCTCGCGCTAAAACTACAATAATATCTCTAAAAAGGGAGGTTTCATACAAACTATTACATATAATCTATTTTACCTCTTTATAGGATGAATTTCGAAAAATGCTTAAACACGTATTTATTAATTTGTACTGAAGAGTATTAATACCAAGTTTCAAGTAATTCTGATCATAAATATTTTTTTTGGTTTGTATTATAACGTGTTCTTCCGTGAGATTAAAATAATCTCTAAAAAAGTAGCCTGTGTCACTCTCCAGCCCTACAACTATCTCCACACAAAAAATCACGGCAAACCGTCACTCTGTTTCGACGTGAAAGAAGGACAAACAAACACAATTTCACATTTATAATATTAATATGGATGGAACTGTATATTATAGTAAAAATAGTTTTGAAAATCATGTTTATTCTTGGAATTTTCTAAGATATTTTTTTTAGTATAATATGCAATTTTTTATAATATATAGCCACTTACGAGTTCCAGCGTTTAAGTCCCGTAGTGTATTTATTATATAATTATGGAACACGAAAATTTAAAAAGTTATAATAAAGCCTCTTTTAATTATTTAATACATTTAAAGAAAATAATAATTATGTATAGTCTGTATAATACTAAATAATGGATACAAAAACTCTGCGCGTACATTGCTCTACACTCGACCGTAAAGCGTACGGAGTGATAATAAAATATTCAATTTCATTTTAAGTAATTTCAGTGAGTTCAGTGACTTTCGTTGGAACATATTTTATAACACGAGAGAAATACTTTGCTACGGCGAATTTGCGTATTTTGTTTTGTAAATGAGAAATTTAAACTTGGTAGAATCTGCTTCGTTTTACGAAAACTTTCCCATTTGCAAAAGCTCTAAACATTCAGTTATAATTTAGATATTCAAAATGTATTTTTTTAGCATAATTTTTTTTTTATGGGACTAAGGGGGCAAACGGGCAGGAGGCTCACCTGATGAAAAGTGATCACCGTCGCCCATGGACATCTGCAATACCGCAGGGCTTGCAGACGCGTTGCCGGCCTTTAAGAAAGGAATACGCTCTCTTCTTGAAGGTGGTCAGGTCGTAGCGGTTCGGAAAGACCGCCGGCGATAGCTGGTTCCACAGAGTGGTTGTGCGGGGCAGAAAATGCCTTAAAAATCGCACTGTTGTGGAACGCTGGACATCGAGATGGTGTGGATGGAATTTACTATTTTGGCGCGATGTCCGATGGTGAAATTCAGCAGCCGGGATCAGTCCGAACAATTCCTCGGAACACTCCCCGTGATAGATGCGGTAGAAGATGCAGAGTGATCCAACATCTCTACGCAGAGCTAAAGGATCAAGCCGATCGGAGAGAGCTTGATCGTCGATAACTCGAATCGCCCTACGTTGAATGCGGTCAAATGGAAGTAGCTGGTACTGGGGAGCTCCCGCCCAAAGATGAGAACAGTACTCCATGTGGGGCCGAATTTGCGCCTTATAAAGAATAAGACGCTGACGCGACGTGAAGTGCTGTCTCGCCTTGCTGAGCACACCAAGCTTCTTTGAGGCCAGTTTGGCCTTACCTTCCAATTGACCACGGAACTGGACGTTGCTCGAGATGTCGACGCCAAGTATTCCGATACTGGCTGTGGGAGACAGAGGAGTGTCCTCAAATTGAGGAGCTACGATAAATGGCGACTTTTTAGCGGTTAACGCGCAAACTTGTGTCTTTTTGGGGTTGAATTGGACTAAGTTTAGTCGACCCCAATCCGAGACTTTGGTTAACAGAGATTCGACTTCAGACACAAGTTTGTTCCGGCTCTCGTCGACGTATTCCCGAGAAATATTAGCGCGGCCAGTGTACAGCGCATCCACAGTGCTATCGTCTGCATAGCAATGAATGTTGCTAATTTGCAACATGTCATTGATATGCAGAAGGAACAGAGTAGGAGACAGTACACAGCCTTGTGGAACACCAGCATTGACATATTTAGGATCAGAGACAGCACCGTCGACAACGACCTTAATGCTCCGATCTGCCAAAAAGCTGGAGATCCAGTTGCAAAATTTCTCGGGGAGCCCATAGGAAGGTAGCTTCGAAAGAAGCGCTTTGTGCCATACCCGATCAAAGGCCTTCGCTATGTCCGGACTGGCTGCAAGCGCCTCCCCCTTGGTCTCAACTGCTTCTGCCCATCTATGTGTCAGGTAAATTAGAAGATCACCGGCTGAGCGACCTCGACGGAAGCCGTACTGGCGGTCGCTAATTAGCCGGTGCTCTTCTAGGTACCGCAGGAGCTGGCAGTTGATAATGGACTCCATTATCTTAGAGAACAAGGAGGTAATGGCTATAGGCCTGTAATTGGACGGATCCGAGCGGTTGCCCTTTTTTGGGATCGGGTGCACTAAAGCGGCCTTCCAGGATTTCGGGACTACGCCTGATGAATAGGAGGACCGGAAAAGACGCGTTAAGACCGGTGCCAACTCCGGAGCACATGTCTTCAACACGATCGGAGGGATGCCATCGGGCCCACTCGACTTATGAATGTCCAAGGAAAGAAGTGCTTTGCGAACTGCACTTTGCCGGAACTGAACTTCCGGCATCGCAGTATCACACCGCGGGATTATCGGTGGTGAGTTTCCTTGGTCATTCAGAGTCGAATTGGACGCGAAGAGAGTGCCCAGTAGTTCGGCTTTCTCCTTCGCGGTATGAGCCAGCGAGTCATTCTCCGTGTGCAGAGGTGGAAAAGAAGGCTTACAGAAATTCCCTAAAACAGCTTTGGAGAGAGACCAAAACGCACGTGTTCCCGAAGGGAGATGCCCCAATCTCTCGCCAATTCTGCCGATGTGCTTCGACTTCGCATTAGCAATACTACTTTTGAAGGACCTGGAGGCAAAGTTATACTCCTTTTTAAAGGCGCTAGTATTTACATCACTAGACGCCGACGCGACAGCCCAGGCTTGGTAGCATTCCAGCTTTCGGCGAGATGCCATCTTGCAGGAATGACCAAACCAAGGCAAATAAATAAATATGTCGGTATATTAACACACAGCACCATCTATTCCATGGTAAGCTACAAGGCTTATGTTATGGATACCAGATAGTTGATACACTACACATATATAACTTTAAATACTTACATATTATAAATATAAACACACATTACTGGAGTACAAACATTCGTGCTCATCTCACAAATGAAAGCCCCCAGCGGGACTCGAACCGATGATCGCTGGCACAGTAAGTAAGGTCACTACAAACTGAGCCAAATGTGTCGTCAAAACCAAAATATTTTCATTTTCATCATCGTATATCGTGTTGAATCAAATAAGAGTGAATTTATTGTATTACTTTTTATTAGATAAACCTTTATATTTGAATTATTAAAAAAAGCTACCTGCCCTCACTTTATTTAGGCGTTCTCCAGGACTCATTAACATTTTGTATACCTCATGGGTGTCACTTATACCAAGATACTAACTAAGATATCATCTGTTCAGTACAAAGCTTTAATCTGCTACTGAGTGGAGAAAGTCCAAAACAATAAACAAAAATAATAACAAAGATCACAACAAATAAGGATTATAAAATTAAAAATAAAGCTTTTTAAAAGTGGTGTAAAGCTCCCTACAGTTCGGTGAGCCTTTCGTGATGGCGTGTTTGTAACATTTTGTCTTATTTCTGACCAAAAATCGATACCAGCTTTAATCTTTTCCAAAACAATTACCATTAATTTCGAGAAGTTCCCGTGTAACGTGTCTGTAGAGCGACTTGAAGATGTATTTAACGTCAAATTTTCTGCTAAATTCAAACGCGGCGTGAAAACAAGCGGCGGGATGCTGCGCACTGTGATTACGCGAGATGAAGTTATCAAATTTTAAACCGAAATTATCGGTTTCTGTACTTTCGCCTTCACTATATTTACATTCCAGGATGTATAATTTGATCAGCGGGTTTTGTTATTTTACTGGTAGGTGTTTGTTGTAAGTATCCGTAGAATTAGCTTTTCTCTATGTAAAGATGAACTTAATAGAAATAAGTATTACGCATCTATATATAAAATGGGTTAATTCTATATATATATATATATATATATATATATATATATATATATAAATCTCTGACAGTGTTCTCGACTAAATAGAAAGAAGGAATACAATGGTCATGGCAACAGTCCCCCAAAAAAGAGCGCAAGGAATATATAGACTCATATATTGCAATAAAAATATGCAAACTGAGCGCTGCTTTATGGTCCTTATCTTTCAAACCCTATTATCAAGTGGAGCATCGCATCGAATTAACATAATTATGTTTGCTTAGGATTTTATAAATTATTATCTATACCATACATTTTTATTAAAAAAAAAAGAAAAGTTGTTTATGAAAGATACTTGCGCGGTGGTGGTCCTGTTTCTTTATATCTATCCTTTTTTAGTTTATGACATTACTAGCAACTTAATTATAGTCTATCTATGTAATATATTTCATCGAAATCAGTTCAGCCGTTTCGTTGTGAAGGATGAACAAAAATATACAGTACACAAATTTTGTGTATATAATTTTGTGTACCTCGGTTCTCTGGTTAAAATCAAATTTTTATTGATATACAAGCGACTCGCCCTCGCTCCGCTCGCGTACGTTCCTACTTACGTTTTGAGGTTTGGTACAGATTTCTCAGAGATGAGATATTTTCCCGCAGTAAAAAGTATCCTATATGTTGACCCGAATCACCAGCTATCATCATACCAAATTTCATCAAAATCCCTCTAGTGGTTTTTCCGTGATGCACTCATAGACAGACAGGCAAAAATTTTAAATCATAGATTCGGCTTCTGTATCGATAATAATGTCTATTTCAATAAGATTTTCCAAAAAATATTTAATGGACAGATTCAGTTTAGTTACAATTTTATTATATGTATAGACATAAAACAAATTAAACGTACAAATCCTGCTACAGCTCGGTAGACGGTATGTAAAGAACAAACAACAGCATTAGAAATATGCCGCACTATATTAGATAGTTGTTTAACTAGGATTGTTTATTTTATCAATTATTATAACGCGAGGGCGACTCTCCGCTCGCTCTATCTTTTTAAATTACATGTGTTCCGATTATCGTTATCTTATTTTATTTTGATATTAATAATATTTACGTTGCAATAGAAAATGTTTGGTCATTCTAAATATTAATTATTATTTATTTGTACTACATTTTTGATAATTAGATTAAATATCGAAAGTTTATCTTATTATATTATAATTAATAAGATAGTGATATGTTATCTTTTGCTTAAATGGAACATTGGATTCACGTCATATTTTAACATTTTTGCAAGTACACTTTATTGTTTATTCTTTATTGTTTATATTCATGTTAGAAGTTATATCTACACTAATATTATAAAGAGGAGAGGTTTGTTTGTTTCTTTGTTTGTACCGAATAAGCCCCGAAACTATTGGACCAATTTTAACTATTTTTTCACCAATAGAAAGCTAAATTATCAGGAAGTGACTTGGGCTATAATTTATTTAAAAAAAATATAAACTTTTTAAGTGGGAAAAATATACGGTTACCGTGGGATAGGTTTGTTTTTGTCTTCCTAGAGGCAAACCCGAGCGAAGCGAGAGTGAGCTGCTAGTATAAAAATATAACTACTTACTGGGAATTACGAGCACTAGTTTCTTATAGTGATGTAATAACTTTTTTTAAGTTGCATAGGAAGATTTGTTTATGTATGTTTTAATTTAATACAAATCGATGGTCGAACATGCAATACACCTCGTATCCTAAATATCGATTAATCGGTATTTAAGCCGCACGGTAACGGCCGGCTCGTAAACCAACTGCATTGATCTCGATTCTTTTTGGACGGCGCTCCAGCTAGCGAGGTATGGACACGCCTTTAGCTAAAAATTACCGAATTCTACGTGACATATATGTATGTGTATAATGCTTACTATTAACTATTTTTTTGAAGTGGAAACTTCTAGGCAAACTCAGAGGGCCGATAGATGTCAAACCAGATAAGTGTAAAAAGTTTTAATTTAATATAAAACAATTAATTTGAATGACCAAAAATAAGAACTTTTTGTTTATAGTTTTAAATTTTCACATCTGTTGGAAGTCCTCATGACTGCTTTTTACAGCAATCATGGTCACGGGAGAGACTAGGGTTATAGACGTCTCAAACACATACTTGTTACAGACAGTGCCTCCCCACAATTTTACAAAAATGATTTCAAAAATTCAAAAAATGGCAATAAAGTACTTTACAACGTACCAAATTGTATGTCCAAGTACATACATACAAAGTTTTTTTAAATAATTTTTCTTATTATCCAAAAAAATATCTTTTTCAGACTAAGCAATAGTATAACAGTAAAATGTTATAATCACGTCGTATCCACACTATCCTTTAAGCGGAAGTGTGTTAAAACACGACATAAGAACTATTCATATTTATTATCCAGTGAGGGGGTGAATTATGTTGTAAAAGCGCCATAAGTCCTGGCTGCTGCGTCCAGGGCGGCGCGGCGTGGTCGGTGGTCGACGGTACGATGTTTGTCCTGAATTATATCGCAGTGGGAGGATAGGCAATTAAAATATTGGATTACACGATTTAGCTATTCTAAGCTAATGGTTGTCTGTTCCTAAATTCCTAATATTTAATAAAACAAATACTAAATGTTAAGTGAAACTTGTACAATATATTAGTGAAAACTGCACCAAAATCGGTTAAGGCGTTTCTGAGATTAGCGCGCACAAACGCACAAACAAACGGACAAAAAGTATAAAATCTATTGTTTTGGATTCGATACCATTATTAAAGACCCCCAATAATAGTTTTTCTCAAATATTTTTCATCTACAGACAACGATCAGTTACCATATTATTATATGCATAGATATGGGAGCACACAGAAATCACATCTGTTGACAATTTGTTATGGCTCATAAGTGAGTGATAATTTAGTGAAAGGTTGCTTGAGAGAACTTCTATAGATTATTATAGACATGATAGAAGACGTAGAAAAATATATATAGTTTAGAAGAGACTGACATTTTGTTTTCTACAACATTTTCCATATATTTTATTGAAGTTATTATACCATTTAAAAATTAAGCAAAGTCATATGTTGCTACTTGTTTTAGTACAATTTATCTCTGTCCAGACGATCGCCCAAAAACTCACATTTAACATTCAGTGTTTACTCAGGCCGGGCCGCGATTCTAATCTGCGTTTCGACGGACATGCAAATTTTTATTATACGTATTATTATAAGAACACCGCTCCCAGTCATAATTTAGGAGCGATTTGTAAACGATAAAAAATACTTATAAACTTCCAAATTTGCTTTACGTGTAGTTATTATTTATCCTTTTACACTTTAACATATTGTAGGTATTATAAAAGATACCACTGAGCAGTGGTAGCCCAGTGAAGCGGGTTCAAATCCCGGGGTTCGTACCTCTGATATTTTCACGTGCGAATCATTTTCAACATGATTACAACTTATCTTACGGTAAAGGATAACATCGTGAAGAAACTTGCATGTCTGAGATAACCTAAGAAGTTATCGAAAGATATGTGAAGTCTGCCAACCCGCACTTACCCAGCGTGGTGGACTATAGCCTGATCCCCTTCATATTGATGCCTAGGCCCGTGTGACCTAGACCCAGCAGTGGGTTGTCAAAAAGGGCTGAATACTAAGTATTATAATATAGGCAGCCTTTTTCACCTAAATGAACATAATGGTCATACAGATATTTGACTTCGTTGTATAACTTCCTTAACACGCCGTCCTAACATTTTTTTTTATATTATTATAGTTTTATAGTCTATGTAATATGTACAAACAAACTTATTTTTGTCTATTTTATAACATTACTATGATCAAAAATCGTTATTTTTTTTAATATGATAATATGTATATTAAATTTATAATGAATAATATGAATATTAAATTCATAATATTAAAAGTTCTTGAGATATACAAAAACATATCACTGTAACAGGTTTGACTTTCCTTGAACACAATTTTCAATTTAAATATTTATAGAAACTACTAGCGATACGCCCTCGCTTCGTTTGGGTTTGTCCCTACTTACATTTTAATGTTTAGTATAGATTTCTTATAGATGAGACATTTTCCTGCAGTACAAATTATCCTATATGTTGACCCGGATAGCCAGCTATCATCGTACCTCATCAAGATCCTTCCAGTAGCTTTTACTTGATGCGGCAAACAGACAGACAGACAAAAATTCTAAAAACTATAGATTCGCCTCTGTATCGATAATAATGTCTATTCCAATAAAATTTTCCAAAAACATTTTATGTACAGATTCGGCTTAGTTACAATTTTATTATATATGTGTACATTTAACTATCTTATATTTTTAGAGCTTTATAGTGAATAGATATAGGGTGTTCTTTTCCATTAATTATTTGGCAATAACAGAGTAGTTAAGATCTCGATCAAGTATTATTTTTAGTAAACTGTAACATTTAAAGTACGAGGTCGTTAGCTCGTTCTAATGAGCGGGGCTTTGCGTACAGATAACGCGCGGGCCGCGGGCCGGTCTCCGAGATGTGGATAAGATCATATTATATGTATTTGAAGGAATGTAAATTTCAAGTATCTGTTTAAGATATATCTAGCTGTACTCTAACGAAAGTAGGTTATAATATTTTTAATATCAATGTAGCCTTCATCCAGATGTTCTATCAGCCAACGCAAGACCTAGAAAATTTTCCTGATATTTATGGCGAAATAATATATTATATTCTAATACACCTTAATATTTTTTTAGTCTGATATTTTATTTCATCAGATCGTATCGAATCCACAACAGGCTAACGTACGAAGCGTATTACGAAATGTGTCAGTCCGCGGGACGCACGTGGTGTACGTCAGCGCTGATAAGTCTCGCTACTGGACCAGAGATTGTGCGCTCCTGTACTCACTCAAGACTTAAGATATGATTTATTATCTAGAAAATTATTAAAAAAATATTTATTTTGTATTACAGTAGCATACAAACATACAGTTTGCTTTAAAAATAATCCAAGATTGCGATACGATAACGACAGTTTTTGTTAAAAGAGAAAACTTAGATTATAATAAATAAACTTATTTTTCAACTTAGAAGTAACACCGTACTACGTGGAACGTATTACTATATAACGAGTACATATCCTCATATATACTTATATATATATATATATGAATATAAGCTATACTTTGTATATAAAAGCAATTTTTTTTATTTCAGCACTCAGCGCGCTCACCGCACCTCACTCAGCCCGCGGTACCAACACTTGGAGTTTTAATCATCTTTCTTTGAAGCATCTCGAAAGGGAACAAGTGCGCAATTATGCGACCGGTTTGCGGGAAAATCAAAAGTGGTCGAACGACCTCCGAAATTGTGCTAAATTACTCGCCGGCTCTCAAAGTGTATCAATACGAACTTCGTATGTAACTAATATGAGAGATCACCTTCGAAACAAGACGCGTATTTGTTTACAGGTAAAGATATGTATTGTGTAAATAAGCATTGCTTCGAGGATTCTATATCTATACTATTTTAAAATACATTTTGGTAACAAATCATCTTCTATTACTTAAAATACATGTACTTTATCATACAAATTTTCTCAGTTATCGTATTAAATTGTTATCTTTTCTGCGAGCTATCCGTTTTATGGGCACCTACAAAGCCCGGATCACGCTTGTCGCACTAGAAATACAAACAGACAGAGCCACGGGAAGTACTTAGTGAAGCAACGTTCGAGTATACTTTAAATATAGTTAGCTATTATTCATCGTACGAGATAGCGCTATCGTCATTACAATTAGTCCGACAAATAACTTGCTTGTGCTACCACCGTAAGTTATGACAATCTCCGCATAAGTTATTGTTACATGTCTTTTACTTTATACTAACGTTGTTCTAAGTAAGTAATATTTATAGCTCTCTGAGACTTCTGTGAACTATCGTTGTGGAAAAGACAAATGAGTTAGTTGATGTTCAAGTTAAATGGTACGTGATAAATTTGAAATCATATTTTTGTCGTCGGTCATATTAATAGTCGGTTTTAAGTTTTAAAATTAAGTATCTGGGCTACCGAGCTTCGCTCGGAGTTTTTGGTCTAAAGTAAAAAAATTTTTAAACTAAAAATTTGAATAAATATTAAAAAAATTGAACGTTCGTTCGTATTCGTCTTACTTTACTTTATTATTATATCTATAAGAATTGCTCGTTTAAAGATATAAGATATATATGTTGGTTTTTAAGGTATATATGTTATGGGCCTCTGTGTACATATTTAAGATCTTTTTGTAAATATTGCCTGTAATAAATGATTAAATTAAAAAAATATGAATATCTCAGGGTTCTACGTCGGTATCGAAGTCGGTGCCTCGTTATTAATGCACTATAGAGATATTTTACTCGTCTTATTAAATAAAACGAAACACAGTGTTGGAATTAGTGACTATTTAATAATTTTGCATTTAATTTGTTTTAATTTACCTAATTATACGTTCTTCCTGTCTATATTGCAGGAAGAAAGCCTTAAAATTCCAGCGTACGTTTACATGTACAATTAAACTGTAATACCCTTACTGCTGGCAAACTGTGCCAATATAGTGTATATCTATATAGTCATATATACTAACACTCTAAAGAGGCAGAGTTTGTTTGTTTATTTGTTTGTTTGTTAGAACGCTCTAATCTCAGGAACTACTAATCCGGTTTGAAAAATTATTTTTGCATTAGATATCCCGTTTATTGAGAAAGGTTATAGACATATATATATTTTCATGCTACCCAATGGAGGAAGCAGAAATCATAAATGTCAACAAATCGGGCAGATTTCCATGCATTATTGTAAAACTGACGTTTACAATCAAACAAATTTAACGCGGCTGAAACCGAAGGACACAACTAGTTTTATTATACTGAGATAAAAAATAAGACATACAATATATATTTCGTTAGACATATTATACATATAGAGCAAGCGGCTTATTTACATTACGTTACCGTTAAACAGGTCGTGTGACAAAAACTTATACCATTCTTTAGATCGACTATCGCAACATTAGTAGGGTCGTAAAACCACTATTAATTATACATAAAGTCATATCGACACAAAGCGAACCGACAAACAGACAGACTGATAATTTTTATAGGTTATTTAGTTCCCAAACATGGCGATGGGTAATCAAAACGCTGGACATAAAAATTTTACTACTGCCTAATCTAAAATTTCGCTTGGATTTCGCTTAAGGGTTCATAAAGACGGCTATTCATGTCCGTTTAATTATATGATAGTTTGAAGTTATTAATGCCAGGTGTACATTTCGTTTTTTGTACGAATCGTCGGAAAAATATTTCGTGTTAACTAGAGTGTATCTGTATACTGTAGGTATATCTTCTATATACATATATAAAAATGAATCCCTATTTCCCTTGGTCACGCCATCACGCGTGAATGGCTGGACCGATTGAACTATTTTTTGTGTTTGTTATTGTCAGGAGAAGGTTCTTATGAAAGGAAAAATTTAAAAAATTGCTTGAAAAATTATAAAATTTAAGAATACTTAACAACCATATTAAAATTTATATGGCTAACGCTGGGTAGTAACTATTTACATATATTTAAAACGTACCTAGCGACGAACCCAAACGAAGCAAGCCGCTATTCCGTATAAAAATTTAAAACTCCATAACATAAGAGATGTGATCTCTATCTATTTTAACTATAGTGTTGTATAAAAAACATTTGTTTATGGACAATATTTATTTTGATATTGTTCGTAATACAAAAAAATAGCTTAGTGAAAATGAACGCGTGAGACAAATTTTCGGCAATAACTTTGATAGAGTTATTTCGAGTATTATATCCATAATATTATATTAGTTTAATTTGAAGGGCTTAAATGTTGGGTCGGTTCCTTTATAGTCGTCCTTAACTGAGGAAGATATAAAATATTTTACGAGTCCCGAATGAAGGATAATCGACATATTCAGAGCAGCAGTTATCGAGCAGTTCCCATCACCCGCCATTGCTGCCTCAAGTGACCGGCCCAATATTAATCTTTACTAATATTATAAATGGGAAAGTGTTTTTGTTTGTCCTTCTTTCACGTCGAAATGGAGTGACAAATTGTCGTGGTTTTTTGTGTGGAGATAGTTGGAGGGCTGGAGAGTAACATAGGCTAGTTTTTACCGCGGGAAATTATTTAATTCTCACGGGAAAACACGTTATAACACAATCCAAAAAAATATTTGTGATCAGAATTACTTGAAACTCGGTATTAATGTTCTTTAATAAAATTAAATAAATACGTTTTTTAGCATTTTTTGAAATACATTCTATAAGGGGGTAAAATAGGGGATGAAAGTTTGTATGAAACTACCTATTTAGAGATTTAGTAGTTTTGAAGTTTTAGCGCGAGCAAAGCCGCGAGTTCTGGTAGTTAGTTATAAGTGTCAAAGTATCTTTCAATGAAGTAAATGTCACTTTTCCGCGTGTTTGAAATAAGAGAACTTAAAATAAAATGAAATAATTATGTCAGCCTATTTTCAATAACAGTTTTAAATGTTGTGTTTTATTTTTGTACGCCTATACCTATCATCTGTTCATACGTTTGTCCTGCCTTTAAAGGACAATAGGTTCAAACCGTCTCATATCAAACTCTAAAGGGACACATGTGTCAAACGTAACCGTAGCTAGCTGATAGAAGTTTATACAGAAAACGGATTATTATGGTAAATATATTAAAAATTAAAAAAAAGCTACATACATTAAAATCCAGGGATTCCCGTTATGAAAAATATATAGTATGATAGAAATATAACTCAACCAAGAATCGAACTAGCGACTACCACATACGCCAGATACCCATTCTTCTTTATAATAAAAACAAAGTTATTACTGTAGAGTACTGTTTATTTTCCATAATATTTTCATCGTAAGGTTTAGAGTCGATAGCCGCCGTGCCACGAGCCGTGCCGTTGTAAACACTTCGCCGCATTATATATAACACCAGGTGGGGAGTGGGTTTGATTGATTCAATATTTAGTTTAATAAGCTGTAGAGCTGTGAGGAGAGACGGAGGTTGGGTCTGGAGTTCAAATCTTAAAACAATAAGCATCTCTTATGATTAGACATAATACATATGAAATTATGACATAATGTATATGCATGTATAGGAGTCTAGCTGAACTCGAAATGTGCTTGATCATAACTTAATCCCTCAACGACCGCGGACACGCCGGCGTTACAGTTAACAATGGATTTCTTAGAAATTTACTTAATTTCACATACAATACGTATTTATGACCGCATATTTTATTATTACTAAATAATACTAGGTACCACTAAATAATATTATTTTTTATTGTCTATCATCCTCCTAGTTTTGGCTGCTCGAAATCGAACCTGCGTTCTACGTGCTAAGTTCTAAGTGTAACTGAACCAGATGTTCCTAAATTCCATAAGTGATAATAAAACACAATCGCGTGTCTCAACGTTATTAAATCTCGACCAATATATCATATTTAGTTTATATTGCTAAGCGTCATGAGCTCTGGAGGGCGAGGAGTGGCTGAGAAGAGATTATTGATAGATGATTTACGGCCGCGGAAGCTGCGTTCGTGTTTTTTGTCTAAACGTATGGTAAAGCTATAACGCTCATTAGTTATTGTAATGAAAACAAATTTGTTATTAATACATGGTTTTAACTGTTCTTATATGAATGAGAACCCAAAAATGGAGTGCAGTATTTTTTGTACTTGCCAATTGACTAAGTACTTTGTTACATGTTATTATAACAGCTTTATTTAACCTCCATTTCAATTTTAGATTTATTTCAATTCTAACATAAGTATTTATAACCATACTAGCAAAACCCCCAGCTTCGCTCGCGCTGAAACTACAAAAAATATCTAAATAAGGTAGTTTCATACAAACTTTCATCCCCTATTTTACCCCCTTACAGTATGAATTTCGAAAAATGCTAAAACACGTATTTATTTAATTTTCAATAAAATTAAATAAATAGAATTACTTCCAACTTGGTATTAATGCTCTTCAATAAGAACATGAATGCCAAGTTTCAAGTAATTCTGATCATAAATATTTGTTTGGATAGTATTATAACGTGTTTTCCCGTAGGAATTAGATAATCTCCCGCGGTAAAAAGTAGCCTCTGTCACTCTTCAGCCCTATAACTATCTTCACACAAAAAATCACGGCAAACCGTCACTCTGTTTCGACGTGAAAAAAGGATAAACAAACAAACACACTTTCACATTTATAATATTAGTATGGATTTATTCACTAATATTTAGGAAGTACGGTACATACAATATACATGTGTGATATCTTACTGTATAACAAAATTGTAAATTTCCTACCTATGCAAACCGTTCTAACTCTATCAGGCTTAAACGATTGGTTCGTGTTTTAAATAAAATAGAGTGCAAATTTTTGACAGATATCAAGAAGTAAAATTTTACATTTATAAGTCATTTCAAAAGTATCGGCTATAAAGATTAGCTGTTAATAAATCCACCTTGTTTACATAGGGACGTAGTGTAGTGTCGCCATGCGCACGCGCAGCTTGCGACGCGGCGATGGTTCATTTGTAAACATTTACGTTTCACGCTAGGTGACGGCCGTTGGAAATGCATTGCACTTTGGTTAAATTACAGAACTCAATTTTACATTAACAGCCATGCAAAACGAATAGTATGAAGGTATTCAAACTAGGAAATAGCGTGTGTATGCATGGAATATAGTTCTATTTCGTTCTCTACAACTAAGTTGGACACGAGACACGTTAGTCTTTTCCCTAATTTATACTAATTGCTATATATATATATATATATATATATATATATATATATATATATATATATATATGAATTCAGTCATGTGGTAAAGTGTGTTCTAAAACTGCCAAGAAACATCGTAATAACAGAAAATATCACAATCTTTATGTATTTTATTTTATTTCATTTCAATCCTAATATTTAGTTAATTTAAAGCAAAGTACCAAAGCGAGAGCTAATCGCCGCGCCGTTAGCTGATCGAGGCCAAGCCGCTAATTGCCTATTATTTTTCATACAGCTACATACGCATATCTCAAATTTGTAACTGTATATAAATTATACAGACATAGAATGAATATTATTACGAGGACGGAATGCATTTAGTTCTCCGCTACTACTTTTCCAAAATCCAACCTTTGGAATAGGTTTCTCACGTTCTGCAATTGTTTCTGAAGGTTTTATGACTTTTTTAAGAAATTACACTATGCTATTCTAAAACTTTCTTAGTTTTAAGCATTTCCAAAGAATTTTTAGATAAGAGTCACAATAATTTTATCACTCTTACCCTGATTTTTTATGTAAAGAATACTAAATATTATACGTGAATAAAAAATGTGCGTTACAGATACTTATATTACCTCTTAAAATATCGATTCTATAAGTTTAATGTAAATTTGGTATCATTTAGTCGAATTGAAAAAAAAATCTTTATTATTTTTTTACTTTTTAAACCTTTGGAAAAGGTTGCTTTTGGCACGTAGCAATTATTCCTGGAGTTTATATGAGCTTTTTAAAAAATGCATTATTTCCACTACTTTTTTAGTATTAAGCTTTACTTAAAGCTCTCTAGACAAAAGTCACAATACTTTTATTACACATACCCTGATTTTTTAGGCTGTACTTTAGTAGAATGAATAGTAAATGAAGTAGACTGTTGCTATTCTTCCGGTAATCGGATTATTAAAAAAATATATTATTCGTCCGGCTATTGTCGGTTTGTCCTATTAAATGACAAATATACACTCAGGAATTTTTATGTAAACAATATTAATTATATGTGAATAAAAAATGTGCGATATCGATATTACCTCTTAAATATCGATTTTATAGGTTTAATATAAATTTGGTCTCCTTTAGTGGACTTGAAAAAAAAGCTAATCAAACAATTATGGTTTAAGTGAAAACGAAAATATATTTATATCAAAATCTATGTGGTGAAACAATTACAAAACGTTTAACAGCTGTTACATCAGTGCTTATACTCTAAAGTACTTTAGAGTAGGTAGACAGGACACTGACTCATTTTACTGCTTGCCATTTTCCACTGAATTCAATAAACGTGGGCGTCTGCTCTCAACATTATACTTCCATGTTAACCAGACGAAAACTGTGCAGTAATATTACGAAATATTTGCCTCGCGTGGTGATCGAACCTCCGATAGTCGTCGCAGTAGGCGGTCCTTAAAATAAAATTGATAAACAAAATAAGTTCTGCTTATGTGCATGTCTTTACGTGTATTTATGTTAATTTTGAATGGTTTTTAAAAGAAGATATAAAACTAGTAGCGGCGGAATGAAGCCGCGGTGTAAAAAGGCCAAGAAGCATGACGTCTCACTTACAAGTGCGCTCGACAACTACACGGCGAGATCTCTTCTACCGCGCGCATTTCCATTGCTGGCTAACGAGTTTCTTGCATAGGTACACGAGAAAAACGCTATTTTAGAAACCCCATAAGAGCATTTTTAAGATTTTTCTAGCTGAGAACACAATCATATTTATTTCATATAGGAAAATGACGATAATGAATATTATAATATTTATATATTGCTTTATAGAATATCCTAATTAGGATAATATTATATACCTGTATAATATACCAGTTAAGAAAAAGTGAAGCTTAGAATAGGTAGGTACACCATTTGATACGTCCATTTCTCTTTTTCTGTTTTAAATATGGATAAATCAACTACAAACAAATGCTCTTATGCATTTAATATTATTAAAAAAAAATTACATAAGAAATCATCTAGTCGTGACGTCACGTCCCATGTAAACGCGCTCCCGTGAATACTTCATTACATCAAAAGAACGCATGGAACAAGAAAATATATAGAAGGGACATCATTTACAACTATTATATACAAAAACACGATTAAATATATGAAAATTTATCTATAAATATAACTTATATAGAAATAAAATTCCTTTACTTCTCTGTTTTATTAATTAGCATTACGTTTTTTATGTTTTACCCTTTTTAAAACGTTATTTCCATATTTTATTTAGTTTTCTTTTGCCGTTAGCGTTTGTAGCACTTCGTATGTTTAGTATACATATATGTACCTATGTACTAGCAGAACTCGCGGCTTCGCTCGCGTTAAAACTACAAAAAAGCCTCTAAAAAGGTAGTTTCATAGAAACTTTCATCCCCTATTTTACCCTTTTATAGGATGAATTTCGAAAAATGCTAAAACACGTATTTATTTAATTTTATTGAAGAGCATTAATACCAAGTTTAAAGTAATTCTGATCATAAATATTTTTTGGATTGTATTATAACGTATTTTCCCGTGGGAATTAGATAATCTCTAGCAGTAAAAAGTAGCCTATGTTACCCTCCAGCCCATCAACTATCTCCACGCAAAAAATCACGCCAATCCGTCAATCCGTTTCGACGTGATAGAAAGACAAACAAACAAACACACTTTCACATTTATATTATTAGTATGGATGTATGTATTATTGTTAAACCAGGAAAAGGGAAGCGTATAAAATTTCCTCACTCTTTTTAAAATACCTTTGACTTTGAATAAACAAATAAACATCATCACATTCAATAGTAACTGAGTTTTTTATAGATGTTTAAACACAATCGCGGCAGATTCTACAAACATGGTGGTATTTTTTGTGCTGTCCCTTTTTTGAAATAACTCTGAATGTAAATCTCTTTTCAATGAGATATGGATCGTACTATTTTTATTAACATTCTCCTCTTTGTGTTCCAGAACAAAATATATTTTGTTCTACATTCTGTGAGGGACTGAGGTATCCATTATTTGTGAAACTTTTTACGTTTCTTGTAATACATGTATATGATTCTGGTATACGATGATTTTTTTATTTCCCATAATTCATATTGTTACCTCATAATTATTATCTCTATATATTATAACTAGCAGAACCCGCGGCTTCGCCCGCGCTTAAAGTACTAAAAACAAACTCTTCTTTCCCTTTCCTTTACAACAATGTATGGTAGTCTGCCCGATTAGTTGACATTTATGATTACTGCTCCGCTTCCTTGGGTAGTAGCATGATAATATGTGGCCTATAGCCTTCCTCAATAAACGGGCTATCTAATGCAAGAAGAATTTTTCAAATCGGATTAGCAGTTCCTGAGATTAGCGTATTCAAACAAATAAACAAACTCTACCTCTTTATAATATTAGTATAGATTCGATATTCTTCTTCTATATGGCTGAACTGATTTTGATAAATATTCTTATGTCATGGGGTTACTTAGATGGTTTTTAACTATGGTTGAACCCGGTAGGTGGCGCTGTTGTGGAAATCATATTTTTCTAACGTTCTAATCAAACAATGTCTGTGGCTACAACTACTGACTAGGACTACCTAAGCCTGCAGCATCCACTAGTAAGCTACATATCATTGTTATCTATACTAATATTATAAAGACGTAAAGTTTGTGAGTTTGTAAATTATGAATTTTTGACGTTGTAGGGAATAATCCCTGGACTGAACCGATTTATATGAAATTTGGCAAGAAGATAGTTTGAGATCTTGGGAAGGACATAGGATACTTTTTATTCAGGAAATCATCCCTTAAGGGGGTGAAAATGGAGATAAAAGTTTGTATGGTGAATCAATCAATGTATTTGGAATGCAGGAAAAATGGGGAGCGACGCGAGGGTGAGTCGCTAGGTACTAGATATTCTTAAATAAATGTTAAGTAAAACAAAAATATATGATAAAGAATTATATCAGTTTAGAATTAGATTGCTTATGAAATTTAGAAATTTTAGAAAACAGCTTAAGCTATGGTCTAATACTGACAAAAAAAGATAAGCTTTTAAAATTGGTTGAAATACTTTAAATTTTGATAGATATTTTAATCAAAACAATAGTAATTACTAATTAGTAAGACAGTTAGAAGAAACTGGAAGACTCGTATGAATCATTGTTGATACTTCACATTCACCGGCGATCAAACAACAGACGCAGGCGACACCCGCGCTGAGAGTGTTACATCTTTAGGTTGATTCATGGAAACTGTAAAAGTTATATGATACCGCTCAGGCCACTAGATCCGCGATTAATGAAAAGCGGCAATGTAAAAGATTTTAGAGGTACCTGTACTAATAGGTATTACAAAGAGATAAAGTTTGTGATTTTGTGAGTTTGTGATGTTGTACGGGGTAATCTCTGGATCTACGGAACCGATTTAGATGAAATTTGGTAAAAAGATAGTTTGAGACCCTGGAATGGACATAGGATACTTTTTATCCCGGAAATCATCCCTTAAGAGGGTGAAAATGCTATCAAATATGATCAAGCTATTTTATATTAGATATGAAAATATCTTACTTTCACTTATTTTTTTAAAGGTACGAATAGAGTAATACCATACAATTACTTTAAAAATATATTTTAGTAGAGTCAAATTTCAATTTCAATATTAAATAAAAAAGAAAACCATTTTTCAGCTTCATGTTCAAAAATTACGTACAGCTTTTATAAGAAACGCTCACAGCAAAAATACTTAAATTTAAAATAGTTAAAATTGAACATGAAAATTTTATAAATAACTATGATAAAAACCCAAGTTGAGCCTAATATTTTAACCTTCTCTACCTGTTCATTATACTGTATATACAAAAGGAAATCACTTAAAGATGCAACGAGCAAGGGATTGTAAGACATTCGTTCAAAATGTAAATGGTTTCATGGCCTCTACACACTGACCGGTCAGTAGGTCCGCGCGTACTCTGCTACACCATAACTACTTTATTTGATGAACCACGATGGGTAAGAGGTGGGTGAGGTCAGGGTTATTGGATTACGTGTTTAACTCTCAGGTGTTTCAAAAATAACATAATAACTTGATCTTAAGTAATTATTTTTTTAATAATAGTTTACAATTTGAAGAAAAAACGTTTTTTTTGCTATATTTTTGTGAGAAAATCAAATATATAACAGTTATAATTTCTATTATAAATATTCATTGCAACAATCGGTAAGTAATTAAAAAGAATTAGCTTTCTGTTTAACATTTACTTAACTTTGTAAATTAAAATATGCTAGGATTAATATATGTAAGAAGGAAGGATTTTTTTTAAATAACTGTATGTTGTACGAAATCCATACTTCCATACTTAATATTATAAATGTGAAAGTATGTTTGTTTGTTTGTTTGTTCGTTCGTTCGTTCGTTCGTTTGTTTGTTTGTTTGTTTGTTTGTTTGTTTGTTTGTTTGTTTGTTTGTTTGTTTGTTTGTTTAAATTTCACAACACAATTCAAAAAATATTTATGATCAAAATTACTTGAAACTTGGTACTTACGCTTTTCAATAAAATTAAATAAATATGTGTTTTAGCATTTGTTGTAATTAATCCTATATAGGAGTGAAATAGGGGATGAAAGTTTGTATGAAACTACCTTTGTAAAGATTTTTTTGTAGTTCTAGCGAGACCGAAGCCGCGGGTTCTGCTAGTTATTAATATTTAAAAAAAAACATACTTGACAGCCCTGATGAAAACATCTCTTAATCAGTTTATCTCAGTGACATATGTATGTAGCTTCTACACAAGAATGCGTGTCGCTGCGCGTCGGGCGGCGGCAACTAACTAGCGACAATACGCGACTCCCACGTTACGGTAATCACTGGACTACGTTTTATTGTTTAACAAAAGAGTTTTTTTTTAGAATATAATTGATTTTTACTAATTTACTCCAATATATAAAGAAGATTTTATTTCTTTGTCAGAAAACACTAACATCCGTAACTTCCACTCGGATTTAAAAAAAAAAATTCACATTTTATAGCTCAATAACGCTTATATTTGATGTGTCGCTACTTGCTACATGTGTTTATGTGCATTTAATGTGTGAATAACAATAATGAATTAATTAAGAATAATAGCTCAATATTACATGTAAGTTAATTTGAACGTGTCAGCAAAATAAATAGCCTTGAACCAGGCTTTAGAAAAAAATATAAAAATGCGTCATCACTGAGCCGCGGCCGCACGTGTGCAAACCAACAGACAATAGATATTTGCTTAGAAATAATAATAGTGTCAATTAATTATAAGTATATGACAGAATTCATGTGCGAATCGTTTCCAACATGATTACCACTTGTCTTAACGGTGAAGGAAAACATCGTGAGGAAACCTGCATGTCTGAGAGAACCTAGCAAGTTTTCAAAAGACATGTGAAGACCGCCAACCCGCACTTGGCCAGCGTGGTGAACTGCGGCCTGATCCCCCTCGCATTGAAGGTAGGCGAGTGCCCAGCAGTGGGACGTTAAAAAGGGCTGAATACATATGACAGAACTAACTATAGACTAAACACTTGTGCATTTTTCGTAGTTGCTTTTAATTCTGTTGAAATAGAATAGAGACATTTATTTACAGGTATTCCTAAAAAAAAGTTAAAAATGGCTGAATACAATTTAGCCTGGGTTCGCTCTGTTGCGTCCATAGGTTCCGACCATAGACTATATCTATTTGACTCCAGGTCATAGTCTACCTGAGTAATAAGCATCCAGTCATTTTAATGTAAAGAAGCAACAAACATACACACATAAAAATTTTCATATTTGTAATAGTAGTCCATTTCTTATTACTTGTCTCATTTTAATATTTAGTATTTTAACTGAAATACTATGGTCGGTCAGTGGTCATGTATCGGTTAGTAAATGATGAGATGACATGTGTGATGTGGAGCATTGAAGCTGTAAATTAACTAACTTTGACACCACTGAATTGAGATTCTAGGAATTGTCTATTGCTGCTCGCAACTAACACGCCTATACTGTCACTACTAAAGTTGAATAAATAAAAACTTTTTAACAAAAAAATAAAAACCGACTTCAAACAAAAGCACTAAAAAGTAAAAAATAACTGATTGGTAGTTTTCATTTACTATACATACCTAATCAAATATTTTCGAAGTCGGTGTGCTTTGCTTTGTATGGGCTGGCACCGATTATTAGATGTATTTAATAGGTAGGCTTTAATTACTTAGCCAAAGCACACCGACTTCGAAAATATTTGATTAGGTATGTATAGTAAATGAAAACTACCAATCAGTTATTTTTTACTTTTTAGTGCTTTTGTTTGAAGTCGGTTTTTATTTTTTTGTTAAAAAGTTTTTATTTTTCCCTTTTTAGTGTAGACAGTAGTAGAAAAGTAAGGATTCTAACGTGTTAGGCTTGTCAAATCAAACAAAATAAGCCCAAACTCAAAGTATCTACTATTAGCCGTTGAAAGTTCCACCTATCCACCTTCTGGCCTTGGCATCAGATCAGGTCAACAACACCGAACCACTGTACTATCAACGGAAATAGAAACACTTGCAAAGTTTCAAGTCAATATGACAATTAGAAGTAGGTTAAATTAATCATTAGTTGTTTTTCCACCCTTAGGGGTGGTATTTTTTTTTGAAATTTAAATGGGACCAATCTGGAAGTATACCCTTTCAAACGACACAAAAATTGTCCAAATCGGTTAATAAATGACGGAGTTCTGAGGTAACAAACATAAAAAAAAAAAAAAAAACATACAGTCGAATTGAGAACCTCCTCCTTTTTGAAGTCGGTTGAAAAAAACCTGTTTACGTACAAAATTCGTTGTTAAATTTAAAACTTTATTAAATTGGGCTTTATAATATGTATTTTTATTTTATTTTTTGATTTTAGGAACTTCATCGAAAACTAAGGCCTATGTGTTCAGAACTAAAAAATTTAGAACTGCCATCGAATTCTTTTAAGTTTTTATTCGGAAAGAATTCATTGGATAAAGTGGAGACGTTGATACAAAAATATTTACAAGTGAGTATAATGTACTTTTATAGTAAAATATCCATTATGTACGGACTTTTAGTCAATAAAAGTGAAAGCTTTTATATTTTTAATCATTAAGATTGATTTCTTTATTATTTTTAGTTTGTATTAGAATCTTCTAATAAACTACTTTATAGTAATCTAATATACTATATATATATATATACATATATATATATTTTCTAAGATACTAAAGTGTAAACCAAAGTGAAACTGCATATATACATTCCTAAATCCTAGTTCAGAATACTTGAAACAAGGTGATCTGCCAAAGAAAAATAAATTTTCTTTTTCAACATTATTTAAAAGGTATAAAGCATTTTTTTTTGTTATTCTAAAACGTTTCATTTAATAGTATTAATCATTATATAATGCAAGAAATTTGTAATACTCTCAAACGTTTTTATTCAATTAGACTTACAGGTTTATTATAATGATAATCTACACATAATATCCAATTTATTTTGATTTTTGGTTCCCGACGTTTCGAATGCTTTACGGCTATCATGGTCACGGGAGAGGCTAAGGTTTTAGCGTCTCAAAGGCATTATAATATATTTCTTACAGACAATAAAATAAAAGTGCCTACCAACAAATTGACAAAATGATTTAAAAATACAAAAATGGCATTAAATTACCGTACTATATTTGTTAGTTTTAATTATAAACATTTAAAAAAATATTACGTTTATAGTTTTTAAAAAAGTTTAAAGTCGCGTAAATCTAAGAAAGTACTCATCGTATTTCTTTTCATTTGTATCGTTTCCTCGTCGTAACTTCTCCATTCTACGGGAGTCAAACAAAATAATCGATTTTATGACTAACCTTAATTGATTGAACTCGCTTTGTAGAAGTGACACGCTGCGCTACACTCGTACTCGTAATACCAGACAATAATAAACTGTACAATTGAATTAAACGACTTGAAGATATTTTATTTAATTGAATAATGCAAATGGAAAATAATCATAATAATTTAAACGCGATGGGTATTACAGGTCGTTTGTAAAGCATCCGCTACCGGCTGTCATCGCCGCGCCCACGCGCCTCACATAACCGCGCAAGCCATGAGCTTCAGAAGCTTTTATCAAGCTTTTCATTTAATACTTTCTTAGATTTACGCGAATATTTGACATTTTAAATAAAACTATCTTTTCGGATTATTTCGCGGATTTATTTTGATTTTTGGTTCCCGACGTTTCAAATGCTTTACAGCATCCATGGTCACGGGAGAGACTGAGGTGTTACATGTCTTGAATGTATAGTTGTTACAGACATCTAAGAAAGTATTAAGAATTATGTAGCTAAATATATTTAAAGACCAGGCATACAAGTTACTTTCAGTTTTTCACCTTATGTACGAAATATTAATATGCATTCAAAACTAGGCGATTTGTTTAAACATGCACTCGTAGAATATAAGGTGCATTTTAGATTTTTTTTTCAATATTTCTCTTATATTCGATTGTTACATACAAACGCACCGAGCGATGTCCGACGTTACAGAACAGTCAGTCACCAATTAACTACTTTCTAAAATCGCCAACAAGCTTGTAATTTCTGATTTCAGATGTGATAAATCGCGCCGCCCTTCTAGGTAAGTTGAAACTTCACGCTTGAAATGAATTAATTGGCACAATTGATCTACGATTACTTCAGACGCTGGGTTTTATCAGCAATTACCGGTAAAGGTATAGGAATTATTATAGAAAACGACACCGAGTGGGCAGAATTGAAATATTAGTTTAGATCTGTTCTTGTTTACTTGTGTTGCGTTAAATCATGGGAGAAAGAACGCGCCCACGCCTCGTCGGGTTATTACAAAATTAAGAAGGTGGAAGCGATTCAATTTACCTGTACTCGTTACTTTATCTATGAAATCGTTTGCCATGAGTCTAATCGATCATCTCGAGCAATCAGTTAAATATTTAACAGAAGTCGCAATACTTTTGTCATAAATTCATCTCAAGCAAAATTGCGTTGGATTTTGACCAAAATACACTTTTACCATTGCCATTAATGTAAATGAAAATGTTAGAAATTGGTAATATCCATGTGTAAAGTGCAATATTAGTGTTTCTCATTATGTAAGCTTTACTCTGCTCGTGCAGACGCGGGCGTGTTTTTAGTATTTTAAGTTAAATCGTTTAAGATTTAAAAGAAGTTCTGGAACTTCAACTCCAGTGTATATAACGGTATTTCTCCGAGATTGCGTTCTTCATCTGATTAAATAGAGCCAAAAATGAAAATAATTTTTGGCCAGATTAATCAGATGAAGAACGCAATCTCGGAGAAATACCCATAACAAAGTTTTCAAGTAGAGTTAGATTATTTTAAGTGGTTCAGGACTTTACTTAGAAATGAGAGACTAATTAGACTGTTTTACCTGAACCTTTAGATAATTTGTTTCATTAGTTGATTTTTATTTAACTAAATTGATAAAACTTAAATAATATTTTAAATAATCCATTAAAATTTCGCTCGTTCCTTTAAACGCTTATATTAAGGGTTTTTATGATTTTTCTATGCCTATAATATTTAATTGTTCTCATATAAAGCCTTATAAGCTGTTTTATTTATAGACTAGCTATATCCTTATAGATACATCAGATAAAAGCTATCCAAGTTTGGGTGATCTAAGAGATGTATAAATTACTATTAAACTTTAAAGTGAAGTTTTTGTAAATGAAAACTGTCCGGATAATTCAAGTGATACATGTCCCGGGGATCCCATTCAGAGTCACGGAACGGTCCCTAGATGACGGACAGACACCCATTCAATGCTGGATTCCTTATATAGTATTTGATACGTACAGTAACGTCATATTAAAAGCCTATAAGATTTGAATTTATGTCCACTTAAATAGGTTTAATCGGTCTAAACATGTGAGGCTCTATGTCCAAAAGTATTTAATTTCTCTGTAATCTTATTTAATTTTAATTTATCGATTCAATTTCTCTTTTGAACTAATGTTATTTTACATGGATTATTTATTATTGAAAAAGCTTTCTTCGATATGTGTATCCTTAACCGACTTTTTAGTTAAATTTTGATAAAAAACTTCGTTAGTAAACTAAACATCCTAATGAAGAAAGTCTTCTTTGTTACGTCAATTAAGAGATAAAAAAAGTCTAAATATATACTTTATCCAAAATGTTAAATTAAAAGTAGGTTACCACGTCGTTAGATGTAATCAACAGAGTTAAAGTGATGGATGCGCCTGCGCAAGTGACGCGCGTGATCGATGCGGTGTCTCCGCGAATATTTAAAAAAAAAAGAGTTCACGCACGCTTATAGTGCCATTCTTGATGAGTAAAATAATCTATGAGACAATTAAGGCCTAATTTAAAAAAACATGTGAACGATAAAAATAATAGAATCATATTTTTTTTGGATACATATATCTCATTTATGAGACTCAATTTTAAAACTTTTGTGTTACATAAATAATACTCTAAAATTAAAACTTACTACGTTTGTTTAAAATATTTTTTATGAATTAAAAGACAATCTAGTCTAGTTTGAATTAAATTTTGAATTTATAAACTAATAATCACAAAATAGAAAATATTTTTAAATCCCAATAATTTAAATAGACTAAAATGTTACCCGCTACCGAATATGAAACACTACAAATTATTTACCCATACAATGCGTTTCCCGCCACCACGGCTGTCAAAACTGCCGCCATTACGCTTCGCCATATTTGGCATGCGCCCATAGAGTATAGACGTTACATAACAAGAGTAAATAAGGAATTAAATATTTTACAGCAGATAATATTAGATAGAGAGATATATTTTATTTAATATTGTTTATTTATTAATTCTTAGGATTTTTAAATTATATGAGAAAACCTTTGTTAGTCTTATCTTAGATTCTTTTTTATTTAATTACATTTGGCCATATTTATAAATTTAGATGTGCATAAAAATCATCAGATAACATAATTACCATAAATAATGTAAATGTAAGATCAGATATTAATTAGACGATGCTTATATCTAATTATGTACTAAAATTAATAAATTAACTATTAAGATTATTGTAATGGACTATTGACTATGAATTTCAATTATTTCGATTTCAAAAATTGAAATATTATTCTAATATCTGACTTTCTACTCTATATTTATCATTATCTATGGTGTCGACGTGCTCTGAACACAATGCATGGAAATTAGCGGAAGCACGACGTAAATTAAGTAATGCGTGTGTCTAAACGTTTATCCAAACGAGTAAATATGTACTTAAAGAGAAGTAGTTTGTGACTTCGGTATTTTCTGCGGAAATTAATGTAATTATATTAAACACCCTATTCTTCTCAAACATAGTGGGCATAGAAAAGCTGGACATCGTGATATGAATGACTACTAGTCTCAAATAAGTCTTTTGTCTATTGATTCATGTATTTAAATCCACTAATAGTATACCCAATATTTTTACGGGAGACCCAATAAGAAGAGAACTACAGGCAATACCCCGAAGCTATTTTTTACGTACAATTCTTAAAAAAACGAGAATACAATTTTAGTAACTTAACGTTAAAAAAGATAAAATAATTGACATTTCACATCAAGTCATTCACACCTTTTGCACCGTCTCACAAACAGTGGAATATTCTAATGGATTTTCAACTTTACGCCTTTGTGTTTAGATTTCTTTTCATTAGTACCCCGTGCCCACCCAAGCGACAACTGATAGCATAGCATTGTGGACTGATAACTGCTATCAGTAACACAGTTTCGGCGCATTTCGCACACCACGTGCTTCCAATGTGCTTAGAACCAACTCGACTCGGCTCGTGTGATCTTAAACTTGACATGTAATTAGCAAAAATAATTAGATATCTTAATATTATATATATATATATATATATATATATATATTTAAATAGACTAAATTTAGCTAAGTAATAAAAGCCAACCTATTAAATACATACTTAATCAAATATTTTCGAAATCGGTGCCAGCCCATACAAAGCAAAGCACACCGACTTCGAAAATTTTCGATTAGGTATGTATAGTACATGAAAACTACCAATCAGTTATTTTTTACTTTTTAGTGCTTTTGTTTGAAGTCGGTTTTAATTTTGTGTTAAAAAGTTTTTATTATAAGTAATCATTGCCTTAGCGCATATTTATTCTAACTACTAATAAATATACAGTAGAGATTTTTCGACTTTATTATAGTAAAATGTGTATTTAATACCAATAGAATTGATATTGAAAATCTATAATTCTATATTAAAAACTCTTTCGGTAAATTGTCGACGACGAGACGACGTAATGTAATATCTATTATTAGAATATTAATTGTTATACGAACAACATAATAGCCTTAAAATTGAATTTGTCAGATGTCACCTTTGATATAGAGAACATTACGATGTGTGTGCGATGTATTAAAAGTCTACATAGTTATGTTTGATACAAATATTTGTAACGAAAATTGAATAATAACCTTTTACGACTTGTACTTCATTATAACGTCAGCGAGCTGTCAGTGTCACTCGCCACGTGTAGAGTGTACGAGAGGGAGAGAGAGAGAGAGAGAACTCTATTAAATTATACGATAGTAACACTATTAAAAAATATTATTATCGTTGATTTAAATTATTATTAATTGCTATTATAAACATTTCTCTTTTATTTATTTTTATAGTTCATACATTTTACCTATTCTTATTTTGATATATTTTTATATTTGACTACGACGTAGCTGTTAAATGGTAGGAGTGTCACTGAGAACTTGACTTTATTTTTATAACTTCTTTAATACCGTTTAGATATTTATATACATATAATAAAATTGTAACTAAGCCGAATCTGTACATTAAATATTTTTTGGAAAATCTTATTGAAATAAACATTATTATCGATACAGAGGCCGAATCTATAGTTTTTTGAATTTTTGTCTTTCTGTCTGTCGGTCTGTCTATCTGTCTGTTACTACATCACAGAAAAACCGCTAGAGGGATTTTGATGAAATTTGGTATGGTGATAGCTGGTTTTGGGGTAGCATATAGGAACTTTTTACCGTAGGAAAATATCTCATTTTTGAGAAAAAATACAAAAACTGCAATGTAAGAATATACTAATATGTAAAACCTAAGAATTTAGTTTTTGGTCCTCTGAACGAGGGCGGAGCCGCGACCAATGCTAGTTTTTATATAAAACTGTTTCTATAACACACATAACTTAAATGGTAAGTGGTATGTATGCACCTAATTAACATGATGTCACTTGAAATCGAATACTCGAGTGTTAAAGGAAGCAACATTTTCTGAGAATTAGTTTAGAGCTAATAGTGTTGTAATTAAACAATTAAGACGTTCCGAATAGCCTCGCGTTAATCTATGGACACTATCAAATTACTTAGTTAAGAGGGCAATGAAATACAATAAATGTATACTAGTGAATCGCCCTTACATCCCTCAGGTTGACTATACTCGATAATCTTTTGATTATTCTTTACAAATACACCACAGTACCTAAATAAAAAGTATTTAAAGAAATATATATTTTTTATTCATTTATTTGCAGGCAGAAAAATCGAGACACGCCCTAACGAAGCAAGGTTAAAAAATAGTATTTCATAATATTGATGTAGTATTAACTACTTGCTGATGTGAGCACAATCTAACAAATATTATCTCATGGGTAACTTTATAAAACTTTATCAAACGCATTGCACATCCTCCAGTACGGGACTGAACGACGGCTGACGCTTGATCGACTGAGGTGGGAAAGCGGAACAAACATACTTTCTCATTTGTAATACTATATAGCAACCTGACACTCATTTAATATTAATCTTAACAAACGATGTGGTTTAAAACACTTTGTTAAAAGGTAGAGTAAGAATAAGTTGGGAGCCAAAATATTATAAAGCTGAGGTCTGGGATGTTTAAAATACAGTCAATTTCTCAAAAATAACTAAAATTTTCAGTAAAGCCCTTCTAAAACGCTACCACTATATTTTTATGTATACATAATATCATAAAATACAGAGCAATAAAACCACTGGACTCATAGATTTTTTATCATAGAGCTATAAATCATTATTAATTAGATTTATATTTAAATACGAATGACTGAATGAATGTAGAGTTAAATGCAACGTCGTGCGTTACACAAATATAATAATATAATTGGTCTATAAAAATGTCGAATTTAAAATAATGTTTGATGGACGCTCATTAGCGCGCGTTCCGGTTTGCAACGACGACGTACGAGTAATACACCCAACTCACTACTCTATCAGTAGCCGCGGTGACTTCTTAAAATCTTTAAACTTCATGCAAATTAACTTAGCAATATTCTAATGCTTTTCAAGATTTACGCGAATTATTGGCATTTTAAAATTAAATTATCCTTTTGTACTCCGCCCGCGTTCAAATGACCAAAAAGCAAATTCTTAGGTTTTACATATTAGTATACCTACTCTTACAAATTACAATGCAGTTTTTATATTTTTTCTCAGAAATAAGATATTTTCCCGTAGTAAAAAGTATCCTATATGTTGATCCGGATAACCAGCTATCAAAATTCCAGATTTCATCAAAATCCCTCTAGTAGTTTTTCTGTGATGCGGTAACAGACAAACAGACATACAGACAGACAAAAATTCTAAAAACTATAGATTCGGCCTCTGTATCGATAATAATGTCGATTTCAATAAGATTTCTCAAAAAATATTTAATGTACAGATTCGGCTTAGTTACAATTTTATTATATGTATAGATTTTCGTTCCCGACGATACGAATGCTTTAACATGGTCATGGGAGAAATTAAGGCTTAATACATCTTAAAGATTATATAGTTGTTACAGACAGTACCTACAATAATTTTTAAAGAAATAGACTTGTGATGTTGTACATAGGTTAAGATACGATGGGACTGACGTGTACTAAAAGGATAAAAGTCCCTAAATAAATATAGAGATATAAAAAAAGAAATAATTTTATAAATAAAGAAATTATTTGAATAATTTATAATTATAATTGAATATTACAAATATTCAATTAATATGATAATTTTGGTTAATTAATATGATAAATATTTTAATTTTGATAAATATTTATCATATTAATAACAAAAACCAAAATTATCATATTCAATTAACATGATAAATATTTTGATTTTGGTTGCTATTGTTATAATCCTACAATTTATTAACAACTTTTATTAGGTAATTATTTAGTGTTGCTATCACTATAGTTATGCATTTAAAAAAGTTCAAGTGTCGAATATCTTATTTTAGTGACCTTTTGGTGACTTTGTATTAATTTTTAAATTTGATGAGAAAATTACTGTCGTCTTTTAATTTTGTAGTATTATCTCCTTTCGTTGGCCGCAATGTGATGTGAGATAACCTGTCACCTTCCTTTATAAATAAGTTATAAAAATTAAAAATATATTAAATAAATTTAGTAGAAAATAGAAATTAGTGCGTTCGAGCAAACAATCAAACAAACAAACGGATTCTTGCTTTATATATTGGTATAATTAATGAAAAAAGTTAACGTTAGAATGTCTGTATTTTGATAAATAAATGGTAAATAATAATAAATGATGGGATGAAATTTTTTAACTTAACTTCGACTTAATGAATGCTTCTATTACACGTGCATTAGCAAATTTGCAAAGACCAATCTATTCTTTACGCTTTTTTATATACATTTCTATGTAATCCAAATAATATATTTTTAATATTTACAGTTACTTAAGGTAAAATTTATTGGTTATTAATTCTACCTATTTCCAGGTCAAATCTCAACCAGGAAACAAGGATATGTTATAGACTGGACGCAATTTAATGTAATAAATGCATTTTTTCCAGCTCTAATTGCAAGAGTTTCCAACTATTTGAAATTTTAAACAACAACTAATGATCTGCTAACGAAGTGCGACCGGTTGCGGACCGATTTCTATCGACTAATTTATTTTTTATACTGACATGTTACGATCAGAGCGCACTTGCTTTAACTTGTAGCTTTCTTTGTTTACGTACTTAACTGTTTCACTTGATCCTTTAGTTGCTTTTTAAACTTCTATAAAGCTAAGTTAAACTTCATGAAATGAAAATTGTGTCGATCATTTGATTATTGTTGGAGACCAACTTGTATTAACAAAAATAAAATATATTTATTTAGATTTAATTAAAAACCTAAAGCCTAAAGACTAAAATCACGGTTCAATCTCTACATCGTATAGATTTTAGAATAAAGTATATAATTTTGTTATTATGTATGTATATTACGTGATTGAAGAAAAGCCAATATAATAATACGTATATGTAATAACAGAGATAACTGTCGCTGGAAGCGCCTTGACACCAAACAGAATATATTATCTAACAAAAACAACTCGCTCTACCTACATTGTGTTACTAGCCTTAGACGCTGCACTGTGGATCTACAGTACACAGAATATATTGTTCATAAATCAATTACTTTAGAGAACGACTTCACTCTAGTTAGATCAAGTTATTAGATATAAAGAAGTTATGAGAAATAAATAAATTGAAACGAAACGGAAAGAATTTTAATTATTGATCAACAGTTCTGAGCTCCGTTTTGTTAAATTTCGATCAAATGCGTTAAGCGGAAGGCTGTACGATAGGTTCCAATCAAATTGTGATAATGTAACATAAATTATATAATACGTATAGTATATTGACTAAGCCATATTTTTAAACTGTTTGACGCATTGGATTAAGAGTGAGCAGAGTTTCACGGATGACATTTAATTTAAATTTAAAAATGTAAAATTGACGATTCAAGAGTGCTTGTAAAAGTTTATTTTAATAAGTATATTTTGATTCGATTTGATTTGTTTTGGATATTGATCCATCAATTACGTCAACTAGTTTGTAGTCAGTATCCGCACACTTACACTAATGTGTTAAAACGACATTGGCCGCCATATCCTTATATATGAATAATTATGATTATCCTTAGCATCAATGTCAGCTAATTTGAGTTGAAACCGTGGATGTGACATCCGTATGAAGCAATATTTAGTCCAAAATACACCGCTACAGTTGAGCTTCAAGCAACACATATGTATATATGTACATATATGTATAATACGAACACATATCAAACTTAAAAACAGGTAGGTAGTTGTCGTAAAACTACTTTACTCTACCTTTAATATCTACTACAATTATATACGACATAGTTCAACACTCGGACAGAAAGATGGGTCGTTTTTACTAACTGTAATGAGGAACTAAATATTATTTCCGGTGATATATTATATCATTTAACTTTTAATACTATAGATATTGTTAATTTAAGTTAATATTAGTAATATAACGATATAATGGCGATATAAATGATGTTTGTGTCTACAAGGTAATAAATAGTGGAATGATTTATGTCTTATAATAATTAAAGTCTCAGGAATCACGGCTAAGTGTTGTCACTTCCTGTTTTGTTTTATCAGTCAGTAGTCGTGACGAGGGCGCTCTGTACGGGGTTAATGACAAACAGCAAATATTAAAATCACATTAGCCGTTAAAAGCAAAGGTAATATTAAGCTATATTTATACATATGTGTATGCATATGTATAAATATATCACCTCAACGCTCATATAACTTCTTTTACGCTTGTGTATAATAATACACGAGCGTAAATGGACATAGTTTATAATTTATTTGTATTTTACCCTTTTTAACGATAGACTGCGAGTGCTGACGAAGGGGATCAGGCTATAACCCCATGTCAACTCGCACTAGGCCAAGTGTAAGTTGGCGGATAGTTTATGTACTAAATTGATTTATCGCTTTTTATCAATGTAAATACTATTTAACATACGAGCAAAGCCACGAGGAATAGTAGATGTGTATATTTTTAAAAGACATTTAAATGAAGTAAATACAAACTAGCCAGAATATCTTCTTCTTCCGTCGCTCTTTTATTAGTCATCATTTTCACTGCACCCTCGTAAAGTTTAAATTATAAGGCTCTGAAATTGGTAGTGTAAGTCAGGCTAATATAATATGAATAACAAATCTAATTTGATCTTCTTAAAACGTATTTCAAATGAACAGTAAGCCATTTAAGCTCTTAAACTCGTCCTGGCGTCGTCACATCTTGATTAAATTTACATTCGAGAGCCGCGCTGTATGTAAATCCTGCCAAAATTATACACGAACAGTACACACTAACTGAACTTTGAGGTTTGAATTATTTCATTTATAACAAAGAAGAATTATAATAAGTAAGTAAAAGATTTATCTCATGCAGAGTATGCAATTATGTTTAAAATAACACGAGGTATAGCATTTCTGATGTTGGGACCAGAAATTGCTACTTTGATACCTACGTACAACAAAAACGTACAAGGAAAAATTGGTTTACATTTTATGAGTATATGTATGTTTCACCCATTAATATTATGCAGACATAATGTTTGTGCGTTTGTTTAAAATAGGGAAAGATGGTTTTAATAACCAAAAGGTACATTATCCTCCACTCCTCTCGGAAAACTTTTCAGGGCCCGAGAGAAGTGAGAGCATCTTACGAGTGTGGTATATATAAAGCAGTAACGAGTAGCCACTAGTTCAAGCAAGTGATCTTTAAAATACCTTTCTTAAATATTATCATCTCCATCCCATTTCCTCCCATTTTCCGATTACTTGGGGTCGGCGCAGTACATATTCCATACTTCTGATAGGTTTGGCAAAAGTTTTACGATCAGCCGCCTGCCTGACATCAACCCTCTCTGGGAATGCTGTTGTTTATCCGCCATCGCGCAGAGAACCCAAGGTGTAACCAGCACGCGGTCTTTTAGCCGTTAGACGCCTAGTAGCTTCACTTGTAGTATTTGATCTTAAATGTAAGCAGAAAAATGGGAAATAAGGACTGGATATAAAAAACAGGAAATCGATTGGAAAAGCATAACAAACAATAGTCCGCGAGCGTCGCTTCCATCGCTTCCGCGGCATGGAGACGCTCCAATAACCGCATACAAATTGGCCATTTCCTCTGATCTCGGTGTCTTCCCTGCTCGATATCGATTCCAAAAAAATCTAAAACTATATATAAATGGATAAAAAATTCTTTGCTTCTTAACACTATTTCCCACATACATGGGTTGACTGGAAGAGATCTCTTATAGAGATAAGACCACCTTTGTCCACTTCATTTTCTATGTATTTTTTCTATTATTTGTTTAGTGCAATAAAGAATGTTTAAATTGAAGAAAAATTCTTACTAATATGAAGACGACAAAAAACAACGAATTGTTTAATTTTCTTCTTAGTTCTATTCTCGATGTCACGTGACGCCCGAACAAGCAGTCTTTTATATATATAATTAAGTATTTATGTAATATTTATATATAAGCATTTTTAGCATATTATATTAGGATATATTATATTTTTAGTTTTTACTATTCACTAATGTTTTTTATCTACTTATAATCTCGTAAAAACTTAACTTCAACACACGTGTCACAATATGTCATAGTCGTACCAATGGCACTTTACATAACGTTGATTTTATTTATAAATACCGTGAAAAATCGGGTTCCGTCCGAATCTCTTCAATACTGTGTCGAGGAAACAATGCCTACAACAATAGTATGGCTTTCAATGATCATCACAAATTATATTTAATTTGCTATAATGTCTGTTTACAACATAAATTTAAGCATTTGGAGTAATACATATTTAGAAGCTTGTCTGTCTATCTGTCAAAATTATTTAAATGTAGTTTGAATTTTTTTGTATGGTGCTAACTTTTTCCCGCGGCACTCACGTGGCTAATTGTCTTAAATAGTGGCTTCTACTTAGTATATACTTATAACGTAAAATTTGCAAAAAATATTTTAGAATCAATTCGATTCGATCTTGACGAAACATTTGGTTCAGTTTGAAGTGCTTGCTGTGCCAGCGGTCGCAAGTTCGAATCCCGCTGGGGGCATTAATTTGTGTGATGAGCACGAATATTTGTACTCCAGTCATGGGTGTTTAAATTTATATATGTAGGTGTATATTTAAAGTTATATGTAATTCTTTTCAATTAGACTTATTACAAGTGCTTTTGAATCACAAAGTATTTATAAAAAAAAACCTGTATTTTTAAAGACTGCTCTATGAACAAACAAATAAAAAAACTCTAAGATTTCGTTAGCTATAAAGTATTAGCAATAAAAGTCTATCTTAATGTAGTTCAATAAACTATATGGAAGAAACTAAAAGTAAAAGCAGGTAGTTATCGTATAATTGGTTACAAACAAAAATAGTAGCATATATTTGTTATGGAGATTGAAATGAAGTCGTCAAGTGTCACAGCGCGGGGGGTCGGGGTTCGGGGTCGGGGGTAGGCCGCATCTGACAAGCCAATTACTTTTTTTACAACATCCATAAATACAATAAATATCCCCATTTAAGGACCCTCGTGATTTATTCAACGGGCTATTTTTACTTTATTGTCATAATAAATAATGTATTTGAATATTAGACGGCTCTTTGAGACTTCGTTAAACTACTGCGCAAGACGCGTGGGTCTGTTGTATGTATAGTGGCTGTTTATAACTTGTACATATATTACTATGAATATGTTTGTAAATGAAAGATAAAATCTCGGGAGTAGAAAGGTCGTGGGTTCGATAGCGTACAGGGTAACATTTTTAGTTGACCATAGAGAAAAAAACATGTTTCAAAAAATTATATATATTAATTAATTAATTAATAAAAAAAAAAAATTAATATACTAATTAATATTGGATTTAATATCTCTACGGCTCTTCGAGACCTCTGACTATTTATATACAGTAATTTCCTGCGTATGAGTTTGTGCATTATAATGTATTTTTCAATGATAATGAGACATTTTCTCGCAGTTTCTAGCGGAAGTTCCGTTACAGCGTTAAAGTAAGACAAAACAAGGTCTATTTAATACCATTAATCCTCTGAAGACACACACACTCATTTGTATTACAATCTTAACAAAATCCACATCAATCATAGTAAATCATCGATTAGCTCCTGCATCAAACACACAACCTTCTACCGTGCAAATCGGATAACATGCGTCTATAGTTTATGGTCGCGATGACGGCTACAAAGGGCTCCGATTGAGAAACTAAGTTTATTTATTGATTATAAAGCTTAGTTCATATCGTGGAATAATATAGACCGCTTAAGTATTGAGTTCTTGGATATTTAACAGAGATAAAGGTTTCACTGTAAGTAAGCTAAAAGTTATATTGAGAAATATTCTGTTGTACTCTATAGTAGACGTGTAATAGTACAACTTATTTGTTTTGTTAGCTTTAACTACCGCACCGCCGCTTTTTAAATTGTATTAGGAATTCTTTTAATTTGTTAAATACGAAAGATCTAAAAATCCCTCAGATCTAAAGATTGGTAGGATTGAAAATTAAAACAACGTCGACTATAAGTTGTATAAATATACATATCCATACTTAATATTATAAATGTGAAAGTGTGTTTGTTTGTCCTTCTTTCACGTCGAAACGGAGACACGGATTGAAGTGATTTTTTGAGTGGAGATTGTTAAAAGGCTGGAGAGTGACATAGGCTACTTTTTACTGCGGGAGATTATCTTATTCCCACGAGAAAACACGTTATAATACAATCCAAAAAAATATAATCAGAATTACTTGAAACTTGGTATTAATACTTTTCAATAAAATTAAATAAATACGTGTTTAAGTATTTTTCAAAATTCATCCTAAAAGGGGCTAAAATAGAGCATGAAAGTTTATATGAAACTACCTTTTTAGAGATTTTGTTTGTAGTTTTAGGGCGAGCGAAGCCGCGGCTTTTACTAGTAATCTATAATTTTAACATGTGAAAGCTAAAAGTTTGATAGCTCTTCTGATTATCATCAAGTATATTGATGAGATGTACTGTTTTCACAATTTATAGGCGAGCGCTGTCTGTCAACACGCTCTGGTGACAGATGAGGGCGATCACGTTACAGCGCCCTTCCCACGAATATTGCCGAGATTAAAACACGAAATTTAGAATAATTTGTTGAATCTAAGAAGGTAATGCGTCACCTGCATCGCTCCAATGGCCCGCGTAGACGAAGTTCGTTGGAATTTTAAATATTATCTAAGTATACCTCTTGTAGGAAGTATTCTCTATTTAGTTCATAATATGCGTAATAAAAAAAACTATGTTTCGAATAAAAGCTATTATTTATATTATTACTAGCAGAACTCGCGGCTTCACTCGCGCTAAAATTGCAAAAAATCTTTAAAAAAGTACTTTCATACAAACTTTCATCCCCTATTTAACCCCTTTATACAATAAATTTCAAAAAATGCTAACATCATTGAAGAACATTAATACCAAGTTTCAAGCAATTCTGATCATAAATATTTTTTTAGATTCTATTATAACGTGTTTTCCCGAGGGAATTAGATAAGCTCCCGGTAAAAACTAGCCTATGTCACTCTCCAACCCTGCAACTATCTCCACACAAAAAATTACGCTGATCGGTCACTCCGTTTCGACGTGAAAGAAGGACAAAAAAACAAACAAACAAACAAACAAACAAACACACTTTCACGTTTTTAATATTAGTATCGATACATAAATGTTTAATCCTTCTACAAAAATATAACCATATTATGTCCTCGCCATAACCCACCCACGCAACCTTCGTTACACTGACGCGCATCAGCTAGGCTGAATATGGTATGATTTTGCTACAAAAATAGTCTCTGATTGTGGAATCCGTCTCTCGATCCTTTTTCACTGTCCCTCAGCTTTCAACTTACATTCGATATGCTAAAGTTTTTGAAGAAAACATGCGAGCTTTATGTATCCTGACAATGCAATGTAAAGTATACTTTTTTTGTTAAACATTTTTAAAATTGGCTTCATTTTTAAAAGTAAACTAGCATTGAACGCAGCTCCGCCCGCGTTCAGATGACCAAAAACCAAATTCTTAGGTTTTACAAATGAGTATACTCTTACATTGCAGTTTTTGTATTTTTTCTCAGAAATGAGATATTTTCCCGCGGTAAAAGTATCCTATATGTTAACCCAGACAACCAGCTATCACGATACCAAATTTCATCAAAATCCCTCCAGAGGTTTTTCTGTGATGCGGTAACAGACAGACAGACAGACAGACAGAAACTCTAAAAACTATAGATTCGGCCTCTGTGTCGATAATAATGTTTATTTCAATAAGATTTTCCAAAAAATATTTAATGTACAGATTCGGCTTAGTTACAATTTTATTATATGTATAGATTGAAGACAGATTTAAGTTCGATATTCTTAGTGTTCACGATTGAAATAATAAATAAATAAAAAATATTAAGATATTAAGGCAAATTTTCGTATCAGAGTAACATCAACTAAAACTAGTATACTCGTATTTACTTTTTCAAACTATACAAAACATGGCTTCGTATTTTTAATAACTTTTGATTATAAATTAACAGTAGTTCTATATCATCCGTGATACTTGTAATTACATAAAATTATAGATGACAAATTAAAAATAACGAAATTCATTTAATGAACAAGTTAAGTGTAAAAAAACATGTTCCTCCAGAAGTAACAGCAATAAAATGAACTGCTTTAAAGTTAATACAATTCACAAGGTCATGTGCCCAAATGCAGAGATCACCGGCGCTACCATCGGAACACGAAACCGAGATGACATATTTCTTCGAATTTTAAAAACAAATTTAACTGAGTTACTTTAAATATTTTATAATTCATATAATGAGTAAAGAAAAACAGACAAATTTTCTTAATTATTATGGTTTAATACCGAAATCCCTTATCACAGAATTCTTAGTAACCAAAACTGTTACTTTAAAGTATATAATTAATTTATTTATCTCATACGAGATTCGAACCTGCAATATTCGTTGTAAGCAATCAATTAGATACAAACTAAAATGTATCTACTACAACGATCCAAAACAAATCTACTCGTACCATAAACGCGTATATAAAGCAGCTTTGAACTCTGACTCTACATCATTTATCGATATCTAACACTGACAGGTAGAGAAAGATAAAACAATGGTATCGATACGATATCTCGTGGGGCAATTTGGCAGGTAATTTGGGCGAGTACCGGCGGTAGTGGCAGTAGTGGCTGCGACCAGTATGCGTGGCGATGCACCTGTGCTAATAAGCTACAAAGATTATCGCACAGAGGCGATATACTATTCATTTTATTAGATTATTTAGTGAAGCGACTATAACATGTCAGTATAATTTCTGGTCCAATTTTGTTTCAAATAAATATTGGTTGTAAATATGTGTTAAATCATACTAATATTTTTGTGTGTAAGTTTATTTGTATTTCTTTCAAACCTCAACGAAATCAAATTTTAATATAAATAAGTAGGTATACCTATGTATATTGCATATGCGTAATAGTTTTTAGATACATTTTATAATAGACGGCCAATAAAGAGCGCAACAGTATTTCATTTTATATATATATAAAAATATAATTGAGTTAGAATAAAATGAAGGCAGTGGTAGCGCAGTGGTAAAGTTCTCGCTATGGAAACCGAGTGAAGCGAGTTTAAATCTTGCGTTTCGCGCCTCTGATATATTATTCATGTGCGAATCATTTCCAACATCACTTTTTCCACTTATCTTAATGGTAAAGGAAAATATCGTGAGGAAACCTGCATATCTGAGAGAACCTCACCACGCACTTGGTGAGCGTGGTGGACTATGGCCTGATTCTCCTCGTATTGAAGGGAATCCCGTGCCCAGCAGTGGGACGTTAAAAAGGGCTGAATACATACAAAATAAAATAGCTATTTTGAACAGAATAAATTTTCGTTGTCTCAATGTAATATATTAAAATCAACGCGGTTTCTTAAATATCAACGCGGTATTCTAAAATAGCTTTTTCTTTTACGAGTATATTTCACTTTCCGAATGAAATTTAAGAAACAATGAATTTGCCAAGTTTCCATTTTGTACAGCTACAATCTACTACTTTTTGCAGAGAGAAGGCAACACCAATAAATCGATCAGGATTATTGTTTCATTAAGAATTAAAAACAATGAGTTTAAATTGCAAAGGGTTTAAAAATAAAATAAGAAAAAAATGTCACCTCGTCGCCGGACGCACTTCGTGTCAACAACTCGTACATTTCTCAACAATTTTATTTGCAACTGAATAGATCGTGTAGTTTGGAACTGTGCCTGGTAAGTGGTATACTACACTAGCTAACTTACTTCGTCATAAAATAAAAAAAGTAATATAATTCATAAACAACAATAAACTCATTAGTTTATTGTTGTTTATGAATTATATTACACAAGGACATATTAAAACCTTTTTTTAAACATTATAGTACGAGTATACTAGCAACTCACCCTCACTCAGCTCGGGTTCGTTCCTACGTTACGTTTTAACGTTAGTGTAGATTTCTCAAAGATGAGATATTTTACCGCAGTAAAAAATATCCTATATGTTGACCCGGATAACCACCTATCCCCCCCCAACGTGCGTTCACCTTGTCGTGGTGGGGGGGCTCAGTAGTGTACTCGCGAAGCCAAGAAACGCACAGGGAGGTGGCCCGCTTCGGTGGGCGGTGGGAGGCGGCCTTCTTCGTAGGGTGGTGTACCATGCGGGTTGCTCCTGGTACTTCTCTGATAGCAGAGTGGACCGTGGAGCAACCCCATGGTTGTTGTGGTCTGCTTCGGCAGACCTGCCGTCGGGGCGTCGTAGTTGAATGCGTAAGCGATCCTGCGACGCCCCATTAAGACGGGGGAAGGTTTTGTTGGGTTTTAGTGGGTAGTACTGGCTTCGCCGGTGAGTCCCACACTTCGTGCGTAAATGCATTTCCCAACGTTAAAAAAAAAAAAAAAAATAACCACCTATGATCATACCAAACTTCATCCAATTCCCTCTAGTGGTTTTTCCGTGATGCGGTAACAGACAGATAGACAAAAATATATATTCGGCCTCTGTATCGATAATAATCTCTATTCGATAAGATTTTCCAAAAAATATTTAATGTACAGATTCGGCTTGGTTACAATTTTATCATACGTACATAGAAATACAGTTTTAGTTACAGTGAGAATCATTGAATCATCTATAAGCGGTATTCCGTATCATTAATGTCGGCGTGGTTTTATAAACACTTCTAATAATTATAATCAAAGATCCACAAGTTTAAGCTTTTAAAATAAGCTCTCTAAGCATGGCTTGCTGGGTAGGCTGCTTTGGACTCGCTGCGGGACTTCGAACGAGGAAACGTGAGGTAAAACTTCGCGCTAAGCAGCTGAAGGTGGTATAAATAATGATTACTTGAACTCTGACACTTATTAATAACGCTATTCAGAACTTAGCGCACTCGCGGCCATTACAGGCAGTAAAAATATACAATAGGTATTTCTCTTTAGATGATGACATCTGCTATGTGTATGTAAATGATAAATGGTTCGTTTGTCCGTTCGTCTGATAAATAATTATTTGTTTTGCACCGGAGAAACAGTTAACTATACTATTATATAAGTTAAACGTATGTTTTTTTTATTCAAGCAATCGGATTTTTTATTCTTTTGTTAAATTTTACGCTACAGTTAATTTTAATCTGATGAGTCAATCAACAAGATAGCCAGCACACTAAAAAGTGATAGCGGGTCCATCTATTTGGTAAAACTAAATAATATTAAAAATAGCACCTTTTTCAACTATAGGAAAAATTATGGCACACCAAGTGAAGTCAGGGCGACAGTTAGTCGAATACAAATTAAAAATAATCAAAGTACGCCAAAGAAAGAATCCAATCAGAGCCAGACGGATATCGTTTCATCTAAAAGCAAAAAGTGAGCAGCGATCAGATAACAAGTGACTGCTAATAATTGTTCTGAACTTGATACTCGATTATTAAAACAATGTATTTATAGGCCTCTAATGTATCGGGTGAGTTATCAGCGTCGGAGGCCCCGCACTCGGCTCTCGGAGGATGCACTCGGCGGTTAACTGAAAAGTTACGTTGCAGGCCTCTTGATTTTCTGTATATAATAATTAAAGCAAAAATGTTGGCAGAAATCTTACAAAAACCCCATATAATATGTACCTACAAAGGTTTTAAAGTGGGAAATAAATTAGAAAATGTTTATATTTGAATTATAATTCATTGACTAAAACCGCTTATTCACTAATTCGATTCCTGCGCAATGTAAAACTTCGTAACGATTATACAATTTTATCTCGTAGATATTCGAGATACCATTATCTTCTTTTTTAATCTCTCTTTCAAGTACATGAAAATAAGAAATAATTAATCATAATATGTACCTACCTATGAAAAAGAGGAGGCGGTGAATCTGACGATAGAAACATTTCATATCATTCAAGTTTTTTTTACCATTTTGTATATGTTTCGGAGACAGATCGTAATGTCATTATCCCTGTGACGTGCGCGAGATCGGTGACGTGTAAACACACACGTCTCATCACTGGACACGGCAAGGTTGCGATACCTTTTTAAATCATACTATTAAAAAAATACAGTATATGATAGTGATATAACGTTATAAACATAATATATGTTTAAACGTTTAAAAAATATTAAAAAGATACTATCGACTAACGAATTACCAAATCTAAATCAATTTATTGCGATTGCTGAACCTGTCATACCTACATGTGTCAATCGTTGTTGTGTCAGAAGTAGGTACCTACAAGGCTACAGACTGGACAAAAGGTAATAATATAGCTTTAATAATTATCAATAAATCGTTATAATGTGCGTTTCTATAATATCCAAACTAATATTATAAATGTGAAAGTGTTTGTTTGTTTGTTTGTTTGTTTGTTTGTTTGTTTGTTTGTTTGTTTGTTTGTTTGTTTGTTTGTTTGTTTGTTTGTTTGTTTGTTTGTTTGTTTGTTTGTTTGTTTGTTTGTTTGTTTGTTTGTTTGTTTGTTTGTTTGTTTGTTTGTTTGTTTGTTTGTTTGTTTGTTTGTTTGTTTGTTTGTTTGTTTGTTTGTTTGTTTGCTTGTTTGTTTGTTTGTTTGTTTGTTTGTTTGTTTGTCCTTCTTTCACGTCGAAACGGAGTGACGGATTAGCGTGATTTTTTGTGTGGAGATAGTTGGAGGGCTGGAGCGTGATATAGGCTGCTTTTTACATCGGAATATTATCTAATTCCCAAGGGAAAACACGTTATAATACAATCCAAAAAATATTTATAATCAGAATTACTTGAAACTTGATATTAGTGCTCTTCAATAAAATTAAATAAATACGTGTTTTAGCATTTTTCGAAATTCATCCTATAAGGGGGTTAAATAGGGGATGAAAATTTGTATGAAACTACCTTTTCAGAGATTTTTTGCAGCTTTAGCGCGAGCGAAGCCGCGGGTTCTGCTAGTATCATAATAAATATTTAACATCATATTTGATAATGGAGATGACCTCACATTAAGATAATATCAACTATCAATACTATTATTAGACATGTCTTAAGTAACATACACTTTCAGAGCATCAAATAAAAGCGTAAGTAGGACAGTCTACGACACTGTACATTGTACAGTGTACGAGTATACTGTACACTATGTAAGACATTTAATTGAATACTAGCGATTCACCCTCGCTTGGCTTGGGTTCGTCCCTAGGCACGTTTTATTTTTTTTGAGCGGAATCCTAATTCTTTTTTTTAAATAAAAGTAGCGTATGTTACTCCCTATAAAATCAGCTATCTTTCAGTGAAAGTCCCGTCAAAAGCAGTCCAGCCGTTTCAGAGACTATCCGGAACAAACAGACAGACCAACAGACAAATGAAAATTAAAAAAATTGAGTTTTTCTTATAAGTACCGTATATAATTAATTTCATATGCATTTAGTAAAACGTTGTTATTTTGACATTACAAACAGACACTTCAATTTTATTTATCTGTATAGATTAACAAAAAGTTTCTAAGTTTCGCGAGCTATTTATTATGTGTCGGTGTGGACTTCAAAGCCTTTCACCCCCTGTACTACACAGGGGACCCCCTGCAAATTTATTGGTAAGATTTTATTGTTTAATAATAAGTAAGACATTAATATATCAGTAGTGGAAATCGACAAATGAAAGATTGTTTGATTGGGTTAAATAACTATTCTTAGACTAACGTTGTATAGAGGCACTATGAGATCATTTCGTTACCGGCAATTTTTCATTATTTTCCATTTAAATATTTCTTAAATATCTTGTTAAATCGATAGAAAATAGCCAACGGAGCGGTGAATCATTGTTATTTTTGTCAAACTCGTTAGGAATACGTGACGTATTCCTTAACGTGTTAATTTTTCATTTTATACGTATTCATGAGACAAACTGTAGACACCTCGAGTGTAAATATTATTTTATAACATCTTGTATATGATGTGGCGGAAAAAGTTAAGGACGCTTCGGGCTGATTTCGATGAAAAGAGACACTGCAGCTAACTATGAAGGGACTCTGGTCTGTATGAAAACAACCGAAGAGTTTTATTAAAATGAATATCTATTTAATTAAATACTCTTTGTTAAGATCCGCTCCGATACGACACGCCCGCGCCCTCGCCGGCGCCCGCGCCGGTCACATTTGGCGCGAGTCATTTTTAATCATTGAAGAATTCCCCAAAATCGATACAATTACTATCGAGATCTTCTTCGCCTTCGGTCAGTGCGCTCGGGCACGTAAATAAACTTGCAGATTTATTTATTTTTAACTACTTAATTTACTACTTTTTTACTTTACTAAGTCATCAAAAAATTTAAATATACCGTTATAATTAATAATTTTTGTGGTACAATATACATTGCGTATTATAATTAAGGCAAATATTATATACCTCAGACGGAAATCGAACACGAATGAAACATTAACTATTGATGAGCAAGCAGCTTAGAGTAAGATCTTTTCTTTAACTTAAGTGTGTTAAGGAAATATTTTTATTTTTATTCAAATTAAACCACTACTAAGTATACATATAGATAGATAGATAGATAGATGCTTTATTGTACACCACAAATAAATATACAAAAAGAAGATATAAACAATAGATGATGCACAGCAGGCATATAACGATTAATTTTGTTTGTACAATATACTCGTTCAGTGCTACTCGCTTTGTTTACATTTTACAGCAAGAAGCGACGCAATTAAACATTAATTCTACCTTTCCGGCGATGTCTATACTCTGCGACTACAGATATAGAAAAGCTATTATGTAAAGTGTTGTTCTTTTTAGCCTCTCGCGGACAAAACCCAAGGTATTTATATATCGGTTACGGCAAATCTGTCCGTCTGTCCACTAAAGCACTCCAGAGATAGACGCCGTCAGTGGCAAGCGCCAGACGAACGATGACATTTCCTTCTAACTAATTATGTTTGGTAAATGCCTTGTTTAAATATGAATTTCTATACGTGTACACATAGTTTTTAGTCTGTCTACTATTTATTTAAAATAATATTATATATCTATATGTCGATTATAATCATACAACCTGCCTATATGTTAATTGACTGATCAAATCAAAACAACCACAATTGAGTACAACTGCTGCACAAAAACGACACAAAATGAAAATTTATTCACACATAACATATTCATTAAAGTGATCGATAAACCAAAGCCGTAATCTGTTGCATCAATGAAGGAAGGACGTTAGCAGGTGCTAATGTCTATATAAAGCGGCTCAATCAATCTCTGGCTGGAAATTTATTGTTATCCTCACTCGAGGTTTAATTAGATTTTTTGCGGTCCTTCAATTACTTAGGGAAGATCAAAAGCTGTTTTATTTATATTCGTCGATCAACACTTACATCGGGAACTTCAATAGATGTTCGCACTTGCCCATACTTAATTAGTAGTTTGATGTCTCCGAGTGTACACTATACACTATACATACGAGTACATGGAATGAAGTACGATTTGTTAAAGAAATATTTTTCCAAATAAACTGTGGCGTTTGAATATAAGCCAGATTAATAGATTTTTAGAATCTTTATGACAACCTAATTGTATCTCTTCTTCCGGCTACCTTCAGAGAGTCATTAATAAATAGCAATGAATCCTTTTATCATCAGCTCAATTAATGAATGAATAAAAACTTTTTAACAAAAAAATAAAAACCGACTTCAAACAAAAGCACTAAAAAGTAAAAAATAACTGATTGGTAGTTTTCATTTACTATACATACTTAATCAAATATTTTCGAAGTCGGTGTGCTTTGCTTTGTATGGGCTGGCATCGATTTCGAAAATGTTTGTTTAGGTATGTATTTAATAGGTAGGCTTTAATTACTTAGCCAACTGTTTTGGAGTCCATAGGAAACATACACATCGATTTTTTTTATTTAATCAACAATTTAAATTTATTTATTGCTCGAAAAATGGAGTCTTTTATGAAAATTTAATGACACGCCGCCTGGAGCGCCACCTACCGGATTCATTTGTACATTCGAACATTGCAGTAGCCCGTTGAAATATACACACAAAACTTTATCCAAATTGGTCTTGTCCTTTAGGAGAAGGTTAACAAACACACGTACAGAAGAAGTATATATATTAAGATATATATATTAAGATTGACTACTCCATCTTTTTATGTGTTAGGGAAATCTAGCTTATTTTCAGCTAACTTTTGTTAATTCTAAGCGTTATATGAGTTAATTTTAGTACCTAGTACTATAATATGGATCTAACACAAAATATTTTAGACTGAATAAAACTTTAATTCATGAAATCTATAAGTTTTAAATTAGACAAAGTTATTTCGAGATTCAGAATCTCAGTCATGTGCAGACTAAGCCAATTGATCTAAATCTAGATTTTTTTCAGTAATTTGTATAATTCAAGAACATTAGACTTTAAAATTTCTGGGAAGCGGAATAAATTTCATTGATGATGGCCATTCCGTTGAAGCTAATGCACATAACGCTCTAAATGTCATTAAAACATTTTTTCTAACTCGTGGAAACTCGTGTAATATAAAAAAAATTGGCAAAAAGTCTTCAAAGCTGCACACAATTTTATGACTTAAAATATTAAACTTAAAGTTAAAAATAAAAATGAGGCGTGCATTTTGAAAATGTTTTTTTTTTTACATTATTAGGAGAATGACCTGTTAAAATGAATACTAATTTTTGTTTGCACGTAGCCACGAGGCAAGACACTGGACCGCCGACATAACAGCTTGTAATATTTCTGTAACAACTAGCCAATGAAGTCGTTTGCGTTCTGTTTATTCCGGTAACATTTAAGAGCTTTAATACTTTCTTAGATTTACGCGAATATTTGATATTTTAAATAAAAATATCTTTTCAATAATTCCAAAAGATAGTTTTATTTAAAATGTCAAATATTGATAAATGACAAATATATTGGCTTGGGCGGTCCTGGCTATGATGCAGACAACGGCTTAAATAATTAATATTATATTTTATATTTTTGCTTTATGGTTATAAATATAACGATGGCAACACTAAATATAGATTACTAATTAATATTTTTAAAATTGTAATAATTATAATGATAACAGCAAAAAATAAATTAATAATATTCCATATATTCAATTATAAAACTAATTAGAATTATAAAAATGTTTAAAGTTATAAAATATTGTAAGGTATTTAGTGGAATTTTCATTTTGTTAATTGTGGGTAGGCTGTCTGTAACAACTATACCTTCGAGACATCTAACACCTCAGTCTCTTCCGTGACCATGATTGCTGTAAAGCATTCGAAACGTCGGGAACTAAAAATCAAAATAAATCCGCGAAATAATCCGAAAAGAAAGTTTTATTTACAGAGCTTTCAAATTTGGAAAATAATATATTTAGAACCTCATTACTTTTTCCGTGTAAAAATTCCTTACTTTTTAGCAACAATTTCTCACGATATGGGTCATCTCTAACAACGTACAACTATAATTCATGCAAATCCAAATAAAAAACCAAAATTCAGTGTCCTCTAGGATAATTCCTCTTTCTTCATGATACACTACTAGTATGTTTTTTTTTTAATTTTGAGTGATCATTACAATACTTTAACATTAACTAATGACGTTTTATTTCCCTTCCTATCAGCCTTTATCCAAAATAAGTCGATATATATAGAATATAGCACAAAAGATATGTTGATTTGCTGGAGGGGTGTAACTTCTCAATGGGCACTTTGATTTATTCACCAAGTATGAACGTTTAGCATCTGGCATGTTCTCATAGTAATAAACTATATTTAACGTCTTTACTGTGCTTTATAAACTCTAGTCTGGCTTCATACTGTACTCGCTAAATCTTCACGGTATTGTGGTTTTAAAACATCTAAACGTCACCAGGAGCTCAAATATTTACGACTACGACTGATGTCGTTATTCTAAAAGCTCACTCGCGTTCACACGTTTTTTATTTATTAGTGAAATAAAAATATCATCTAAATCTATTATAAATTGTTAACACTAAGAAGGACATATAAGATTAATCGAGCAGAGCTTTTAAGTCTGCTTCATGTTCATATTAAAAACCCATGTTATATTTGAAAATTAAGCTTGGAAGCTATTCGTACAAATTGTTATTTAAAAACTCATAAATATCAATACCGCAACCAACGAAAGGGAAGTAATATATAATAATATGACGATTATTAAAAGTAACTGAGAGTGTCTGTTACGTCATAAGATATTTTTCTAGGTTACATTAATATTAGCATCCACGTAGTAAATATTCTATAAAAGAATTAGATGTGAACAAAAGCGAGCCACAAGTTAGCTTTGAGGCACAAAGATGCGATCTCCGAGACAATGTATCGAGGCAAAGAGGCCAAAAATATTGGAAACAACAAAATTCTAGAATAGTATTGTTCTACCCACTGCAGATCAAAGATAATATATAAATAGAAATCGCGAGAGTCATCTGTGACGGATTTATGTGTACTTCCACACATAAATATGAGGCGTGAACATTTTTCTATTACATTTCTTTGATATAATATCAATTCTAGCCCTTTCTATCTCAAGTTTTATATATATCATATATTATTTATTTATATATATGTTATTTATTTATATATATAAAGAAACCAAGATGTTTGAGTGAAAAATACAAATACTGACCATATACTTTAGATATAACACTAATATATCTGTATATAAAACTTTAAATGAGAGTACCAAATACAGCAAATGAATTTGTTAAAAAAAATACAATTAGTTTTTTTGTGGTGAGGGCGTGTTTTATTGCTTAAACTAGAGTTGGTAAAACTTTAAGCTCTAGATGATATATATATATACGTGAAAATAAATATATCAAATATTTCTACGAATTAATATAAATATGATAAATGCAATAAAGTAATATTTGTATTTGAATCATCTTCTCTATAACAACTTTCGCCTCGGCCGTCACCGTCGGCATCGCTGTACAGTAAAAAGTTCATTAAATCTTAAAAGAATAAGATAAAAGGCAATCGGTTTTTAAAGGAACGACACGGAACGTGATTTATGAATACCCGTTTGATTTAGGATACCTAACAATTTCGATCTAATTTATCGGTTAGGTCATTAAAATGCAAGTCCCATCACATCCATTATTCTCGCAATGTTATTTAAATGAATCTGAATTATTAAACAATCAAGCAGCGTTCGAGTACGACTAAAGAAACTACAATAATTTACTTATTCGCCTCAAATTCCCTCTTTGAACCTAAAATGTCAACGATTCATTTCCATCTTTCGTGGATCGATAATCTAAATTTGTTCACACACTATCCTCGGCGCTGTCAATCTTATAATAGAAAATTTTATTCTATAAATAGTACATGGATTTTGATTTCTATTAAAAAAAAATTTCCGCTCCGTCGCATATTATTGAAAACGTTTAACTGAACTTAAAGTTAACAATAAAATAGTAGGTAAAATTAATAATGTAGCAATATATTTACTAAATATTCTGAAACAAATTCCGTGACTTTCCAGTTTCTGCCAGTGTTTTAAAATAAAAATAATATTGAAATTGTAATATCTTGCGCAGGCGCAAGCGTCTCAGAGAACACGTGACTCCCAAAACGTGACGGATGGTCGTATTTAAGGAAATAAGGTGTAATTGAATACCGAAGTAATAATTATTATAATCCAGCGATGTCTGCTTAAAAATAAATGTAATTATGGGCTTCTCGTGACATAACGGGCTCTGCACGAACGTTCCGCGTTGCCTTATGACATATGTGGCAAGGTTCAGAATGACAAGATAATTTTTTCGTCCGATTAAATTACTTCCAAGAAAAAAGTGGAGCAACTTTTAATTTAAAATATTTAATACGAGTATATCTATAATGTACGCTATGTTATTATATTTGTCTAATAAATAATCGGTCTGTGCTAAGTTTTTTGGGGTGGCGGATATTTGTAGGCTAAAAAGCTTCAAAGTAATAGAAAGGAAATGGCGAATAAACCGAACCTAAATTGTATTTAACAAAACAAATTTTATTAAAAATAGCTTACCTCAAGAGACTAAAATGGCATAATTTTATTGCCAAACATAATGATGACAGAATATATATTATATACTATGACATTATAAAAGCCTCGACGTAAATTAAAGCGTACGACAAAAACATAAAAGGTCCTAATGAAATTTACATTTTACGCAATGAAATTAAAAAATTACTTTGAATTTTTATAGCTGTTGATAAAATTGGTGTTTTTATACGTTTTATGAGTTTTAATCGTTAATATGGATAAACATATTTTTATTGCCGTCGCGGCGCTCTTTGCAAGCGCTATACGGTCTCACATCTCAGTCGAGTGTCGTTATCTTCTCGTTATAAAGTTTAGAGGTGAGCCCAATAATATCTCATTATGAAGTACTTAAAATGCCTAAATAATAAAAAAAAAATCAAATAATTTTTACAACATTTTTACCCGACTCCGGAGTCCAAAGGTTATATATGTGTTTGACCTGTATGTATGTATCTCCATTTATTTGTTCCCTCATAAATACTAAATGGCTTAAGCAATAACAACCAAGAAATTTAATTATTGATGAGTTGTTAGCTTTCTTGATAACGTCAGTATTGTAGACTATATGGATATTATTAAAAATCAAAATGGCGAATATTAGGCGCCAATTTGTGTTGTGTAAAAACTATATTATATAAATGTACTTTACTTCCTTAACATTCGCATTATTATCTATCTTTTCATTTAACTTGATATCTTAATTTTGTATTGAATTTAAAGCTGATTCTAAAAAAGTTATAATGTTGTCACAAATAATAAATTAAAAAAAATATATCTAAATGCTTTTATTTTCTTTAATGGCTATGTCTATTAAAATAACAAATGGCCAGACGGCAGTTTTACTTTGCATAATGTATTTCTTATATTATAATTTGTGTAAGAAATTAGCCAAATGTGACATTTAGAGTTTTTTCCAATATGTCAAATATACTCTTATTAAGTAGCTACTATCCGTGGCTTCCAAACTACATCCTTGCATCTTCTCTATGGTTGGAATTAAAATTATCTATGACCTTAATTCTAATAATATTTATGTACAGCATTGACAAGTCATTTATATTTCTTATGGCCTAAGAGCCTGTGAACGCCAAACCTTCGGTCATTTTATAAAAGCTGAAAGTTTGTCAGTGCATGCTCCCAACACAGATAAGAACGATGGACCATTATGAAGTTCAGGCTATGGTGGCTTTGGCAGGTACACGGTACTAAAGGTGTGTAAAATACCGATCTAAATTCGTCAAATAATAAAGTGTAATTTTTTGGTATTACCTTCAGAATATTATTAAAGATCACGTCATTCAATGCCAGACACTTAACATCGTGGACAACCCTTGCCAGACACCCTTTTCATGAAATCATAATTCTACTTACGTTATAGTATAAAAGCTGATTTTTATATATAATGCTTGGGTAATAATTAGATGATTTATAAGACTGCTAGCATAGCATTTATTACACACCATGAAAAATGTTCCAAACAAGTTGGGAGGCATTTCTAAGAAAATGTTGCAAATGGTCACCAAATTTGAAGCGCTAAGACTTTATTTTTGATGGTGTGCCTGCCAAAGCCAATGGTGGCTGTGGAGGCTATGGAGCCTGAACTTCATAATGGTCCATCGTTCTTATCTGTGTTGGGAGCATGCGCTGACAAACTTTCAGCCTTTATAAAATGACGAAGGTCTGGCGTTCACGGGCTCTTCCTCTATTACTTAGCAACTTAGAAGCGACAGAAGCACAGCAGGAAATTGTATAATTGACGATGTTTACCACATTTTACACTTTTTACAATTTACTTTTATGGCGGTACTTGTAAAAAAATATTGATAATGTTGAATATCAATGTTTAAAACTTTAATGTATAGCTGACCTTGTAATGTAATTTTATTATTGTGTGGTTTTTAGTTAAATATATGAGTGATAATGTCTAATGATAATTTAGTGATAATTCTTTTATGTCACAGAGGAAGGAATTGTCGTCTGTAATACAGGCTCGGCCTAGTACAGTCGGCAGTGACAAACCGATGTAAGTAACATAAACTGTAATAAGCTTTATTTTGCGCTTAATGTAAATTTAGTGTCAAAACTTATTACTAATAAACTTTTATTTATTATTTATTATTTTAAACTACTGGATATATTATTACATTTTACAGATGATGTCCGCACTTATTCAAGTACTAATTCAACGACCGCGGGCACACCGGTGTTACTATTAACAATTAATTTCTTAGAAATTTAATCAATTTCTTAGAAATTTACCTGGAGGAGTTAAAAAGAGGAGTGACTCGAGAAATAGTGCTCTCACATCAATGTGCGATTGAAATTTTATTTCAAAAAGTACAAGCAATACCTATAAAAGTACGAATATGCGAAATATTTGCGTTGGTACTACTTCTTTACACTGAAACGCTGGGACGGATTTAGATGAAATATATTCCATGAATAAACTATTGCCTGGAGAAACGCATAGGCTACTATTAGGTAACTTGGGAAGCACCGAAATGCTAAATATCATATTGTTATGGTAATTTAAGTATTACACCCTATAACATGTGTCCATAGAAACACAACAGCTAGTGTGGCGCGCCTGCATTCGCTGCACGAGTGTCTACCGCTCGGGCCGCGGACCTCCGCCGCGTCGCCTGCAGCGATACATATCATAATTGAGTCATTATTACAATTTGACAGTTAAACATCTAACGTGCAATTACGTAGATTAAAATTTTAGATCCCGTATTGTTATTTAGGCGTCAAATATAATCATTCTATCTAAGTTTTTTGTTCACCTTCGTGCTGTGGCTATGATTTATGTCACTGCGCCGGCGCATGTTGCGTCCCGCACGAATTCAAAACGTATTGGCGAATAACAATAATTGTTTCTGAATAAAAAAGTATAAAAAAAGCAATAATATTAGCTAATTGACGATCTCGTTTATAAAATCACCTTTATATTTTATTTTTCTATTTAAACGAACAAAACCTAATCACTGGGGAGACAATGATATTTGAACAGACATGTAAGGATATAAAGGATTTATATGATCGTTAAAGATTAGGAATTTGAGGCTTAAGAAAATATTGAGAATAGAAATATGGGAGGGAAAAGAAGCAGGTTTGTTTTATATCAAACTTTGGCAAATCCTGTTTATCTTAGCAAAGTCCAAGACCTTCATTCAATACAAGAAGGATAATTAATAAAAAAAATATTAAATTATATATAGAGAGGACTTCATATAAAAATAGTTGATATGATTTTATTGTTTAAAATTTGAATATATTTAAAAACTCGGCACGAATAGCCTGTAATGTATTACGCAACGTCGTCTGGCAACCGTCTGCGCCGCGATATGACCATCGACTAAACCAGCGGTTCCCAAAAAGTGGACCGCGGAACCCTAGGGTTCCGTGGAAGTGTCACAGGGGTTCTGAATTCCGACCAAGAGTTAAATAAAACGTAATCAAACATGAAGCCTACTTTTAGTACTATTATAAGTAAATATGTGAAAAAAATCATTTATGACATTAAATAGGTTATAGTTTAGGTACAATAAATATTATTGTAAGTATTAATATTTTTCATTTATGACTTGTTCTTTAAAGTCAAACAAGAAAGTATTCTAACTACAACACAATCAGTTTAGTTACCATCAAAATGGGATTCTGTTAAAAAAAAATTAAGTTTCTGTGGCCAAAAAAAAATTTGAGAACCGCTGGACTAGACAACATAGAAGTGGCTAAAACTTAATTCCTGCATATGTTTAAATTTGCTATATTTTAAATTAATTATACTATAATATAACGCTAAAGTGTTCCCACATAAATGTTTCTAGTGAAACACATTTAATGTTTTTAACGTAAATATTTTATACAAACGCCCGTCACGTGGTTGGTGGTTTATGGTCTAACATATGAATAAATTTAAATTAAAATATTCCTGTGTTATTAAATTTTAATGGCCCAAGCAATTAAAGATGAATGCTAACTAGGAAACAATAATATGTTAAATGAATATGATTTGCATAGAACGACTGCGTTAGAACGTGGTGCGGTCGGCACTGACAAATGTCACGAGTTCGATTCTAACGTGCAGATAGAGTTAATGTTAGAATAAGAAAATTGTATAATCTATACATATAATAAAATTGTAACTAAGCCGAACCTGTAGGTACAATAAAGATTTTTTGGAAAAATTTATTGAAATTAACATTATTACGAATTGATACAGAGGCCGAATCTATAGTTTTTAGAATTTTTGTCTGTCTGTCTGTCTGTCTGTTACCGCATCACAGAAAAACCACTGGATGGATTTTGATGAAATTTGGTATGGTGATAGCTGGTTATTTGGGTCAACATACAGGATACTTTTTACCGCGGGAAAATGTTTCATTTCTGAAAAGAAATACAAAAACTGCAATGTAAGAGTATACTAATATGTAAAACCTAAGAATTTGGTTTTTGGTCATCTGGACGCGGGCGGAGCCGCGGGCAATGCCTAGTATCCTAATAATTGTGAAACTATAGAACTCTTTGACCTCTGCGTACTCGGCATGAATTTTATTTATCGATATATAAATAAGATGATTCAAAGGATTTGCTTCTAAATTTATTGAATCGTATAAAGTTTTGCGCTCTGTCAGACGCGCTATCTAAATGTGTAACGACATTAATAGTTTTAACTTCCAGGTCTAAATCGATTTAAACAGCTTTAGCCTTACAGTACAATTTATGTTAGAAAAGGCTCTCTCCGTTATTTGACTAAAATTATAACGGACATTTAAGTGGTTGGATGGTCGCAGTCGCATCTCATTACTGATTTCATTTATTTGTTCGTAAATGTTTTATACCACCTACTGCCTATGTGTGATTTTTTAAAATTATATAGCCGTAAAATTACTTTGTTTTTTTTATTAAACTAGTGAATCACCATCGCTTCGCTCGGGTTCGTCCCTAGATTGATTACCCATACAAACTTTCATCCCCGTTTTCACCCCCTTAAAAGATGATTTCCGGGATTAAAAGTATCCTATGTCCTTGCCAAGGTCTCAAACTATCTTCTTAACAAAGTTCATCTAAATCGGTTCAGTAGATCCAGAGATTACCTCCTACAACGTCACAAACTTACAAAATTTACCTCTTTATAATATTAGTATAGATATATTTGTTAAATTAAATAGTAAAATGTTATATTTTGGAAATTATGGCTGAACGATAATATTATGCTGAAATAATTTTTAAAAAGCACATTTTATTTGATACAATTTTTTTATTGATCTATGCATAGTCCATGTATACTTGTCCCGGCGTGTGTGGCGTGTAGAGTATAGATACCACAGCATTTCCGGGAACGCGATATCGAATGACATAATATTGCGCATTTACAGTAACATAGTGAGAAACAGTAGCCAGATACTAGGAAAAATGCAAGCCGCAATGACCATTACGAGATTATTGACATCACCAATGACCGTATGTAATAGATACCTTCGTGATTTCTATACGATATATACACCTTCGACAGTTATATAACCATATATGCATCGAATGTTTTGCTTTATTAAATTTATTTTAATTATATTCCTCGAATTGCATTATTAGAGAGCATTTCTCCGTTGTTTCATGCACTCCATACGCATAGTACTGAAAAAAAATATCTACTTGTATTGAAATTCGCTTATATTATTATTAGATAAGAGTTAAGAGTTTTTGAGAGAGAGAGAGAGAGAGAGAGAGAGAGAGAGAGAGAGAGAGATTTTTTAATGGTGAAATTAAATGGGTGACAAAATAATTAAATAAATTACATTATGAACTAACAGACTCCTACTATGACCTTATATGATTGCTGATGTTGTGTGGTTGTTGTTTTTGTGTACAGCATATCATTTTTGAATGATAAATTTTTTAATCTTCTTTTTATTATTTGTTGTTTAACGTGTCTTTTAGCATTGTTTATTATTATTTCTATATCATAAATAAAGTTATATTCTATTCTAAGCAAAGAGACTGACTGAGAAGTACTCACTGTAAACGCTGTTGACGTCTGTGGTACCGTTGACGGTGCCATCCGGCATCAGCTGGAGATAGCGGTTCTTGAGGAACATCTGTATGGTCCGGGAGGTGCCTGTGATGTGGGACAGGTTGGCGGAGCGCTGCGGGCGCTCGGGCGGGGCGGCGGCGCACGACGCCAGTGCCAGCGCCGCCAGCAGCAGCCGCAGGGGGCGCGGGCGCGGGGGCGAGGCGCGCCGCGCCCATGGCAGCCGCGCGGGCGCCGTCACGCCTCACCCTCTGCACATGCCACGCTGACACCCACCCCGCCTCACACCCCACGCACACCTCGCGCACCTCACACGCTCAGCTCACGTGGCTCATGCGACACGTGGCTCATAGCAAACACACCTGTCTGGAGTCTACGTAGTGTCTTATATCTCTGCTCACTCTTCGAACTGTCCCGATGAAGATTTCGTATCAAAAGTGGCGCCCGAACTGGGATTCAATAAATCTATATATTATCCTATCGTTTTGATAGGTTCATTATAGTTTCGATTGTCTTTATACTTCAAGTGAGTTGTTTTATTCGTTCGAGATTTGTATGCGTGTGAAAATGCATTGTATTGCACCACTGTGCAACGTGTCTCGTCTTACTTAGCCGCAAGCGATCTGTTTCGCGGGCGCCGTCTCAGAATCTGTAACAAATAATGGTTTATGGTAATAATAGATTTCAGTCTATAAATGGTATAAGATGTAACTGATACGCTTTTTGTAACATGATTGCTGAACACTTTGTCTCTTATTAAACTCTCGAGAAGTTATTAATCAATCAGAAATGTGACATATATATGTATGTACGTCGACACACGTGTATTTAAATTATAAATAAAAATAACCCAGTTTTTCACACGCTCTTAACAAAAACACCTTACAAAGCTGCTAAACCACAGCTACAACCAAAATAAATAATAATAATTAGTTTAACAAAAGATAAAATGTTCAAAAAGCAAACAATTTTCGCTTCGCAGGCCAAGTGTGAAAGTCAAATACCTTTAATGGCGTAAAGAACCAAATTTGTTATCGTTTTATAATTCTATCACACAATTATCCGGTCGCGGAAGTTTCGTATAAACTGTGGAGGGACGAGAAACTTAAATTGTTTTGGAATTCGCTCAAAATCGGTTGCGTAATAAAATAACATTAACAGTAAACTGGACTCGATTTTGTATAACGAACTCCAACGAAATCCGGGGAGGTTATTTTAAAATACAGTGCGTGGATTACCGGTGTATTAATTACCGCGTCGAAAGCAACTCGCGCTGAGATCTTGCTTCATTGTTATCATGAGGATGTAAATTATATTGACATTTGTCAACTTGACACTTGAAAAGCATGTATGTTCTTTAATAAATGGATTATTGTACGCTAGCATTGCCTACAGCTCCGCCCGCGTTCAGATGACCAAAAACCAAATTCTTAGGTTTTACATATTAGTATATTCTTAACCCATTATAAATAACCTAGCGCTGCTGTTTGGCACCCATTGTTTTTTCCAAAACTGATAAATCACTTCATCTTTTAATGGTAAAAAATAACTTAAGGGACCTTTAATAACAACATATCAAAAAATTATCCAATTCTAAGCTCCTGAAATAATTCAGGTCATAATGGGTTAAATTGCAGTTTTTGTATTTTTTCTCAGAATTGAGCTATTTTCCTGCGGAAAAAAGTATTCTATATGTTGAACCGGACAACCAGCTATAACCATAGCAAATTTCATCAAAATCCCTCTAGTGGTTTTTCTGTGATGCGGTAACAGACAGACAGACAGACAGACAGACAAAAATTCTAAAAACTATAAATTCGGCCTCTGTATCGATAATAATGTTTATTTCAATAAGGTTTTCGAAAAAATATTTAATGTACAGATTCGGCTTAGTTACAATTTTATTATATGTATAGATTAGTTATTCTAGTCTCTGCCGCTGTATCGCTTCTCCTATGTAAGAAAACTGCTAGGAAAGAGTTGCAGTGGTACGTACCAAATTATTAAATTGCACCTCTTTTAATAGTTTTAACTTTACTTTAAAATGATAAACTATTAGTAACTAATAACTACAGTATGTCACCAGTGCTTCATACTGACAGAGAACATTAGAGTGCGTGCGATATGAATACGGCAATACTCGTACATATGTGAGTCGAACGTAATTATCAAAGTAAAACATCTGATGGTAATCTTTAACACTTTGGAACCGTAATTAATACTCGGTTACTCGATCTCAAGTGGTTACAGAAGGCAAGTTGCTATGTCAGTAAATGGGCTACTTAATTTGGACTAATGAAGTGTGAGAGTAGATGAAATTATTTCGTGAAAAAAGTTAAAATTGACTAAGGCAAATACTTGTTCCCAGAGATGAGAATCAACATTTATTATTAATTAGATCAGCCAAGATACCATGTTAAGATTTTGACAGATTTTTAAACTTTTTAATATAGTGATTTAAATTTACTAAGAAGAAATTGATCTTCATTAGAGATCTAAGGTATAGATAAACTATAAGAAATATATCAACACACAGTTTTACACTCATTGTATATATTATAGTTAATTAAAAATTACATCACCAACTATAAGTTGTAGTAAATGGGAAAACGAAATCAAAGAAAATATATAAAACTAGAAAACATGTGGCGCTCTGTTAACAGCTTTTATGTAATTAACTACTTACTCGCGGTTACTGTAGAAGACCGTGTACATCTGCCGCGTGTCCGCGTCTGTACTGCGATGTTCTGTACTCATGATGACTACTCCACTAACTTTTGGACGCTCAGCCATAAATTTTTATAACTTTTACCAGATGTGTCATAATATTACAAGTATTTAAAAAAGACTAAAAAACTGCTCTTTATATTTTTTTTAATTAATAACTTAATTTTAAAAGTTATATCCAGTTATTTATCCCTTTAGCAAGGAACTGAACAAACAAACACGATTTATAATTAAAAAAAAATTAAGTGGAATTAATAAAGCGGAATATCGACAAGTTATAAGCTATATTCAATTTATCAACTGACATCTAAGATAACACAAGTTGATATCTACTTAGCCAAAAAATACAAAAATATCTTCGATTGAGCGAACACTGTCTAACCTCATTGTTTTAATCGCATGTCGTTATCGAAGCGTCCCGTTACATTTACTACTGCAGTAAAGTTCGTATGTGCTAAGTCCATACTAATATTATAAATGTGAAAGTGTGTTTGTTTATTTGTCTATTTGTCCTCCTTTAACGTCGAAACAGAGTGACGGATTGCCGTGATTTTTTGTGTAATGATAGTTGGAGGGCTGGAGAGTGACATAGGCTACTTTTTACGGCGGGAAATTATTTTATTCCCACGGGAAAACACGTTATAATATAAACCAAAAAATATTTGTGATCAGAATTACTTGAAACTTGGTATTAATACCTACTCTACAGAACAAATTAATAAATATGTGTTTTAGCGTTGTTATAAATTCAACCTATCAGGGGGTAAAATAGAGGATAAAAGTTTGTATTAAACCTAGGTACCTTTTTAGAGATATCTGTAGTTTTAGCGCGAGCGAAGCCGCAGGTCTGCTAGTATGTTATTATTTTATAAGCTATAAAAATGTTAATAAGCCAAGTATGGAAGGTTTCTGTGGTAGTGACTCTGTCAAGATGGTGGACTAAAAACTTTTTGAGTGGTCGTAAAAAACTAAACTACTTCGACTAAGTCGTGTCTAGTTTAAAACTGCCGTTAGCTACTGTCTCACTGATAACGGTCAAATATGAACCGAAACGTAAATAAAAGACATAATCAATTTCGCCATTCAAAGATAATTTTCGAATTAGAAACACTAAGCCGTTGAATTTAGGACATGCTATTTGTTCTAAAGAATCGTTCAATTCTTAAAATATAAAATAAAATAACCGGACTTAGCAAAAACAGTTAAAAAAACGTTCAAAACTGAATTAAAATCAATATTTGACAATAACGAAATGTTTAAGTTTCAATGCCTCAATACGATTTCCGGTTTGTAAGTGTCGAAAATGTTTTAGTTCCTAGCAACACCAATAAATCAGTATCAAGTTTCAACAGTAATAACTGCTTTGTTGGTAATTATGTGTTCGATTGTCGCATAAACTACAATACAGTAGATAAATGCCCGATTACACCAACGTCACCTAAGTTTAAGGGATCCCCTAAGCATGGTTAGGGGGCTGTTAGGGGACAGTTTCTGTTTCACCGACAGTTAGGGGTCACCTAAATATCAAAAGGCCCCTTAAATTAGGGGCTAGTTTACGGGACTTTTAAGCTAGGGATCCCATACCTAGGTAGTAGCTTATAGGTTGTTGGTGAAATCTGGCAAAAGTGATGTATCGCCGGCCGCCGCGGACCGTTGTTTTATCTCGACAAAGCAACAGTTTTAAATAAGTAAATTTTTTGAGGGGTTTCTCTGTATTGAAATTGTGAAATCAACGATGTTAGCGTTTATTTGCACTGACTAATAACTGTTTCTGTCTAAATTGTCTATACATATTTAATATTCATACGATTTATTATGAACTTATGTACCGGAATACTATAGATATTAATCATTTAACATTTTCTTAATATATATTTTTATTTTAGCTCTCTAAAATATTTATATATTTTATTGATAGTAGCTACTCCTAACGTTATTGTTAATTACTATGAGTTATTTAAGTATAGAGAGTAAATTTTGTTTTTGCAACCTTTTGTTATGCTAAAGGTAATTACAAAAGAAAAAAAAGAAATCATTAGCTACGCGGACTTCAAACGGGCAGCAGTTACGATCGAGCGCGCACAGCGCAAGTGCCGCTAGCATCAGACTCGTGAAACTTTAGTTGGAAACCACAATATTAATTAAGAATATAATTGGGTACACCTTTGTGTTTTTTCACAGCTTAACTCAAACATCAATCAGACATCCGATACGTTGAATGAATTAGCAAACAATGATTGAATGGATTCTAATTGACAGATGAAACCGCATGTAATCACCAGTCGGCCAGCCAGTCGACCTACCAGTTGGAAGACCAATCAGGCAACTAGTCGACCGCACTCACAACTGGTTTTATCTAAAAAAACTATTGGTAGGAAGACCACTTCAAATTTACGTCACGTACTCGGCAAATTATGATGTCTTAGAAAGTGTCGAACTAATCATATTTTATTGTGGTCAAGTAAATTTATAATGTTTAATTCGACACGACGACCTGTTGTAGAGAGTTATTATAATTAACAGTTAAGAATTACGCGTATTATACTACTGAAACGATAGTTCAACGTGTATAGCTTATCCAATATAATAATCAAATTTAATGACTGAACAGTCCTCTGCTGTAGTTTCACGTCGTAAAAAAGAATTATATTGAATAATTTTATTTATGTCCAATGTCCAGGCAATATCTAATGAATTATATCCTTCTGCGGCGTTACATCTAAAATATCAATGTCAAAAACCCTTCAGTGGTTTTTCTGTGATGCGGTAACAGACAGACAAATAGTCTAAAAAATATAGATTCGACCTCTGTATCGATAATTATGTCTATTTCAATAAGATTTACCAAAAAATATTTAATGCACAGATTCGGCTTAGTTACAATTTTATTATGTGTATACATTAGCTTTAACTGTATGATTTGTGTTAAATACGAAATTTCCATTTTATCTGCAATGATTTATATAAAATAGTTTATTTTTATTATAATCTCTATATATTTCGAAGAATTCCGATAGCCACATTCAGTAAATACATACGTGATAAAATAACAAAAGCCACTATAACTATAATCTTATCTGACCGCGCGGATGATGCTCAAGAGATCTTGTTTACATTGGGTTAATCGCATTCTTTTAAGTCACTCGTTGTTATTTCATAATAACAAAACGGCGAATTGGTACTTATTTCTTTCTTATGTTCTTACTTATTTCTTTCTTACAGATTTCGCTGCTGCATACATTGATGAGTTTATTGTTTGTAAAATCGAATAAAAATCGGTCAAGTGCGAGTCGGACTCACATGCGAAGGTTTCCGTATCATAATCATTTTTCTCTTAATTTACATGGCAGCCTTTTTGAAATTCGCCATCTGGGTTGTTTTATTACAGCGGCATAGAAATACTCTGTGAAAATTTCAACTCTCTACCTATTACGGTTCATGAGATACAGCCCTCTGACGGACGGACGGACAGTGAAGGCTTAGTAATACGGTTCCGTTGGTACCCTTCGGGTACTGAACCCTATAAAGTTTAATCGCGCGATTCTCGGTTGTCTTATAGGTTAATTATAATTACAAAGCAATTACAATTCTGTGAACTAATCGAACTTGCGATGTCTCTCTAACAATATGTAACCTAAGCCTTATTACAACTACCTACTCCGTTGTCTTACCATATTACGAATTCGGGACCAAAAGTCACGATATTTCTAGAAGGTGCAATAAATTATGACTGAATTTGAATTTAATCTGTGGAAAAGTCTATGAAGCCACATTCAGTCACTTTCACAATCGCATACATATCGTTATATCTCGGTATTATATTTTATTTTTTTTAAATAATATTACATAAAAATAATAATATACACGTGCAGATTAATTGATTGCAGTCTATTAATCCACAGTCCACACACTTGCCACAGATTATATCTTACTCTATGTCATACAAAAACATAGACAATTGACAATTACACTGTATTTGATATTTCTTAAGATAAAAAAATCAAGATCACAACACATATTGTTTTTTATTTTTATTTATTTATTTATTTATAACACTTTATTGCACACGAAAATGGTACATTAACAAAAAAAATACAATTAAAGAGATGTGCAAAGACAGGCCGCCTTTTTATCACTAAAAGTGATCTCTTACAGGCAGCCGATAGAAAAGGATACAAGAAAATAAGTGAGAAGAGCGAAAACGTGCATAAAGTGCAAATCATTAAAACTTAATATAAATAAACATAACATACATAAAACTTTACATATGCACTAATTTAAATAAACATACATATACATATTTATATAAACTACTAATTTTACCGTATATATTTCTATTATATATACATAGACATACATATAAATAATATACACAATAATGTTTTTTATTATTGCACAATTCAATAATACTCGTCTCGATAGCGGTTTTATTTTAATTACACAGTGTCAGGGTTATGTTTTGATTTAGCTTCTTTATTAAATGAGCGATACTTTCTCAAGTCGCGGCCACAGACCACACATCGCGATGTCGTCGTTCGCGGCGACGCGCACGCACCGATACTACGAAACGGTCATTACTTAATACTATTATTAAACTTTATATTTATATGTGAAAACTTAAAAATGGCAAAATTGTTCAAAATATATCTATACAGATAAATAAAATTGAAGTGTCTGTTTGTAATGTCAAAATACCAGCTTTTTACCAAATGCATATGAATGTAGACACGGTACATATACTAAAACAACATTTTTTACAATTTTTATCTGTCTGTCCGTCTGTCAGTGTATGGTTTGTTCTGGCTAATCTCTGAAATGGCTGGACCGATTTTGACGGGACTTTCACTGGCAGATAGCTGATGTAATAAGAAGTAACTTAGGCTTAGAAAAAAAATAGGGTCCCACGAAAAAAAATGAAAACCAATGAAAAATTTAATAATATCCGATTCAAATTGGGAAGTTGTATACATACCCTAAGGAGGAACCCGAGCGAAGCGAGGGCGAGTCGCTAGTTATATAATATATTTATACTAACTTTTTGGTAGGATGTATCCTTACCTACTCCTTACATAGGTATATAAAATGACATCTCGTTGCGGGACACGAAAAGGTCCTGCGGAACTACAGTCCGTAGCGAAGATTTACATAGAGCGCGAGAAGGTTAACTTGATTATTATATTATTGTATATATACAGAGATTACAAATCATTTACAAATATCTTACGTGCAGCGATATCGCGTCTCGTGGGATGAACAGTTGAATGAACTCCAGATACCTAGATAGTTTTTATTATGTGTCAAATATTTGAACTAGTATATACTAGTCTTCAAATGAAAACTTATTTCTGGATATGTCGCCGACATCGCTACACGCTCTCGCACTATAATAGATGTATGGGCTGAAATTATACATTTAATGTTTTTTTTTCAAATTTTAGTCTACCGTTTAAAAGTCAACAATAATTAAAGTTTGTCCCTTATAAGAATCGAACCCGTTACCTCTTGTTTAGAGAGGAACATTCGAACTGCATGTTAAATGAAACGATAATAACGATTACTATCTGATATGATAAAAAAATACAACTTCAAATTTCAGCGACAATAATTTATACTGAACTAACACTGATGATCTAAAAGCAAAGTCTTAGGTTATACATATAAGTATACTCTTACATTGCAGTGTTTGTATTTTTTTTCAGAGATGAGACATTTTCCCGCGGTAAAAAGTATCCTATATGTTGACCCGGATAACCAGCTATCATCATATCAAATTTCATAAAAATCCCTCCAATGGTTTTTCTGTGATGCGGTAACAGACAGACAGACAGACAAAAATTCTAAAAGCTATAGATTCAGCCTCTGTATCGATAATAATTTTAATATTCCAATAACATTTTCCAAAAAATATTTAATGTACAGATTCGGCTTAGTTACAATTTTATTATATGTATAGATGACCATTTATCCTCATAAAATTCTAATAGGTATATATGTACTTTTAAATCTAATTAAAATTCTTATTGTTAAGAATGTACTCATGATGTAAATCAATAATATACAGCCAACATTAATAATTACAGTAATGGGTGGGTAATATAAAATTAATTAATGCACTGCAACTAATAGAATATTAAAATGATATATATATATATATATATATATATATATATATATATATATATATATATATAACTAAGAGTGTTTTACAATTAAACTAGTTTACGCCGGCTGCTTCGCTCGCGTTTTTTGGGCAATAAATAATTGGCTTAGAATTAGTAATAAAAAAATTAAGAATTCCTAAAAAATATATTCCCTTTATACAAAGATGTAAAATTTATCTCTTACAATACTAAATTGTACATCTAAAGACATCACCGTATATGCATATGTACATGGATATATGATATGAGGAGACTTTCGTCAATTGCTTGGTCTACATATCTAAAGAATTGTTTTAATTACCGACAGCCAAACAGCGACTGTTACGAACAGATAGACAAAAAACTAATTAATTAATGATAAAAGCGGGGGTTTCAAACGTAATAGACGTTTGAAACCGCTCTTGAGTAAATACTGTCTTAGGTTTACGCGAATATTCGAAATTTTAAATAAAACTATTTTTTCACAGCAATGCTGTAAAGCATTCGGAACGTCGGGAACCAAAAATTAATAATAAATATAAATAATTAATAAATCCGCGAAAAAATACGAAAAGATAGGTTTATTTAAAACCCCCTTGAGTCATAAATTTTAAATAATTAATCAATGAATTCTATTTGCTATTTAAGATAAGTATCGTCTACAATCTATCGATCGTATAATTAAATAGTAAAAAATTACCATTAAGAAATTTATAACCTAATAAAATAGCATTTGGTTATCATAATCTCCGCGGGCGCAGACGTGCGATGGTTGCGCAGGCGCAGGCGCACTCGCACGCCGCGCTGGTGTACTCCGCGCCTAACGTCTCGTTTGCAGCTCCCCGGTACATTTACATGAATTCATATTCAAACAGACATCAAGGAAGTGGTATTTATTATCTGTTGAATATTACCTACAATATTTTACATGAAAAGAATACTTTATGTTGCGATATAACACAATCAATTGGTCCATAATATTTATTATTCGGGGTCTTGAAAGTGAATTTTAAAGTACTTAAAGTCAATATGGAGAGGGTTCCCTGGTTTAAAAATATACTTATTTCTAATAATAAGTGTAGAAAATGTTTAGTAAGTTTTATATATAGATTAGATTTCATATGGTCAATACAAATATTGTATTTCATATTTTTGTTTGGTTCGAGGGCTACAAAAATATACGCATATTTAATATTACACAAAATAATTTTGATGAACTATCGTATCACAAAAAATTGGTTACACCTATCAGTTCATTAAAGCCTTTGCACGCAATCGGATAAACATTACAGTAATGTGACTAATTGAAATAATCATTCGGAGAGTGGAAAAACGTGGAAAGCAAAGATAAGAGAAGTCAACGACCCCGTGACGTTGATAACAGAATTAGCCGGCAATTAGGGAGAAGTATTTTTAGACATTTTTTCGGCAAAGTTTTGGCAGCTTCGACAGCTTCGCGGTGAGACACCTTTGATCTCACTTCCCGTAATAGGAGGCTCTTGACGTTTTGCTACACACGAGCTGTCTATTTCTTTTGTTTACTGGCACAGTGTTCCGGCTTTGTCTGGCTACATTTTTGTAATATCGCAGCAATTTTTAAGGAAATACCTACCAGAAATATATTATTTTCCTTATATTTTGCCATCTCTTTATGGGTGAAATTTTGTTAAATTCTACTCTTGTACTAGCTACTTATTCTGTTATAGGCGGTCTCAAACGTTAATCTTTCCAGGTGCAGTACATGATCTGGACTCTTAAATTTGATATTTCAAGACATTTCATATCCATATCTGAAAGGTAATATTTGTAGATATCATCTGAGCCATACTTACTAGAAAAATATTTTGACTTGAGTGAGATTTTTAACGTTTTGTGTCTAAGAAAATATACTTCATTACAAATAATGTATTTAAATAATACATACTAAAATTAAATTGTTCAAATTAGATTTCAGAAATAATTACTCCAATACAATAAATAATAGAAATTGAACAGTAACAGTAGTATGGGGAAAAATAAAAAGATTTTACACATGAAGAGACTATATAGAGTTTTGTTGGATAGACATATCATGATGTATTATATATATATATATATATATATATATATATATATATATATATATATATATATATATATATACATCACAAAAAAGTTCACAATCTAGTTCGGTATAATAGAAATGCGCGCTGGTCTTAATATATTGGAAATGCGAAACCAATCCACTAAAGTCAATTAAATCCCCAAATAAAACGAATGTTCCATTCAGAGTTATGTGTTTATTATAATTTATAAAGCGATTTAGAACACATCTTCCACATTTTTTGCGTTTTCTAATCGATTATTCATATACATAAATCTTGTATTAGTATTTTTCTTGCAAATAAATGATAAATTGAAGGTTGCAAAAATTATAAATACCGTCGTGTGTCGAGCGCCCGCTGGGCTGTATTTATTTGTTTAATTACGTATTAAATGCTGTGATTTTATTCAAATGTGACCGACGTGACGCTCGTTTTGTTCCATTTCACATCTCATTTTCTGAACTAAATACCTGTACATAAAGAAAATATTCTAACTACGTACTAAAATGCTTAGATATGTTATTTCCAGGACAGCGACTGTAGAACGCTGTCTAAGAGCCCTCTATCTTAATTCCTCACACAGGAAACTGTAGCGTGCATAATTCCATTCATCTCATGCACTATATAAGTGTGCTTTTAGTAATAAAAAAATCATCAAAATCATTATATTTAATATCCTTAGAATACTGAAATGAGGAAAACCTATGGGAAATGTGTTTTTATAAATAAAAAATGTTATTTATTGCAAAATAAACCGTTCATAGAATGAAAAATGAGGTAATCTTTAGTTAGTAAAGTAAAGAAACTACTTTTTGTTATCATTACATTGTTATAGATTTGCATGAAATGTTTTACGATTATCGTGAAGTTTTATGTATGTCTGAAAAGTTGTATATAAATATTTAGTCCTACAACAGTCAATGTTCAAATATAATAGATTACACTTAAAAGAAGAGTGTTCGCTCTTAGATTTTCCACTTTATCCACAAGAGTTCAGAATTTAAATATATCATATAATTATTACTCATATTATTAAATAGAAATGTAGAAACAAGCAATTCTCATTAGTAGCAACTAGCATAAATTTCGGGACTACCGAGCATTTGCATAACGACCGGTCTGTCACATCTTCGGTATCAAGGCATCTAATAGATTCTGTTTCGGAATGCCACTTCTTTCCTATCTATACATACACCTAATAAAATTCTAACTAAGCCGAATCTGTACATAAATATTTTTTGGAAATTCCCATTGAAATAATCATTATTATCGATACAGAGGCCGAATCTATAGTTTTTAGAATTTTTGTCTGTCTGTCTGTTACCGCATCACGAGGAAACTATCTACTGGACAGATTTGGATGAAATTTGGTATGGTGATAGCTTATTATCCGGGTCAACATATAGGATACTTTTTACTGCGGGAAAATATTTCATCTTTGAGAAATCTATACAAAACGTTAAAACGTAAGTCCCTAGTTATTAACTATTACATTTCAATTAAAACTCCCATACTAAGTATGGGGCATTTTTGACTCATTTCATGAAAACAATTTATTGTTTTTTTAATATCTGATTGTTTTAAGAAAAATTTGAAATTAAGCGAGAAAGTTGAACAGCCTTTAAAATTAGACGCGAATGCTCCGAGCCATGTCAATTATTAAAATATTATAAATAGGACAATATCAAGACAATTACGACAGTGTTCGCAGCCTTGCGCTATACGAGACCACGAGCTGCCCCACATCGTGTACGGTAGTTGGTGTAATACTCATAAAACTTAGCTTAGTTCGGTATTTTAACAGCGCGAAGTTTCACGCCGGTAGGAAAAAATTAAATCAGTATATATTTAAATATCGTTAAACAACTTGGCTTTATGAAATTCATTAATTTTTATCTTTTAACGTATATAATATATATTATATATGTATGTACATCTAAGTAAATAATTGTAAATGTCATGAAATCAAATAAGTACATGGGCTGACCAAAATAAGCTCAAGCCAGGACCACTGTGTTACTCGTGTAGAGGAAGAAGAGTAATCTTACGTAATATATAGGTATGTAGCTTGGTTTTAGAAAACTAATAAGAAACGTAGCTACTTGCGCGTGCGCAGTTCCGCGGCGCTAGCGTCCGACAATACATAACTCCAGACGGATTTAGATTCGATATTTGCGACGACGACTGAACTATTCTTAGATCTAGGGACATGCACTTATCGATAATACAATCTATCAAAAAAATTGAATTGATTGGAATAAGTAATTGATTTAAAAGATTGCTAGCAATACCTACTTATTTTTCTTATATTGTAAATATATTTAATATTAAACTTTTTATAAAAAAATATTATATTATATAAAAAATATATAAATAATTTAAATGAATAGTTTTTATCGACTATGATCTCGATCCTAGTTTAAAAAAATATAATTAAATAAAACTATCGATATAATGTCTAATACTGATAACAATGTCGGTACATCGTTCGACGGGCGAGTCGCAGCCCTGTGGAAGATCAAACAGCTGCTCTCGGATTAATTTGACTGATTTACTCAATGGAGTATATTGTAGTATTAGAAGTCGATTAGTTCACATCAACAGCTCGCGCGACTGTTCGTGCTCGCTTTTATTAAATTAACCTTTGTGTAAATTACGTATGCATTAGGATTTTGTTTTAGCTGGATAAGGCCCTTTATGAGGTAGAGGACATGGGAAAGACGGACTAAATTGTGCCGGCACGTATTGCAACTAGAGGGTCTTCGTATGGAAACTATATCGATGTAAACTTGTATATCACCACAGTGTTTCTTACAAAAGATCTTAATAAAACACAAACGTAATTAATGACCCGTTTAATCGAAAGCATATTTAAGTAGTACGTCTTCATATGTTTTAGTTGTTTTTAGATAATTAAAATAAATGCTGAAGCATGATTATGAATTATTCATGAGCGTATCGGCGGGCATTCGTTTACATTTAAATATATTGTTTTATTTCAAGTAAATTACAAGATTTGACAGGTGGTGTGGCGAAGTGTCACTGTCTCGTATATCGTACGACGTCGAAGATCGCGGGTTCTACCAACGCTCGCAGTTGAAGAAGTTAGAACACATACGAGCTATCGGCCAGAATGTTAATAAACTAGACTACTGAGACTGAATTTACAATTATTTTAAAAATATTCTAATAGTTGAATATTTGTAATTACTTCGATTCTTTGCTATTTCAATTTCACTATTATGAGTGTATTACATACATAATACAATAAAACGTTTTCCACTGAACTGCAGGGGTTTTAACGGGAGAAGATATCGACATTAATACGTTCATTTTAACAACTGAGCTTCCTGTCAAATAATTTTCACAATTTACGAGGCATCGCTGCCATTTTTCAAATACCACAAGTGTTATTTACAAGGGTATTGTCCCACTAAATAGCTTAAAGGAGCCGCGACTGATTGACGACCCGCCAGCGGCAATTAGACAGCGACCAACTTACATCACTGCTGCGAACTATTCGTATTTGTTGTTATCCTCACTTAAATATGCGGAAATTTAGATTGATCACTTCTAGGACCCTGTTCATTACCGCGGTGATGTGTGGTCGCGCGCGCGTCACTACACATGTCGTCCCTTTGATACTTACTCTTACATACTTAGTATTAATCGAGTCGCCATCCTAATGATGGCATTTGGTAATGACGTAGCTGATTTACATTCAACATTAGCTATTTACTTTTTTCAATTAATATTGACATCAAATACCAAAACAATATATAAGTATGTATAACATTATTATATTGTCATTCATATTGTTTTTTGTTTCTAAACAAGAGATAATTCGTCCATTGAAGAAAATCTAAATCTTCATGGTCAAAAAGTCAAATATCAGACAGTTCTTTATCCTGCTAGTTATTTTATTTCGTTTTTAATATATTTTAACATATAGTGCAGTATTACTTAGAAATAAATATTTATATATAAAAGTAAAGTGTCCACTTAAAAATCTATACTAATATTACTAGTATAAAGAGGTAAAGTTTGTGAGTTTGTCAGTTTGTGAGGTTGTAGGGGGATCAACTGAGCCGATTTAGATGAAATTTAGTAAGAAGATCGTTTGAGACCCTGGGAAGGATGGATACTTTTTAACTCAGAAATCATCCATTAAGGGGGTGAAAATGGGGATGAAAGTTTGTATGGGGAATCAACCTATTTTATAAGTTAAGCAATGACAATGAAAAAAAACTATGAAGTGCATGTTTAAACTATTTATCTATACACAATCCAAGAGAAACACAGTTGATTCTATAACCTATACTATTAACAATGTATTCTCAATTAACTAAATGATGAATACCAGATATTTATTTATTTATTTATTTATTTTAGGGAAACAAACAGTACGATATTACATAAATAATTAATAATAATAGATGACACATACACCAATGAAGTTTCCACAAATTAAACAATACACTTAAGAAGCAGACCATAATGAAAATGAGAAAAACAAAAAGCTAAACAATAAACTTAAAAAATTACAAAATGAAACACTGCTTGACATGAATAATAAAAAAAAAAATAAAAAATAAGGAAAAATAAAAAATAAAAATAAAAAATAAAAATATATACTTAGGTATATCTTTTTCTATTAAGTTCACCATATATTTTGTGTCTTTGTTATTTAATAATCACATCAATATTTTACGAATATATTCAAAAGGTTGCACATAAGCTAATTGTAATCGACGTTGCAAGTCTGCTTACAAAGTAGTATATTTATCTACCTACATTGATACATATTTTCAAGTTCTTTCATATGTAAAGACTAGCGACTCACCCCCGCTTCGCTTGGGTTCGTCCCTAGCTTAATTCCTTATACAAACTTTCATCCCTTAAGGGATGATTTCCGGGATAAAAGATCCTATGTCCTTCCCAGGGTCTCAAACTATCTTCTTACCAAATTTCATCTTAATCGGTTTAGTAGATCCAGAGACTACCCCCTATAACGTCACAAACTCACAAACTTTACCTCTTTATAATATTAGTATAAATAGATAAATAATTAAATTCCATTTAAACAAGTGAATTAAGCAATGATAAGATGTTGTATTATTTTTATATTGATTTCTTGGAATTAATAAACACAATTAGTTATTACCGCGCTATCTCGTCCATAGCCAACCATTAATACGCTAGCAATTCGATATTCGCCGCTCTCGTCCACAACACTGATAAACGACCAATTATATTAAAAATATTTTTATAACATACATTCTACTCAAAAACCAGTTCTCTAAACCGATTCTACTTAAAAATGCATTATAAATATATTACAGTTTATTTATTTTCTTAAATAGTATTAATAGTGTTAAAATATTTCCATGATATAAGCGGTTCCCACAGAAATTAATTCTTATTCTAACAACATGTTTACTTATTTGATAGTCTAAACTATTAGTGTTTTAGAGTTAGTTAAAGCTTTTAAAACTTAGCTCATAAAAATCTAAAAGATATCCCACTAAAACTTTGTTCTTTTCCTCTTATCTTTCTACTCTTACTTTCCATCTGTACATATAATAAAATTGTAAATAAGCCGAATCTGTACATTAAATATTTTTTGAAAAATCTTATTGAAATAGATATTATTATAGATACAGAGGCCGAATCTATAGTTTTTAGAATTTTTGTCTGTCTGTCTGTTACCGCATCACAGAAAAACCACTGGAGGGATCTTGATGAAATTTGGTATGGTGATAGCTGGTTATCCGAGTTAACATATAAAATACTTTTTACCGCGGGAAAATATCTCATTTCTGAGAAAAAATACAAAAACTGCATTGCAAGAGTATACTAATATGTAAAATCTAAAAATTTGGTTTTTGGACATCTGAACGCGGGCGGAGCCGCGGGCAATGCTAGTTCGATATAAAATTATAGCTAGAAAACAAACGCAAAACTATTATAATGCAGGCGCGTGTGCTCAAGTACAAGTGCGCTCTCTGTTCTTTGAAACACTCCATACAGTAACATACAGTAACATCCATACAGTAACATCCAGACATGTAACTCTTGGAGTCCCACTAATATATTTACGTGTTAGTTCAATATAACCATAAGCACGCATATGTACTTAAAATAAAAAAAAAATCATAAATAAACAACATAACATCTTTTAAAACGGCAGTTGAAAATTTCGTAATCGCAGATCAATAAACACGAAAAATTCTTTTGAATGTATCGTGGACATTTACATTACAATACAGAATGCATTCATTTGGAAGACACATACTCTTATTGCGTATGAATGCAAAGTAGTTCCCAGACGTCCGACACGAGCGCGGGCCGCGGCGGACACTTCAGCCGGACGCGAGTGTCGCAGGATAACCCGTTCACGAGCCACATATAACAGCCCCGTACCCCAAGTTGACTTTCTACAATCAATAAAGATAATTTGAAATTAAAAATATATGCGATGATATATTCTAACCACGGGACATAGCGCTTAGATACGTAACTTTTGTTTATTTTTAGTTTTTCGTACCTTTTTGACTTCAATAGTCTATAACAATCAACTTTAGATAAAAAAGATCATATTATTTAAACAATCATTTCTCAATCTCTAGATATTAATTCATATACCTTCAAGTCCATTTGAAGGTAGGAGCTATAATATTATCTCGTTAAAATCCCTAAACTACATGTAATGGAATTAGTTTGACTTAAAACAGACCCTCTTAACAAATATGGTAATATCTCTGAAGCTACATTCTCTCCATTAAAGGCAGTGGTCGCCCAGTGGTAACGCGCTCGCTTGGGAAACCGAGTGAAGCAAGTTCAAATCCCGGGTCTCGCACCTCTGATATTTTCATGTGCGAATCATTTCCAACATGATTACCACTTGTCTTAACGGTGAAGGAAAACATCGTGAGGAAACCTGAATGTCTTAGAGAACTTAGCAAGTTTTCGAAAGACATGTGAAGTCCTCCAACCCGCACTTGGCCAGCGTGGTGGACTATGGCCTAATCCCCCTCGTATTGAAGGGAGGCCCGTGCCCAGCAGTGGGGCGTTAAAAATGGATGAATAGACATACACACACATTCTCTCCGCCTGCCCCGCGCGGTATAAAGCTTAGGTTATGATTTTTATTGTAAAATTGATACATTAAGTTAAAAAGTTATATTAATAATATAGAGACTGATGTATAATTTCTTTCCCCTGCCTCACTTACCATGTGAGCAGAACTGCGGACTTAAACCAGTAATAAATACGTAATGGATAACTTCAAATCCATAAACATTATACTTTCGCAGAGCGAGTACCAGTTCGTCTTTGCTCTAGCGAGTTGATGATAACTTTAGTTACGGTACCTTTTCCACATTCATTAAGGTTTTCTCACATATAGGTCAGTGCGCGTCTAGCCTCGCTGATTTATATCGAAATGTGGTACTCGTGTTATCATATTCTTCTGCTCATCGTGCGGTGCGATGTCGCTGACGATGAATTCATTAAAAGGTACAAGTTTATTCGAATGTCGAACATAATACTTTCTTAGATTTACGCGAATATTTGACGTTTTATATAAAACTATCTTTTCGGATTATTTCGCGGATTTATTTTGATTTCTGGTTCCCGACGTTTCGAATGCTTTACAGCAATCATGGTCACGGGAGAAACTGAGGTGTTAGATGTCTCGAAGGTATAGTTGTTACAGACAGCCTACCCACAAATAACAGAATGAAAAATTGCACCAAGTACCCTTACAATATTTTATAACTTCAAACATTTTTATAATTTTAATTAGTTTTATAATTGAATATGGAATATTATTTATTTAATTTTTGCTGTTATCATTATAATTATATCAATTTTAAAAATATTAATTAGTAATCTATATTTAGTGTTGCCATCATTATATTTATAACCATAAAGAAAAAATATAAAATATAATATTACTTATTTAAGCCACAGAATTATTCTATGTGTTATTTAAAAAGTTAAAATTAATTAAGATTAATAATTTTAATTTAGTTTGCTATTATTTAAAAAGACAATTTACTAAGCAACACTATTATTATTATTTGTAAAAGTTATAGTATAGTATGGATTATATATATATATATATATATATATATATATATATTAATTATAATATACTAATTAGTCTATTTTAGTTCCTTACACTGCATATTTATTCCGGTGTAGTTTACAAGAAATGAAAGGTTCAATGCAGAGCTTTTAACAATATCAACCTATCAGAATCAGCTGTGCGATTGCAACGGACTGATCATAAGATACCGTTTGTTTTTCTTTTCTCTACTCAGTCTATCGTTATTTGAAATAGTAGTATTTTTCTATATTTTTATTTCGTATTCAAAGCGATACTTATTATTTACGGATATGTCTGAACCATTAGATATATTATTATCGAAACAACGTCTCACGTCCCCGTCACTTTGTTTGATTTACATCAAGAATACGAATAACTTGTTTATGATATAATATATAATAACTTGTGCAATTGTAATTCTATGGAAATTATCACTATATGTTTGAAAGCAATGAATTAAGCTGCAGGGGTCAGGCGCAGGCGCTGTGATGCCGGCCGCAGCGGGTACAGCTGCTGCGGAGGTTTCTAACGTACGTAGTTCTTCTTTTAAAGCGAATTTCTATTACAATTGCGAAATTTTGTGCGTGTCTGTATGTTATATGTATATGTTACTTCTTCACTCTGTAACGGCTGAACGGATTTGGATGGAAATTAGTAAATATATTGATTATGAGCTGGAGTAACACATAAGCTACTGTTAGACACCTAGGGGCTCTAGGAAAGTTTATCATTATGACTTACTAAAGTAACTTTTTACAACTAATATTATTTATCTGAATAACTTGAAATATAATACTAAATAGAATATTTTTAATGATGATTTGAACTTAATAAAAAATTAATTAGATCTAAATTTCAGAAAAAAAACACTTAAGTCTGTTAAGAGTTTTTTTATTCCCAAAAATTTAAACAAACGAAATGTGTAGAGTGTAATAATGACAATATTATTTTTACAAGCCGAACTCAATAAAAGGTTGAAGATGAAGCGTTTTTCAGCAGCAATTTCCAGCAAGAAACTTGCTGAAATCACAAAAATCAAAGTCCAATTATTCAGATAATCGGAGGACAGATTTACAATTATCTTCTATACTAAAATTGTAACTAAGCCGAATCTGTAAATTAAATATTTTTTGGAAAATCTTATTGAAATAAACATTATTATCGATACAGAGGCCGAATCTATAGTTTTTAGAATTTTTGTCGTCTGTCTGTCTGTTACCGCATCACAGAAAAACCACTGGAGGGATTTTGATGAAATTTTGAATGATAATAGCTGGTTATCCAGGTCAACATATAGGATACTTTTATTATTATTAAGAAAATATCTCATTTCTGAGAAAAAATACAAAAACTGCAAGGTAAGAGTATATTAATATGTAAAACCTAAGAATTTGATTTTTGGTCATCTGAACGCGGGCGGAGCCGCGGGCAATGCTAGTACTGAATATTTCGCGTAAATGTATACTTTATACATTCATAATATTAAGATGTCAGTAAACGATGTCTAATGTTAGGAGAGTAGGTACATGAGGAGTGAGTCGCGCCAAGCAACATTGTAGCGTCGCGGCGAGGGTGAGTGAACCGCGCAGCCAACTTGTCATATAGGTGCAGAAGCTGACCTTGACACCCTGTTATCATTCATACATTTTTTTAATTATTTAATTAAAACCATACACATTCATATATACATATAGTATATAATGGTTTAAAAATTAGGGCAATAAAAATTTGTAAATTTTGAATTTAACAGTATTGCAGTTCTAATTTATTCTATCTAATCGATATCACGGGATGATGACATATCTTTCATGTCATGTCATGTCATATCATGTCATGTCATGTCATGTCATGTCATATCAAATGAATTATATGAGATAATTCATTTTCTATTAATATTTTCAGTTTGGCTAAAGCTAATTGGGAGTAAAAGACACCATGCGAGGTTTGAAGAAACCTTGCCGCCGCGCCAGGTTGCACATACCATACACAGTGCTGGATGTACGGCGATTGTCGATTGTTGTTGTAAGATTTTTTTACGGCTACTATTTAAAATTAGCTTTAGTAGCATCTAATAGGCAACATAATTATTATTGATCCTCTGTACGGAAATTGAACCCATGACCTGTTGCGCAAAAGGCGTATAATACGGCAGATGTAATACCTACCAATAGTGCAAATGGTGCAACCTTTATGTAGCTTCATATATTTATTTACTACTATTTCTTTCCAAGAACTTTTAATATATAATTTTATAGGTGTGCCACAAGGTTTTAATATTTAATTGTTATTTCAATATTATCATGCATGTAGTGGATCGACCGTCGATGTTTATTACGAAAATGATATATTAAAGAGCGAATCTGGTTAGATAACTAACGTGTACGTGCATACACTGCAGTACAGCGCGTCCGCGTTACAGTCTGCTTAATGTCAATATCTTCTATAATTATATTTGAATTGGTCTTATACAGGTGACTTCCTCAAGCATGATAAAATTAACCATTTTTTCAACGTATTGAAAATTATGAAATTATTCCCAAAATATTTATTTATAAGCTACCTTCGGTTCATACAAGGTATTAAGGTCTCGCCATTACCGAATCATTTATGACCATGAAAAATATTATATGATGTAATATTCCTATATGTATGTATGTATGTACGAGTATCTTTAATTAGTCTCACGAAGCTAGCAATATTATTTGGGACATGTTACCGTCCGACGACGCATTCCTATTGAAATGGTCCTAGTTCATTGTAGATCTTAGTGTTTACAGCACTTATAAATAGTCCCCTCATGAACACGTCTCCGCGCCCGCGCCTGCGCTTGCGCCTGCGCCGACCGGCAGCTGACTAACGGTCATGTAACCGCGAGTTAGATTCTATCAATATTTGTCTATACGAGTAGCGCATCTCTTTTCGTTTCATTTATTCGTTGTTTGTCTTTAACATCTAACTGTTACTATCCGAAATAATTTTTGTTCATCTAAAATTCCAATGCACTATATCATGTTTGATTTACCAGGTTTATTTACACTAAATGTCATTTTAACTCATGTAAAATACAAGAAAGTTATAAACTTTCTTTATTCGACTAGTTTAAATCATTTTATTTAATAACTAGCATTGCCCGCGGCTCCGCTCGCGTTAAGATGACCAAAAACTAAATTCTTAGGTTTTACAGATTAGTATACTTTTACATTGCAGTTTTGCATTTTTTCTCAGAAATGAGATATTTTATCGCGGTAAAAAGTACCCTATATGTTGACCCGGATAACCAGCCATCACCATACCAAATTTCATCAAAATGCCTCCAGTGGTTTTTCTGTGATGCGGTAACAGACAGACAGACAGACAAAAATTCTAAAATCTAGATTCGGTCTCTGTATCGATAATAATGCTTATTTCAATAAGATTTTCCAAAAAATATTTAATGTACAGATTCGGCTTAGTTACAATTTTATTATACATATAGATAGATTATTTTATTTATAAGTAAAAACTTCAAGAATAGCCTGATGCCTTCAAAAATCCATAACAACAGCTACGCAGCGCCTACGCAACGAGAACGAACAACAAAATATAAATTAAAAATATTAATTACGAGAGCGCAAGTATCTTTATATTTATTAACAATATTACCGCTTTACAATTACGCATACGCATAAACGTCCGTATAAACTTGAATTACAAAGGTACATTTCTAGGGGCTAACTAACGGACCACTAACTAATTGCCCAATAACGAGTGCTTCATGCTCATAACCGCTTAGATCATTAATTTATACTGATTTAATGAAAAGTAAAATTCACATCCTTGGCAATAATTGGATCATTAAATTTGTGCGATTAACTTAGAATTACTTAATTAAAGTGTTTTTTTTTTTTATAGAATATCATTAACTTTATTTCATACGTTTCAATCCTAATATGTTTTTAGATGTAGGTGTGTAAATTTTGTACACGCTCCGATAAAATTTTATTTTATTCTATTATATCAAATGGATATGTGTAGTGATTTTTTCAAGTTCAGGCCCAGCAGTGAGTCGAGCAGCAGTGAGATTTATAACCTAAACATAATTTTGCATAATAATTTGTAATTCCTACTTCTAAAGCAAAAAAATGGGTTGACTTATGTTGTCTACAGTTTTTAGTATTACCTACAACATTTTGTATTTTTTTTCTTGTATCCTTAGAACTGACGTTAACCATGGAGGAAGTTAACAGTCATCGTACACCTCCTCATGTATAATCAATACAATTAAAATAAAATAGAGGTGTGAAATGTTACTCATTGCTTATCTGGCGACTGGCATAATCTGCGGATTGAGTACTAATCGGTCTGGGCGGTGAGTATCGTAATAAATGGGAGGTGAGAAAGAGATAGAGCGCACGTTGGCGGCACTTGGCACATCCGATGCGACTCTACATACATCCGGTTGTTGCGAACATCGGAAGTAGATCTTTATATGTAGATATTTGAACTTTGACAATATTATATAATAAAATAACTGCTTGAAATATACATATTTTAGAATTATAATATTACAGATTTTTTTAGGTATACTTCTTTTGGCACGTTTGAAAAAAAATATGGGAGTAAAATTTTTAAGATGCGCGCGCACACCGACAGCCAAAAAGCGACATGATGAAGTTACGAGTAGCTACATTCCTTTTACGAACAGAGAGTTGTGACATACGGGATGAAATCTTTAGCTATTTTTGTTCTGTTACGCCAAAGAAGTATAACTTCTTACGTGCGTACATAAACAAGTACACACACACAAGTTTTTTTCAATAATTTATTAAGATTAAATAGTTCAAAACAGAACTAAATAAAATGTTTAATTATTTTTTCAATATTAGGAAAGGATGCAGTTTCAAATTAGCAGATATAAAATAGCAAAACTGTTACATTTGTCTATCTGTATATTTCGTAATGATTTCCTTTTCCGTTCAGCACTTCCTCCGTATTATTTTTTATAATTCATAAAATTAAAATTAAATTAATTCATTATAATTCCTATATAAAGAAAAAAATATACTTTTATCTAAAAACAACACTGTCGTTAAAAAGTCGTGGTAACTTTCGTAGTACGTTGTATGTATGTAGGAAATGAAAAGAAGATAGCAATTATTAAACGTAGTTTTAACTTTACAAAAAGATTGAGTCGTTATCATAAAATGAGTTGAAAATTCGTATGTTTGTCACTTCTGATGGTAAAATGGAATGAATGAGTCGATCAGAAATACATATTAGCCTGGATTAACGAATGGGACAGTTTTATTCCGGAATCGTGTCGCGTGGAAGTTTATAAACAGTGCTATTAAGTTAATTAACATATATTATACTATTTCTATATATATACATATATTTACATATATATATATATATATATACAACGCATCATTCTTAATGACTTCTTTTTTTTTCTTTTTTAACACACATCACCATCTAGTTCCATGGTATAAGCTACGAGGCTTGTGCTATGGATATCAGATAGTTGATATACTACAACACATATATAACTTTAAATACATACATATTATAAATGTAAACACCCATGACTGGAGTACAAATATTCACGCTCATCACACAAATGAATTCCGCCAGCGGGACTCGAACCCGCGACCGTTGGCGTAATAAGTAGGGTTACTATAAACTGAGTCAAACGTGTCATCGCTTCAACCAAAGCTATTATGATTTCTGACAGCAAACACATTTTTAGCACAATATAAAATAACCGTTAATGCACCTTTCTTTTAGAACCCTGGATAAAAACTCCGAAACTTACCAACTTTACCCCTTGGTTTTTCCATTATATTAGCTTAGATTGTTTTAACAAATAGTTTTTAATACTGAAATAGATAAGCTCTAAAGCTATATCGCGTAGTCCATTCTGCACATTTTATCTCACTTATCTCTGACCGAGGCAGCCCAAGTGCGGCGACAGAACGAGTCGTTAACAACATCTGATACGATTGATGCGTGGAGCAGAGCGCTGCCGCCTCACTACACACCGACGGACCACAGACGGACAACATTCAATTACATATATAAGTCTGTTGATTTGTTTTTCTATCACAAAGAAAATATTAGATTTTGTTACAAGTACTTAGGGTCTGAGAAACTCCGGTACTTAGTAAGACTATTTTTATAGTAGTATATGGTTATCTAGTTTTGTATATATGTACTTATAAATATTATAATATATCTACAATATATCATCTTACAGATTACTTACTTGTAGACATATATTATTAATTAAAAAATAGCTTCATTACATAGTGTTGCGAGACGTGCGTATTAAAAGATAATGTCTTAAACCTAAATACCACATAATAATGATGGCTGCTCCTATAAAATCCCTCATAATAAAGAACTAACTTATATTAGCTATAACTTTAAACAAACTAATTTTCATTAATATTATGGAACTTAGCGTTTGCTTATATGTACTCGTAATTCTTATGATTACGACCCACTTGCTTGCTTCAAATTGTTCTGTTAATTATTTGCTTGACATACTTAATATATATTAATTAATATATTAATTAAAGACTTGGTGCAAGTGGGCTTTAACATACAGTTTATTATTAATTAAGAAATGATAACTAAAATCTAAGGATATATTATTATCAGTAATTCGGTATTTATGGTAGAAACAATTAAAAATTAAAATCATATCATCGTGGTTAATGTTTAAAGACAACCAGTTTATTAATGTTTTAATCAGAGCTTTAGTAAATTTTAATAATCTGTACGACATTTCTATAATCGGTTGCTTATCTGTGGTGTCACTGACAGAAGTATCGGCGGGAACTCGCTCTCGTAACAAGAATCAGATACGATTGATGCGTTGAGCCGCCTAACTAGATCGTAATGTATCGGCGAAGCTCGTAGTTTACACGTATCATAATATAGCAACTCTGTCATTTGATGATAAATAATAGATTAACACTCAAAGGAAGAAAACAAACATTCACAGTCAAGTTTGTTTTGTTCCTACTTTAGATAATTCAGATGCGGATGCTGGACGCTGGGCAAACCATCAGTCATTATGACAATTAAAACGTGGACAGGGTAATTTCATTAAACATTATAGTCCTATAATTTGCCATTCCGTGTACAGCGTACATATATGTAACATATGTCGCTTCCAAGCATCCATTAAAAAGTACTAGATACACAATCCTCTAATCCTAAAAAAAAAAAATTAGAAGCGCGCTCAAATGTTCAAATAAGCGCTCATTCGGTGAGGACATTTTTTGTCGCTGATTGTATATCTAGTACTTCTTGGGGATAAACTTTTAATATTAATTGAAAACATCTTAAAAAATACATGAAGTCAATACTAATTTAAATGATTTATATATTTTTAACATATTTTCAATTTAAAACTGTATTTATGTTGACATAAATCTTAGTTAATATTCATAAAGAATTAGTTGTTATTGGCGTTTCAAGTAAAGCATGTTTTTATGGGCATCACGCGTCAGAGAAGGCGCGAGCTTCGGAGGAATGGCGAAATAAGGTGAAAGAATTTCTTGTACTCTAATCATAAAGAACCGTCTGTTAATCACTTTTATGAAACTAACATAAAGCTTTTAGTGCATATGTGTAACATAAAACACTATTACTCAGAAATAATAGTCTGGTGGCATAAAAAATCACACGCTCTTCTAGCAAACTTTGCTTCACTTTGCTAACAAAGCGATTAGGACGTTTGTTTTAAAAACAAGTCAAACTATCAGAAAATAAACTTAAAACTTTTTTCCTTCTTTTTCAAATGATTTAGTTTACTTTACACATTAATCTATACATATAATAAAATTCTAACTAAGTCGATAAGTCGAATTGAAATAGATATTATTATCGATACAGTGTCCGAATATATTGTTTTTAGAATTTCTGTCGGTCTGTCTGTTACCGCATCACGAGAAAACCACTGGACGGACTTTGATGAAATTTGGTATGATGGTAGCTGGTTATCCGGGTCAACATATAGGATACTTTTTACTTCGGGAAAACATCTCATTTCTGAGAAAAAATACAAAAACTGCATTGTAAGAGTATACTAATATGTAAAACCTAAGAATTTGGTTTTTGGTCACCTGGACGCGAGCGGAATGCGAGCAATGCTAGTATGTAATAAAACTCTATTAAATTTTGACTGTCATAAAATGTATCCGCGCGTCTATGAATATATGAAGCATGCCACTCATGCACCGACACGTAGCTTAAATAGGTGAAACAATAATTGAATATTAGAAGATATGCGCCAAAGTAAATAAACTTCGCAAACGACACAATCGTTTGCCAAATTCTTCCCAGCACGTGATGTGTAAAGACTCTTATTATTTTATCTTTTCACTATATTTATCGCGGTATCGAAAGTTATAACTAACTAGCATTGCTCGCGGCTCCGCCCGCGTTCAGATGACTTCAGTTTATTTCAATAAGGTTTTCCAAAAAATATTTAATGTACAGATTTGGCTCAGTTACAATTTTATTATATGTATAGACAATAAAATGGTTTGCTCCATGTTTACTAACACTATCATACAGCAAAAAGCCACCTTCCTATTAAGAAATAAAAATTAAGTATGTATAAATTATTGAAATTGCAGTTTTAATAACTTGGATCCGTATCGCAATGCATACAATCTCGACACGAGTCCATGAAAGTTGTCATTGAGCTTAAAATATTACTATATTATTTTTATGGGGGACATAGAAACCTAATTTAGTTTATAATTATAGCTCCTTATTATGATATAAAATTACAGGATATTTTCATTTATAATATTTACGATAATCGTTTTAGTTTCACGAGCAACGGAAGGCGGAGTATATTACCGAGCTGTTAGCATATATATATATACATTGTATACATAGTTGACTATTTACTGCAGGCTGTATAAAACGAAATGCAGATGCTTAGACAATAAATAATATTTTAGACATAACCTACTACAAAATCTTAAATAAACCTACACTTACATAAGCTAAAATATGTAGGTATAAACAAGAATTTGATGTTTTTCTATTATAAAGAGGAGAATGTTTGTTTATAGAGGAGTAGCGACTAGCTTGATTCCCCATACAAACTTTTATTCATCACTCACACCCCTCCCCCTCCTTAAGGAATGATTTCCGGGATAAAAAGTATCCTATGTCCTTCCCAGGGTCTCAAACTATCTTCTTACCAAATTTCATCTAAATCGGTTCAGTAGATCCAGAGGTTGCCCTCTAGAACGTCACAAGCTCACAAATTCACAATCTCACAAACTTTACCTCTTTATAATATTAGTATAGATAACGAATGGGGAATGAAATTAATTCAATAAATCTCTCTAAATTTCAACCACAACGTAACATTCCATGAGTAATATACAATAGGTACCTACACAACTACTCCACAAGCGTAGTCAAACTTTAAACTAAATTCTTTTTATTGATTTTTTTTTAATTAAATTATACTATTATTAATATATCGTAGTTATGTACTAACTTACATACATACATTTTGTATTTTAGTAAGCAATATGAGCAATTAAAAAAAAAAATTATTCAATACGCAAATAAATTTTCGGCTGACCGGTATTTTCATATTATCATGTCTCACGCATTGTAAGTAGGTTCCAATTATCGTATAATAAAGCATTATCTAGTTACGTCGATCCATTTGATTGGACCCTTAATCTAGTTTTGAATTGTATTACAAATAACACGGTCTTATTTTTCGTGCGACCACGTCACGGGTCGCCTAGCGATCTGTCATCTATTTTTAGTGCATTGAGTTTAAATTCACTTTCTTTTTAATTTTTCCATCCTAGGTTAATTTTTTCTTACAATTTATAATTTCCAATGTATTTAAATATAAATTGGAGGAATATCATTCATATTATAAAGACTGAAAATCAGTTCACAAGTAATAGGTACATAAAAAATATACTACAGACTTCCTTTTGTTTGAAGTCGGTCAAAAAGTCGACGATTCATTTCTTGCTGAAGTTAGCTTTAAAAAAAGCTAAGCGTCCATTTATCTCAATTTGTATTGAATAAAAATTTATCTAAACACGTATAAGTACATAGTCAATGTTTTTAATATCTAAAGGTTAGACAAAGTTTCTTGTTCGTAACTTTTAGAAAAAAAGTACATTAATAAAAATAAATACGATTTTTTTTTAACATTTATAAATAATTATTCATGAGCATGTTTATAATAAATAGTTCGTTGCTAAGCGCTTTATCTTTTACAATATTTTTTCACTTAAAACTTCCTGATATAAGCCTTTATCAGTGCAATACATAAATATTGCTACAATGATGCTATCTAAATTGATTTACGAAACGACCTCTAACCCCGAGATCAGCCCGAGGGTGGCCTTCACTCCCGCAGATAGCTTCTTAAATTTATCAAATGTTAGATTCTATTCTTATGTTTCGATGAAAAATCTAGAATTAAAGCCTAGCGTATTTTGTTGCTAGATCGAAAGCGATGTGATTTATAGTATACTAGCAGAAGTAGGAAAACAAAAACAAACTTATCCCACAGGAACCGTACATTTTTCCGGGATAAAAAGTAACCTATGTGTTATTCCAGACTATAATCTATTTCTGTGCCAAATTTCATCCAGATCCGTTTAACCGTTCTGGCGTGTAAGAGTAACAAATATCCATACTCACAAACTTTCACATTTATAATATTATACAGATTATTGAATTATTGTATGATATATTTGTATTAGTGGTAGACCTGCATAGAAACAAACTTAGTTTAGCTAAATTTACAATTTACATGAGAATGCTAATATTTTTTAGCATTTAGTACAAAACACTGCATTTTTACGATTTTAATGAACCATGAAAGTAAGATAGAATTACAAAATCACTTTCATATTTGTGTTGTGAGTACATCTGACCTGAATCAACGTTAATCAGTTATTTAAATAAGCTGAGAATATTTAAGATCCGTTACTCGGAAATATAATATTAAGTAAGAAATGGTTACTAAATTTTCATCGTATAGGTACAATATAAATAGCAAAAAGTTCAATAAATGTAAAATTATGCAAACAAGTACTAATTGTACGAATGAAAAGTGCAAAAAAATGATTTAGCTCTGGTTCAAAAAGTATACTATACTAAAAATATTAAAATTTAAAAGCATTAGAACCAGCCAAGAGATATGTAATATTTAAAAATACCTTTTTCAATTTTATAATTGTTTCATACATCGTAGTTTAAAAGAAAAAATATCTTTCCTTTACAATTTCGCTCGATATAATTCACACAGGGCAATGAATATTCGTGCGACTACTGACTGCAATCTTAATAATAATTTTGGTGGTAGAGTACCAGCGCAACTGTGCGCAAGCGCTGCACTACGATACTATAATAACAATTTTAAGAGTGAAAATGAGACAGACGAACAAACAAGTACTTTCACTTATATTATTAAATATTATTATGGACGGTCCATGCCGTCAGTAGTAACACGTAACGACAACATTGGCTCTTAGTTAACTCTACGCCGGGAGCAAGACAATACGTGTGTGACGTAACGACGCGTGTCGCCGCTCTACCGTTGGAAACTAGCAGTCGAGTGAAGGCGTTAATAAGAAAAACCCATGCCCAAGTTGTCTGCTTTAAGGCGCTGTTAATTTTTTTACTGATATTTTTATATAACCAATAATGAATAAAAGCCGTTTGAACGCCCTAATTTGAATTATTGAATTGAAAGCTTATTTGCGATTATTAATCAGAATTTAAACATGGACTTAAAATTAAAATACAAATTTATTGATAGCAAAATATAAATTTAATAATATTGATTGTAAAATTTTAATGAAACCATGTAAACAAGAAAAAATAAAAGGTTATAATGAGATCTTGTAGTAATTTAACCCATATACGTACAATGTAGTAGTTTGAATCTTTGTTATTTCTTGTAGAGAATTCTTGACATATTTCCAACTATGTTGCTTATTCCTTAGATAGATCTATACTTAGCTACAAACACCGTACTAAAAGTCGCTATATATTCTCACATAGAGAAATAATATTGAGTTCTTAGAGCACAAAACATGTATTTCATAGCTTTCAATATTGTCTGGCGTTTAAAATTGAATTTCCCCCCGTGTGTTTACAATACACCAGCAAGCGGTTACATAGAGGGGCCTCTCCTCTCACGTGTTCTGCCGATACACTTTGCATATATTTCACTAAAGCTTAGCGTTATTACATACATTATTACTAGAAATATTTTTTCTGAGTATTCTGAACGAGAGGATTTTACTCTGTCTTACAAAGCCGCACACTCGGGAAAGTAAATATCTGTGCCATATATTTTAGTGGGTTAGAAGGAGAAAACGAAAGTATTGTCTAAGATGGTAGAAAACAAACCTTTAAATTTATTTAAAAGTATGTAGATATAAACGAACTATATTTTCAGCGTTTCGAAAATTTACATTTATATATTATAGATGCCTGTTTACGCACTCAGAGGCCCTATTAGGTTACTCGTGTCTGGCCACGGGATATTATAAAAATTATGCACAACTACGAGTATTTATATTCTTAATTTACAATTAGCCTCGACCGGGACTCGTACTCGCGACCTCTGGAATAGACACAAATACTCTGCCTACAGAGCCAGGCCAATAATGAAATAACAATATTCAAATGATACACATATCGCATTAATATCATAATATACATACATATAATAAACTGAACCCGTTGCGAAGTGCCGTAATTACCTTAACTGTATTACATTTGTAATCTGAACGGCCGAAGCAGTTCAATTACACGATCATTACAGCTTTATAGCATATTTCGGAGTCGAAATATCGCATGATATGAAGCGATACTTTGCACTTGGCAGCGCTACATCCGACCTATTCATACACCTGCGCCTGCGATTTTAGTTACTACGTCGTTGCGTGTAAAGCGGCTAACTAGAGAATATGCCTCATAGTCTATACAAATAATAAAATTGTAACTAAGCCGAATCTGTACATTAAATATTTTTTGGAAAATCTTATTGAAATAATGTACATTAAATATTTTTTGGAAAATCTTATTGAAATAAACATTATTATCGATACAGAGCCTGAATTTATAGTTTTTAGAATTTTTGTCTATCTGTCTGTGTGTCTGTCTGTCTGTTACCGCATCACAGAAAAACCACTGGAGGGATTTTGATGAAATTTGGTATGGTGATAGCTGGCTATCCGGGTCAACATATAGGATACTTTTTACATTGAAAATGACTCATTTCTGAGGAAAAAAATACAAAAACTGCAATGTAAGAGTATACTAATATGTAAAACCTAAGAATTTGGTTTTTGGTCATCTAAACGCGGGCGCTAGTTTACTATAAGTCATGTGTAGGATATTAAACAATGAGGTATTTTTAAAGTTTATATAGATGAAACAATAATAATAATTTTTATAACGATTAGTTTCTATCGTCTTCTCCATTTTATGTCACAATGGCGAAGTTAATTTTTCTTTGAATAAGCTTAAAACTTAAAAGCTATTAACAAAAGGATTGAATTGAGTATCATTTTTTTAACAACATATTATCTTCTATATTATAAAGAGGAAACATTTGATTTTTTGTTTGTTTGTTTGTACTGTGAATAGGCTCTGAAACTGCTGGACTGATTTAGATGAAATTTTATAAGAAGATAGTTTGAGACCCTGGAAATAACATAGAATAGTAGAGTTGTTGTCCCAGAAATCGTCCCAGTCATCGGAGGTGTAAATGGGATGAAAATTTGTATGGGGAATCAACCTATAAATAGTAAAAAGTTAACCTTTTTTCATTTAACGCATCAAAATCTTTTATTCAATAATAACTCTGAAACATGTTTCAAGTTACAATATAATTAAATCTTACCTAATCCCCATTAATCAAAACCGGAAGTTTATACACTAAAAATTTTGGCCATTTTTCAAATTAAAGTAAATTAAGGACATAATATATGTAGAAAAAACTTTCTTTGACTAAATTTCTTTCTCTAGGAATTTTTAAGCATCATTAACCTTTTCGCCTCTCGTTAAAGAGTTGGCGTCGTCGCTACGCTGTGTCACAATGATTTATATACAAATCTCTGAAACTAGACAAAGCTAATGTAAAATTGGAAAAGTATAGAAAAAAAAACTAAATACTTTATAGTACCTGCTTATTTCTTTAAACTACTACAACTAAGATTCATGAATAAAACTAACGTAGCGTTAATCTATGAATAATTAATTTAATATTCACTCAATTATTTTTCCCACAAAATAAACAAAAATTCTTATCTCATATACAATATTCTACATATAAAGTAGAGTAGAAACTAGTATAAATGAATATCAGCACTTGTCGGAGTGAGTAAATAGAGCAACCTGACCACATTCTGTACACCCTTGAAAACTAACCGACTGCAAAGTCAAACGCACTTTCAGATTTAGCCGCGCTAAAAACGTGCGGTCCCACTGACGGCGGGCTTTAGCGAGAGTGCAAATTAGACGGAGGCTACCAATCTTTCTTTTAAGTCGATAGCTCTAGGTTTTATTCACACGTAAAAGATTTGACCGTCCCAGTGTTCATATTCTATCTTTCTTCTTTGATTTGATGTTTCTTATATTTTTTTATGTTTTTGGATATCAACTTAATCCGACGAAAGACGAAGGCGACGAAACAGCTGAGTGACGCAGCTCACTATGTATATAGGTATTTAAATGAAAAAGTTTAAAATATCATATGTAATAATGATATTATTTCTATATTTGTATATACTTTTGTAATTTCTCAAAATTAAAATTCCTTAATTTCCAAATCAGAAACACTTGTTTGCAGAGGAATATTTACATATTATTAATTTTATGTTCCAAAGAATAAACATATATTATTTAGAACAGATTATTTTAAAAAATCATACTTATATCTCAATTTTAAATTTTCATAAAACACACTCGCTTCGCTCGGGTTTGTCGCTAGGTACGTTTTAAATAGATATAAATAGTTATTAGCCATCGTTAGCCATATAATTTTTTTTTGTTAATAATATTGACAAATATTGACATTAATATTTATACGATACTAACGTCACTCAATTTTTTTTGCCTTCCCGGAACCTCTCCACTCACACTTAAACTTTATGGTATGGTATTAAAGTTCAAATTGACTTTCAAGTATTACTACGAATCTTTTGTTTGAGAGTATAGAAAAGTCTTGTTTTTAGACTTTTACAAGCAATTTTTTAAATTTTTCTCTCCGTAAGAACCATCCTCGTACTTCAAGGAATATTCTAAAAAAAGAATTAGCGAAATCGGTTCAGCTGCGCTGGAGATTTGCGCTTATCAACACATTCAGCCATTCATTTTTATATTATAATATTTAGATAAACAATTTTATTACTAAAAAAAAAATAATGAAGCAAAGCGACAACCGGTCTCTACGCCTCGTGCCGAGCAGCGTGCGAGCACTGCGGCCACCGCGCCGCGCCGCCAGCTCTGTCTCGTATCCAGATTGGATTTTAGGTCGTCGCCGCTTACATAACAATTGGATAATGACATACGCTGAAACGTCTGTGTCTGATTTAGCCGTTGCATCGCGCTCGACGCAGCGATCTACTAGCTGCTAGCGAGCTCTACTGCAGCACTCGACACTCCCCACACCTTTAGTTTTAGGAAAATATGAAAGTTTACTTTATTCACTTAGACTTAAACGAGCATTTTGCTATCAATTTTATTTACAAACAGTCAGTGCCGTCAGTACTTGAGGAAACGAACAACTAACACCGCTCGGAAGGCTACTTTGCTGAAAAGAGCCGGCGATAAACTCAAGTTACTCTTTTAAGCATAGAGTTACAGTTTTTGTATATAAAATTATAGATACCTCGTTATTATTATATGTATACTATAAATTGTACATTTACAACACTTGCCAATCAGTTTATGTGATACTAGCGGCTCACCTTCGCTTCGCTCGGGTTCGTCGCTAGGTATGTTTTAGATAGATATAAATAGTTATTAGCAAGCGTTAGCCATGTATTTTTTTTTGTAAAATTTTCCGATGTTTTATCAGTTATTCTGCTATTCGGGGTGAAGACAAATCCAACAAATCAAAACCATGAAAAAATGAAAACCAGTCCAGAAGTTCTCGAGTTATAAGCATGCACACACATACACGCATACACACACGCACACACACACACGCGCACACGCACACAACCTTTTTTTTTAATTTCTTATTGATTTTGTTTTAATTGTTTTTTTGTATTCTGACTCCTGTAGAGGATAACTGAAGGAATAGTCCTCTTGCCTTCCTCCCGCTCAACACCCTAGGGAGCTGGGTGTAACTGAAAATCAGCGCTGCTTGAGATTTCGGTCTAAGCAGCATCAGCTGAGTTATTACCCTTTACCATAAGTTAGTTTAAGCTTTTACTGATCTGTTAATTTGTTTTTTATATTACTCTTTTTTTATGGCAATAAATATATTTTTTTATAAGTGTTGTAATAAACCAGACTTTGTTTTACATATATATATATATATATATATATATATATATATATATATATATATATATATAGCTATAGATTAAAATACTGTTACGGTCTTTCTCCTCGTATATTTTTTGAATGGCTAAATGTAACCCGATTACCTTGTTTAACGTGATTGATTGCAGCAATGTCATTACTTTACACTGACTCGCACGTGCTTTATTTGTACTGGTAAAAGGTTAAATTATGAACAAAACTTATAACATTCCTAATTTATTAATTCTCGCAACACATAATAAATATATACATAATATGTAGTTATATTGTCGTAATTTTCTTGAAATTGTTGTCTATTTTAACAAAACAAACAAAATTTATTCAAACAATAGATTGGTACCAAAATTTTTTAAGTAAACCTCGGTTATGCACTCAGACAAGTCATACAATTTTAGTGAGCGGTTGTGAAAATACAGCTCACTATGTACCATACTTTAACGCAGTTGTAAACGGTAAGAAGCTAAGACATTAAAAAAAACTAAAACCGACTTCCAGGCACTAAAATTTTCATTTAGAATACATACCTAATCAGATATTTTCGAAGTCGGTGCCAGCGTATGCACAGCAAATCTAATATATTTCGATACGTAAAACACAAATTTACCTATTTTGATATTTATATCTTAAAATATTATCGATTTAAAAGCTTTTATTTGTCCATTTTTAGTGTAGACGTAATAAGCAGGTAATTTGTTAGAAGAAAGATTTTAATAACAAGTTCGATTAAGCAATTTATTTTAAAAAATAATGTATTTGTTGATTTAAAAAAAACCGCTTGACCGATTTTGATAAAATTTATATGGAACCTGGGAAGTACTTTTGAAACAACCCTTTTGAAACAAAAAAAAATCCAAATCGGTTCAGGCGTTTTCGAGTAATCGGTGAACATACATAAAAAAAAAGATTCCGACGAATTGAGAAGCTCCTCCTTTTTGGAAGTCGGTTAAAAATCATATCAAATAATAACTAAAACTATATTTTAAGAAATATAAGGCATTTAACTTTATGGTGGTGGTAAAGGTCGATGTAGATATAAAAGCCACTCTGAGCCCCGCTAAGATCCCTCGTCTCGACACTCATTTACCGTAAGTTTATTAAGAAGCCTACAACGAATTCACTTTTAATGAGAGCTTCTTATAAAATCAATTGAAAATTCGATCAAGTCAATTAACCATCTAATAATGGTCTACGTTTCCGACGGTCGGTCGGTCACTAGCAGTGAAGAACGTTTTCCGTTATGTTTTACGTAACGTCAGATTAAAAGCTTCCTATACCTACGGTTGGTTTATTGAAATATGAACTTAAATTTTACGATGTACACGAGAAGTGTTCTGTTCGGGTGCCTTTAGAAGAAAAATATCATATAAATAATTCGAATGGTTTTATTTGCTTTGGAATGACTGACTTTTTCTTTGATGCAAAACTTCGATGATATTTTTATATTTATAAATTGTGAGTGATTAAAAAAAATTGAGCAATTTCAACTGTTTAGAGCAGAATCATTTCCACGGTATAGTCGCCATGGAAACGGCTTTATGTATGTGTCAGGATATAAAGTCTTTCTCCGTACCATAAAAAATCAAGAAACGTTTCTGCGTTAAAAAGATACTCTAAAAGAAGCACAACTGTGCCTTTATAGAATTAGAAAAATAATTAGAAACAAAATGAATTAAGTAAGTAGCTATGAACTCTTAACCACAATTTGCCGAGCATTAGACGTCATACATCGACATCGGACAGTGTTTCATCGGAATCATAAATAATTTATATCGAAAGTAAAAACTGGTACATATCTATCTCGCAGACTAAATAGCTCTGTATTTTTCTCACAATGCCTCAGTTAAACTAAATTTGATTTTGTTCTCATACGAATTGACGACCAAAAGTATGTATGTATGTACATCTCTTTTTAATGTCCCACTCCTCGGCACGGGCGTCCCTTTAATACGAGGGGATCAAGTCATGGTCCACCATGTTGGCCAAGTGCGGAAACTTACTAGGTTCTCTTAGACATGCAGGTTTCTCCACGATGTTTTTCTTCATATGAAATCATGAAAATACCAGAGGGGCGAGGCCCGGGATTTGAACCCACTTCATTCGGTTTCCCAAACAAGTAAGACCGAAAGTATACAAACCCTAATTAATTGCATAATTGATATTTATGGATTACATTATGTACGTTTTTATCAAAGTATAAAACGAATGACAGATAATAAACAAAACAGCGTTATCTGTCAGAAAGATCGCAGTTAAGTTTAAAAACAACTTATATGTTACTGTTATGCGTGTTTATAATAAAATGCGCATAATTGAATGAAGCTAATCTTATAACAGAAAAAGTATCGGTAATTCTTTAAGATTAAAGACCATTCTCGTATATACTAAGATGGCGTAAAAGATAATATGAGAATATTTACAGTTGGTAAAAATAATAAAACTACGTAAAACTGCAGAACTACGAGTAGTGCATAGTAGCAATAAAATATTTTGAAATATTTAAACCTAAAGAAATGACTACAGAACCGTAAAATATCAATGCTCTTAGTTATTGACCAGAATTAACACAGACATTCAACTTATAAAATTTATCGTCTAAGTGATGCAAACCTTGCTCAAGTCAAATCTCTCAAGTCAATCAAGTACATATATATTTACACTAGCGTTTTCCCGTGGCTCCGCCCGCATAGTACCTACATTAATCACCAATATATCATATATTAAAACCTTCTCCGAAACACGCTGCATCTTATGGTATGAGTATTATTATGATCGGTTCAGTAGTTATCGCAGTATAACCGCACAAAAAATCGGCTCTCCATTTATTACTATAGATGAGCTAAGTAAATTTTATTTTTAAGTAACACTTACTTTGTTTCGATTTGTCAATTTAACTCAAACTGCTTTTTAAGGTGAAGGTCACCCCTTAATTCCTAACCATAAACTTCTCCTGCACTGACCAGCACAATATTCATCTAATTTATTTTTTAAGACCAAAAGGCAGACCATATTTTGGTATATTTCAACGCACGTACGTACCGCCGCACTCGTGTTTTACCTACGGCATACCACAAATAAAGTAGTAATTAGGGCTTTATTAACTTATTTCAATATGAACCGGAAGTTTATATTCAACATAAACAAGTGCCATACAGTTGTTATTTAGCAATCATATATTGGCATATTTATACCCGACAACATACCTGTATCAGCAAGAATTTTGTCACGAATAAAAAAATTAAGATTTAAAACGTATTATTAGTTCAAAGTTAACTATTAAAGAAGATTTATGTACCTATATAATATTAAGTATATTTTTCTATTTATATTCTGATCAGCAAAAACTTTTTTTTAGCGGAAGCGTCTTCAACGACACACTCGTACGGGCGATACCATTAAAAGTTAATTAACGACCCTATAATCGCTATACTTCCTTCAGCGCGAGCTTTAGCCGCCGCGCTGACCTCAGCTTACTTCAACGTGACATTAAGTACCCATTATCGACAAATTTATATTTAACTAGTATTACCCGCGGCTCCGCCCACGTTCAGATGACCTAAAACCAAATTCTTAGGTTTTATATATTAGTATACTCTTACACTGCAGTTTTTGTATTTTTTCTCAGAAATGAGACATTTTCCAGAGGTAAAAAGTATCCTATATGTTGACCCGGATAACCAGCTATCGCCATACCAAATTTCATCAAAATCCCTTCAGTAGTTTTTTTGTGATGCGGTAACAGACAGACAAAAATTCTAAAAACTATAGATTCGGCCTCTGTATCTATAATAATGTTTATTTCAGTAAGATTTTCCTCAATAATATACAGATTCGACTTAGTTACAATTTTATTATATGTATAGATAATATGGTAATCGTCTATTTTAAACGATGTATTTTTATATGCAAAGCTTTATTTCGACTTACAGATAAAATTTACGTCGCAGGTCGCTGCATCGACGCTAAGGTCAAAAACATCTTAATAAAAACCTTAATTTTTCATTTAACTTATAAGTTATCTTGTTTAAATAAATGTGATCGCGGGCACGGTCGCCTCGTCAATAAAACCAAAAAGATCTAATAACGGTTCTGCCAACCTTTAAATTATTAGATTATTAGATTGGCTTTAAACTTTTACACAGATTTAATTGTTTTTTTTTAATATCATAGAGCCTCTTATTTATGGTCGTAAAAAAATATAGCAAATAGCGATGGAAAGAAAGTGGAACATAACTAACCAATATTTGACGGTGAAAGTTTTAACGCAAATATTTAATAATTATCGCTGATCTGATTTTAAGCCACAATTTTATTTCCAGTATCCATTTAATCTACTATATTATGATTTCGTACGTAGCTAAAACTTTTGTCAACATCCTATCGTTGAAGAATATTTTGGGATTTTTATTTCTGATCGATACGGTATCGGATTCAAGCTAAAGCACCGTTGATGGAATTAAATAAAAATAAATAAGAAAAATAAATCCTCTATAGCTTACATTTTGTGAGCTTTGAAAAATTGATGTGCATTTTATGAACAGTTTAATGGAAGGCAGGGTCCCGTTGCTGGGCGTCCCCGCCGCGGTCGCCGCCACAGCACTGATACTGCGGTTCACGGACGGTGACATTTATATATCGCGTAGGAAACTAATCGACAGATCCATTCACATACAAGTTGCTGACAACAGATTGCCGCTCACATGTAATTTCTATTAAGTCTACAACCACTATGCCGGGGAGCATATTTTTTGCTATGAGTAAAATTATATTCTTCAAATAAAGTATCTTATGCTATATACATACAGACAAAACTTCTACCTATAAGGTACTGATAACTTTCATTACTTTCTAACATCTTTTATAATAAATAGTCTTCGGAATCAGTTGATGATCCTTTGATGATGATGATCCTAAAATGATCACAGTACCGACCATATTTGGTTAAACAGATTTTGAACTAATAAGATTATTAAAAAAAAAACTTATTTTAACAATTTTCAGAATATGCCTCACTACAGGTATTAGATAAATGCAAAGACAAAACATAAAATTACTCATTATAATATAAGATATTGATAATATGAAAAAGATAAATGGATAGAAAAGTAAATGTGCCTTTAGAACAAATCTTTATCTCGACATCTAAACGATTAATCTCAGCTAAGTTTACTTGATGTATGTAAATAGGCCGGTGGATTTTTGCTTACGTAAAGCGCCGCACTCGACATACCGCTCGCTGCACAGAACAATAGGTGATTTAATGCAAGTATTTAGAGAGACTTCAGAGATTACTATTTAAGCTGGAAAATTCTGGCTTTAACAAAAATATTAAAATACTTCCGTATATACAAGTACTAACGAGGTAAGTAAGTAAAACGTAGTAGTAAGTAAAACGACTTCTAATGGTTAGTTTGAAATACAAATCTTTGAACTTCTCGGCTTTTCTGTACTATAATATGTATGTATTAAACATATAAACCTTCCTCTTGAATCGCTCTATCTATTGCTGAAAACTGCATTAAAATCTGTTGAGTAGTTTAAAAGATCTAAGAACAGACAGCGGAAGCGAGTACATTTTACTACTTTACTATGTAAAAATATAGGTAATAGTGTGCAAAAAGCTTTCTAGTTTATTAGGTGTCGCACACTGTAGACTATAACTTGCTTTTATTTTCTGTACTTTTGGTTCAAATAACCATATAAAATAATAAAGACGATTCTCTAAGTCCGCCAAAAAATGGAGAAGCAGTGGGCTTCTATACATATAAATTGATCTAAATCTATTATTTACATATTACTGTGCGATATAAACATATACACATATTTCATAGTAGGTACCAGTGGCAAAGGGTGAAATTTTAGCAGAGATAAGCCGTTCCAAAAATATACAATTTGTATATACGTATTAATGCACAAACAAATAAAGCTATATATATATATATATATATATATATATATATATATATATATATATATATATATATATATATATATATATATATATATCCAAAAGGACATTAAACGTATGTAAAATTATACAAAAATAATTTTAAGGTAAGAAGTCTTGTATGGACACTTCACCACTGGTAGGTACTGATCGTGGTCTAGGCAAAGCGCCTCTACACCCATAGGGAGGTAAGACAGCAAGTGCCGCTCCATCACAATTCGCAAACAAGAAATTTGGGCCACAGCGGACGATGGCAATCTCCGGCGTCCGATACACACCTCATCACATGCACACCGCCGCCACTTGCAGCTCACTTATATCATCATACATATAATAAAATTGTAACTATGCCGAATCGGTACATTAAATATTTTTTGGAGAATCTTATTGAAATAGACATAATTATCGATACAGAGGCGGAATCTATAGTTTTTAGAATTTTGTCTGTATGTCTATTATTATTGGTCCAGCAGTGTAAAAGTATCAGTGCTTTTCCAAAACGATGTAAGGCATTTTGGCGTGTACTCGATTAAGTGCTTCACACGTGCCAGTGTAATCGTTAAATGACAATTAATTTGCGTAGGGGTTTTTTAATTTTTTAATTTATAATTATATAATCATTCACCTACAACTCATACGTTACTCTTGTAATAATAATGAAATATATATGATGAATATAATCAGTGTTGCCTAGTGCAATATCTGAAACCGTCTTGACACGTAGCTCCCTGCGCACCGGGCTCCATGCACATGGAGTCGTGGGTTCGATTCACGTGGCATAAATATACTGTTTGTAATAATGAAGTTACTTAATTGAATGTGAGTATATTTGTATGTCTGTCTGTTAGTATGAAACAATATCGAGGTAAACACTGTTTAGATACAGTAGCTTCTCTCGATCAGTCGTCATCGTTATCGCGCTCAATGGGGCAACAATTGCATGCGCTATTTACAACCTGTTAAAAAAAAAACTCGCTGACACCTTATCATATTCTATACTTACATAAAGAGAGATACACGTTTATACATAGAGATCACGGCATGTCTAGCGGCTGTATGTCGAACAAATTGATAATTACGGCTATATTTTAACGCACTCGCTATCAATGACTGGGCTTATCAGTTACCTAAATATAGGGATTTTCTTTATTGTAACGAAGTCATAAATTAGATGGATATCTATATCTTTATAGGAAAAAAATGTAATTTTATCGAACGTTTGTATCCACGACCACCGCCGAAGTAGACAGCGCAGATAGGCTGCCATTTTAATAAATGATTAAGCCACGTGAACAATGAGGCGATAACAAAACTGTAAACGATTATAAAATTTAACAATAACATCTTATACAATGCTTAGCGTTTTCGAAAGAATCTTCCCGATACGAAGCGAGCGTGTTGTGAAGTGTGTTTGTACTCAATTGTTTTCATCACTAAGCGATTTCAAGCGCTCGAGCGATAAAGCACTCAAATTATTATGAAACCGCGCGTCTTTCCCAGACAGATTAGCTTTTTAATAAATCCAATAAGCTTATATATACGATTAATAAAGATTGCGGTAATATTTTGAGCGGCTTAGACTACGGCCGTGGAGGAGTTCCTCCACAGCGCCGGGAAATTAATGAAGTGGACGCGTAGAGATAGTGTTGTCGCTTGTCTCTTTGTTACTCCACAGAATATAGATATAATAAATATACAACATACATAGAAAAATAAAATTAATAATTATAAATGGCTTGCAAGAGCAAAGTTAGCCTTCGTTCAGAACTTTCTATAACTTAGAACTTATTTGATTATATTTCAAATAAACATTTCAAATAACAGGCAGGGGTAGCCCAGTGGTAACGCGCTCGCTTGGGAAACCGAATGAAGCGGGTTCAAATCCCGGTTCTCGCACCTCTGATATTTTCATGTGCTAATCATTTCTAACATGATTAACACTTGCCTTACGGTGAAGGAAAACATCGTGAGGAAACCTGCATGTCTAAGAGAACCTAGCAAGTTTTCGAAACACATGTGAAGTCCGCCAACCCGCACTTGGCCAGCGTGGTGGACTATGGCCTGATCCCCCTCGTACTGATGGGAGGCCCGTGCCCAGCAGTGGGACCTTAAAAAGGGCTGAATACATTTCAAATAAATACAAAGAGATATTTAAATAATGAAAAACGAACACTCTACTATGTAGAGTAAAGCTGATGATATAACTCTATTAGCTTACAAGGAAACACTAGACTTCTTAAACCTCTTAGCTAAAGAGGCTTTAGTTACGGACGGGTCAATTTTGTAGGTCACGTCGAGAGGAAAATGTAAGAAATGTTGCCTTTTGTACTTAGAACGTTTTAGAATTAGTGTTATGCCTACAGTGACGCACACTCGTTTCGGATCTGCCATATTAACTTTACAATATTTATGCAAACTGTCATTTTAAATTACCTAGACTCTACATATAAACTCTACCAAAATAAAAGTTTATATGAAAAGAGACATACGCATAGATCTAGATAAATGAAATATTTATTTTAATTCATTGACAAAAAATCATAATTTAATAAAATAACAAGCCACGGCTTGCTCTCGTTGTGAACAATTCGGATATCGGCTCAACGCGACCAGTTTGCGTTTTCGGGAAACTGGCTTGTTAAATGAAATTGCGTAATGACGGCATGAAATGTGTAACAAATGCGGCTCCCATTATATCATTTGTAACATCCACTTTACGTGTCATGGAAGTGTAACCGACATCTACTCCTACTTATCCCGATCCTACCAGCTCTGCTGAAGTGGGCAGTTCCAACTGACGAATAAACTTGTGCCAATTCTAGCCTCGCGGTATCGAAGCAATCTCGATACAAATTGAATAAAACTATGAAAAAACTTAATATTTTTTCCTATTATAAAGTCAAACAAGCACTATATACTATAAATATTATATAATAATCGATGTATATCGAATCGAACTTTAAATACCTATATAACTAAGAATCGTAATTGTTTAGCAAAATTAACATTTTCATTTCTTAGTACCTGATGAATATAAAGTCATTAAGAAAATGACAAAGATATATCTTAAAACTAATTACAAAATACAAAAATTTGTTTATTTCTAGGTCTTTATAGGCAATCTAGAATATGTTTCGTGTCCAAAGTGTCACTGTCGGTGGTCACCTGACGGCTGCTTGACTTAAACCGGAACGTACATTATGTAGTAGTAAGGAGTTCAACGCCACTTGTGTAGTTACGTATGGCGTAAAAATGAGCTCTTAAGGTAATACTTACAAGGACTTTATTAAGAACATTTACCTTTATCTCGTACACACCGACCCAAATTCGACATATCAATATGCGCACGTGCGCGAGCGCAGAGTCTGTGAGTCAATAAGACGAGATTTCATATACAATTTAAATCTAGAGCTGCTCATATGTTTTAGTTAATTCAATTAAGAGATATAAATATGATCTAAAATCAATTACTAGGTTAAAATATTTCTTAAATGTCACCTCATGTATCATATATATGTATGTAGTATATTATATATAAAGTAAATATACAGCAACAAGACAAAATATTTCCTATACGTACCAGTGCCTTTTTTTTTAATTCATCAATTAAAATTAGCAGACAAAGCTGTAGCAGTAAAGCAGTATTTATTATTACGAAATTTAACAACAGTTTCCCTTATTATAACTAATGTGCCTCGCCGTACAAAGCTCTACACAAGTACGTACAATTGCGGGAGATGCGCCACAGATATTGGAACACTTTGAGTCGCCGGTGCGATGGCTATCTCCGCAGGTCAGAGTGTAATGATAAAGTTATGTCCATATGAAGTCGTCTTACGACATCGATATCACCGCACTGTTCCGTCCCACCTAATGATGCAACGAAACAAAACAAAAACCTCGTTAACGAAAGCTCTTATCATATAATAGGTATTATTCTATATAGAGGTTAGTTCACAAATTATTCGTAGGAGTTAGTTAAATGTTAAATAATAATTTATATGTATGAAGAAATCACCTAAATACATAAAATATTGCTTATTCACCTTTGGGGTTCGATTTTTCTTCGCATTCAAGCTGTCAAGGTCACTCTCAAGGTGACTTAAAAAGAATTATTGGATTTTTTTTAAGATTGAAAAGTAAGAAAAAAATGTAATACGTGAATATATTTCGTTATTTTATATAAAAAAATTATATAATATGATAAATCAGTGGGATAGTCTTAGTGTCAACAGTTTAGCGGAGTCTGAAACCCCGTGTTTGTTCTACACGCGTGATATTGACACGCGATGTGGCAATGAACCACTTTGTTCCGGGGACGGTCTCCGCACCGCGGTCGCTTCTGTTTCGCTCACATTTTTCATTTTGAATTTTGAAGTTAATTTAAACGTAATGCCTCCGATAAGAATGCGGGTTTATCTTACAGCTTATATTTGTTCTTATATATTTATACAACCACGTCAAATGCCCGAAGTGAGTCATATTTGTATTTAAAGATATTTCAAATTAACTGATAAATTAAAGAGATTTAATCAATTAATTAATGTTTATTTATCGAACCCGCAACGAATTTGCTAAAATTGGCATCATAGAGTTCACCCATTGTACTTTCCGGCCATCAGTTAACTTCTCATGCTGCGAAGCATACGGTCACATCAGGTCACTCTCCCCTGGCCTGGGCCGGGGAGCTCATTTCTCGCACAGTGGGAACTGTGATAGCTACAAGTGAAGTTACGAGTGTCGGAAGGTCGATGCACTAAATAGTGGTAAATTTTGCCATCCTGTAACCGAATTGCGGCTGTTAGTTAACCCATATAATCATTCAATATACGTTTTCATCGCGTCCCTCTTTCCTATTGTTGTTTATTACACATATAATCTGCTGCGTATTCCTGGAGAAGTGCACTGACCTAGCTTGCTACTTCACATTCTACGTCACTATTTTCTATGACCTTGATATCTGCTCCAATATCCTCCTGTAAAAAGTTAGTGAAAAAACTCAGGATACCTATGAATTTAATATAATTACCACTTGGAGCAGTGAAATGCAGCGAGTGGTAGCTTCCCACAGGTGGTGCCCTCGAGCTATGTGACAAGTTAAATATTTGCTTTGAGATATAAAAAACACTTAAGATGTTATCTTAAATTTTTCAGTAACCCGCACTTCCGTTAAATTTTACAGATAATAAAACGGGACTAGATAAGTAATTTATATCGTACCGCTATCGCTGTGTACTTTATAGCTCACTTATCATCGTCAAATCAGTGCCACATAGATACTACGCAGAGATAAGGGTTAGGAAGAATTTTGGTGTTTTGCAAAATCACCCACTTACAGAAGCTTACCTGCTTTAAAATAAATACAACAGCTTTAAAGAAAATGGTTTGTATGTTTACTCTCAATTATAAATATATAATTATTCAACACTCATTTGTCTCGGTAATCACAGTGTCTCATCGAGGCATGGGACGATAGGCAATGAAGTATCTTAATCAGCAAAGCACCATATAGTCGGGACTTGTAACTGCGATGCACAATATAGTATTCTCGCAAGGACTTAGTTAGCTAAATAAATACATATTATAATAATGATTATAATATAATATTATATTATAGCGCTCGATTCGTAGCCACGATACAATGCTGATAAGGAGACACCGCCCCCAATTAATTAATGTTGTGCTCTTACATATATTACTAGCAGAACCCGTGGCTTCGCTTTCGCAAAAACTACAAATAAAACTCTAAAAAGGTAGGTTTCATACAAACTCTTATCCCCTATTTTACCCCTTTATGGGATGAATTTTGAAAAATACTAAAACACGTATTTCTTTAATTGTATTGAAGAGTATTATTTCTAAGTTTCAAGTAATTCTGATAAAAAAATTTTTAGTTGTATTATAACATGTTATCCCATGGGAGTGTGATAATCTTCGGAGATAAAAAGTAGCCTATGTCACTCTCCAGCTCTTCAACTATCTCCACGCAAAAAATCACGCCAATCTGTCACTCTGTTTCGACATGAAAGAAAGACAGACAAACAAACACACTTTCACATTTATAATATTAAATATGGATACAGATTGCTATGATATTATATGCTTGTAAAGAAAAATCAATCGTGTATTTGTCTGATTATTTGCATTAAATATGTATATTTCTAGATCCTTCATCGGATTGCTATAAAATGTTGATGAGCTTCTGTGTACCGACCATAAAGTTACCGATATAATATAGATAAAATTATCTGATAATTTGAAAATTAAACCCAATAGAACAAAGAATGAAATTTTATAAGTAAAATAGACAAGCAAATTTGATTTTTTTAAATATTATCAGCTGAGTCTAGGTTTCAACAAGCCTTCAAAACTCAAAAGTCCCGCGCATAGTTACATGTATATGTGTGTATGTAAGTATTCGAGCTTATCTATGACTTTGATGACTTTATTATTATTTTCCACAGAAATTGAAATGACTCGGTTATTCTAAAACGGGATTACCAATAAGCTGTAAATAACAATGTGGACCAATTACTGCACTTTATAGGATCTATCTTATAAAAAAACTAGCGATTCACCCTCGCTTCGCTCGGGTTCGTCCCTAGGGTATGTATACAACTTCCCTATTTGAATCGGATATTATTAAATTTTTCATTGGTTTTAATTTTTTTCGTGGGATCCTATTTTTTTCTAAAATAAAAGTAGCCTAAGTTACGCCTTATTACATCAGCTATCTGCCGGTGAAAGTCCCGTCAAAATCGGTCCAGTCATTTCAGAGATTAGCTGGAACAAACAGACAGACAGTCAGACAAAAATTGTAAAAAATGTTGTTTTGGTATATATACCGCGTATACAGCCATATGCATTTAGTAAAAAACGGTTATTTGACATTACAAACAGACACATCAATTTTATTTATCTTTATAGATATATTACCTGCAAAGACTGTCCTAACTAAAACATACTAGGCTCAATGCGCATACTCTACGAGGAGAAGTTAATTAATATACAAACTATAACATACTAAAAACAATAATTAAATAATTGTTTAGTTAACACATTATAACTAAAGTACATATGATCATATTACACGACTACTGCTAATCTTATCGCGCACTTTCACTAATATCAAAGCCGAGATACTGTTGCCGTCACAGGCTTATCTATTACAGTAGGTCTCGCTTGATTCAGATAGAAAAATTGCTAAAAGTCGATTACTTACATATAACTTGAGTGCGACCCGTGACCCGGACTTAGGCATAGGGTATGATCGCCTGTCAGTGTTTACCAAAAAATGAGAGAATTGTTACAGTACGATATAATATTTGTAGTAAATTGTGTATGTATTCGTAAGGTTATTTTAATATTATTGTTGTTATAAAAATTTTTAAGTAAAGTATCTATACATATAATAAAATTGTAACTAAGCCGAACCTGTACATTAAATATTTTTTGGAAAATCTTATTGAAATAGACATTATTATCTATATGTTAAATGAATATGATTTGCATAGAACAACTGCGTTAGAACGTGGTGCGGTCGGCACTGACAAATGTCACGAGTTCGATTCTAACGTGCAGATAGAGTTAATGTTAGAATAAGAAAATTGTATAATCTATTATAAGAGATTTTTTGGAAAATCTTATTGAAATAAACATTATTATTGATACAGAGGCCGAATCTATAGTTTTTAGAATTTTTGTCTGTCTGTCTGTCTGTTTGTTGAAAAACCACTGGAGGGATTTTGATGAAATTTGGTATGGCGATAGCTGTTTATCCGGGTCAACATATAGGATACTTTTTACCGCGAGAAAATGTCTCATTTCTGAGAAAAAAATACAAAAACTGCAATGTAAGAATATACTAATATGTAAAACCTAAGAAGTTGGGTTTTGATCACCTAAACGCGGGCGGGCAATGCTAGTTTATAATAAAATTTATGTATAACAATAAAGTGAAATGTTCACATTTGCATCTTCCACTACACTTATTTATTACGGGGTCGGGTGTTTGACTTCTAACTCGATTGTTAAAAACATCATTAGATATGCAAATTATTCGTCCACATCAAGCGCGCTTACATGTGTCTTACGCAGGTCATTACGGACGCGACGTAATTGATACATCTGTACACTGGTAATAGCCAATATTCTTCAACGAATTAACAACATTAAAACGAGTACTAAATTGTAATTCAAAAAATATTTTCATAATATGATCAACATTGGTTTTATACCAGTTTTCTCATCAATCCACTTATCTCTCTCAAGTTATCTGGTACAAATAATTTTAATATTTTCTACAACTGTTAGTGTTAAATAAAGAACCAAATTCATGAACCTATTGCGATGTATGAACCATACAACTAACTGGCACCGCTGGCAAGCCAGCTGTTATCTGCGCTGGTATGTATTTCAAAACCATGTCACACTGCGTGCTCAGCTCAGTGGCTGTGAACAGTGAACATGTACTGAGCCACTAATTGGATATATTTAATCGTATTTCTTGCGATAGCTCTTTGATTTCAACTATCGAGAGTTCTGAGATAGAAAGTTGCTATAAAGTAATTTGTCAACAGATATTGTAGACTAGCGACTCACAATCGCTCCGCCCGGGTTCGTTCCTAGGTGATTCTTTTAACTGACGTAACTTTTTTTATTTATGAACCGATTGAAATAGAACAAATACTAAATGTTAAGTGAAGCTTACTACAATATATTAGTGAAAAACGCATCCAAATCGGTTAAGCCGTTTCTGAGATTAGCGCGCACAACCGACAAATAGACAAAAATTCTAAAAATCATTGTTATGGGTTCTATTGCGTAAATAAAGACCCCCAATGATAGTTTTTCTCAAATATCTTCCATGTACAGACAGCGATCAGTTACACTTTTATTATATGTATAGATGTTTATTTTAAACTTATTATAGCATATCTTCTTATACCTATGTTGGAACCGTGTTCTATACATGCTTAAAATATACTACGATAAGTCAATGACTTTGTGTTGGTTTGCAATCATGTGAGAGTATTTTTGTAAATAGAATTTTAAAGCACAGTTCTTAAGATTAGACCTAACGAGAAAAAAACACACAAACAAACAGATCGGTACCCATAGCATGAACAATTAACCTCATTACGGACCTAAAATGTCGCTCGCGTCAAAAATCGTCCCGATCGGTCATTTACACCCGTTGCGAAATCTGTTCGTGACAAATGGACGGTAAAAATAGTACAAGCGAGTTCAACGGGACTTAACCACCTGCACGTGTTTGCCTAACTTGAGCATCTCGCCCACTCTTCTGCACTCTCTGGAGTCTACAACGAAGCACTTGCTGCAAGCTATAGTTGCTACATAGCAGGTCACAGGTTCTACGTCCAAAGTATAACAATATACGTCTGTACTCGTACATATGTACATAAATTTTCTTTACTAATTGCTTCTACTTAGGCAATAGACATTATTAGGATTTACATAAAATAAAATACACAAAGTATTTAGTCATTTCCCGAGTCGATGACACCAGTGAGAGTAGAGAGCTACAACGCCGAATATGGCGCTATTAAACAAACAGACAAACAAAAAACTGCTTCCTAAACATCATTTACACATTTTTCAGAGAACATTTTCCAAAAAATAATGTTTAATGCGAAATTTTGTCTCGTTACAATGAAATAGGTATATTTTTTTTTCAAATTACATTCAAATTTAATATTTTTTGAAGTAAGTACATACCTGGTTGCTTTGAAAACGATGGGTCAATCATTACAGTTAGCGTTTTATTTTTATAGGTTGTGGAAAAGGCCGCTGACAGCACCTGCTACATTTACTTAAATATATTAATATTTATAAGATACTTTTCGCTCTTAACACAATAAATTGATTGTTTTATTATAATATTTCTAGTCAAAGCACTATCTGGCTCAGTGACGGCATGGCAGGCAAAGCTGCAAAAAGAGATCGTCGTTTCGATTCCCATGACTTCCATTGGTCAGGGTATTGTGATACGAGCTAATGTAACAAATATTTAGTAGATAATAATCTATGTCTCTATAATAATGTTTACATAAAAAACTAACTTTTGTTATTTCTAATAGAATTTCAAACACATTTAAAGAGTACAATTGAATGACAGACGGTGAGACGCGGCTCTCGCCGCGGTAGTCGGTACAGAGCGGGAAAAATGCTAATGAAATTAATTTAAAGAATCTTTAACTGCGAAATTTGAATATATTTATACCGCGGAATGCCTACAAACTATGGCTCGAATAGATAAGTCGATTTTCATCGGAAAATACATTTTTAAATGACCTTATAATTTATGTTAAGAGCTCTCGAGTTGTTGAAAGTTGATTATTTATCATACACTCGATGGTGTAAAATTTCTTAAAGTAGAGACTGGTTGGCGCCCTTCATTTGTTTATAAGTACAATTTTTTTCTACACATAGCTTTTCTAGCATTTCCAGTTTAAAATGGTTATTATTATGTATTTTATAAGGACGTGTTAAAGTATGTATATTAGGTTAGAATCATTTTCTTAGTATCCCAGAGAGAGATACAACTTTAGATGCAATATAATGTTAGTTTGGACTTTTAGCGCGCTATTAAAGTTATTTTATTACTTCGTCAATATAGCATGAAATAAGAAGACACGATGGAGATTGCTGGCTACGAGATCTTCTTTATATAGAATGTAACAAATTCAAGTTTTTGAATCCATACCGTATCCGGGTCGTAATAAGTTATTTAGATTTTATTTAACAAATTTAAAGCATTTATCTGAAAGCTTCTTTTATCCTTACATTATTTTTATATGGATTGCTATATTAATATAATATTTTAAGCATACATTTTCTTGTTTTAAACGAACGTTCCAAGAACGGTCCAAAATGTAAACCTTCCAGTTTGTAAGTAGGTTATGAATAGATTTTAGGCAGTGGAAGAAAACCGATCGATCGTGAGGTTATCTGGACGTGACAACTAATAAGTGAAGTAGACGAGATAAGTGTCCATATTGTAAATATATGGAAAACAATTGTATTTATTATTAAATCTAAGCGTTTTATTTATTTAATTGACATCAATTATATATTATATATAAACACTCACACACATACACCTTGGTCATAGTCAAAATCCTTGTCTAAACAAATACATCATTAAATAAAATCTACGAAGGACCTACGAGTATTTTCATAAACCACTTAAGTACTAATTCCAAGATTATTTCGCAAATATTAATATACAACTTGCGCTTCAATTCCATTAATATATCGAAATAGAAAATGGCCGTAAATAAAATTGAATAAATTCTCAATTTTTCTTGTTGACCTTAGCTCTGTCGGAAACTTGTAATGAAGTGAGCCAAGCCAAAGGGCATGCCCCTTGATAAATTTGGTACATATGGTACTTAGTAACTCTTGCAAAATAACGTAAATTAATGCTATAATATTTAGATAAACCAGTAAAATACACTCATACGATTATCTACAAAGATGTGACATATAAATTATTGCGTTCAAACTAAAGTCATAGTAACATTTTTTGTGCAAAATATTTAACACTAGCATTGCCCGCGGCTCCGCCCGCGTTCAGATGACCAAAAACCAAAATCTTAGGTTTTTCTTACATATTAGTATACTCTTACATTGCAGTTTTTGTATTTTTTCTTAGAAATAAGACATTTTTCCGCGATCAAAAGTATCCTATATGTTGAACCGGATAGCCAGCTATCACCATACCAAATTTCATCAAAATCCCTCTAGTGGTTTTACTGTGATGCGGTAACAGACAGACAGACAGACAGACAAAAATTCTAAAAACTATAGATCCGGCCTCTGTATCGATAATAATGTCTATTTCAAAAAGATTTTCCAAAAAATATTTAATGTACAGATTCGGCTCAGTTACAATTTTATTATATGTATAGATTAATGTAGAAAAATGCATAATACCATTAATAATATAAAAAAATCTATATGAATATTTACTAACGACCGTTGCAGCTCTTGTTGGAAAATGTCATAAAATGATGATCAAAATCAAAGGTCAACGAGTATCATAAACATTAGTGTCATATACCTGATTAAAATAATATATTATGAAGTAACTAAGTAATACAAATAATGAGCACGCTAATAAAACCGGTGAACATCTCTCAATCGCTTCGTGGAACGTTCGACAAATGGACCGCAGCCTCCAGCGAAGGACAGATTGCGAGAGCATTCGGAGATTGGTCAGAAATCTTGAACTCAAGAGAGACGCAGCACGCGGTAATTATATAATTTCTTTAGTTCAAAATAAACGATATTTATCATCCTCAAATTACACAAAAACTGTGAAACTAGTCCGACCCGAGATTTTTAACAAATATTTAGGCAATTTCTGTAACTGCTGCGTTTACTTATTTGTATTCGATTTGCCTTTTATTCAAGTATGCTAAATGCTATTTTTTTTATAAGTTAACCTAAAACAACAATAAAAACCTAATTCCAATATTATATAGTTAGATAGTTAGTTGTGCTTAGAAAGTCTGTCGAAAAAGTGAATTAAATATTAAAATACCGTGACTTTTTACCTTACTGCGGTGGCAAAAAGTAAGAACCAAGATTTCACAAACATATTGATTCGTTCATGTTTCGCATTGACCCTAAAACATTATACAATCGCGCTACTTGAGAGAACACCGTAAATGATGCTTGTATGATGAAGATTTCTGCATCAAAAGTCACTATTCAATTGTAAATAGAGATAGAAATACAGAGATATAAAAATAATGTCACTTGCGCGTGCGCAGACCGGCTTTGAGCTTACGATATTTCATAGTCACAAAAAAATGACAACTTCAGTCACGAACGCGAACACCGAATAAATATTTCGTACCTATTGTATTCTACTTATTTTTAAAATAACATATGCTTTTCTGATAATAAACATACATATATCATACAATAATGTATAAATAATTTTCAACAATCATATATCCTTGTTAAAAGATGCGTGTTTTGTACAATATTCAAAAGAAAATTCACGGGTAAATAAAATATATATAATACTAGCAGAACCCGCGGCTTCGCTCGCGCTAAAACTACAAAATAATCTCTAAAAAGTTAATTTCATACAAACTTTCATCCCCTATTTTACCCCCTTATAGGATGATATTCGAACAATGCTAAAACACGTATTTATTTAATTTTATTGAAGAGCATTAATACCAAGTTTTAAGTGATTCTGATCATAATTTTTTTTGGATTGTATTATAACGTGTTTTCCCGTTGGAATTAGATAATTTCCAGCGGTAAAAAGTAGGCTATGTCACTCTCCAGCCCGCCAATTATCTCCACACAAAAACTCACGCCAATTCGTCACTCCGTTTCGACGTAAAAGAAGGACAGACAAACAAACAAACAAACAAACAAACAAACAAACAAACAAACAAACAAACAAACAAACAAACAAACAAACAAACAAACAAACAAACAAACAAGCAAGCAAACACACTTTCACATTTTTAATATTAGTATGGACTTCATTTTGTGACATCAATCAACTACCGATCTCTAAGAACAGGTTGGCTTACTACAGTATCTTAATATTCACTATTCTTAATACTAGGCAATTAAAGTATGTAGAGTTCATTTCATCGTGATTTTGCACAAATTAATGGCAGGTTGAAATTTTTTTGTAGGCTTTAGACGTTTCAAATTTCCATTGCTAGGTCATTGACCACGACCTAATAGTGTTTGTTCACACAGTGTTGTCCTAATAGTGGCTGTTTCATTCATTATTTACTAACTACGAAATATGTGTTAAGGATTTTTTTAAATATATAAATAAATATGTTGGGACATTAACACACAATACCGTCTAGTTCCATGGTAAGCTACTAGGCCTGTGTTATGGATACCAGATAGTTGATACACTACACATATGTATATAAACTTTAAATACATACATATTATAAATATAAACACCCATGACTGGAGTACAAACATTCGTGCTCATTACACAATGAATGTCCCCAGCGGGACTCGAACCCGCAACCGCTGGCACAGTAAGTAGGGTCACTACACACTGAGCCAAACGTGTCGTCAGACATATTGTCGTCAGATATATGTATAGATTGTTTGCCGCCTGAAGATTGATATAGCTATTATAATTTTTTTCATCGACCCAACAGGTAAAGTCTAGCAGAACAAATGAGGCGTACTTAATTACGCGGTCTATTTAGAGATAGGCAAATTAGTTAAATTTAATATTTTTACTAAACATGATCAGTGGTGATGTAACGCTGTTGTCAGAGCACTTATCGTTGCGGGTTTGATTTTTATAAATGTGTCCTATGTCTTACGAAACTCTTACATTGATTTATCTGGTAGAAATGAAAATTCATGAAAAGTAGGCAATATGAGAGTTTGAATTCAATTCAGACGCGTTCAGAATATTTGTCTCGCCGTCAGACCTATTTATAGTAACGAAAATCTTCATCGAGGTCATTGTTTCATACGTTTCAGAAGCTCGCCCGTAATCGTTACGTAATGTACGTTACGCGTCGTAAATATTGTATTACAAATTATAAAGCACATTGCACCGCGTCTTGCACCGCGCAGTGTGACGCGGTCGTCGACGTACACGTCTCGAAAACGCGTGTTTCTTATGAAACCCACTGAAAACACGTGTAAGCTCGTAATGTGTTGCATCTATATCATTTAAGCAGAAACTCCTACTATATTAACTACGCTTTAACACTCCAGGTAAATTTCTAAGAAATTAATTAAAATTCTAAGAAATCTATTGTTAACTGACACGCCGGCGTGTCCGCGGTCGTGGAGGGATTAATTGGATAAAAAATGCTAATTTTAAAACTCACAGGTGTCACTAATAACTTCAATTTTTTACACCTTAAAAAAATCTAATATCAGAAGTAAAGTTTTTCATCGAGATCATAATTATTGCATTTATGTCAGAACTAGGAACGGGATAATTAACAGTTGCGGTAATTTTGAATAGTTTTCTTCTTTTATACTTCATAAATCAAAATTTAATTTAATACGTATATCTTTTTTTTAATATTATAATTAATAAAGTATTATTTTTTATTAATCATATTATTTTTTCCAAATTATTTAATAACTTTAATGTGTCTTTTTTAATTATGATATTTTATAGGTAGTGATATTATAATACTTTTATTTATATTTTAATTTAAAATTGTGAATTAAAATTAATGCATGCTGTATCCACTTTAATAGTTATTCATTTAGGATTAAGTTGCATTGTGTATTTAATTTAAAAAAGTTGTTAATGTAATTACAACTTTTGTTAACTAAATAAATATATAAAAAAAATATTTTTTTTTATCAAAAATAACACATTGTTTGTTGATAACAAACAAAATATATGTATTCAGCCCTTTTTAACGTCCCACTGCTGGGCTCGGGCCTCCCTTCAGTACGAGGAGAATCAGGCCATGGTCCACCACGCTGGCCAAGTGCGGATTGGCGGACTTCACATGTCTATTGAAAATTTGCTAGGTTCACTCGGACATGCAGGTTTCCTCACGATGTTTTCCTTCACCGTTAAGACAAGTGGTAATCATGTTGGAAATGATTCGCACATGAAAATATCAGAGGTGCGAGACCCGGGATTTGAACTTGCTTCACTCGGTTTCCCAAGCGAACGCGTTACCACTGGGCTACCACAAACAACAACAAAATATACAGTAAAATTTAATATTTATTTCATATTAAAACAGAACTGTAGATTATGCCTTGAGTAAGAGAGTCCAACAGGGCAAGTGCTGCTGAGCGTATCAAATTAATTAGAAATACGGACTTATGTTAAACTTTGCATACAGAACCACGCGCCGCCGCGCCGTCGGTAACAATTGCTATGATCAAGAGATGAGATAGTTGATATTCAGTGCTTCCGAATTAAGAGTTCTAACATTCAGCGAACGTAAATAATCTGCTGACGGCTACTATTCAGATACTGTCCGTTTAAAAGTAAAAATAAATTATTTGAAACCCCAAAGCAACTTATGTAAAGGCATTTTTTCATAATGAAGAATAGGATGTAATAGAATTCATAGGTTTTTCAAACAAGTGGTTTTGAGAGAAAACGACAGTGGACACACGCCAGTAAAATCTCTGGGACCCTAAACTAATGTATTAGTTTAAATGGCCTTGTAAGCAGGCCTCGTAGCTTAACATGGAACTGGATAGTGCTGTGAAGTACCAACATATAAAAAAAATTGTCTAACGTCAATATTAACACAGCAGCAGATCAATGTTTATCTTTATTCACTAATTGGGCATCTGTAAGACTGGGTTGGTGGAAGTGGCGAGTCGACGTCAGCCGGCCGTCAGCGCTGAGCGCTGTGCTTACACTCCGTCAAAACTTGAAATGGCCTATAACAAAAAACTAGGCACAACGTTACACTCATTTATTTGATATGGGAAAAAATAGGCAATCGGCTAGACGCGAATAACCTGTTCTTATGATTCGAACTTAATTTAGTTAATATTAAATTAATTATACCTATCACCTACTGTATATGTATATTATGAAATATTTAGAAAACGCACTAAGTTTTATAATTTATGAGAAAGTAGGTATATATACATATATACTAGCGACTCACCCTCGCTCCGCTCGGGTTCGCCCCTAGGTTGTTTCCCCATTCATGACCATTTTCACCCCCTTACGGGATGATTTCCGGTATAAAAAGTATCCTATGTCCTTTCCGGGGTCTCAAACTTTCATCTTACTAAATATTATCTAAATCGGTTCAGCAGATCCAGAGATTATCCCCTACAACGTCACAAACAAACAATTCACAAACTTTACCTCTTTATAATATTAGTATAGATATACTATATAAAAATACTAGTGCCGTAATAAGGTCACAAGTGAGCAACATGGGATTACAGTGCAACCATTATTTTTGACAAAACAGTTTACTATAGTGGAAATCGAAGTGAGTAAACTCGTCTCACCACTCACGGCCATACTTACATCTTGAGGAAATACTCCAATACTACCAGTATCGGTTATGCGTTTAGATTGAATACGACCTTGTTCTTTAGGCTTCTTAGAATATGCCACGTAAATATAATAGAATGCTCGTGTCACGTGTCTTGGTTACTGTACATTGTTCTAATGAAATCTTACCTCATTTTTTAAAACCTTTAATAATATTAATTAAAGAAATACATTCGCTGAATCGTTCGATGCCATTATGCATGCGGTAATACCTTTATAAATAAGGAGTTTCTTTTATCAGTCCATCTGATAAGAATAAGGTAACCTACTGATAACACTGATAATAAATTAGTAATGCTTACTTATGCGTAAGTAGCGGGTTCGATTTCCATACAAGCCAAAGGCTTGTACTGGTTGTTCGATGCTACGTTCAATATTTTATACAAAATTCCACAAAATATGCAGATAAAGCTTATATATATATATATATATATATATATATATATATATATATATATATATATATATATATATATATAAACCTAAATATGAATACACGTTATAATAGTAGTAACCTTGGCGTATAGAAATTGCTTAAGACGTGAAGTCCGTTTATCTACACACTACGGAGCGGTGCGACGGTGGGACGGTGCTCAGCAAACACTGGTGTTGTTGAACTCGCGAGTCACCCATTTACGCATTTGCAAATATTCGCGTTACGTATTCTAAATATTACAAAATTTAATTATTATTTTTAAATCTTTATATATATAATTCTTCTGTGAGTGTGTATGTCACTGAACTTCTTTCAAACGACTGGACCGATTTTGATGAAATTTTTTGTGTGTGTTCAAGGGGATCTGGGAATGGTTTAGATTCACAATTTGAATAATAATTTTCATCAAAATGGTCCAGAATGTTTTAGCTTATTAAAAAAAGTTTGAAATTTTCAAATTAAACACGTGTAGACAGGACAACGTCTGTCGGGTCCGCTAGTCTAATATATAAAATTTCCATGTCACAATGTTAGTTACCGTACTCCTCCGAAACGGCCTTACCGATTTTTACCAAATTTTATATGCGTATTCAGTAGGTCTAAGAATCGGCTACTATCTATTTTCCATACCCCTAAGTGATAAAGATTAGGGTGGTCCACCCAGAGCCCACCCCAGGGACGACCCGAGCGGAGCGAGGGTGAGTCGCTAGTATTCTATAAAATATCTCCGTGGACAATGGACATGCTCGTAATAGGTACAATTTATGTTTAGAAAGTAAAGAAAAACATATAAGATAAGTACACAAACTCGCATTTAAACATTAGACAAACCCATTTTGGCAAAGAATCTATTGGATAATCTAGATACTGTTAAGTAGGTTTGTACAACTTTGTATTGTGTCTAAAAGTAATTCGCGATAAATAAAACGGGGACATTTTACTTCACAAAAAGAGACCTAGTTATTTAAGGCTAATCACCTCCGCCTAGAAAATATGTTCTATTACAACTATTAATGTCTCGAAAATAGCACCAACAAATATTTTTCTGTTTTAATTTCGTCAACTGTAGAATAATTTTAAATAATGTTTTAAATAAATTAAGCAGTGTGGCACAGTTGCAGCATATACAGTGCGGAAGGTCACAGGTTGAAAGTCATATTTTGTACAAAAATATTACAGGAACCATAACGTTAAAAGGAAAAGTTCCAAAAAATAGTATAATGTGTAATAACTGACATGTGATATATATACGTTAATCGTTAATTATGTTCATTAATTTAATTAACGGAAATAATCGATATCTGTATCCAATATAAATGTTAGTCTCACGCAGGCATGTCGCCGCCGTCGCAGGCGCGAGTGGCAGCAGGTAGATGAGCACGTACAGTTTTTATTGTAAACGGATAAAAAGCCAAAAAATTCAATTAATTCAAAATTTCCCAACTCGTCTCGAACAAGAACTTGATGATCCTAAAAAGGGTTTGTTAATGAAACGCTGCCACCATATCAGCGAGTGCGTGGGCACTTGCTATTTTAAGGTGCTATTATCGGTCAACAATCTTATCAAATAATGAGCTATAAATATGAATATAACGAGGTTAGGCGTTACACAGGTTGACAGGTGCGCTGCTCGTCGCTTAGCAAAAACAATAGCTCGGGAGAGAGTCAGCTCGTGTCAAATGATTATAATATTCAATAGTCATTAATATCCTTTATTTAAGATTAAGTAGTGGGTGGCAAACCGAGTAAGTGGGTTCAAATCCGAGTCTCGCACCTCTGATATTTTCATGTGAAAATCATTTCCAACATGATTACCACTTGTCTTACGGTAACAGAAAATATCATGAGAAAAACTGCGTGTCTAAGAGAACATAGTAGGTTTTCGAAAGACATGTGAAGTCCGTTTGCGTGGTGGATTATGGCCTGATCACCCTCGTATTGAAGGGAGACCCGTGTTCAGCAATGCGATGTTAAAAAGGGCTTAGTTATTTATATAATATGCATTTGAATTTGACTAACATTGTGGAGTTTCCATCTCTGTATATTTGTTCTTTGATACATAAATACCTTAGGTTATTTAGACATATAAAAAATAAATCTAAGATAAAGACTTATAACTGAGATCGACCTCCTTATCCATGGCCTTTTAAAAATAGGAAAATCGTATGAGCATAAAACACCCGGAATTACTCCGACAATCAACTGCTGACAATGGCTTGACAAAAACTTCACCACGTTTATGTTATTTTGACAACTTGTCTTTAATAAAAAACATGTCCACCTTCATTTGAATACTAGATATTTGTTGTACAGTAAAAATTAAAATTAATAATAAAAAATTCTATATAAATATAGATTGTCGTGTTAAACAACAAAATTAAGATACAGAATAACAAAATTCGCGAACTGATGAAAACACCGGAAAAAATATGACCGGAGAAGCCTTATGATATTAACATGATATCAAATATTCACAATCCACGACCTCTAGTGAGGAGACCATGAGTAGGTACTAATCCCTAGTGGAAAACAATCTTGCATCCCTCATCTTAATATATGTACAGTAAAAGTTTGTTAATGTTGGTTGTAAAATAAAATCGGAATTTGTCAATTATTTCATGTTTTTATTTAAAAAAAAACAATATACAAGTAATAAAGAAAAAAACCGTCGTTTAAAAGTTTAGGTCTGTCGCAATACCTAAAAAATATTATCAGATACTTTTCTGTCTTTTAGTCACATCTCACAAACAAACTTATTAGCATTTATAATAATAAAGATTATGTCAATAATTTAAATGCTCAACTTTACTGATACCAGATGCCCGTACAGATAGGTGCAGGACTTTTATCTCAAAACTTATATAATCTCAAATGTTAATTAATATACTTCAGTCAAAAACTCTAATTTTTTACTTTATTATGTATTCGCTATCGCTGGACTCTACCGTATTCGCATTCTTTAGCGATTAAAAGTCGTTTCTCAAGTATTAGGGAGCGCGACCCACCACGCACAACAAATAACAAATTATTAAGATACAATAATAATTTATTTCTATTAACATTCACACGTAAATGTTCAATTGTTGAATATTTTTTGCACACTTAACGTGAACTCCCGACCCCTCTGTAAGAATCCAGAAATTTAACCACGGAGTTGTTACGTCACGATTAATAACTAAAAACTCACGTGTCTCTAACAAATAAAATCTCAATCTTTTTCAATGTTATTTCACCTGTTTCTCTCAGAACTAATGATAGTTTAAGCGTTTATTGATAATATTAGCATGTAAAATAGAGCAAGGTCGCAAGTAAATCTTTATTATTTTTATGGCAACTTTTCATACGGCACTATTATGTTATTGTATCTGTTTCATACTTCGATAACTGCGGATTGAAATATAGGCTATGAATTTATACGATGTAAACGTAAACGATAAAAAAGTACTTAAACCGGTTTTACAAATTCAAATTTTCACATCGCAAATATTATCAACTTGACAATTCACGATTCATTCAGTTCGTTATAAAATCGACATCGTTTATTTAATTAAAATAGATAGTAATATGTAAAAAAATAATTAAAATAAATTAAAATTTTTAAGGCATAAACATGCTTCAATATTATATGAATCTCAAGAATAAATATAAATTTTACCTTATTTATAAGCATTCATTAGCATTAAAAACATAATTTTAATTCATGCTGGCAGAATCCAGTCAATAATGTGAGCAACAAAATTGAAAGCCTATCCTTTCGGAACTCTACCTAGAGTCTAGTTGTGCCAAATGTGTGACACACAGACGTAGCTTTCACGTCGTCATTATAATTACATACATATATATTCGCGATCACGCGTGTACGTATTTAGTCACATAAAGGCTATTAATGGTTAGTATATAACTTACTTGTTACTTGTGTCCCGGTGAATGCTTTCGAAATACCGTAAAGAGGTATTTTTCAAAACCGCGTGCGAGCGCCAGACCGCCAGACGGCCGTCACAGTGTCACTTTCTTGTATCGTATCACTGCGGTTCGTAACTCTAACTTAGCACTGGCACAATGATATTAATAACATTTCCCTGATCTGAAAATCACACACACACTCACTGACGGACTGCACCACTAAATATTATATAAACAGACTACTCTACCGACTACATACAATAGAAAAAACGTCGCGGACTTTACTTAATTAGTTAACATTCGAAAAATAAACTCGCGACGTGCAGTAAAGAAATTGTGAGATTACTGTCGCCATGCAAAACTTTTTTGGCGAACTTTTCGACCGCGTGCTCTGAAATCCACAGAGCGAGATTTTCATCCAGTTTTCCGCTGCATCGTTATGCAACGGTCGATGTGGGTTCGTAACTCAGGAAAAAATATTAGATACGTGGAATAAAAAAGAAAATATTACAGTGTTATAATATTTAGTGGTGCGTTACACTTTTACCGATAGCGACGAGCGTTTACGAGAGAGACATAACGTGACCGTCCCGGGCCGGTCCTCGCGCGATACTGACGGCCGCCGGCACGAGGCATCGCAGCGCTGAGCGCCACCTGCTGCTGCAGGGAGAGCCGTCTCACTAGGCGGCTAGGGGTTCCTGAACACCACCATCGCCCAATGGAGGAATTTAAACTTTCAGGATGTTAAAAAGGAAAAATGATATGAATTGTAATTGATTGAAAATTTTTTTTTGTATGTAAACATAATTTCATATTTGCAAACATTCGTTTTTAATATACTATATTGTTTACAATCATATGTGGAAATATCATCAAAAATAAAAAAAGATATTTTCTGTGAAAAAAAAGATATACTAAAATTTTTTTTAAGCAAACACTCATAGAGCCAAATATTCACAATATTAAGATAGGAAGCTATTAATAATAACTTAAGTCTTGAATTTTCCGCTATATTTCTAAGAAGCGTCAGACGAAGTAAATGTCAAACAAATACTAATATTAAGCCTAATTCTATTTTAAGATATCACTCAGCATTCTTGAATCATCGAACTCTACCGATTTCCTGTTTAGTTGCATATACATAGCTTATGAAACAAATGACTATTTTTCACTGCAATTTTTTAACTGAAAATAGATTTCTTTGAATAATTAAATTAATATTGGATAATTATTATTACAAGTATTCATACTTATTAATTATTAAGTATAGTCATAATAATTATTAATAATTATTAAAACTTATTTTTCGACGCGACGGAAATACAAATGCAGTAAAGAATGTAGGGTTGTGATATGAAACGTGAGTGTGAGCAGTTATTACGTGCATTTGATCCATTGTTACTTCAGAACTTTACTTGTGTAAGAAGAACAATTAACTCCGAATAAACCATAAGGCGGAGTAGACACTAATCCATGGCATATTATGTAAGCAAGGAAAAACATTATCAATTGGACAATAAAATCTCTTGATTCTTAACACCTCAAGGTAAATTTCTAAAAAATTCATTAAATTTCTAAGAAATTTATTGTTAACTGTAACGCCGGCGTGTCCGCGGTCGTGGAGAGATTAAGTACCTAGTGTGTATTAATATTACACGATGTATAATGTTTAACCGACTGCGGCAAAGCTCAAAGGAGGGTTATGTGTATGACCTGTATGTATGTACATAATGTACATATGTCCGAGACTATGTTCCGTTGTAATTACTAAACGGCTTAACCGAGTTAAATTATGCATACGTCATTCGATTCTTCTTGATAACGAGAGTGTCATAGAGTATATAAGTAGATATCATTAAAAATCAAAATGGCGGATCTAAGGCGCTAATTTGTATGTCTTCAAAAAATTTATTCATCCGAATTAATCGAGTGGATTATCAAAACCTGGCTATTTAAGAGGCGATAACATAAATATATACAACTTACATATATGTTTAAAAGTTATTTAGGACAAGAAACTGTGATTTGAAACTGTAAATGTCTAACTGACTAAAACTAAAAATAATAAAAAAAAATACCCGACTGCATAAAAAGAGAATTAAAAAGATTAAAAATAAGAGCAAGTTGACGAAATAACAGAATTTTGCAGTCGGGGAAATACAATACAAGTAGCAAGAACCACAGCTAGTATAAAATATTAGGTACAAATATATGCCTCCTACTGCATAGTACTATGTTCCTCTGTCAACTTGTTGTCATGTTTAATATTTTTAGTTTTATTTTGTAAACAAAATTTTTTGTCCATTATTTTTTTACGTGAAACGTCTCAAAAATTACTCAGAAAAGTGGACCGTAACGAAATAGGTTGCATAGGAAATAGGTTGCATTAGCCATAGTAACCGTTGTTATTGTCTGACAAATGATATTCTTTCCGTTGCTAACTTCAAAGATGACAATTTTTACTAATAAGTTTTCAAATATGCTAAATATTTATAAAAAACAAAAACACTAAATGCCACTCGCTCAACTAGACGTCACGTTACACCAACGGCTCGGTGGTGTGCCCCGACACAGTCTCACCCGATTTTTTTAAATACAAAGGGATCTAAGATACTGGGTTATTTTTTGCAAAATCATAGAATACTAGCGGCTCACACTCGGTTGATGCTACGACAGGTGTTCCCCGGTACTAGACGCCGACTGCTGGTGCCTGTATGTTGTATCATACCAATAGAACGTATCACTAATAGTATCGGTCCAGTGTACACACACAATAGCTTCAGACTAAACTTTACTTCTTCAAAAAATGATAATTGTCGCAAATCGCTGTTTATCTTAATGGTAACTTGGTCAGCTTAATGGGCTATGGCTTGATGCACCTATTGAAAGAAGGCACGTGCCCAGCAGTGGGACGTTAAAGAGAGCTGAATACAACTTTTTAAGTTAGATTTGATTTGAGTAATCTTCAATGTAAAGCTCAATAATATGTATTGTATATAATATTAATTATTACTTTTTTTTAAGTTTAACGAGTTTGTTAAAGAGTTATTCTTATAAAAGCCGTAATCTAGAAACTGTTCCGGGAGAAAAGCCTCCAGTTCTTAAATATATATTTTTTGAGAGCAAATGCTCGCACGCTTGCCGCTTCTCAAGAAGCGCCCGGTGTATATGGTAGTATTGAATCATCAGCAATGCGTCGAGCGCCGACCGGCCCCCGGTCTTTATATGGCAGGGAATGTTGTCCATCGAAAATCAATTAGCGAGTCCCCTTGTTATATTTGTGAGAGGCACTTTTTACGTCTAATGTGATTTACAAGTCTTTTTAAAGTACTTTTTCGGTTATACCGTAAAATCTTTGGTTTAGTTGTTGCCTTTGGCTTCGATCACCAAAAAAAAAAGATTGCAAAATTTTCTCTACTTTCCTTCTTTCTTGATAATGTAATTAAAGAAAAGTCAGTCAGTCAGTCATAAGTAGCGAGTCCTACTAGTATTCTACGTAGATAGTTTACAACTTAGATAAGAATATTCCTCTCAGATGCAGATGATACCCGCGATCTCCCTTACAATAAACAATAACAGCCAAACATACAACTTCACTAATACACGACGGATGTTTAATGAGATTGGCTTCAGACTACACTCTGAAAACTAACGGCAAGCGGTTTTTTTACATCTACACTTACAAACACTTTAAAATGCATGTTTTATAATAAATTTATACATAATAATTATAAGTTATAATATATAAATAAATAATGCTGTAAAGCATTCAAAACGTTGGGAACCAAAAATCTAAATAAATTCGTGAAAAATTCCGAAAAGATAGTTAAGAAGTCATACATTTTTACAAGCTATATTTAGTTTCAACTGTCCTGGTGTCTGTCTATAATCAAATCTTGAAAGTTAAATTTGACTAAACGTCATTCTAAATCCAATATAGCGGACACCCAAAGATGGTGGAATTGTGTTTTATGCACCCTCATGATATGAATATCAAATGAAAGTGTTTGCTGAGAAGAATACTAATAAAATAAAAACTAAAAAATAAAAATTAATTCAAACCCAAAAATTTATTACATTACACAATTTATATGATATAAAAGCTCATTGCGAGATTTTCCTATATTAAATATTATATTCTTGTTTATTTACACAGGTGAATATCGCGACAAGCTTTTAAATCATATAAATTGTGTAATATAATTAATTGTTGGGTTTAATTTAATTTAAAGTTTTTATTTAATATATATTTAAATTTAAAGTTTATTATTTTCTTTTTAGAGCATTTAAATAAAAGCTTGTTTTTTTACTATTAATTTATATACATTCTTGTATGTCACATACTTCGTTCAAAGAAAAAAGATTATTAAAAAAAGCTTTCATTACAAAATAATATTTACTACTTTAACAATTTGGCAAATCTGAGAAATCTTTATAGTTTTATTTTTTGACTATTTTTTAATCTTTTTTAGTTTAGAAACAAACAGCTAAGTCATAGTTAATGAAGCTAACAATAACTGAAAGCTACTGGTACAAACTTCCACTGAGATAAATAATTTCTTGATTAGACAAACTTGGTAAACTACCTTAGGAAATGTTTATGTAAATATAAAAAAATATATATTTAAAAGATACATAATACATTATACACTCACTTGTAGTATTTTTTTTTATGAGAATCGAATACTCTCTTTCTACTTTCTAAAATAATATTATGTTTCAATCCACGAAATGTCTACTACTCATAAGCCTTATTTAATTTATTTCATCAAAATTTAATTTAAATTCAATAAGTGTGTATCTTTGTAATAAGTTGATTTGAAAAAAATAGTAATTACTAATATTTATTTAACATAAAGCTAAAGCGAAAATAAAAAGTGAAAGCGCCAATTAAAAGGCGCTGAAAGACAATCTCGCTCTACCCTGATCAAAGGCTAGGGCCGGGACTGTCTGGGAAACTACAGAATATTATTACAGTCATTTCTATGTAAAAATGACAAACCTATAAATATAATAAAAATGTAACTAAGCCGAATCTGTACATTAAATAATTTTTGGAAAATCTTATTGAAATAGACATTATTATCGATATAGATGCCGAATCTACAGTTTTTAGAATTTTTGTCTGTCTGTCTGATACACATCACGAGAAAACCACTGGACAGATTTTGATAAAATTTGGTTTGGTGATAGCTGGTTATCCGGGTCAACATATAGGATACTTTTTAACGTGGGAAAATACCTCATTTCTGAGAAAAAATACAAAAACTGCATTCTAAGAGTATACTAATATGTAAAACCTAAGAATTTGGTTTTTGGTCATTTGAACACGGACGGGGCCGCGGGCAATACTAGTTGTAAATATAGTTTAAGTTTGATCGCAATATAAAATATGCTAAATATTACCATACATTTTTATTAACAATAATAAAATTATGTTAATTTGCAAAAAAAAATACAGTAGATTACATACATACCAACAGAATAATTCATAGGTATAACTGCAGTCCCATATCCAGTTAACTGCCTCGGTGGTGTAGTGACTAGCATGTACGGCTGCACACTCGGAGGTCCTGGGTTCGAGTCCCAGGTCGGGCCAAGTTTAGTTATTGAGTCTTTCTGTATAGTAAGTCTCAGTAACAGCCCGGAGTTGGGAAGTTGGCGGTGTTTCACCCCCGTGCCTCGGAGAGCACGTAAAGCCGTCAGTCCTGCGCCTTAACTCTCACTGGTCATGTCGAGTGGTCGTCCCACCGGAGTATGAGAGTGAAAGGAATAGAGAGTGCACTTGTGTCTGCGCGTACACTTGTGCACTATAATATCTCCTGCGCAGTTGGCTAGTTTCAATGAGATTGGCCGCCGTGGCCGGAATCGGCTAGGAGAACATCATATCCAGTAGGGATTCAATTCCTTTTCCTTGAAATTAAAGTAATTTCCTTAAGATACTAGTTTATCTCGGCATTAGACCTGTAAATAGATTAGCGCAGCGAATAAAATCATTAGACTAGAAACGCCATCTGCTGACACAAATTAAAAACAAAATTCAGAGTGTATAATAATTAATAATTTAAAAACATTTTTTAAGACAATTCATGGTTTTATGTATTTTATTATTATTTCATGCTATATTAATTAGTAATTACTTACATAAATGCAATTCAATTGTAATTCTTCGATCTCAAAGTGAACCATGATCCTATTAGTTACTGTAATTGATATCTTGCAACAAATCTTTTTAAAAAACTCAATCCAACTTACACCAAATTATTAATTAATTTTTTTTTTAATTTAATGTACATCATACGAATATAATTCTGAACAAAATCGTTTCTATATTTTATCCTAAAGAAAAGTTACGAACAAAATATTTTTCAATGCACTAACGCCATCTTGTTTCTTATTCACAAAGCTATTAAAATCGATTCTACAAGAGCTTGAATGTGAACACATTTTATTCGATACTTTTATATTAAACTTCTTTTAAAATTTATTTAATTTTAAATTAAATATATTAATTTTACATAAACAAATAAGGGACACTGAAGATGTTAATACATATATACATTGTTTCAGTTCAATCCAAAAACTTTTGTCATAGTTTGCTATGCGGACAAGCGAATTGAAACAATTAAGCCAAAAATAATTATTTTAATAAAACACTTTTTTCGAATTTCTTGCCATTATAATTTATATCTATGTTCCCGCCGTTTTACAGCAAACTTGGTCAAGAGAAGTCAAGTTATATAGTTGTTACAGACAATATCTACTCATAACATTGTGCAATAATTTAGAAGAAAGAGATAAATGGTTTTTAAATAACTTACAATAATTGTAAATTTTAAATAATTTAAACATTCGATTTCGATGGCTCTGTTGAAATATATTAATAAATATCGATATCATTGTATACAATCACCATAAACGTCAACCTCAAATGTCATAACAAAATATTTAATATATTTTGTACATAACCTCTATCAAATGAAAGTATTCTATTTGTAAATGTGTTATTCATACATTTTTTTGACAATTTCCACTGTACATACTATTAAATTAATGTGTAGTAGTTAATAAGTAATGCTCAAAAGTGTTTTTAGTATATATAAAGTTAATCGTTGCATTCATCGTAACAATAATTTTCAACTTTTCAGTCGTCCCATTTGCAACGTATTCGAAAAAATGAAGGTTAGTTTTCATATGATATTTAATTTTAATCTAAATAAAAATGCACATTCTAACTTTTTCTACATCAAGTAAAAATCACAATTATTATAAATAAATAAATAATATTATGTTTAACATGACTTATTAAAATAAAATTTTAAATAAGTAATTTAAGTAAACCTTCCTCATCTCTAGATCGGAACACATGATGGAACATTTCATTGTGATGAAGTATTTGCTTGCTACATGCTCAAGCTTCTACCCGAATATAAAGATGCTGAGATTGTCAGAACCAGAGATATGAACAAGCTAAAAGAGTGTGACATAGTTGTAGATGTTGGTTCAGTATTTGACCATGACAAGAAACTGTATGATCACCATCAAAGAGAATTCAATGAAACTCTCAGCTCATTACGGCCTGAGTTGGGTGAGAAGTATAAAATAAAGTAAGTCTTATTGTTAATGATTAATAACCTTTTAGAATTTTATAATTTGAGTGAAGTTGAACTGCATAATTTTCAGCTGATTCTGTATTCATACTTGCTGTTCTATTTGGATTATTTTTTAATTATTTGAATTATAATATTTCCAAACAATATTTTACTGATACAATTATTTGCTATATACTTGTTTAATAATAATAATAATTTGTGTGTGTGTGTGTGTGTAGTACTTAGTAAACAAATCGATATAATTTTTAAAATTAGCCTTTACTAATAATAAAAAGGCCTAAATTGAATAATAAATTAAAAAAATACAATTATAGAATGTAAATATTCAATTCCATTCTATCTTGAAGAGTAGCTCTCAGAATTCAAATACTGTAAAGATGTTCATTCAATTCTAATATAATAATTATGATATTTTTACTATTACAGATTAAGCTCGGCAGGCCTTGTCTATACTTACTATGGAGAACGTGTCATTCAAGCAGCAGCTAAAGACCAACAATTAACACCTCATAATCTATCCATCATTTACAAAAAAGTTTATGAAAACTTAGTAGAAGAGATAGATGCAATAGACAATGGCGTTCCTATGACTGATAGTGAGCCTAGATACAAAATAAGGACACATCTGAGTAGTAGAGTGCACAGAATAAATCCAAGATGGAATTCTGATCGGACCATAGATTATGATGATCTTTTTAAAAAAGCAATGTTTTTAGTAGGCGAGGAGTTTTTATATACAATTGAATATTTTATATCAGTCTGGTTGCCCGCAAGAAATCATGTACAAGCGGCTGTAGACAATAGGTTTAAGATCCATGAATCTGGTCAAATTCTCAAATTTGAATGTGGAGGCTTGCCTTGGAAAGAACATTTATTCGACATAGAAGAAGCCCTAGGAATTGAAAGTGAAATTAAATATGTTTTGTTTGAAGATAAGTCATGGAGAGTGCAGGCCGTGCCGGTCAGTCCTACCAGTTTTATACTTAGGTAAGACATCATTTTATCCTCTAAAAATACCATATGCAAATACAAAGAAGTACAAGTAATGAGAAAATTTAATCACATCTAAGTCTGTGCTGCTGCATGGCTTTACTGAATATATTGACCAGTTCAGGATGGATGTTCCTAGATGAACTTTCAATCAAATAAAGCAATTTTTACCATACTCTCTAATCTCTATACAGAAAGACAAAAAAAATTACAACACTGTAGATTTAACTTCCATTTTCATCCAAATATATTGTACTTACTATTACAATGGTTACAAAAATATATAACACACAACTTTGGCGTTATCCAATAATGTTTATTAATAACTTAATAATAAATTTGTTTTTTTTTTCTGTCAGGAAACCACTGAACAAAGATTGGTGGGGTGTCCGTGACGAGGAACTGAGCAGGGTGTCCGGCGTCGAGGGCGCCGTGTTCTGTCACAGCACCGGCTTCATCGGCGGCAATGCCTCGTACAGTGGCGCTCTAGACATGGCGACAAAAAGCTTACTTGCCTAGTAATAAATCATGTATACATCAATAATGAATTTTTATTTCTAAGTTTAACTTAGGAAAAGAGAAAAAATGACTTATAATTTAAAACTAAAACTATATGTACAATAATCATCGTCTTAGGTTTAGTAATAATTACCTATTCGTTGAAGTTAATTGGTAGTGTCAGTTTGATAAATATCCAGGAATTTTCAATTATGGTCCACTATTAATAACATGTTCCACCAACCATAGTGTTATGGCTACTGATGTTATGATAGTACAAGATTGTAATTACTTAGAGTTTACCTCCTAACAAAGCAGTGTTGGCTGACAGAGGATTTAAAGACTTGTCATGTTTGCTACAAGTTAAAAAATGTACCCTCATAAGACCACCTTCTACTCAGCCCTGAGTAGTCGTTGATCTATTATCTGCATTGCAACCCTGCATTGTATATTTGTAGATGGCGCGGTTTCATTTTCTGAGTCCAGGTAAATTTTTAAGAAATAAATTAAATTTCTAAGTAATCTATTGTTAACTGTAACGCCAGCGTGCCCGCGGTCGTTGAGGGATATTAGTATTTTTTTTTGTAATCTATACATATAATAAAATTGTAACTAAGTCGAATCTGTACATTAAATATTTTTTGGAAAATCTAATTGAAATAGACATTATTATCGATACAGAGTCCGAATCTATAGTTTTTAGAATTTTTGTCTGTCTGCCTGTCTGTTACCGCATCACGAGAAAACCACTGGACAGATTTTGATGAAATTTAGTATGATGATAGCTGGTTATCCGGGTCAACATATAGGATATTTTTTACCGCAGGAAAATATATCATTTCTGAGAAAAAAATACAAAAACTGCATTGTAAGAGTATACTAATATGTAAAACCTAAGAATTTGGTTTTTAGTCTGAACGCGGGCAATGCTAGTATTTTGATATATTTTACTCATTTTGTTCCGAAGCCGCCATCTATTATTTTATAGTTGTACCACGTATAAAGATGAACTTCCATATATTTTGTAACTTTTACAATACCCACTAGATGGCAGGGCTTAGGACTTAAGTTACGAGTTACGACAAATCCATATTAATATTAATAATGTGAAAGTGTGTTTGTTTGTCCTTCTTTATATCGAAACGGATTGAGGGATTAGCGTGATTATTTGTGTCGAGATAGTTGGAGGCTGGACAGTGACATAGGCTACTTTTTAAGGCGGGAGATTATCTCATTCCCACGGGAAAATACGTTATAATACAACCCAAAAAAATTATTTATGATTAGAATTATGTACTTGAAACTTGGTATTAATGCTCTTTAATTAACCGACTTCCAAAAAGGAGGAGGTTATCAATTCATTGAAATCTTTTTTTATGTGTATCTATTTACTCAAAGACGCCTGAACCGATTTGGTTTTTTTTAAGGATATATATATATATATATATATATATATATATATATATATATATATATATATATATATAAACTAAAAAAAACCGACTTCCAGGCACTAAAATGTAAAAAATAACTAAACCAGGGTTTTCATTTAGAATAGATACCCAATCAGATATTTTCGAAGTCGGTGCCAGCCGACAATATTTGAAGATATGAATATCTAATAGATAAATATAAATTTTACGTATCGAAATATTAGATCTGCTTTGCATCACCTCTTTAACTCTTTAATGGTTAGGTACTAGAAGATCCTTTGATTCAGTTTAGTTTGGGCTCAGGTCCTTCTCTATCGGACTACGGCAAAGCCCAAGGCGGTTTACGTATTTGACATGTATGTATGTCCGATGTTCTAGAGGAAGAGCCCGTGAATGCTAGACCATCGTCATTTTATAAAGGCTGAAAGTTTGTCAGCGCATGCTCCCAACACAGATAAGAACGATGGACCATTATGAAGTTCAGGCTATGGTGGCTTTGGCAGGTATACGGTACTAAAGGTGTGTGAAATACCGATCTAAATTCGTCAAATAATAAAGTGTGATTTTTTGGTATTACCTTCAGATATTATTAAAAATCACGTCATTCAATGCCAGACACTTAACATCGTGGCAAACCCTTGCCAGACACCCTTTTCATGAAATCATAATTCTACTTACGTTATAGTATAAAAGCTGATTTTTATATATAATGCTTGGGTAATAATTAGATGATTTATAAGACTGCTAGCATAGCATTTATTACACACCATCAAAAATGGTCCAAACAAGTTGGGAGGCATTTCTAAGAAAATGTTGCAAATGGTCACCAAATTTGAAGCGCTAAGAATTGACTTTATTTTTGGATCAGGCCATTCTATGTTCCCTCGTATTTACTATATGACTAAGCTGAATTTAGTGCTTTGTACATCGTTAGATTCGTACCTATTGATAGCGCGAGTGTCATAGTGGTATATGTAGGTATATTATTAAAAATAGACACGAATGAGTGACGGTTTCCAGGCCATAATTTCTGTCTTGAAATAATATGTACTTAAGGTCGTTGTCAGTGCTTAATCCCCCCACGACCGCGGACACGCCGGCGTTACAGTTAACAATAGATTCCTTAGTAATTAAATTAATTATAATTATCATAAAATATTAAATGAGCGATTGTTGTATATACATAAGTTTATTTTGTGTGTCTTGAAGACGGCTCTAGCGAGTTTGACCAAATTTTGTATTTAGATAAGGTTTTGCTTTTTAAATTGGTCTATATAGGTCTCTTTTCTTAAAAAAAAACCATAATTTTTCTATGTTATCCGAAAAACGCCGAGAGAAGCTCCGTTGTCGTATTTAAGAATAACTAACTTTTCGAAGTGTAATATTTGTTGCAATTTCAAAGCAATGATTTTATGTTTTCAAAAACATAACAATTTGATTTTATGCTCTATAAAAATATTTACATGGTGCGTCTGGCGCGAGTGTCGGCCGACGGGGGTTGTTGGGGATGTTTGCTCATCTGTTGTCGGCTATGAAACAATTTGTGGCAACACAAAGGCCCTGCATTTACATAATATCGGAAGGAGGAGATCTGATACAGGCGGCGGCACGCAGTGTGGTCTGTACAGTATAGATGTACATATACCACTGTGCCGTGTTCTCTCCTGCGTCTCGGATCATTGTTATCTATATCGCCACGTCTATAAATATTTAAAACGAATTTTATACCAGGCCTTCACATCTTAGTGCCATATATGTATTAGGTGATATTGTAATTTCATAAAAACTTAATAACCGAGCGGTTTTGTTGCAAGCTAGCTTCGAATTGTGGCTTCGTTCGTGTTTGTTTTATTTTAGACCACAATTTTACAAATAATTAATATAATACAAGAAATTGAACCTAGTACAAAATTCAATCTGGAATTCGTATTCTTCACTTCATAAACTAAATGCTGGCACTAATTACAGACACAATACAGGCATATTAGGCTTAAGGGTTTTTGCTTTCTTTACTTTTGATTTATTATTTCATCCTTTTAAGTTAATCTAGTTTTGAAATCCGTTTTATTTTATATATTTTTTATACTTCTTCAAACTTAGTTCAGAATGATCCCGCATTGAGAAATCTTTTTTTTTCTTCTTCTTTATGGGAGAAATCTTTATCTGGGATAGATGGTTGAGACTGACATATATCAAGCGGTGTTAGCGGCTAACAGTCCATCGAGACTCGTGCTCGTCTGCTTCGGCAGACCTGCCCGCGTCGGCGCGTCGTAGTTGAATGCGTAAGCGATCCTGCGACGCCCCATTAAGACGGGGGAAGGCTTTGTTGGGTTTCAGTGGGTAGTACTGGCTTTGCCGGTGAGTCCCACACCTCGTGCGTAAATGCATTTCCCAACGTTAAAAAAAAAGGAGGCAGTCAGCCGTACCGCATCGGCTCAGCAAACTTAGCGAGTATTCGCGTTTAAAAATTGAGCTCTAAGTAATACATGAATATTTAACTATCTGCGGCGGCGTTTAACTTCTCGCAAGTTTTTATTACCAAAGTTAGTCCCGAGGCGTTCTCCGCTTGAAAATCTAAGAGATGCGTTGATGAAGTTTTTTAATCAGCCGCCTTCAGCGCGCTGACTAGCTCGGCCGTCGTCTCTTCTTGCGACGCAAAGCCTAATCGCTTAAACACGCTCCTTACTTTGCTGGAAAGAACTTTTTTGTTTCAGTTCTAGTGATTACCATAATCATTGGCCACACTTATAGAACTTTTTCTTTAACTTAGTTTTTTTAAAGTATGACGTCGGTTCCTGCACATCGTAAATATTGTACTTAAAATTATGGTTTATCGTTTTTAAATTTATAATAGATATGAATATACTTATGTATGTCTATACATGTAGAGATACTTAATAAAAGCAGACTATGGTAATAAACAAACTTTTTTTACTGTACCGGTTGCGCCGCAGTCACGAATCTATAAATCTACATAATTAAAAAAAAATATAGGGGAAGCCCGGGCAAGAAGCATAGTGTGGGTAAAAAGAATAACTGATTTTTCTAGAAATATATAATAGATAGCGCTATGACACTTTCTCAAGTCGTGACATGTGCGACCAGTAACGCCATGACAGTTTGACCAAAACAATACGCGAGTGCATTTTTTGTGGAAGGAGAAAAAAAGGATTTTCGTTGTTTTGTTACGATTTTTGTGAAAATTTGTACACAATTTTTTTGTATTAGTCATCAGTTGCCTATGAATATTTTTGTTTATTTATTTGCACGTTTATTTAAGTATCATTAATTATAATCGTTACTTTTAGTTTACCTACTAAAACATTTCAAGTCTTGACTTGTTACTAATATTAGCGTGTTGGGCAAAACGGATATGGGCAAAACGGATAGGTAACCGTTTTGCCCGGTTAGTTATTTCATTATCTCCTTTTTAAGTAAGAAATATTTTAACAGTTTTATGACAACTAATGTTAATTCTATACCGATCTCATCTTTAAATGGACCCAGGCCGTATTGTAAACCTCTGATATGGCAAAACTATTTGGCGTAGCATACGCCAAAAGTGCTTTGGTTCAGAATGCAGTTAATGGATTTAAAAAACCGGGAATCTGCCTCTATGATCCAAATGTTTTTGGAGAAGAAGATCATGCTCGCTCCTTCAACTATGACCGACCGTCCTCTTCCTGACGCACCGTCTACTAAGACCGAAGGTCCTGTAAATGATCACCGTCGACAATGACCAAAGATCTTTTTAATGCCACATCGACTACTATGATCGACTGAGCTTTAAATGATTGTCCAGCAACAGCAATAACGACTGACCCGTTTCTACTTGAAATCGCATCTGTTATCGCAAAGTACGCAGTAGCTGAATCTTCCACACAGTTCGTTATCATTGTACAAATAGAGACTAAAAGGTTTAGTAAACTACACATTGGCCTGATTCCAATATACTGGAAGAAGAATCAGCTCATTCACTAGGAGAAAATCATCCAGCGCCTGCAGTGAGCCTTACGCCATTTCAGATTAGATCTATTCCAACTATGGCTGCTCCTAAAACAGGCCGCAAACATAAGAGGCAGGAATCAGAAGTGTTGACGTCTACTCCCGTCAAAGCTGAACAAGCATTTAAGTTTGAGAAGGCAAATATTAAGAAGACCAAGATTTCTGAGTTAGAAGGCCCCAGAAAAACTAAAACTAAAAGATCTTCAGTCTAGCAACAAAACAAAAACCCGAAACCAGATTTTTACTGTTTAGTGCGCGCTGACAAATACACTGAACCACCAGCGAAAGATTGGATTCAGTGTAATGAGTGCAAAAGTTGGGCACATGAAGATTGTAGTTCTTATGTAGAAGATGGCAGCTACTTCTGTGATGAATGCGAAGACAGATCTGAACTAATTTAACATATCCTTTTTGCCCTTGTGGCGTATCCGTTTTGCCCGACCCCTCCGGGCAAAACGGATAATTTGTACTTTTTGTAAAAGCTCATAATTATTAATAGAAATCGTCAAAGTTTTTTAATTTAAATGATTATTTTCCAAAGATGATTAAACATAGTACAAAATAAAAGTACAAATAATTCAATTGATTATTAAAATTGTGGTTTTATTTACACTATTCCTTAACATATGCGTCTTGCCCGGGCTTCCCCTAATTTGAGAAGTCTGAAAGGTATTGAAAAAGTTAAAAATTTATTCATTTCGTGATCGCATTATTTTCAGTGTCTGTTGTATGAAGACTGCATTCATCAGAGTCGTCAAAAGGCGCCTTTAAGAAAATAAATACTGAAAGACTCGTTTGTTTATTTTTTATATCATGGAATATGAAAAGATTGTGAAAGCTGTGAGCCGAGGATGCGTTGAGGAGAGGCGCGGGCGCGAGCGCGGGCTCTATCGCTGGCCCATGACATTATCACATCCTATTTATTATTTTTATTAGGCTATTTACTTCTTTAAAAATATGTTAATTATTAAAATAATTAGCTTTTAGTTACAAAAAAGCTAAAATGAATATGTGAGTTCATCTTATCTGCTAATAAATATAAGATAGGAAAATATGTTACTAATCTATACATATAATAAAATTGTAACTAAGCCGAATCTGTACATTGAATATTTTTTGGTAAATCTTATTGAAATAGACATTATTATCGATATAGAGGCCGAATTTATAGTTTTTAGAATTTTTGTCTGTCTGTCTGCTGCCGCATCACAGAAAAACCACTGGATGGATTTTGATGAAATTTGGTATGGTGATAGCTGGTTATCCTGGTCAACATATATGATATTTTTTACCGCTGTAAAATATCTCATTTCTGAGAAAGAATTCAAAAACCGCATTGTAGGAGTATACTAATATGTAAAACTCAAGAATGTGGGTTTTGGTAATCTGAACGCGGGCGGAGCCGCGGGCAATGCTAGTACGTATATACTTATGTACCTTTGCCAATTTTATGTTAAAAATAAATAAATAAAATACATTTTATATTATCAGGTCGTATTAATATTTTCGTTTATTTGATTGGGCCGATTCTGTCGGTGGGAGCTCGTCGCTGTGGTCTAGGTTTGTTTCCTGAGGAGCATTTTTCAGGAAATTGCCTCCGCGCGGCTCCAGCTCGCGGCTCTGCCTTCTTAATAAATTCTCACGACTCCGCACTTCATTGTATATTATGATTTAAACATTCGCCTGTGCATCAGTCTGCAACCTTGCGAGCTGCTTGCTTAGCTTTAATAAGCCTTTTTCTATACTTTTTTTACTACTTTATATTTAACAAACTAACTCTATTATTCTTCAGGTGTCTACAAATGTCGAATGACTCAAATATGTACAGCTAAACTGTGCTCCTAAAATATACTCGTAGTTATACATATTGTGCAAAGCAGGTGAGCAACAACAATTTCCATACGGTGGCATCGCTGACGCTCGGTGACCCTAATACTATTGTTCATGGGCTTAAAACTTGCGCAGAGTAATGGACAAGTTGATTTAAATTAGATGGCGCCAGGATATCAGTCAGCAGTGTTTTGTGCGAAATTAAACTTTATGTTTTCGTACACAGAGCTCAGATCGCGCCGCGGCTTATGAGAGTTGATCGTGTGGATCAAAGGGGCGCAATTAAGTAAGTGTGGAGTTGGCGCGTGAAGTGTGTCAGGTGGGGCTTACACTCTCGCACAAAGACGGAGATGTCTTTCAGAGGTGCTACAAGGGAATCAGTAACGTTTAATAGGGTAGAGTGTGCTCCGGCTTTGTTAGTCATTACTTCTGAATATGTTTCTTTTTGATAAGGATATTGAATTACTCGCTACACAAACATTGTCGGCTTCTTGGGCGTATATTGTATTTGCTTGTCAAAGATGTTTGGAATTGGGATATAAGAAAGCGAGTTTCAATCGCTGGTAAAATTATAATGACGCCGCCCGAGTCGGTAACTGGGTATGAAAAAACTTTTTATTGCGATGTTTTTGTCCTTCGCCATATTTTGCGTAATCTCTTAATATCGACATGTACGGTGGCGAAACCGTCGAAAAAGTTTGGAATAATTTATATCAGGCGTGTTGTTTATGGTCCGCGTTTCCGAGGAAAAGTTTCAAGGGATTTACGTACTCGTGTGAGCTCGTGAGGCACAATTTATGCCGTGTGAGGATTTTCGACTGCTTTATTAATCTGTATCCAAAGTTTGCTGAATTGTTCAACTATTCGTCATGTCCGATGGATATTAAATAATTTGCACCGTTTAAAATAAGGATGAACATTTTATATTATTAATATACGGCAAATTTATTAAATTTAGAATCTACTGGCATCAGAATGTTTCACTTACATTTGAAGTTGAGACCATTTACCGCGTATTACAGTTATTCTTGCTTACAATGTTTTTATTATAAAAATCATAAACAAATTATGCCACGGAAACCGTAAATTTTTCTAGGATAAAAAGTAGCCTATTTGTTATTCTGATGTATGATCTATGTTATTGTAAAGTTTAATTAAAATCCAATCAGTAGTTTTTGTGTACTAAGCTGTATAAGTTACTTAAGTTTTTTAACTATCCCACGGGAATTGTTTAATTTTTTGGGATGAAAAGTATCTAAAATATCATTCATAATTTCATATAAATCGGTCCAACAGTCTCGGTGATTAGCCCGTACAAACAGACAAGCAGATAGAGAAACAAAACAAATTGAAAAAAATCTGGATTTGTTCTATTTTTCTTCTTACATCCCCCTGACTCGGTTTTTAGCATTTTTTTTTTCTATACACAGATATCGACCTCTACAGCTTTATTATATGTATAATAGAATATAGTTAGATATGTAGATTATAGATAACGTATAACAAAACAGTGATGATGATGATGTTCTCCTAGCCGATTCCGGCCACGGCGGCCAATCTCAATGAGATTAGCCAACTGCGCAGGAGATATTATAGTGCTCAAGTGTACGCGCAGACACAAGTGCACTCTCTATTCCTATCACTCTCATACTCCGGTGGGACGACCACTCGACACGACCGGTGAGAGTTAAGGCGCAGGACCGACGGCTTTACGTGCTCTCCGAGGCACGGGGGTGAAACACCGCCAAGCAACAAAACAGTAATATCTATATATATATATATAAAAGAAAGTCGTGTTAGTTACACTATTTATAACTCAAGAACGGCTGAACCGATTTGGCTGAAAATTGGTGGGGAGGTAGCTTAGAACCAGGAGACGGACATAGGATACTTTTTATCCCGTTCGGCCGCGTTCCCGTCTGACGTGACATAAAACTCAAGAATGGGTGTAACAATTTTTATGATATTTGAATTTTTGGATTTGTCTTAGTCTGGAATAGGTTAATAAGTATTAAAACACCAGAAAAATCACGAAAAAAAAATTAAGATTTATATGATTAACGCTGGCTAATAACTAATTATATCTATTTAAATCCTAGCGACGAACCCGAGCGAAGCGAGGGTGAGCCGCTAGTTATTTGATAAAAATAGTTATAGCGAGTGAACTTTAGGAGATAGACATATACTGTTGGGGACTTTTCTGTAGACCTTTTTAAGACCTACAATTTTCTAGTATATTGTTTTGATATATCTCTTAAGGTTTAGCCAGCGTTATCCATGTAAGGGGAGTAAGGGGAGATCGGAACTAACATCATTACCGGCCCAAATGTCAACCTCACCTGCACGCGCCTGCATTCGGCGGCGGCACAATATGTACTGTGGTACTCCCTGCTAGATAACAGACGAGGCTCTGACGACCGAATTAGTAGCGGTATAACTACTCACCTAACTGAAATATTGGTTAGAAGAGGCTACAGCAGCCTAGAGGAGTAAATAACCTCTGAAATGTCTGATGCAGAAGGCAAGGGGAAACCACTGCATTAAGATTCCCTAGTAAATCAGCATGGAAAAGTCTAATATAACCACGGCCCCGAGTTCCCGGCGTCCCTTCGATGGGACAGGGGTGCGAAGAATCTCCGGGCGACCATTTAAAATAGGAACATGGAATGTTCGTAGTCTTAACAGCCCAGAAAAGATATATAATGTGTGTAAGGAAATGGATCGACTACACATTGACATCCTTGGATTGAGCGACGTTCGATGGAAACATCAAGGCGTACATCGGTGACCATACCATGTTTTATTCTGGGTCAGAAGAATCGTCGAACATGTACGGTGTAGCAGTAATTGTAAACACAAAATCGCTAGGCACACACGTCACATTCGTGCCTGAATCAAATCGTGCAATGATGATTCAAATTCAGTCAAAACCCAGGAATTTAAATATTATCCAACTTTACGCCCCCACTACGGAAGGTTCAGATGAGGATGTCGAAGAATTTTACAGGCAGGCGGAATTACTAATAAAAGCCACCAAGAAGCATGATATTAACATCATATTAGGAGACATGAACGCCAAGGTCGGTCGAAGAGAGGTGAAAGGTACGGTGGGAAAGCATGGACTGGGTGAAAGAAACGACAGAGGAGACAGGCTGGTTCAGTTCTGTCAAGATCAAGACCTTGTCATTATGAACACATACTTTCAATTACCACCTAGAAGATGGTACACATGGACTTCGCCTCGTCATAGGCCGGACCAGATTGTTCGAAATCAAATCGACTACATTATGATCAATAGTCGATTCAGAAACTGTGTGAAGAGTGCTAAAACGTACCCAGGAGCTGACATAAGATCGGACCATAAACCGGTGGTTGCAGAAATTCTACTTGTCTTAAAGGAGATACGTAAACGACGGATCAATGTAGTCAATATACGGAAGATAAGTGACAAGAATTGCAGATCCGAGGTAGTGCGAGAGATCAATGAATGGGCTGCGGAGGCTAAGCAATCCCATGAGAATGCTGAACAGCAATGGTACAAACTAAAAACCAAAGTACACAAAATCAATGCAAATATTCTGAAACCAGATAAATGGGTCGCAAAGGAGCCATGGATGACTGAAAAAATATACCAGCTAATGGAGAAAAGGAGACTTCACAAAAATGACGACAAGTTATACAAAACCATAGACAGAGAAATTAGAAGAGAAGTGCGCTATGCCCGCAACTCCTGGTATCGCAAGAAATGTGATCATCTGGAAGTACTCCATAACAAACATGTTGCATTTAATCTGCACAAAGAGATCAGAGCCATGGTAGGAAGAAAATACCCTACGCACCAATTAGTAGACGCAAACAATCTCCCTTTTTTTTTTGGTTTTGGACCTTGAAGAGAAGAAACGCATATGGGAGCAGTATATTAAGAACATCTTTTCAGACAACTCAAGAAGCTTGATTGCCAATAATAATGCACAAGAGGGACTTCCAATTCTAAAAGATGAAGTTAGGAAAGCATTATTTAAGGCAAAGACAGGAAAAGCAGCAGGTCCAGATAGCGTCAACGTAGAGGTGCTTAAACTGGTGGATGAAGAAAACATGGGTGCCTTAACAAAGTTTCTAAACCTGGTGTACGATACAGGCCAGATTCCGGATGACTGGTTAAAATCTGTCTTCATTACGCTCCCCAAGAAGCCCAATGCGAAAAAATGTGAGGAGTTCAGGACAATCAGCTTAATGAGCCAAGTACTGAAGCTATTACTCTCAATTATTCACGAACGCATTAGGGTAAAATGTGACGAACAACTTGGTGACAGTCAGTTTGGTTTTAGATCCGCAGTGGGAACAAGAGAGGCGTTGTTTGCCATACAGGTTTTGGTCCAAAAATGCAGAGAAATGCAACAGGATGTCTTCCTTTGCTTCGTCGATTATGAAAAGGCATTTGATCGAGTCCTGCATGATCGTCTTCTCGAGATATTGAAGGACATTGGCCTCGACGATAAAGACATCACAATCATAAAAACCCTGTATTGGAATCAACATGCCACTGTGAGAGTGGACGGAGAGAAAACCGATGCTATTGTCATTCAAAAAGGAGTAAGACAGGGATGCATACTATCACCTCTTCTTTACAACCTATACTCAGAGGACATAATATCCAAGGCTCTGCATGACCTGGACTGCGGCGTTAAAATAAATGGACGCAATATCAACAACTTACGTTACGCCGATGATACAGTCCTAATAGCGTCTACAGCAGCTGATCTTCAACAAATAGTCGAAAGGTTAGAGGGATGTAGTAGTGAGGCTGGTCTCAAAATGAACATAAATAAAACAAAGTTTATGGTCATTTCCAATACGTTGGATACCACGACGAGCATAACGGTGTCAGGCCAAAATCTAGAAAGAGTTCGGAAATACAAATACCTGGGGACATGGCTAAACGAGGAATGGAATAGCGACTTAGAAATAAAGACGCGTATCGAAATCACCCGTAGTGCTTTTAACACAATGAGAAAAGTACTCTGTAACCGTAACATTAACATCAAGTTACAAACTCGTTTGCTCCACTGTTACATCTGGCCCATTATATTGTACGGATGTGAGGCTTGGACCATAAAAGAAGACCTTCGAAAGCGTATAGAGGCTTTCGAAATGTGGACGTATAGACGCATGCTATCCATAAGCTGGACTCAGAAAGTCACCAACGTCAAAGTACTGGAACGGATTGGCCAGAAACGCGCACTCATGCTCACCGTAAAGCAACGGAAGATCTCCTACTTGGGCCATGTTCTTCGACATGAGCGATACAGTCTGTTGCAGCTCATCATGATGGGAAAGGTCGCTGGAAAGAGGAAGGTTGGCAGAAGAAAGAAATCGTGGTTACGAAACATCCGAGAGTGGACCGGAATAGCCAGCGCCGCTGAGTTATTTCGCAGAGCTATAAATAAAGAAGACAGTAAAAAGCTGATAGCCAACCTTCACTAGTTGGAGAGGTACTATAAGAAGAAGATCCATGTAAATTTGTAAGGACGACTCTATATAACCAATCATTGCGTTTTTCCGTGGGAATGAAAAATGTGCCTGTAGTAAAAGGTATCCTAAATGTTGAACGGAGTAATAAGTTATCACTATAAAAGATTTAGTTAAAATCGGTTCAGCACTTTTAGCGTGAAACGCGCACATCGATTTGACTAAGTTAGTTTTATTATAGGTATAGATTATTCAAGATGTGTTTATTCCAGAAAATTTAAGATGGAATTTTCAATACTTTTGAGACCGCCCCGTACTGAGTGCAGTTATTCAATAGCTGTAAACCCCTTTAGAAATAGTTAATAACCTACCTGATATAGCTCCAAAAGTAATTTCGTATGCTCCTTACTAGGCACGACAAAAGAATATAAAATGTCGCTTTGTACTCTCCCCGAGAGTTATAATGCACTTCGTTACAGTCCCGCGCGGCGCAGCGCCGGGCTAGGGCGGCCGAGGGCGGGCGGGAGCGGGCAGGGCGGGGGCGGCGGTACACCTCTAGCGCTTATTATACTTGTAAATGATTTCAGAGGGAAGATAATTTTCACTTTAATAAGAGAAGTCGACACAACGATAGCGATTGTGATTGAAACACGAATTTTACGATGAATGATTATGTACAGATAAACTTTACTGATTTGTGTTAATAAACTTTGGATTTACAAGTATTTATGGTAATGGTAATATTTTAAGGTTTTTTGGTGAATGATATTGGTTAATAATATGAAGAATAATTCGGCTGCAGCTAATACACCATATATCCAATTAAAAAGATTGTTGGATTAAAATATTAAAAAACCGGTATAAATAATGATTTGAAAATTTTATGGCATAAATAGATTCTTAACCCAAAAACAAGCATTGAAAGATGTTATTATTTCTGTATAAAGATGACAAAACAAGTTGCTGACTTAACGAAGAGACAAAAAACTTTTTCATAAAAATATTTTTTTGTTTTCCAACATAGTTTCCTTGTATACTTCCCGTCCCGTCCGTCGTTCGTTCCGTCCGAAATCCCGTCGAGCTATAATACTTTCTTAGATTTACGCGAATATTTGACATTTTAAATAAATTATTATTATTATTTATTATATTGGGTGTGGTGCCGACGTCGGCCCTAGCTACGTCGACCAGTTATGGTCCATTGTAGCTCCCTTTAGATTGAATTTAAAGTTCCCCGCTTATTCCTGTTGACTCCAGGAACTTCCAGATTTTCTGAGCGGGGAGCATCTGTATTTCTTCCGGTTGCATAATATGCTGCCCTAGATAGATACTTCTGCGGTGCATGAGTGGTCCGCACTTGGTTTCCCGGATTTATTTGGATTTTTGGTTCCCTGGGGAAAAAAATCCGAAAATATAGTTTAATTTTAAAATCCCGTCGAGTTGTTTGTTTTCTATAATATAATTACCAATTTTACATATGTGTGTTCCTCAATACATTTTTTTTGCTAACAAGTGCACAAGTGCTTAAGAACTTTTCGTTTTAAAACAGTGTTATGAAAATGTATGGATAATGGAAGATAAAGAATATAAGATGAAGAATATAAGATGTTAAATATTAATAAAGTATTAAAAAGACATAGAAAGATTGGATCGTTGCACGCTGCAAGTAAATATCCGAGCATCGTCAGACAGTTACTTATGAATGAAATTATTCAAGAAGAAAACTTCCTTTGCCTTTTGTAATTGTTGCATAAGTTTTGCATGAGAGAGACATTTCTGTTGGGGAAACTAAATATTTGGAATCCATACTAATATTATAAATGTGAGTGTTTTTGTTTGTTTGTTCTTCTTTTAGGTCGTAACAGAGTGACGAATTGGTGTGATTTTTGTGTGGAGATAGCTGGAGGGCTGGAGAGTGATATACCTGAAGTAGCAATAGGAAACAGTCAACTACAGACACACCCGACCGATTACAGGGTAAGTTCTTAGTTTATCAATAACGTTCTCATAGAAATAAGTTTTAAAGGAGCTTGCCATTTATTCCGTTTTCCATAGAATTCTCTAATATTTTTCCTATGTAGATTAGTTAGTTCTACTCGTAACTACACATCTATACTAATAAACGATTTTCGATCGAAATAACAGATTTTTTTGTTCGGTTATACTGCGATAACTACTGAATTTATCGGAATAATATTCGTACCATAAGATGCAGCGTGTTTCAGAGAAGGTTTTAGTATATGATATGTTGGTGATTAATGTACTATGCGGGCGGAGCCGCAGGAAAACGCTAGTTGTTAAATATTTGAATTCGTAATATTTTAATTAAGTGATAGAATAGTTACTGTTAATACTATTTTCATAATAACATCTATCTAGCTGTCTCAGCCACATCTGACAATCTTAAGTAATTTATAGAAGCATATGTAAGATAAACAGCTCGGAGGTACGAGTACATGTGTCGGCGCGCGGCTCGCGGCAGACGACGTGGCGCCTCAATAAGCTTTAATAAGACTAAGAGACCACGGTGCCAACTTGTGTAGGCGTTGACTTCAGTCTATTACGTATGTGGAATGAAATTGATACTAATATGTTACGATTTATTCAGCAGAGATATTGTGCCACTCTCTTTTTATTTAAACAGCGTTTTACTAAATGCATATGAAATTACTTATAATAAAAACACAATTTTTAAATTTTTTGTCCGTCTCTTTGTTTGTTCCGGCTGATCTCCGAAACGGCTGGACTGATTTTGACGGGGTTTTCACTGGCAGATAGCTGATGTTATAGGGAGTAGCTCAGGCTACTTTTATTTTAGGAAAAGAATTAGGATTCCGCACGAATAAATTAAAACGCACCTAGAGACGTACCCGACCGAAGCGAGGATAATTCGATAGTTTATAATAAATCAAAGTTTGCTCAGTTTTAGTACATTAGTAATATAACTAATAAGACTTTTTTGCTGTATTACTGCTGAATTGAAAGTATTTAAAAAATGTTTTTACATATAACATGTTGCCCGATTTCATAATATCAACAAAGAAATAATTAAAAAAAATATTAAAATAAAAAAAAACGTGTAAAGCACAAAACATAAAACAGTAGGTAATTTAAATGACACAATGAAAGAAAGAGACGGTGAGTCAATCAGAGCCATCGCATGCGGGCTGTTTGCGGCAATCAGCGCCCGTATTTGAGTGCGCTCCGCCTCCGCGCCTTCACCCTGCATTGATACGACACGCTATCAACGATCAAGTTAACGTGATAAGAAATTTGTATCAATGATGAAATAATAATACAAATGTCTATATATAACTGACTGAACGGCTTGGAGATGCAAGGTTAAGTAACACATACACGTAATAGATTCTTTAAAAATATAGAGATAACAAAAGCTTCAAACTACCCAATATTACATTAATATTAAGAGGAAACAATTATAATTATCATTTTTATATATATGGAGGTAGGTAAATAAGACAAAGGAAACTGTAACAATTAATTTATATTACTGTAGTTATTATCATCACAAAATATCACAAAATAGTTTAGAATAACCAAAGAAAATATATCAGCAAAAATACTATAAATAGAAACCTTATACTTTAAATAATTATCAAAGCTACTTATCTTTGTCCTGATCAACTGCTCGCCAAAGAAAAAGTGATTCGCTAACGAACACAGGGTATTTATAACATCGTATCGAGCCGTTATGTCAAATCATAAACTTTAAAGATTTCAAATAAAATGTTGCCAATAAAAAAACTATTTATAAGTATAGTAAAATTAAAAATAATAATAATAAAAAAGATTATTATATAGAAAAATACTGCAAAATTAATAATAATCTATCACGGCCATACTGACAGTACTTCGTCCACGAAGTACTACTATGACACACTGACTCTTTCATTATATTATCGTTATATACAATTTACATTATATACAATTATACTTCAGGGTTAATTCTAAGACTAAATAGTATTACAATTTATACAGATCAACACATTACGTATATATACTAACAACACATAAAGTATTTACACTAAGAATGTTCCGATTTACAGCTGTATTAATATTATATTTATAACATCATCTATAACTCTTGTTATATCAACACATCATGTACAATGTACATAGCTACTTGCATAGACATGTCAGTCCCCTTCAACCGCTGCTGTTGAGATAGACTAACACCAAACAAGTAGTACTAACAGCGAACACTTGCCAACTACATAGACATACCAATCACATTCACCCGCTGCTTGTGAGATCAGTTGGTACCAAATAGGAGGCCGACCAGCGGAAGTGCTAATAACTAAGCCTGTACCCTAGACATGCTGATTCCTTTCACCCGCTGTCGATGAGACTAATCAGCACCAAGGTACGACTAACCAGCGGTTAACATTTTTTTTTCATCATTATTGTGCATACAAACTTAAAATATATATCCATATTCCATACATATAATAAAATTGTTACCAAGCCAAATCTATACATATGTATAATATTTTTTGGAAAATCTTATAAAAATAAACATTATCGATACAGAGGCCGAACCTATAGTTTTTAGAATTTTTGTCTGTCTGTTACCGCATCACAGAAAAACCACTGGAGGGATTTTGATGAAATTTGGTTTGGTGATAAACATATCCGGGTAAACATATAGGTTACTTTTACTCTTCAAAAGAAAGATCCAAAAGAAAATATCACATCTCTGAGAAAAAAATGCGAAAACTGCAATGTAAGAGTATAGTAATATGTAAAACCTAAACATTTGGTTTTTGGTCATCAGAACGCAGGCGGAGCCGCGAGCAATGCTAGTTTTACATATTATTTAAAAAAAACAAACAAAATTAATAGCACAACCTTAATTAGCTAACTAATAAATTGTATTTATTAGTTAATATAACATAATTATTACCTTAACAAATTTAATATTATTTTTAGATAGCATTTTCAACAGTATATTTCTTTCCACCCATTCTCCAGGCCAAAATCGCAAATCTTCTTTTGCAACAATTATATTTCTTAAAATTACCTGGACCCTTCAGAGCATAGCGGTCATTGGAAAGAATCGAAAGAATTTCATAGGGACCCTTAAATTTCGGTTTTTACTTTGTCATTACATCTATTATCCTGATTAACATAAACTAAATAACCTACCTTATAAATTTTAGTGTTTCTTCTAACCGAATCAAAACGTAGCTTAAATTTTTCCGCGACTTGTTGTAATATTTGACTAGCCAGTTCCCGATCAGCTCTCACATCAATTTTAGACTCTTAAGTTATCGTCATCGAGAACATAATTTAATCGAACTTGCTGGTGCAGTATATTTTAATTTACAAAACATTAGTTAGGAGGTCCATTGAATATTGCAGTGTTATTTGGAATCCTCAATATTAAAAAAGAATATTGAAAGAATTCAAAAAACATTTCTCTGGCACCTCTGCTATAGCGAAAATTTAATTAAACAACTGCTAACATATAAAGACAGAGTTAAACATACACAGAAACTGATATCGACATTCCAATAAAATTAGAAAAATTTAAGTCTCTGATATTAAACTTACTTATGGTGATAGCTTATAACTTATATCTATTGTGTTGCTTATTTGCTTTTTTTTCCTTTCTTCTTTGTTGCTTTAAGTAACTAATTATAATAATGTCTTTGATAAATTTTTTTATAGATTATAGTGCTGTTATTTTTTAATTTTAAAATGTTCCGGGTAACTGTTTACGCATATCGTGGTTACCTATAAGTACGTTTTGTTAAGTTACTGTATATCATGTTGGTGATCCTAAATAAATAAATATTTGCTTCTACCCCGATCAACAAGCGAAAAGGAGAAACTCCCGTCGATTTTTGTTCATTAGTATAAGTAATAGATTGCTGTACCTTCCATACTTCGTTCGGCCACTCTGATAACTCATTACACATAGTATTCAACATATTAATTACTGTAGATACATAACGTTCAACCTGCCCATTGCTAATTCTACGTGTACCATTAGCTATCAGGTGATGTTCGATATGTAACTCACGAAAAGGGGCTTGAATTTTATTAGAGCTAAAATTTATTCAACGATCAGTGACAACTAATGAAGGTGTAACAAATATCGTAATAGTTTCCCTTATAATATTTATTAACTTTTGAGCATTTAGTGTTTTAAGAGGTTTCACTAAACAAAATGTGGTGAACCCGTCTACCAATAATAGAACATGGTTGTACCCTTCCTTGGTTGCTTGAAAGGGGCCAGTGCAATCTAAATGTATTGTATGAAAGAGAATAGTAGTATTATCAATCGGATGTAGTAGTCCTTGTGAATTTATTTTAGTTTGATTAGGACCAGAACATCCTTTTTTCTCTGGGCAAACTTGAAAGAATGAAAAATGTATATTTCAATAAAAAACTGTCATACCAGTAAGGAAACGAGAAATACTGCACTCTTTTTTTTAATTTTATTTCAAGGTCCCCAATCTTAACAAATCTAGTGTCTTGTAAAACCGAAGGATATTTATGAAAAAATGGCTTTAATCCTATCCCAAAATTCTATATCTTAATTGCCATTGAAAATTGTAGTAAATTTATTTTATAACTAGATTTCGGTGTATTTTTTCGTACCAAACGAGAACCTAAACCATCAGTGATGATTTCGATAACAGGATTAAACAGAACAGCCTCCTAACAATTAAAATATAGTAACCAGAATCGATATCTGCGACCATATACATATTCAATTCAATACATAAATCCTCAAATCAAACTGTTGATGTTATTTGTGTAGATACTTTTAGACTGAGGTGAGGGTCACCTATTCCAGAAATACATAGAAAGCATGGGCTAAAATTGCTACCAAGACACACACACACACACTTACACACACACACTCTTTAATTATACTGCAGTTAACTCCAATATCAATAAGCGAATTTATAGTTATATCAAAAATACTTTTGTTAAAATTAATTCCAATTTAAAAAAAAAAATACCTCATTTCCAATTTTAGTAGTATAATTATCATTTTTAGGTTTATACTCATATTTATACATAGAATCCTTATAATGACAATTTTTTTAAAAAATCTAACGGTTTATTTTCCTATGTATCGACGTTAGTTTGAGCGTCCAGTTTTAAGCATTGGGGTCTTGTATATCCTAATTAGTCACATAAATAACATTTTATATCGTTTGATCTAGTATCTATTTAAGTTCGTTTAGCAAGGTTAGAATTAGAAAAATTCTTACAATCCCTACCGCTTTGCTCTAAAGGTCGTTACTTAGTTTTTGCATATGAAGTGAATAAACAAATTACTTTAAATGTACAGTTTTGAAACTACAGTTAAATGATGCCATTCTTACATTAACGTCAAATATACTACCACATACTAATTTAACTACATAATTGCAACTCTTTAACTATATTTGTATTATCGGGACACAAAGCTGTAAATTCTTTACGTAGATTTTCCCACAAACGGCCGGCTGCAGTATCCCAAGTTTCAAACCACAGTAACGCAGACCCTTTTAGGGCCTTACCTTCTTTAGCAACGGTTGCGATACTGCTCCAGCCAAATTCCCCCGCGAGGAAGTCGATGTTGCTGCACCAGGACTCGGCACCCAGGTCACTCGTGGCCGGGTAGAAAATCAGCAAAGCAACGTCGTCGTCTTTCCGCAGAGTTCCGGAAACAGCATCCTTGATTGCCTTGAAAAGTTCTTGCAAAGGCGAGAGATCCATCTGCAATTATAATACATATTAGAACAGTGGACACTATCCCACTTCTGATAATAGATTCTTTAAAAATATAGAGATAACAAAAGCTTCAAACTACCCAATATTACATTAATATTAAGAGGAAACAATTATAATTATCATTTTTATATATATGGAGGTAGGTAAATAAGACAAAGGAAACTGTAACAATTAATTTATATTACTGTAGTTATTATCATCACAAAATATCACAAAATAGTTTAGAATAACCAAAGAAAATATATCAGCAAAAATACTATAAATAGAAACCTTATACTTTAAATAATTATCAAAGCTACTTATCTTTGTCCTGATCAACTGCTCGCCAAAGAAAAAGTGATTCGCTAACGAACACAGGGTATTTATAACATCGTATCGAGCCGTTATGTCAAATCATAAACTTTAAAGATTTCAAATAAAATGTTGCCAATAAAAAAACTATTTATAAGTATAGTAAAATTAAAAATAATAATAATAAAAAAGATTATTATATAGAAAAATACTGCAAAATTAATAATAATCTATCACACGCATATTACAAAATATATTTGCGCTACGCCTAGTTAAAAATAAACATTCTCAATTTTACTAAACTAAGCTAGTTATTTGAAGCATTCGGCAAATTTAAAAATTGTTTTATAAACTGGCGCAATGACAATCGTAAAAAGAAAAAATAAAACTAAATACACTATAAAGAAGTCAAACAATTTTCTTCCTGTCTTTCTGCATTCTTATTTCATTTTTAAGCTATCTTACTGTACCTTAGAGTTGGAGTTACTTGAATAACACTTCTAAATGAAAGTTTCATGATAGAACAAGTTTTAACTTGTTGAATTTTTAACTTCATGCAAGACGTGAGGGCTTATCTAAATTACGTTAATCACGAACCGAAGTAGTCTTGGCTTCGCGCCGGAGTCCGGCAGCAGCGGGCGCGGGCGTGCGGGACCCTGTCCCTGTGATGCTGTTCTCTGTTTAATCTCACATTTTATGCACTCAGCGAGATAAAATGAAGCGAACTTTTATGAAAATATGTTTCGTGCTGACACATAGTTTAGATAACTATGATGATATTAGAAAGTGTATAAGTATATGTATAGTATGTGTAATCGGTGTGTTGAATGGTAATGAAGAAGTTAATATTATCACTACTTATTATAATATTCTAAATGTATGTACGTACACAACTTAGGTAGCATCTTCGCTACAGTACTGTAAGGTTGCATTTTATATATTGAGTGTTTTAATAGAAAATAATATATTTGATTAATTTGTAATGATTTATGTATAAGGCATTTACTTATGTGACTTAGGCCGATAGGATTGTGTTTTAAAAAAAATTAAAAAGGGCGCGGATATTCATTTGTTTTCCCGCACTTTTTACACAGAGATGTCGGTACCACCCTGTTGTAGATCACAACGAATTGTTTGTAATACTGGAAATTATGATTATAAAATATGTAACTCACTGACGTTTATAAAAGTACTGAATATAAGAATATAAGCAAGGAATATCTCGTAGTTTTATTAGGGACCCCACAGTACTAACGAGGGTAAAAACAACAAATGGTAACGATTAAACGACCACCGATTAAACAATAGCGTCGTTTATTGATCGTAACATTTTAAGAACAAGAGTAATGAGAATGCACGAGAGAGAACCAAGCTGGGGGCTCATCAATAATCAATTGGTCGGATTGGTCCACTCGTTAGGAAGCTGGAGAGCTGCAGTTCGGAAATCCTTCCGCTCCACCCAATTACTTTAAAACTGCGCCGCGTTTAATTCGATAATATTTCTCCGTTTGTCCGACATAGTCGGGTGTGGTGCAAAGTGCTGCGATTCCTATATAAAACGAGAGTAATCGTATTTATTATATTTTCTCTTACTTTAGGCACCTATAAATACGGTAAACTTTACTGTAAATGAAATTGTATTACAAATTAGAAGTAGAGAGGTTAGATGTTTCTCAACGACTGTTATATTTAAGTTAAAAAGTGCAAAGCTATATATTTCTAACGTCATAAGCGTTGTGTGTATACTGTGTATTACGAGTATATATTAACAACTTACAAAAATTATTTGCAACACTTGTTAAATGTTTGAAGTAGGCCGAGCGGTCCAATTTTTTTGTTTTTTTTCATGTTGAAATGAATTAAGATTTGTGTTCGATATAAGCATATTGTAAGAGCTATTAATTTATTGTTAGAAGGTTAACTTAATATGCTATATAAGGACAGTAGTGTGATAAAATCGTCGAAGCCTCGTGGCTTGCGGCGGCGGCGGGTGTTGACTGTCCATGCAGCATCGACGCGCCTCGCAATGTATTGCCACCGTCACATAATCATATATCCTGCGATGTAATCGAGCAGTGAGCGAGTCCGGCCAACTCGGTTAGAATAATTTGTAGATATTTTTGTTACTTGAGTTAAGCGTACAGTATATTTCAGACTTTTACTTTGAGCGAATTTATTTAGAATTGTTGCAACGAGACACAATATATGTTAATTCTTCTATTAGTTGTCTTCACAAATCTTTTTAAACATATTTTTCTAAACAAGAACTCTTATAGTTTATTAAGAATTAATAGAAAATAGTATCTATCATCCATCTATATTATTATATTATTTGAATTTGATTTTTGTAACGCTGTTTCTTAGTTCATATTTCCTCGATATGAAAGCGGTTCAAACCTGCTAGGTATCTTGAAACCTTATTGAGGTGTCAATGCGTCCATGAGATGCCGAATCAGTCGGCTGTCGCGCTGGCAGATGATAACTTTAACAGTTAACTCGCAAAGTCCCTTGGATTGTTTCATGTTATATGCCACCCTTGTTCAAATCCTCTACTACTTGTGAATGTCTTGTTAAATTCAATTGAGCTATTTTGAACGAAGGCTAGCAGTTACAAACTGACAGAAAAATGTGTAGTTTGCAATCTCGCATCTTAATTAGCAGATTTAATTTACAAAAAACCTGAATATTTTTAGGCATGATATATTTAACTTTGGCCGGAAAGATCTACTGATAAAGAGAACTCTCCACGCTATGTGCATTTTGTGTATATAAATAAATATGTTGAGACATTAATACGCAGCACCATCTAGTTTCATGGTAACCTACGAACGAGGCTTGTGTTATGGATACCAGATAGTTGATACATATATAACTTTAAATATATACATATTATAAATATAAACACCCATGACTGGAGTACAAACATTCGTGCTCATCACACAAATGCCACGACCGCTGGCACAGCAAGTACGGTTACTACAAACTGAGCCAAACGTGTCATTAAAAAAAATGAATAAATAAATAATACTTTTTAAGCAAAATCTTAGATCATAATATAAAAATTAGAAAAGTAAAAGAAATTCTGTGTAAGTTTTCTTACGTACCATAAATTGCATGCAAGTATTAACTTACGAGCATATGTTTTTAAAACAATACAACTGTACGAGTAGAATAAAAACAAGTGCATTCGTAGTCAAAGTAAATTAATTAGACTTAAAAGAACAGATGCACGCTGATTGCGTCCGTCGGCCGAGAGCTAATGAGATCAGCCAAGGCCCCCCAGCTGAGGGTCCCGCGGGATCTTGACTTCTATGGTCCAGTACATAAGAACTCGAATATATTGCGTTATACTTGTGGTCGAATGAACGAATGCGCTAACTGTACCGTTAGTAATAAAACAAATTGACACACCTAATGAGCGTCGCATTAAAACTTACTTAATATTCCGTGGAGTAAATTTTAATTTTCATAAATATTAAGACGTAGGTATATTCCACTGCGAAAGAAACTCCTATTTAATTGTTTTTTAAAGTTACATTTTTAATGGTAAAATAAACAATCGTTTGTGCTATCAGTGCCTCTTATACGAGTAAATTTAAAATACATTAACAATTGTTATGAAAATAATAAGATTACCGTCAGTTGGTGCGAGGAGCGATGCCTAAAATTAACGCTAGAAAATCTTTGTATTACATATAAAACAACAACTATGTAGGTACGAACCGCGAAAGTATAGAAATTTTACTTAAAAAAAAAATGAAGCATTCCGACAAAGCCCCTTAATAATTTTTATTAAATAAAACTAAAATTGTTGAGTGTCGCACAAACTTTGAGTTCAGAGAGCGTGGTGTACGCTCTGAAAATTCTCAATAGCACTGATTTAAGTCCTGTCATAGTTCCCTCTTTGAACTTACAAACACATGCGCGGGGTGACAGAGGGACGAGGGGTAAGGGGAGGGAAGGGCTAAAATGGAAAGACTTATTAAAGTTAAGATTAATTTGAACTCGCGACAAATTCTACTACAACTATCCTATGAACTCGGTCACCTTGTTACAGTTTGCTATTATATAGACTAAGCGTAATCATTTATTGTGACCAGCGATTTACCTTCGCTTCGCTCGGCTACATCCCTAGGTACGCGAATTTTGTTCACGATTTCGTGGGTTTTAATTTTTTTGCGCGAAACCTTAATTATTTTTCTAAAATACAAGTAGTTTAAGTTACTCCTTATAACACCAGCTGTTTGCCAGTGAAAGTTCGGCCAAAATCGGTCCAGCAGTTTTGGAGATTAGCCAGAACAAACAGACAGACAAAAAAAAACAAATTGTTTTTTTCTTATAAGTACCGTATATAATTTCATATGTATTTAGTAAAAAGGTGTTATTTAACGTTGCAGAGAGGCATTTCAATTTTATTTCGGTATAAATGAACTGCGTCTTATAGAATACGTGAAGCTTGACACCGTGTATTTCATACATCGATTAAGACATCTTGTTTACAAAACATCAACATTACATTTTATAAATACAAATAATATACCATATAATAAGCTTTAATTTTTATGTCTGTAGCAGAAAACCAAAGGACTTTCATATTATAAACTTAGTCTTTGTAGCGGCGGCGCGGTTAATGTAGAAAAAAAAAAAAACCATCCTGTTGCGTTCCGCCATTATAAATGATTTTTCAAAAGTGTTGAAACACTTTTTATTTCTTATCAATTGCATAAATAATTTTCGTATCCCGAATTTGAAAAATAATAGATTCCCCCTACACAGTACACACTTTTATCCTCCTTTTCACCCCTTTATTTTTGCATCCAAATATAGCCTATATTCTTCTCAAAGGGTTAATTTATTTATATATCAATAACAAACAGATAGACAGAATTTTACGTTTATGATATTAGTATGACTGTAGAAAATTTGTTGTCAGATTGTCAGTGTTTTTATGTGTACAACTTATGGTGAAATAATAGCTTTTTTTTGATTTGATTGTCAGTGCTTTTATGTGTACAACTTATGGTGAAATAATAGCTTTTTCTAATGACACAGTAGTTTTTTAAAAATAAAAATAAAAGAAAAACGTAAGAACATAAAAAACGAGGAATCTCATTTTAATTAGTATTATTAATTGAAATAATAAATTACTGCAAATAATTAAGCGTGAGACGGACGTTGCCAGTAGCCGGCAAGTATTGGTCGCGAACGTGCATCGATTGTACTAGAGGCGTAGCGATAGAAAGTGCGGCGGCCGGCGCGCCTCCACCGTCCACACTCCATCTCCGTGTAAGCACGTCTCGGTCAGGGGATATTTGCATTTTTCCTTATTTTCGTACATTCCGGCTAATCTGCCATTTATATGCGAAGCCACGACGGGACGCGACGAGGTTTCGGTTCCACGCCTTAATTAAGTTCACAATTCATCCGATCGCGCCACCTTCGCGTTTGCTTTGAGAATCGCACCATCCGAGAAATGTCCAACTTCAGTTGCTGCAATAGATTTTGTTTGAGAAAAAGAAGAAAAGTGGTTTCTAATAATTTACATACACAAGGCATTTCGGACGTACCTGTATATTTTAGCATTTAATTCGTTCATAGCTCAGACTTCGGCTCATCTAAATGAGTAGTAAAAGATTGTAAGTTTTAACATTACTCTATAGAAACTAACAACATTGCTCACAACGTTTACAGAATCTATACAGTGTATTTTTTTTAAAGTATTAGTTTTCGAATTAAAATCACATAAGCAATTAATAAAGTCACAATTTAAATAAATAATTGAGTTATATGCAAGTAGTTCGGTAACATCGAGGGAGGTTCATGCATTAACATTAGTATAATTGGCACTTTGTCATCTATCCGAGCTCAAAACTGCAATGTAAAGTGACGTAACTGCCAGTTATTACCATAATAAAAGGAAGAGGCGGATGGGAAGAGTCCCAGCAAAGTGTAACGTTGAATTGTAAGTGTAAGTGATAAAGCGGGCCGTTGATAGCGCCACACGCAAACTTGCCGCAGTAATTCAAGTCGAAATTTCATCTCCATCTCTTCATAACATGAAAACTTTTTTCACTGGCTTCGTCTGGAATGAATTATTGTGGAAGTTGGTTGGATAGATAATAAACCCGCGGTAACTTTTAATTGTGAAACTGGAATCCCCGTTTCATCCAACGCCCGCTAATTGCGACCTCTTATCGAGTTACCCGATGTTTTCGCGAGACTGACCTGCCCCTTCAATTCTCCCCTCACTCGGTGCTATCCCCTCCCTTGCGTCATCGGCCCACGCCGATTCGATGGTGACTTCATTATAAGTTCACGCTCAAATCGATTACAATTCAGCATCGAATGAGTTGGGCTTTTATTGAATTGAAATTATTTCACATCACTCGAGGACCTCTACAAAGATACATGCAGATCTTGACAAATAATTATCGATTTGTAGTCTCTATCATAGTTTTTTTATGGACGTGCTATTAATAATATATAAGCAAAGCTCAAGATAGAATAGATAACACTAAGAACAGGAGGAGAATTAAAACGTTATCTAAACAAATGATGCAAATATTTGTGAAAATTGTACATCAATTGAAAGTTTTCTTAAAGAAAACTTACTAATATACACACACACACACATATATATATATATATATATATATATGTGTGTGTGCCTCGGTGGTGTAGTGGCTAGCATGTACGGCTGCACACCCGGAGGTCCTGGGTTCGAGTCCCGGGTCGGGCCAAGTTTAGTTATTGAGTCTTCCTGTATAGTAAGTCTTAGTAACAGCCCGGAGTTGGGAAGTTGTTGGTGTTTCACCCCCGTGCCTCGGAGAGCACGTAAAGCCGTCGGTCCTGCGCCTTAACTCTCACCGGTCGTGTCGAGTGGTCGTCCCACCGGAGTATGAGAGTGATAGGAATAGAGAGTGCACTTGTATCTGCGCGTACACTTGAGCACTATAATATCTCCTGCGCAGTTGGCTAATCTCATTGAGATTGGCCGCCGTGGCCGGAATCGGCTAGGAGAACATCATCATATATATATATGTACGTATGAGTGGTACTTTATACGCATAAATCCGTTTATGTACATTTTTAGTTAACAAATTGTATTGTTAGAGGCGAAGTAATGTAAGCAAAAAGTACAATGAAGAATGGAGGATATTATTATGGGGTGACACATTTTATTTTGACGCTAATGTGAAAGATTGATGGCGTGGAACGGATTTACGTAAAGAGGAAGTTTAAAATATATGACGAGAACACTTTCTATAGAGTAGTAATACTAAACCTAGGTTTGATAATATAAATATTTATATTATCAAATTATTATTTCCTTAGATTAAAGCAAAAAATTGACCTTTTAATTATACATAGAATAAATAAGTAATAAATATTTTTTTTTATTTAATTGAAGACTAAATAAATCAAATTTGTGATATCTTGCTACCAAAATCACATTAGAAACATATGTAGTGTACCAAAAATCAAAATAAAACTGAGATAAAACTGGAAAGTTATTTTAGTTACAATAATAAAAAAATGATTAAAAGCCTTTACTGACAAGTTATCTAAGAGTATATCTTACATTGTTTGGAGATATAAAGCCTCGGCCTCGTGGATGTACTTCTAATCATTGCAATTTGATAACGTAATTCAAAAAAGTTTATAATATTTTCAAATTATTTGTTTTAAATATATTATTAGAGTTATCATAATATTATATCATAATCGAATTTAAGTGACAAACATACACACACATACAAACTTTCGCATTTAAAACAATAGTCCTGTCTATAAAAATCCTTTTTTTTTCTAGCAAAAGCTTTATTTAAATGAAATTATAATTATAGTAGAGTTATACCGGTTTCAATGACTGTTTTAGTTATAACGTCATAAAAGAGTTGATAAAGCTGTGTGATTGTAGCCCTATCCTGTAGAATAGAGAACGCCCTCTGGACAGTAGACATCACTGGACTTTATGCTAAATGTCTATACATATATTAAGTCATAATTGTGTTTATAATGAACTACTACATGTACAGAACCGACATACTCGTAGTTTGTTCTTAAAAAATACTATTACCCTAAATACTGTCTCCCTATTTTTTTTGACTCATAAAGTTAGCAAATATTGTACTGGGCTAAAATAATAATAACAAATAATTTTTTGGCTGATATAAGAATTCTTTGTAATCTGTTATAAAATTCTACTCTACAAATAAAAGGCAGTATTATAGTTCCAACGTTTATTCTTTAATTGTATAGAAGTTAGTAAAGTAAACTAGTCCTGGCGGTGTCAGCGCCGGGAAGCGCAGCGAACGCGGTACACTTGTATAGGGATTTTTCGATTTCTGGTACCTTCAGTCTCTTTATATTTTTCCAGCACCGCTGGCTCTTCAAATATTGTACATTTGATAGGAATCTGCGACTTTCTAATAGGAGATAGTACATAAATATCAAATATTTCCATATTTCTGTTGAGATTATTCTTGGTCAAAGTCAATTTTACATATTTTACTTTAGAATTTACAGATCTTAAACTCGTCTCCCCATACTGTATATTGTCAGCCTCACACGTGTTCACTTCAGGACTTGCACACCTCAGGCGGTATGAAGCTTCAACTTTTTTCTTAGATTTTTTAGCTATACTCTTTTCATTATCAAGTCCTCCTTCGTCGTTTAGTTCACATCTAATAGCATGTTCGAGTTTTGGATTTCGAGTATATGTCACAATATCATACACCTCCTCATAGCTATTTGAAGACGAAGATCTAGGTATATCTTGTAAGGGTAAGAGTACTTCGGTAGGTTTGGAACGAATTGGTTTTCTCTCGAAATCACTTTCGCTAAATGTATAACAACTTGGACCATTGCAGGAACCACACTGCGAATCACTTATAGGATTAGTGTCACTCTCACCCGACCCAGAGTTTCCATGATTTCCTTGGTCACCAGACGAGTCGTTGCCATTGCTGTCATTAGAGTCTTGGTCAGAATCAGAATGATGGCAGTTTGCTTGCGATATATCTTTCGCAATTATAAAGAATACGAAGAATATCTATGAACAAATAATATTAATTTTATTAATAACTGGTCGTGTTTCGTACAGCAATTTATTAATTAAAAGATTTATTAATGAAAGAATTTCTAGAATCATTTCATTAATGTAGTAGTATAGTAAACAGTAGGTGGTAAGAAGAGAGCAAAGTGCACTGTACATTTAACTTTTATATATATATATATATATATATATATATATATATATACATATATATATATGTAAGCTTTGTGTTGACACTGACATTGATATTTGAGTGTGTCCGGTTTCTTTTTCCAATCGAATAATAACGTATAGTTAAATTACAAATGTTGTTTAATAATTACATTAAAACTAAGTTATATTTGTGAATTTGATTTAATTTAAGAGCGCAAAAGACGATTTAAGTTTTAATAATAAGAATAGTAAAGTATGTACATTTAATTGTCGATTCTCTGTTTTAGGTTTGTATTTCATAGTTGATATTGGTTATGTAAAATTTATCTGTATTTAATTCTTAAATAAAACTCTGTTTTAGATGAATCACATTGTGTTATGCTTCACGAAAAAATCTTGATATTATAAATCGACAATTAAAAATTATATGCATTAGTTATACGACTCAGTTGTATAACTAATGCAGTTATTAACATAGAAACTGTTTATGATATTATATGCGAAAATGATGTTCTTAGTAAAATAAATAAATAAGAATTATTCAATAAAAAAAAGTTGTTTACTATATAATTATAGTAAAAAGTCAAACAAACTTACCCACAAGTGCATCTTGAAAACCAAAGTATCGAATAATGTTGTTGTCTCGTCGCGGGGCTTATATTCTATTTATTAATGTAATCTATTAATGAGTTCCGATATTGATTGCTCAGTAATAGCTATATAATGGCCAATAATTAAATTCCCTATAATATGGTCTGTCGAAGATTTAAAGAGATAAAAAATATATATATTAGCCTATACACAATACGTATTTTTTATTATTAATAAGAAGGTGAATGTTCGTCTGTGCTAAAACTTAAATCTCCGAAATCTTTTAATGATTGCTTTGAATATTGGCAAATATTTTTACGTTATGAAATTAAATACTTTCCTAATGTAAAAATATTTTGCATAAAAATGCTGTCCACTTGACGGACAGGGTGACTAAGGATGTGTCCTGAGTGGCGGAATGAACGACGCGTTAACTCATTACTCTAAAACGCCTGAACCGATTTGGATTTCTTTTTTTGTTTCGTAGGGTATGTATACTTCCGGCGTGGTCCCATTTAAATTTTATCGAATTCGGTCGAGCCGTTTTTCAAAAAATCAACAAATATTTTTTTTTAAATAAATTGCTTAATCGAATATGTTATTAAAAAACTTTCTTCAGCCAGCCAGCCGAAAATATTTTCAGATATGAATATCTAATAGGTAAATATGATTAGGTATGAACTTTAATATTATAGTTAAAATATTATACATCAATTTGTGATGTATTTTACATATCAAAATATATTAGATATGTTATGCATCAGCTGGTACCGATTTCGAAAATATCTGATTAGGTATCTATTCTAAATGAAAACCCCCGTTTAGTTATTTTTTACATTTTAGTGCCTGGAAGTCGGTATTTTTTTTAAAGATTTTGTTAAATGAATATCCAGTATATTCCTTCACATTAACTTGTTTTGAGATAGTTATAAATTATTTAATTACGTTAAGTTATTGAATTGTAGATAAATAGTTCAAGCCTAAATGTTTCTGTAGCTAACAAATATTAATTGTAGTAATGTTGAAGTCATGCATTGTATTGTATTCAGTCCTTTTTAACGTCCCACTGCTGGGCACGGGCCTCCCTTCAGTACGAGGGGTATCCGGCCATAGTCCACCACGCTGGCCACGTGCGGATTGGCGGACTTCACATGTCTTTCGAAAACTTGCTAACTTCTCTCAGACGTGCAGGTTTCCTCACGATGTTTTCCTTCACCGTAAGGCAACTAATTCCTGCTGTAACTAATTCCTAACTGTTCATTAAAAATTTAAATAAGTACAATGAAATATATACAAAAAAAATGTTTTACATAATATTTTCCATTTCGTTTGGATTTTTCAAAATTATATCTAGCGACCTTTTATAATTTTCGTTAAATTAGCCTTTGTATTAAACAGTAGCATAACTTTTGTTCGCGAATTAGTCTGCGCTATTCACAGAAACTGATTTTCTCGGTATGTCGGTCGCCATCGCACACTGCACAGGTTACAATATTATGGGTATATAATTTTTAAAAGTAGGTCATCAGCTCGCGTCAAGGGTTTCGTACCGTTGATTTCTGAATATTGTTTGGTTTTTATTAATTTATTTCGTAGGATACAACTAAAATAAAATATTTGCGTTTCGCCAATACATACTTTATCGAATGAGAAAATTAGTGAATTTGTCTTGTTAAGTTGCTTGAAAAGATCTTAATGTTAAATCCGTGTCTCCGAGAAATCGGTAAACGTACATACATAACAAAAACACACAGACGAACGTAGAACCTCTTCTTTTTTGGAAGTCGGTTAAAAAGCGTTAACTAAAAGCGTATTGTTTTTTGTCATTGTAAATCCAAACCCCAAAGATAGCGGACTGTTCCCAGTTTTTTATGTGCCTATGATATGGTATGATATCAAATAAAAGGGCTTGACGAGCGAAGTACAATAAGCAAAGTGACGTCATAGTAAATCCAATATGGCGGACTCCAAAATAACATATAGACAAACACTTGTAGCCTTCAATAGTTGTAATAGTAGATCAATATATAGTTGTAATAATAGATGAATAATTCATCTTTATACGTACCTACAATGTATGTATACTAGAATATTTTTTTCTTGATATTTTCAAACTTGTAAATTCTGTTGTTAATTTATTATTTAACACTTCAGTGTAATATAATTAAGTGCTGGCCCTCCTGTAACGTGCGCTTTGTGTGTACAATGTGCATGTTATTTGTGTGTCGCTATTTGAGGTCCAAGTACCATATTTATACATATAATAAAATTGTAACTAAGCCGAATCTGTACATTAAATATTTTTTTGAAAATCTTATTGAAATAAACATTATTATTAATACAGAGGCCGAATCTATAGTTTTTAGAATTTTTGTCTGTCTGTCTGTCTGTTACCGCATCACGGAAAAGCCACTGGAGGGATTTTGATAAAATTTGGTATGGTGATAGCTGGTTATACGGTTCAACATAAGGAAAATGTCTCATTTCTGAGAAAAAATACAAAAAACTGCAATGTAAGACTATACTAATAAGGAAAACCTATGATTTTGGTTTTTGATCATCTGAACGCGGGCGGAGCCGCGGGTAATGCTAGTTATACATATATTTTAAATGTTAATTACATTGGAGCAATCCGTCTATCCAGTCCAAGCTATTTAAATAAAAAAGTATCTGTTTTACTAAGCCAAATTTTCATTTTCATTTACAAATACATATAACAAATAGTAGGTAATTCGTATACAAGTGTAGTGTTAGGTGCACTTCGTATTAACGAAGTCATGTGTTAGTGACTAGATGAATACTCGTATCTTCAAAAGAGAGTAAATGATCTTGAAATATTTGTTTCTGTTATGAACAAAGTACAAGATTTTTTGAAGTTCTTTATCAGGAGCGATATTCCGACAAATTCTAATAAATGCGGCGCCAATGTTCGCCAGACGTTGACGGATTTGATACATTCCTCCCATTTCTCCAGAAAAAACCTTCTTTTAAATTGAACTCTCATATTGACTGTTGATTGATGACACGAAATCGATATTGTACATGCTAGTAGGTACATGCGCGATAGAGTAAAAAATATTTTGTTAGTTTCGTTAAAGCTTATTCAAATATTGGTTAGTGGGGAATGGAATGCCGGTTAGAAACGACTAAAACAAACGCCTAGTTTCGAGAATAAAAAATGTGGAACTGCGAATCGAGGAGCTGATAGCGCATACATGTGTCCTCAAATATTTATGAAGCACTCAATAGGATCGGTTTCGGCGCTAGGCAGGGAGCCGGCGGCGAAAGATACATCTTATATTATATTTGTAAACTATTTCTATTTTACGATGACGGTTGTACGCAAAAACTAATGTAGCAGTAATTTTTTAATGGGACTAAGGGGGCAAACGGGCAGGAGGCTCACCTGAGGAAGTGATCACCGCCGCCCATGGACATCTGCAATACCGCAGGGCTTGCAGACGCGTTGCCGGCCTTTAAGGAATGAATACGCTCTCTTCTTGAAGGTAGCCAGGTCGTAGCGATTCGGAAAGTATCTGCTTGTACTATGTACTACGAAATAAGATAATTTTGCAGTTTATTCTATGGTATTAATCACAGAATGCACCCGTTAATATTCGGATACACTTACACAAAAGTTAATAAAAATTATAATTAAAAGTTAGTAAAATTTAATAAAGACACAATCAAAGAATGAACATAATCAAAGTCATTACTTTTTTATCAACATGAAGATATTACGGTTATTACCGAAAAACGCTCTTCTGCCATTTTGGAAAAAAAGTGCGAACAAAAAAAGTGTGTGCGTGTCAGCACTCCTTATGTACGACTGTCTTTGAATATACAATAATAGGCAAAGAGTAAATAAACGCATATAAACTCTTATAATACTGAAAGCGTGTATGTATTTTATTTTGTTCACATTTTCCATATTTCATATTATATTCATCTATCATGTATTAATGTACTATAAGTAATATATATATATATATATATATATATATATATATATATATATATATAACTTATAGTACATTAATACATTCTTAGGTAGATTGATTTATATCACTATTAATATCACTTTAAATATCATTTACATCAATACTCTCGTCATTATTATTCACTGTGACATTTCAAAGTGAAAGTTGTGCAGAAAAACGTAACACTTTTGAGTTAACACTTATATCAATTTCACTCCTCATAAAATTTCCATACCCCCCGGTATGGAATTTGACCTTATATGTAAATCGATTCTTAAGGAGTAAACACAAAAAAACTCATTTGGTATAATGATTTCTTTTGAAGCTTCAATATTTATACTTATTTCTAACAAATAGATAGCGAATTAATTATAAGATTAATTATTAAAACGATCGAACCCCAGCCGGCTCTCGGCCTTCACAACTGAATTCCACAGCGGTTTATTTCGCGAGCAGAATCACGCGCGCACTCATACAGACGAGCGCGTATACGACATGTACACACACATGCACAAACCGATATTTGTATTGCTTAGATGATAAATGTTTCACTATCGCTCCAACACTGTCTATCTTTACGATCAGTGAGAGGCAATCTTACTTTTTCATGAACTGATTTATTAACAGGGAATAATATGATGAAAATAAAATTTCATTTCGTTCGAACAATTCTTATAATTGAATTAATTTCCACTTGAACTTTATCAACGACTGGGGGTTTTTCCATATTTTATACAAAAACTTTTACAGAAATTAACAAAAGATATTGCTGTACAATAAAATATGTAAGAAATAAAATAGGGATGTAAAATTGGACTAATAAAAAATCCGCATCTCATTTGCGGAAGGCCCAGAGACGGTAAGTACTCGATAATATGGTAACGTTGAATATATAAAATAACATATACATAATTTTGCATATACTCGTACATATTATATATATATTTACATATATATATATATATATATATATATATATATATATATATATATATATATATATATATAATATTGTCGAGGCACATGTTTACGAATTTTAATGACATTCGAAAAGTAAAATGAATTCCTATAAATAGCAAAAACATTACGTTACGAATTCATTATCATAATAATATTTTAATTCAGGCTATAACCTTTGTGGGTCCCATAAATGATGAAACTCCATAGAAATCCATTTAGGTGTTTATTACGAACCCGTAATTAGAAAGATAAACGAATTCAAATTCTTTGTTCATTGTTGGTATCGTACCCTGAGAAGGACTGCCGAAAGAACTAAGTAGTTTTGGTATTAAACAGAATCGCCCAATTTTGTCAACAATAATAGACTAAAATTTTATTAAATTAATTAGTAGACTGGAATATATTTTGAATTATTTATTAAATCATATTTAACTAAGGCATACATATTATGCTATCTTCATATCAAACACTATTTCTATTCAACAATGATTCACACAAGTATTGGGACAATATAAGGGAATCAGTGAAATAGGATTATAGTGGAGTTTAATATACCGCCAAAATTAATAATAGACATCATTATAATAAAAACTAGCGACTCACCCTCGCTTCGCTGGGGTTCGTCCCTACCTTGCTTCCCAATACAAACTTTCATCCCCATTTTCACCTCCTTAAGGGATGATTTCCGGGATTAAAAGTATCGTATGTCTTTCCCAGGGTCTCAAACTATCTTCTTTACAAATTTCATCTAAATCGGTTTAGTAGATCCAGAGATTAACCCCTACAACATCACAAACTCACAATTCACATATTTTACCTCTTAAAAATATTAGTATAGATATAATAACTTTTCACCTTAAATATATACACCGATTTTATAAAATTAGGAATTCATAAGGGACGATTCTTGATATACAAAACAAACCTTCGCTTAAAAAAATTGGCCCGATCCAGATCTCAAATCCGTGGTAATTGACGAAATAATCCATATTGGAATATAATTAAAGATACTATCTAGACGTGTTTAAATCGCAACACCTGGCAATGGTCTGCCAGGACCTTTAGCTGCCTTCTGTATCAGATCAAACAAACGCAGGGAGCGCGCTGCGGCTCTACAACAGGGAGCTATTGTTTATAATGATTGAGTGAAGATTTAGTGAAAGGATTTACATACTATCGATATGTCATGTCCGTTTTAAAACTAGGGTAATTAAAATTACTTATTAATCTAATTAAAATCTATACTTATAAATGAAATTGAGGTAATATTTATGATTTCGAAGGAGCTATCCTATCCTATCCTATATTGTGTTTATATGGTTAGAATTTAGAACTAAACCTAGGGGACATTTAAATGATTTTTTTTAACTATTTAGGTACTTGTTTCCTTCATTTATGTGTAGGAAGATAATTAGCACTAAAGTGAGAGTGGATTTGTTTATAGTCAATACGGAAGACTGACTTAAGCTAATATTTAATACATAATACGAATACGTAATTTATACGGAAAATATTTCATATTTAAAGAAAACATTATGACTTTTTACTACATCAACTACAAGAGCTAATAATAATACTCCTTACACACCATATAAAACAGACTTACCCAATGGAAAAAGTACATAAAGTAAAAGATGTACAGCAGATGGCCTTGTCGTTAAAGCGATTTTTTCCACGTAACCGTGAGGTGAAGGAGTTATTTGTAACTGTGTGGCAGAACATGCGCATTTTGTTTGTAAAATATATACCCTAGAAAGTGGACGTTTTCATTTAAATACTCAATATGAAGCTCAAAGTGAGCAAGGAACCTGCAGTGAGAGGAGTGATACGAGAGTCTCGAGCGATTCGCAGTGAATTGCCAAGTTTTAATTAGCGGGTGGCTATCAGCTATGTGGCGGAGCGCGATCGGCATTTGATTAACGTAATGCCGCTGAGATTTCAACCGGTGTCTGCCAATTTTTTTATTAGATATTCATTTTCACCAACCTCAATAATGGCACAATGAATGAAGGATTTCTAGAAGAAACACCATAACATTGTATGATTAATTAATCAGGCTTTTTATATCATTAAAGCGCTACTTTCCTCATACCCATAATAAAAGTAAACCCAAAATTTCTCTTATTTTAAAATTATCCCATATATTATTTTAAAATTATCCATAAAATATTAATATAAAATCAAAGTTTTTAGGCATACGGGATTTCGTCACCGGTTTTTGCGATTTTTCATTCTTTCATAATTTCATACAACAACTCATTAATAATCAACGCACAGCCACACACACAAACTGGGCCTAGAAGTAGAAAATTTGGTCCAAGAGGATCCTATAAGTATAACGTCGGTCATCACTAGTACTTGAAAATTCATCACTATATTGGCTATAGAGCTGTCGTCATTTTTAAAGTAAGAAACATATAAAATAACCCACGACAATCAACTGATGTTCCAGCATGAAAACCCACGTAACTCCACAGCTCACACACTATCTCTAGGCGAGAAGTTACATCGATCCGTCTATATGTAACTCAACTATACACATTTCTTCATTAAAAACTATAACTTAAGATTATATTTGCATTGTATTGTATTCAGCCCTTTTTAACGTCCCACTGCTGGACACGGGCCTCCCTTCAATACGAGGGGGATCAGGCCATAGTCCACCACGCTGGCCAAGTGCGGGTTGGCGGACTTCACATGTCTTTCGAAAACTTGCTAAGTTCTCTCAGACATGCAGGTTTCCTCACGATGTTTTCCTTCACCGTAAGGCAAGTGGTAATCATGTTAGAAATGATTCGCACATGAAAATATCAGAGGTGCGAGACCCGGAATTTGAACCCGCTTCACTCGGTTTCCCAAGCGAGAGCGTTACCACTGGGCTACTACTGCCTATATATTTGCATATTATATATGAAAATAAGTAAATGTGTACATATCTCTCGCTAAGCGCCTCGTCACAGAAGCAGTGTGGCGAGATAGCGCGGTGCTCCTACATGAGGCTTGTTTAGCCTTCAAGGTGATAAAGCGACGTGAGTACCAACATATTTAAAACATTATTGTTTTAGAAAATGTGTCGGAAATAGCACAAGGCAACGTGCTGAGTATAATGTGAAGAACAATTTAAAATGCTTTTAATATTTTGTATCACCAGGTAAGAGATAATGAAATATATAGATATTTTTAAATATAAGACGGTACTTAATAAACGTGTGACCGCACTCTCTTCGATCAGATCTCTAGTAATTATCTATACTAATATAATATTATAAAGGAGTAAAGTTTGTGAGATTGTGAGTTTGTGACGTTGTAGGGGGTAATCTCTGGATCTACTGAACCGATTTATATGAAATTTGGTAAGAAGATAGTTTGAGACCCTGGGAAGGACATAGAATACTTGTTATCCCGGAAATTATCCCTTAATGTATGGGGAATCAAGGTAGGGAACCCGAGACGAACGAACGAAACACTTAAAATAATTGGAGAAAAAATAGCTTGTAACTCTCACTCCATTAACTATGCGAAATTCTGTATCTCTGTTGCTCCATGAAAGAATAATAAGCAAGGAAGAAATGGGACCACTATTATACGAAAGTTTGTTTGTGTGTTTGTATGTTTTGTACTTATTATAGATTTAGGTGAACTTTAGTACGCAGATAGCCTATGACCTGGACTAACTCATACGTAGACATCTCAGTGCTTATGTGTCCAAACGACTAATTTAGCGAAAGAGTTTTTATTACAGAATTATTGGCTTTTAAATGTTAATTCTATTGGTGTTAAATAGACACTTTGCCTTGATAAAACCTAATAATGTATTTTGACTACACATGTATGTGTGTATTCACCCTTTTTTAACATCCCACTGCTGAGCACGGATCTCCCTTCAATACGAGGGGAATCAGACCATAGTCCACCACGCTGGCCAAGTGAATTTAGTTTAAATCTATATTAGTGAAAATATAGGCATAAAATAACGCAGCAGTACGAGAAGTGAGGTTAAGACGCTAGTATTTTTTATAACATTAGAAACGATTATACTTTGATAATATGACGTGTACTATAATACAGTATACATGTAATCAAAAACATTACTACGCCATAATGCAAAAAGTGAATGTCGAGCCGGAAATACGTGACAGTTGACAGATCCGCCGTCTTCAGTGTATTTTATAAATAAGGAATGTAAAAATTGTTTATGGAAGTTAAGAAGTTGTGATAGCTGATATGCCAAAAATCTATATATATATATATATATATATATATATATATATATATATATATATATATATATATATATATAAATGAATCCCTATTTCCTTTGACCACGCCATCACGCGTGAACGGCTGGACCGATTTAACTATTTTTTTTGTTAGTTTGTTATTGGTCAGGAGAAGGTTTTTATGAAAGAAAGAAAATTAAAAATTGCGTGGAAAATTGAAAAAAATTAAGAATACTTAACAACTATATTAAAATTTATATGGCTAACGCTGGGTAATAACTATTTATATATATTTTAAATAAAACTATCTTTTCGGATTTTGTCGCGGATTTATTTGGATTTTTGTTTCCCGACGTTTCGAATGCTTTACAGCATCCATGGTCACGGGAGAGACTGAGGTGTTACATGTCTTGAATGTATAGTTAGAAGACCCATACTGATAGGTACTTGAATGGTGAATCTCACCACCACCCTTCACAGTTAGCTACCGTGGGAAAATCTTTGTTTCAGAGGGCACGCGGGATCTGTGACGAGCAACACCTGGCCGGAGAGCTGCAACATGTCAAGCAAGTTCTGCGAGACAACAAGCTGCAAGTGCCGCGCCTACGTCACAGGGACCGAGTGAAACCAGCCACAGTCGAGCGCGTCCCTGCAGTCCTACCTTACATGAGAGGCGTCACTGACAAGATTGGCTACATTCTAAAGCGAGCTTCAATTAAAACTTACTTCAAGCCGCCAAAGAAAATTAGTCAGTTTCTACCACCTGTCAAGTGCCACATCCCTCTACAAGATGCAGGAGTTTACAAGCTTGATTGTGATTGTGGGCTCTCTTACATTGGACAAACAAAGAGATCCATTAGAACCCGGGTCAAAGAACACATAGCTGATGTGAAGCACCGTCGCAATACAACATCTGCTGTCTGCAAACATAGTCAGGACCGCCCAAGCCATTATATTCGCTTTGATAGACCTCAAATCCTGGCGAAAGAAAACCGATATCGCCCTAGAATGATTCGAGAAGCCATAGAAATTAAAAAACATCCTAATTTCAATAGGGAAGATGGCTGGGTACTACCATCGTCATGGGATCCTGTTATTAATATAATAAAATCAAATAATAAATATAAACATAACAGACAGACAGATGTAGTAAGTTCATACTGTGTAGATCAAAATGACAGCTTATCAGATTAATATTTTTCATTTTTCATTTGTAAAAGTATATATTAATAGTGTTGCTTAGTAAGTTGTTTTTAAATAATAGCAAACTAAATTAAAATTATTATCCTTAATTAATTTTAACTTTTTAAATTACACATAGAACAATTATATGGCTTAAATAATTAATACTATATTTTATATTTTTCTTTATGGTTATAAATATAATAATGGCAACACTAAATATAGATTACTAATTAATATTTAAAATTGTAATAATTATAAAAATAATAGCAAAAATTAAATAAATAATTTTCCATATTCAATTATAATTAAAATTATAAAAATGTTTAAATTTAAAAATATTGTAATGTAATTAGTGCAATTTTCATTTTGTTAATTGTGGGTAGGCTGTCTGTAAAAACTATACATTCAAGACATGTAACACCTCAGTCTCTCCCGTGACCATGGATGCTGTAAAGCATTCGAAACGTCGGGAAACAAAAATCCAAATAAATCCGCGACAAAATCCGAAAAGATAGTTTTATTTAAAATGTCAAATATTCGCGTAAATCTAAGAAAGTATTAAGAAAGTATTATTTATATATATTTAAAACGTACCTAGAAACGAACCCGAGCCAAGCGAAGGTGAGCCGCCAGTAGCTGGATAAAAAGATTTTGTAAGTTTTCTCTATTTAAGATATCTTTCATCAACAAATATAAGTTTATTTTTGAACTGAAAATAAATCTAATCCCGCTGTTTATTACCACGTAAAAGAAATATTTTGAACAAATCAATGAAGTCACAGAAGATAGTTCTACTATAGGTACATTATATTCTTTAGATTTGTATCGATTTGTATAAGTTAGAAATTAAAACATAATTTAATTCAGTATATATTTTTTATTTCAATAACTAGGCTTATACTCATAACTTACCCTGGCTTTGCTTAGATGCACCCCTCGGTGTCAAGCAGTAGTGAATGAGTTACTAGTCTGTGTCCAGTCCAATCGTTTCAACTACAGGGAGTAAACACACTCAAATACAAACTTTCGCATTTATATAGCGATAGTTCTAATAGAACCCGCGGCTTCGCTCGCGCTAAAACTGTAAAAAAATCTCTAGGGGTACTTTCATACATTTCATTCCCTATTTTACCCCTTTTATAGAATGAATTTCAAAAAATCTAAGACACGTATTTATTTAATTTTACTGAAGAGTAATACCAAGTTACAAGTAGTTCTGATTATAATATATTTTTTGAATTGTATTATAACGTGTTTACCCGTGAGAATTAGATAATATCCTGATAAAAAAACAGCCTATGTCGCTTTCCAGTCTTTAACTATCTTCACACAAAAGACACGCCAATTCCGTTTCGATGTAAAAGAAGGACAAACAAACAAACAAACAAACACACTTTCACATTTATAATATTAGTATGGATAGTCCGATGTGAGCCTAACACCGTTTAAAGAATGTCAATGTTACAGTAAGTTTTCTTTGGTAAAATTGTGAGAAATGCAAGATTTATCTGAGTAACACAGCATCAGTGTGTATGTATGTAGGTAAGTATATATATAGACGTTCCCGGTGCGAAAGCCGCGTCGTACAGAACGCGCTGAGAAATGAGATGCTTAATGAAGTTTTATGCTTTGTGAAAACAATCGCCCCATTTAATTCAGACTCGTCTCGACCTTTAGTTACTGTAACTTAATCTATTTCACTTTTTGTTCCTCCGCGCAGCTTGGACTGGATAGACGGATTGCTCCAATGTAATTAACATTTAAAATATATGTATAACTAGCATTGCCCGCGGCTGCGCCTGCGTTCAGATGATCAAAAACCAAATTCTTAGGTTTTACATATTTGTATATTCTTACGTTGCAGTTCTTGTACTTTTTCTCAGTAATGCGATATTTTCCCGTGGTAAAAAGTATCCTATATGTTGTACCCGGATAACCAGCTACCATCATACCAAATTTCATCAAAATCCCTCCAGGGGTTTTTCTGTGATGCGGTAACAGACAGACTGACAAAAATTCTAAAAACTATAGATTCGGCCTCTGTATCGATAATAATGTCTATTGCAATAAGATTTTCCAAAAAATATTTAATGTACAGATTCGGCTTAGTTAGAATTTTATTATATGTATAGATGAGAAACATAAGGTAGTGTTATATTGATAAATATTAATAATTCTGACAAAGAAAAACGAAGGCATGTGACAGATAAAATAAGTCTCATAGAAGCAAAGCATTAAGTACAAAGAGTCGCCGACAAATTGTTGCGAGCTATTTTTGTGGCGACGATCACTCATCGTATTACTCCGGCTGCGGCCTTTATGTTACTGACGCTTACAATTTAAGCTATTTCTTGAACAAACGATAATTATATTTAATATTCTTCAACGAAAATTGTTTTATGTAAATTTTCTAAAACGTAAGTTAAGTTTGGAGGAATTTGCTTTTACTTATAATCTTATCGACACTGAGCTCGATCAATTCATTAACATTTTAGGCCTCACTGGGAAGACGACGAACTAGCTATCATCATACAAAATTTCATTAAAATCTATCAAGTGGTTTTCTCTTGATGCATTCCCAGACAGAAAGACTAACAGCCAAACAGACAGACAAAAATTGTAAAAACAATAGTATCTATAATAATAATTTTTTCAATAAAATTTTCCAAAAAATATTTAATGTACAAATTCAACTTAGTTAGAATTTTACTGTATAGATATAAATTTACTTGACAGTGCTTTATTATTATTATTAATAAAAAATTAATAAATTTATGCATTTCTGAAGTCTGTTATTGTAATTTTTAATATAAGAATCTTTTGAAGTTACAGCACCTATTACCACCCTGAATACACTAAGAGAGACTGAAAGCTCAAAATCAGTTACTCGCGTAAATTGTAATTTTAACTCTCGATCGTAAATATTACAGTAATAATACCTATTCCTAATCTCAATGAGAATATGTTAATTTCTTAGTTTAGCATAATTAATATAATTTAATAAGAATTTGGCGGTCTGAGTAATAGCAACAAATATACATAAAACGTTGTACGTGTACGATGCTATTTGCAATAGTGTAATCTAATATTTTCTACCTCTATGTGTCCCGGGTTTGAGTCATGGATCGGAATGGCACCGACTTCGAAAATATCTGATTAGGTATCTATTCTAAATGAAAACTCCCGTTTAGTTATTTTTTACATTTTAGTGCCTGGAAGTCGGTTTTTATGTTTATGTTCGTACATTTACACACAACACTATCTAGTTCCATGGAAAGCTACGAGGATTGTGTTTTGGATACCAGATAGTTGATACACTACACATATATAACTTTAAATACATACATATTATAAACATAAACACCCTTAACTGGAGTACAAACATTCGTGCTCATCATGCCTGGCAGGGTCGCCATGCAATGACGTGAGAAATGATATGCTCGAGTGTCGACATAAGACTACTTTATTAATGTTAGGATTACATATATTTATTATACTACTAGTAGGAGGGAGGCAGTAGGCACATACCACTACAACACAAATTAATGTCCCCAGCGTACTCGAACCCGCGACCACTGGCCTAGTAATTAGGGTCACTTTAAACTGAGTCAAACGTGTCGTCGTGTTTTATTGTAACAAACTTTTCTTATAAGTAATAATATTATGAAGACAGCAAGACATTCATTGAAATATGTTTACAATTTACATGACACACTCGCCCCGCGCCCATACGAACCCCCGCGAGGTGAAGTTTTACGTCACGATTTTACACTTTCCCACGTTCCAGAGCATTCTATCTCGCAATTACATCTAACATCACTAGTATGTACCCCGTGCCACCCATCGGGATAAACAGTTGTTGCTATTTTAGTTTCTATACCTACGTAATAAGGTATATAAGTAAAAAACACTTGCGTGGCCGTGTGTACGCAATATATTTTTTCTCGTCGGTCATTTGTCTGGGACACGTGGGCTTTTTGTAGACATTAAGCGCCTTAAAAAGGTCATTTACCTTCGTAATTTTACGAGAAACTCGATTGTTTTTGTCTGAGTTCACGCGCTTTGTTGTTAAAGAAGAAGTATAAAGTATGAAACAAAACTTAAACGTTTTATGAAATGGATGAAGGAATGAGGTGAAGCCAAATATTTTATTGTATACTGGTGTTTTACGATGTAGGTATTATGTACGACCCACTTAGGTGGAACAAATCATTTTTGTCAATAGCTTATTAATAGTACTATTTGGTCCTGTTCCATAAGGAAATTGTCAAGAATTAGATTTTAAAGATGAATTAAAAATGAATCAGATAGAAGCTATAAAATAAATTATAATAATTATGGAGCATCCTTATCTCCCTATATCATTATTAATGAATTTAAATAGAAAACAAATTGTTTTATTCATACAACTATTAATAATAATTGAAATTTTATTTGTTACATACCTGCTTCATGTTTTTAAGCGACAAAAAAGGAGGTTCTAAATTCGACACATATATTTTTTAATGTTTGTCCACGCGTAAATTTTACCGATTTCGATGATTTTTATTGGATAGGGTATACCTCAAAGTTGGCCATTGAAATTTGAAAAAAAAAACCACTCCTCGTGTAAAAAGTAGGGAACTTTGGTACTACTGTCTACATTAAAGTGGAAAAATAAATAATACTTTCTTATAATACTTTCTTAGATTTATTTAATAATGGAAAAATAAAAACTAAAAAAAAACCAATTACAAAAAAAAAGAACACTTAAAAGTAAAAAATTACTGATTGGTAGTTTTCATTCACTATAGATACCTAATAAGATATTTTCGAAGTCGGTGCCAGGCGACACAAATGAAAGCATATACCTATAGTAAATGAAAACTACCAATCAGATATTTTTTATTTTTTTGTGTTTTTTTTTGTTAATTATTGAATAACTTGAATCTGATGCACGGCTATCCTCAATTACACCGTAACAAATGTCTACAGCGTGAACGATCCCGCGCAGAGCTCACGGTCGGCGTACGGACGTGGAGAGCACGCGAGAACGGAAGCGACCCGACCTGATCTTCATATAATAACCATTTCTTAAATCAGTTCGCTCAAATCTCTTCCCTGAATTTAATTGTTCATGCACGATAAAGCTTATAAGTTCCATACGTAGAGACCCTCTCCCTCCTCCTCCCTCTCTCCTTGTCCCTCTCACCCTCTCATCGCGCCACCTCTCATTCTTACAAAACGATTTGTCTCATATATGCTTCATATTTTACTCTGCACTGACCGCTAGTAATAAAGAGATTTAAAGGATTTATTCAATGTTCTTACTTGATTTTCTTTTTCTTTAATGTATATTGTATTAAAATATAACAACATAGGTACAATACTTTCTTAGATTTACGCGACTATTTGACATTTTAAATCAAACTATTTTTTCGGAATATTTTGCGGATTTATTTTAATGTTTGGTTATATATGGGTATACTTTTTATTATATTCGTATTTGGTCTGAAATGATAAAAAAACGTTCTAACTACCTTCAATGTAATCTGTCCATGTCTTATGTATAATACTATATACTAGCGTTTGCTCGTAGTTTATTTCTGTATAATTGCTCTGTTCCTAGGGATCGTAACTTGATGTTAGATATTCTTCTAACCTAGTTCAATAAATAGGCTATATAAGGAAAAAAATATAAAAAAAGAAAACTAGTAGGTATTTCCAGAGATTTACAAAAAATATTCAGTTTTATATATGGTGTATATTGCAAGCCAAAATTTAGTTAGTTTTTGTCTACGGTTTCGTCCACGCGGCACGCTTGTTATTCTATTTTTATCTTATTAGTACAAAACTACTGTGCAAGCATCACTAGTTTTATCTTTATACCGATTCGACTGATTCCAATGAAACTTAGGCCACAGTCCGATCCATAATAATTCCAACTACAAGTTGTACGATAACAAGTTCCATTGAAATTCCTTCAGATACGCTATTAAATAAACAAACAGATATAGAGCCTATAAACTTCGTCAATAAAAGGATGATCTAAAGCAAATAGAGTTAAACATCGAACTGGTTTTAGAGATACATATTTGTTAGTATATACCTGTTATGTATACATTAAATTAAATAAATACTTATTATGTAATAAACATATAATTACTTCTAAAACCGATTTCTACTTTTTCTTTATATAAATAACATTGATAAAACAAATAAAATTCTAGATAACTATTGTCTTAACAATTGCTAAATATGCCTTGAGTGTTGTACGATCACAAATACTTCATTTAAACTCTCCAGTATCCAAACAGTTAAAGATGGTAATTTTCTCGTAAATATGGTTAACTTTTAGAAAGGGCCTTCTTATTTTTGGGTTAACTGCCTCGGTTGTGTAGTGGCTAGCATGTACGGCTGCACACTCGGAGGTCCTGAGTTCGAGTCCCGGGTCGGGCCAAGTTTAGTTATTGAGTCTTTCTGTATAGTAAGTCTCAGTAGCAGCCCGGAGTTGGGAAGTTGGCGGTATTTCAACCCCGTGCCTCGGAGAGCACGTAAAGCCGTCGGTCCTGCGTCTTAACTCTCACTGGTCGTGTCGAGCAGTCGTCCCACCGGAGTATGAGAGTGACAGGAATAGAGAGTGCGCCTGTGTCTGCGCGTACACTTATGCACTATAATATCTCCTGCGCAGTTGGCTAGTCTTAATGAGATTGGCCGCCGTGGCCGGAATCGGCTAGGAGAACATCATTTTTGGGTTACAACCGAGGAGCCGAGCTTTAGATAAGTACACGTGATAACTTCTAATAAAATGTTCCATTGAAATTATATATACACAAATGTAAAAAGCTTAATGTTATTAATTGTTTAATATTTTTTGATGACTTGAATCTATTTTTTGAAATCTATTAAAAACTATGTATTTTTAAATATTAGATTGTACTGTGGTATGTAATGCATAATTTATTCTGTAAACATTACGCACCCTATTTATTCTTCTACACTTGCTAACCCAAATGTTATATGGAAAAAATCGCTAATTTATACATATTAATATTATAAAGAGGTAAAGTTTGTGAGTTTGTGACGTTGTAGAGGGTAATCTTTGGATCTACTGAACCGATTTAGATGAAATTTGGTAAGAAGATAGTTTGAGGGATGAAAATTTGTATTGGGAAGGAAGCTAGGGACGAACCCAAGCGAATCGAGGTTGAGTCGCTAGTTAGCGATAAGACCGCATTTTGTGGCACACGCTTGCTTCTTTTTTTATACTTTATACCCTCAGACTAAAGAACGATATAGATGGAGTCCGCCAAAAATAAATGTCAAAGTCAAAAATAGTAGCGTGATTTGCTGTTTATGCTATTATTCTACATTTTAAAATACAGATCGTTCACTTTAAAGAATACGGAAAATTTTATAAATGTATTAGTTATATTAATATCTAATTTTTGATAATATATGAATAATAAAACTATTTTTTTTTTATTTTTAACAATCAGTTGTCTTCAATATCGATTCGAAAGAGAGATGGCGTGATATTAGTATATTTATTAATATATTTTTTTATTATAGTAAAATTCCTTACTTATTTTTATTTATTAACATTTATTTACTTATCACTCATTATGAAAATTATCATTTGTACACAATAGTGTACAAACAGCCAAACAGTAATGTTTAGAAATATCTAAACATTACTGTTTGGCTTCATGTTTAGTTCTGTGATACTCTATATTAGTTTGTACCGTATATTATATACCGTATACTAGCGGACCCGACAGACGTTGTCCTGTCTACACGTCTTTAATTTGAAAATTTCAAACTTTTTTTAATATATTATTTTCTATTAAAAAAATTGTGAATCTAAACCATTCCCAGATCCCCTTGAACACACACAAAAAAATTCATCAAAATCGGTCCAGTCGTTTGAGAGAAGTTCAGTGACATACACACTCACAGAAGAATTATATATATAAAGATTGCCTCGTATAATTTACATCAATATTTTGAAGCATGTAAATTAGAGGTTTTTTTTAAGCAAACTACGTCTGTCCAACATTGTACTTACTCAATAACGATAAACAATAAACAAGTTATGCTCCAGGAAGAAAGTGGTATCTACGAGGATGTACGCCATGTATGCTATGGCCTGATCCCCCTCGACCTTCTTATTGAAGGGAGGCCCGCGCCCAGCTGTAGGATGTTAAAATATCCCCCCCCCCCCAACGTGCGTTCACCTTGTCGTGGTGGGGGGGCTCAGTAGTAGTAGCGAAACTAAGAAACGCACAGGGAGGTTGCCCACTTCGGTGGGCGGTGGGAGGTGGCCCTCTTCGGGGGGCGGTGTACCTTGCGGGTTGCTCCTGGTACTTCTCTGATAGCAGAGTGGACCTTGGAGCAACCCCATGGTTGTGGTGGTCTGCTTTGGCAGACCTGCCGTCGGGGCGTCGTAGTTGAATGCGTAAGCGATCCTGCGACGCCCCATTAAGATGGGGGAAGGTTTTGTTGGGTTTTAGTGGGTAGTACTGGCTGTATTACGCCGGTGAGTCCCACACGTCGTGCCTAAATGCATTTCCCAACGTTAAAAAAAAATATATGTTAAAATATACATATTATGTATGCAGTATATACTTCTGACGATGTATTATATTCTGCAGTTCTGTAGTACATGAATATTTAATAAGTTTAATACCTATACAAAAAAAATAATTTTATATGTTTTGCTATACACCTTACAAACTTCATAAGTTATAACTAAATAATAACCTTTATAATATCAGTAGAGACTGCTCAGTGCTTACTGCCATAGATCACGGTCGCATGTACACAAAGACATCTTCCAATTCATATCGCGTTGCGATCGAAATGGTATTTTTATGAGCACTTACCGAACATTTAAACTCTATAATATCTTGAAAATTCTTTCCATAGTTTTTATTATTCCTCTTTATTTAATAAAGATTTGTGTAGAAATTTTAATAGTTACAATAACCAAAGTTTAAAAAAATAAATTAAAAAATAAATGTCGTTTCACTTGTTTGTAAAGGCCTTTTAGATTAAGCATGTAAGCAAAGAAGGTGTTTCAACAAAAAATTCAGCTTGGTTTTAATATTTTATTGCTAGATGTCATCAATATTATTATAAGCGAAGCTGTCATGCTTCACTCTAGCCTGAAAATACCTAGCGCTTCGCTTACTGACTTTCAGTTGGCTTATATCTTTCATATGAAAAGGTGTTATTTTAGTATTAGTTTTGTAAACATCATAACGCTTATTTTCTTTAGGTATTTCGCGTACAGATTTCTCTCCAAATTTACTTAGAACTAGCATTGCCCGCGGCTCCGTCAGCGTTCAGATGACCAAAAATCAAATTCTTAGGTTTTACATATTAGTATACTCTTACAGTGCAGTTTTTGTATTTTTTCTCAGATGAAATGAGATATTTTTCCGTGGTAAAAAGTATCCTATATGTTGACCCGGATAACCAGTTAGCATTAAACCAAATTTCATCAAATTCTGTCCAGTGGTTTTCTCGTGATGCGGTAACAGAGAGACAAAAATTCTAAAAACTATTGATCCGGGCTCTGTATCGACAATAATGTCTATTTCAATTAGATTTTCCAAAAAATATTTAATGTACAGATTCGACTTAGTTACAATTTTATTATATGTATAGATTTGCAAACACCATAATGCTTATTTTCTTTAGGTATTTCCCGTACAGATTTGATATCTCGCCAAATTTATTTAGAATAAGCCGTTGGCCACAGTTCCTCTCACGTATCACGTAGATTAATAATACTTACGACTACTTGAGGTTATAGTAAGATGTCAGATAGCTTATTACTTTGGTCAAAAATAAAGCTGTAAATGCAAAAAGATCTTCTCAAACTAACTGATCCTGCCAGAAATTATATTATGTATTCAACAATTAATCTCGTTCTCAAATATTTATAATATTAGTAGATATAAAATAAATTAAATAATATTATAATATGCTTTTGACCTATTTCATTGGGGCTATCCATTTGCCCAGGAAATGTTACAGCGCAGTGTGTATGCGTGAACACAAGTGTACCTTTATACTTTTAACCTTACCAGTCCGTTGAAACGATTATTAGGCACGATTAGTAATAAATCAGACTCAGGACTTACTAGCAGGAGCCGTCCATGCTACAGCCACTGGACCAACGAGGATATAAAACAACTATATAAAAGTTATGTAATAATATACTAATCTATACTAATGTAGATACTTGTTTCAAGCTGAGGAGTTTCTTCAGCTTCAGATAAAGCGTTAAAATTTTCTAAAATGAACAAATACACGAGAAATGACTAGTTTAAATTCAAAACGTCGATAGTAGTATTATATTATCTGTGATAGTATGAAGGCGTATAGTTCCGGCGCCATCGCTTTACGACGTGCGTTTATCTATTTTCATATGTATATGTGGATATTTCATATTTTTATTGCGAGTCGAATGTATTCCGCGCGATTTGCGCCGTTTCTGTTCCGTTATTTGTCTCTTGTTTAGAGTTGTTGATGGTGGATGTTTTCGTAAGTTACCCGATTGTTATACACTTACACGCTCTTAGTTCCTAAGCTATACTCGTAGGTATATTTCGTCTTAGAATAAGTACTCCATGAAATCAATTATTATTATTACAAAAATTTTAACTTAAAAACATAAAAATTGTTAATTATTAAGTTATTTGTAAAAAGTATTTATAGCTATATAATTGTATTGTATTTATAGTTTATACATAAAGATTATTACTTATAACTTCGTACCATCTCGCTTAAATGTTGAATGACTTCCACTAGAATAAGTCAAGGGGCCTTCAGCCAAAAATTTTGGTCGTAGATAAAACTTCGGTTGGAGTAAATTAATTTTAGAGAGGAGACCATGACCAGGGAAGCATAATATGGTTGGTCTACCTTGTTGTTCGTTGTGCAGATTATCTTAAAAGGATTGCTAGCATTGGCTGGAATTGTGGTGCCCAGGACAAACGAAGATCAATTAACGAATAAGATTGAGCAACCAACTACTAAAAGAAAATTACTTTTGTATGAAATTTAAAATCTAAAAACTTAGAAAATTAAAGCAAAAATTTTAATGATCTATGTGCGATAAGTGCACTGTCATATTAAAACTGTATCACGCTGGAAGTTACATTAAATTATTTTTACAAAAATAAGTATCGCGGGGCGGCATACGGCGTCGGGCGTCGGGCCAACCACAGAACAGACGCATGTAGCCCGCGTCATTAGGTCGTACTTTATGACTAGTTCTCACCAGTTTCACTTATATACACTATAGTAAATAATGCCTTGGGTTCATTTGGGTTCCTATAGTTCTCTATCATTGAAAGAGTTTTAGGATTTTTAAATATATCAAGATATCTTCTTTCACAGTCAAAAAAAAACTAATAAAAGGACCTTCTTAAAGCAGTGTAGGATAAGATGTATAACAGTTTATTGATTGAACTTAACAATATTTGCATGGTTACAACATTCTTATGTTCCGAGAATCAAACTTATGATTATTATCAGCCCACAAGAAAAACAGATATACATATGTAGAAGACGATAACGAGATTTTGCAAAACTTAACTCGCGTCATTCTTTTTATAAATAGCTTAACTAAGTCACTTCATGTTATTACCGAGTTAATTCCCTGAAGTTTTATACGACGAATAAAATAAAGCAATTTTATTAGAAAGATAAGTGTTTCACTTCTGCAAAGTCACTACTCTGTGTCAGCGGTAGCGGCGTCAAAACAATATTTATTCCTCTATTTCTCTCAACTAAAAGGTTTTCTTTCAAACTGTCCACAATGCGATTCTTTCTTAAAGCGGTAAACGGTTCTTTCTAAAGCTCTTCATAATTATACCGTTGCTATTGTACTAACTTATCTGTAATTAACGAACTATTATTTCTTATAAAATTCTTAACTGTTCGAGCTTTGAATTAAAAATTGCAATTTCCTGTTCAAAACTTAACTGGTTTTTCTGTTCCTTCGCTAGCACTAGTATAAGCTACCTACCTACCTACTTAGGTGTGATTAATTTTTAATTTTTAAACGTGTTCCCGCAAGTTCTATACGATCAACGGCAGCCAGTTTTTGTTGAGCTCCCTCTTTAACCATACGATCGATAAACAAAGCTCACTTTTTAACAAATGTTTGAGCATCACATTTCCAATGCAACAAAAGATTTGAATAGGGGGTGAATATTTAAAAACGGTAAGTCATAGTTCCATCATGATGAAATATTGCATAATCTCCAGCCGAAACTCAACTCCATTAAAAAAGACGGAGTCCAGAGTCACTGCGATTGTTACGTAAATGATACAAGTAGAAGTGTGCAATTTCATATCACAATCCAGTGAATATCAAATAAATTATCCAACACAAGTGCATGTAAGTCCAACTTTTAGTATAATTATGGAATAATTTTGAATGAGGTCGTTCTGCCCCAGTTCCAGACGCTTCTAACGTACAAACTGAATCTATTGATAAATCTCCTGAAATGATCGGAGATGCAATCACGGCATGAAGTATGACACTTACTTGTCACTTCTGCTCGACTCCGCGGTAAATGACTCTTGAGAGATAAAAGAAAATGATGAGTGGCTTCTGAAGAACTATATCAGATATTTTCAGGTACAGGTACAGTCGCGCGCGAATAAACAGACAAATTAATAATTAAATTATATTAAAAATGAATTTATAAACTTTTTCAGCAGAAAAAATAAATTAAGGATTTTTTATATCATATCTAGGCATTTGAAACGGCCACAAATATTGAATAATAATTTATACAAAAATATATGATATAGTAGTAGCAGCAAACAATGCGGATTGCATTTGCGTATACGTTTAATATAATTACCGTATAGTTCTGTAGAATATAGAGTATTTTCATGACAATAAATAATATTGGCAGTATGATATTTCCCCTAATATCGATTATAATAAATAGCAAATATACAGTTTGATGACCTCATGCAAAACACTGACCAATCAATTGTATCATTACCAGTCCCAGTGTGACTTTTCCATATGGCAGAAATAATAAAAATAAAAAAAACGCCAATACGTTGCCCCGTTACTCTTTGAAATGAGGACAGTCTGATAGACACTTTCGCATATAATATTATAAAGGATTCAATAGATTTTACACATAGCCACAATAAAGGAAAACGACCCCCTAAAGTGTAGAGACAAACAAGGGCTGTATCACGTACATCAGCATTGATATAATTTGCCGCCGAAATCGTTCGTGATGTATGGCCGGAAAAATAACAGTCAGATTAAACGGCTACCATCTTTCATTTCTTATAACACAGCCAAAACGCAACCCTAACGCTATAAAAATAGTTTATAGAATAGAATAATTATGGGTAGCCATAAACATTGGCGAGTGTAGACTTTAGATAATTTCAGTAGTTCGATCTTCATTCCCTTAGAGCCGTTATATATTTTGTTTTTATTATTGGTGTACGTACATCTATATGTGAAGATATATAATAATAAAATTGTCGTTATATATATCATATACTAAAAAATCACCTTCGTGTTGCTCGCTTGCGGCCTTAGGCACCTTTTGTATATATACTTCAAAAATTATATACAGTAGTGCCAGCTTTTGGTACATTTTATTGTAAACAGTAGTCAGTGTGTTACTCCAGGCCATACCAGGTCAGGTCAGGTCACGTGAGGGAGTCACAAAGTTACACAAACACAAATTTTCGCATTTATAATATAAGTGTGATGAGTAAATCTTCTATATCATAGATGTCATCAATTTATTCGTAAAATTAGCGAATTATGAAATATTCGTAGATTTAATTTAAAATTCGGCTTGTCATCGAATCACTGAACTGATTGTGCATAGCCCATTATGTCGGTAGCGGTTAGACCAAACTCAGCTAGGATTTAATTCAGACTAACAGAAAACTCTTATTGAATTCCACCAGCTCTAAAGCTCGCTTGAAGAATATGGACGAAAAATGGTAAAAGATGATTTGGCTTCTATCATATCTTAAACATTCCTCAATTATAAATATAAAAAAAATGACATCTAATTCCTTGCTGCGAGATATTATAACACAATTTGTATAATTTTGGCATATAAGATATACGGGTTATTGTTACTATATATATATATTATAAATTAGGTGGTGTAATTAGCGATAATATTTAATCATCATTTAATTGACTATCATCATTAGTATCTCCTTTGCCGATTAGAAACAAGTTAGCTCTTGACGTTAATTAATATATATAGTAATTAATTTAAGCCATTCATATCTTTGTCTGCACCAAACTACCTAATTACCAAGCTAAAATGAACTTTAAGTCAAGAAAAATAAAGTTTCATTTCTACTGCAATATTTTTGGAATTGTAATATTGATACTCTCAAATATATGGAGGTTTTGTCGGTAGTATTGTTTACGGCAGATTAAAGCAAAGCACTACTTCCTTATGTTCTTATATAAGTTTGCGTAAATTTCTGGCAGTTGAGGACACCGGGACGAGGCGGCCTCGCCAGAGGTTAATTCTAAGTTACAAGAAGTAGCTCATAGTTCAGGACATGTCTTGTTAACAATGTTCACGTTACGTACTATATTTTTCATTACTATTCAAACTGAAGGATGCATTTTAACCTAAATAAGTTTTCTTTAACTTAATAATATATATATATATATATATAATATATATATGGCAATACTAGTATTTTATATATTTAAATTTTTATGTATGTTTATTTATATTAAGTTTTAATGATTTGCACTTTGTGCACCTTTCCGCTCTTCTCACTTATTTTCTTATATCTTTTTCTATCGGTTGCCTGTAAGAGATCACTTTTAGTGATAAGGGCGCCTTTGCACATCTCTTTAATTGTATTTTTTTATGTTGTTGTACTATTTTCGTGTGCAATAAAGTGTTATAAAGTAAATTATTTTATTCACGCTAACAGTTGTTAGATCAACACATCCGTGGTGCAATTAGGAGCTGAACAAATCGTTGGCGAGTAATTAAATCTTTGCGCTATTATCATGTGTAGATAGGAGATTGAGCGAAGTGATTCTACGCCGGTCTCCAGTTTTGATCAACGACGAACTCGATTTCTCTCGTTGAGATGAATTAATATGGATGAAACTACAACGACTAGCGAAAAGTTTTCAATAAAGTTAATAATAATTGGATATAATATTTTTCATTTAAACTATTTCGGGTCGTGTGATTGGAACGTCGATCAAGAAATAAATATGTTGGGACATTAACACAGAACCATCTAGTTCCATGGTAAGCTACGAGGCTTGTGTTATGGATATCAGAGAGTTGATACACTACACATATATAATTTTAAATACATACATATTATAAACATAAAAATCCATGACTGGGGTACAAATATTTGTGCTCATCACACATAAGAAAGCTCTCAACGGGATTCAAACCCGCGACCGCTGGCACAGCAATTAGGATCACTACAAACTGAGCCAGACGTCGTCGTCAAATAGCCATTAGTTAAGGAATTTAAAGTAGCTATTTCGTTTGTTTTTGTTTAATATCCCCATACTTAATCTAGCTTATAGCATAGCTCACTCACAAAATTACTTATTATTTAGATATTTAAAATAATTTAAATAAATACAGTTATTTCTCTATTCTACTCTTCACGCAGTGGTCGAGATTTCACCGTAATCATTTTTTATTAATAACACTAAAGCTTGTCAATGGCTAATAAACAAAAAATAAACGCAAATCGGTTGACAAACAAAGGAAAAAAAGGTACTGAATGATTTTTTTAAATCTATTTACATTAAAAAAATGATTGTTTCCAAAATTATTTAATGATTACTCTAAAGCTTGTCAAAAGCTGTTAAAAAAAGAAAAATCAGTTAACAAATTTAGGAGAAAAGGTACTGAGCTGTTTTGTGTTTTCCTGTGCATATATGCATATACAGATATATTAGAAATAGTTCTCGCGCGCATGCCACGTCAAAACAACAAGTAATAAAAAAGGCTAGTGTGAGTCAGAGTTCAGACTCAGTTCAGGGGTTTCAACTATTTCATATAAAATACTATTGCAACGGTCAAATATGTACTCGTATGGGTGTGATAATTAAAATTCCAATAATTTATTGTGGAAAATTAATATTTTATTATCATTATATTATTAGGTTTAATTCAACATTTGGTATGTAATTAAAATTACTTCAATAAAATGTAAATAATTCAAATGAAAATTAATAATTATTAAAATCTTTTCATACAATCCGCAAATAGGTATTATGTTGTGTAAAATTTATGAAAAATTACAGGCAAATTGAAATCCTCCCAGTTTTCCATTCCAAGTCAGTTAGATATACAGTGCTGGTATCTTTATGAGATATGTGATAGTCTCTGAAAGGGTTTATGGTATATAAGATATAAGGACCCTAAAAAAGACGGCCTCACCAATTTACTAGAGAAACTGTTCCACCCTCTAAAGTGAATCACATAATTTTATGCACTGTTGAATATCTTTATAGACATTGTTATGGGGTACACTTTTTGTGTCGCTGAAGACTTTATTTTTTCTTTCTCATATTTTAGTTCATATTATTCCATTATTCAAATGGGTAGGATTCGAATTACATTTCCAAATATTATAATATTAATTTTTGTGAATAAAATAACATACAATTCAATCAAGTACACAAAGAAACTTTGTGCGTGTTTACGCTGAAATCGCTGGAGGTATTTAAATGAAATTTACACAAAGGCCAAAAGATATCTAAATATAATATTTTAAATATAAAAGGTACCTCGGGACGCACCCGACTGAAACGAGAACAAGTCGCTATATAGTAGATCATTATTTGTAACGTAATTACTTTTTTAAAACTTTTTAAGGAATTCATTCAACTTCCTGCAGACGCAACACCAACAAGTAACTTACTAAGTAGAGTTGAGTGCTTCAAATGAGAACAGACTTTTGCTATAAAACCACATACTAATTTCGGCAGAACGTCTTCAGAACTATTACAACTTTATTTATTAGTAGTTGTTACCTGTGACTTTGCCCGCTAGCGTGTACTGGAAGTTATTTCATTCCAGCTATTCATTTTCATTTGGGTTTAAACGACGACGTAGAGTTTCTTAATTCAGCTCACTATCTCTTTGTGCACGCTACGTGTTACGCCCGTTGTAAAGCCATTTTGATGAGTTTTTATGAAATCTATACTAATATAAAATATACTAATATAATATAATATAATGCTGAATGGTTGGTTTGTTTGTTTGTTTGTTTGTTTGTTTGGTTGAACGCGCTGTCACTGAGATTACTATAGACACGCAACTATTAATCCGATTTGAAAAAATCTTTTTTTATTAGATAGCCCGTTATCTGAGAAAGGCTGTAGGGTACATATCATCCCCGAAAAATGTACGGTTCCCGTGGGATAAATTTGTTTTTGTCTAGAGATGAACCGAAGGGAGGGTGAGTCGCTAGTACCTTATATACTCGTAACTGCCTCGGTGGTGTAGTGGCTAGCATGTACGGCTGCACACCCGGAGGTCCTGGGTTCGAGTCCCGGGTCGGGCCAAGTTTAGTTATTGAGTCTTTCTGTATAGAAAGTCTCAGTAACAGCCCGGAGTTGGGAAGTTGGCGGTGTTTCACCCCCGTGCCTCGGAGAGCACGTAAAGCCGTCGGTCCTGCGCCTTAACTCTCACTGGTCGTGTCGAGCAGTCGTCCCACCGGAGTATGAGAGTGATAGGAATAGAGAGTGCACTTGTGTCTGCGCGTACACTTGAGCACTATAATATCTCCTGCGCAGTTGGCTAATCTCAATGAGATTGGCCGCCGTGGCCGGAATCGGCTAGGAGAACATCATCATATACTCGTAATAGCATAGCAGTCTAACAGTAGCCTATGTGTTACTCCAGGTCTATCTGTTTACTAAATTTCATCCAAATCCATCCAGCCTTTTTAGCATGAAGGAGTAACTAAGAAACATACGCACATACATAGACACTTTTCCATTTGTTATAGTAGTCCGATGTGGTCTCAGTTGCATTAAAAGAACACTCCTGGCTGGTGGAATAACTACACCTTCCTTTATTGAAGTCGGGGAATGTGTTCAAGCTAATTGTTACATCAAATGTAACACAAATTGTTAAGTGGCGCGGAGTTGCTTCCTGCGAATACCTTAATTAATGACGTCACCGACTGCATCTTGCTAACAAAATAGATGCCAACGTTCAGTTTGGAGATGTATTTTATTCTATAAAAACAAGTCACTTACGAGTACTTTAAATTATATATTTACTCATTTACATAATATTTGATTTAAAACGGGTAGTTTCAAACAATATGTATGAATGTACTGATAGTTTACATTATAAGTTTAAGTCTTATATATATAAAGTAAGCTCATATCTTTCAAAGTATATGGTAAATTATTATACAGCTAAGAATATTTTTTAGAAATACGCTTTAGCTTTATGTATAACCAAAAAACTTGTACGTTAGCAATACGTTTTAGAGCAAATTTAAAAAAAAACTATCAAGTTAACTTATTTATTTGCTTAGAGCAGAAATCGAACTTGTCACTAGAGACTAAAGCAGCTTGCAGCGCTCGGAGAACACGCCACCGCTGCACTAATTTATTGTAATTGTTATTTACGGTAGAATTTCAACAGAAACATAGTTAAAGATTCATTAGTATTATGAAAATGGATAATACGAAATGTATTATATTTTATCAAATTCTGAATTCAATCAAATGCTGTATTTTCAAAGCATTTCAAATTTCTATTCATTACTACGTACCTATTATCAATTTCTAAAGCATTCTCAATTACACTTGAGACGCCACAGGTATGTAATAAATTGAACTAGCGTTCCGTCCTAGCTTTTTGCAGGTATAAAGTGACATATAAACATATAGTACATATATAATACACACATATATCCACATTTATAGAATTTACACGTTATATTGCATTAACAATGTTATATTTACATACATACTAACATATCCGTTATGTAGTGTAGTATTACGTGGGAACTTTTTTGTGACTCGACAGCTGAATCCGCGATTACACTTCATACATGCGTATTACTGGCGTGTTCTTAACAACTACCTAAAGTTTTATCGCAATCGAATTAATGCTTTAGGAAAGCATATAAACGAACAGACAAATTAATTCATTTCTATATGTATAGATTATATGATATGTTAAGTCAGTGTCGAAGCGGTATGAAGGCATGGGCTCTGCCAACGGCCCTGTTTCAGTCTAATTTAACGAGTTCCAGTTCGGCCTTGCCAGTAGTCTAGACGAGACCGCCAACTCCCCGCATGTCAGACGTGATTCATACATTTATCGAAAGCCTACATCTGAATGTATTTGCATGAGATTGTAACATATTACCTAAATCATACCAATATAGAATGCTACAGATCTAGACGTTTGACGTCACCATGTTTATTTTAATGGTAATGAGGCTTTGGTAATTTTTAACCGACTACCAAAAAGGAGGAGCTTCTTAATTCGTCGGAATCTTTTTTTATTATGTATGTTCACCGATTACTCGAAGACGCCTGAACCGATGTGGTTTTTTTTTTGTTTCAAATGGGTATACTTCCTAGGTGGTCCCATATAAATTTTATCGAAATCGGTCAAGCGGTTTTTTTAAAATCAACAAATAGATTTTTTTTAAATAAATTCCATAATCTAATATGTTATTAGAAAACTTTCTTCTAACAAATAAAAACTTAAAAAAATAAAATAAAAAGCGACTTTCAGGCACTAAAATGTAAAAAATTAGTAGTAGCCGATGCAAAGCAAATCTAATATATTTCGATACGTAAAACACATATTTACTTATTAGATATTCATATCTTAAAATATTGTCGGCTGGCACCGACTTCGAAAATATCTGATTAGGTATCTATTCTAAATGAAAACCCCCGTTTAGTTATATTTTACATTTTAGTGCCTGGAAAACGGTTTTTTTTTGTTTTTATTAAAAAGTGTTATAGAGTTACAAGGTGGTCTCGATTTCATGAATAAAAATTATTATAGGTATAGGTATGTATGTCATCGAAAGAGCCATTTGTAAAAAAAAAATAAAAAAAAATATCACTTGTTACTTTGTCTTCATGCGAATTTTCAAAAGGATTACAGGAACAGTCTAAACAAAAAAATCATGAACATGGTGCAGATTGAGGAAAACTTCAAGAGTCTTTCAAGTGGCATGTTTATTTATTTATGTCGATATTGCGCAGAATATTTCCTTATATAATTTAAAATAGTTGCAAGCAGAGAGTGTAACATGTAGAGCTACGAGTACATAGCGCGATGTAGGTGGGTGATTGAAAGAAATTCAAAATAAAAATGGCATCTTAAGCTCGAAGGCGGCGGCGAGCCAAACGACTGTACATTAATAATAAAATTATACCGACGAGTGCGAGTCGCGGAACGCTAATGGGATTACTTGCGCATTTCGCTTCAGCCAAATAAACATTTGACTGGGAACGATTTGGGCGAAAAATTACGTTCAAATCCATCTGAAGAATTTATACGTCCTCATCACCCTGAATGCTGGTGATGGAACTTTGGCGATTAGTACCGTTTATATGTTTGTGCTACTTCATATGTTTTGGTTTTATTAGAACAGCTATATGACAGCCCGTTGCGTTGGCGACTACAAACAAAAACAGAACTTCTATCTTTAATCTTATTTCATTGAATCTATAGCATCCTAAGGCCACAGCCGCGGGTGTTGACGCGAACGAGCACACTCGGACTACTTTGCATTATTGTGTAAGTCACGAGGTCAATCCTGTTGTTGCTAAATTTGATCTGTGCATAAAAGAGATATCTGCTTGTGGTATTTTTTGTTTTTTTCTTATATTTTTTTTAATTTTTAGATTTTTGCAGCTTTAAAAAGTCTCTTAATTTTTTGACAATACGCTTTATAATACAACGGTTCAGATAATTTTTGAATATTTTATTTATTTATTATATCAATTGATATTAATTATTTAATTAATTTAACTATGTGTCAATATCTATTATATTAATTTTACTAATGATTAACTTTATCAGATATTTTTTCGCATTTCTGCTACATTTTATTACATCACGAATTTTATTACAGCTTTTGCAAGTAATTCTGGGATATAAAGTTTGTTCTGTAAAAAATATCTGATATCCCGTGGGACGTTCGGGATTTTTATAACGAGCGCGTATTTAGGTGCAAGATAATCAGTTCGCGTCATAGGATGGGGAATGTAAAGGAGACAAATTGCCCCAATTTTCATGTATATTTGAATTTTCCCATGATATTTTTATAATTATTTAGACTAAAGCGCAAATTGCCTCGTCTCCCCGCGCCGTGTCTCAGGTGCGGCTGCTTTCCTATTTATGAGAATTGGCGCTCACACGCGATACGGTTTATTTTTCCGCAATTTGTGTAAAATGGTATCTATGTATGATTTTTTATTCTAGATTTCTATCCGCTATGGTTTTTTTAACTTGCTGAAAAGTTAGGAAAAGTCCAGTTATAATTATAAAAGATTATTTGTTTTTTATATCTGTAGTTTTAATAAATTATGTAATTAAAGGTAAAAGTAAAAATTAGCTAATATGGTGCCATTTTCGTATTTTTGAAATCATTGTATAAAATAAAAAAATGCCTGGAAAAGCCTAAAAATAACACTTTTCTATACTCCCATACAAAAGATTCGTAATAATACTTAAAAGTCAATTTGTACTTTAATACCATAACATAAAGTTTAAGTGTGAGTGGAGATGTTCCGGGAAGGCAAACAATTGAGTGATGTTAGTATTGTATAAATATTAATGTTAATATTTGTCAATATTGTTAACCAGAAAAAAAATTATATGGCTAACGCTGGCTAATAACTATTTATATCTACTTAAAACGTACCTAGCGACGAACCCGAGCGAAGCGAGGGTTTGTCGCTAGTATATAATAAGTATAAGCAAATAAGCAAACATTTTTATTTTTAGCTCAGCTAAATGTACAAAGAATTCGTGTTCTGTTAAATTTAGTAATTACCTTTGTATAATAATATACCAGATACGTGGCCTTTGCAAATATGTTTGTGTTTCCTCAAGTACATATGACTTTCGGAGCTAAACATGTTACAGGAAAATCGTTCTAATCTAGTGCGAAATAACTATCATATTGGCATGACAAAATAAGTTGTGTAGAATGATCGAACCGGCGTTTAAATTCGTAATTTATCATTCTGACGTGTAAGAATTCGTGAATAAAGGTGGATTAACAGGATATTATAAAGGATAGAAATTCTTTGCAAGCTTTTACAAAATTGTTTTATTAATATGGGATAATTTTGTTCGAAGCAGCGGATAGGTTTTGGTTTAATTAATATGAAACCGTGTGTCAAAATTTAAAAAAAAAATGCTGAAGGAATTCGTATAAACTAAAATGTGATTGTAATACTTTTATTAAAACGTATAATATAAAGACTTTGCTTACATTGATAGTGAGCTTTAATTTATTTATTATTTTTTATTGATAGTGAACTTTAATTTATATTATTTTAATTTGCCCTTATATAATCAAAATAAAACTCTGAGTCGAATCTGTACATTAAATATTTTTTGGAAAATCTTATTGAAATAGTCATTATTATCGATACAGAGGCCGAATCTATAGTTTTCAGCATTATGTCTGTCTGTCTGTTTGGGAACGCATCACGAGAAAACCACTGGACAGATTTTGATGAAATTTGGTATCATAATAGCTTGTTATCCGGATCAACATGACAAAGGATACATTTTACTGTGGGTAAATATATCATTTTTGAGAAATCTTTACTAACCTTAACACGGGCTCGTCCCTGGCCCGAGCGGAGCGAGGGTGTTTACTTACAATATTTTCTTAGTTTAAGTATTTAGTTCCCAGTAGAATGATATAAAATAAAATTTTAACTTAAATGTCAAAATTACTTTATTATAATATCATGGTCTCACAATATTATATAAAAAAATTTTTTTTTAATATTGTTGTTGACCCTATGCTTAGACTTTGTCTTGTGGCCCGGCATTTTTGAGGATCTAAAATAATATAAAGCTATTTTTAATTTAATTCAAATGAATGCCAATAAAGCCCAGACAAGGTCACAGACAGAATATACCACATCATATTTTTGATTCTCGTATATCTCGCAAGGACCTATTTGTAATGTACATTTTTTTATTATATTCATATTATATATTACACTATTCCAATTACTATAATGTGTAATAAAGTTCTTTATAGAAACATATTATTGAATATTTAAATTTTTTCATTCGTAAAAAGCTTTGTTTTCTCAAATGCCCAATTACGTCAGTACTGTTTGTACTCACGGAGTCGCCGTCGCAGAACGATACCGTCGAGTGCAACGATTGCTCTTGACTGGAACGGACACTTGAAGTCATTATAAAAGCGCATTGTACCTAATAAGGAATATTTAAATTATATTATTAGTACCAAGTGAAATATTTTAGCATGTAATGTACATATAGCTTTTATTAAATTGCGGAGTCATCATTATGGACATGCAAAACTTTCAATTTTTACTTATATAATTGTTATTTTTTCTTTTTCAACACTTGCACACGATAACACATCTTGAGTACACCACGGCACAATTCTAATAATTTCGATTCAGTAAAGTGTCGGAGCTAAACGGACTTGAAAAAAAGGACCTCCTCATAAAAAAATATTTTTTGTGGATTTTTTTTAAGTGTTATATAATAGCACACACTGGGCACATTTCAGCACATTTTCTATTTCTTAGAAATTGGAAAATTACAGAGTCATCATTGGATCTGGCCGCACCATTGAGAGCGGGGGGAGGCGTAAATACCTCTTTTCATCCTAAACCACGCTTCACGTTCATTATGAGGAGGATATATACAAAATTATATTTTTTATTAATTATGTATTTTACTGTGTGTCTGTAGAATATAAGGTCAAACGTAATATTATGTATGTATGTATAATTAGCGTTATGCCAGTACGTGTCTTTGTTATTCATTTGTTTATTTGTATGTAATGTTAATATTTTCTTTGAATTATTTATTTAAAATGAATTTTCTTATTTAAAATGTGTGTGATTTTGTTAACTTTATATGTGCCAAAAGTTTTTATCAGTTTTTTTATGTACCTTAATTTTAATGACTCAACACAATATGCAACTATTTAAAAATTATCAAATGACGTTTAAATTGGCACTTTTCTATTTAAGTAGCACTAATAGAAAGCACACTATTTTACAGCTATCTTTAGCTCATAGTTGATCTTCTTATATAAAGCATGGAATGTTAGTTACATTCTTAAGTTATATAATACTAGCGACTCACCCTCGCTTCGCTCGGGTTCGTCCCTAGTTTTATTCCCTATACAAATTTTCATCCCCATTTTCACCCATTTAAAGGATGATTTCCGGGATAAAAAGTATCCTATGTCCTTTCCAAGGTCTCAAACTATCTTCTTACCAAATTTCATCTAAATCGGTTTAGTAGATCCAGAGATTACCCGCTACAACATCACAAAACTGACAATTCATAAACTTTACCTCTTTATAATATTAGTATAGATAATTTTTTTGATATTGTTCTTTGGGAATAATTAAAGGAAATATTTTAGATAAATATTTCAAATAAGTAATATTTTAAATAAAACTATCTTTTCGGATTTTGTCGCGGATTTATTTGGATTTTTGTTTCCCGACGTTTCGAATGCTTTACAGCATCCATGGTCACGGGAGAGACTGAGGTGTTACATGTCTTGAATGTATAGTTGTTACAGACAGCCTACCCACAATTAACAAAATGAAAATTGCACTAATTACATTACAATATTTTTTAAATTTAAACATTTTTATAATTTTAATTATAATTGAATATGGAAAATTATTTATTTAATTTTTGCTATTATTTTTATAATTATTACAATTTTAAATATTAATTAGTAATCTATATTTAGTGTTGCCATTATTATATTTATAACCATAAAGAAAAATATAAAATATAGTATTAATTATTTAAGCCATATAATTGTTCTATGTGTAATTTAAAAAGTTAAAATTAATTAAGGATAATAATTTTAATTTAGTTTGCTATTATTTAAAAACAACTTACTAAGCAACACTATTAATATATACTTTTACAAATGAAAAATGAAAAATATTAATCTGATAAGCTGTCATTTTGATCTACACAGTATGAACTTACTACATCTGTCTGTCTGTTATGTTTATATTTATTATTTGATTTTATTATATTAATAACAGGATCCCATGACGATGGTAGTACCCAGCCATCTTCCCTATTGAAATTAGGATGTTTTTTAATTTCTATGGCTTCTCGAATCATTCTAGGGCGATATCGGTTTTCTTTCGCCAGGATTTGAGGTACCTATCAGTATGGGTCTTCTTTCGATACACTAGAGACCCATACTGATAGGTACTTGAATGGTGAATCTCACCACCACCCTTCACAGTTAGCTACCGTGGGAAAATCTTTGTTTCAGAGGGCACGCGGGATCTGTGACGAGCAACACCTGGCCGGAGAACTGCAACATGTCAAGCAAGTTCTGCGAGACAACAAGCTGCAAGTGCCGCGCCTACGTCACAGGGACCGAGTGAAACCAGCCACAGTCGAGCGCGTCCCTGCAGTCCTACCTTACATGAGAGGCGTCACTGACAAGATTGGCTACATTCTAAAGCGAGCTTCAATTAAAACTTACTTCAAGCCGCCAAAGAAAATTAGTCAGTTTCTACCACCTGTCAAGTGCCACATCCCTCTACAAGATGCAGGAGTTTACAAGCTTGATTGTGATTGTGGGCTCTCTTACATTGGACAAACAAAGAGATCCATTAGAACCCGGGTCAAAGAACACATAACTGATGTGAAGCACCGTCGCAATACAACATCTGCTGTCTGCAAACATAGTCAGGACCGCCCAAGCCATTATATTCGCTTTGATAGACCTCAAATCCTGGCGAAAGAAAACCGATATCGCCCTAGAATGATTCGAGAAGCCATAGAAATTAAAAACATCCTAATTTCAATAGGGAAGATGGCTGGGTACTACCATCGTCATGGGATCCTGTTATTAATATAATAAAATCAAATAATAAATATAAACATAACAGACAGACAGATGTAGTAAGTTCATACTGTGTAGATCAAAATGACAGCTTATCAGATTAATATTTTTCATTTTTCATTTGTAAAAGTATATATTAATAGTGTTGCTTAGTAAGTTGTTTTTAAATAATAGCAAACTAAATTAAAATTATTATCCTTAATTAATTTTAACTTTTTAAATTACACATAGAACAATTATATGGCTTAAATAATTAATACTATATTTTATATTTTTCTTTATGGTTATAAATATAATAATGGCAACACTAAATATAGATTACTAATTAATATTTAAAATTGTAATAATTATAAAAATAATAGCAAAAATTAAATAAATAATTTTCCATATTCAATTATAATTAAAATTATAAAAATGTTTAAATTTAAAAAATATTGTAATGTAATTAGTGCAATTTTCATTTTGTTAATTGTGGGTAGGCTGTCTGTAACAACTATACATTCAAGACATGTAACACCTCAGTCTCTCCCGTGACCATGGATGCTGTAAAGCATTCGAAACGTCGGGAAACAAAAATCCAAATAAATCCGCGACAAAATCCGAAAAGATAGTTTTATTTAAAATGTCAAATATTCGCGTAAATCTAAGAAAGTATTATAAGTAATATTTTTATCGAATCTAGTAATAACATTTCAAGTTTAATATTGATAAGAACTTGTGTATTAAACGTAAAAAGCTTGAAAGCTCTTGACTCAAAGTTCAATAATTGATTTATATTCAGAATATATATAGAAATGAGTAATCTTTATTTATAAACCTTTGTATAGGAGCCGATAAGGGCTATAATCAAAATTATTTCCATTTGCTATATTTGTCAGCTCAAGTAAGTCACATTTACAATATAATATTATGTTAATTTAATTTAAAAAAAAAGTCACTAAATCTAGATCTAGATGACAGAAAGAAATCATCACTTTATTCCCAGCTATAATAATAATAATTAAATTATACTGTCCATATATGTATATCTACTTACCCGACTACGGCCAAGCCCAGAGTTACAGACGCAGTAGACGTTACTGTACTAGTTAATAATCAGGTGATAAACATATAAAATTGATTATATCTATACATATAATAAAATTGTAACTAAGCTAAATCTGTACATTTAATAATTTTTTTGGAAAATCTTATTGAAATAAACATTATTATCGATACAGAGGCCGAATCTATAGTTTTTAGAATTTTTGTCTGTCTGTCTGTTACCGCATCACAAAAAAACCACTGGAGGGATTTTGATGAAATTTAGTATGGTGATAGCTGGTTATCCGGGTCAATATATGGAATAATTTTTACCGCGGGAAAGTATCTCATTTCTGAGAAAAAATACAAAAACTGCAATGTAACAGTATACTAATATGTAAAACCTAAGAATTTGGTTTTTGGTCATCTGAACGCGGGCAATGCTAGTAATTAATATTAAATGCAAAGAAATAAAACCAGTTATGTTCATTAATTTTATTTAGAATAATAAGCTTAGAGGATAATAATGAATGCGTTATAAAGGGTTTTCTCTAACTAATATCTAACACAGAGTTCCGTTCATTCTTCGATAAGAAGGTGATGGTCCTTGCTGATGTAATTCTCTTGCCTTTGGAGAGAGTGATTCACGTTGGCCGCAGGAAGTCAAAATAGCTATTACATGACAGCATTTTAAATTCAATAAACACACTCAAACTCAATCCCTTTGTGAAAATTGAATTATCCCGATATCAATAACAGCTCAATCGAAAGCAGCTTAACAGATTATGAGTTGATCAACAAAATGAATCCATTCGCCATGTCTTAATACGAAAACTACTTGTAATCCACTTTTATTAAATTTTCATGCACGTTTAATAGTGGATAGGATTTTTTGTTTGTGAATCTTATTCTAATAGGTATAAGGTCTAAAATACAAATTCGCAATGAATATTGTTTGGTTCATATTATAATTGTTAATCTCGCGCACGTGCTGTCCAGTAATAACTTTGATACGTATACGTTTTAATTTGATGGGCGTCGTGTTGAAGTGTAGGTAGGTGTGTGTAAATGGGAGCTTTATGATGTGACCTCTGTTACTGGGGATTGTGTTTAGAATATAATACCTTTTATGCTACTGTGATGTTATGTGATGCTAAATTTAATGAAATTTTCAATAATCGTTATATAAAAGATATACATATATGAGTAAGGCTTTATGTTAGGTTATTTTCTTACGGGCCTTCTAGTAGAGTTTTTTAATTGGAGTTTTCGGTACATATATAATTCTTATGGATAAAATAATAATTGTATGCCTACTTACTACTTATATAAGATGCCCCTTTATTAAAGACATTGAAACATCTAAATCATATTTTTTTTCATATGATTGATTCACTTATTGAGCCCAATCTGTCAATAGATAAGTTTTGTTGCGGCTTAATATGTAAATAAGTTTTAAACATCTGAAAGTAGTACATATATTATTTAAATCCATATCAATATCACTGTTAATAAAACAGACAAGCTAATGATTCTAAAAGTTAAACGTGGCTGTATCGAATGTACTGTTTAATATACTTTTTTATAGGTCACTAGCGACTTCATTCGGGTCATTAGATTGATTCCCCATATAAACGTGCATCCCCATTTTCACCCCCTTAAGGAATGATTTCGGGATAAAAACTATGTCCTTTCCAGGGTCTCAAACTATCTTCTTACCAAATTTCACCTAAATCGGTTCAGTAGTTTCTCTGAAACTATACTGAACTACTTCCTACAAACCAATTCACAAACTTTACGTATTTATGATATTAGTACTAGATAAATTTAGATTAAAATATATAATTTTGTAAAAGAACCAAATGTATGCTAAATAATAACTGAACTATCCATTCCGCGTGGACTAGCGGCAACAACTATGGTTTTTCTTCTACGGAATTCTAATTTATGTTTTTTTCTTTATGGAAAGTACTATTTCTGTGTCTTATTTAAGGTTTTTTTTTGTTTATTGGTCCACAGAACAAATGACAATCAAACACATGTATAAAATAACAATTACATACAAAATTATTACACGGGGATTGTGTTTTTCTACAGCATGCAAATTGCATATATAAATATATACATATATGTATATACAATACAAAACTTAATATTATAAAAATATAACTTAATATAATTAATTATTGTTCTGTAAACGGATGTAATATAATTGTTCTGTAAACCATAAATTTCATAATATTCAATAAAACATGGAAATAACCGGAATGAATTGCAGTTCGATTAATTCGATTTGCTTGAAAACAGCGCAAGAGATAAATACAATTTATAATGTAATACATAAGTCCATTCGTTCACAGTGGCTTCTGGTTAATGAACATGTTCATTTACAAATATTATCGACAATATTAGTACTGCATAAATTAATTATAAATACGTTATATTTGCGATCAGTTTCTGGTTTTCTAGTGCAAGTGATATATCGATAATATTTAGTTATCGCTAAAACACCTGTCGATGATATTGCTTGTTTGCTTCACTTCGTATTTACTCATTTATTTATAGTCTTATTATTCGATACAATCGTAAAAAGACATTTACACATGACTTTTTAAAAATGCTCGAATTTTAATGCAGGCATGATATTTTCTAGGAATTTTTACAAAATATTTTCTTTCAAGCATTTCAATTGTAGACTGCATATGAAATGTGGAATATAAAATATAACGACATAACAAATTCAAGACAAACGTGTATCTTCAGTAATCAAGAGGCTGGTGCCAACGTCACGGCGGGACGCCTCGGGACGCCGCGCCGCCCGACGCGGGCGTATCTGCGACGCTCCAATATTCTATTTTCTCGTGTGAACTCTGCAATTTAAATACAAGATATGGTTTTTAATTTTTATTAACACTGTGAATTTGTGGTGCTTTTATATTAGGATAATATTTGCTTAAATTTTTTTGAGTAAATAAATAAAAACTTCTACGTTTACGTTGTGGAGTACCTATGACTTTGGGTTCCATCATTAAATATATAAATATATGTCGGGACATTAATACACAACACCATCTGCTGGCCTGTGTTATGGATACCGATAGTTGATACACTACACATATATAACTTTAAATACATACATATTATAAATATAAACACCCATGACTGGAGTACAAACATTCGTGCTCATCACACAATGAATGCCCCCAGCGGGACTCGAACCCGCGACCGCTGGCACAGCAAGTAGGGTCACTACAAACTGAGCCAAACGTGTCGTAAAAATCAATTATTTAAAGATATTTTCATGTTTGAAGTTTAGTAAACTGTAGTCTTAAATTCAATTACAGCAAGCTTAAAAATCATACTTATTTAGACTCAAAGCACAGATTGAACGTAAATGAACTTTCGAAATATTTATTATTTTTGTTTTAATAAAATGTTAAAGAACACAAAGATTCAGAATTATACTATAAGTAATAAAATATAATCCTAGAAGTTACGAAATAAAAGAATTAAATTGAATATAGTATAATAAAAACATACCTCAAATACCGTAATTATAATTGGCCAGAAGTCAGCCAGGCATAACTAAAACAATGGGTGGAGACCTGTCGTTGCGAAGCGTGGTGGGGGCCATGCTACGCGACGAGAGGTCCTGGTCGGCGATGGTCTCCTTCAGCGAGGCCGTCATCTTACTGAAGGAGACGGCGGAGAGGGAACGCGAGGCTAACGCCTTAGCAGACCCTCTTCGTCGCCGTCGGCTGGGGGAGAGGAGGCGCCGGTATGCGCATCTTCTCCCGCCACCCTAGAGGAGCTACTGCGGGGGGGTCTCTCGTTGACTCCCCTGCACGTCATCGGGGCGGTCGGGATGCTCTGTGAATCGAGGGCATCCCGGTTTAGGCGAGGCAGGCCCGCGGGGTACGGGCTGTCCGCAGGGGTGTTGTAGTGTGTGCGCAAGCGATCCTGCACACCCCATTGCACTGCGGCGACGGGTTCCGCTGTGGGTTTTAGTGAGTAGGAGTCTTACAGTACCCTACCCATTGACGGCCGGTAGGTCCCCATGATGGGTTTCCCCAGCGATAACAAAAAAAAGGCATAACTAAAACAAAATATCTTATATATATATAAAAGCACTTGTTTTATTGCGTTTTGGACAGATTTTTGTAATTTTAATTAGCTGATGCGAGACCTAGAAGCTATAACTTGCCATCATACTAACGCTTTACATAACCCAAATAAATATCAAGAAGCGCAGACAAGTATCAAAAAAATATTTATATCACGTAAAAGTGAAACCTAATGCGAGAAAACTCTGCATATACGAGTATAAAACACATATCACGATAATCGGCACTGGAGGTCAATATCGATTTCGCTTTAAAACTCCCGTGAATGGCTGCCAGCGACGGATCTCCGCATCGGTTAAGTATTATGAAGTTAATATGCTCATCAAGAAAATTCTATGGAATTTTAGACAAAAAGGCAAAATTCTGGATATATATATATATACCTATGTATTTGTTAAAATATGAACGCTATATTGTGTACGTATTTATCTATAAAAAAAATAACGTATTAATATTTTGATCGGTCATTTGATTCAAAAAAGAGGTATTTCATTCGATTGTATGTTAATTCATAATAATAATTGCTATACGATATCGTTTTTAAGGTGTAGGTTCAAAGTTGTCTCAGAAACGTTTCAATAAAATATTTCAATCCGCTAATTGGTAATAGTTATTTTTAAGTAGTTTTGTACTCTTTAAAAATTATTGTTAAAATGTTTTTCGAATATGTCTACAACATAAGGGTATAAATACCCTTAATTATCTTGAATTTTGAGGTTTTAAAAAGTTTAACTACTACAATATACCTACGATATAACAAATAATAAGACAAAAAAATATTATATTCAAGAAAATGTACGAAAAGTCGACATTACCCATATCGTTTGTTTTTGTCGTTTGTCGATCTAATATTCTGAGTCGAATCTGTATATTAAATATTTTTTGGAAAATCTTATTGAAATAGTTATTATTATCGATACAGAGGCCGAACCTATAGTTTTTTTAAAAAATTGTCTGTCTGTCTGGGAAGCATCACGAGAAAACCACTGGACAGATTTTGATGAAATTTGGTATGATGATAGCTGGTTATCCAGGTCAACATATAGGATACTTTTTACTGCAGGGAAATATCTCATCTCTGAAAAATCTATACTAAGCGTTAAAACATACCAAAGGACGAACCCGAGCGGAGCGAGGGTGAGTAACTAATAAATACAATTTCGCGATTATAGGTTTAGTAAGAATATTTCAAAACCTATTTTTATTTGTTACTGATTTTGTTGTTGTTTTAAGTTTTATCTTAAAGTAAACACTAAATCTTAATACAAGTAATCCAAGTTAAAAATATAGCTAATTTTCATGTTCATCATAATTTTCAAATTCATCCAATTTTAATATTAAATGATGAAGACAAAAGATATAACGTGAGAACTGCACTCTACTCGTAAACAAAGCCGAATTCATGTTTTTTTGCTATGAACTAATACGGACGGAGTCACAGGTAATGAATAGTACCTAGTAGTAGTAGAGAGTGTCGTTTACGCTATGACCTCTATCTCTGTACGTAAATTCATAATTTGTTAATTCTAAAGCTTAATATTTCTATGTTATTTCAAATCATATTGCTTTAACAAAAAAACAATATAATAATGCGAAATTTAAAAATGCTAAAAGTCAAGTAGGATAATTACGCGTTTGTAGAACAGCAACTATGTAAATGAAAGCTGTTTAAAAGAGTAACTGTTGAGTTTCTCGCCGGCTTTCCTCCGCAGAATCTACACTTTGAATTCGTGCTAGCATCGTTTGTGAAACATTAAATTAATAAAGAATATGTTAGCTTCATAAAGTTCTAACTAGAGGTAGTTTAAAATTTGAAGGAAAATAAAACGAAATGCCACTTGTAAAATATGCAGCTAGTAAAACGTGACTCTTTCAGCAATGTATGGTATATTTTATGTTATTTAGTACTTATTAAAAAGTAGTTTATCACTCTCGTACCAATAAATCTTAAAAAAATCTCCAAAGACCTTAATAACATCAGCCAACTAATCTATTGTCGCATAGAATAAAAGCAACAAAAACCTAAGAAAAACATTTTTATTTACAATATTAATAAATAAATACATATTTTGGTACATTAACACACAGCATCATCTAGTTCATGGTAAGCTACGAGGCTTGTGTTATGGATACAAGATAGTTGTGATAAAAAAAAATTGAATACCTGCATATATTAAATATGAACATCCATGACTGGAATACAAATATTCGAGCTCATCACACAAATGTATTTAGCGGGACTCGAGCCCGCGACCGCTGGCATAGCAAGTCACTATAAACCGAGCCAATCGTGTCCTCAAATTAATATAAATGCTAGTTGCATTGCCCGCGGCTCCGCCCGCGTTTAGATGACCAAAAACAAATTCTTAGGTTTCATATATAAGTATACTCTTACATTGCAGTTTTGTATTTTTTCTCAGAAATAAGATATTTTCTTACGGTAAAAGGTATCCTATATGTTGACCCGGATAACTAGCTATCACCATACCAAATTTCATCAAAATCCCTCCAGTGGTTTTTCTGTGATGTGGTAACAGACGGACAGACAAAAATTCTAAAAACTATAGATTCGGCCTGTGTATCGATAATAATGTTTATTTCAATAAGATTTTCCAAAAAATATCTAATGTACAGATTCGGCTTGGTTACAATTTTATTACATGTATAGATAACAATTTATCTCTATACTTCAAGTTAGCTCCAGAGTTCTTAGTTCGACCAACAGTAGCGTTGGGCGGATGTCAAACAAACGTGAGTATTGACAGACAATCACTTACCGCAGTAGGTCAGCCGACACGAGCACAATGAGTCATATTCGGGACGGAACAGGTCACTCATTAATCTCACTTTGCTACTTTCGACGGCGCCAAATGGAAAAGTTCCTACGATTCTTTGGAAACCCTTCTTAAGTAGTGTTGTTATTAATTGACTAGATGCGAGAGTGTGATATTATGTGACAATATACTATATAGGTTTTATTTCTTTAAGTATTTCAATAATCTTGTATGTTTATCTTTGTTTACTTTATGTTAGCTTTGAGAGTTGTTGCGAAATGAAGTAGAGAAGTAATTATTTATTCATTTACGCTTTTTTTTAAAGGCAAAATTGGTTTTTAGGATAATTTTAGGCAATTGTTTAGATATTAGACTATTAATGGCGCTTAACGGCTAAGGAAGAAATTATACAATAGATAGCTTGAAGCTTCGATTCTTATATTTTCATTTTTAAGACCATTAAACTGCCTTTTAAAGGATCGAATGTGACCAGCGATAGTTTATTGAACCTGACATTTGTAATAAAAGTCTAGGAAATAAAAGATGGCTACGTGCTAAGATTGCAAGAAGCCTAATAAATGGAAGTTTCAAAATCTTTGGCTTTGTGCTGTATTTCCGCTATACATATATTATACAACAAGCTTTTACTCGTGGGTTTGTCTTAAGAGTAGTCACATTTATTTCAAGACCAGTAAGATGATCTCCAATTTGATATGCCAGCGCTAGAGCCTGGAGGTCAATATACCAATTTGGGTTCACTCTGACAATTAAAATGTAGATAATTATATCTTTAATATTACTCTATGTTATATATAAAAAAATCATTATTATTGCTTCCACCATTTGCTTAAAACATTTATGTGGAAAATCACGTCGATTGCTAAATGGAAGTATAGACTAAAAAACCAAAGAATGACAAAATATAGTACATTAGCAATATTCAGTTATATGTTTTGTTAATTGAATATTTAATAATTAAATTTTTTACTTCATGGTAAGTCTGCCAGTAGTTTGGAAGGAAAGTGCCTTCGTTTCGAGATTAACTGACGAATAAACAGGATACCTGAAACCTTTTTGGCTTTACCTTTAATTTTTTTTTGTTAAAGATCTCTAACAAAAGATGCACACTATATATACATTTAAAAAACATAAAAGTAATTAAGAATTACAATATGTGTGTTCCTTCATTTATACGAGACCACAGCTTGATCATTAATTGTATATTATTATAACTCTAGATAAACTTTAGATAGGTACATTTCGAGTAACAGTTTTTGGACATTAACACACAACATCATCAGTTCCATGTTAAGCTATGAGGCTTGTGTTATTGATACCAGATAGTTGATACTCTACACATATATAACTATAAATACATACATATTATAAATATAGACACCCAGGACTGGAGTACAAACATTCGTGCTCATCATATAAATAAATGCCCCCAGCGGGGCTCGAACTCGCAACTGTTGGCATAGCAAGTAGGATCACTACAAACTGAACTAAGCGTGTCGTCAAAGCAATGATTTATTCATTTCAGGTATAGAACAACGATTATAAAGCCTAGATAGAGTCTTCAAGCTTTAGTGTACGGTCATATGCCAACGAGGCCCGAACACCCGCCTCGATATACGTCAGGCGTGTCGGCGTGTCGGCGTGGACATGACACAGTGTCAGGACACTTCTGTGTAAATGGAAGTTATCGATGATTACACTTACCACAGTTACTTGCAAAATCCATCTGTTTTCGCTAACAATTCGATCATTTCGTGCCCCATTGGGTTTTATGAAAAATTATCTTTGAATTTGTCTTTACCTTCTAGTAAATGAAAAAAATAAATTGGTTTTTATATATATTTTTATCGATTATCGACTTTAACAACTCAATTCAGCTCTATTTTTTGTGTAAACTATTTTAGAAGCAATATATTTTTTTATCATCTTTACAGATAAATAAAATTGAAATTTCTCTTTGTAATGTCAAAGTAACAGTTTATTATTGAATGCATATGAAAGTATAATATGTTTATGGTCTTTTATTTATTTTTTATTTATTTATTTGAAAGATATGGCAACAATACATTGTACCTACATTCTAAATTATTATATTATAAAATTACTTATTCTAGTACAAGCATTAATTATAGGCATACACAACATTAATTACTATTCTTAGTATATGTATAAGAAATTATCCCAATTTTTAACATTTTTGTCTGTCTGTCCAGCTGGATTGATTTTGATGGGAGTTTCACTGGTAGGATAAGGAGTAACTTTTATTTAAAAAAAACAATTAGGATTCCGCTCAAAAAAACTTAAATCAGGCTGATCTCTGGGATAAGAACTACTCTAAGGTTCAACGTACGAGTACAAGCCTAAATCAGTAATAATATCTACATTCCATATCCAATTATTTACTATACTAGCATTGCCCGCGGCTCCACCCACGTTAAGATGACCAAAAACCAAATTCTTAGGTTTTACATATTAGTATACTCTTACAATGCAGTTTTTGTATTTTTTCTCAGAAATGAGATATTTTCCCGCGGTAAAAAGTATCCTATATGTTGACACATTTCCATACATTTCTATACCTAAATAAGTCATTACAAAAGATAAACATACCTTTAACGAATAATCAAACATCCTTTTTCGTGTAAAATCCATATTTTCATAACAATCAAGGCTTTATTGTATTAATATTTTGATAATTTCACTAAAAACAATAATCTAAACAAATTAATCTTTAATTTTGACAAAACTGTAAATTTCCGTTTTATATACCGGTTTCAGGACAACAGATTATCGCGTAATAATTAGTTAAGAGTTATACATATTATTTGAAGTAAAAATTGTCATCAGATTACTAAGATTTTAAAAAAGAAATATGTTATTTTCAATTCATGCATGCATTTACGAGTTATTATTTGATTTATATAAAATATTGAGTTATATAATTAATTTACAGGTTAGGTCTTTTTTTTTATTTCAAACCCAGAACCTCTGTTATTATAAGTGCTTTATGTTAGTTTAGAATTCGGAGATAGATCTGACTCATTATTTGTAGATCATTTTGGGACTTGGAAGTGACATTTTGACATTTTCAAGTGTCAAAAGGGCAGTAATGTCATAATAATGTATGGAAATGTTGTAACTTTAAGTCTCAATAACTTTTAACTATTTCGTTTTCTCAAAATAATTTTTATGTATTTAGGCTCCCTATTGCCTTCCCTATCCAAAAATACCACCCACTTCTCCAGTGGTCGCGTCCCATATACTAAACTGCAGCCCAGATAGACAGACAGACAGAAATTCAAAAAACTATAGATTCGGACTCCGTATTGATAATAATGTGTATTTCAATTAGATTTCGAAAAAATATTTAATGTACAGATTCGACGTAGTTACAATTTTATTATATGTATAGATAAAGTAATCCTTAATATAAATGTAAATAAGACAAATCCCATCACTGCACCAAATCTGGCGACTCGAGATAACAATAAACATTTCGACGCACCGTGACGCGGCGTCTCATCATAACGTATAACCTCTTAAGTCTACACTGGAAATTAAAAATCGTCGTGAAGGAGAGCAAACATAATTTGAGAAGGTAAATAAGTCGCGTTAGGTTTGTCTTCCACCGAGCTGTGATGCTGGGTGGGCTTGATCTGTGTGTACATTAGAACAAATAAGAGAAAGGTATGGACGACATGTCAAAATATCAGCAATAATTTATGGAAATCACAAAATTACTGCTAAGATACTAGCTAAATGGCCGTAACAAGTTCGATTCTTGTGCACGACAATTGTCTATATCGACTGATATGCTCATTAATGCTTTGCTTAATTATATATGTTTGTTAATTTGTTTGTAGATAATTTAAATATAAGGAAATACTGGATGTAAATAAATTTTCAGTACTAAAAAGTTGCACTACTTTAATAACATTTTAATTTCACAATAGTCGCGAGCAAAAACAAGTTCTTACCTAATATTGGAAATGCAAAAAATATTTGTTAGTTAGTCAATAAATCGACGTGATATACTAAAAATATAGCTTATGTGCCTGAGAGTGAGGACAGATGTTGAAAGATAAACTGCTCATCCAGCATCATTTAAGGTGCAAAAATTTACCGGGTCACGTACACTGGGAGCAACATAGAAACTAATTACGGTAGACATCGTTCTCAATACAACTTTGTGTAAGCGCGGTTTTGTCTTGAGGTTAATTAATCTGTAGCATAAAGGAGTATCGCGCTTTAGTTTGTTCAAAAGCGTAGCATCAATAAAGCGCACATTTTCAGTATTGAATTGCTCTTTCATTTAAATGTTCCACGACTCTTTAATACGAGACCAGGTAATATTTCTATTGTTTTTAGATTAAGGAGAAATATAAAGCTATAATAATAGTAATTAAAGTAAAATAGTGGATTATATTATATTTTCATATTGTATAATAAAATAATAAAAAAGTGTATCATAAAAAACACGAAGACGTACACGTTTCATCCTTGCCGCAAGATGTACATACTCGTATGTTTGTATGTCTCCGACTGCATAATACTATATTCCATCGTGAACTTGTTTTAATCTTTTTAGTTAGCTTTTATGCAGTCGGATTTTTTATTTTTATAATATATTTATTTATTTACAGCTTTTGGAGTATTTTTAAGTAGGAAAATTAGCGAAAATGGTTTTTAACCAACTTTAAATCATTATATATCCTAAGCTGCTATTTAAAATAAAAAATGATGAAAGAAACCTATAAATAATTTTTAAATACCTATTCAACGATACCCCAATTGATATAGTTCGTCGATTTTCATTTTTTTCTTTTTCACATTATGGAATCTAACAGTCCCCATATTTAATTATTTTTATGTCACCTATCTAAGAACATACAAAGATTGGCTCGAAAAACATAACCCTTTCCTTGCAGTCGGGTAATAAGTTCTAATTGATGCTAAAATTATAAATTACAAACTTGTACTTGTGACTGTGTGCATCTGTCAAGACAATTTTTAGCATTAAGATTGTTTAAGATCTAGAGAAGGACTTTAGTAGGTAGTTTTGTCTCGTACATAAATTGGCTATTACTATATAAAGGTTTCGCACCTTTGAAATTTACTTTGAAACCGACATATTGTAGTAAAAAACCTAACTATATTTCGAATAACATATGAAATCCATCAGTCTGCCCTTGGCCAGCTATGGCTTGTTCTGATTAGCAGTGGAAAGTTAGACAAAAGGCTGGATTATAAATATAAAAAAAAACCTAAAAAACATATTTAAATTAGTATAAATGTAAGACATTTAAATGATAATTCGTATAATGTATATTTAGATAAGACGTTTAAATGCGTACAAATATAGTAATTTTAATTTCAAGCTGTTATTTTAATTTTAAGACTGAAGACCCGACTAAAGTCTTGTTTAATTTTTTTTATTTAATATAAACTAAATTTAAGCTCATTTTATTAAAATATAATTATAAAAAATTGTATTGAAATGTAAAATTTTACTTAAATGTTAATAAAATAATTATATTTTCTATACACGAGTACGAATGTAAAACGATGACTTACTTCAACATAACTTGTTCGGTTACACACAAGTCATCTTATATTCGGCTAATCACTAATATCTTTATGCTATACGCAAGTTACTGTTTTTATATGTAAGGTCATCATGTCTCACTTTTCTAAAAACTTGCTTTACTGGTAAAAACTAGCCAAGTTAAATATTGAACTTCAATTTATCCTAAGTTTCTACTCCGTGTAAATAATTCGACTGTTCACATTTAAGAAGTTCTAGTTTTAAATAGCAAACACTTTTGTAGCAGAAAAAAAACGAAATTTTGTTTTAAATTTATTTTTATGAAGAAAAAAAATCAGAATTATCTACAGAACTTGGCACCTATTTAGATCTCAATTCATTAGTCTGTGAATTTGACAACTACGCATTCTAAATATTGAACTTGGCTCCCACTTTCACATTTATGTTTTTGATGGGATAAATATTTACTTCGTGCGGGAATCGAATCTATATCCCTTAGTGTACTCAGTGTCGGCGATCCTGCCACTGCACCACGACGTACATACTTAACTTCATATATTATTAGCATAATAGATGAGGTACAAGAGCGGCGCAGGCCCGTAGAGACCGCAGGGACTGACGCGTTACATGATGCATCTTAAGCAAACTTTGTTTTCGGAATCAATGTTTGAACATGAGAGCGTAGACTTTTTGTACATAGAATTGATCTGTTTAGGTAATTCTAGTATTCTTTGCTTAATACTTTCTTAGATTTACGCGAATATTTGACAGTTTAAATAAAACTATCTTTTTGGATTATTTCGCGAATTTATTTTGATACTCTCCCGTGACCATGATTGCTGTAAAGCATTTGAAACGTCGGGAACCAAAAATCAAAATAAATTCGCCAAAAATTCAAAAAAATAGTTTTGTTTAAAATGTTTCTTTGTTATCTAGCATTTACGGCGCCGTTCGCGGTTAAATCCCCGACGCGTACGTTCGACGCTCTACGAGTTAATAAAAATAGTTATTGAGACTCGTAAGAGACAGATACACACACGGGACGTGGGACGTACAGTTGTACTAAGTAACTAATTAGATCAATATATTTACATCAATAACAATCGAATGGAAGGAGAGCTGTTATATAATAAGTTAATTTGATTTGCCTTAAGCTTTGTGTAAGTTCGCAGTTTCGCTTGCAGAAACACAAATTACGAGGCGAGGATAAATGGTAACTTATATCCGTTCCCATGTGCGATCTATAATATCCTTGCAAATTTACCGAAATCTGTTCAGTGCTTTAAACGTGAAAAGGGAACAAACAGACCGACTGACTTTTGTCACATTTATATAATTTTACTGTATATTATATATTCTAACACCTATAAATTAAATGATAAGGTAAATTTAAATTAAATGCCTTCGGTTCAATATCACAATATGCAGTCCTGAGCTTTATGAGAATTGTATGTATTCAATAAATTGAGAAATACTCAATTTTTCATCTGTTTGCGTACACCTAGCTGTTACAGTGACAATGGGAATATCCAAAAATAACCTGTATTTATATAGGAACAGATATTAAAATCGTGTGGTAATATTTAAAAGATGGCGGTGGTAGCGCGTTCAATTTCGTCAGAACATTTGAATTTTTTACGCGTGGAACGTGCGCCCACATAACTTATTTGATGCTTTCTGAAACAAACATCGCTTTACTGTTAATAACAATGTGTAGGGAATTTTGGAAAATAGAAAGAAAATCTCGTTATAAAATTATTTTTAGTGTTAATTAGAAACTCAGAACATTTAATTAATTGCTAAAATTAACTTAACTTCGACGTATATAGGTTGTTTATATTATTATTGTACTGAAATTCTAACTTATATATATAACTAGCATTGCCCGCGGCTCCACCCGCTATCAGATGACCAAAAATAAAGTTCTTAGGTTTCACATATCAGTATACTCTTACAATGCAGTTTTTGTATTTTTTCTCAGAAATGAGATATTTTCCCGCGGTAAAAAGTATCTTATATGTTGACCCGGGTAACCAGCTATCATCATACCAAATTTCATAAAAATCCCTCCAGTAGTTATTCTGTGACGCGGTAACAGACAGACAGACAGAGGGATAGACAAAAATTCTAAAATCTACAGATTCGGCTTGGTTTGAATTTTATTATATGTATAGACTAGCAGAACCCACGATTTCGCTCGCGCTTAAACTACAAAAAACTCTTTGGATTTATGCTATTAATAATAATGTACATATGGAAGTCTACTTGATTTCTTCACATTTATGATTACTGCTCTTCTTTCTTGGGTAGCAGTATGATGATTTAACGCCTATAGTCTTTCTCAATAAACAGTCTACGTAAAGCAAAAATATTTTTTAAAATCGTTTTAGTAATTCCTGAGATTAGTGCGTTCAAACAAACAAACAAAGAAACAAAGAAACAAACAAACAAACAAACAAACAAACAAAGAAACAAACAAACTCTGCCTCTTGATAATTTTAGTATAGATTTAATAGCTCACAGAGCAAACAGAAACGTCGTTAGTGTTTTTATTTTTGTAACAAAAATAAATATTTGGTTCATTTATTACCGGAATTGTTTTGCCTTAATAGAGTCGCTCATTTTTATAGGATATCTTAAATGCTAATACAAGGATATTACCGCTGAAGGCTATTGACTTTACAAAAGACACTGAAAACGAAGCACCTAATTGTTAGCTAAATCGCAGCTCTTTAACACAACGTGTTACGAACAAAGATGAACACGGCCAAGCACTTTGCTTCCAAAGCTTATTAAAAATAACGATAATCTTCCAGGTTTTATGAAAATAGGAAATCGATAGCTTTGTTTTTATTTTAAGTTTGAGCTCGATCCTAATCTTGACTTGTCAGAGTCGAACTTGTCAAAACTTTGCCTTTCTTATTTAACTTTTTAAGCTACTTTAAGGATATTATAATTTATAGCTTTAGATTTTTTTTTTGTGGATTATAAGTTTATTTTAAAGTAGAATAAATGTGAGTAGGGTTGACTCTGGTCATTTTTTATGGAAATTTGTTTTCATTCAGTGTTTTTAAATACTACCCTCTGCAGTATAAGCGTATTAATCATTTTAGCATTATGAAAGAAATACGCAGTACAATCTTAGAAATATTATGAATATGAAATTTTAGATGGACGTTTGGATGTTTGTTACTCAATAACGTCAGAACGGCTGATTATATCTGGATGAAATTTGGCACAGAGATAGATTATAGTCTGGAATAGTACACAGGCTACTTTTATCCCGAAAAATGTACCCTTTCCGTGGGGTAGGTTAGATTTTGTTTTTCTAGAGGTGAGCCAGAGAGAAATGAGGGTGAGACGCTACTATACCATAAATAAACGTACTAATTAAAATTAAACAACAATAGAGACCATTGTATAAGTCATAAGCATTCAAACGAATATTATAAATCAAAAAGGAGAATCTCAGAGAGAGAAGAAGAAAAAATATCTAAATAAAATAAAAAGATACTTCGCAGCTTAAACACTAACATAACTTCAATGTTACTTTCTTTGACACACTGCCATTTTGATTTTAGGTTATAAGAAACTACATCGTATTTGCTATTGTTAGCTTTCTCTCATTTCTTACGAAGCTTATCCATAAAATCTTCGCATTCAAAGAAATATATAAGTAAGCAAACAGCTACAAACTATCGAGTAACGGCCCGCGGATAAATTGAGTAGATAAAAACAATACGAGGAAGTGCTATAAAAACGGTCGTTAGCAGTCGCGCTATGTACCTGCTGAATCTTTTTGCAAGTTTTGTTATTTTTATACTACGATTGGGGGTTTCCAGTGTGACATGAGCTACATGCTTAAGCTCGACTTCGTTTGTCCGCTTGGTAGATTATTGTTGCTGTGTGTCTGTGTATATGTGCGTGGGTATGTTTGTGCATGTGTGTACATATGTATGTGTATGTGTGTGTGTGTGTGTGTGTGTGCGCGCGTGCGTGTATGTGTGTGGGTGTTTTTATTTAACAATGCCCCTTTTTCAAACCCCATCTTAATGGGGTGGCGCAAGATTATTAAAACACGCAGCCGCGACACCCAAGGCTGGTCTACCGAGGTATACCACAACAATCAAGGCGTTGCTCCCTAAGTTGGTTAAGTCGTTCGAGTTGTAAGTGACAAGAAAGAAACAAACATACAGAAAGACGTCTGTCTTTCTAAATTTAGGCAATTAAAAAAATTGTAATTATTTGAACCTTGGTGTCATACAATTTGGCTTTACATGGGGTTGTTTTTTAAATAGCACTTTGATTTTATTAATAAAGTAGCTTTTGCCTGCAGCCTCCGTCGGGTAGTTAATTTATGTCTACCTGAGTGGTGATGTCAGAGATTCTCGCGTTTTATTAGAAACGTTTTAAAACAACCAGCCTTTTCGCTTAATAATATTAGTAGAGACATAAATACATATCTACGTCTCTAAGTCATTTTAAATATTAGCGTTTTATTTGGAAACACAGACAAAGCTGCAGGCTGAAAGTAGTCTACATTTATATAAAATTTCGCTATAAAAAGCACATTCCAATGTAAATTGCAGTAGTTTTTGGGTCATAAGCTAACGAGGAGACGAACAGTAATTAAGAGAATGGCTTGTTTTTGTATTTCAATAAAATATGACATATTTCTAGTAAAATCTTTTATTATATCAACTATATAGCTTTAATAAATGATTCTCTCTCAATATTGTATGTTGTTCTTGTAAAATATAAAATTGTGTTCAAAAAAGCGTATATGAAAACTTGAAACAGTGATAGGTTTTTCTATACTGGCTCACCCTCGCTTCGCTTGCGTTCGTCCGTAGGTACGTTTTAAATAGATATAAATAGTTATTAGCCAGCGTTAACCATCTATAATTTTTTCCCCGTGTTTTTTTTCGATGTTTTAATAGTTATTCTCATATTCGGAACGGAGAGAAATCCAACGGAAAAAAGATCAGAGAAATCGATCCAGCTGTTCTTGAGTTATGCTAGTACATACATATATTTTGAACACGTAGTATTGTGTACGCAGTCTGCAGTACAGACTAATGTACACAGTGAAAATGCCGCGTCGAGGTAACGAGTATGAAACGCGTCTTGGCTTATCGTTTGTAATTATAAATTGTATCTGTGAATATCACCACCTATCTATACAATCTATTAAACTAAAATTGCCACTTTAACTTTCCAATACCAATCTATAAGTAATTTAATGTACTTCTAAAGGGAACGGGATCTTTGTACACTAGATATGTTTTTAATAACTCGGGTTTGGGTTGCAAAAATATGTAACAAAACTATATTTGGTTTTTGAACCCATTTGTCTATGGGCTGGGTGATATTTTATATTTATTTTTTTTGGATAGATCATAATCCGTTGAGCAGATATATAGAAGAGTTCATGTAAAAGACAAAGCAAGCATTAAATGCCTTACTATATTACATTTTCTAACTCAATTTAAAAGTGTCAATAGCTACGAACAAAAATGTTGTTTTGAATCTCAATATTTCCCATTTGGAATATTTTGAACCTATAACTATAGTCTAATAAATAATTTTAGGTATCGAATACTGTTATTAGCTGTTATTGCATACATCATTATCTAAATGTCAATTATGTTAAAAAGTCTAAACTAACATACAAACGTTTGCCTGTGGGTCTGCCCACGTCATTTATTAATGTATAATTGCTGCGTTCCTACCTATAACTTTCATTAATGCATGATAGTAGATAGTTCCAGAGATACACCTAAGTACATACAATATATCGCTATTTAGCTGCTGCTAGATTAGATTTTCAACCAACTTCAAAAAGGAGGAGGTTCTCAATTCGACTGTATGTTTTTTTTTTTATTTTTTTTTTTTTTTTTTTTATGTTTGTTACCTCAGAACTCCGTCATTTATTAACCGATTTGGAAAATTTTTGTTTTGTTTGAAAGGGTATACTTCCAGATTGGTCCCATTTAAATTTCAAAAAAAAATACCACCCCTAAGGGTGGAAAAACAACTAATCATGAATTTAACCTACTTCTAATTGTCATATTGACTTGAAACTTTGCAAGTATTTCTATTTCCGTTGATAGTACAGTGGTTCGGTGTTGTTGACCTGATCTGATGGCAAGGCCAGAAGGTGGATAGGTGGAACTCTTCAACGGCTAATAGTAGATACTTTGAGTTTGGGCTTATTTTGTTTGATTTGACAAGCCTAACACGTTAGAATTCTTACTTTGCTACTACTGTCTACACTAAAAAGGGAAAAATAAAAACTTTTTAACAAAAAAATAAAAACCGACTTCAAACAAAAGCTCTAAAAAGTAAAAAATAACTGATTGGTAGTTTTCATTTACTATACATACCTAATCAAATATTTTCGAAGTCGGTGTGCTTTTCTTTATGGGCTGGCACCGATTTCGAAAATATTTGATTAGGTATGTATTTAATAGGTAGGCTTTAATTACTTAGCCAAAGCACACCGACTTCGAAAATATTTGATTAGGTATGTATAGTAAATGAAAACTACCAATCAGTTATTTTTTACTTTTTAGTGCTTTTGTTTGAAGTCGGTTTTTATTTTTTTGTTAAAAAGTTTTTTTTATTAAATTTTAATTTATGATCACGGTGAGAGAAGTGATTATGTTGATAATGATTCGCCATGAAAATATCAGAAGTACGAGATCCGGGATCTGAACCCACTTTTCTTAATTTCCCTAGCGTATGCTAGCCTTTGCGATGCTACTGGACCATTGCCTTTATACTAAATTTCATCCAAATCCGTTCAGTCATTTTATCGTGAAAGATTAACAAACATATACATAAACATACAACACACTCTCGATTATAATAAAAGTCCTCAAAGCATTTAAAGTTTCTGAAATAATTTTTGTAATAAATAAAATTAATAATTATCATAATATAAATTTGTAAAAATATTAGCACGAGCAGGTAAATACAAAAGGTATTTTTTAATATCTATACTTAGATATTAAATATTTTATCAAATTCTGATGCCCGAGTCCTGCAATTATTATTTAACCCCATCGTTCCAATATAATATTCCCGCTGTAGTTTAGTAGTTGCAGTGTTGATTTTGAATGAAATAACGTGCGTTATATTTAATGAGTCATCTGATACCGAGGTAAGACTCGAATCGGTTCATCGATTGTCGATAAATTTAACCATAAACATGAACACCATTTAATCGACGCGAGAAATTTATTATAACTTTTCTACCTTTATAAATCAGTGAAGGGTTTTTGCTATTATATTTTAAATGTAAAGGTTTCAAACGCAATGAGAGTCTGGCGTTGAGTAAATAACAAATATTTGAACTTTTTACACACGTTTCTCTGTTGATTGTTAATGATGTGCTATAGACTGAGCACCAAAAGTATACATTGACATAAACAAATGGGAAACTGAAATAAATGCTTGAAATGAACAAATAAAATGTTTTTATTGGAGTAATTGTAAAATAGATTTAGTTTTAAAATAGTTCTATCCCTCTCGTTACGTACCTATCGTATAACAAAATGATTGACATATTATAATATATTGCCTATTCCTAAAATTCTGACTGTCAGTATATTCATACTGAGTATTGTATGTACCAAACATAGCTGTATTACTATCACTGTCTATTATGCACATTCATAGTTCACAGGTTTGATTCCCGCATGTAACAAATATTTTTTTTGATCATATAGAGATTTCCTGTAGGACAACGCTTTACTGTTACGTAATACTTTGTTTACCTCTCAATAAAAAAGAAATCAGAATATTTGGGAAATTTCGATAAAAAAATCCATCGGAATTGACTCGGATAATTGACTCGCATCTTGTCCTAGATATTAATAGAATTAGTTGCAGTGTCTTGTGGTTTGTTTATGTCGTATGAAGTTGTAAAACTCTATTATTTTTTAATAATCAATAGTTTACTATTTTAAATAATTTTCCTTGTTAAAGATTAAATAAATTTATTTTTATTTTTAAAAGTGTACTGATTTTACACAAATGTTCTTAGGGGTTAAGCAATTGTGTTAAGTGGTCTTGTTCTTGCAATGACAATTATATTTGATTAAACCTTTCAATTTGCGTGTCTCAGTGTTTCAATAATCCACAATCCAATTTAAATGCAAACGTGTAGGTTTTATAGAAGCTCTTTACTAGATAACGAAAATAATAACTTGAAGAGAAAAAGATTAATATAATAATAATTCAAGATCGATTTAATACCAAAACTGATAGAATCTTCGTACAAAGGAATAATTCAAAAATAAACTTTATAACTCGTATTAATTCATGATAAAGAGCACAACAGGAGGAATGTGCACACAAGACCGTTAAACAAAATAATAGAGAATGCGCGAACTCATAATAAGCGTCGTAGACACAGCCGGAGCTACGCCACGGCTACGCTACGTGCTACGCGGCGCCGGCAGTGCTACGCGAGAGCGCGTGCAGGCGACACTCACGCTACGCTGCGCTACGACGTGCTACGTCGTGTTACGATTATAATTGAATTGGAACTACGTGGCTGTTACCAGTTAATTATTATAAAAGATATATTAAAATTGTAATTTTAAATAATTTTAATTGTGACTTGTGCCGTTGTTCATGTGTTTTTTGATACGTAACCGGGAGATTACTTCGAAAGTTAATTAGAAGAAGTAAATTAAATGATTAAGATGAAAAGGATTTGTCACCTCATCTTTCGTCTGCTGTTTCTGCTCGACGGTGAGTTTTTATAAATTATCTGAGTTTGTAATGAGGAGAACTTTCCATTCAAACTTCGTGTCACCATTTTTTTTTGTGGAACTTCTCGGCTATTTCATTATAGAGTTCGTAGGAATTATGTTCCAATTAACTGAATGAAAATGTGCCAAGTTTTTTTCTATTTAATTATATGTGACACAAAAGTAAAAGACTTATTTTAGTGTTATACGTTTCATTAGCAAAATGCTTTGAATGCGACGAAGTTGTTTACTGTTTCAGGTAAATTTTTAGTGCAAAAAGGTCGTATCTCAAACAAAAATTATGTTACGTCGTCAAATTAATAAAATGTGCCTTTCATGCGTATATTATATAGAAATAATAAATTTACATTAAATAAAGAGAGTTCTTGTACGGCGGAGTCGAACCAATTGAATTATTTTCCCGCAAGTGACATTACAAAAGTATTTTGGAGATGTTTTTCCATTGTATTAATTCTCAAATTCTATTGAAATTCTATTGAATGTTTATTAAATTTATATTTTCTATTTATTTATTTAACTGTAATTGCGAACTTATTAATAAAAATATAAACTTATTACTTATTAATAAAAATTATAGTTATTATATAAGCTGTAAAAAATATATAAGTACTAATTATTAAAACAGAATTATTGATTAAGATAGTTTGTTTCATTTAAAGCGAGGGCAAAAACTAAGTATCGTGGGATGACTTCCATTATTTAGAAAGTCAATAAAGGGATTCGCCGGGAAGGTTCGGGAGGAAATTAAAACATAATAAATTATGTTCGGCTCATTTGCGAGCGTCGCCGCGCGGCGCTCTTGTCAATAGCTATTGTTGAGAACAAAGCGGGGAATTTACAAATATTCTTCTTGAATGTTTTTGTTGTGAAAGAGGTTTTTCATTATTTGATTACTGAAAATTGATTTAAGTACGCCTTCTAGTTAACTTGAATAAACAATGAAGCAATCACTAAGTGAAAGTAAAGCTAAGTCTATGTAAATAAATTAGCTTTTGTTAGTTCACAACAAATCTTTATTGGTTTAGATTATTCATTTTTATTATTATTACATTATTATTTCCTGTACACGTTTCATACAAGGTTTTGAAAAATATCGACACTATCTATAATAGTTAAATATATTATATATAAAGCAAGTTTTGTCCACAGATTACACTAGATTTATTAAAAAAAATATAAAAAAATTATCTCACATGGAGACGATACCAAATTTTATAAAATGTGATCAAAATATACTTTATTCAATTAGACTTTTACAAGATTCTTTGAATAATCACCTTAATTTATAGCGAGCCAGTGTAGCCGTTAAATTAACTTAATTCTACATATTTTCATTTACAAAAAACACTTGAATTGAATGCCGAGTGAGACTACGCCTTACTTAAAAATACAATTTATTATTATGTTATGAAATAATAAATCTAAGAAACCACGTAGAATTATATTATCATAATGATTATGTATTAAAGCCTATGAAATATTAATAAATATTTTAGGTGACGAAAACTGGCTAAGATTATTTTTATTCAATTATTTACCATATTTTTGTTTTGTCACTGTTTTTCATATAAACGTTCTAATAACAAATAAATTAATGGTAAAATAATTGTTATGGTTAAATGCTATTATAATATAATAAAATATTATACATATATCCTGATTTATACGTAAAAATACAAATTTTGAATAAAGTGCAGTCTGGCTTGAAGTTATTGTTCAATATATTTAATATATAAGTAAAACCTTAGCGAAGTCACGAAAATAAGTAACTTGAAGTATAAACAGATATTTCAGTGAAGTTGAGAGGAGTCAGGTAAAATGGTGAAGTAGAAACTAAACTCGTATAGTTTGTTATACCTGCCTAAAGCTAATTATAAAGTTGGCCACAACTTTAGAACAGCGTTGCTAAGCGCATTTTGTTACTATCCGACGTACTCATACTATACGATACGTATAAATTAACTGTCGAAACTAACGTAAGTGAAATGTTAACTGTTGACGTTGCGAGTGATATTGCTTCGTATATAACTTAGTTGCAACTTGTCAGTCGTCGGACGAGTCGAGCCTACTTAATCACGTGGTGCATGAGATTAATTGATTCTGTGGTTTCTAACACCGAACACACTAAAACCGCATTTTTTGAGGATTTTTTTTTCATTTCCTCAAAAAATGCAGATCTTAAGATTTAATTTGATTTAAATATACTTATCACGACGTCTTTCGTGCGATTTTGAATCATTTAAATGATATTGCTATTTTTTGTACATATGCTATTTTTTGTATATATAACACTTGTGTTGGGTGTTATTTGATTTTTAGTCATTAGAAAGACATATGTTTTTTTTTTAATATATTTTCTATCCACGTAAGGCGAATTTAATATAAGATCTACTGAGTGTTTGAAACGTAATGAAGTCACCCGCTCTCTATTATAATTGTTTATTATGAAATCCATTACAATTGAGAGTAGATTTTCTATCATTAATATATTGTGTTATATAATTATCTTTCAACATGAACAAGACCAAAATTGTTGTTTTAACTTCAACCCAAATGCTGTTTAGTGTTTGTAAATGAGGCGCAATTAGACCAATTATTATTAGAGAAATTATACAGAGATGGCAAATTACTTCATTATTTTAAATACTTATATTATTTATTAAAAATTCGCGTGATTAACGTTATGTATCACTATTTTTTTTCTTAATTCAAGTAAAGAAGCATAGGTCTATTACAATTGACATGAAAATAACAAATCTATACATATAATAAAATTGTAACTAAGCCGAATTTGTACATTAAATATTTTTTGGAAAATCTTATTGAAATAAACATTATTATCGATACAGAGGCCGAATCTATAGTTTTTAGAATTTTTGTCTCTCTGTCTGTTACCGCATCACAGAAAAACCACTGGAGGGATTTTGATGAAATTTGGTATGTTAATAGCTGGTTATCCGGGTCAACATATAGGATATTATACACTTTTTACCTCGGAAAAATGTCTCATTTCTGAGAAAAAATACAAAAACTGCAATGTAAGAGAATACTAATATGTAAAACCTAAGAATTTGATTTATGGTCTGAACGCGGTGGAGCCGCGGGCAATGCTATTAAAATATAATATAAAAATGATTTCAAAATGTTAAGAACTCATGAAATTCCTTTTCTCTGTCAAACCACAATACGAATGATAATGGTGGATTTCAAAACTTAAAATAATAATTCTTATTTCTATTTAAATATATAATTGAGAAGATATTAAATAAAAAAAAAATAACAACACACTAAATACATAACGTATGAAAAGACGTCATAGTAAATATAGAATAACTAACTGGATTATGAGTTTAACTTATGAGGATACAGATACGCTATTTTGATTTATGAATACATGGACACACACACATAAACACACATAAACACATACACTCATACACCCATGCACACAGATTAGTGAGGTATTTTTTGTTTTAGAATTATTAACTCAAAGTATCGTAGTACTTTTTAGATTTACGCGAATATTTGACATAAAATTTAAAATGTCAAAATATCGTAATTAATATTTATTTACTGTAGAAGAACGACTCCTCCTCACAGGGTTGTTTGGACTTACTTGGAGGACCTCAACCTTGTACTATATATGTAATTCTGTAATCAAATAAATCATTTCATTTCAATATTTTCATCAACAAAACAAAAAAAAATAATCACAAAGGCAAAAAATGCACCGGACGAGAATCGAACCCTAAAGCTTAAAAAAATTAAACTAAAGATACTTGACAACAAATTTCTAAGTTACACCATTCGTTATTTATTCCTATTTGTACATATCAATATTGGAATTTAAATAGATCGTGATTATTTAGGTTTGTCTAAACCACAAATTATTTCCCAATGAGATTTATGATCAATTCGACGCGACGGGACGCGACGTGTCAACGTTCACGCGTTCATTTAACAGTTTAACTTATTTCATTTAAATTGGATTGATGAATTATTCTAAATTGCCAATTTATATCGGCCATGTTGCTTTGAATGCTCTTAAATTCTAAATATAGCTGCATACTCTGTCGAATTAACCTTTCGCACTTGTACTTTAAATATACTGTTATTAATTGATATAAAAAAATATTTAAGGCATTTTTAAAATATAACACACTAAATTAGGCCTATTATAATGTACATGTACGGCTGCAGATCCAGAGGACCGGGGTTCCAGTCCCGGATCGGGTCAAGTTTAATTACTGAGTTTATCTGTTAGGATATACTCGGTAGTTGCTCGGTTTTGTGAATTTAGTCGGTCTTAAGCCTTAACTCTTCGTCCAGTATCGTCCCATCGGAATTTCAGAGTAAAAAGAATACAGAGTGCACTTGTTTCTGCGCGTTCACTTGTGCACTATAATATCTCCTGCGCATCTGGCTAGTCTCAGTGAGATTGGCCGCCGTGACTGAAATTGGTCAAAAGGATATTTTTATTATTATAATGTACAAACTAAAATTAGAATAATTTTTACTGCAAAATAATAAAGGCAAGTTAATATGAATAATTCGATATTGTGAAACTGAAGTTTTGCGGACGTAGCATATTTTATATTATATTTTAGTACACATTTTCTTCGGATACAATGAGTAGTACATGGATATAGAAACTTAAACACGGTACCGGCAGCTACAGCCAATATTTGCTTACACGCTATAAACGAAGCCCTTAAGCGATTCGAAAGCACACACTGTTGTGTTCACGGTGAAGCGCACACTGTCGATTCTAGCGGGGATTGCAACATTAAAGGTTAAATTACGGTTAATCGCGATATAAAGCTCTGTTGCTCCTGTAGCTTGGGTATAGTTAAAAATATAAAGAAAATTACACTAATAATTTATATTTTAAATGTTAATGTTTATGAGTGAGTGTATGTTTGTTTCTTCTTTACGCTAAGAGATGACGACTAAGACAATCTATTTAATTTTTTAAAACATAAAATCTGCTATCCTGTACTTGCCTTGATATCCTCAACTGGACATAAGCTTTCTCTCTAAATAATAAATCTATCCTCGATTTTTCACATCTTCTGGTCGAATCGGAAGATATTTTTAAACAGCTAATTTTTAATACACTCATAAGTTATATAAAATACTATTTACCCGATGAATATTTATTATCAGATTAAAAAGTAAACTATATTTTTTTAATAATAATACTCAAAAAAAGTTTTGTCTTAATCTACCGAGCATCTATCTCATCATGAATCAAATATGTTGACTTAAGAAAACTTACCAATTAATAATATCTGGAATGTTGAATGTTTGTTCATATGTTCATATACATACGCATATGTACATATATGTAAGACTAGCGACACACCCTCGTTTCGCTCGCGTTCGTCCCTAGATTGCTTCCCCATACAAACTTCTATTCCCATTTCCCTATACAAACTTTCATTCTCTTAAGGGATTTCCGGGATAAAAACTATCCTATGTCCTTCCCAGGGTCTCAAACTATGTTCTTACCAAATTTCATCTTAATCGGTTCAGTAAATCCAGAGATTAAGCCTTACAACCTCACGAACCTACAAACTCACAAACTTTACCTCTTTATAATATTAGTATAGATTCATCGCTGGGAGTGTAGGATGTGACGCGTGTCAGGCGCGTCGGGCGCGTCGGCCGTCACCCCGAGCGTTGTTCTAAAGCAAACTCCGTTCAGAAATCAACTTACAAAGGTATAGACCGTTGAATAATTTACTTGAATGTGAAGTGAAGCGCTCGCTGGCTAGAGTAGTTAGTAGCTAAGATATTGGTTGTCTATATCTGGTAAGGCTTGGCGATCTTGTAGGATGATATCTTCTATTAATATTTATATGCAAAAAAGGTAGAAAACAGATCGAAAGACCAAATTTACTCAATATTTTATTTTCTGCAATACTGTTACTTCGTGAGGGTTTTACAAGAAATCGCACTCATCGAATATAAGTATGTGGGCTAATATAATAGTTATTATGTGACATTAAAAATTTTTTGACTCCATATTTATTTGCATATTTAAACTATATTTTTCTCAATGGCTGTTCCAGGTAGATCTGCATTCCGAGCTGGTAGTGTTTCCCTCACAAACTGACTGTAGGTACTGACCCCCTTGAGAAGTCGATCGATCACTCAAATACAATATTTTGCATTTTCGGATTTATAATATTATTTTTATATTTATTTTCTGTGTCCGACCACAGGGCGGAGACAGCCCTGCCTGCCTGAAGTAGGCAATTCGATAAACAGCCTTTTTATTACAACGCCGGATTTCCGACCCGAGGACTTTACTTTCACTTCGAGAAACACCTTCAAAGTCGTCCCTGATATATGTGTTTTTCATGTTCTTGTCTAATATTGAGTGAGGGCGGCTTTTCTGTTAAATCTGTTGTGAGAAACATTATGTTTAATTTTTACTAACATTATTTATGACAACTGGATATTTTTATTTTAAATAGACATTGCACTGTAGAAATATAAGGGGTTAACAGAAGATGTTATTCTATTTGTTCATTTATTTCTTCGTTGAAGAATATTTTTTGGCCAATTATATTACTAACAGTATTTTGTATGGTACTCCAGGTCATAGTCTACAAACCCCCCCACAATATGCGTTCACCTTGTCGTGGTAGGAGAGGAGGGGGGGGGGGTACCAGCCGGACTTTGATAGCAGAGTGGACTGTAGGAGCAGCTTCTTGGTTGTGTGGCTATTTCGGCAGGCTTGCCATCGTGGTTGAGTGCGTAAGCTATCCTACGACGCATCCTATTATCCCGGAGGATGTTCTGTTGGATTTAAGTGGGTAGTTCTGGCTTCTCTAGCCGGTGAGACCCACATAGCCACCTTTCCCAACATTAAAATATAAAAGATTGTAGTCTGTCAGTGTACGGAATTTCATCTAAATCTGTTCAGTAATTTCAGCGTGATGAAGTAACAAACGTACAATTTAGTTACGCCTTTGTATCCGCTTCCCGATCATTTCTGCCTATTTCTGACCTTTGCTTTTATTCTTATAAAGCTGTTTCCTCAACTTGATCTAGCTAAATATTTACTTTGTAAGAGAATCGAATTGTATATCTTCGACGTAAAACAAACGGTGAAAGGAACGATTGTGCCCAGACTGAGACTGAGAGTCGACAAAAAGGTATCTTACATATTGTCTGTACAGAAATCAAATCTTTTGTGAAACATCAGTACTTATATTACAGGTTGAAGGAAAATATGAGATATTATCGACCCAACTCTGTAATATTGCGACAAGTTCCCTCACTGAGTGAATATTGCGTCGAATTCTTAGTTATTTCTATTGGAAACTATTGTTATGGAAAATGTTAGGAGCTTTCTCTTCTTACAGAGCTTTCTGCGTTATGAAGTATATTGAGATATATTAAAGAAAAATGATATATTATTTTTTTATATATACACTAGCTGACGCCTGTGGTCTCACATGCGTTTCCAGTCTTATTAATTATTCTGTAATAACTAAACGTAACCCCTATTTTTTAAATTACTTAGTTGTTTTCTATCAATTGAAAATAAACTTATCTTTATAATAAATAAAATAAATAAATTTATTAAAAATAATATTAAAAAGAAAGACTAACATTTAAAATCCCATATATATTATGCTAAGGTTTGGATGGATGGATGTTTGTTACTCAATCACGTCTGGATCTGGAGTTTTAGGATAGGGGGATATTATATTCTTGAATAGCACATAGGCTACTTTTTATCCCGAAAAACTGCACGGTACTCGTCGGATATCCATACTAAACGTTAAAACGTACAAATGGACGAACCCGAGCAAAGCGAGGGTGCACTTTGTCCCAAACATCCCCGCACCGCAAACACCTTAATAACTAGATTATTAATATTCATAATGTTAACTATAATACATAGAATTTAGTGTAATTTTAGATTTTAGTATGCAATATCTAGAGATGAAAATATATGAAACTAACATTGCCCGCGGCTCCGCCCGCGTTCAGATGACCAAAATCAAATTCTTAGGTTTTACATATTAGTATACTCTTACATTGCAGTTTTTGTATTTTTTCTCAGAAATGAGACATTTTCCTGCGTTAAAAAGTATCCTATATGTTGACCCGGATAACCAGCTATCACCATACCAAATTTCATGAAAATCCCTCCAGTGGTTTTTTTGTGATGTGGTAACAGACAGACAGACAAAAATTCTAAAAACTATGGATTCGGTTTCTGTATCGATAATAATGTCTATTTCAATAAGATTTTCCAAAAAATATTTAATGTACAGATTCGGCTTAGTTACAATTTTATTATATGTAATAGATTAAATCGCCTCATTGAAATGGTATTTTACAAGTAATTTGAAATTTTACAAAATATAGCTGATTTTTAAGCCAGCGCGAAACTCAACAGATGCTCTTTCAAAAACAATTTTGCTTACAATACTGGAATAAGACAATTATAAACTGAAGCTGCCTGAGTATCAATTATTATGACTGAATTGAAAATATCTATAGAAGTGTGAACTGAAGACAAGGCTCTAAGTTTTATTATATTAGTGGACTAGATCTTTTGGACTATAGCTCAAGCTTTACGATCTCATTCAAGTGAGCATTATGTCAGCTTCCGTATAGTGTCAGTTTGTAATATATTGAGATTTAGCACGATTTATAATTCATTTATTTTCATATACTACCACTGTTTGGAAAGGTCACTCTTCTCAATGGGCCGTTCCATCAGATCAGGTAATAGTCCAACGCGGGTCAAACGCACGTTGGCGGAATTGACATGTTTATAGAAACCTAGTTAGACTCACTCAAAAAACAGATTTCTTTTTCATTCCCTACACCTTGGTTCCTTTACCGCATTAGGAACTAGTAGTTAACTTGTGAATAAGATTCACACAGGAACATCTTAGAGGCTTGAAACTCGAGATTTGACCTCACTTCACTGTTTCTAAACGATAGCGATAGCAGGCACTCCTCAGTTATTTCTTATAACAATTACATGTTATGATTATCAATTTTGATCTAAGCATGTCTAAAAAAGTAATTACTTTCATATATTTTGTTAATTTTCTTTCTTCGCCCACTAACATAATACAAGATCTAACACAATCAACTCCCTTTGAAATATTATTAGAGGCTAAATTAATCAGTGTCTGGGTGTGATAATGAATTTATACTGTCATCAAGAGTTTACACGAGGGTTTCAGTTCCACTGTGTTAATGTGTTGGGTCTAAAGAGCCATAAATCAAAATCTGCTAAAGGTAACAAATAAAATGAGATAAGGCAAGAAAAATAATGGAAGTTCGAATGAAACGTCATACGTCTGACTTCTAGCACTTTACTTTTGTGCGCTGTCGCGTTGAGATTCAACGTCTTTATTTGAAAAGGCATAATTTTGCTGAAGTGGAAGTTGATGTTACTTTTATTAACAAGAAAACAAGTAGAATAAAATGATTCTACACTTAACAAATGTTTTTTTATAGAAAACAAATATTTTAACATGTTTTATGTTTTAAGAAATATAATGGGATTGTCTCTAAAAATATATTTTTTATAGTATAAGTACCATAACGTTTTCCATGATTTTATTATAACATAGGAACAATGTTCTACCACTAAGCTCTATGGTCTAGTACAGTTCATAAGAAATGCTTTCGGTTTTCTGAAGTCTAACAAAAAACATTACAAATAACAAAAATAAAATAACCATAAATTTTGTTTTTGCTTTTCGTAAAGAAATCGTTTAATATGTTTATGTTTGCATTAACAAGAGATAAAACAGAATCAACGAAGCGACTTCTGACAAACACTCAGAGACACTACCCTTATTGTTGTTAACTTGTTTACTTTTTCCAATTCCGCATCAAATATTCGTAATAGAGGCCTCAGACGGTTGACGCCCGAGCGAGCCCCGCAAAGCAAAGCAACAAATAATTAAATACAAATACAAGATAAAAAGGGTCTAATACTATAGTCGGAATCTGTTTTTGTAGGAATTCTTGGATTCTTAAGGGCTTTACAAACAGCGCTCTCGGCTGGAGGGCCCTCGCCGTGGCGGTGCTCCAGCCGGTGGCGATACGACAATTCATTTCATTTATTCCACAAATAAATGTAATGAAATGACGAATTATTTTGGCATTTAATGTTTTTTTAATGATTTTATGCTATAAATATTTGCGGGTTTATTTTGTGGATTTATTTAGTTTTCAAGTATTTTAGTTTTGGTTATTTATAAATTAATTAAATGTTTGAACCGGGTTATTAATGTACAACTTTAAAAATACATATTTCCAGGCAGTTTTTTATTGCTTCTTTATTATTTTATCTTACTTTCTCTTTATTTTCTCTTAACCTCCTGCCTACCAGAGACACTTTTTTTGGAGTACGCTCTTGAAATTTTAGTATAATATCGGTAATAGGGTATTATATGCTGGAGAAATAGTAAAAAAAATCCTATATCTGGAAAAACAGTTTTTCACTATGTCCTATATGTAGGACAAAGTGAAAATATTACTATGTGATTTGTGTAGGACATAGAATAGTTTATAAATATAAATTGTAATTAGAAAAGAAATAAAACACAAATACAACATATTGTAACCTTTATATTATATATAGGCATTATAAAGTTTCTGAAAAAAACAAAAAGAAAACTTCTTCTAAATAAAACTTTCAAAATTAAACATTTCTTGTCATAAAAATAACTAAATATTATTATGAACTTACAAATCAGTCGCAATTAGGAATATATTTAGATATTAATCAAGTTTTATCGACACTTATACCCTACCACTTATTATTACTCTAAGTTTTGATGAAAATCGGAATAACAATTCCTATTTGGCGTGAAGCAGAGATTAATATCACATTTTTTGCAAAATACTGTAGTTTTTTAGATGGGCAAATGTAGTATAACCTGATAAATCACCACGTCACAAACTGCGCCTTGCGGCGTAGCAAGAACCTTCAGCCCAACAGGGTTCGGTTTGTTAGGACAGTATTGGTGCATCGAACATTTTCCAGTAAACGGATTAATCGTTTCGTCAATATTCTTGGGCCGGTTTTGTTCGTGACACATCTCCAAGATTCGATTAAACAGCGGCTGTATTTTCCAATTTTTTTGTATCTTCTGTTCTGCTGTCACTTCAGCATCATAAACACACTTCAGCCGTCGTCTGATAAAAAAGAATCTGTTCCTTGTCATAGCTATTGCACCTATGGAAACTTTCCACTTTTCTGACCAGTACATATCAATTTGTGGATACTGCAGTAGTGACATTATCATTGTTATTCCTATATTCTGAATCTAATGTATCCTTGGTCCAGGTATCTTGAAAGCCATCATTATGTTGACGATTCCTAATTGCAATCTGGTGGGTTGACAAAGGCGACGATTGCGGCTATGGAGTATCCCCGCTCAAACTGAGACCACGTCCACGACCGCGGCCACGTCTATATCCACGTGAAACACTGCTGCCCCGTCCTTTTGAGCGGGCCTGTGATGACGTCGATGCGATATCAGAACTGCTAGAGAACGCCGGGGAAGCAGCTGCAGGAACCAATGTGTTTCCCTCTTCATCTGAACTGCTTGACTCACTGATTTGATGATCATTGGCTGTTTGGTTAAGTTCTGGCGGCACAAACTTCGAATCTTCATTTGAATCATCTCCCGAAAATTCAAACTCAGAATCGTTTAAAGCCTCCGCTATTCCATTGTCCGTTAAAATTAGAACAAACATAATTAAGATAAAATATCTATCAATGTACTTTATATAGTACATCGGAAGTCTTAGTACTAAAACTTTTATTGCCTACATTTGTCTTCTGCAAAGGACATAAAAAAATACAATACGTAGTCTTGCATGTTTTATACAATTACGCGAAAATACAACTGCATATCATCATTTTAAACTTCTAATTACTTTACTATCGCAACAAATGCAATAAAAATTTAGATTTACATAAGATTTAAATCGATTAACTTACCTTTGCGCGCAAGCATCGACACATGTCTGTCTTCCATCGCCATTTTGAAAAAAGAGGATCAAATGGGAACTGACATTTATCTCTATTTGGAAACCCAGATAGTCGATAGATGTCACCACGCAAATATTTTGGAACTACCATTTTAAACACCGGTAGTATATTTTTTTAATTCCTATGTCCTGGCTGTAGTACAGATGTAGGCAGGAGGTTAAGCTAAAAAAGAATTGTAGCAAAACTGAAGACTTATACAACAAACACATAAATGATTGTTTCATAACGCATATTAATAAAACTAGCGAATAAACAATTTTATTATACTTATTATAAAGTGTACAAATATGTTAGGTTGTAGGTTTTTTACCTATATATCAAGGGTTAGATGCTCGTTAGAGAATTCGAGTAATCATATAGTAATGATGTACTCGCACTTATATCGGCCTGATTTAGACGTATCTAGAGCAATGTCTCGCGAACCACGGTGTAACTAATCGACCTATATGTCTGTCTTCTCTGTACATATATTTCAAAGAGCGAAACAAAATTAAGACAAATAAAAAAAAATTATATTAATGTAAAATTTCTCGCAGTCCTTTCGGTTTCTCATTGAAACATTCCGAATTCTGAAAACACCTCAGACTCTTTCGAGTGCATAAATTGCATTTACAATTCATCTCGCGCTTTGCATGGATGGAAACACTATGAAAAAATCTGACAAAAACTTGAAAGAAAATTTAAACGTCCACCCGCAATGCAGCAAAATGGCGGGTAAATAGTTAGCGGAAGAAAAAGTTTATGTTAGAGCTCGCTCACTGGCTGGGCTCATTAATTGCAGTAATTTTTAATACCAATTCGGATATCCGTTTCGGCCTTTAAATTGAGGAATTTCGAAAAATCATAATTATATTAATACTTCTGTTTACCCGCGACTGCGCTCGTTTAATTTATTGACGTATAATACACCGCTGTTAGCGGTTATAGCGTGATCTTAGACGGTAGTTTTAATATATAGGTTATTAAATATAAAAAGATATTTAAATCAGACTGATAGTTGCAGAGAAAGCACACGTTTAAAGAAACCAACTCTTCGGCTTTATACAGTATTCAATAGCAACTCACCCTGTCTCCAGTTCCACTCGGGTTTGTCCCTAGTTAAGTTTTAACGTTTAGTACAGATTTCTCAGAGATAAAATATTTTTTCGCAGTAAAAAGTATCCTATATGTTGACACAGATAATTAGCCATCATCATACCAAATTTCATCAAAATCCGTTTGGTGATTTTCTCGTGATGCGTTCCCAGACAGATAAAAATCTAAAAACTATAGATTCGGTCTCTATATCGATAATAATGACTACTTCAATTAGATTTTCCACAAAAATATTTAATGTACAGATTTGACTCAGAATTTTATTTTATATAGAGATATAGTTTTGCCTCTTACACTCTACATGTAATGAGATACTAAAAATACTCATACTCTCTTTATAAGATATTAATTTCGGAAAAATATTTACGTTAAGAAATATCTTTTAACATATGTAAAAATGTATGTTTGTAAATATTTACGGCAAATGTGAGTTTATGGATACACTGTACCTAGTACATACACTAACTGCCAGACGCTCAGATCCCAGAACCCAGTCCCATGGGGATAATAGATGTCTTGATTTGTCAACACTATTTATACTTAATAAGGATATTTCTATTTAGAGGAAACAAATGGTTTAACAGAGATGAGGTCGCGATTGGTAAACCTTTTAACGATTGGACAGTGGAGCGTAAATCACTGCTTGCTCATTTCAGTGCAGAACACGATTGTTTGGAAGCATAGACTAAACCCATCCGACGGAAATCCTGCATATCGGCTGCTGATCTAACGGTGCAATGATCCGATTTGTTGACGATTGGCAAATGATGAATTTCGTTAGCTGTAAGTTGGAGTTTATTGTTTATTTACCTATAGATCCGTCTGGATTGTCTGGTGGCTACTTGAACACTTGAAGATCTAGAGGTCCTGTGTTCTAGTCCTGGCTCATTTATAGATTACTAGCAGAACCCGCGGCTTCATTCGCGCTAAAACTACAATAAATCTCTAAAAAGGTAGTTTCATACAAACTTTCATCCTCTATTTTATAGGATGAATTTCGAAAAATGCTAAAACATGTATTTATTTAATTTCATCGAAGATCATTAATACTAAGTTTCCAGTAATTCTGATCAGAAATATTTATTTGGATTGTATTATAATGTGTTTTAGGGTGAGAGTGAGATAATCTCCCGCGGTAAAAAGTAGCCTTTATCACTCTCCAGCTCTCCTACTATCTCCTCACAAAAATCATGTCAATCCGTCACTTAGTTTCAACGCACAAGAAGGACACTCAAACAAACAAACACATTTTCACACTTATAATATTAGTATGGATCTTCTATACATATAATAAAATTCTAACTGAGTCTAATCTGAACTTTAATTTTTTTTTGGAAAATCTTATTGAAATAGTCATTATTATTGTTACAGAGGTCGAATCTATAGCTTTTAGAATTTTAATCAGTCTGTCTGTCTGAAAACGCATCACGACAAAACCAATGAACAGATTTTGATGAAATTTGGTATGATTATAGCTGGTTATTTGGGTCAACATATAGAATACTAAGCGGGAAAATATCTCATCTCTGAGAAATTTATATGTCAACGTAACTTAACAGTTTTATTATATGTAATTTGTTTTTCTATAATTAATTTCGTTAAGGAACCTCTGAGAGTTATAAATCAAATCCTTTAAACACTAATACATTAACAGCGTGGATTTAAATGCAGATAAATGCGAAAGTAGTAAACATCTCGGATAAGACGGCTATTAGTTAAGCTTTTAGCGAATGAACAGGGCGGGGCGAGGCCCATCAATCTGGGAGACAAAGAGATTTACAAATTATCACGGCGTTTGTGGGATACAAGCTCCTCGAGCATTATGTACTTAGTTATAGGGGCGATGGGAATGGCTTCATGCGAGTAGAGAAAAGATACTCGACTGTCCATTGTCCATGAAAATAATTGGATGTGCGTTATAAAAATGGCAAAATAACTTTAAACAATTATAACTCTTTCTATTGCTATGGATTTCTAGCATTGACATGGCGGATATCGAAAAATATCGTGTTTCATACATTGTGAAGAATATTGACACAGACATACACATATGTAAGTTTGACATCAAAAAATATAACTTTCATTATTTCACCGAAGCAAAATGATAGTAAAGTATAATAAAGTCGGTTTTAAAAAAAAAGGCTAAAAAATAATAACTTGTTGTTGGTTTTCAGCTATAATTATAAAACCTCTGTGGGTCTCAATACAAGTCATAGTAAGAAAAAGATGTCAAAATGACAACTCTTTATCTAAGTTAAGTAACCGGTCGCAATATGTAGTTTATCTGTATACATATTATATTGAGTGGCGATCTGTTACTACGCGTACACTGAAATTATATTTGAACTAGCATTACCTACGGCTCCGCCCGCGTTCAGATCACCAAAAACCAAATTCTTAGGTTTTACATATGAGTATACTCTTACATTTCAGTTTTGTATTTTTTCTCAGAAATGAGACATTTTCCCGTGTTAAAAAGTCTCTTATATGTTGACCCGGATAACCAGCTAAAACCATACCAAATTTCATCAAAATCCCTCCAGTGGTTTTTCTGTGATGTGGTAACAGACAGACAGAAAAAATTCTAAAAACTATAAATTCGGCCTCTATCGATAATAATGTTTATTTCAATAAGATTTACTAAAAAATATTTAATGTACTGATTCGGCATAGTCACAATTTTATTATATGTATAGATTTCAAAATCTATTATAAGTGTATTGCGTATTCCAACATACCCAAATGGAGTTGTCCATCGAGCGTACCACGGGTATATAGTATATAGTATAATATTATAACTTGTTCAGCGTGTTACCGTACCAAAGAGGAACTATTCGATGGATTTTAATGAAGCATTGCAGTTCTAAACTATAGAGAGTTAGTTAATATCTGCGAAACTAGCCTCCACATATGTACAACTAGTAGGTACATATTACGTGAGAATCGCTGCGTTGTGGCTAATTAGAATTAATGTAATGGGTTCAATGAAAACGAAGAAGAAGATATAGACGAATTATCAGAAATTATTCCAAATGACGGGTTCGTAAAGTAGAGGAAATCATGTTAGATTTTCACTTAATTGTTATTGTTTTCTAACTTTAAAATTAAAATATATTTTTTTGCCTAATCAAATAATCAACTATGTAATTGTTATTAAAATTTTAAAGTTACTTTCAAATAACTAAATTGTAATACCGTAGAATATATACTTATTTAAAATTATATATATATATATATATATATATATATATATATATATATATATATATATAATAGTATTTCACATGTTATCATTACGTCAAATCGAACATAAATAAAGAATATTATAATATCATATATCGTAAAATTTAGTACATGTATTAAATCCAGAGCAAAAGCTCTTCCAGTTGCGCTTACTCTGTTAACCTGTGTATACATTTTTTAATCTTACCTGGAGAAATAAATTATCTTAAACCTGAACTTTATTCTTATACTCATCCTGGCTTCGCTCGAATTCATCCCTAGGTACCTTTTAACGGTAGTTGTAGTATAGAATAGATAAATATGTATAATGTATATATATATATATATATATAAATATATATATATATGTACATATAAATAGTTATGATGAGTTTTTTATCCCTTACTCGAAAAATGATTAATTCTCCATACAAACTTTCACCCCCATTTTCATCTCCTTAAGAGATGATTTCCGGAATAAAAACATCATAATATTTTGCTTCCCAGGGCCTCAAACTATCTTCATACCAAATTTTAGTTTATCCATCACAAAAAAACATACAAAAACAATTTTTTTAGTATAATCATGTCAGAATTGATTCGCACATGAAAATATCAGGGGTGCGAGACCCAGGATTTGAACCCGCTTCACTTGGTTTCCCACTGGGCTACCACTGTTTACTGTTCTTTTTTTTTTAAATATATTAATTCCGAAACCGCCCAATATACTACTGTTAAAATTTTATGTAGGTAAATAAGCTCGATTCTTGGTAATAATCTCAGTCAGATAATTTATAGTCTGGATATTTCAAAACTTGAAGCTTTAGCGCAAATATTTTAAAACCGCTTAATTACGTGTTTCAATAAATTCTCTAAAAGTCAACAAATTAACCCGGATGATTATTACAGTTAATTGATATGAAGCTAAATATGAGCTTTAACGTTTTGCAATTAGAGTTTATAATTGAATATGGTTCTTTACCAATTTATCGGTAATTAATATTTTCGATTAGGACGTTTTAATTACAGGGTATCTTCGGTCGGAAGGAGCACTTTGCGAGGTAAATTTAGAAACCGCAGAAGTTAAGTGCGTTAGAAAATAGTAAAGGTTAAGTTTGTTTATGAAATATATTTAGACTAGCATTACCCGCGGCTCCGTCCGTGTTCAAATAACCAAAAACCAAATTCTTAGGTTTTACATATTAGTATACTGTTACATTGCAGTTTTTGTAAATTTTTCTCAAAAATTAGATATTATCCCGCGGTAAAAATTATCCTATATGTTGACCCGGATAACCAGCTATCATCATACCAAATTTCATCAAAATCCCTCCAGTGCTTTTTCCGTGATGCGGTAACAGACAGACAGACAGACAGACAGACAAAAAATCTAAAAACTATAGATTCGGCCTCTGTATTGATAATAAAGTCTATTTCAATAAGATTTTCCAAAAAATATTCAATGTACAGATTCGGTTTAGTTACGATTTTATTATATGTACCTATAGATTTCGAGTTAGACGAGGGCTAAAAGCCGCAATTACAATTGAAATTGTTATCGTTCCAACTTGTTAAATAATTAAAGGTTAAAATAAAACAAATGGGAGTGAATGTTTTGGTTTGTCGCCTAAAGTGGTAAAGCAATTAAGATCGGTTTCATTTTAAATTATGTATAGGGTTTTAATTATAGAAAAAATTGATCAACTTCAAAAAAAGGAAGTGCTCAATTCAGATATTGATTTAATGTTTATATTACTCGATATCTTTGTTCTTATCAAGAGTTTTTTTTAATAGGTATATTTCACATGGTTCCATATTATACAGTTCTGCAATACAAAATAACAGAAATGCCATTTTTAAAGGCAGAATAATTACGGTATATTGTAACGTGAATATGAAGTCAGTGCCTATGTACTAAAAATTAAATTATTTGAATTAAATAGTACATGATCCGGAGCTGTTTTTTAATTAGATATCTGTATACTGCAAAAATACGAATATGTAGGATAATGTTGGGGTGTTAGCATAACGACAGCAGCTACTAGTAATAAAATTGTTTTTCGATTATTTCTTTTACATATATGCAAATTCCTTCTCAGAACCGAATTACACCTAATAATAATGAGTGGTCAAATTGATAAAAGTCTGCATAATGATATATGGCCAGTAAAAGAAGGCAAGTGAAAGCACACAGTGACTATCAATTCATCAGAGCGTCACATCCTGCCACATAAATCTGTAGCTTCTTAACATAATATGTATAAAGAAATGTGTAACAATCCCCCGACACACCCTCTTCGATTTGACGATAAAAAAGAAGATATACTGATTAATTTCGTATATTATTGCATAGAATTAAAGCTATTCGACTTAATAGATATTTAACATTTATTAGAAAACTTCTTTCAACTTTCTATCTTCAGTTATATTTAAGTTATAACTAAATCAACTACTTCGGTGGTTTAGTGGCTAGCATGTACGGTAGATCCGGAGGTCCTGGGCTCGAAATCCAGGTCGGGCCAAATTTAATCACCGAGTTTTTCTGTTGTAGATACTCTCAGTGCGAAATGGGGAAGTTCACCCCCGTGCCTCGGAGAGCACGTAAAGCCGTCGGGCCTGCGCCTTAACTCTCACCGACCGTGTGAGAGTATCGTCCCATCGAACTTTGAGAGTAAAAGGAATAGAGAGTGCACTTGTGTCTGGGTGTACACTTATGCAATTTAATATTTCCTGAGCATCTGGCTAGTCTCAGTGAGATAGGTCATCATGGCCGAAATCGGTCAGGAGGACATTATAACAAAATAATTTGAAAATGACCTCCAAATGTGTAGGTAGAACATCTGTGCTATGTTTTAAGATAAACACATACATACATTTTAAAATAAATAAGTGTCAATAGACATCGGGATTTCTGACAATATACATTATAAATACATCGTTAGTGTTAATAGAAGCCTTAAAAATTTAGAAATAACATTTCTAAGTATTATATAATATGGTCAAAATATACCATTTTAATAACAAAGAATTTAATTAACATACTTTTATTAGTTTCACTTGTAACTAACAAACTAATTAACTAAGTAATCATATCTTGGAAGTCAATTTTAACCTATTTCAAATTAGCGTATGTATTTGAAACTTCGAAGTCTAGACGATACTACAATATATTTCGATACCTAGCCTCGGTGGTGTAGTGGCTAGCATGTACGGCTGCACATCCATAGGTCCTGGATACAAATCGGGTCAGGTCAAGTTTAGTTAGTGAGTCTTTCTGAAAAATACGCAGTAACAGCTCGGACTTGGGAAATTGTTTCACCTCCGTGCCTCGGAAAGCATGTAAAGTCGTCGGTCCTACGGCTGATCTTTTTCCAGTCCTGCCCAACTACTTGTGTCCCATTGGGATTTGTGAATGAAAAGAATAGAAAGTGCACGTTGTGTCTGTGCATGCGCTTGTGCACTATAATACTGCACAGTTGGCCAGTTTCAGTGAGATTAGCCGTCGTGGTCGAAATCGGTCGGGAGGACATTATTAATGATGGAGCCAGGATGTGGATAGTCATTTACAACTGCGAATTTTCGTTCATTTCATTCATATTGACGTATAGAGCATAGTTGACTTTAAAAAGGGCTATTATAATTAAATACGTACACAAAATTTCGTATCTGTGCTATTAACCACTAAGGAGAATTTAGATTTAGAACCAACCCTGGTGTACAGACAACAATGGGGTGTGTTTTTAGTTTTTTTACAACCATTTATGTTTTATAACTCGAAGATTACGGATTGTATATGTATAAATGTGTACTCATTACATTGGAATCCATTTTATTCATTAATAAACAGAAAAGAAAATTAAATAATAGTAAAATTGATAATTTATCTACCCCTACACCTATCTGTGTATAATATTATTTGTACTTAGTCATTTATTTATTTATTTCTTGGTAATCTTACAGCGTTATAAAATTGTTGAAATACAGTTAGAGCACAAAGTTATTAATAAATATGGCCAAAATTAGATTACTCTATTAGATATAATAGTATATGTATTAGAAAACATAGTACTCATAATATACTTACCACTCGTGTTTTACCGATAAAATATACTTATGGTGCTCGTTTATATATAATATTATACTATTCAGATCGGTTACTCCAGATTTCATCCTGCGTACGTACAAACATACAAAGAAACACTTAAAATGATTACATTTTTATTTAGCAATTTAAAGGTTTAAGAATTTAGATAAAGCGAGTGAAATATATCTATTTTTGACATAGTACTTTTAGTATGCGGTTAGACCATTTGGCAAAAACAAAGTACGACGCAGTTGCGGTCGGAAGCTTTCATGACTGCTTAAAAGCTTTTTAAATGCATATATTTGATTCGAGCCCATGTCGTTATAAAAGTTACTATGTTAGATATTTTTGATTTATTTGTGTTTTATATATTAACCAAATCAAAAGAAATCGTGCACAAAGATAGTGCTCAATTCAGGAATATGGTTTTTATTGATATTTGAACAATGCAATAATTGTGGAAAAACATTTATAAAATAGTTGATATATAATAAACTTTTTTGTACCATTTAAGAAAAAATTGAGTGTTATGGCTGAAACATTCTTTTAGTTAATAAGGAAGACGAATTAAAAAATGATAATTAAGTTTATTTACTAAATATGTATAATGTATAGGTATATATGTACATATATGTTGCAAATATGCGGATACCAGTCGATAATTAAACCTACTGACCCCAACATCAAACGTTTTGTAATTCTTATTAGCGTATGTACAAAAACGGTATCCACTAGTTAAATCAAGGCGTACTAAAAATGCAAATCATACAAAGGCACTTGACAAAACCTCTCGCAGAGGTCTAATTATGCGGTACAATAATTGAGAGCGGACAAAAACGTGTGGCCTCTGCTTTGTCTTTGACTGCCGAAGAGCGAGCTTTGCTTCATATATATTGGAGGGGTATTTTTGAATGTTCATTTTTTATTTAACCTTAAATTATTATTAACTAGCGGCTCACCCTCGCTTCGCACGGGTTCACCACTAGAAAAACAAAAACAAATCTATTCCACGGGAACCGTACATTTTTCCGGGATAAAAGTAGCCTATGTGTTATTTTGATGTATATTATTGTAAAGTTTCATTAAAATCCATTCAGTAGTTTTTGCGTGAAAGAGTAACAAACATCCATACATCTATACTTCCAGACATCCATACATCCTCACAACTTTCTCATGTATAATATTAGAATATATATAAACTCTATAACTTTAGAAATAATTCTTATATAATTTCACTAATAGAAAGCTATTATTATTATGAATAATGTTTACGTGTTAAGATCATTTTGTATCTAAAACACGCAAGTATAGTTGCGTTTTAAAACGAGTATAAGTATAGGATGACAAGTATATAATCAATATCTATCCTTGGACTTAGTGAAACATGATCCCAGGACTTCCAGGTACAGCCGTATACGATAACTACTAGAACGAGAAAGCAACAAGAAACATTATAATATTATGTGGTCAAAATATGAATTTTCTGTATATTCCTAGATTACTATTGCGATGTCGATTAAAACTTAACTCTAAGGGGTCTAATGTGCTTACAACGTTAAAGCTCTCTCTCAGGGTATTTTAAATATTAAAATTTCATAGTTCATCATAGTATAATAAAGTTCGCCGCAACGCTGTCCGCTTTTTACTGTATTTTTTATTCATTCAAAGGACTTCATCTACTTTATTATCTGTCAAATAATACTGGTTATACTTATTGATAATTTCATAAAAATTACACTCATATCATAAAAACTAACATTTGTGAGAACTAACATCAGAAACTTGTGAAAAAACAAAATTGTGTGGGTTTAAAAAAATAAAACAGAATATTTAAAAATGAGTTATGATTTTATGGTACAAACTTACGTTTTGAGAAGAAACAAGTCGTAGTCAGATAAGCAAGTTCAGATAATAGGACTCCGTAAATTTTACAAGCAAAAATCGAATAACCAATGAGTAAAAAATCAACACAAGAGGTACTCGTATATTAATCTCGTTATGTTAGATCTTTGGGCAAGAACATTTTTCTCTTTCACGTCTTCTCCATTCTACGTGACATTGGCGAAGTAATCTGTGCTCAACTGACACGCTTTAAAGCCATTGACAAGAAAATTGAATTGAATTGAGAACATTTTTCGACAATTTTTTTACTATGTATACTATGTATTTATGTATCTATATGTATGTATGTATTTATGTATATGTGTACATATATATTATACATGTATGTATATATCATATTTTTGCATTATGTATGTATTCATGTTTGTAAACGTAATTCATATTGTCTGTATTTAATGTTAATTGCACCGTCCCGTCTACGATTCTTCTAATCCTTTCACCAAAGGTTGTCTGTAAGAGATTGCTCGTAGCAATAAGACCGCCTTTGCATGCCTCTTTGTTATTTTTTTTCTCTTTTCATCTTCTGTACTCTTCTTTTGTGTGTGCAATAAAGTATTTATCTATCTATCTAATGTCCAATTTCATTAAGACTACCCAATGGCGCAAGAAATATTATAGTACACGAATATGCGTACCAATAATACAAGTGCACTCTATATTCTATATAACGAGACACCTGCTATGATGCACGGGGGTAAAACATTGCCAAGTTCATAACTTAGGGCTGTTATTGAGTATTTTATGACTGGAAAACACAATAACTAGATTTGATCCCACGCGGGACATGAACCACTACAACCACATTTTTCATGCATATTCAGGGATGCGTGCTAAAACATCTAGTTGTTAGAAGATACATATATAAGCAACTACATTTTTTTAAGGGAGATTTTTTTATCTCGTCTCTATTGATCGTATAAAATATTAATTTTGATTTCACTAAACACAACTAAACACTAATATTTCATTCAAAAATCGGTACAAAGTAAATGACAAAATGGAGTTAAGAAGCTTTGCAAAAGCTGATACAAGCGAGTATAAGCGAAGCAATCATTAAGACAACACTCGAGAAACCCGATAACCCTCGAGGCTCACGACCCAGAACTAAATACCAAATTATGAAGACAAGCAATGAATTAACCCTTCCCCGGATCCCGCGGTCTCTCCGACTCTCCGCTCCGATATTATCCGTAATGGCAACATTAACATGATAACGGCATAACCTTTATAACATAATCGTTAAAGCATAAACGTTAATTCACTAAAACGCTGGGGCTTCAAGTGCCGATTAAAATAATTTGAATAATTTAGATATAAACTGCGTTAGAGGGTTAAATCAATATTCGTTATGACTGTTTTATTTTGAATATTCTCTCTTGCTGTTTATTTATTTTTATAAGCGATTGTGGCGTGAAGATGCGGGTACGGGTTCGATGCTCGTCGAAAGCATATTATACTCGTATTATTGTGAGCATCTATTATTATCACAAGAGTATATTTTTTACCTTCTATCATTATATAACGCCCGATATGACCACCGTTGATTGACAGATGTGTTTTGAAGATGCTTGGAAAAGATCGCTTCCAGCGATAAGGTCGCCTGCAGCTGTGCATTTTTTCTTTGTGTTTTTTTTTATCTTTGTATTTTAGATTTTCGGTATACAATCAACAATATTATTATTATTTTATATTTTTAAATAACCTACTCAATTGCCAGTAAACATACTCGTAGGTCGGGAACTTGAGAAAGTTTTTTCTTTGAAGTGCCACTTGGCTAGTGGTACAAAAGCTCGATTTTCAGACGTAATAAAATATGTGTAATTACATAATCATAAGTAACCAGCGACTCTTCGGCCGGATGCGTGCCTAGGTACGTTTTAAATAAATAAAATAATTAAATAATTTAAAAATATGTATAATTAAAATTACAGACTACAATTCAATCTGGTTTGCCAAAAAATTAAATATGTCAGTAACTAATAGCCTACGCGTAGGTCGGTTCGCTCACACCGCTGCAGTTTTCTTACTTTAATCAATTTTATGCCCGTCGTAATTTCTAAATGAAAGTTTCGATTCATATAATTTAAAGAAAAATATACTAAATATATATACATAATGAACCTCGATTATCAAACTATTTATTTTGATAAGGGTTAATATCATAAATCTACTAATGTCATCTTTCGATTCTATCCGTTGTTTTGATTGATTAATTTGAACAAAAAGCGTTTGTTGTTACTTAACTATAATGGTTCTTCGTTAGACATAGTCTCGCGGACTTTTGTGGGCAATCATGATCATGTAAGTACTATAATATACAGGTATATATAATACTTTATTTTATATATCATATTCATAATATTTTTCAATAATGAAATAATGACTTTTATTTGCAAATTATATTATCGATACCTTAGGTTACATTATTGCAATTTTCATAGGGATCTCTAATTTTTTGAATATAAAATATTTCCTCTTTACAATATAAGCTTTAACAAAAATTGTATCATGTCATAAGGAACAAATATATTTTTTAATTCATACATATTCACTTCATACCATATTTCTTGAAGACTACTAATATAATAATAATACAGGGGGTTTCTAGGGGTTCTCAGATTTTTACCTAAAACTTCTTTAAGTATAATAAAGCCCTGGTCTGGAAAAGTCCTCGCAAGTATTCCTTCTACTGTACATTTTTTGACCGTTCTTACATCATACTTTCTAAACTTTCAATGCGTTGAAACAAGTTTTTTCTTTCAACCTATATTATTCAAGTAATTGTTTACAAGATTTTATTTGCCTCACTTGTATGTATGTAATTAAAAATTAAGTATATAAAAATGTAGGAAAGAATATTAACTATATATGTTAAGTTCTTTGTAAGCTTTTTTACTTTTTGAAATATTTTAAACGTGAAATATTTTATGTAAAAACTTTATCAAAATCAGTTTAATGGTTCTTATTGAATTGTATTTATTTAAAATTTCGTAGTTTTGTTTTCAAAATGCTTGTGAACTTTCACTTCAGTACGTGACTGTTATAATGACGTGAAAGAAATATCACTGTGACGTTTAATTTAACCTGAATTAACAGTAACCGTACCGTCTTTTCGCTCACAAGTGTTCATAGGTGCGTTTTACATTTATAATTTTACAACGCGCACTCGATTCGTTTGTCGACATGAGTACTAAACATTTTTTTTCTTAACTTTCTCTAAATAATAATATGCGTGTATTGTACATATTTTTTTCCGCAAGAAATACTCTAAATGATAATGAAAATTATATTAAAATCTGTTGCATAGTTTATAAAACAACTAAACGAAAACCAGATAAACGCGGATTGTGACTTTGTTTTATACTAGGTATTTAGAGATGTATATTTAGCATAGCAAAATACAGGCATAAATGTTAATATAACCTAAATAATCTTTTCATATGCACACGGAGTACGGGTTCGAGCCCTCGTCAAGGCATCTAATATAATAGCACTTATCATATTTCTACCAATTATTCGTATACAAATTTAAATGACAAAACGCGTATCTCGACCACGTCCGCTGTCGGACCGTCGTCATAACTATCAACTATTTCTAATATAAACAAGTTTGCGTTTCCGAACTTCAAGCGTTTGTCATTATAAGCTCTGATATGAATATGTCGGCTTTCTCTATACCCATTTATTGCCACACTAGTTATTGCTGCCGGTTACACCTGTTAAGTGAACTAAGATATTAGACTAATAATTCAGTCGTAAAGGCCCAATACTGAGCACGAGCTTACCTTTGTTACAAGGGGGATCAGGCCACAGTCCATATTATACTAGACAAGTACGGGTTGACTTCACATGCCTTTCGAAAATTAGTTAGGTTCTTTGAGACATTCAGCTTTTATCACGTTTTCCTTCACCTTAAGATAAATGGTAAAAATATTGAAAAGGATTCGCACATGTAAATCTCAGAATTGTGAGAATCGAGGTTCGAACCCACTTCACTTGGATATCCAAGCGAGCTGTTATGGGTCCCTGGATAAGACCCTTTTTAAAAAAAAGATTTATTTATCACTGAAAACACTTTAATAACTTTATTAATTATTTATACAATATATATGGGATATGAAGAGCTAGTGCTCTCGACCGACGATACTCTCGAACTCACTTAATACAAATTAAAGGACATATATATAGAGTACAAAATGATGATAGCTAGTAGGGCTATAACATAAATAAGCAATAACCCATACAGCGAAGGGGTATAACACCTCCCCCGTTAAAATAAACTTCGGACTTCCTTTTTAAACCGAAGTTTATGAAAATTAAATGTTACATCTGATTGATGGATAAGAGGGTTGATCCTCTACCTGTAAGTTACTATTATCAGAAATATTCTCGTCTTTTAAATCTATGTTAAGGCCCAATGATTTATTACATTTTTTATAATAGTATATAATCTTAATACTAATAAAATAAACTAAGACAAAAATAATAATAACCAATATCATTATGGTTAACATAGAATAATGTGTCCCATACTTAATTATATGAGGAATATCTGTATCTATTTCAGTTTCTAATAATTTCCTTTTCAATGATTCTTTTTGAACTGTTAAACTATCTAAATCTATTTTTTCTAAATTAATAGGAGACACACTGTCCATAACCTTATCTAACTTAAATTTAGTACAACAAGTGTCATTAATAATATTATAATCAAAGGTAATTATTTCCGAATGTATATTTTTATTAATTTTTCCCATCAGTACTGTGTTTTTATTATAGGCAACGCAGGATTGGGGTAGGCTCAAAATACCTGTTCCCAATAATATATTTTCACGATGTATTTTCAATTTTTGACATTCTATTACTATTTTACTACTTTCAGATTGAATAAATATCCATTTGTTATTATTTAAGTTTTTCCAAATATCAACTTTACCATATATAAATTTTGTTTCACACTGGTCGGGAAGTTTATTAATAACCTTTGATAATAATTCACTTTCACAAGTAATCTTAGCATCAGTTGCATATACATTAGGAACATCACATATAAAATGCTCATGACTTATAATTAAACAATTATTCAAACTGTCCAGATCAAAATAATGATTTTTATCAATCGTTATTGCGATATATTTAGCACTAGGGATTATCAGACTGAAGGACTCAGGCTTTTTAATATTATGTGGTGTAGGTAAAGGTATATTATGATATAATTTATATAATTTATTAGACACTAGCGGTATTTGCAATACAAATACTAGTCGGGGTTTCATAAAATAAGATGATACTTTGGAAATATTCGTAATAATATGCATCATATTAATTTCAAGAGGGACTGGTAGTTCAAGTCCTTGTGGTAAATATCGAAAAGAGTCTACTAGCTCCTTATGAAGCTGTGTCGGTGTCATTATTGCCGGGTGCAGTTTATTCAGACTGCTGAACATTATGGCATTTATAATATCCTCTAATTGAAACGATAAGGTAAGAAGGGACATTTCAAGGTTGCTAAATAACTCGTTTATACTTAACTGTAACTGAATTTTGTCGGTAGCAATAGATATATTTTCTACTACTGAAGAAAATTTATTAATTGCTTCATTTAAGTGACATTCATTCAATTGAACTTTTAAAATTGTTTCATTAAAACGTGTAATTATAGAATTAGTTACTAAGATATTTTCCTTAATTAATGATGACATTTTCTCCTGGTTTTTTAGTATAGACTCTATTGCATTATTGAAAACTAGACCATCGTCCTCGTCTAGAGTTCCGAAAATATGCTTCATTACTGAACCAATGCCAGCAAACCAGGCACTACGTTTATTTTTTGTGTCTAATAGATGAGAAACAGCAGAAAATTGTTTTAAAATTTCATTGTAACGAAATGTTAATGGTTCAAATATATTATAACATTCTACGCTATCTGGAATTTGGTTACAGTTGTTTCTAGCTGTATCGATTACTGAATTTATGTTGTCAATATGTGGTTTTATAAAAGATGTATCTATCGGAATTAGAACATTTAATTGTCCTTCAATTATTTTTACATTTCCTAAGTAATCAAAATAAATGCCGGAGCTTGCGGAAATTCGTTGGATGAATTCCTGATCCAGTTGGGCGGATACACTGAAAATATTATAACGTGTTAATTATTTTTTATTTACGTAATTATTCCGATGCTAAAATTATTTAACCCTTAAGTTGAATATAATAAAAATAAAATAAAAATATAAAAGTAAATGTAAATTAACTGCAAAAACTTATATCTAATTAATTTGAAATTTCATAAACTATTATATTAATAATTATATCAGTTTATATTATTACTAGATATATCAGCTAGTTTTACTTGGTCATAATGGTGAGTAACATGTCGTCTATTGATTAATAGTGATAACGTATTGTTACCAAGAATTTTCATGATTTTATAAGGTCCTTTCCATAAAGGAGATAAGGCCTTCCGCATTCTTAAATGGTTTTTCAGGTAAACATAATCACCTACTTTATATTGCTGTGGTTTACTATGAGAGTCATAATAGTTCTTTGAATTGTTTTTAGAATTTCGTATGTTTTGAATTGCCTTTTCTCTTGAATATTTAAAACGGTTTTGTAGCATCTTCACATATTCTGGATAGGTTGCTCCAGGTGATTCTTCGAAAATAGAATTTGGAATAAAGGGCTTGTGAGCAAACATTAGCTCATAGGGTGTAAAATGAGTAGTGCAATGCACACTGGTATTATAAGCTAACATTGCAGTATAGACGTAACGAGGCCAATCCGTTTGTCCTTCGTTAACATATGATTTCAAATATTCCTTCAGGGTGGAGTGACTTCTTTCCAGTGCTCCTTGCGTTTGTGGGTGGTAAGGCGAAGACCATAACTGTTTAATTTTTAAAAATTTGCAAGTTGTTTTAAAAAGTTCCGATGTAAAATTTGTTCCTTGATCGGTAAGGATCATTTTGGGAATTCCGAAAATAGCAATAAAATGAAGAAGACATTCGCTTGTCTCTTCTGCAGTTGTACTACGAATTGGGTAAGCTACAGAAAATTTAGTAAGATCATCTTGAAGTGTGAGTATGTATTTTAATTTAGCTGTCCCAGATTCTGGAAGTGGTCCTACTATATCTAAGCTAAGACGTTGCCAGGGAGCAGTAGAAGTACTGGTTATTTGCATAGGTGCTCTGTTTATTTTCCTTAAGGCTTTATTTTCTTGACATGATTTACAGGCTTTAACATATGTCTCTATATCTTTTCGCATTCCTTTCCAATAATACATGTCTTTTATTCTGTTATACATGCGGACAGAACCAAGATGTCCTGCAATGGGTATATCGTGATTATCACGTAATATCTTTTTTAATTCAGTAGGTGAAGGATAAACTATGTTATTATGATATATATTTATTTTTATATTAGTATTATGGAAAAGATACATCAGCATATTATATATCTTAGTAAATGAATGTTTTTCAAAAGGATTTTTAAAATCTGAAATTGCTATTTCATTTATATTTTCAAATATTAATAACCTATTTCTAGCGTTTTCTAGAGTTTTAAATATTTCAGCATAACGTGACTCATCAAAATGATGTACTCTAGTGAAAAGAAGAAGATAAGTTTTATTGGTTGATTCTATTATTTGGAAAGAATGTAGCTGTCTCTCTGCTTCTACAATCTCTTTTGAATTTTCATGGTTACCTAAAATCTCTTCTATATAGGGATTAGATTCATCAAGGTCTATTGAGGTAGGAATTATTATAGTTTTTACAGTAGATTTCATTAGACTTTCGTTATGTTCTATAATTTGTGTATTAAAATTTCTATTTTTTTCAGATGTTGCTTTGAGAAATGTTGAATAGTCATCAGTAGATGGGCTTATTTCTCGACTTGGTAAGTCAATGGGTTCAACAGCAGGTGAAGCAATAGGCTCTGCAGTTGGAGAACCAGCAGGTTCTTGAGAAGGTAAGTCAACTTGTTCTGAAGAAGGTAAATTAATTCTTTCTTGTTCTGGAGAAGGTAAGTTAGATCTTTCTCGTTCTGGAGAAGGTAAGTTAGATCTTTCTCGTTCTGGAGAAGGTAAGTTAGATCTTTCTCGTTCTGGAGAAGGTAAGTTAAGTCGCTCTTCTGTATCAGAGAGAATTTCATCTAATCGGAAAGAAGGTGGAGAAATTAGCAGTTCTTCTAGATCTCTATCTATATTTATAGTTTCTTGTTCAGAAACTTGCGGCGCTTCTGGATTCATTTCGTTTGTATAAACTGAAACTGGGTTCACTGGGTATCTTGAAAGAGCATCAGCATTAGAGTTAACTTTTCCTTTTTTATATTTTATATTGTAATTATATTCTTCTAGTTTCAGTCTCCATCTTACGAGTCTGGATCCTGGATCCTTACAGTTAAAGAGCCATTGGAGAGGTTTATGGTCTGTGACAATGGTGAAGGTATTTCCATAAAGATAAGGTCTAAACATTTTAGTACCAAAAACTATTGCTAGACATTCTTTTTCTGTAGTGCTGTAATTTGTTTCAGCTTTATTAAGAGTACGGGATGCAAATGCAAGGGGACGGTCTTTTCCTATTTCTCCTTGAGATAGAATTGCTGAAATGGCGTACTTCGATGCATCACAAGTGAGAACAAAAGGTTTGGTAAAATCTGGATAAGAGAGTATAGGAGCTGTTAGTAATTTACCTTTCAAGGTTTCGAATGCAAGTTGCTGTTCATTATTCCAGGTGAATGAGGTGTTCTTCTTTAAAAGTGAAGTTAGGGGTTTAGCTAACATGGAAAAGTCTGGAATAAATCTGCGGTAGTAGGAAATAAGTCCTAGAAAGGATTTTACGTCCTTTGGAGTTTTTGGAGTAGGAAACTCTTTCACGGCTTTAACTTTGTCAGGATTTGGTCTAACTCCTTTGTCCGTAATTATATGACCTAGATAATTTACTTCTTTACGGAGAAACTCGCATTTGTCTGGTTGTAATTTTAAATTGAATTGACGTAGCCTATTGAATACTTTCTGTAACTTCTCTATATGTGAATTTAAATCATAGGAATAAATGACAATGTCATCCAAATAAACATAGCAATGTAATCCTTGGAGACCAGATAATACGGTGTTCATTAGTCTTTGGAAGGTAGCCGGAGCGTTTTTTAGCCCAAATGGCATCCTCTGAAATTGGAAGTGTCCTTCTGGAACGGTGAAAGCTGTCTTATCGGCATCTTCTGGTGCTATTTGAATTTGGTGAAAACCTGACGCTAAGTCGAGAGTAGAAAAATATTTACTATTACCTAATTGGTCTAAAATTTCATTTATTTGGGGAATGGGGTAAGATTCGCCTATGGTTATATCATTAAGTTTTCTGTAGTCTATTACTACACGCCATTTTCTTTCGCCAGAGGCATCAATTTTTTTCGGTACAACCCATATTGGTGAAGACCATGGTGATACGGATGGCTGAATTATATCCTGATCTAACATCTTATTTATTTGTTTGTGTACTTCTTCTTTATGACACTGTGGAAACCTATATGATTTTGTATTAATGGGAATATCGGAGTTAGTTTTAATTTGATGTTTCAGTGCATTTGTATATGTTAGTTGGTCATCAGGTAAATGAAAAATATCAGAGTACTGAGAGCAAATATCTAGAAGTTGTTCACTCTCTTCATAATTTAGATGAGATATTCTAAGAGATTCTAGAACTTGTTCAGTTCTTTCTATTGTATTTTGACAATTGTTTACTAATTTTACATTCTGTGCTGGAATTTTCTCTAATTTGAGTTGTAGATTAGAATTTACTTGGATAGGTTCTTCTGTAATATTTAATATAGTAATGTTAACTCTATTGTTAGGTTTCACTCTTACCATGCAATTTGAAATAAGTATTTTATCTGAAATTTTCTTATCTAATATTAATCCTTCTTGAATTTCAGGATTTACAACAGTGCATTCTATAACCGTTTCAGATCTAGGTTTTATTGTATAGGTAGGTTCGTTAAACATAAGGTAAGTTTTATAGTTATTTATTTCTAGGCTGTTGGAATTGTAATTAATTTGACAATTATATGTCATAAAAAGGTCAGTACCAATAATACCATCATATGGAAGCTGTAATTCATCAAAAACGTGAAATTTATGACATATATAGTTATTACCAATTTTTAATTTTAAGTTTACGTAACCTAAACTTTTCAATGGAGGTTCGTCTTTCGAATTTATTCCTCTTACAGAAATATTGTTGGGGTACACTTTTAAGGTGTTTCATAGTGCTGAACTTTTAATGAGGCAGACTGAGGCACCTGTATCTATTAATAATGACAAGGGTCTAGAACTGCCAGAAGTTGGCAATTTAATATGGGGTAAGTATCTATTACTATTATTACTTGTTATTTTATAAATCTTATTCGTGCCATTTTTAAGATTTTGTCGCGTCCGACACGTTGACGGGACAACTACTCGTTTAAAGTAGGCTGTTGACAGTCATAGTCGTCGTCCTCGTTGGGTTTATCCTCAACGTATGAGCCCGTTTCCTCATAAGGGAATGAACTCCCTTCTTCTTCATAGTAAGAAGGATTATCCTCTACAAAATTTATACGAGGTCTATTTGAGTAACTCGGATTTTTATTACTAAATTGAGGCCTGGAGTTATTAGTAAGTCGATTATATTGACTAACTTGTCCTTGACCTTGAGGAGGTCTTGGGGTAAATGTGGTAGGCGCACTATTAGGATAACACTGCAAAGGGTTAAAAGACCTATACTGATTAACCTGCCTGGGTACATTATTAAAATAATTATTTCTATGAAAATTATTACTATTTGTAAATTTATCTACTTTATTAGGTTTTTCAAAATTTTCCGCCTTTTTATATAGTGTTTTCTGAATTTTTTCTTCAGAAATAGCTAAACTAATGGCCTCATTTAAATTTTTAGGCGATCTACACCTAACTATATTCGATATGCGTGGGTGGAGACCCATCAAGAAATGGTGGAGGGCTAGGTCCTCCATAGCAGCTGTTCTGCCTGGAATCTCTAATTTTTTAGTAGGATTCATAGAAATCTCTGTCAAAAGTTGAGATAAGATAGATTCAATTTTAATAGAAAATTGTGTGACATTTTCCACAGATGTTTGTCTACATTCCTGTAATTCGCTTATTAAATGAGAATAATGTTTCCTTTGACTAAACTGAGTTTTTAGAAAATCTTTTAATTGGTCATAGGATGTAAAATCTTTTATTGAGGCTGCTATTTCAGCCTTGCCTTGTAATTGACTCAAAATGTATTTAAATAATATATGTTTTTGTGATTCAGATGCAAGTTCATATGCGTTATTACAATTCGTTAGAAAAGAATTAATTGTATCCCTAGATCCGTCATAGGGCTTAATAAATTTTAAAAGAATATTTAAATCAATTTCATTTGTATTATATTTCTTTTCCGTTTTAGACACGGCGGGTGAAGGCGCTTTTTCTCCGTCAGTAAGTGGAACTATTGGGATATCAACTTTTTTCGCCATTTTTATATTATTTAAATACTTGATCTGGATAATTTGTTACAAATTAATATTATATTGTAAATATTAAAAAAAAAATATAAAATCAGTAAAAATGAACAGAACAATCAGAAAAATAATAAATCAGTATAAAATATTCATAAAGTATTATAACTTTTGTTTCAATAAAATATTCGTCAGAATAACAATTATACTATAAGAGTTTAAAATAGAAAATTCATAATAATATATTATAATGTCTTTAACGCGCAACTTCCAATAATTGTTTTGATTGTAATACTATCTATCACTCACGTGTGGGCCACAAGTAACACGAACACGACGCGGGTGGCGACGAGCTGCATTCTTGTAGATAAGGCCAGACCTTGTATGCCCGCCAGCTCAGTGGTCACAGGTTCAAAACCTGGCGTCGTTCCGGACGGGAGACGAACACGGCACACGTACTAGGTCCTCTGCCAGTAGACGTAGGCGTCTCACTCTCTGGTGGACAACCTGAATATTCACTTACACTTTTCACAGCTTTTTATAGCTTTTCACAAATTTTCACAACTTTTCACTTATGGTGGTTCCCCACTTATTTGAAGTTACGCGGAGCCGAGAGTTCGCGGTTATTTAAGGCACAAGAATTTTCGTTAATCCTGGGGTATCCGGGATTATTATTACCCCCTGGGATTATTATTATCCCACCGCTGCCACCAATTGTTATGGGTCCCTGGATAAGACCCTTTTTAAAAAAAAGATTTATTTATCACTGAAAACACTTTAATAACTTTATTAATTATTTATACAATATATATGGGATATGAAGAGCTAGTGCTCTCGACCGACGATACTCTCGAACTCACTTAATACAAATTAAAGGACATATATATAGAGTACAAAATGATGATAGCTAGTAGGGCTATAACATAAATAAGCAATAACCCATACAGCGAAGGGGTATAACAGAGCGCTTGACCACTAGGCTGTAGCTTTTATGCAAATATTGGATTGAATATAACTAGATTTTCTATATGTTGGCGTAGATTCATACATAATAGTTATGTTACAAATGCGAAAGTTTGTGAGGGACGGAGAGAATTCGTTACTTCTTCGGGTAGCTCAAGAGTTTGGAATGAATTTCGAAATGTGTGTAGATACTTTATATCATTATTAACACGTATGCTACTTTTTATCGACGTACCTATCATGGGATTGGAATTGCAGATAAAAGTATGTAGTTTAAAATAAATTTTCATATTTATTAGTATTCTAGTGTGTGATAAAATGAAAAATATATAAATATATTGGGACGTTAACACACGGCACCATCTAGTTCCATGGTAAGCTATGAAGTTTGTGTTATGGATACCAGATAGTTGATACACTACACATATATAACTTTAAATACATACATATTATAAATATAAACACCCATGACTGGAGTAGGTACAAGCGTTTGTGCTCATTACACAAATGAATGCCCCCAGTGGGACTCGAACCCAGGACCGTTGGCACAGCAAGTAGGGTCACTAAAAACTGAGCCAAACGTGTCGTCACATATATTGGATCATTTTAATTCAAAGTATAATGAAATATATACTAAATATTTAATCAAAGGTCTTTTTATGTATGTTCAATCGCACAGAATTTACCGATGGCTTTCAATCGACTTTTGTATAATTGATAACCACTTTGTACGCGGCACGTAAAGGACTAGTTTCAAATAAAGAGAAAATCATAGCAGAAGACTCTACATGCTTTTATTTTTAGTCCAGCAACAAATATATGAATTTACTAGCAATAATCCTAGAAGAAATCTCGCGCAACAAAAGGTTCACACGTGTTTAATATAAAGAAGATGACTATAGTTCTCTTAAGCCGCAATGCCGTTTCATTGGCCTTAAATTATGGTAATATTTCGCATTGGATGGCGTCCAAGCACGTGACGCTGATACATTAGACTGAGTACTCCCATGGCCATTCAGAGTAAAGGCGGTGTCAGAGATCATCGAAGTCGTTTGTCTGTTTTTGACCGATTTCAAAAAAGAATGTACTCAATTTGTGTGCATGTATGTCTTTTGTGTGTATGTAATGCGATATATATATACAAAATGCGAACCGATTTAGCTTGATCGTTTTTCAATGAATAAGTTACAACTTGATAACTCGATTACACTTTCAAATTTAAAACTAGCTACCAAGAGTAACTCGATGTAAATTCAAAGAACAATATCCTTCGCTTAGTACGAAATAATTACTTTGAAAGTGATTTGAAGTAGGTACTTTTGTTGGTAAAAGGTAAATTATGACATGACATTTGATGTTTATTGCGGTCAAACAAAATGTTTACCAGCAAACTAAGTCACTTAATTATTTATGAATAAACTAGCGGACCCGACAGACGTTGTCCTGTCTACACGTCTTTAATTTGAAAATTTCAAACTTTTTTTAATAAGCTAAAACATTCTGGACCATTTTGATGAAAATTATTATTCAAATTGTGAATCTAAACCATTCTCAGATCCCCTTGAACACACACAAAATTTTTTATCAAAATCGGTCCAGTCGTTTGAGAGAAGTTCAGTGACATACACACTCACAGAAGAATTATATATATAAAGATATACAATTATTGTTATATAAAAGATGACTGGTAGCCCAGTGTTATCCCGTTTACTTGGGAAATAGAGTGAAGCGGGTTCAAATCCTGGGTCCCGCACCTGTGATATTTTCAATGAAAACATGGTGTGGAAACCTGAATGTCTGAGAACCTAGCAAGTTTTTGAAAGACGTGTGAAGTCCGTCAACCCGCACTTGGCTACCATGGTGGATGTGGCCTGATCTACCTCGCATTGAAGGGAAGCCCGTGTCCAGCAGTTGGATGTTTGAATAGAGAATACCAACCAAGATAATCTATACTTATAATAAAATTCAACTGAGTCGAATCTCTACATATCGATCGATACAGGGGCTGAATCTATATTTTTTTGATTTTTGTCTGTCTGTCTGTCTGGAAACGTATTACGAGAAAACCATTGGTCAGATTATGATGAAATTTAGTATTATGATAGCTGGTTATTCGGGTCAACATTTAGGATATTTTTTACTGCGGGAAAATATCTCATCTCTGAGAAATCTAACTAACTGTTAAAACGTACCAAAGGTCGAACCCAAGCGGAGAGAGGGTGAGGCGCTAGTTGCTAGCTGATATTTCAAAACCTATTTTTATTTGTTACTAATTTTGTTGTGCACCAAATTTTATTGCGATCGGGATCATTGAGAAGTTGCACTGTAGCCCTATCTTGTGGTGAGTGACAGTAAAATGGACTACGTAAGAACATTATTATCTATATAAAATTACTAACTATATATATGTGAGAATTTCAAAGCACTAGATGATGGACTATCGTAGATTTGTAGTTTTGCACAAACAGACAGTAATATTTTTATGTATAGAATTATCCATATATTTTTTTAATTTGGAAATTATACGTGAAAATTGTGATTTTTGGGAAGTAAACGTCTTTAACCTCTTAAATGTGTAATTAGAAACATTACCTGTTTGTTGTTTAATTAACTTCCAATCCACATTTGGAAGTTTCATCGTATAATGTCGAGCATTGGAAGGGATCCAAAAATATTTAAGTGTTTATTTCAAAGTAAAGCTATGTATTGTCAAGGTCATAATGTCGAAAGATAAAAGGGAAAGATGACTCAGAATAAAAAGCAACGCTTAAGTAAAGTGGAGTCTTATGTACTTATCTCTTATAAGCCCTCAGTTTACACTTTAAAGTAAGGGACAGTCAAATTTACACAAACTCTGCATATCGTTGAAGGTTGATGTTCAAGAATATTTTGTAAGTACTTATAAAATTATTATATTTAAATAGGTTGAATTATAAAAATAGAAAAAAACCCGATTGCATAAAAGCTAACTAAAAAGATGAAAACAAGTTCACGAAGGAATATAGTACTATGTAGTCCCTCACATCAGCATATTTTAAAACTCATAGTAAGCTTTGGACGGAATCAACAGGAAAAGTTTACTCCAAAATACTTATTAAAGCCTATGACAAAAGGTATAATAAATTGGTCCTAGCGTTGAATAGGAAAACTTTACGCATATCAGTAAGAGCTCTTACAGTACACTACATGTTCAATCTCAGGTTGATTGGCACACAAACCTGCAGGAGATGTATGGAGGCAGATGAAACGCCACTCCATCTTCTGGGGGAGTGTGGACCACTAATGCACAAGCGCAATATTTATCTTGGTTGTTCTAGACCCAGATGGAGTACACCCATAAGCAAATCCTGCAGTTTACAGCGGCAGGGTTTAGTGGGTTACTCAATATATAGATATGATCGAAGTGATTTGCGATTGCGATGAGTGTGATTTTTTAATTACAGATACTTTATAGGCTGGAGCGAATTGGATAAAAAGTAGCCCATTTAGCCCTGTGGCATATAACTGTAACGTAAAAACGCATTGTATATACAATTCCTATATAGGAACGGTCCGACCAAAACGAAGAGAGATCGCTAGTATCAATATATTCTTACTATTACTTTAATGTCGGACGACGCACGAGAGTGGAAGAACATGTAATTTATTTTCCTTGTCGTGATAATGTCAGTGTATTGGAAAACGTCCAAACGGGTGATGATAATGCGTGAGGACGAGACGCGAGGAGACACTGATATGAAAGGGTCGATTAATAATTCAATTACTTAATGTTAACTAGATATATTTAATTCGGTACTCAATTGTTGTTTTGCGATTATAGATGGCGCTAGTAGTAAATTAAATGACGCTACTGTAACATAAACAGCAAATCACGTTACTATTTTTGACTTTGACATTTTGGCGGACTCCATCTATATAATCCTTAAGTCTATACATTGAAACTAACTAGTTATAACGACTATTCACTAAAAGAATTTATTTCTCAATTCGTAACTTCAATTTTTTGAGGTTGTTCAAATATATGTACGTAACATTATCTAATTGGCACTTCTTTCTACATCGGAAATTGTAGTTTCAATGTTGAGGTAAGGTTTAAAGTCCCCCTCAACGTGCGTTCACCTTGTCGTGGTGGGGGGGCTCAGTAGTGCCCGGCAATCCAACCGGGCGTGAAGCTAAGAAACGCACAGAGACGTTGCCCACTTCGGTGGGCGGGGGGAGGTGGCCCTCTTCGGGAGGCGGTGTACCTTGCGGGTTGCTCCTGGTAGTTCTCTGATAGCAGAGTGGACCTTGGAGCAACCCCATGGTTGTGGTGGTCTGCTTTGGCAGACCTGCCGTCGGGGCGTCGTAGTTGAATGTGTAAGCGCCCCATTAAGACGGGGGAAGGTTTTGTTGGGTTTTAGTGGGTAGTACTGGCTGTATTACGCCGGTGAGTCCCACACGTCGTGCGTAAATGCATTTCCCAACGTTAAAAAAAAAAAAAGGTTTAAAGTCCTTCAGACCAATTTTTTTGCAAGTGTTCCAGTCTCAGTAAGACTACAAGAAGGTAATAATTTAAGAAGAAAATTTTATTCTTGTATTGTAATATGACAAATGTTTATTCGGACTTTTAAGACAATTCTAACATGCAAATCTTATATGCAAAAGGAGTAACATAAAACTGTATTAAATGTAGTATTTAAACTATGATAATTTTGTCAAACAACCATAATTTTCCGTTAACCATAATGGCCTCTTAAATCGATGGTAAAAATATCTTGACGTCACAGATAATTGATATGCCGTCGCATCGAGAGGAGAGTATTGAGTTATCGGTAAATAGGCTCTATATCTTTGGATTGAAATGCTGATCACCATCAGGACTGCCGTCAGATAAATTTATGTAATTTTACGATATTTAATTATATACTAATTACCTATTTAATTTATTAGGGTTTCGTAGCCAAATGACTAAAACGAAACCTTTTTGTCCGTTTCTCCGTATATCACAACCATTTTACTCGAAGATTATTGGCTGACATTTAGTAAGTAGGTATCTTATGTGACTCGTTCGACAATATGGGTAGTAGGTAAGTCCACATAACCGTGTGAGGATTTGAATTGTGGTGGAAGATTTTGAAAATAATTGAGATAATAAAGCTTCCAAAATAGTTTCAAGTAAAAATATTTCGAAGAAGATATTTTTTGAGAAATTAATTTTGTTTTATATTATACAAATACTTTGAGATACAAAATTATTTATGCCGTCAATGAAACGTACATATGTACGTACGCCGGTTGGTGTCGTCACAGATTAGTATGTTATGGGACCCTTAGTGTGTAAATCAGACGTAGGTGCATTATAAAAATGAATGTTGGTGAGCGCATAACTCAAGAATGGCTGGACCAATTCCGCAAAAACAAAAATTTCGTTTGTTCCTTAAGATCCACGGTAGGTTTTAATAGAGAGAATAAATGAAAAATTAACAAAAAAAATAATAATATGGCTAACGCTGGCTAGTAACTATTTATATCTATTTAAACGTACCTAGCGACGGACCCGAGCGAAGCGAGGGTGAGCTGCTAGTTATGTATATAATATGAAATTTTATGCATCATTTAATACTTTGTCTCATATTACGAGTCGATAGATCTTGCTTCATCTACACAACACCTTGTATTTTGTTTCCACGAAAAACCTTTATTATGATTGCTATCTCAACCTTTAACTTTTCAACAGAAGCTTTCAGAATACACAGTCAAGTTAATTTAACAATATCAAAAAATAAATTTTCGTTTATTTCCAATTATTCTCAAAATGCCTCAAAGTTATGTAACAAGTAAAGGCCGCGCCTTTGTCTTTGTAATGTTAAATGGGAGACGCATTTTTTTTATAATATTATTATTTGATATTTGTTTCAAATAATTAGGATCTCCAAATACGAGTATAAAGCTGAATTTTATTGAATGATATAATTTTGTGATTCTGACTTTGAAAGAGCTATTTTAATACATTGTAATACATTCATTTAATACTTTCTAAGTCAGTCAGTCTCTCCCGTGACCATGGATGCTGTAAAGCATTCGAAACGTCGGGAACCAAAAATCAAAATAAATCTGCGAAATAATCCGAAAAGATAGTTTTATTTCATACTTTCTAAGATTAACACAAATATTTCACATACTAGCGACTCACCCTCGCTCCGCTCTAGTGCGTCCCCACTAACGTTTTAACGTATAGTATAGATTTCTCAGAGATTAGATATTTTCCCACAGTAAAAAGTATCCTATATATTGACCCGGATAACCAGCTATCATCATACCAAATTTCATCAAAATCCCTCCAGTGCGTGCTCCGTGGTGCAGTCACAGGCAGACAGACAGATAAAAATAATTATTTTAATAAGATTTTCCAAAAAATATTTAATGTACAGATTCGACTCAGAATTTTATTATATGTATTTAAAAAATAATATTATATTTTCAATTTTCTTATGTTTTTGGTGGATTTATTTTGATTATTGCGTGTACATATTTAGAAGTTTTATATTCAATGGCTCTTAAACAGATTAACGTGAGGTACAAAAATAGACCATATATCCTGGATAACAGATTTTTGAATCGAGTAAAACATTCCCGTGAGTTCCCCGCATGCAGGCAAGGCCGTGGGCAGTAAATAGTTAAAATCCTACTATTATAAACATAAATATGATATTCATATAGTACCTACTTTCTAGGATTTACAAATATTTGACATATTAATAATTAATATTATATTCTTACGATTCGAAGTTTCGAGTGCTTTACAACAATTATGATCATGGGAGAGACTAAGGTTTTAAACTTCTGAAAGATCATAATATACCTTGCCTACCCACAATTTTAGAAAATGATTTAAAAAAAATCGAAAATGGCAACAAAGTACCTGATTTTAATTCTAAACATTTTTTAATAAGTATTGTAATTAAATATAAAATTTTTTACAACGTTTATATTTTTAATACATATAACAATACGAATCACGATAAACATTTACGTGCAGAAAATATAATAGACTATAGAAAATAATATTCCAACCATGACATCAAAGCTAGAGCATATCTCTTACATAGTAATATATTTTCGAGAACTACAAAGATAGACGAAATAAAATCTTTGAATATTCATGATAGTATGGTAATATTTTAGGTTTCATTATTTTTGCTGAAGGCATATAGCTTAGCGTGAGTCCATCGTAAATTGAACCTCCAAAAAAGCTGACAAGTAAAAAGCCGCCATCTATCACGAATACTTAGGCATCCCTATGTAGTCTGACATTTTCGATAAGTAGGTTCTTAGGTGCTAGATAGGTACATGTGAAAGGCGGGTTTTGTAGCAACACCAGTCGTTTTAGTTAAAAAAAACACTTCGGTGAATCTAATTATTTTATTTTAAACACGGTTAATTTGCAGAATATTTAAAAAAATATTATAACTACTAAACAGATAAAAATAACTATGGAAAATATTTTTGGTCAAAAATTATTGTATTTATATCCAATACATGTGTAAAAAAATATATATACTTCAAAATTACATTCGAAATTAAATTTTCCATACTTCACGTGTCCTTAGGAGTATAATTTTGTCTTGACATTTTATAGAACCAAGATAAAGCGCTTGTCACTGAAAAAAAATAAGATAAACGTCGTAATCAATCAACGAACAATCATCAATAATAGACGAACATAAAAACATAGTACCTAAGCAAAACCACCAAAATAAATATACTGAATTGAATTTTTTAAAACTTAATTTAGTTGTTAAATATATTAGGTTAATTATAAAACAATTACTAAAATCGACTCACAACTATTGGCAAATGAACTCGCTTTACACATGTTCAATTTTTTTTATATGTAAGTTGGTCAAATAATGCACAAATACTGTAATATCAACATTCATATTGTCTCTAATGGATTTTGCAATAGTTTTATTTACTTCGGAACAATGGTGATGGAACAAAGGCAGTATCTATTACGAGATGAGCGTCGGCTCTGATGAATGACCTCCTTATATTTTGAACAGTTTTAGTCACTTTTGTGACAAAATTGAAATAATGAACATTTTATAATTAATGGAAAAACTACAAGAGACTGTTTGAAAATAAAGTTTTATACTTCAGAACAATGCGGAGCTTGAGTTCACTATCGCTCGTCGTAATATATTTTTTCAATTAATTGCTATGTCAATATTAAAATAAAATGATTTACCCTCCCCATTAACTTTCTTGATACTCTGCACTTTCTTTGTTTTCTGTTTATTAATATTATTTATTAATTTATGCTTACGTTAAAAATATAGTTTTACGGTGAAGGAAAACATCGTGACCTGAAACCTCGAAACCTGTATGTCTGAGAGAACCTAGCAAGTTTTCGAAGAACATGTGAAGTCCGTCAACCCGCACTTGACCAGCATGGTGAACTATGGCACGATTCCCATCCTATTGAAGGGATGCCTGGTATTGACTGCTGTGCACCAGTGGAATGTTAAAAAAAATTATTTTATTTTCAGAACAAGAAGGACAAACAAACACTCTTTCACACTTATAATATTAGTATGGATATTATTAGCATTACAAATCACATTGTATCGTGTTTTTGTTCCAGTAATTCTTAAACCGAACTTATAATTCATGTAAAAGTAAATTATTCTGTTTGTCTGTTTGTTTTTTCACGTCTAAACTACTAACTTGTTGTAAAAATAACACTTACTTCAATAGCTTGTATAGGAAACGTATAATTTCTTAAGTTCAAGCGTCGGAGTATAGAAAGTGAACATGCTTTTGTTTATCTATGGACGAGCTCGGGTCTTCACTTGAAGGAGAATAGTTAATTTGGCAAATAAGCTCTATTTTGTGAGTCCTAAAACAAGACTTACACTAACCCCAAGCATTTCCCCAAACACAAAATAGCATTCCGATCCGGTCAACAGTTTCCATAATCGAAATGAATTTCACTCAAGCGACCTAATAGCTAGTTATAGTGGCTCACAGGAATTCGACCACAATTAGTTGAACCGCAGACCACGACCGGTTCAGGAAGACCTCCGATTGGGTAATTAGGATTGAGAATCCCTTGGGATTGTATTGACGTTATTTGTTAGATGTGATTGAGTGAACGAACATCATTATGCTATAGAATAGCTATTTTAGGCCATCTAAAACAATGTCTAATGAGGGCAACGTTTATGCCATATCTAGCAACTTGCCCCCGCTTCGCTCGTATGCATCTCTAAGTGCCTTTTGTATTTATAAAGTACTAGCGACACACCCTCGCTTCTCTCAGGTTCGTCCCTAGCTTGATTCCCCATACAAACTTTTATCCCCATTTTCACCCCCTTAAGGGATGATTTCCGGGATAAAAAATATCCTATGTCCTTCCCAGGGTCTCAAAATATCTTCTTACTAAATTTCATCTAAATCGTTTTAGTAGATCCAGAGATTACCCCCTACAACGTGACAAACTCACAAACTCACAAACTTTACCTCTTTAAAATATTACTAGCATTACCCGCGGCTCCGCCCGCATCCAGATGACCAGAAACCAAATTCTTAGGTTTTACATATTAATATACTCTTACATTGCAGTTTTTGTATTTTTTTCAGAAATGAGACATTTTCCCGCGGTAAAAATTTCGTCAAAATCCCTCCAGTGATTTTTCTGTGATGCGGTAACAGACAGACAGACAAAAATTCTAAAAACTATAGATTCGGCCTCTGCAGCGATAATTATGTTTATTTAGTTACAATTTTATTATATGTATAGATAGTATAGAGTATAGATAATGTACAGGCAGACTTTTGGCTTATTACTACTATTCTACTCCAGGTCATAGTCTATCTATGTACTAAATTTCATCCAAATCCATTCAGTGTAAGGAGTAACAAAATATACTCATACACACTCAAACAATACAAGTTTTTTCAATTATGTACAATACTAGTTTGATCGATTTTTTATGTAAAGAGATGTAACAGCTATCATAGTTTGAAGAAAAAATAGCTACATTTTGCAAAAATGTATTATTTGGATGGGTGTACTAAATCAATAACATAATGATAGTGCAAGGGGCGAGTTAGGTTCATATCGCTCACCCTTGTAACTTGTTTATAAATAGAAAACTTAGTTCATAAACTTCATTATAATTACAGTTGCGTGAGTTATAACTTTATAGAATGCAGCCTTTTTAACGTCCCATTGCTGGGCACGGGCCTCCCTTCAATACGAGGGGGATCAGGCCATAGTCCATCACGCTGGCCAAGTGCGGGTTGGCGGACTTCACAAGTCTTTTTGAAAACTAGCTAGGTTCTCTCCGACATGCATGTTTCCTCACGATATTTTCCTTCGCAGTTAAAGACAAGTGGCAATCATGTTGGAAATGATTCGTACATAAATATGTCAGAGGTGCGATATTTACATGGGATTTGAACTCGCTTCACTCGGTTTCCCAAGCGAGCGCGCTACCACTGGGATACCTCTGCCTTGAATGTAATATACTTATTCAATTTACACCTCTAGGTAAATTTCTAAGAAATTAATTAAATTTCTAAGAAATCTATTGTTATCTAATAAAACGACCGCGTTGACATTCAAAAAGAAACTATAATATTCTAATAGACATGACACAGACAATGTAGCAAAGACATGACCACAGATCATATAATACTATACTACACAAATAATTTAGCAAAGATTACAATTAAAAAAAATTGACAGCAGAGGTTTTGTATATAAAAAGATTATTTTAGATACATTTCAACATGTTAACTGTAACGCCGGCGTGTCCGCGATCGTTGGGGGATATGTAAGTATAATATAGGTACATATAAGATAACATAGATAAATATCTTCGTACATCATATATTTTAGCGTTTTTACATCTCTACATCTATATAGCTTTAACGATAAAGTAGTAAACTAATTTTTAGTCAACATTGTGTACCGTTGTATAGAGCAATGTGAGACCAGACCACTAAATGTACGAGCAGATGATAAAATAAAACGGTACTATCCACATATTGGCAGCTCATTTATGCGAATTTGACATTTTACTGTTATTAACAATGACTCTATGCCAAATTGGGTAATAAGAGATAGTTCGATGAATTTATAATAATATGGGTGACACATAAACATACTTGTGGAATGATTAAGTATGTATGTTCTAGTAATCATTGTTTATTGGACTGAATAGATTTCTTGTTTTACAAACATCTATACATATAATAAAATTGTAACTAAGCCGAATCTGTATTTTAAATATTTTTTGGAAAATCTTATTGAAATAGACATTATTATCGATACAGAGGCCGAATTTATAGTTTTTAGAATTTTTGTCTGTCTGTCTGTCTGTCTGTTACCGCATCACAGAAAAACCACTAGAAGGATTTTGATGAATCTTGGTATAATGATAGCTGGTTATCCGGGTTAACATATAGGATACTTTTTACATAGGGAAAATATCTCATTTCTGAGAAAAAATACAAAAACTGCAATGTAAGAGTGTAAAACTTAAGAATTTGGTTTTTGGTCATCTGAATGCGGGCGGAGCCGCGGGCAATGCTAGTTTATATATAAAACCATAGATACACATGTCCTAACAAATATCTTCTCAAAAAGTGGCGTCGACATGTGACGTTAAGTCAAACCACAAAATTGAACTTACGTACACCACATAAAGTACTTTTTTAAATGAAACAACGTGAGTTTAAATTTTGTCATTCGAAAAGCAATGAACAAAAGAGATTTGAAAAATGCACAAGTTAAAATTGTGCTCTTATTTTGAGGACAGTACTGATACGTAAATTGTGTATTTGGAGTTTTTGTATACTATCAATGTTAACAAAACAAAAATATTTCTAGATGTCTCGTGAGTGTACGCGCTGTAAACTGCTTTTGAAACGACATGATTCTACGTTCAGTGGCCTGTTAGTTCAGAGGTAGTGCTTTGACTTATACCTTTAATTGCTTACATAATACATACATTAGTCTATCGCCGTCCACTACTGAAGGAAGGCCTTCTCCAAAGTCGATCATCTTCAACCTTCCTTCACTGCCACCATTTTTAAGTCCTCGGTCCATCTTGCTGTAAGATGTTATATAATAGATTTAACGTTTACCAAAACATAGTTTCTACAATAGCAATAGCGTAAACCATCACGGTCTTTAGGATAATACCAAAATTTCGCACATACTAGTATCCGCTTCAAAAATACCTTTATTATTACAAAAGTGTATGAAGCATAAAATAAATGAACAATGGAAATACACTCCCCTAATGCAGTAGAGCAATTATTTTAAAAGAATCGCTATTCATTAATGAGAAAGCAATGTTATTTGTATGAAGAAAATAAAATAAAAATTTTATCAGTTTCGGAATTTCAAATGAACTATGCGAGTATACATTTTTGTTTTTTTTTTAATTTATTCAATTAAGCGACTTTCATACATCGTGTCTACACAATAAGGAGTATTTTGGAAAAATACATACAATGTTATTACTTTAAATCGCAAGTATGCATTATCGGATTCATGAAATAATTGACAATAAATTGAAAACCGATAAGTCTTGCAACTCCTTTGTTTTCGCAGTTCGAAGCATCGCTAATAAATTTTGCAGTTTTAAATCTTGCCGTTTCTCTAACAATACGAGGAATAGTATTGTGTATACAGTCATTTATATTTTATTATAAAAAGATATAAAAATATCATTCTTTAACCTATTATATAATATATAAGCAAATCTAAATACATGTCTTTCTTAACTAGATCTGTCACAAAATTTTAACTCAATCGTATTTTGATTATTGCTATGTAATGGAGTAGTTTCATGATGTTGTTATCTTATTTAACGCAATGGAAATATAATATAGATCAAAACTAATAAATTAGTTTTTTTTTGAAATCTATCAATAAATGACTGAGAAATGAATATAAATGTCGGTCGTTCAGATCGTGTGTTATCACGGAATTATTCTTACAAGCGCAACTTTAAAGTTTCATAGCTTTTTAATTTGTTGAGATTTTTCAATAATTCATTCATATTTTTGTTATATTTTGCTTAAATTTTTATAATCGATAGAAAGAACAAATAGGAAACTTCTCAATAATACCTACTTATTTGAATGATTATATGATTATTAAGATTTTCACAATAAGATAATACGAGCACAGTCCTTCCTCCTGTCAACAAACCGAAAAAATATAACCAATCTTGGTAATGGTTGAAATGGTTTGTTGGAGAAGTAAAAGTTTTTATGGCGTCATAGAAACGTTTAGTACTCCTCGTATGATATGAATGTCTGAAGTTCTTGCTTGTTTTTATATTTAATGATTAATTAAGATGTTATCATATTTTTTTATGGCCAGTGAGTTTTTAAGCTGAATTTTAACTTTTAAACGAAAATATTTTTTATAGTTGGTATATTATTATTATATTGTTGACTGGCGACTCACCCTCGCTTCGCTTGGGTCCTTAGGTAAGTTTTGACGGTAAGTATGGAATACACTACATACATGTACAAAGGCCTGATCCCCCTCGTATTGGGAGGCCCGTGCCTAGCAGTGGGACGTCCAAAAAGGGTTGAATACGATGTACAATATACTGTATACATAGGTATAGAAAAGTATTAGTAAGTATTATAAAAAAATAAAATATATATATCTCTTACTTGAGAAATAATTGATGCCCCATTCAATCTTCCACCCCCTTTTCACCCCCTTATATATGATACGTTTTCCGGGATGAAAACTATCCTATGTAATTTCAGGGTCTCAACTACTTCCATACCAAATTTCATCTAAATCTGTTCAGCGGATTAAGTAGACCTCGTAACCTCTCGTTATGCCTTAATTGCGAGACTTAACAAAAAAATGTTAACGAATGTTTGTGTGTTAGGAATTATAATTACATATATGATTTAAGAAATGATAGCATACCTTTAGAGTGAAGTGATCGCCTTAAAGCTGCTTTAATCTATACATATAATAAAATTGTAACTAAGCCTAATCTGTACATTGAATATTTTCTGGAAAATCTTATTGAAATAAACATTATTATCGATACAGAGGCCGAATCTATAGTTTTTAGAATTTTTGTCTGTCTGTCTGTCTGTCTGTCTGTCTGTCTGTCTGTCTGTCTGTCTGTCTGTCTGTCTGTCTGTCTGTCTGTCTGTCTGTCTGTCTGTCTGTCTGTCTGTCTGTCTGTCTGTCTGTTACCGCATCACAGAAAAACCACTGAAGGGATTTTGATGAAATTTGATATGGTGATAGCTGGTTATCTAGGTCAACATATCGGATACTTTTTACCGAGGGAAAATGTCTCATTTCTGCGAAAAAATACAAACTGCAATGTAAGAGTATAGGTACTCTATATAAGTAAAGCCTAAGAATTTGGTTTTTGGTCATCTGAACGTGGGCGGTGCCGCGGGTAATGCTAGTGTCAAATAAAATTTATCAATGTTCAATTTTAAAGAAAAAGTTCAGGAAAGGTCTTAAAGGAAGGTCTTGCTGAGTTCTTTTATGGACTGGGGCGTTTTGACCGAACTACTAGCAGAATTTTCTTGACAATCAATAAAAGTATTTGTTGAATACTAATATTGTTATAGAATATTTTGAGTTTGATAAATTTTTTAAACCTTCTTCATCCTTGACACGGAACTCTTATTTTGTGTCACAATAATTGTTATTTACTCAAAGTACCTATTAATAACACTTCCACGTATAGCCTCGAGTTGTGAATTTTTCGGTGTTTAACCCTCGTGCTTCCGGAAGCACTTAAAATCCTGCCCTAGTCTCTATAAAATTATTAATACTCGTAAATTTCGTTATTCTTTATATAATAAATAAAATTTATAACTAAATAGGTATATTGATTGGACTCTCACTTATTAATGGCTAAGCAATGATTTTTGACAAGATTCAGATCGGTATATGGTCATGGATACCAATTTTTTCATTTCACTCACTTGCTCACCATTTGCTACGATGCTGCGTCTTGCTCTATCATCTTGCCTCGTTCCAATTTTTAAATTTCAAAGCTTCCAAACCGTGATTTATGACCGATTCTCGCAAGCAACCAACTTCTGTGTGCTCTCTATAAGTACTTTATATTTTCAATTAGATTCAGATCAGATTTATTTGATAAGTCAGTGGGGGAAATTTTATATAAAACACTTATTTTAAAATAGAGAACCTAGGTATGTTTGGTTAATATGGAATAGATAGTCGATCCCTTGCTCTGTGAAAAACAAAAACAAACCTATCACACGGGAACCGTACTTTTTTGCGGGATAAAAAGTAGTGTGCTATCCCAGACTATATCCTATATCTGTACCAAACTTCATCCACATTCGTTCGTTATTATATTTATGAGATTATGGTCGAATTTTGACCACTGGTCGAACACTAGTTTACATGGAAACCAAACGATATAAACGATTAAAGTGTTCAAGAACATTGCAGACCGTAGGCGGTGGCTAATTCATTCATGTACGGGAATAGCAGCAGCAATCAGTCTAGAGGAAACCGCGCGTGACCTCGGTCAATAACCACAGGATCTATGAGATCATCCATTTATACATAAATGGTAACGATAGCAAATATCAAATAAATAATAGAAAAATAAGAAAATAAATATTTTTGTTTTTCTAATATTTATCAATCGAAGCTATTTCTGCTTACAGCAGTACACCCGTCTCTCTTTATTTCATGCTTAACAACAATTCTACATTACGCTTAACTTTACTTACTAATCGAGGTTATAAATTTCAAAATAAATGTAAGTATTAAAATAAGTATTAATAAGTAAGAAAAATTAAAATCTATTACGAGTACTTCATTAGGATGAGCGATTCTAGAATCCTTGCACAAGCTATCTAATAAAAAAACATAACAAACAAATCACAGTAACATCGTTACTACGTAATACCTACTAAGTTTTTGTATTTAGTTAAAATATAACTTACTAGCATTGCCCGCGGCTCCGCCCGCGTTCAGATTACCAAAAACCAAATTCTGAGGTTTTACAAATTAGAATACTCTTACATTGCAGTTTTTGTATTTTTTCTCAGAAATAAGATATTTTCCCGCGGTAAAAAGTATCTTATATGTTAACCCGGATAACCAGCTATCACCATACCAAATTTCATCAAAATCCCTCCAGTGGTTTTTATGTGATGCGGTAACAGACAGACAGACAGACAAAAAATTTAAAAACTATAGATTCGGCGTCTGTATCGATAATAATGTTTATTTCAATAAGATCTTCCAAAAATAAATATATGTACAGATTCGACTTCGTTATAATTGTTTAATATGTATAGATTTCACTCTGTTAAATCTTTACATTTAATGAAGTAATTTGACAATCATCAATTTTACGTATATAACCGTAACTCCCATCAGTTATTCATTTTGGGGATTGCAGTAATAATTGTTTGATACAAATCGCGTGACGACGGTCCTCGGTCGACGGCCAATGGACCGCGGCGATACATCGATACACCGAGACAGCGGTAATAAATCGTTCACTTTAACATAGGGCTGTAGCGTTGCCAGAGAAATTATTTTTGGAAAATAATATTTCTGATAACTACTATTATTTGTAATTTTTGTAAGGTATGTAAAAAAATTACTCCACTGTGTTTAAGGTTTTAGAGTCACAGGATTTCTATTTTCCTATGATATACTAATTTTAGTATTTTTAACTTTAAATATTATATAATATTTTAAGATGGAAGCAAGAATTTTTACTCTTTACAATTTTCTTCTAGTAGTAGTTGTAAAAAACAACAGTGTTGCCATAATTACTTTATTAATGGAACAGATTATTATAAATATTTTTTTATACAAGCTCTTATTTAAGCTTATTTTATACCGGCCTTCATTTCCAAAAAATATACTTTATTAATTATACATAGTTATATTATCTTTACCTGCACTCTTTTATTTCTATAAACGTAATCTGTCATAGCTGGTAACGTCACGATCACTTTGAGATAAGTGAGTGCAACATTAACATTATGAGGCGGGAAATACTGAGTCAAACACTATATAATTCTTTAAATAGAATTCATATCTAAGACCTTACAATCCTCATCTGTAAGTCATCTCACTTCTTTTACTCACCTTCTTCTTCTTCTTTTTCGTCTTCTTTTTCTTTCTCTTTACACTTAATATGCAACAATCAACCAAACTATCAAAAACAAAGATTTAAAGTTAAATCTTCATTACGCAACACCCCACGTCGCTGTGTACAGATTCACTGTGAACATGCTGTCTGTACGTGGATACGGAAAGGGGAAATTGGATTTTTTGATAAAACTGCCGATTCTCGACCGGTGACGGGTTGAGATATTTGTGGCCTGATGTATCTTGCCGATGAATTAAAACTTGAGTGCGACGTATGAAAACGACTTTCAACTCCTGACATCTATTAAATGATGGGGGTTTACCGGCCTTGCCATATGGGTTTACTTGGGTTTACCTTAGAATATGTATAGACGTGAAGAGATTTATTTTGTTAGTTTATTATTGTTTATAACATTACAACGATCTAGACAAAATATTTGATATTGGAAATGCGAAAATATGTTTATTGTTTGTTGATTTCTATATCTCACGCTGTAACGAGACAAGGGTTCTACGAATGCACTGAGAAAGTTTATGTAACAGAGAATATTATAATCTACTTTAACTCTCTAAATTATGTGATTCCTATTCTATTCATAATTACATTTTAGTACTTATGGCATTTCTAGTATTACGGCAGTGGTAGCCCAGTGGTAACGCACTCGCTTGGGAAACCAAATGTCGCGGGTTCAAATACCTCTGATATTTTCATGTGCGAATCATTTCCAACATGATTACGACTTGTCTTAAGGCGAAGGAAAACATCGTGATGAAACCTGCATGTCTGCAAGAACCTAGTTGTCGAAAGACATGTGAAGTCAGCCAACTCGCACTTGGCTAGCGTGGTGGACTATGACCTGATCCCCCTCTTATTGAAGGCAGGCCCACCCCCAGCAGTGGGACGTAAAAAAAGGGCTGAATACGATTTATATTTTAGTATATAGGATATTAAATAAAAATTTATACAATCAAAACATTTTGATCTACGAATAAATACCATATAGACCAGATATTCAGTACTGAAATACTGTTCTGTCAGAAGTAATTACATCCAAAATTTCTTTTAAATTAACTTATAATAGAAAACTTTACATGGGAATTTATAATTAAAAAAAATGTGAATAAGTATTATCAATAAATGCATCAACTGACAATCAAACCCAGTACCTTTTACATGGTATTTTATTGTACAATAATAAATATTTGTTTTGTCAGATGCTAAATGACTCGTTCTACGTGACATGTAAACCGCGGGGAATGACGTGACATATTAAGCTCTGAGCTTCCTCAAATAAGAAAAAGCCACACCATTATTACCTACAGAATAATATAACGTATAAGTCAGAAGACACAACGAATTGCAAATTAAGATCGGTAACTTTTTAACAAATATATATATATATATATATATATATATATATATATATATATATATATATATATATATATATATATATAATACAAATCTAGTTTCAAATCAAAGTGATTTAAAACTGACGTTAGTTAGATTCCACTGTGGACAGTAACTCTACATTCTGTACTAACTAGATCATGGAAACCTCTATTTTGTTTAAGTATAGAAATATAGAGTAAAACTAATCTATGATAATAAAATTCTAACTGATTCGAATCTGCACATTAAATTTTTTTTTGAAAATCTTATTGAAATACTCATTGTTATCCATACATAGGCCGAATCTATAATTTTAATAATTTTTGTTTGTCTGTTCTTCTGGGAACGCATCACGAGAAAACCACTAAACAGATTTTTATGAAATTTGATATGATGGTAGCTGGTTATCCGGATCAACATCTAGGATACGTTTTACTGCGGGAAAATATCTCATCTCTGAGTTTACATTAAAGGTTAAAACGTAATGGAGTAAGCAAAGCGAGGGTGAGTCGCTAGTTGAAAATAAAAGTCAGTTAATTAATATGGATTGAGAAGATTTAAATCACGCTACTACAACTATAAATGTAAAATTTGTATGTATATTTGTTCACGTACAAATGGCTGGACCAATTTGATGAAATTTAGCACACAAATAGGCTATGGCCTGAGTAACACATAGACGACTTACTGAATGTAATAAAATTTGCTAAAAGGTGGCGCGTCCTAAATACAATGTTATGAATATATCAGGCACCTAGGGACCAGACCCAAGCGAGGGTAAGTCATTAGGTTTATTAAAGTATATATAAAATACAATTTAAATAAGTATCAAACAAAAAGTTTTAAAGAATTACTTAAGGAAGTTAACGCAGAATAATTGAATTGGAAATAGAATTAATTGGTTCTAAGCCTGTCTTTATCTCCCGTATAAATTAGCATACGCTGATAGCATCGATCAAAAGAGTACTAGATCACAATCACTGACAAAAAATGTCTCACCGAATGAGCGCTCATTTGTACATTTGATCACGCTTTTAATTTTTTTTTATGAAAACAACTTTAAACATTGAATTTAAGATTCAATTTATATTGTTGTAAATTTATTTCAACTAGAATAATTACCTAAACACAATTAGTGACAGTTTTATGAGAACTTTTGCATTGGATTGTGTATCTACATAGTACTTTTTTGGTCGATGGCTAATAGACAGTTAGGTTAGTTTGAGATACATTAGACGCGGTGACGAAATGAAATTGTTCATACGCTAGTCCTGTTATTATGTAAAATGGAAAACCAGAGATACGAGATTGCATATCAGTAACCGTGAATTGAAGAAATTATAAAGTGGATAAGAGATAATATTATCTATTTCTCTTAAAATCTATGTACTAGAGGACTGAAAAAATAAATTCAGGTTTTTATTAAGGCAAGTGATTCCACTGGCACGCTTTGTAGCAATTCACAAGAAAATTGAATTGAAGGTAAGTAAGTGACCACACTTAATGTAGGTCAAACCTAATATTTACTTTAACACTAGGTGGCCGTCGGACCTATTTAGTACAGTTTATTTGTATGTAATGATGTGTTGAAATACATGTTAATAGCTCGTAATCTATATATATATATATATATATATATATATATATATATATATATATATATATATATAATAAAATTGTAGAGGTCGAATGTCTGTACATAGAAAAAAATGCTAAAAACCGAGTCAAGAGGATGTAAGAAGAGAAATAGAACAAATCCAGTTTTTTTTTCAATTTTTTTGTCTCTCTGTGTGTTTGTCTGTTTATCTGTTTGTCTGTTTGTACGGGCTTATCTCCGAAACTGTTGGACCGATTTAAATGAAATTTTACATGCTGGTACCTTATATCCTCGGTCAACATTTTAGATTTTTCATCTCGGAAACTTAAAGAGTTCCCGTGGGATAATTAAAAAACTATAGTAACTTATACAGCTTAGTACACAACAACTTATGCACCTAATTTAGTAAAATTTGGCATGATGATATATTGCCGACCAAACAACAGGTTACTTTTTATACCGGAAAAGTGAACGGTTCCCGTGGGATAGATCTGATTTTGTGCTTTTCTAAAGGCAAACCTGAGCGAAGCGAGGGTCAGCCGCTAGTATATAATAAAATAGTAACAAAATGAAGTCTGTACATGAAATATTGATTAAAAACATGAAAAAAACGACTTATACGTTTTTATAGAGAATATTGACCGAAACAATATTATTATTATTTTTTCTGTTTGTCTGTATATACAATATTTGTACATACATGGTATCAAACAATCACTGTCTGCGTCTGTCTGTTTTTCTGCTTACTTCTTCTAAACCACACAAAGGATTTTGATACGATTTTCATAAGAGCAATAAATGAGAAAGATTTCTGTATATAATTTGCATATTATAAATATTTTACTAAACATTAAGAGTTAAAAATGTACTTATCTACAATTATTCTTGAATCTTTCAAAGAGGACGAGGATAATACATATTATGTATACATACATAGTGCTTGTACACTACAAAACATATTGTTATCTTTTTATAATTTCATCTAAAATATATAATATTAAGTATAAAGTGGAAAAGTGTGTAAGTTTGTGAGTTTGTTTGTAGTGAGTTAACTAAAAATCCGGTGAACCGATTTAAATGAAATTTGGTATGAAGATAGTCTCTGGGAAAGAAATAGGATATAGGATAGTTTTTATCCCGGAAATCAACTCTTAAGGGGGTAAAAAGAGAGATTAAAGTTTTTATGGGGAATCAATCATTTCTCAAGTAAGGGATGTAATCGTTATCATACCTATGTATATACATACATATTACATGTGTGTACTAATATATAGTCTATCTATTCCATTCTAACTGTTGAAAAGTATCTGGAGATGAACCAGGGCGAAGCGAGTATACAAATTCACATAGCCTCATAGAATGCCAACTACAGGTACAGTAACGCTATTATATTCTTAATTTTTATAAAAATATGTTTATGATAATTGTACTGTCCATAACAATTTTAGATGAGACGAATTGATTTTAACGTGACTTTTACTACTGAAGAAAAAGATAACAGGAAAAGATAAGAGATAGAGAGAGAAAAAGATAAAAAGATGGAATTAAATACATATTTCGTATGAAATGACAATGGGCGGGAAACTTTTGTAATATTAATTTAACAAAAACCTTAATATAATAAAGTATTTAAATATTCAAATACATGGAATAAGACACAACGCGAAGCGTAGTAGGCACTATTATGAATATTATATCATGAATTTGTTACAAAAAATCTAATAATAAAATGAACTATTTCTTGCCACGGCTCTACGTGTGATACATTTACAATTAATATCCTAACTGATACATACACATATACAATACAATAATAGCCTAACTGATAGTATAGCCTTCAAATGAAATATTATTAGAATCAATATTTCCATTTATTTTCGCCAGCATACAGACATTTTAACCCCTTTTTAATAATTTAATAAACTAAAGATCATATATCGATACTTTATTATATATTATGTATAATATTATAAATATGAAAGTGTGTTTGTTTGTATTTTGTTTGCAAAATGGCATACGCTTTTCTTTACCGTGGGAGATTATCTAATTCCTACGGGAAAACACGTTATAATACAACCCAAAAAAAATATTTGTGATCAGAATTACTTGAAACTTGGTATTAATGCTCTTCAATACAATTAAATAAGAAAGTGCTTTAGCATCTTTGGAAATTCATCACATAAGGGAGTATAATACGGGATGAAAATTTGTATGAAAGCCGCTTGTTCTGCTAGTAGGTACATACAATATGTAACATGCTTATTCTGAAAACTTTTGTATTCTCAGGGCATTAAAAATATTGTACAAAGTAGTAGTTAAAGAAAGGTAATTTCACAATGTTTTATTCATTTTCTATAACGTTTTTCTAATATCACTAATAGATTTTCGACATAAAAAACACGATTCGGCTTCTCTTCGATCGTAAAAAAGTAGGTCATGGGAATATACTTAAATATTATACTTAAATATATTTGTGGACGTGAGTTATGAAGCTACCTGTTTGCCAAATTTTAAGGCACAGTTACAGCAGATTTCTTTATGACAAAAATGACATTCAATTTTTATTTTCTATATACATAATATACAAAAAAGCTTCGTCTCCCCTCAACACTCAGAATATTCACTTGTTACGCTCTTAAATACTCTACAATTGAAAAAAACTGAGTATCTATACTTATAATAAATCTGTAGAGAGGTCAATTCTGTACATGAAATATATTTCCAAAATAACTATCAGGGGGTGTTTACGGATCGATACTGATGCCAAAAATGCAATCACTAAAATTTTTGTCTGTCTGTCTGTATAACCGTTATAGAAACAAAAACTACTCGACGGATTTTAACGAAACTTGGTACAATTATTTTTCATACTCCTGAGCTGTTTAAAGTATACTTTACATCACGCTACAATCAATAGGAGCAGATCAGTGAAGGGAAATGTTGGGAAAACGGGAGAAGTTACTCCATTTTTTAAGCTTCCGTCGCGTGTGCAACCTTAATGATTAAAGCTACACAGAAATCATGTATGACGGAAATGTTCTCCTTAAAATTATATAAAAAATATCCCACGACAGCATATGTCTATCTTTTATGGTTGACTCACAATAACACGTGTAACTCCCGATAGCTTAGCAGTTCGAAGCTTTCTGATTTATATTTGTCTACTCTTACGTTTATAACACTCTCAGTCATCCTTAATTTAAAAAGTTAACATTATTAACTATTCCATAAAAAAGAATCATAGAAATCGGTATAGAAACACCAAAGTTATACATGAAATACGCTAATAATAAGCCATCGCGTGAATACTGATTCATGTTTATATCTATTTAAAACGTACTTAGCGACGAACCCGAGCGTAGCGAGGGCGAGCCGCTAGTTTTGACATATGTGTGTACTTGATTATTGTAAACTACAGACTGACAGACTGATAGTTGTGTCTTACAAAGACGAAGATAAAATCATATTTGAACGCAAGAAAAATAGATTTATTACAATGTCAAATATTCGCGCAAAGCTAAAAGATCGATCAAGTGCGAGTTGAATTCGCACACGAAGGGTTTCGTGCCATCGCGTCGTACAAAAAAAAACTATTACAAAATTAAGACAATGCATTAAATTACAAGACTTGAAAGGTTGAAATTTGAAAAATCTAAAATAAGCTATATATTTTTTTTAAGAATAATAAATAATAATATACATATGATATTGTATAATTCCCTTTTTTGGGTGTCAAAGTAATTAGCAAAAAATAATTAAAAAGTAATAAAACCACATCATACTAATATTTTAAATTGAAAAAATAAAATCTGCGAGTGAGTACATGTGTGTTATTTCTTTGAGAAGTACCAGCTCCATGGATTTGAGGGAAGTTTGGGTGGAAATAGCTCATATCCTGGATAATCGCAAGTTATTTTTATGGAAATTCCTATAGTAAAGATATAACTTATCGCATATTAATACTTGTTGGCACGTCCTTCTGTTACGCTGTAGTAGAACAACTCAACTGAACTCCGGTACATATAGCTGAAAATATTGCTTATATAACCCCATTTTAAATGACTAACAATGTGTGACATGAGTCGTTGTGATTTATTGCATTATTAGCGCATAATATTAAAACAAAAACAAATGTATCCCACGGGAACCGTACATTTTTCCATGATAAAAAGTAGCCTATTTGTTATTCTGATGTATCAACTATATCATTGTAAAGTTTTATTAAAATCCGATCAGTAGTTTTTGTGTACTAAGCTGTATAAGTTACTATAGTTTTTTAACAATTCCACGGGAACTCTTTAATTTTCCGGAATAAAAAATATCTAAATTTTTGACCGAACCTGAGCGAAGCGAGAATGAACCGCTAGTAATAAATAAATAAAAAAGGTTGTTTTCGTGTCACAGATAAGTTGTTTCTTTAAAGGACACGCGGAAAACTTATTTTAAATTTTAAACAAAACCAAGTAGCTATTTTCCTTGTACAGTAAAGATATTATAGATATGTATATGTTAAGTAGTGAGTGTAGTTACCAAGGTAGAATCAGCTTTTATCTATGAAACTTTTATGAAGCAAATAAGCTCCAAACGTACACAACTTAAGTATTTAACTGAGACCAGCCATTCCCTTAATCATATAGTTATTGGACCTCAAATACAATCGTGTACCGATAAGCCGATATCGGAGCCGTTGCGCTGGCGTTATGACGCCGACGAGTAAACTTTGCAGCAAACGTATGAAGTTTTCCTATTGCTAAACAAAATCAATATAAATAAAACGTAAATTTCTTATCTCGTACTAAAGGGCACAATTTCTAATTACTATTAATAGCATACATTCTTAGTGCGACAGACTTACGAGTTTCTTCTTCTTCATTCCTGTGGCTAAGTTAGGTCTAAATTAAATTTAATTATATTCTTGACGACACGCTTGGCTCAGTTTGTAGTTACCCTACTTGTTGTGCCAGCGGTCGCGGGTTCGAGTCCCGCTGGGGGCATTCATTTGTGTAATGAGCACGAATGCTTGTACTCCAGTCATGGGTGTTTATATTTATAATATGTATGTATTCAAAGTTATATATATGTAGTGTATCAACTATCTGGTTTCCATAACACAAGCCTCGTAGCTTACCATGGTACTAGATGGTGCTGTGTGTTAATGTCCCAACATATTTGTTTATTATTTATTCTCAACTAGCGGCTCACGGTTAGGTAGCGCGGTTTGTCGCTAGGTACGTTTTAAATAGATATAAATAGTTATTAGCCAACGTTAGCCATATAATTTTTTTTTTGTTAATAATATTGATAAATATTAACATTAATATTTATACGATACTAACGTCACTCAATTGTTTTGCCTTCCCGGAACCTGTCCACTAACACTTAAACTTTATGGTATGGTATTAAAGTTCAAATTGACTTTTAAGTACTATTACGAATCTTTTGTATGGGAGTATAGAAAAGTGTTGTTTTTAGACTTTTTCAGGCAATTTTCCTCGTACTTCAAGGAATATTCTAAAAAAAGAATTAGCGAAATCGGTTCAGCTGCTCTCGAGATTTGAGCTTATCAACACATTCAGCGGTTCATTTTTATATTATAGATGTTTTTATGCACGTATTTTTCTTATTGATTTATAAAATAAATATTTTTTAACTAAATAAGTTTGTCATTAAAAGTATTTATTCCGCTCACGGGAGTGGTTTAATTTGTTATATTTGTTTATGAGGACATAAGAAAAGCTTATGAAATTTTTGCAATATTTTTTCATTGTCTTTGTTTGTTTATTTGATTGCGCATCATTCGAAATTGGCTGATGAGTTTTGATGGTCCATTAGTTTCTCATTCTTTAGCTACATAGGAAAATAACAAAGGTTAATTAAACTGGTAAGTAAATAACTGATCAAGTGTAAAGAGAATATCTATCACGTTCTTAAATCAAGACATTTTGATTAATGATATTTTAATTAAAACTTTGATAAAAAAAATTGATTTGTTAACAACTAGATTGCTTCCCCATACAAAGTTTTACCCCCATTTTCAATCCCTTAAGGGATGATTTCTGGGACAAAAATCCTGTATCCTTCCCAGGGTTTTAAACTACCTTCTTACAACCAATTTCACCTAAATCGGTTCCGTAGTTTCGGAGCTTATTCGGTACAAACAAACACTAAAAAAATCTTCCTCTTTATAATATTAAGTATAGATAGGTAAGATATTTTACTTTACTTCAATTCATTCAGTAATTTACTATATTATATGAATATGAAACAACGGCAATATGTCCTACACTGTGATGTAAGCTAGTGTACATATTTATACTAAGTACGGTTAAATTACGGTCCATATTATTCGGACGATGAGACTGACAGACGGGGAGCATTGTTGCTATTATGATTAAAGTATATAAAAACGTTGGGAACCAGTTTGACGTTATAATATTGTTATTTTATGCAATTTGGCTAGGGTTCAAAATGTCGACTTGCATCACATTGTGTTAATAAAATTAATAAAATTGTCAATCTGTGGATTTGAAATACCACAATGAGCTTATAAAGATTTTCATGGAAATTTGTTTCCGTAATTGGACTAGTTAAATGGATTTTAACAGGAATTTTACAATTTTTTCGAATTTTTTCGCAGATTTATTTTGATTTTTGGTTACCTATGTTCTAAATGCTTTGAACTTGCTGCTGAAGTTTATCATTTATACAAATAGTAATAATAGTAGTAATGGGAATATTTTGTTGCACTCTAAGTGAATAAACCAATTATAACACAACTGTGTATCGTACACAGCACTTCCGGTCCCGAGCTATAAAAAGCTAAGCAATGTTGGTCTCTTGCCAAAAGCTTCGCGTGAAGCGAGTTTCTGTCGTCATTGCTATGAAAAACCCGATTTGGCCGCATAATGTCTCAGACGGATGGGCCCGATGTCCGCTTCCGCACCAACTTGTCCTTGGATGACGTTCAAATCTTATTGCAATTTATGTCCCACTAACTTTTTCTTGAGCTTTCCACATTATTTTAGTAAAATGTAGACTAAGTGCTTTCTTTTACCTGTGGAATAATAATGTGCGGCGAATTGACGGTAAAGGTTTATTTTACCAGAAAATATTGCTATGAACAACTAGAACTTTAAGAGTTGGTTTTATTATGAAATGGGGATATGATCTCAAATGGGTTATTAGGACTTCGCGATGTCGCTGTATAAAATACAAGCTACTGTCTATGATTTCTTCCTCATACGGAAGTATATTTAATTCATGCGCCTAGAAAAGATTTTATCAAAATCCTTCCAGCCGAGTTCGTGTACTGTGGCATTAAATAGACATACAAAAATTATTAAAAACTTTAAATTCCAAATATCTTATTTGTATAATTTAGACATTTTATTAAAAACATATCGATGTACATGTCTAATCTCGTTAAAATTTTATATATTACTTTAAATATTTGTAACGTCATTTTCTGTAACGGTGGCTAAAAAGTTAAAACGCGACCTCTAAGGTATCTCGTACATTCTAAAAATAATCAAATATAAAATTATCTTTGCCGTTCCCGTTAGAAACGATATTTTGAGATGTCATTAATTCAACTTTCTTTATTTATTCAATGCTAAATTCTAAAATAAAACCTTTCGAAATTTGTATCGGAGACAAGGTTTCGATCTTGCTTTTCATTTTAAACGTTTCTTAAAGGTATCTTAAAGTATTACGAGTATGTATTATCTATACAGAAAAATAAAATTGAAGTGTCTGTTTGTAATGTCAAAATAGCAGCGTTTTACTAAATATATATAAAAGTATATACATACCTATATGGTACTTATAAGAATAACACAATTTCTTAAATTTTTGCCTGTCTGTCTGTTTGTCCCGGCTGCTTTTATTTTAGAAAAAGAAATAGCGTTCCGCCTGAAAAAAAATTAAAACCCATGAAATTGCAAACAAAATCCACGCACCGAGGGTAAGTAGCTAGCCAATTATAAAATAGGTACAAAAATGTGTTGTTCTTAATAAGCCCTTATATTTAATATGGTACCCGAAACAAATGTAATCTAGTTTTGATTAAATTTTAGTATATTTAAAGAAAATAGGTTCTATCCTATAAAAGATTCGTTTTTGTATAACAAAACATTTTTGAAAAGGTGAAGGTTACTCATCGAATATATATCATTAATCTTCAAACTACTATTATAATTTATAATGTAGCAAATTTGTATTTTAAATTATAAAATTATAATATACTAGCAGAACCCGCGGCTTCGCTGGAGCTTAAATTACAAAAAATCCCTAAAAAAAGTAGTTTCATTCATACTTTCTTCCCCTATTATACTCCCTAAGATAAATTTCGAACAAAGCTAAAACACGCATTTATTTAATTTCATCGAAGATCATTAATACCAAGTTTCAAGTAATTCTGATCATAAAGATTTTTTTTATTGTATTATAACGTGTTTTCCCACGGGAACTAAATAGTCTCCCACGGTAAAAAGTAACCTATGTCACTCTCCAGCCCTCTAACTATCTCCACACAAAAAATCATGCCAATCCGTCGCTCTGTTTCGACGTGAAAGAAGGACAAACAAACAAACACACTTTCTCATTTATAATATTAGTATGGATTATAATATAGTATGGATATTGGGTTTAAATTGTAGTTTGTATTTGTATAGAAGTTACTATTTTACGCTGAAACGACACGAATTTAGGTGAAATTAGTACATAAATATATTATGGATCTGGATAGACCTGGATATACGAGTAGGCTGTTAGAAACCTAAGCACGCAAAGCTAGTTGCTAAATAAATTATATATTAAATAAGAGTATCCTTTGAGCACAACAAACAAGCCAGACTTGCCGCTCGTAAGCAAATCCAAATTAACTATAACACTAAACAGATACGTATTCAGTCCAACAACTACACTTGTTAAAGTTTCATTATCGATGTGTACGATGAAGTTACACAGTGTTGTGATCAAAGGGATTGCTTTAATATTATGAACAGGTACACTCTACTTTGAATTAATGAAAATATATATACTCTTATATATGTACATTCTACGTATACTATCACGTCGTCTTTCTGCTACCAAAACTATGGTAAATTAAGGTTATATTCAAATTATTAGCTGTTACTAAAGAATAGGTAACATTCGTTTTATGGGAAATATTTATCAGAATAGGTGGTTTTTAGAGCCATTGTTGTTCGCAAAAATATAACGCGAAAAATTCGTGCCTTGAGCTGTTACTATGTGAAAGTAATATAGACCAAAAATTAATTCAAAACACTATAGAATTAAAAAATAGTATGAGTTTGTACATCTGTACATAAAATCCAAGCTGTTTCAACTTCATTAACCAATTTAATAATAATATACTTTTTACTCCACTAGCGTTTGTGCGCGATATTTCTCACGTAATTTATTTGTGTATGCTTGGGTCCAATCTTACTCCTAAGGGTTTATTTTTTTTATTTTTATGTATTTGGATCCATTTTTAAATTAAAGACACAATGCAACAAATGGTTAAAGTATGATATTAGATAGCCTCAAGCGTAATGAATAAGCTTTAAAAGCTACAAGAATTATTTAGATCATATTGGTACTTCCAGAGATTAGAGTGTTCAAGCAAACAAACAAACGAACAAACAAACAAACAAACAAACAAACAAGCAAAACAAAACAAATTCTTCAACATTATACATTAGTATAGATTAATGTACACTATGTTGTTTGTAGTTTATAGTGTTCACATAATATCATCATTAATCATCAAACATCGGTTCAAGAGATTTGCCGAAACATGCATATCAGAAATACAGCGATATTCAATATTCCTAGCGGTGTACTCACTACGCGGGTTTATCACAATAATTGAATTATTAATGAGAATGAATATTCACATTACGTAATTCTACTCACACAATTCAAGGTTTTATTCAAAAACTAGGGACTCAACCTCGCTCCGCTCGGGTTTGTCCCTAGGAACGTTTTATCAGTTAGTATAGATTTCTCAAAGATAAGATATTTTCCCGCAGTAAGCCAGCTATCATCATACCAAATTTCTTCAAAATCCGTCCAGTAGTTTTCTTGTGATGCGTTCCCACGACATACAAAAATTCTAAAAAGTATAGATTCAGCCTTTGTATCGATAATAAAGTCTATTTCAATACGATTTTCCAAAAAATATTTAATATACAGATTCGACTCAGTTAGAATTTTATTATATGTATAGATTATTGGTGCCTGTACCTGTAACTGTAGCTTATGTTTTACTCCAGGTTTTAGTCTATCTGTTATTATATTTTATCCAAATCTGCCCAGCATTTACAGTGTAAAAGAGTAACAAACATACACGCATGTTTGGCATTTAATTGTTATAATAAACCGATAAATACAAACTTATGTAAGTTATTTCTTCTCGCTGTAATGGTTTTCACTGAAATGGAGAGAGCTCATAACGGGATCAACATATACGCATTTTTTTTTAACATATCTGTCACATGAACGGAGCTGCGAACTAAATAATAAATCTAAAATTACAAAATGTCTGCCTTTTGATTAGTTTTTCGATTAACTGTAATATAGCTCAAAATTTTAATACCTCTTGAAAAGGGCATATATAATATATTATATATATTTTATGGAAATGGAAAAAATACTGTACATTTTTTTTTAGTACCTATGTACCATATATATTTTGAAAATCTTATAATAAAAATCGTCATTAATTATCTTTAAACATTACAATAATCCTCAAGAAGTTTTTAAAATACGGCCAATTTTACAATCTCAGTCCGTCGACTAAGTTTTAAAGATGTAACATAAAGTAATATCAAAATTATTCCTTCATTAAAAGTCATGTCTCTTGCGCTATCACTCAGAGATAAGAATAATAAGCTGGTTTCTGCTATGGACATGGTTATTTGGATTTTATGTAAAAAAACTTTTTAAATGTAACCGGATTTTTTCGCGAACTCACTTTGATTTTCAACCGACTTCAAAAAGGAGGAGGTTCTCAATTCGACTGTATGTTTTTTTTTATGTTTGTTACCTCAGAACTCCGTCATTTATTAACCGATTTGGACAATTTTTATTTTGTTTGAAAGGGTATACTTCCAGATTGGTCCCATTTAAATTAAAAAAAAAAATACCACCCCTAAGGGTGGAAAAACAACTAATAATGAATTTAACATACTTCTAATTGTCATATTGACTTGAAACTTTGCAAGTATTTCTATTTTCGTTGATAGTACAGTGGTTCGGTGTTGTTGACCTGATCTGATGGCAAGGCCAGAAGGTGGATAGGTGGAACTCTTCAACGGCTAATAGTAGATATTTTGAGTTTGGGCTTATTTTGTTTGATTTGACAAGCCTAACACGTTAGAATCCTTACTTTGCTACTACTGTCTACACTAAAAAGGGATAAATAAAAACTTTTTAACAAAAAAATAAAAACCGACTTCAAACAAAAGCACTAAAAAGTGAAAAATAACTGATTGGTAGTTTTCATTTACTATACATACCTAATCAAATATTTTCGAAGTCGGTGTGCTTTGGCTAAGTAATTAAAGCCTACCTATTAAATACATATACCTAATCAAATATTTTCGAAATCGGTGCCAGCCCATACAAAGCAAAGCACACCGACTTCGAAAATATTTGATTAGGTATGTATAGTAAATGAAAACTACCAATCAGTTATTTTTCACTTTTTAGTGCTTTTGTTTGAATCGGTTTTTATTTTTTTTGGTTCACAACGTTTCGAATGCTTTCTCAGATAGACAGACAGACAGGCAACAACATTCTAAAAACTATAGATTCAGTCTTTGTATCGATAATAATGACTATTTCAATAAGATTTTCTAAAAAATATTTATTAATAATAATGTACAGATTCGACTAATATGAGTAAGAATTTTATTATACTTATATTTTTGATCTACTTATCCATAAATTAATTAATGATTATGCTGTTGGTAAAGTTTTCATGCTCTAACTTAAAACTTTTCTAGCTCTACATATAAAAAAAAAACATCAAAGCACCTTCAGAATACAATTTTTACTCTACAATTTTTAGTTGAAAAGTTTCCTTATGCTGCTTGGCTTGCACTAAAAATATTTTATTTTTTGCGTTTTTTACCATCCTTTCTATCTATCTACAGTTATTTTTTTTGAAAATTAAACTTACGGGACATTTGGAATCATAACTTTCATAAAAAATGTTATTACATTATGTCACTTTATTTAACACAGAATTTTATCCTCACCGTAAGGCATGTCATAATTATGTTGAAAATGTTTTTATGTCTGACAGTCTAAAAGCACTACTTAGTTTTTTAAAAACATGCATATTTTGTCCTTGTCTAGCGTTGTGAGCTATGGTATGACACCCTCGTAATTTTTTATCGGAATCCTGTGCCTAGTTGCGGGACGTTAAAAAGGGCAGAATGAGTGAGTGAGAATGAATGGGACAGAAAGAAAGAGAGAGAAACATTGAATATTGATAGAATTTACAACGATTAAAGAATGATGTTCTCTAAGCTTCTACATTTCATTAGTACTTTTTCACTGTATATGTAGATAATAGTGTGAATTTACACAGCTTTAATTTCAATCGGCTTACAATTGTTCATGTTACGGTAAGTCAAAAATTATAAAATATCTTAAATAAATATTATACACGGGAATCAAAAATTCGTAATAATGATTTAAAATATAAATATATTTTCTTAGATATTTAAGATTAATTTCATAGATATAATTATTAAAACAAATATTAACTTTAAATTCAAATAACAAGCGCAAAACGAAGTTATCAAATGTTAAACTATTAGGAACGTTGCCACGACGAGGACTGAAGCAAACAGTAACTACGCGATGTAATAAATTTATTTTTTATTAGCGATCCAAACCAGCTACACTTAAGATTCTGCATAATGTGTGGGAATTGAGATGAGTCGTGGCCTACTTCCGGCGCTCGAGCTCGAGCCAGTACGCGCTTAACGTAAATGTAACTTTTAACATGCTTTAAAAAAATTCTATGAGATTTTTCCAAAAAATGTAAATTAACTGCTTGCACTTACTATAAATGCTTGCGGTATGAAGTTGGTGTAAGAATTTAAAGGCGAATAGTGTTTAAAGTTTATAAATTGTAAAAATTTTGCTACATACCTTTGCTTCGCTTGGGTGTGTACTTTAGGTACCTAGGTAGTTACATTTATAACGTTACTATACTTTAATACATTTTTAAGAGGAATAATTCCGTAATACATTGTATTCAACCCTTTTTAACGTCCCACTGCCGGGCACGGGCCTCCCTTCAGCATGAGGGGAATCAGGCCATAGTCCGCCACGCTGGCCAAGTGCGGATTGGCGGACTTCACATGTCTTTTGTAAACTTGCTAGGTTCTCTCAGACATGCAGGTTTCCTCACGATGTTTTCCTTCACCGTTAAGACAAGTGGTAATCATGTTGGAAAAGATTCGCACATGAAAATATCAGAGGTGCGAGACCCGGGATTTGAACTCGCTTCACTCGGTTTCCCAAGCGAGCGCGTTACCACTGGGCTACCACTGCCTCTGTAATACATTGTTTTCATATAACTCTGCTGATTCTGTCGTCTGTAATACAAGCTCGGCCTAGTACAGTCGGCAGTGACAAACCGATGTAAGTAACATAAATTGTAATAAGTTTTATTTTGCGTTTGGTGTAAATTTAGTGTCAAAATTTATTGCTAATAAAGTTTTATTATTTTTATTCACGCGATGCATGCCAATAAAACTACCAGTCCTCAACTCAACAATCACTCCGTCCATCTATTGGTAAAAACTGTATGTTCCTTTGGTAGTTTTAGAGTTACTTGCATTCAGACCGACAGACAAATGCGGCGGGGGCACTTTGTTTTATAATATGTAGTGATATTATCTAAGCTACATTAATTTTACTTCATTCCGGTAACCGAATATATAACGGAGAACAAAGTACAATCGATGACACTGCGAAATACCTCAGTACATACCTAGATAGAAGATTGAGTTGGCAAAAGCATATATGAAAGAAACGAAAGAACCTAGACTCAAAGTTGAGAAGCGTGTACTGGCTGATTCGTAAAAGGTCACAGTTAACTAACGAAGGCACAATGACAATATACTAAACCATATTATTGAAATCGGTTTGGAAATATGATATGGAACTTTGAGAAACAGCAAGTAACAGCAACATTGATATCCTGGAAAGGTTTCAGACCAAAGCCATTAGATACATGCTTAACATCTCTAAATGCGTACATAATAAATACATTCTGCAAGATCTGAAGCACAAAATGATGTAACAAGAAATCGCTGCCCATAGTCAAAACTACCAGAATAATTAACCAAACAGGTCAATTCCCTGGCTGCTGATTTAGCGGGATCTGGAAGTATTGTATATACAAGACTGAGGAGGAAGAGTTTTTTTTTTGCTGGGGAAACCCATCATGGGGACCCTGCCAGCCATCAACGTGCAGGGTACTGTGAAACTCCTAATCATTAAAACCTACAGTGGAACCCGTAACCGCAGTGCAATGGAGCGTTGCAGTATAGCTTGCACATTCACTACAACAACCCTGGAGGAGGAACAGTGTTCCAACTCTAATAAACCGATTCCTAGGAGAATAAGCGAACTTTAATAACGAAACGATACATGTAAAGTCATCTATTGACAATTATTTCAGCTTATTTTTCTTTGTTCCTGATTAGACTCCATGTAACAACTAAAAATATAGTAAGTTTTTACAATTAATACCTATTTTTATTTATTCAAATTTACGATTACACGGTCCAATAATAACTTTTTTTTAATGATAAAGCTGACTGACTTGTATCTTACTTTAATAGTAATTCTTATTAGGGGAAGAATTCCATTTAGATTTTTTAATGAAGTCTCATAAAGGTTATTATAAATTCATTAAAAAAATATCTTCATTTTGAAATTAATCAAAAATTATAATCATATAAATTCTGAAACTTGGCCTCTGTCTAAGTAATATTTTTTTAGATTTTAGAATTTGAAATAGATGTGAGTTTGACAGACTTAAGTACTTTTTTTATCAGAGAGTCAACTATATTGTTTTTATCTCAATATACATATTTAGCGAGTCCCATTGTACGAGTATATTAGTGAGATGCAAAAAGTTTCGTAACAACGAAACGAGCGCGGGTCGCTGAAGAAATGTTCACTGAAGAAGTATTCAATTTAGTACTGCGACTACAAAAATATGCATTTGTGTCAGTATCAAAGAAATTTACACATTCATTTGTATGTCAACTAACGGCTCACCCTCGCTTCGCTCGGGCTTGTCGCTAGGTACGTTTTAAATAGATATAAATAGTTATTAGCCAGCGTTAGCCATATAACTTTTTTTTGTTAATAATATTGACAAATATTGACATTAATATTTATAGGATTCTAACGTCACTTAATTCAAGGTTTTGCCTTCCCGGAACCTCTCCACTAACACTTAAACTTTATGTTATAGTATTAAAGTTCAAATTGAATTTTAAGTATTATTACGAATCTTTTGTATGGGAGTATAGAAAAGTATTGTTTTTAGACTTTTTCACAATTTTTTAAATTTTTCTCTCCGTGCCATCCTCGTACTTCAAGGAATATTCTAAAAAAAGAATTAGCGAAATCGGTTCAGCTGCTCTCGAGGTTTGTGCTTACCAACACATTCAGCGATTCATTTTTATATTATAGATTAGCGGCTCACCCTCGCTTCACTCGCTTCTAGAAAAACAAATCCATTCCTTGGGAACCGTACACTTTCCGGATTAAAAATTAGCCTTTAGGGCTTTTAGAGCATCTAGGTGCCATCTAGGGACGAATCAATCGAATAAAGTCGCTAGTTCAATATGCTGCTTTAGAAATCTTTATGCGTGAGTGCTTGTTATTTTTTAAAACTGTGAAGGTTTTATAGATTAAAGAAGACGAGTTAACTTACATTCTGAAATAAAACATAGCTTATATTTGCCGGCGTACCGAGAGGAATCACTACTAAACACTAGATCTGCGATAATATATTATACTTACGAGTATGTACATATTAGAACACTCAAAGCACAGAGTGTTCATCTTAACAGATGGTCGGAGCCGAGCGATGTCGCCCACGGCACAGTCGCATGTTCCGGCTGTCGATTCATAGCAGCTAAGCCATTCAAACAACCCGACAAACTAACACAAGTTCACATGTGAGGGACACTTTATTGACATTGACACTTTAGACTTGACGGTTTATCATCTATATAATATGAGTGGCTCACCATAGCTTCGCTCGGGCTCGTCCCTAGGTACATTTTTACGGTTAGTATGGAATACATAGACTATATATTATATGGTATATAGTCTATAGCCTTCCTCGATAAACGGGCTATCGAATGCAAAAAGTATTTTTCAAATCAGATTAGTATTTCCTGAGATTAGCGCGTTTAAACGAACAAACAAACAATCTCTAACTCTTTTTATTATTAGTATAGATTATTTAAATGCATTCATAAGCACCATTTTGGTTACGATATAGTACCTATATTTAGTTATATATTAATACTTATCTAATACTAGCTAATCTGACTTTGCCTTATTCAAAATTCAATAAAGTATGGCATATTTTAATTAGTGTTTCTTTTTTCATATGAGTATTTAATTTTATTTATTCAGTCACAGAAGCAAAAAAATAAATTAAAAAATTACAACTACATATGTACTTATAGCTAAAATATCATTTTAAACCGTCCAATTATATCTGTACACACATTCAAATAGGTAAATATAAATATACGAACAAACCTAATCAAATAGTAAAAATATGAACAACGAGAACTACTATTAATCACCACGAACGTTTTATTTATGCTATTTTTTGTATTATTTATTTTTAAAATAAAATATTTTTTCTCCTTCAATAAACATATATATATATATATATATATATATATATATATATATATAAATATATATATATATATATATATATAAATATATATATATATATTAAGTGCCAGCCCAATTTTATTAAGTCAATCAAACACATGTTAGCTCAGGAGGAAATCGAACTCGTTTCCTCTAGCTTGTTACTGACAGGCCATCAGTGAGCCCGAAAGCCGTCTTTATCTACAATTGATAGAACCATTGCATTAATTGCTTTCAAAACGGGTATAATCGAATTAATTTCACTTCGAAGTTGGACGGTTAGCTAATTTGTATTGTTAATTGGTTGAAGAGTTTGTTCATTCTTTTCGTTGTTGAAACTTCCTTGGTATTTAGACTGTTCAAGTTGTTTGGTTCTTGGAAACAAATATTTATTGCTTTCAAAATACTATTTAAAGCCGGCGCAATGAGATCCCTTACGTATTATACTGATGTACGCTCTTAGTGTTATGTTGTTAACTCAAAAATCTTCATGCTAAAATGTTAAACTAGCGATTTCATCTTACTTCGTTCAGTCTCTAAGTTTTAAAATAACTTAAATAGAATATTTTCGTAATTTTTTCCAATATTATCTAATATATAACACGTTGGACTAATCCAATAATATCTCAAATAATTGAGACTCTGGAAATAAGAGTAAGCTCAATCACTTCCCGACTCACAAATCGCCTTTATGTAGAAGGATAAAGCCTTCACGCAGATGGCTGGACGTATTCGAAACAAACTTATAACATAGATAGACTATAACCTCAAATAACACACATACTGCAACATTGTTAATAAAATAGACCAATCGTTTGACAAAAGAGAAAAATCTAGACGAATGAAGCGAGTGCAAGTCAGTAGTTAAATATATTATATAATTGTGATTCTAGGTTAAATATAATTTTTTACGTAAGTGTTAATCAATAACAGCTTTGTTTTTCATATATAATTATTAGAAGTTTAACTTTCAAATTAGAACTTTAAAATTATAATATAGTACATTTCCTTTATACCATACTCTCTACTAACTTTAGCTCGATAAAGTTTATTTTAACTATCTTTTTTGGACTATCCGGTTAAACAAAGCATCCCGCTTAAACAGAGTCGTTTTACATATTGCAGAACAGCGAAAATATATTTATGGTAAAGGAAGAGCTTTCCTTTACCACTTTTATCGTACGAAATCGAATTGCATCAAGTCACAGTATCTCTGGTAGATACAAATTCCTGCAAAAATTATATAATCTTCAAAAAGCCTGTGGTTTGGCCATATTATATAAATAAACTGGTAACAGTGTATTTCATTTTTCTAGAAAAGTGTATGCCACAACTCGGAGGATATGCGATGTATTAGAAACCAACAAAGATCGTGGATTCGATTCCTGGTATGATGTTAAAACATAATATTAAGCTAATATTAAAACTTCATAAAGAATATAATCTAGACTCATAATCAAATTAACGACTTCAAAAATTTCAATATATTACATACTTCAACCAAAAACTTATTACATTTTTATAGTAGGTACCAAATAAAACGGCCTCTTCAACACATACTTGCACATAATTCTTTAAATAAGAGTTTTTTTTTATTTAATCGACTATTTCGCATATGAAATTAACTATTTTTTTATTGAGAATTTATTACGATTTTTAGTTCCTGACATGATTGACGTCTCATAAGTCATAGTTACATACGGTGCGAACCCACAATCTAAATACTCCACGACGAAAACCGGAAATACAGTTAAAATATCGAGTAAACAAATAGGTATACATGATTTTCCTGTACAAGGTTTAGTTAAAAATTAATGAAAGTATTTAAATCACGTCCGCGGCTGAGTGACGTGAGAGCACACAATTGGCCGGAATGAGACCTCGGACGATGTTAGTAATATTAAATATGCAATCTGCATCATCTAAACTCTATATTAGGCATAAACTGAAACATAAATCTATACATATAATAAACGTGTAACTGATCGCTGTCTGCACATGTAAGATATTTGACAAAAATGTTTGAGATAAAAGATTATTTGGGGGCCTTTATTAATGCAATAGAACGCAAAACTATAGTTTTTAAATTTTTTGTCTGTTTGTCTGTGCGTTTGTGCGCACTAATCTCAGAAATGGCTTAACCGATTTGGATGCGGTTTTCACGATTTCGGTATTGTATTGTGGTAAGCTTCACTTAACATTTAATATTTATTTTATGTCAATCGGTTCATATAAAAAAGTAATATCAAATTAACAAATCACCAAAAAGATTTTTTTAAAGTTTTCTACATAAAGATGTGAATACTTGAATCTTTTTCAGGAAAACAATTTCATGATAATAATTTAAATGAAAATAATATTCGCATTTCCTTATCAATATTAAAAGAATGAAAAGAACCGTGTCCGTATGTCCGTCTGTTTGTTACCTTTTCATGCTAATGTATGAAAAGATTTTGATGAAATTATCATCATTTGACAAAGATCATCATCATGGGGATGGGCATAGGGTATATTTTTACCGGTTACCACACAAGCAAAGCCGTGAGCAAAAATTAGTGGAAAATAAACCCTGGATACATTATTAAAACAAAAGTCCATAAACCATAAAAATTCTAGTAATTCTATACCCGCATTATTCGATTTAATCATATTTCCGCGCACCGCGCAAAGGTTTCAGCAAAAAAGTTTTGGGCATTTATCGCAAAACTCGAGCTCTGTGTTTTTCGCTACCACGTGCAAGAGTAATTAGGGTGACTAATTGCTTCGGCAATGGAAAGACGTTGAGATTTTTTTATATATAAAAATACGGGTTTAGTTTCCATTTCGTTATGTATTTTACATTCAAATTTGACGCATGTTAATTTATTTATGTTAATTAGTATTTAGTGGTCCAATAATATATTATTTTATTCCATACTTTTTTACCTATATCGAATAAGAAAAAACTTAAAAAAAACGACTTCAAGACACTAAAAACTAAACGAGTAATTTCATTTGCTATAAATACTTATTAGATATTTTTAAAATTTTATGGGACCATCTTAGGATCTAGGTATCTTGATACAATACAATTTTCATTTTTTTACGATTTCTTACAAACTTAGATACACTCACAATAATGAACAGAGCGATGTTAAGCCACTAGTTATTTATAGAAAATAATGTTTTAAAAGCAGCAGGTGCGTTATAGTTTCTCTGAGAAAATTTTATAATTTTATTAAAACTTGATAAAACTAGTTAAAAACATTATCGCTGCAATTATTTGTGTCCGACTACAGATGGGGAGTAAAAATATTTATTTTTTTTGGTTATCTCGGCCAATTGTAAGTCGATTTTCCTATATATTTAATTAATAGGTATACCTCAAGGCTTACACTTTTTATGAAATTGGTCAAAAATACTTTGAAGTTTTTTTAAACACTTCTCCACTAACACAATGGAAAATAAATATTTGCTCCACCAAAAATCGGTTGGAATTTGCTTTGTTTTAGTAAATTAAAGCGATCTTACTTATTTACACGGTGTTTTTCTGAGCGATAACATTCTGGTTCTCGAACTTTTTCTGAGCTAACTTGAATTTTCAGCTGTTCGTTTCGAATTAATTTCAACAATAGCTTGTTTTTCAGTTAATTTCTATATTTATTTTAACCAGCTGTTACCACGCACGGCACTTGCGTCACACTGCACTAAAAACACAGTTTTTGGAGTGTACTTTAAGTTAATTAAATTGATTGGATACAGTGAGAATATCTAATATATAAATATCTCGTGTCACGGTGTTTGTGGTCGTACTCCGCCGAAACGTCTCGACCGATTTTTTTTATATATTTGGTAGATATGAGAATAGGTTGTAAAGTATTTTTCTCCCTCCTACCCCCACCCCCATTTTTTAATCGCGATTTAAGTTTTTTTGTATGAACAATATTATATAAATACATAGTGATGAACTCAAGCGAAGCGAGGGTGAGTCGCTGTATAACATAAAGCCAAAGAGTTTTTTGTAGATTAATCCATATAAATTTAACCTAAACATTACAAAAGCGAAAATTAAAAATTATTTTATCTGTCTGTCTGCCTTTATGCGCGCGAACACCGATTTTTATGTTATTTGGTAGTAGGTTTACCTTAAATGTAATATAGATTGGGTATGTTTGTTCATATTTAGGGTTATGATCTAGACTTCTACATTTTTTACTAATAGAAAGCTTTTGTATAATTCACTAACACGAGTTTATCGACGGGAGTAAGACATAAACGATACAATCAATATTCACCCAATTAGAAATCGATCCTGTGGCCTACGGTGTTATGGACAGCGCCTATTTCATGTCACATTAGCTAAGCTGATTAAAGTGATTTATTTTCTTTCTGTCCATCACACACAAACAATGTAAACACCTTGAAGCCTTACAATAAGTCTACATTTACGACTAACTCTCTGATTTCAAAGCTATGTTATTTTCTTTAATAGATTATTACAAATATTTAGTCTCCATCCACTATAAAGATGGGTAATTTTTTTATGTGTATACCTCAATGGACTACCCATACAAATTGCATAAAAAGAAATTTTGAAGTAATTTTGAATTTTTGAGAAAACACAAGTTTTTAGTTAAAAACAGTTATCATTCTAATAGAAACTGGATGCTTACGTATTCACTAGCGTTTGCCTCGGTTCTACTCGCTTAGTTTGTTGATTATTGCTTTGCTTCTAAACGGGGTAGATGTTACATAGACTTAAAACTTTGCTTAGTAAATTATCTATAAAATGCAAAAAGTGTTATGCAAATCGGTTAAGTAATTCCAGAAATTAGCGTGCACAAACAAACAAAAATTTTTTCTAGCTTTATAACATTTGTATAGATTGTGCGACAGATTCATGCAATGTTACCTGTTAAATATTTAAAAAAGAACATTTACCTACAGTTATTATGATTTAAAAATTAATAAAAGACCACTTTGAAGGAATTTTTAATGTTGGCATTTTTAATAGAAACAAGTTTAACATAAAATTGAGTATCGGTAAATGCTGGCAACATTAAAGCATTAGCACCGACCGCTGCGATTGCTTCCGAGAAGGTAGTTAGCAGTTAACGTCTTAATTAATTTCACTTTAGATTTGTTCGAGAGTAAATTCTCGGCTAATTTGTTTTATATTGTAATTACATTATGATTATATTAATTTATTCATACATTATTATGTGATTTCGTGTTTTTGTTCGCTAATTTCAATAGAATTAGCCAAATGCCATATAAGGTGTCTGAGGTCAAGTCGGTATCTGTTGATAAAATAAAATATTTTTTTCAGAATTTTTCGTTGAAAAATTTATGGTGTACATAAACATACAAACAAAGAAATGGTAAGATTTCAAATTTACTAAATTAAATTATTTAATACTTTCTATATTGTAGTTACTATAAAAGCTAATTTAATATCATAAATTTATATATATATATATATATATATATATATATATATATATATATATATATATATATATATATATTTGTATACGAATTTGAACAATTATATCTATTATTTTGGAAAAAGTATGAGCAATTAGCTAAATTTTATTCGTATACTTGGCCAGTACAATTAATCCCATAAATATTATAAATTCGAAAGTTTGGATGGATGAATGTTTGTTACTTAATCACGCCAGAACGGATGAACGGATCTGGGTGAAATTTGACACAAAGATAGATTATAGTCTGGAAGAGCACATAGGTCACTTTTTATCCTGAAAAAATGTACGATTCTTGTGGGATATCCATATTAATCGTTAAAACGTACTAGGGATAAACCCTTGGCTTGGGTGGCTTGGGTGAGTCGCTAGTATTGATATAAATTTTGACGATAAAAACAGCAGTATTCTATATAATTTAATTATTAACATCTGAATAGCGATAGATAGGAACAAAGGAATGCGAACCCATTATCTAACACTTTCACAAAACATGGTAATAAATACTAAAATGAGTTACTTTTAAAACTCTAATTCCATTAGACTCTTACAAAAGGCTAAGCGTTTAATTAGAGCATATTTTAGTAAATTAAGCAAGTAATACGATATTTTTTGTTCAACAAATATTAAAATAAAGTGGAATAATTACTTTATCTTATTTTCGTTTGATGAAAATTTAGCTTCTAATAAAGTATCGTACAAGAGTATAAATAATATTACTACATATTTCTAACTATTCGGGCCTTTTTAACGTCCCACTGCTGGGCAGGGGTTTCTTTTTAATGCCTTTTCAAAGACCCTGGCCTGCGAATGCACCTGACATGGCCTGAATAGGCCACCACATTGGCCAAGTTCAAGACAAACTTTACTTTGACAAATCTTTCCAAAACTTGCTAGGTTCTCTCAGACAGGCAGGTTTCCTTACGATGTTTTCCTTCACTGCATAAGCAAGTGGTCATAATGTTGAAATAATTCGCACATGAAAACATCAGAGATACAAGAGCCGAGAATGGATCCTGCTTCACTTGGTTTCCAAAGTGAGGGCGTTGCTATTGCGCTCTTACAGCTATATGTATATATTACTATTTATGTACATACCCTAATTTTATTCAGACGCAATATAAGATAATTTTGCAATATAATATATCCAGCGGATATTAAAATAACGAATATTAAGTAGCCTACGTCACTTTCCAGGTCATAAACTCTATGCAAATGATTACTCTTTACCAAAATAAGGTACTCTAAATACTGCTTTGGTAGCTTAGTGGCTAGCATGTAAGGCTCCACATTCAAAGATCCTGGGCTCAAGTCCCGGGTTGGGCCAAGTTTAGTTATTGGGCCTTTCTTTTGAGAAATTCCCAGTAACAGCTCCGAGTTGGGAGGTTGGCGGTGTTTCACCCCGGTGCCTTGGAGAGCACGTAAAGGTCTTGATTTCTTATCGATCGTCTTCAGTTATCATTCGACTGGAACATGAGTACTACCTCTTTTTTGCAACTGTAAAATCACAACGTTACTAGGTTAAAGTATAATATACAAAAACGCTCCCATAATATTAGTAAGGATTATTAAATTTTTTTATTAAATTAGCAAGTATCAGTAGATCATAGGGAAGCCATACCTTGAACACGTGCGAGGTATAGGAGCAGTGACCTTAATACTTTCTTAGATTTACGTGAATATTTGACATCTTACTAATAATATAAATATGAAAGTTTAGATGTTTGGATGTTTGTTACTCAATCACGCCAGTATGGCTCTGGATCTGGATGAAATTTGGCACAGAGATAGATATTACTTATATCTCTATGCCAATATATAGATACTCTGGAATAGCACATAGGCTACTTTTTATCCCGGAAAAATGTACAGTTCCTGTGGGATAGATTTGTTTTTGTTTTTCAAGGGTGAGCCGCTAGTTTTAAAAAAAATATCTTTTTGGACTTATTTTGATTTGCAGTTCCCGAAGTTACAATTGCTTTACAATAATTGAGAGACTCTCCCGTGACCATGATTGTTTCGAAATCTGAAAAGATTTATTTAACACATGACATTTCTTCTAAATAGTCTTTCTAATGTTAAGCTCCTATCAGTGGCATATTCTAGTTATTTATGTAACTTTGAACGTTATCGGCTCGGCTTTTGTTTCTAAATATATCCATATTTTTGTAAAAATAAAAAGGATTGTAAATTAAAATTAAACAAACAAAGGCTTGAAAAGAGAAGTTTGGGTTTATTCTAACATAACTTCACTGGAGGCAATTTGGATAGAACTTTTTATGTCCTGCATCCCGACATGTGTAATGAGGGTGGTTAATTTGCTGGATATGAAATGAAAGGGCACATAAAAGTTGGGATAGGCGTTAAGGGATGACAATGGGTTGCTTTAGACAGTTGGTCAGTTAAACAATATTTAATATTTTTATTATAACCCGACTGTGTTGAAGTTCAAAAGGAGGGTTATGTGTTTGATCTATCTGTATATATTGTATATACGACCATCATATCTCATCTTAAAGTAAACTCGCAGCAAATATAAAACATGTACTTACAAGCATATAATATGTCTCCGACTGCATAATACACTACTTTTCTAATGCCCTTTGTTTCTATCTTTTTAGTTCGCTTTTATCGCAGTTGGGTTGCTTTATTTCTGTAATTAAATTTCAAAAATCTAATTATAGAAATTGTAGTAACTACAAAATGTAAATCTTTTATTTTTAGGTATTAATATAATTATAATTTATGAGTGAGATATTTATGAATATCTGTAAGTACTAATATTTCTGTTGAATTTATATTGAAATTGATTCGTATTATTAACCATAGCAAGATAATTATGGATTTACACGAAGTTTGTATAGTGATGTACGAACCAGAAAATGCCATATCAAAAGCTCCTAACCTTAAAAAATGTTATTCAGCTCCAAATTATAAAATTATTGTACCATTATACGAAATTCGTGTAGTTACTAAGGATCAAATCGATACAACAATTATTATACTTATTGATAGATTAAAATCGATTTTAAAATGTGGATAACGAGGTTGAGAAGTGACGTAATACAAACATGGTAGCAAGTGGCTTAAAATATGTATGCGAATAATTCAAAATATTTTATATACTATACTAGCTTTCATATGACCAAAAACCAAACTCTTAGGTTTTACATATTAATATACTCTTACTTTGCAGTTTTTATATTTTTCACAGGAATGAGATATTTTCTTGCGGTAAAAGACAGACAGACAGACACACAGACAAAAAATCTAAAAACTATATATTAAGCCTCTGTATCGATTATAATGTTTATTTCAATTAGATTTTCCAAAAAATATTTAATGTACATATTCGACGTAGTTACAATTTTATTATATGTATAAATTTAACATATTATACATTTATAATATTATACATTTCCATATATATTATATAATAATTGTATAGAAAACACAGACAAACATAGAGTAACTGCAAAACATATTATATACAGTGAACAAAATGTTCAAACGAATAAAGAAAAAGAAAATAATCTGAACGCCTTCGTATTTAGATTTTGTTAACTTTGACTTTATTAGAGAAAGTTTGTGTTTCGTTCGCTTTATACTTTTTATTGTTTTATTTTGCGTGAAACTTCTGGTGTTGTTTCAAAAAGTGACATTTATTACTTTATTGGTATAATAGGAGCTGTTAGTTATAATGTTACGAATGATGTTAAATATATTATTCGAGTAGTAATTTAAGTAAGAATATTACTTGGAATATTTACCAACATCAAAAAAGAGTCTGAGCTTTTTTCGACGTTGGGAAATGTGTACGTGTACCGCGTGGTTATGTGCAACACTGGCTAGAAAAACCAGAACAACCCACTAAAACCTAACCTCAACCACGATGGCTTGGCGACAATATTCTTAACTAGTAAACTTAGTATTGAACAATAGTCGTGATGTAACGTTCACAGAATAACAATTTCTTTACAATTTATTTATATTATCTTAGTCTTTAGAAAATTACCTTTATTTATATAAAAAGAAATATACTCCTTCCAGCAATTCATACAGCTTTGCCACCAACGCTAAGTGATACCACAAACGTTGTATATAAACTTGATGATTTTAAGTATACTAAAATAAAATATGTTTGAATTTATACTATTGTACGTATTATCTAAAGTCGAGTTATAAATGTATCGTACAATTCCTAGAAATTACACAATTAGTATTACAATCAAACCAGAAGCGCAAAATCGAAACCTCTAATGTAATTTGAAAATCCTCAACCATCATCCAAACTTTACAATTGGTTCCGGATATCAATTACAGTTAGCGGTCATAATTGGCATAGTTAATGTTGATTATTTGTCAGAGAGCGACCCGGAATTAAATGTTGATCCTTCGAGCCGGATGCGGTCGTGGTCCGATGTCAATGATCTTTGTGAACCGTTACATGAGGGTTGAATTTGTTTGATGATAGAACTACTATTCAGTTTAGTCAAGGCTTAGAAGAGGGTCTATAGTTGCTTATTGTACTTGGGAACTTTGTTACGATACGATACCTTGATGTACACGGCATTCTTTATTTATTTCAAGGATTTGCAACTTATTTAGCTGTACTCCAATCATTATAGTTACTTATAATGTAAGCTTATATAAATGTCTGTTACGAGAATTCTAAACCTCTGACGTAATGGAAAAAAATTCTATTACCACTAAGCCATTAAAACAACAAACCTACATAAAATAATGAAACCATTAACAAGAAATGCTTAAAAGTTAGAGTTAAATGGTAGCAGTTTATTCACATAACAAAGAAATATAGCGCTGCATCTGCACCAGACGCTCGTTTCATACTGAAATATAAAATTATTGGCTGAATAGAGCAAAGTGTGGTTTCTAGAACGTTTTCAATCAATCTTTTTTTTCTTGTTACTTAGATCTCTAAAATAGTTTTACCAAAAATATTCTTCATGTCAATATAATAAAATTTGCTTCTACAGTTTGTTACAGTAAGAAACAACTTATTGCACAACATGGTCAAGTTAACTTTAAATTTATCTTCCTAAATATTTTTAAAAATATGAAATTTTTCGTATGCATGTAATATGACTTACTAACTTGGGCTAGCAGTTTCCAAAGCACGTATATTTATATTTAGTTAACATCTACTTAACACTACCTACCCCTATTTTATAAGACAAATGCGTTAGAAGCTCAAGATGTAGTTTTAGATGTGCTCAATCGATTGTTCTGAAACTTACCAAAAGTTTTAAGAGTGAGTTATCCAAAACACTCATTATATTCTATTATTTTGTCGATTGCTAATATTCTCAAATTTAGAAACTTAATGTCATCACGATTATGAACTTATCTATACTACGAGTATAATAACACTGTAGAGGTCGAATGTCTGTACATAGAAAAAAAATGCTAAAAACCGAGTCAGGGGGACGTAAGAAAACAAATAGAACAAATCCAGATCTTTTTCAATTTTTTTGTTTCTCTGTCTTTTGTCTGTTTGTACGGGCTAATCTCCGGAACTGTTGGACCGATTTCAATGAAATTTTGCATGGTGGTACCTTATACCCCCGGTCAACATTTCAGATACTTTTATCCTGGAAAATTAAAGAGTTAAACAACTATAGTAACTTATACAAATTAGTACACAGCAACTTATGCATCTAATTTAGTAAAATTTGGCACGCTGATACCTTATATTGCCAGTCTAACAACAAGTTACTTTTCATATCGGAAAAATGAACGGTTCCCGTGGAATAGATCTGCTTGTGCTTTTCTAGAGGCGAGCCCGAGCGAAGCAACGGTGAGCCGCTAGTTAGTGAATAATACATGTATTTAGCCCTCTTTTTAATGTCCCACTGCTGGGCACAGGCCTCCCTGAAATACGAGAAGGATTGGGCTATAGTCCAGTAGAAAAATACACAAATAATTTTTAATCAATTGAAAAGTATTCAAATCAATTTACACTAGCTACAATATATTAAAATAGTTTTGAAAGACTTTTTTACAAAGTGTCGTATATTAAAACGGCAACAAATGAAATGAGTCCAAATTCCAAGGGTTAATTAGAACGTTGAAGAGTTCCATTGTCCAATTTCTAGTTCCAGATCACTTTAATATTATCCAAATCTTTGTATTGTCATTTGAACTACACACGCGTCGTGTAAGCTTAAAGTCCGTATGGTAATTAAATGACGATTAAATTCTATGTTTTAAATAAACTACATTATATGTACTTTGCTTGTTACATACTAATATGGGGAGGCTTTCGTCCATCAGTGGACTGCGAAAAAAAAACAAGTCAACCTAAAAATGCGAATATAAAAGTTATTTAGGAACACTGTTAATAAAATATTTTTATTTATTATAGTGTTTTTTTAATTTAAAAATATATCCAAGGAATAGATATTAAGTAAAACTGTTTCGATACTAAATTGGTACTTGCCCAGGTCTGATCTATTGGGATTTGTAGCACGAGTCTGGAAACTTCGTGTACATTTGCTTGTGTTGCTGGATGACCTTTCAATAGCGTCCCAAGTTTGCTTTCGAGTGTTCCAAAGCAATATTGATGCAAAAGTTTAGCAATAACTTGCAAATTTGGGAATTATCAACTAATACTTGTTATTAATTTCTATTTTTTTTCTATAACTCAATTTTTATATCGTTTTTTGTGAATAGAATATGGAAGTACTAGAAACATAAAACTTTAGAACGTTAGTGGACTTGTGGATGGATGCTGTAACGAAATGGAAATTTAACAAAGTATATACGGGCATTTCAGATAAAATGAAATTCTGCAGTTTTAATAAAATCCCTGCTTTTATTCAGCTAAAAGATAAATGGATCAAGCATTTGAAGTCAAGGACGACAGATACATATGAATGAAAATGGCATAAAATGTACATAAATAAGCACAGCTTAATTGTTAGATGTAGAATCTAAAATCTAGATTTATTAAAAAAAATAACTTTAATATCATAGGGAAATCTTGGGAACCTAAAATCAAAATAAATTCGCAAAAATCCGTAAAGGTAGTTTTCTTTAATATGTCAAATATCAAATATTCGTGTAAATCTAAGAAAGTATTATTTAGACTTATACAAATTACAATACTACTATGTATTAGACTTGTTCCTTTTATCACTAGCATTAATGCAACAAGTACTCTAATTGCGTAAAACATATAAACTTGAATTGCTTTGGAATCAAAATCTCTTGTTTCCGACGATGTAATCTACATAATACTGTGTTACGTATTAACTTGGGTTATTACAGACTTACACTACTAACATTAGGATGGGTGAAAAATTGCAAGCAATACATATTACTACGTACGTTCCGGGTTTGATCGAGTATCTCTAAGTTATATTAAGGCATTTCAATATAAAGAAGTAACAAACATACGCACAAACATAAATTTTCGCAGTTATAATAGTCATCCGATATTAAATTCGCAGCAATTTCATTTTTTTCAATTCAATTTAAATTTTTGCTTCACAAAATTATATCGAAATTGGTTGCTGAGAACAATAAATATTATTTACTACCCAGAAAATATTCCAATATAGAAGCTCTATGGATTTTATTCATAGCCGGGCCTCTGAGGCCTGTTGGAAAACACTGATATGTATGTCTATTGCCCGACCGCTCTCTATACCAACTTCTTTAAATCCAGTCAACCATACAACGTGAGCATTGTGATTCACTGATGCGTAAATACTTGCTTATATGTTATGAATTTCTTGGAGTTACGTAAAATGTCTGTTATAATGAAGTGTATGTGGCGTAGTGGAAGCGTATTTGCCTGCTTAGTTGGTAGTCAGTGGTTTTATAACTTTCATATCATCGACCTGATCGCACTATTACTGTAAAAGAAAAAGTTTGTGTGTTCGCATGTGCGCTTATTACTCCTGATGAACGTTTATGAGTGAATTCGGAATAGATACAGATTATATTATAAAATCCATACTATTGAAGGGTGAATTAACATGGATTTGTCATCGTATCTACTCCGCGAGCACAGCTGTGGGTAAAAGTGTGATTAGAGTATACCCTAAAACCCTTTTAGTGACCTTTTGCAATATACTTATGATAATATGTTTAATAGAAACTACTTAAAGTACCGGTTTTAAATAGTAATTTAAGTATACTCCATCCAATAAAAATCCTATATCTGTAGAAAAAATCGAATCGTCGTCCTGCAGCACAAAACTAAGATATTCTAACAAATTAATATTACGTAATCGTAAATGTGAAAATTTGTTGCTATTCCCTTTTCGCCTGGAGACGCAATGAGCTTTAATTCTATACCTACATTTATTTTTGTCTACTCTCAATTTTAATTATTCAAATTACTTAGACGAAGTCACAAACTATGAACAGCGAATGAATTCATTGGATTGAAAAATGGTAATTAATAATCTTATTTAAATGTAAGAAATGGCTCAGGCTGATAATTTAATTATTCTCTGCTCCACTGCATCAAATGAAACAAATGGAATTAAAGCAAACCATACGGGCTCTTCACAGAATGAAGTCCGACAATGGCTTTAAAAAGTACTTGCAAAAAAACTGTAAAGTGCGCTTTTCAAACAACCGAGAGTATTATTTTAGTCATAACGTGTATTTATATCTAAGGGATTATTCTCTTCGAAATAAGTAATAACTCTGTAACCGACTTTGCGGTGACAAGGGAACAGAAAATATGTTTTTTTTTCTCTTTTTGTTTAAAAGCTTTAACATTAAGACCAACATTTAGCCCAAATATAAAAAAAATATCTAGTACTAAAAATATCAAAAAAATATTTTGAAGGGAGTTTTTTACCATTGAAAAATCCTTTTGTAATACTTTTTACCATTGAAAAATCCTTTTGTATACTTATTTGACTAATTAATGAAATAAGTTAAACTACCAATATATATATATGTATTGAGTCGACATTTATTCTATGGTGATTAGTGACGCCTAAAAATAAACAGGAGTGAAGGGTGTTTTATGGTTGTATAAAAAACATAGGGTTTTATACAGGTCATTTGTAATTTACTGAAAACCTTTTGGGAATATACTATTTACATTATAACAACAACATCTGTAACAAGAAAAAATAATATTTCTTAAATTGATATTTTTATACAAAAATAAAAATATTTTTTTTGCATCTTCTAAACTTTAAAGTTTAGAAGATAAAGAGAAAAGAACAGATGCTAGACATCTGGCCAAGTTTAAATGAGTAAGCGCGGCTTCCTACACCCCTCCACCCCTCTCCCTCTACCGGACACGCATTTTCTTTTGCTAATACTGGACTAATACCGTTGAGAAGGTGCAATAAAAATATTTTTATTTTTGTTAAATTTAAGATTTATTATATTTTTTTTCTTACAGATGTTGTTGTTATGTTGTAAATAGTGTATTCCCAAAAGATTTTCAGTAAATTAAAAATGACCTGTATAAGTAATGCTTAAAATCGCTAAAAATCAATCTAAAACTAGACGTGTAGGATGGATGAGAGCACTAGACCACAATGTAGGCAATACGATCTGTAGCAACATCCAGCATTCCGCGTAAATGAAATTTTTGTGTTTTTGGCTTAATACCAGTTTTAGCAATTTTGTAAGGTTTGTTATGAGCGCACATTGAGTAGGGAACTCAATATTGTTCATTTAAAAAAGTCACATCCGCTTACATTTCTTTGGAAGTTACTGTACTTTAAGAAGGTCTGAGAAAGTACATCCTTTAGGATAGGTTTTTTTAAATAGTTATATTTTTACTGTATATATATATATATATATATATATATATATATATATATATATATATAACTAGGGAAACTCTGAAAATTGGTTTTTTATCTGTTAAAAATCCCTTTAAAAATCTGTTCACAGTCAGCGTAGTTAATATAGCGTAAGCTCAGCAAAGGTAAGTATGTTGACTCACATATGTATTACGTAATTAATATACGGCTCTTTCGTTTTTAAAGTCGGTGAAAATTTATTTTCGTATAATTTAGAAGTGACAGTGTTGGGGCAAATGTCAAAGCAAATAGCGCTGGAAGAAAGTTTTTGTATCACGTTATATAATTAAGATGACTCATTCACCAAAATGAAAATAAAGGAGCAATTTAAAAGTTAGAAAGGGTATTTAGGGATGGTTTTTGTGAGGACAGTCTTTCTAAAAAAATAATTAAACGTTGTGTCTGACATGTAGCTCAAAGGCTTCGTTTTAAATTTACTTTTTATATTATTTAGAGTGGTTTTAGCGATATGTAAGATTAATTTCAAAATTGTCATAATATAATTAGGAAAAAAAATAAAACCTTTTATTCAAATTTAAATTCAAAACATTCGTATTTAGTTTTGAATAAATCTATATTCTATACTTATATATTATAAAGAGGTAAAGTTTGTGAGTTTGTGAGATTTTGAGTTTGTGACTTTGTAGGGGTAATCTCTGTCTACTGAACCGATTTAGATAAAATTTGGTAAGACGATAGTTTGATACCCTGGTAAGGACACAGGATACCTTTTATCCCGGAAATCATCCCTTAAGGGGGTGAAAATGGGGATGAATTCATTATATTTTTTTACTGAACGTTATGAGTTACTAGTTAGTATTATTAGTCACCAGTTCGGAAAGAAAAAAGCCTCAGTAAGATAAGTATTGATGAAAGAAACTTAGCAATCCCTAATTTGATTCAGGTAAGAATCATAAAAAGCTGTTGTAAATATACATACATATATTTAAAATTATATTCACGAGTATCAATTTAATAATTTCTAATTTCATTTGTGTGAATGAAACAAATAGAACGAAATAGAAATATTTGGATCATGATTACTCAGCACACAAAACTACAGGTTTAATCTATTTCTTTGTCTATGTTCGAAATATTGAAATATAAAACAAAAAAATTCTCATTGATATCTATATGTGGCTGACCTCTAGTGATGTGAAATTGCATTTTTTTTAAATCGATACATACCTATTAAAATTGAAATCTCTCTATGATTAAAATAATGTTTTCATGAGCACATAGTAATATAGTTATTTATATGATATCATTACTTAAATAACCCTTTTTTATATCTGTCTGTCTTTTTGTTTGTCCGGGATAATCTTTGGAACGAGTTATCGGATTGTAATGGGACTTTCACTGAAAGGTAGAGGAGCTTATACGACTACATATATAGTCAGATTTATTACAGAAATATTTAAAGTTCCAGCGAGAAAATCGAAAAGAAAAAAAACATACAATAGTAAAAATTACGCAAAATTCAAATTTACTTTTAACTATTCAAAAAGTACCTTGACGACGCCTTTAGACCAAGGGACGCAACCGAGTAAAGAGAGGGCAAGTCGCTATATATAATATAACTATTTTTTACTACTACTAGTCCTTTGTTACAATAAAGTTTTATTATATCTACATATGTAGAATATTGATATGAGGTACCTATTATACAAACAAAATAACAGCATTTTAGCCATAGTTGGATTTAGAAAACGCTCATTCCCGAGTTATACTATCGGCCGGGTTTCAATTACGGCTAGCGGTTACAATTGGCATAGTTTGTGTTGATTATTTGCTAAGCGCGCGCGACCCTGTATTAAATGTTGATCCTTCTAGCCGGATGCGGTCGTTCCGACCCTACGCGATCCGCTACATGGAGCTCGAATTTGTTAAATACGGGCTGTAAACTAGTATTATTTCAGTTTAGTTACTTGAATTAGGGTTTTGGTTGATGTATTTTCATATATCTTGATAAGTGTTTGACTACAGAAATATTTAATGAATTCTCGTATTAATATAGAGTTTATAAGTTTAAATCCCCTATTGTGTACAAACTAATTAAAAAATAATCTGCTTTAGTTAACTTATATGAAGGGCTTCTTAATGTAAAGTAGGTACCATTATATTTATCCTAACTTACATCAATGTTAGTAATATTTACACTGCAACATATTATTAGTGCAACTGATATTTGGTATTTCACAGGAACATTTTCAATTTTCACACTTAAAAAAAGTGACTTTATTATGGACTATTGGTTTCGTAATAATATATATTATTATGTCAGCTGAAAAATGCCCACTGGTGAAGTTTTTTTTTATTGTTTTTTTTTTAAATTTATTAAGAACACCAACAACATAACACACAAATACATTTTAAATACATTTAATACACAAGTTCTAGTATGTTAGTCTCTTACAGGTGTCTATAGCACTGACCAACAAATTACATACATGCACTGCTAATATAACTTTATGTTAGCAGTGCATGTATGTCATTTGTTATTTTTATATAACTTATCGAAAACTTTCCACGACAGCCGGTCCTCTGCTAACAGCATCCAGGTATTCTTCGACTTTCACCAAGTCAGTTCACCTTATCAAAGGCTTGCTCATGTTGTGTCTATACGTGTCATTTTTCATGGCACTCTCCTAATTTTCGTCTTTCTTCATGTTAAAGGCCATGTCACTGATTTTGTTCTTCCAGGTATATCTGCGTTTATAACTAGATTTTGCATAGATACAAGTTATAATCATCTCTATTGCTTGTTTTTGTGTTCATGAGTTTTATCATGAAGGTCATCTTCAACAGGTCCATCTGTTCCCTTTGTAATTACCACATAACACGACATTTTATGCTTGAAGAAACAAACTGTCTTTCTTTTCTGCTATGAATTGGAGAGCAGCACTAGCCATTACCATCTTTTGGGCATGGCGAGTTTTAAAGTCAATTTTATGGACAAATTTTACGATGACTGTAATCATGTTCTTCGCAGTCTAGACAGTCAAAGTGTTTCGGAGATTGAATTAAAAGATTTCGGGTTTTTCAAATGAAAGCTACATTCAATCAGTCATTGATTGCTTCAGATTTGAATCACATTTATTACAAAGGATTTTGTATTTATTTTTATGTTATTGAGTTATTGAGTAAAAAAAACTTAACCTTCGCTTGCACCCCAACGCACGTAAATATAAATTAACCTTTTTTTTTTAATGTTGAGAAATGTATTTACTTATACCACCTGTATACATAGAAGTGGTTATGTGAGACCCACCGGTTAAAACCAGTACTACCCACTAAAACCCAATAGAACCTATACCTTGATGAGCTAATCCATTCAACTACAATGCCTCGATGGCAAGTATGTAGACCACATAATCAGGGGGCTGCTCACGCGGCCCATTCTGCTGTCAGAGAAGTACCAGGAGCAACCCGTAAAATACACTGCCGATCGACCCTAATGATAATTGGACTCCATGGATGCCTAAGTCTCTTTTATGACAAAAAATCACTACTGAATAGTGAGGCTGGTGGTATGTGCTGGCAATTTTTATATTTTTCTTTACTGCTCTTAGTGCCAGCAAAAAACTGTGACTGTCTTGTCACCGTTAGTTGTTTATGGTCAAAGAATGCTTATGGTCTTTTTCCCTTTCCGGTATTACTCTCCTTTTACTATACCTTGGCTAAAAAAATTGGAGTAGCTGAAAAGTCGGCTAGAAACTATTCTGTTATTTACTGGATGTCACGAGGAAACCGTAATCTATACTAATATTATAAATGCAAAAGTTTGTGAGGTTGTATTGATTTTAGTTACTTTTTCACGCAAAAAATGCTGAATAAATTTTAATAAAACTTTATAATGATATAGCTTAATGTGCAGTTCCCGTGGGATAGATTTGTTCTTACTTCCCTAGAGGCGGACCCGAGCGAAGCGAGGGTCAGCTGCTAGTATGACATAATTATTCCAAGAATTTATTTTACAATTAAAAGCAAATTATTATCAGCGTTTCTATTTGCATTATAATGAAATTTTATTGCTATAATCCGTTCATAATTAAAATATTTGTATTATAGATCTAATAAATGAAATATATCTGGTATATACTATTTGTTATTATATTATTATTTATTCGATAAAACATTCAGCTGCATTTATTGGCTATTTAAAATATGGGTTGAAATAATTGGCTTTTCTAATGGTCTATTCGGATTTGGGATTTTTTTAAATATAGATTTTGTTTTATTTTCTCAAAGCTCAATTCATCTTTATAATTCTACATGACTTTGGCGAAGTAATCTGTGCTTAACTGGCACGTTTTTAAGCCATTAACAATACAATTGAATTGAATCTTTTTAAAGAAAAAAAGGGTTTATGACAAATCAAGACTCTGCCAAATTCTACGCATAAGATAACGTCTATCCTCAGCTGAATTTCTATGATAAAAAGGACATACAAATGAACCAAGAGACATTCACATTTTGCATTAAGTAAGGATATTAGTAATACCATAAAAACGAAGTCGAGAGCAACAGCAACTTTAACGCGATAAAATTACATTTCTCATGTATACCGGTAAGTTCGATATTGGATTGGATTCCTTGCTCCGATGGCTCCGAAGGGATTGGCGTAGCGCCGCGCGGTGTCAACTTATATACTACCTATATAAGTCAAATAACTTTCCTTATAGAGAGCAACTATTACAATATTATATATTGCTAGTTCTGATTTCAAAGATTAAGTAAGTTTTAATATCGATAACATTGATATACAATAACTCAAGATACATCATTAGCGTGTCAAAAGCGTCCTCAAAAAGAAGTGCATAATTCCAAATTGAATTGCACATTTTTCAAATGCCTTTTGTTCATTGCTCTTTCGATGACAAAATTAAAAGGCACATTGTTTTTTTAAAAAAGTACTTAATAAATAAATTTAATAGGTTATCGAATTTGTGTTTAGACAATTAGAGCATTCGACTTTTGAATATTATTTTTTGGTTTGACTTAACGTTACACGTCAACGCCACTTTTTGAAGAGATATTCGTTGGGAAATGTCTATATATGTTTTTATGTATCAACGAGCGACCCACTCTCGCTTCGCTCGGGTTCGTCCCTAGGCACGTTTTAATCGTTAGTATGGAGTAGAAAAACTCGGTGAAAAACAAAATCAAAGCTATCCCACGGGACGTACATTTTTTCGGGATAAAAAGTAACCTATATGCTATTCCAGACTATGATCTATCTCTGTGCCAAATTTCATTATTTGAGTAACAAACATACATCCATCCAAACTTTAGCATTTATAATATTAATGGGATGATCCTACTAAAAGTATGCCTCATAACTTGTTTTTGTTGCATTTGAGATTTAGTAGCTCTTAAATTTACTTCAAAATGAATACTAAACCAGTCAAGTGTAAATCATATATTCTTAAGGTGTTCTATCATCAAACAGTAATATTATATCTGTACCACGTTTATTGTTAACCGATAGAATAAGAATTTATATTGAGCATTATAACCACTAGCACGACTGTCTCACAGATCACTTGGCTAGATGTCATGTTTTGATTTTTGGGTTCCGACCCTACGCGTTCCGTTAATGACTTTAATATTTTTATCGTCCTATTAGACTCCAGAGTACGTCTTGTTCTTGGTTTGTGTTTTTATTTAATTTCTAGAAATTATTCGTCTACTTTTAATATATTTGTGTATCTGTACAGGGTTTTTTTATGTTTGAATAAAGAAATTGTTATTATTAAAGAGCTCTTTGGAAGTATGTATTATAGCTACTGGTTAAAATATTCATATACAATATACGTATATAATATATATGTATGTATATGTGTTAGATAGATAGACACCTGAATAGGTAGGAAATAGAGCCCTAACTTTACATATTATATAACCATCTATCATATAAATAATTGAAAGATTTACTACACCCTCGTCCTGGCAACTGATTGTTAAACAATAGAACATTATTAATCTCGCAACAAACGTGTTCGCAAGTAGATAGAATTCAACAGGGGTCGTAAATCATAGAGACATTTCCTTCAAGAGCAACCAAATGTGCATCTGTGCTTACAAATACTCTGAGCTAATATTCCTGACGCTACATTGTGGGACACTGAAGATATTTTAGTTATGTTATGCTTAATACTTTCTTAGATTTACGCGAATATTTGACATTTTAAATAAAACTATCTTTACGTATTATTTTACGGATTTATTTTCTTTTTTTTTCAAAATACACCTGAATGACTATATGTATATATATATATATATATATATATATATATATATATATATATATGTGTGTGTGTGTTTGTTACAGTTTGCAGTCATAGTATAGTCAGTACTATTTTTTTGATAAAAAATAGTTTTGACTAACATATTTATATATATATATTTGATATGTATGTATACATAGGTATGATGAGTTGTTGTGACTTGTATTATAACGTGTTTTCCCGTGGAAATGAGATAATCTTGCGCGGTAAAAAGTAGCTGTCACACTACAGCCCTTCAACTATCTCCACACAAAAAATCACGCCAATCCATCACTTGGTTTCGACGTGAAAGAAGGATAAGTAAACAGACAAACAAACAAATATACTTTCATATTTATAATATTAGTATGGAAGTATCGTAATATAGTCATTTTCAGGTACGAGTATATTCAGACGAATAATGAAACATAAGCCTAAAATACCCGTTTACAAACTAAATATTAATTAAAAAATCAGTTCAACTAAACCAACTCGTGTGAACTAGCCTCTTGATTAAAAACGGCAACTGTTGACAGTTAAATTCATATCAATAAGCAATTGAAATTTATTGTGATATAATCGTTGAAAATCCCGCTACAGGGCGCGTGAATAATGAAACGTCAATAATTGTAATGTTACGGCGGCGGTTACGCGCGAGTGGCGCTATGAAATTATATCTAGAACTAGCACTACCCGCGGCTCTGCCCGCGTATAGATGACCAAAAAACAAATTCTTAGGTTTTACATATTAGTCTATTCTTACAATGCAGTTTTTGTATTTTTTCTCAGAAATGAGATATTTTCCCGCGATAAAAAGTATCCTATATGTTGACCCGGATAACCAGCTATCATTATACCAAATTTCATCAAAATTTGTCCAGTGGTTTTCTCGTGATGCGGTAACAGACAGACAGACAGACAAAAATTCTAAAAACTATATATTCGGTCTCTGTATCGATAATAATGTCTATTTCAATAAGATTTTCCAAAAAATATTTAATATACAGATTCGAGTTAGTCAGAATTTTATTATATGTATAGATTAGACTGAATGCAGCAAAACCTTTATTGTTTTGGTTTGATTTTCTGTCTGTTTATTGTCTCTGATTGATTTTCCTTTTAAATAATATACGAGTTATGATATGAGTGGCGTGAGGCTGGCGTACTCTTGGAATTTACATGTTATAACGTGATTGAAAGTAATTTTAATTTGGTTATATTATGTATTGTATAATAATTAAGGATAACTTCTTTTATCTGTGGAAATTAATTGTTTATTTTACTGTTCAGATAGATAAAATGATGGGTTTATATTATGTAGTGCTGACACTTACAATGTGTGTAGATAGTTTTATGAAGAAGTCATACACTTATCGCGGTCGACAATACACGCTCAATAACGGCTTAATTTTCAAATATTATATCGCTTCTCAATTTTATCAAGACCTTATATTGATTATTCTACATATTATCTATTTATATAAATTGGATAAAAAATATTTTATAATGATGTAAAAGAACTAGGTCGAATTTTTCTGAGAAACGTTAGAAATTTTTTCCTCTTACAGCAACTTCCTATTATTTTCCTTGTCATATATTGACAAGATTGTTATATAAAAACATAGATACACAGTGCCTAACAAATATCTCTTCAAAAAGTGGCTTCGACATAGTGACGGTTAGTGAAACCAAAAATAAAATTCAAAAATCGTAAGTTCTAGTTGTCTAAATACAAATTTGAACTTACGAACACTAAATAAAGTACTTTTTAAAACGTTAATAAAATAGATTCGAAAAAAGCGCATAATTTCAAATTATGTGTTTATTTTTGAGGACACTTTTGTGACGTTAATTGAGTCATATTCTGTCTACTCGTATATCTTGAGTTTTTGTACATCATGTTTTAACCGTACTAGTTTAACGTAGAGACATTCTAGACTAAGGTTCTCTGTATGCACATCAATTTCTACGTTCTCAACACTTTGACCAATTAAATGTAAGCATTTTGAACTCATTCATGAATATATGACAGAAACAATTATATGAAATTCGACCACAGATGGTACTGTAAAGTACAGTCACTCGCCTCTCGTTTGAATTTAAGCAATTCGTGTTCAGAAATCACCCATTTTACATAATCATATTTTTCTTTCTTAAATACAACACAAGAGAAGACGTAGCGTGTTTTTGCTCATCTATTTCCAATTAAAGCATCGTTTAACATCATATATCGTTCCCCATTATTTGTGCAGAAAATTATCTTCGATCTGTTACTTTAATACTGTATTTACGAAACTAAACATGTTTAAACTTAAATATTTTTACGCCTATAAATCGCATAATAATAAATATTATAAATGCGAAACTTTGGATGGATGGATGTTTGTCACTCATTCACACAAAACGGTTATACGGATCTGGATGAAAGGCACAGAGACAGATTATAGTCTGGAATAGCACAGATTACTTTTCATCCCGGAAAAATTTACGGTTCCCGTGGGATAGATTTGGTTTTGTTCGCTAGTAATATATAAAGATTGAAATATAAATGATTTTTACGAGTACATATTGAATAGTACATAAAAGATAAAAATCAATTCGTATGTAGTCTGCCTAAATTTCAATTAGATTTACAGCTATTGATTCGTTCTCTCCTTATTTCAATACTATTTTAATTTACGCCAATCTTTGAAGGATAGCGCGAATAATTAAACTATAACTCGGCGATTGAAATTTATTATTACACGGACAATGAAAGAAAAATGGCTTTTTGGTTTCAGTATTTTTAACTCGTTAATATTTTTAGCAAGACACTCTTTTTACTTAATAAAATAAATATTTACAATAAAATATAAGTATTTATAGGCAATTATATACGAGTGTGTAGTGTATCAAGTATCTGGTATCCATAACACAAGCTTCGTAGCTTACCATGGAACTAGACGGCGCTGTGTGTTAATGTCCCAAAATATTTATTTATTTATTTGTTATTTTTATTTAATGGTGACTCAGTAGTAAATCACTATAACTGCCTCGGTGGTGTAGTGGCTAGCATGTACGGCTACACACTCGGAGGTCCTGGGTTCGAGTCCCGGGTCGGGCCAAGTTTAGTTATTGAGTCTTTCTGTATAGTAAGTCTCAGTAACAGCCCGGTGTTGGGAAGTTGGCGACGTTTCACCACCGTGCCTCGGAGAGCACGTAAAGCCGTCGGTCCTGCACCTTAACTATCACCGGTCGTGTCGAGCAGTCGTCCCACCGGAGTATGAGAGTGACAGGAATAGAGAGTGCACTTGTGTCTGCGCGTACACTTCTGCACTATAATATCTCCTGCGCAGTTGGCTAGTCTCAATGAGATTGGCCGCCGTAGCGGGAATCGGCTAGGAGAGAACACAGTAAATCACTCGCTTGGATAATCTAGTGATGCGAGTTCGAATCTTGGGTTATGAACATTTGATGTATTCATATGATAGTAATTTTCAATATGATTGAATGACCACTTGTTTTACAGAGAAGAAAAACATTGTGAGGAAACCGCCATGTCTTTAAAAACTTAAATGTTTTTGGAAGACATGTGAAGTCCTCAAACCCTTACTTATCTGGATAAGTGGTGGTGGACTATGGCCTGATCCCCTTCGCATTGAGAAAAGATATGTGTTTGACAGTAGGACGTTAAAAATGACTAAATGATTTATAATAAAAAGCCGCCACTTGGTTAAGAATATAACTGCTTATACCATTATGCGACTTTTTGTAATTTACGATTAACATCTCCAGGTAAATTTCTAAGAAATTAATTAAAATTCTAAGAAATCTATTGTTAACTGACACGCCAGCGTGTCCGTGGTCGTTGAGGGATTAAAATGACCAATATTACAAGAAAAGATAACATGCAAGGCACGTAGTTTACCAAATTTAGTTTTTCAACCAACTTCAAAAAGGCGAAGGTTCTCAATTCGCCTGTATTATTATTTTTTTTTGTTTGTTACCTCAGAACTTGGTGATTTTTGTTTTGTTTGAAATTTTGTTTTATGTGCTTTGATTGGCATCGGCTGGCACCGACTTCGAAAATATCTGATTGGGTAAATGAAAACTATCAATCAGTTATTTTTTTACTTTTTAGTGTTTTTTTTTAATTTTTTTTTATGTATTTATTTAGTTTATAGGTACATTAAACAAACATAAAATTTGTAAATAACATTTAATAAAACCACACAAAATTAAGCGTGAATGCATATTTTATTTCCACTTACCGCCGATCAGTGAAATCGAAATATTGACGAATGAATGCTAACGGGTAAACAAATACGCACCTGATTAGTTCTAGCGTTTGGTTAATTCTATCTGCTTTTGGTAGAGATCCAAATGAGTAAACAGTGAAGTTATTAATATTTGATTTGGTCTGCTTATTGTAAATAAAAGGAGTGCTTAATTATTTGGGAGGTACATATTTTTTTTTAATTAGAGTTACAATTAACTTACACAGTCACTTTTGGGCGAATTCTATGTATCCAAGTTTCATAATTAAATTAAGGTTAATATTTTAAAAGCACACGTTGGTTAAAAGACACCAACCGTAAGTCTATGAGATTTGTCAAAACCAAAAAAAATAATGATCTCGATGGTTAAGTTAGTAGACGTGAAGTGCTGTATCAACAGATCAATTATAATAACTTTAAAAATATCTTCCATGATTTGATTATATAGATAGTTAAAATTGAAAGTAACATGCATAAGAATGTTTAATATGAATTCTTTTCATTGCACTTCAGTAAGAATGTAATATTATTACGACATTTTTATCGTCGTAGAATCTGTCAAGTGTCTCCTCGTTCGAAAGTACAGCTTGAGTTCAGTCTTAGAACTCCCAGAACAGAGACACTAACTAAATAAAATATCAAACAAGACTATGTTAACTATGAACAAGGATTAAAGAGAGATGCCCATCACATTAATACCTCTTTCTTAGACAAATTATAAACTATCAAAGGCGCGTAGGCAATGATTTTAAAAATAAAAGGTGGTCTTATCTAAAATCTCTATCACTTTCATCAATGAAAGCACATTAAAATCTATATTCCTTTTTTTGGCGGTCAAAAAAACCTCACAGACCTCAGTAATGTACCACAAGGTATGTGATTATCAAATATATAATCTAGACCGACCTCAAAAAAGGAGAATATAAGTTTTTTTTGTGTTTTATATTGTATAAAAATCTTAAAGCTGAAGTTTAAAATTAATAGTAATTTTAATAATTGTTGTTTATTCATTTTTAACGTCCTTCCGGGCTCGGGCCATCCTTAAATACGAAGGTGATTAGACCATACTCAACCACGTTGGCCAACTACAGGTTGGCGTTGTTTCCTCACGATGTTTCTTTTAACCTAAGACAAGTAGTAATCATGCTAAAAATAATTCATACTTAAAAATATACCACTGACTCAATGTACCAAAAATTTATGTATATGTGTAGAAATAGTTAAAAATGAATTAATATTCCAGCCGCAAATAGCGGCTGCGTTTCTCGCAATGATTTTGTAAGGCACTAAAGGAAATACTTCGTTAAATGGGAACGTTCTCACCAGCGTACGTGCTAATGCATGCAATTCGGCTTATTAGTACATAGATTTTAGTTTACATACAGTTGTGTCGATAGGATTGGGTTTGAGGTGATAAAACTGCTCATGAAATTAATGTATGGAAAAATGATGTACCTTAAACATTGATATACGAGTACAAAAATTGAATACTAACAATTAGCGTTTCAAAAGTAACCTCAAAAAGAAGTGCACTTTTTTTAATAATTTTGTTCATTGCTCTTAAGATTGTGAAATTAAAACGCACTTGGTTTCGCTTAAAAAGTTCTTTATGTAGTGTAAGTAAGTTCGAATTTGTGTTTACAGAATTAGAACTTTCGATTTTTTAATTTTATTCTTTAGTTTGACTTAACGTCACATGTCGACGGCACTTTTTGAAGAGATACTTGTTAGGAAATATAAATTCATAATTTTAAAATAAAATTGTAGATTAAAATTGTTTTACAGTTCATTAACTGAAGTAGAAATATAATCACAATATCCGTATTTTATATTTATTTGTCTGAATATACGTTATTCGATAATGACCGGAAAGACTTAGTTTTCAGAACAAGACACAAAGAGAAATTTAATTTTAGTACAGGTTAAACTGCATTTCGTGTAGAATTTGTGAATAAATCATTGTTTGATAGGATATTTTTTTTTAGATATTATTTGAATAAACGATTATTCAAATTATCGAAATTAATTTCTATGAACGTTTGAAATCAAACTTATGTTAAAAACAAAGACAAATCTATCCCACGGGAACCGTACATTTTTTCGGGAAAAAGTAACCTATGTGTTATTCCAGACTATAATTTATCTCTGTGCCAAATTTCATCCAGATCCGCTCAGCTGTTCTGGCGTGACTGAGTAACGAACATTCATCCAAAGATCGAAACTTTCACATTTATAATATTAGTAAGATATAGACAATTAATAGTAAGACTGTGTTTATGTTAAATTTTGTTTGTTTTCCCGATATGATATATCTAGTAGAAGCTGACTTCTACTATGCCTGAAGGCGAAGCCCTGAGGCTTTGCTAATTTTAGCACAACAACCCTATATTATTTCAAGCTAACTGATATGTCAAAACATTTGTGTAACGATATTGTCAGCAACAGCAGAATATTGCAAAAGCTCTGGCAGCTCGTTACGAATGCAAATTACATTTTTATCTTTGCACACCTCATAAAACTGTCGACAGTTTTTCATTTGTGTCGCATTTTAATTGTTTTGTTGTTTGCTGCTGGCTTGTTAGGTTTAGTTTTAGAAAGTTTATGCTGGAATAAAAGAATTCTTCGCGCTCTTTGCTTATATTAGATTAAGCGGCTAATTTGTTCTAATTGAATAAAGAGGTGAAGTTTGTAAGTTTGTATGTTAGAAGAAAACTCCGGATCCGGAACCGAATGTTCAAATTTCTAAGTAACGTTATGTATAGTATCTACATATATTATAAAAAGATTTTCAAACAGGTGCTATATTTTGCTAGTTTGGACTTAATGTACAACTAGCATATAGTTCATGATTTGGGCGAGAGTAGTTCACTAATCTTAAGTGAAATTAGCTACTAAATACCAATAAATGCACTAAATATCGTGAGCCAATTTTTGAGAGTAAATAATATGATATGTACATACGCTTATTAGTTTGCTATTAATAAATTCCTAATAAAAATATCGAATTGATTTCAATATCTTTTTCTAGCCAGCTTCTTTTCGCTGTTTAGAAGTGATATGTTGAAATGGCTGAAATATTTTATTATAATATTTATTAATTTTAGTAAAGATAAAAGATTCTTACAAAATTTCATCTAAATGGGTCCAGTAGTTTCAGAGCTTATTCGGTACAAACAAACAAAAAATCTTTCATTTTTATAATATTAGTATATTGTGTACATTAAATTTTCATTATATAAAATAAGTCCAATGTAAAGCAAAGTACTTATATGATGCACTACGTATAATGGTAATCGGGCATTAGCACTTACATGTGGCATAGAAGTTTCCATTTTCAGTGTGTTTCTATTAATCCACGGCTAAACTCCGGACGAGGCGCAATCACTGCCAGCATCCACCGCCTTTCATCATACATCACGAAATGTGGGAAATGTTACGCTAACTTGTTATAACATGTTCAAGGAACCTAAGCAAATAATCACAAAATATATTAGCAACTTAATTTTACCAAAGGTCGCATATGAAACGTATGAAAACATTCAAACAAATATATATTTCATTTATTTTTAAAATAGTACGATTCTGCGTAATTGTGAAATTTATTTTGTTCTTAATTCAGTAAAGATAGAACGATAGATTTGATTCGTTATTTTGAAATATTATATTCACTAATAGTAATCTTTCATAGAATTTATTCAGCTATTTAAATTAGACATCCAAAAATACATGGTTTCCCATAAACATTTCCTGGACAGATACAGACCCATGACGGTTGAATCAAGGCATTGACAGGCTTTCATTACAGCTTAAGCCGAAAAGATCAGACATTTTTCCGCCATCACGCGGAACCCCTTTACTTTCCCAGGATACAAGAGTCTAAGTTTAGACCACATCCCAAACACGCCAGAACTCTAGTACAATTGATCAAATACTTCTTTTGCTGTTCTCTATCACGGCAATCTTATTTTTCCCCGGGTTTTAAAATGGCCTATATTTCCTGTATTCTACATTATGTGACGTCACGTTTGGTTCAGTTTGTAGTGACCCTATATGCTGTGCCAGCGGTCGCGGGTTCGAGTCCTGCTGGGGGCATCCATTTATGTGATGCGCACGAATGATTGTACTCCAATCATGGCTGTTTATATTTATAATATTTATGTATTTAAAGTTATATATGTGTAGTGTATCAACTATATGGTATCAATAACACAAGCCTCGTAACTTAGAATAGAATTAGATGGTGCTGTGTCTTATTGTCTCAATAACATATTATTTTAAGAATCCTTTTTTTAGTCATTCCAGAGATTCAAGAAAGTTTAGACGGACAAAGTGACAGTAAAAAAAAACGAAGATATTTAGGCTTTAATATTTGGTAAAAAAACTATATTGCCACGATATAATATTTTGAAATCAGTTTGATAGATAATTTAATTTTACTTCAAACTACAACAGTTGTGTGTTAAAAATAGTTAATAAATGTATATAATAATAGATTATTTGTGGAAATTTTGTGTATTACGAGTACTTTGAAAGTATAATTAAAAATATCTAAATTTAACTCCATTTCAAAGTCAATGCTCCGACGTGTTATAAAATATTTATTTACTCGTTCGTTCGTATATAGGAAAACCGATATCGCAATGTTGTTGCGAATTTTGACTGACATTATTTTCGATTGGTGAATAAATAGGTAAGAGTAGGTAAAATAGCAATACTAGTAGAACCCGCGGCTACGCTTGCGTTCAATCTAAAAAAAATGTATTTATATAATATTGTTCATACAAATATACTAAAATCGCGATAAAAAACTGGGGGATGGGTGGGTAGAAGTCATACTTACCGAATATTAAAAAAAAACCAAGTCGAGCCGTTTCGGAGGAGTGCAACCACAAACACCGTGACACGAGATATTTATATATTAGATAGGTTAAGTATAAGACTGTGCGCTTTTTGGAAATATGCTGAGGTTTACTCATAGATATTATAATCCAAATATTATTATTAGTACTTGTACTATTATATCTATGGGTTTACTCATCAAGTACTCGTATCATAGGATAGGATGTAAAGTACCATATGGAACTCTCAGGCTCGAAAACATCCAATATATTATAAATATAGCTAAGTAGTCTAGCACCAGGAAACCCTGGGAAGGAATACTTTCATGAAGTTTACAAAAAAACTACCTTGAAGATATAACCAATTCATTAAAAAAAAACCATGAAAATTGTTTCACAATTGACGAACATGACCCGTAATATACACAAAAACATACACCTACTCTATTCTGAAGTCAGTCCAAATTCACTTGCTGTGTGAAAAGAGGCAATTTTCTTTATAATATTCGGGGAAACGTATTACGAAGAAAATGGGAATAAGTTAGAGGGTGTATATTTTATTATTAAAGTGATGTAAATATTCGACACTAAATGAATGAGTGAAACTTCATCGCATCTTATATCCTTATTGATTGGAAGACAAACAAATGTAAAGTTTTAACAAGCGAGCGTCGCGCGGGCATCGATGTCACGGAGGCTGCGAACTTCACAAACAAGACAGATATTTAATACTGAATGTGCGCCTTAAGTTCTCGATTGTGTTCTTGCTGTTTTTATAAGCTTTTATTAAACTTCCTTCATTTGTATTCCTTCCGGTTTTAAAGTGAGCTATTTATCAAGCACGACTATTTGTTGTGTGAATATCTAACTACAATGGTAATATCATATCATGACAACACCGTGGTCTATCTCAAATACATAGGTGCCATCTACAAAAAGCTGTTTTTGGATTTTTGGGTCTTTCGGGGACCAACGATCAAAATAAATCGAAAATCTGAAAAGATAGTTTCATTTAAAATGTAAAATATTTCCGTAAATCTAAGAAAGATTTAAAAAAGGTTTTCATTATATTGGCATAGCACTTTAAATGAAATACCCGATTATCCCATTCGTTAATAATGTATTTAAATAATTACAATTTACAATAATAAAATATCACACTGGACCGGTACTCGTACTCTCACACCCCTGTCAATATGACAGTTGTGTCACATACATTTTTAATAATCAAAAAAGGAATGTTGCCATCAATGCCCTCGTAATTATATAAATCAAATTAATAAATAATTAATATTTAACACATTCTTTAGTATTGCCTCTTTAATTCATTTATTTTAATTCATTATAATAAATACAGATATTTTAAATTAAAAGTTTTAAAATTATGATGACTATGCTAACAATTATGGAGTCGGAAGAAAATGATTAAACTACTTAATTATACGACTAGTTCATTATTAAACGCATGTACAAAATAACTATTATTGACTATTTCTGTAAATTTTAAGAAAATACCTAATAATGAAAATATTATTACCAAATTTCCGTTAAATCACACCTTTGTCTGTCTTTTTCTGAGAAATCTCTTAATATTATTGAATATCTATTTTTCGTTTATTCGAAATGGATCGCGATTTTTTTAAATAGGCTAATTTAAAACCAAAGCTATATTCGATTTCCTGCTTTATGTGAGTAATGTCTTCATTGACGACACGTTTGGCTCAGTTTGTAGTGGCCCTACTTTCTGTGCCAGCGGTCGCGGGTTCGAGTCCCGCTGGGGGCATTCATTTGTGTGATGACGAAGGTTTGTGCTCCAGTCATGGGCGTTTATAAGTATTTATAATATGTAAGTATTTAAAATTATATATGTGTAGTGTATCAACTATCTGGTAACCATAACACAAGCCTCGTAGCTGACCATGGAACTAGATGGTGCTGTGTGTTAATATCTCAACGTATTTATTATTATTATTATTATCATTACAATTTAATTATTTATTTAAACATTTATTTTACTGATAGCTCGTAATACTTCTAGTAAACAGAAATTATTTAATTCGTTTTTGATATTTAATTTATTAATTGCCATCAAGAAGCTATAACTGAATTATGTCCAGTTATCCTTTAACCCTTTTGAAGAGTAGCCGAAAACGCTCTGACCAAACTTACAAACAACGAAACCAATATAATATAAAAGTAGGTATATACATAATACATAATATTATACAAATCATGGAAGATATCACTTACACGTGTCATATCTGTAAGGAGTCGAATATCGACTGAGATGAAAGGGAAGAGGGAGAATGTCAAAAACAAAATAAACTGCGTGAAGCAAACAAAGGGATCTAAAGAAAAGCGCAAAGAAAACAATGGCCTGGCTTTGTGTCTGAACAATCCAATTAGCTGCGAAGGTGACAACTAAAAACGGATCTTTGAGAATAATCAATCTAATGAAACGGCTTAGCGACCTTACTTCTAGAATTTGTTTTCTTAAGATAACAAAATTGAACTAATTAACTTGTTCTTGTAACTGGAATGAGGTTCTTGCTATTAGCTTGCGGTTATCGGAACCCACCTGAATATATATACATATATATGTATAATATATAATATATATTTTATTACACGCTCAATATTGTGTATTAGCAACTCATTTATGTATCATCATTCGAAGTAAAAAGTATCCTATACCCGGATTAGTTGACCCGGATAGCCAGCTATCATCTTACCGAATTTCATCAAAATCTGTCCAGTAGTTTTCTCGTGATCATAGACAGACAAAAATTCTAAAAATTGTAGATTTGGCCTCTGTAAATGCCTATTTCAATAAGATTTTCCAAAAACTATTTACTGTACAGATTGGACTCAGTTACAATTTTATTATATGTATAGATTTTTATTACTTATTTGCTCGGAAACCCATTTTCTTTCTCTTCGCCTACGTTATTTTCATTTTTTTTGCCAGTCAGTGAACCTTTCCATTAAAACGATTAACCTGTTTTGGAGAATTTTGAGTACAAACAAATATTCACACAAAGTATACTTCAAGGGTTGTTGCTATTTTGTTTCATTGTTGTAACCGTATGAGTCGTGCCCACATCCATAAGGGTACCATTGAAACCATTTTGCTACGAAACCCTAAAAAAGAGTACCTAATGGAAATTGGTTCACGACTGGTAAATTTTACTACGTTATATACAAAAGAAAGTATACACAAATTGAGTACTTTTTGTAGCTTGTCAAAAATGATGTATTGTGATTATTATTATATTTTAACGGTTAGTATGGAATAGAAAAACGCTGTGAATAACAAAAGCAAATCTATCCCACAGGAACCGTTATTTTTCCTGGATAAAAAGTAACCTGTGTGCTATTCCTTATTATCTTATATTTTTATTATTATCCGATCAGATCCATTCAGTTGTTCTGGCGTAATTGAGTAACAAATTAAATAATGAGATGGGATTGAATGACTGTATGTTAACTTTTATTTTATCTTTTGAATTCCCCTATTTAAACTTTTTTCGAGAAAAAGAAAAGGTTTTCCATGATTGACCAGACGTTTTGATCAGTTTGTGGGTCACTAAAAAACGTGTCGTCAAGTAGTTGATAGTATTAAGTAAATTACTATTTTATTAATGCTTGATAGAATTCATTGTAGGAAAATCAATTTGATTAAACATTATCGGAACATAAGAGTAGCCTATATACTCTAGGTACACAGTCTATGTGTGTAGAAAATTTTATCCTAATCTGTCCAGTCGTTTCAGCGCGTAGGAGTACAAAATGTTCAAACACATGGACATACAAAATTCAACTAAATACACAAGCAAACCCACGAGCTACAACTAGTATAAAATAAATGTATTTAAACATAATACATTTGCACAATTTTCTTAAAAGCCCGATAATTACGCTAATTAGCAGTCACAGTGAGATCTGAAACAGAAGTGTAATGTATCCCGCGGGACCTGAAGCGAGACAAAGCTGCAGTTAGGGAAATTAAAAACTTCGCGAGAAATAAGTCCTGGAGAGAAAAAGTTCTGTGAACAAATAGCTTGATTTTAAAATGCTTCATTTGCTTATTGGTTGAGATCTGTCTCTATTAATTCAACATAGTTAAGATTAAATAAATCACATTATTAAAAATACGAATATTTGTACCTATGTGTGTATGTTTTTATTACTTTTACAGAAATTGCTGAATGGATTTGGATGAGAATTTGTTTTTTGATAGAGTATGACCCGAATTAACACATAGGTTGTACTGTTATTATTTTACTAAAAGCTGTATCTAATATATTTAAACGAGCAATTTTTGTTTATTTATTTATTTATATCGGTGATCTCGGAAACGGCTGTAACGATTTCGCTGAAATTTGGTATTTGGGGGTTTTCGGGGGCGAAAAATCGATCTAGAATAGTCTTATATCTGGAAAAACGCGTGTTTTCGAGTTTTCTTGCGGTTTTCTTTCGCATTATTCTACGCAAAATATGATCGTTAATTTCGCACGCTCGGGCATAAGCCATAAGCATCGTGGTCATGCGGCCAAGGTGCAAGATTGACAATTACAGGTGTCCGGGTTCGAATCCTGGTTGGATACAAAATTTCCAAAAAATATTTAAAGTACAGATTCGGCTCAGTTACAATTTTATTATATGTATAGATTATATATCCGTGCGAAGCCGGACAGCGCGCTATTGTTATTATAAACTAAAACTGTAACAACATTACACACTATGCGAGAAGAATTACATTTTGCTCCCGATGAGGATAAACGTTGTGATAGGTAAATGGGTTCGCTGATCGAATTTCTCTTGACGCGAGTGGATGAAAAGCTTCTATCACTTTTTATAAATATTATAGCTTAAGTTGTAAATTGTGTGTAACCAAGTTACTTTTTTACTGTTATATAAAAGCTAACTAATAAAAAATTTTTAACAAAAAAATAAAAACCGACTTCAAACAAAAGCACTAAAAAGTAAAAAATAACTCATTGGTAGTTTTCATTTACTATACATACCTAATCAAATATTTTCGAAGTCGGTGTGCTTTGCTTTGTATGGGCTGGCACCGATTTCGAAAATATTTGATTAGATATGTATTTAATAGGTAGACTTTAACTTTTACTTAGCCAAAGCACACCGACTTCGAAAATATTTGATTAGGTATGTATAGTAAATGAAAACTACCAATCAGTTATTTTTTACTTTTTAGTGCTTTTGTTTGAAGTCGGTTTTTATTTTTTTGTTAAAAAATTTTTATTTTAACCTTTTTAGTGTAGACAGTAGTAGCAAAGTAAGGATTCTAACGTATTAGGCTTGTCAAATCAAACAAAATAAGCCCAAACTCAAAGTATCTACTATTAGCCGTTGAAGAGTTCCACCTATCCACCTTCTGGCCTTACCATCAGATCAGGTCAACAACACCGAACCACTGTACTATCAACGGAAATAGAAATACTTGCAAAGTTTCAAGTCAATATGACAATTAGAAGTAGGTTAAATTCATCATTAGTTGTTTTTCCACCCTTAGGGGTGGTATTTTTTTTTGAAATTTAAATGGGACCAATCTGGAAGTATACCCTTTCAAACAAAACAAAAATTGTCCAAATCGGTTAAGAAATGACGGAGTTCTGAGGTAACAAACATAAAAAAAAAAAAAAAAAAAACATACAGTCGAATTGAGAACCTCCTCCTTTTGGAAGTCGGTTGAAAATATGAGAACTAGTTGACGTAGGAATATAGTATTCGAAGACATACACGTTTCATCCTTGCCGCGAGATGTACTTATATGTATGTATGTCTTTGACTGCATAGTACTATATTAATTTGTTAAGTAGTTTTTGATTTTTATAGAAAAAAAATCATAAAAAAAATTATACTCGAATAATTATTTTCTTTTTACCTCGACTAGAACTTGAACTTAAGATTTATGTAATAAGGAATTTCGTTTCCATCTGGTGTCTCACAACAACATTTAATAATTTTTTTGACTTAAGTTTTATCTAGCGATTCACATGACATATATGACATGTATGATATAAGGAAAAATTTTGAAACGAAAACGAAATTTTATGCGTAAAACCTAAGTATTCGGTCGTCACCTGAACGCGGGCGGAGCCGCGGGCAATGCTAGTCTTTAGATATAATCAGAAGTATTCTGTACATTAAGTCTTGTAAAGACGTAGGACTAAAGTTACTAGCGATCGTTAATTTTGCACAGGCCCTTAGCCCTCAAGTAGCTGAAATACATTAAAAGTACAAAAGTCACAAGTGAAGGGATGTCTGTATGCATATACGTACGTACATATGTGCGAGCTAATCTCAAGAACTATTGAACGAATGCGTTTCACTGTTTTTATGTCTATTTGAAATATACAATATTAGTCCTAAATAAATAATGTCACAGTTATAAATACTTAACAGGCTTGAAATTTGCCATTTATAATATATCGTTAGGTTATATAACTTACGATATAGTGAGAAATTTAAGAAAAAACTTGCTGCTAGCAGCTGTCGAGGGACGTTAGTTTCCCTATAATACAATAATAAAAATCATCTAAATACCTAATTTTATATTAATACTAGCGACTCACCCTCGGTCTGCTCGGGTTCGTCCCTAGTTACGTTATAATGTTTAGTATAGAATACTTAGAGATAAGATGTTTTCCCACAGTAAAAAGTATCCTATATGTTGACCCGGATAACCAGCCATCATCATACCAAATTTCATCAAAATTTGTCAAGTGGTTTCCTCGTGATGCGTTCCCAGACAGATAGACAAAAATTCTAAAAACTATAGATTCGGCCTCTAAATCGATAATAATGACAATTTCAATAAGTTTAAAAAAAAAATTAAGGTACAGATTTGACTCAGGTAGAATTTTATTATATGTTCTTAAAACATAAAATAAAATAACAGTGACGTACAACATACTTACATACATATGTAGAGTCATAGTCAATAAAGATCTGTCTGTACACATAAGTTGTGCATGCAGGTTTCCTCACGTCGTTTTCCTTCATCGTAAGACGAGTGGTAATTATGTTGAAAATGATTCACACGTAAAAATATCAGAGGTGCAAGACCCGGGATTTGAACTCGCTTCGCTCGGTTTCTCGAACGAGCGCGTTATGAGTAGTATTACGAATTCATATTGCGTATATACTGATTATAAAGTCTGAGCAAAGTTGCGGGTTGGCGCTAGTTTGATAAATAACTAAGAAGAGAATCCCTAGAGCGGTATCCGCTAGCGTACATAATGTTACCAGCTAATTAATTTAAATAACCCAAATTAATAACTTGATATTGCTGCGTTGAAACTTTTAGCCTTGAACAGTGTTTCTGTAAGAAACTGTTCGGGAATCCAGTGTTCATTATTGGAAATAAATAATAATTGAAGTTTGAAAACAACTAAAAACCAAGTTTGAAAACCGATGCTGTGTAGACCGTAATTGTACACGAATTTTGCATGTTCGAATTAAAATTATTATCCAAAAATATAGCTTTACTAAATATTTTATAAAACGAGTTACTTATCTTCCATTCTCCGCCGCTAGAGTTTCATATTCGAAGGACAAAAACGGTCAAAAGTGTCTGTTTGTCCGTCTGTCATAGCCATTTCGCTCGGAGACTATTAGCAATCTATATGGCTGCAATTTAAAAGTATGGGAAATTTCTGTTAACACGTGTTCGTCTGCAAATATAACTTGTTTCTTATAGAAATGACATTTGCAAATTTATTTTTTTATAGAAATAAAGTATTAATTTTATAAATTAAAATTAGTAAAATATAACATAAAGTTAACATTTCATTTTACGAAACCCTTAGTTCGCGAGTCAGACTCTTACTTGCTAGATGTAAAAGATAAGTTTTGTAGGTTAGGCGACGGTATGTATCGATGTGCTCTAAGATTTAGATAGCATTTTTATGATCTCTACAGCACAGGATACATTTTTTGATCTTTGGCAAGTGGGCCATCCCAATATGACATTTTTACTGGCTCAGAAGGAGAGTAATATTTTTTGAGTGTATGCACGTATCTAAACTAATGATAAAAATAATATTATAATGCTGAACTTTCTTTGCCGATTTGTATGTTTGTACAAATCTAGCCAGAGTGTAATAGAACTAAACATGAAGCCAATTAATACTGTTTTAAACGTATACATAATGTTTGAAAATAGTATACAACTATTAATAAAGCACTTATTAACCACTAGCATTGCCCGCGGCTCCGCCCGCGTTCAGATGACCAAAAACCTAATTCTTAGGTTTTACATATTAGTATACTCTTACAATGCAGTTTTTGTGTTTTGTATTTTTTCTCAGAAATGAGATATTTTCCCGCGGTAAAAAGTAGCCTATATAACCCGGATTACCAGCTATCATCACACCAAATTTCATCAAAATCTGTCCATTGGTTTTCTCGTGATGCGGAAACAGACAAACAGACAGACAGACAGAAAGACAGACAGACAGACAAAAAATCTTAAAACTATAGATTCGGCCTCTGTATCGATAATAATGTCTATTTCCCAAAAAATATTTAATGTACAGATTTGACTTACAATTTTATTATATGTATAGATTACTGCGATAACCAAATAAATGCTAATAAATAAAAATATCTATTAAATAAGCTAATATGCTCTCTCTTTCAAGAGAAGAGAATTAATGCTTAAAACATACAAAAGAATTTTATGATAATTAATTATAAATCATTTTTGTTCTCAAAAATAATTAGTATTAATAAAATATTTCTTATACTTTAAAGAAAATATGCGATCCGTATGGCAAAATTTATACATATAATAAAATTGTAACTAAGCCAAATCTGTACATTAAATATTTTTTTTGAAAATCTTATTGAAATAGACATTATTATCGATACAGAGGCCGAATATATAGTTTTTAGAATTTTTGACTGTCTGTCTGTTACCGCATCACAGAAAAACCACTGGAGGGATTTAATGAAATTTGGTATGGTGATAGCTGGTTATCCGGGTCAACATATAGAATACTTTTTACCGCGGGAAAATATCTCATATCCGAGAAATAAACAAAAAATGCAACGTAAGAGTATACTAATATGTAAAACCTAAGAATTAGGTTTTTGGTCATCTGAACGTGGGCGGAGCCGCGGGCAATGCTAGTCTAGAACACGTAGTAGCATAAACAGCAAAATCACACTACTATTTTGTGACTTCGCATTTTTTAACGGGCTTCATCTTTAAAATTCTTTCATCTAAGGAAGTACATAGAGTCCACGTCACTTTCTATGTATTTTATTTTTTATGAAGTATTTGTGCAATAAAGAATATATATAAATAGTTTTTAAAACTATAATAATTATTTTAATCTCTCTATATTACTGTTGGCTTCTTATAAAGCTTCACATATAAAAGCTCTGCGGATACAAAGCTGTGAGTCGTGACGGTGCGTCGGCTTAAAGGATAAACTTAAATTGGTTCGCGCAAATTAAACGTTATTGTTTATCGATCGTTCGCCGATAGTTAAGTACTAGAAAGAAAAATGTGTAGTAAAAAATGTATATACAAGCACTAGTATAATGGGATTTTATATAAAAAACTAGTAACCTGCCCTTGCTTTGCTTGGGTCTATACCTATAGGTGCTTATTGTGTTTATAATTGGACTACTACTATAAATGCGAAAATTTGTATGTATGTATGTACGTGTGTTTCTTAGTTGCTTCTTCACACTGAAAAGGCTGGTTTTGGTTGAAATTTAGTACACAGATAGATTTGGAGCAACATGGGCTAGTGAGTAAATCGCTAATGTAGGACGAAAAACTGTAAAGTGGATAAAATACAATATTACGAATGCCATCGTTTTACCCTGGATTTTGTTTGTTTGTATTGTTTGCGAGCTTCCTTTATAAAGTCAAACTAAAAAATATTTTTACACTTATAATTTTTATACTTCACTAGTTTATATAACTATTAAAATTAATTTGATTTTTCTATACTGTAGTTCATCTGCTACACAGGTATTTGAACACATAAATAAATATGTTGGGACATTAACACACAGCACCATCTAGTTCCATGGTAAGTTACCAGGCTTGTGTTATAGATACCAGATAGTTGATGCACTACACATATATAACTTTAAATACATACATATTATAAATATAAACACCCATGACTGGAGCACAAATATTCGTACTCATTAGACAAATGAATGCCCCCAGCGGGACTCGAACCCGCGACCGCAGGCACAGAAAGTAGGGTCTCTACACACTGAGCTAAAACGTTATATACGCACGAAATATCTTTGCACTTCTCTTGAAATACCCCGCGGGGTAATAATGGGATATAATTGACTCGCTCTTTCCGGTGGGTTTTACAAAATATAACTGTCTGTCAACAAATCTACATGCATGGCGTCGCATCACTATTTTAGAGAATACGTTTCGAGAGCGACCGGAACTGACATGAAAATCACGTGACCTGCAAAAATTCTGCCATTTTGCGACTCGTTCACGTCGTCGCTGCAGCTGAAACAATATAAAATATTTTTTATTGATATGATATCGAGAAAATAACAGGAGCGACATTACTGATTTATTTATACTTTTAAAATGTAATAAATAAAGCTCTAATAGGATGACAGTTGTTATTTTTTTTAATTATGTAAATTTAAAGTTTTACTTTATTAGATTTACGCGAATATTTGACATTTTAAATGACATATTTTTATCTTTTTTATTCGACTGTTGCAGTTTTCTTTTGATTTTTGTCGATACTTCGAATGCTTTCAAAAACAAGCAAAAAGGAACAAAAAACAATAAAATGAAATAGAATAAAATAATCGTTTTTTTTTCAAAATATCTATACATACATGTATAATAATATGTGTTTGAGAATAGTAATAATATCAAGGAAAGCTTATTTAAGTACTTATAAAATACCCACAATTCTAGAAAGTTACTAAAGACATAAAACCTAAAAGCTCTAAAACGTTTATTTGATAGCTTCTAAGTCATTTTACAATCGTCGTCAATTTTAATAACAATATTATCTAACTGATATAAAATTAGTATAACTGTTACTTACTTCTCAATAAAAACATTATGTTAGCAGATATAACCGAAGTCAAGCTATTTTATAAGCGGTACGCTTTAGATGGGTGCCCAATTAGTCGCTTTGTGAATGGTTGTTATCGTGTGTGTTGTAGCTTGATTGTTGCATATTGGGGAAAAATATTAAGATAACTATCTCAGTTATTATAATACTTTCTTAGATTAGAGCGAATATTTGACATTTTAAAATCCATACGAATATTATAAATGTTAAAGTGTGTTTGTTTGTTTGTTTGTCCTTCTTTCACGTCGAAACAGAGTGACGGATTGGAGTGATTTTTTGTTTGGAGATAGAGGACTGTAGGACATAGGCTTTACAGACTTTTTTCCGGGAGATTATCTCATTGCCACGGGAAAGTACGTTATAATACAACCCATAAAATTATTTATGATCAGAATTACTTGAAACTTGGGATTAATGCTCTTCAATACAATTAAATAAATACGTGTTTTAGCATTTTTTGAAATTCATCCCATAAGGAGGTAAAATAGAAAATGAAAGTTTGTATGAAACCTACCTTTTTAGAGTTTTGTTTGTAGTTTTAGCGCGAGCGAAGCCGCGGGTTCTGCTAGTAAATCTATATTTTCGGATTTTTCGTCGATTTATTTCAATTTTTAGTTCCCGATGTTTCGAGTGCTCTACAGCAATATGCAGGTGCAATCTGTAACAACTATGTAATGACCTCTGAGACGTCTAAAACCTTAGTCTCTCGCGTAACCATGATTGATAATAACATGAAAACTACTTTTCATATAAAAATATGTACTCATATGTTTTATAGAAAATAGCACACAAAAACACCAACCTGATGAATAGGTTAAAAATTTTCGCATTTTGATGCATATTCTTTGAGTCGAAGTTTATTTAAAATCGTTTATCGTAAATAACTTTAAGAGCACAATTGTAGATCAATCGAGTGGCGATGGGGGTGGTTGGCGGAGGGAGATGGAAGGGGGTGATGAAGGAAGTGAAGAGGGGAGGGGGGGGGGTTGTAGGAATTGAAAGAAGCGACCGAACCACGAATATCTTCGATAATTGTTGCATAGAAAAGATCGTGCTAACGAGCCGCTGGGAAATAAAATGATTGCAGCTATTAAAACAGCGGGAATTTATGTGAAATATTTTGTTTTAAATTTATTTATTTTTATTTTTTACTAGCGACAAAAACAAATCTATCCCACTGGAACCCTACATATTTTTCTGGGATAAAAAGTAACCTATTACTAGTGCTATTCCAGATTATATACTATCTCTGTCCCAAACATCCATCCATCTTACTAACTTTCACATTTATAATATTAGTATTAGCAAGGATGTTTTGGCGATATTTTGTAATGTTGAATAATAATTGAGTAATTTTAAACAATATATTTCGCCTACAAAATGAAACTGTCAGAAATAATTAAAAATAATTATTAAAAAATTAAATTATACATCTGAATTGTAACGAAATTTTATTCTGAACTGAATTGAAAAAAAAAATAAAAAAATAATAAAAACCTACTTCCAAGGACTAAAAAGTAAAAAATAACTAAACGGGGTTTTCATTTACTATAGATACCTAACCAGATATTTTCGAAGTCTGTGCCAGCCAACAATGTTTTCAGTTATGAATATCTAATAGGTAAATATAACAAGGTATTAACTTTAATTATATAGTTATTAGTTAATAATATTGATGATACTAAATAACTATTATTATTATCATCAGAAATACAAAAAATTGCAAAGTTTCAAGCCGATATGACTATTAGAATTAGGTACAAAAGTCTAATTAGGTCTGTGAACATACTTCAATTTCATGTTTTGTCTGAGTTTCTCGAAAATTACCCTGGGTCAAAAAAAAATACAGGACCACCTCGGGACCTACCTTAATACAATACCGTTTAAAGTAGCAAAATTGGTCAAGCCATCTCCGAGAAATCGGTGAGCATACATAAAAAAACATACATAACATAGAACATCCTCTTTTTTGACGTCAGCTAAAAATTTATTAAGAAGAATTACACGTTTAAAGAATTAAGAATGCTATGTTAAAAGATTTATTAGAAATTAGAAGAATCAAATTTTATATGTTATTCCAAATCAAATTCAGAATTTTTCAGTTAACTTTATTTCATAATAAATTGTGAAATTCAAAATTTCTACTTAATATTAAATCAGATGATTTATACTGTATATATTTTTTTAATAATAAAGTAATAAACTAAAAAGTTTGAAAACTGTTATAGCGATGCTATTATGCTTTAATATAATATTTTTTCATAGCTTTTAAACGATCGCTAATTGCGTGGCCGCACAGCAGCGAAATAAAACTTACAAAAAGTATAAAGATCCGTTTCCTTTGATGAGAATAAAGCACCGTTCATTACCAGAACTTGCAGCTGATTTATTAAATTTCTTTGCGAATTATTTCTGCATTTTGAATATATTACCAACTTTTGAGTCGTCTTTTTGGTTTCTTTTGTCGCTCCCTATTTATTCTCTTTTGAATTGTAAATAACGTTAACGATTTAAACTTACGTTTTTTAAGTTTGCTCTAAGCGAAATCGTTACGAGAATTTTGAATTTTTTTTTAAGTTTTTCATAAAGAAGAAAAAATATTTGACATTTTAAATAAAACTATCTTTTTGGATTTTTTTGCAGATTTATTTGGATTTTTGGTTCCCGACGTTTTATTTATTTATTTATTTAAATAGGAAGCCAACGTTGTATACAATAATATTTCTTATTCTAGAGCACACTCTTATATATCTGTGGTAGAAATTGTATACCTCACTTACAGGCTAACTCAACATGCATAATATAAAGAAAAACGGAAAACAATACAAAACATCCTTTGAAATTAGTAATTTTAAAAACTTACATAACTAAAAAATTATACAAAAAAAAACACATAACAATAAAGACCGCTAAAAATTAAAAACTACTAAAATGTAAATAAACAATACGAACTATAAAATATAAAATATTTCATTGTGAGATTAAAAAAAAAACAAAACAAAAAATTAAAACAAATTACGCATAAAACATTAAAAAACTATTAAGTTCTATGTGTTGACAATTTTTTTAAATTGTCGCTTAAAAGATGAAGCTGATTGTTGAAAAATATCCAAACCTGCTTTTAAAAATACGTTGTTATATGTAATGATTACTCTATTTACAGGGGCGGCCTTGCCAAGGTTACTCCTAGCAAATCGTTGTTTAAAAGTTTGCTTCTTTTTAATGTGACCTCTAGCATTATGCCTTGGTACTGCTAACCTTACTCTATTTAACAAATTTGGACTATCGATACCTCCATTTATAATTTTATGTAAAAAACAAAGATCTGCTAAGTCTCTACGATTAAATAGAGACAGAGATTTATATAATTTTAGATGATCGTAATAGCTTTTACTTTGTTTCAGTACATTATATCTGTACGCCAATTGCCGTAAAATTTTTTTTTGCACTATTTCTATCCTATCTTTATGAAATTGATACTGAGGATTCCATGCAACAGAGCAATATTCAAGTCTACTACGTATCATCGAATTAAACAGCGCTATTTTGGTTGAGGATCTTTTAAATTCTTTTGAAGCTCTCATAATAAAACCTAACAATTTTTATGATTTTTGTATTATGTCATCCAAATGTGGTATAAAACTTAATTTACTATCTAAAATGATCCCGAGGTCACTGATTTGGCTGACTTTCTCTAGAACATTCCCGTTAATACAGTAATCAAAATTGACATTTTTTACTTTTCTACTGAACGTTATAATGTTACATTTTAAAAGATTTAACTTCAAATTATTATGATCACACCATACCGAAAGTCTATCTAAATCTTGTTGTATATAATATACAATCATTTATGTCTTCTATTTTTTTATATATTTTAAGATCATCAGCATATAGTTGAAATTGACAGTATTTGAAACACTGAACTATGTCATTTATAATCTCGAAGGCACAGTTATTGTGACCATGATTGCTGTAAAGCATTCGAAACGTCGGGAACCAAAAATCCAAATAAATCCGCCAAAAAATCCGAAAAGATAGTTTTATTTAAAATGTCAAATATTCGCGTAAATCTAAGAGACAATATTTGACAGTGTTGATAGAACTTTTCTATGACATTTTCTTTGTTTTATTTTGTTTTAAATACTTTACATTATGGTCACAGAAGAGATTAAGATATTTAACCTCTCAAAATTTAAAGTTTAGAAAAAAAAGAAATGACTGAATGAATAAAAATATTTTACAATATTTTTTAATTATTTAAATAAAGATATAAAGACAAAAAGCCAAACTTATTTACAGTTATAAAAAAATAAAGCATTCAGAGGTCTTTACTTTGTAAACACATACATCGATCAAACGTTAGATATTCGAATATGAAATTTTAAATACTGCATGCATTGCAGGAAATGGACATAGCATGTAATATGTATAGTATTAGTTTTTAACTTCCATAAAAAAATTACTTGGTATTAGGTGTTATTAGTTTAATATTCGTTTCTGCTTGTGGCATTAAGTGCGATGGTAACTCCTAAGTAGTGGACCGTTTGAATTTGAACGCTTTGGTTCATTTATTGACTGCTTACAATGACTACAAAGTACTTTATTTCTCTCATTCCTGGCACGCTTAGATTTTTGATTTACCATAACAAAGAGTTAAACTAAATAAGCTGTAAGGTCATATTCACAGTTAAAAATACCTATAAAAGTTAACACAGCAAAAGTACACTCCTATCTTTCGATTTGCAGTAAAATCCTCAAGCATCACATGCATCTAACTTAATACCTTCACATTGGAATAATATATAAAAAATCGAATCTCCGATCCCTGGCACTGTAATGAAAATCAAACTAATATAATAACCAAATACTGTGAACTAATAATTGTTACAAAAAAAGTTGTTGCTTGCAATAAAACCATACATTTATTTTTAAGTCTTGAAATTCATCATTACGTGAGTTTTTGCAGATATAAATTTATTCTGGGGAAAAAAGTAAAAGACGCGAAACAGCATCGTTATGAATCAAATTTTTCTTGTTTGTTATTTTACACTATGTTATTAACGAGTTGCTATGGAAGATAAAATTACTCTCAGAGTCCAAATAATAAATGTTTAATCATAGTTTTTTTTCGTAGGGAAATCGTGCACGTGAAACACTTTACAGGAAATATGATGTTGACCGATAAAGCATAATAGTATTAGTATAATCTTTTTTTTTAATGTTGGGAAATACTTATAGGTAAGCTTGAGTGTACGTCTAATCTGTTTTATCTTATATATTGAGTTCTTGTATTTTTTAAAGTGAAGGAACATCACTAAAATCATATTCATTTAATTATACTCTTTGTTTATTATAAGTACAAAATGATAACAAAGTATACTTATTATAATGAATCTCCACTTTCTAATAGAATAAGAAAGCCCTTATTGGTAACTCATTCAACTGAACCAAGGTCGTTTCCAACATTATGTAATATAACAGTATGTAATAGTATATACTATTATGAGTTACATAATATACGCATAGTTTATCCGTGTACGAAATTACATCAAAATTTGTCCAGCCGTTTTCACAGGACATACACATACATACAAACTTTTGCGAATATAATAGTAGACAAAGAATATATATAATCTCATGATTTTTCTCCTTCCTAACTATACTTAATGTGTTTCAGTGAAGGTTTGCAGTAATTTAATAGTAATAAGTTTACAATAACAAATTAACAAACAAATATGTTGGGACATACACACACATACAACACCATCTAGTTCCATGGTAAGCTACGAGGCTTGTATTATGGATACCAGATAGTTGATAACTATACATATGTAACTTTAAATACATCCATATTATACCTATAAACATCCATGACTGGAGTACAAACATTTGTGCTCATCACACAAATGAATGCCCCCAGCGGGACTCGAACCCGCGACCGCTGGGATAGCAAGTAGGGTTACTACAAACTGAGCCCAACATGTCATCAAGTACACTGTGCCTTTTTAAAACCAGTCAAAAAATTACGATCAATAATTGCTTTACTATTGCGGCGAGGTCAGATAAACCAACAAACATATAATTAACTCATTATTGCTAACTGCCTCGGTAGTGTAGTGGCTAGCATGTACGGCTGCACACCCGGAGGTCCTGGGTTCGAGTCCTGGGTTGGGCCAAGTTTAGTTATTGAGTCTTCCTGTATAGTAAGTCTCAGTAAGAGCCCGGAGTTGGGAAGTAGGCGGTGTTTCACCCCCGTGCCTCGGAGAGCACGTAAAGCCGTCGGTCCTGCGCCTTAACTCTCACCGGTCGTGTCGAGTGGTCGTCCCACCGGAGTATGAGAGTGATAGGAATAAAGAGTGCACTTGTGTCTGCGCGTACACTTGAGCACTATAATATCTCCTGCGCAGTTGGCTAATCTCATTGAGATTGGCCGTCGTGGCCGGAATCGGCTAGGAGAACATCATCATCAACTCATTCTTACGCATATTATATTAGTGTTGATTAAAACTAAATTGTTTAGAACAAATTCATTATTGTTTATAAACCATTATTACGATCCAATATAAATATAACGATTTAATTTCATTTCAATACAATTAGTATTCTTAATAAATTTTCATTGTTAACTAAACACAAATATTGCTTCCAAGTTGTTTTTGTTTTATTTTTTAAGCTGTTTTTGACTAATAAGAATATTAAACGCCCGTTTTACTTATTATGTTTACAAATCAAGCCATATGTTCTACAGATTATCATAGTATGTAGAAGCTTTTACCGCGGCTTTGCTCGTGTACTCTATTCATGTATAACTTTTTTATCCTAAAAGTTGAAGCGAGATGTTAGATAACCTATAACCTTTTCCAAAAATAGGGCTATCAAATACAAAAAAGTTCCGATGTTCAAATCCATCTAGTAAATACAGAGTTTAGCGCATTCAAACAAAAAAAAACTCTGGATTTATTATATTAGTATAGATAACTAAAATATGTTATGTAGTTTATACGTAATAAGGGCTGCAGAAAGTTTTCCCAGCACAGTCCTTTGGTGATCCATTCTTACTTCGTTGCATCCCTCGCTAACAGTTCACAATACTGCTATTACGGTGAGAATCCCGCGCCTTTCCTAAGATAGATACACACACCCACACACACACCCACATACACACACACACACACGCACGCACGCACGCACGCACGCACGCACGCACTCACGCACGCACGCACGCACGCACGCACGCACGCACGCACGAACACACAAACACACACACACACACACACACACACACACACACACACACACACACACACACACACACACACACACACACACACACACACACACACTTCCGCATTGCCATAGTATACATACACAATACTCGTATGTACTTATGTACATATATAATATAAAGATGGTGAAGCAGGAATTAATTTCGAAGAGTTCCATTCTTGTTTTGTTTGTCTTTGTGTTTTTATGCAAATACCAGTGTTTATGAAACTCGCCGCTGTTGATGATATAAACAGCGAACCCATTTGCCTGCAAATTTATGGATTGCATTATTGTCTTTAATTATACTCGTACAAGCATTTAATATATATATGTCGTTTGTATTTTTCTCTAAAATTTTGTATAGTACACTATATAATATAACAACTATTCACTTGCTTTGCTCGCCTACTCCATACTTCCATACTTAATATTATAAATGTGAAAGTGTGTTTGTTTGTTTGTTTGTTTGTTTGTTTGTTTGAGATTTTTCGTAGTTTCAGCGCGAGCGAAGCCGCGGGTTTATTTATAAATTATTAAGTTTATTTATAAATTAGGCTGTATAAAATTTCATACAAAGTGTGTATTGTACATTTTGTATGGTAATTCATCTGATCAGATCCTAACATCTAGCCTATAGCCTCACTTAATAAGTAGGTTATAAAATACAATACTGTATTTTCAAATCTGACCGGTAATTTCAGGTATTACCGCGTATTACAAAAAAAAATTTTTCAACTTAATTCAAAACTTTATAAATTGATGAAATTTGTTATTAAAATTAAAAATTAGTAAAAGTTTGTCAGTATATTTTATTCATCAGTATATTATATTTCTGAGTGAAAACTAATGTTACCATAACACTTCCTCAGATTACGCGAATATTTGATATTTTAAATGAAACTATCTTATACGTATTATCGCGGATTTATTTAGATTTTTGGTTCCCGTTCTCGACACTTTACAGCAATGAGAGTCAGTAATCATATTTAAAACAGCATTACCATATACTATTAATAACATAAAAAATGTACATTAATAAACGTCATTATTATAATGGGTTCTGTAATATGATTTTGAAATTGTGTTATGTTAATATTATATACTACATTGTTTATTGTATATTAATATGGTTATTATTTTTTCCAGGTAAGTGGACGCAGCAAATAACAAAACCGCTGAAATGTACATGAAAGTTAGAATTCAGTGATCACTGAAAACGAGCCGGTAATTCGTTTAGAAACATTAATTATACACATTGGTTAATTAATTATCTGCTTTTGACTTTAAAATTGTACTAATTTACAAACAGATGGAAGATTGAATGGTTATTTATTAAGATCGTTATTTAACGGATTAAATCGATTACACAGGTTTTTTTATGTTAAATAACATTAAAAAACCTGTGTAATCGGCTATTCAGAAAACAATATAACAATATGGTACTGTCGAATTGATCAGATGATGTTTGATCAATGAACTCATTTAGTTTGTTTTGATTAATTGATAACTAATAGTAGGAGATCCCCATATTAGTGGTGGACCCCTCATAGGTTTTCTAGGAGATTTTTTTAAACATAAAAGCAAATTTTTAGTAACAACCCCCCTGATCTTAGACTTTAATCTACACTTGGCAACGAGAATATTAGTATGACTATTTAAGCTTAGTTAAATTGTTTAGCATAACAACGTGCATTATCGTTTTTCATAATATCATTTTCGCTAATATCTAAGCCATAATAATTAAATTATAATTAAGATGTTTGTTAATAATATTATATATTGGAAAAAAAATAAAATTAATAAAACATCCAGTATAATTATTTGGGATAATATACTAAAGAGGTACATATAATATAAATGAAAACTTTTTTCAAATAACTGGCATTTTTAAAAGTTAGTTAAGTCGTTGTAGAAATGAACTTAAATAAGTCCAGTAAATCTGAGCTTTGGTTTACTTTGTGAAGCTTTAGAGCTACACGTAACGGCTGGTCGTAGGTGTTTCTGACTTGTTCCTGACTCCTAACGGCTGGCAGTCTCGGGGATCACGCTGTGAGTTATTATCTCTAATCTGCAGATTATTCCCGAAAGCTAATATTACCTTGTACAAGTGATTTTCCCCGGTTTTGTTTGCGTTTGGTATATTTTCAAGCTTTAATGTAAGTAATTTGTAAAAATTAAAAATATAATCGACCTTGTATATTGTTAATTTAAACGCTGTTTTTTTATTTGAGAAGCCATATTTAAATATTATATTATGGCATAATATATCACTCACATAATTAACATAAATGATACATAGGCTGCGATAATAAAAGATATGAAGACAATTTAGGCTATACTTTTAGGCATTTGATTTTCTATGCAAATGGATTGAGATACGATTGCCTTTGTGGTTTTTTAGATTCAAGCATTTCTATAGTAATATTATAAAGAAGGAAGATTTTTTTGTTTGTTTGTAGCGAATAAACTCCAACACTACTGAACCGATTTAGATGTGGTAAAATTGATAAAAGTTTGTACGGGGAATCAACCTAGTGGTATATAATAAATAAGTATAGTTGTAGTAGAAAAAGTAGTAGAAAGTATCACTAGGCATGTTTTCCTCGTGGTAAAAGGAAATTGTTTTTCTTTTACCAGGACAAAAGGAAGTCTATATAATTAATAAAAGGTTTTTGGGCTGTGAACGACAAAGCTTGGGCGGGGCGTTAGTTTTAGAATAAAGTTCTTAATTGATTCTGATGTCACTTCCGTTTTGCAGGGGGTTGCGGCCGGGGAAGATGAACCCCCTCCGATAATTTGTCACAAAGTTTAACTTTCAATTTGAAAGCGACACATATTATAGAATATATTAAATGAACTAGTAACATCGCTTCACTCTGATACGTCCCTAGGTCCCTAACAGTAACCTATGTGATGTTTGACATCATAGCCTATCTGTGTACTACAGATTAAATACTCATAAAAAACTTGAAGTTCCTTCAGTTTAAATTAAATTATATAAAAAAACAGTTGCAATAACTCACTTTTAAAATGTTTTATTGTTTTGATTATTTAATACATAATAATTCTTGTTTTAATTAAATATTAGCGACTCACTCTCGCTACGCTCGGACTCGTCCCTAAGTACGGTTACGTTTTAATGTTTAGTATATATTTCTCAGAGATAAGATATTTTCCCGCAGTAAAAAGTATCCTATGTGATGACCCGGATAACCAGCTATCATCATACCTAATTTCATCAAAAGTTTCCAGACAGACAGACGGGCAGAGGAACAAAATTTTTAAAATCTATAGATTTTAAAAGTTTTGTCCGTCTACCCGTATCCCGATACGGCCTCTTTGTCGAAAGTAATGATCATTTCAATAAGATTTTCCAAAAAAATATTTAATGTACAGATTCGACTCAGATAAAATTTTATTATAGGTATGTATAAAAAATGCAGCAGACTTCTGTATTTTCAACGGTCTCAATTACAAAAATATCTTATGTATGTATATGATATAATATAAAAAAATCTATGTTAATATATTTGAATATTTTCAATGTCGATTGTCTAGTTTTATCAAAGTTAATTATATTATGATATATAATGTAGGTTAATAATAATCTCACATTACACCGCCTTACTTTTCAACTTATAAGTACATTCGTCATAATTGAAAATAGACAATGACAAGCCAGATATAAATTAAAGGTACCATTATTTCTATATATTATTCTATCCGTATTCAACCCTTTTTAACGTCCTACTACTGAGGGTGGGCCTCCCTTAATGCTAGGAGCATCAGGCCATAGTCCACCACGCTGGCAAAATGCGGATTGGCGGACTTCACATGTCTTTCGAAAAATTGCTAGGTTCTCTCAGACATGCAGGTTTCCTCACGATGTTTATCTTCACCGTACGACAAGCGTTAAAAATTATTCGCACATGAAAATATCATACCCGGGATTTGAACCTGCTTCACTCAGTTTCCCAAACGAGTGCGTTACCACTGGGTTACCACTGCCTACATTACTCTTTATATCTTGTATTATTATTCTATACATTATTTCTATACACAAAATTCTTAGAAAAACCTCATTGGATGATGACGATGAAGATACACGTAACACGTCCTTACAATACAGTATATACTGAATAGAAGGCCACAATAAAATATACTAACTCTGGTCATTGCATAATACTAAAAAGATATTTTAGAAGACCATTATATGAAGTTTTTGTTCGAGCAGAAATATAAAAGTCACATTATATTACATCAGACTTAGCAAGTAAGGCGAATTAACATCAGTGTTTTGAACTTAGAGAGCGAAATGGCCGTGACAATTTGAAAACCTACAGTTGCTGCCAAAAGTCTATACACTTATTTAAAACTTTTATAAATATAGTTATTATTTTTGTGTACTTTTACTTCGAAAGAAATTAATTGGAATGCTTTAGTGAAAATTCCATTTGAAATATTCTTAAAGTTAAGTTTTCTGGAATTTTTAGGGTGACTTGTTCATGCTAATTTTCAGGGTTCCGTATCTGAAGGATGCCAACGGAACCCTATTACTACGCCTCCGCTGTTCATCCGTCAGAGAGCTGTATCTCATGAACTGTAATAGGTACAGATCTGAAATTTTCACAGAGTATGTATTTTTATTGCCGCTATAACAACAAACAACAAAAAAATACAAGAAACATTTTTTTAACGTAGTCGATCATCGAAGTCATAATATTAATAAAAAAGTACATGTACGATGGCACGAAACCCTTCTTGTGCGAATTTAACTCGCATTTTACCGATTTTAATTTTTTTTTAAATGTACGAGTATATGATCTCGATGTATGAGAAATATGGATAAGGTGGTAAAAAAACTAATTACAAAATTAATTAACAAAGTTTATTAGTTTATCTGTATGTTGGGATATTAACACACAGCACCATCTAGTTCCATGGTAAGCTGCAAGGCTTGCGTTATGGATACCAGATAGTTGATACATTACACATATATACTTGATGCATTACACATATATAACTTTAAATACATACATATTATAAATATAAACACCATTGACTGGAGTACAAGCATTCGTGTTCATCACACAAATGAACGGACTGGAACCCGCGACCGCTGGCACAGCAAGTAGGGTCAACAAATTGAGCCAAACGTATTGTCATATAAGTCGATGGTATTATTTGTTCCTTCCAATATTCTAGTCATGGACCTCCTAGTTACATGTAATATATCACTGTAACGAAAGGTTGACAGAGATATTTACTTTCAAATAAATCCTTTTTAATGATCAGCGGATTTTGTAAAGCATAAATCTGCATAGTAAACGCGCTGTTTATTTTTGGTACGACAAATAATTATAATACAGTCAAATAACGAGATATTTAAAACTATATTAATTTTTCTTTTTATTTTCATGGAAATACTTCAAAAATAATAACCAAATGTAACCACATGGTTAAAATGTACTCGTATTTGGATTTTAGAGCATATAGTTGTATTAATTACAATACTATTATTGCGAATTTTTGTGTCTGTATGTTTGTTTGTTACTTCTTCATACTAAAATGGCTGGACGAATTTGGGTGAAATTTAGTATGCATATAGGTAGATTATGAGCTGACTAATATATGAGCCTCGGCTAGTAATAGAAATTGCTAAAAGATGGCGCTGCCTGTTATTGGATAACTATTATAAATGCGACAATTTGGATGGATGAATGTTTGTCAATCACACAATCACGCCAGAACGGCTGAACGAATGTGAATGAAATTTGGCACAGAGATAGATGGCGTAACTTATACATATAGATTACTTTTTATCCTGGAGGATGTACGATTCCCGTGGGATAAATTATTTTTCATTACGTATGAACCGGAGCATTGCGAGGGTGAGTCCGTAGTGGTATATAGGATTAAAGGCGCAGGACCGACGGCTTTACGTGCTCTCCGAGGCACGGGGGTGAAACACCGCCAACATCCCAACTCCGGACTGTTACTGAGACTTACTATACAGAAAGACTCAATAACTAAACTTGGCCCGCCCCGGGACTCGAACCCAGGACCTCCGAGTGTGCAGCCGTACATGCTAGCCACTACACCACCGAGGCAGGGTAACTCCCACTGGTCGTGTCGAATGGTTGTCCCACCAGAGTATGAGAGTGGCAGGAATAGAGAGTGCACTTGTGTCTGCGCGTACACTTGTGCACTATAATATCTCCTGCGCAGTTGGCTAGTCTCAATGAGATTGGCCGCCGTGGCCGTAATCGGTCAGGAGAACATCAATAGGATTAAAACATGAGGATAAATCGCTAGTACCTTTAAAGTTTCTAGAAAACACTTAATTTTTTTTAAATAACAAAATTACAGAAATTACATATATTTTGAATTAATTTAAAAATATCCATACGCCTCACTGCCGCCGCCTGTACGTCGCACGTACTCGCACCGCGCACGACAGAACGAGCCGCTAATGGCGTCGCAACTCCGCCGTAACGTCCCTACATACGTTCTCAATTTAATAAAACTAATTTGTGCAATGGAAATTTTTACTTCTGAATTTTTGGAAAGTTCACTTTAAATTTAAACAAATATTAAGTTTTAAAAAATAACCTTTTTAAAGATATTTTTTTGTGATTTAATGTGGACACGACGTGCTTTTGACAAGGTTATATACGTAAATTAGTACAAAGTATATCTCTATAATTTCAAAACGTCTATTTCGTACAAAGTTCAAACTAGAACTATATTAAACATACCAAAGCCCGAAGAATAATTAAGAAAATATATCTTTGTGTCTATTTGTTCCCATTAATCTAAGGGACAGCTAAACAGACTTTAATTCAATTTTACTGGCGATTAAAAGGTTCAAGCGATAAGGAGCAAAGCTTTTTGAATGAAATACATTTAATAATTGAAAAACTTAAAAAAAAGAAGCTTTTCATCCACCTATGAGCCTAATTATAATGTTATAACTTAATGAACTTTGCCAAAGTTTTACTAATAGACATCAAAGATCCACCATCCACCTCACGGCCTTGTATTATCTTCCGCGTTTCATAAGCTTCCAAAAGCTCTAATCGTTATGACAATGAGAAGTAGGTCAAACTTGATATCTAAGATTAATTGATTACATAATATGAATTTTCAAGTAAAACTAGTTAAAGTCAGTATGTTCCGTTCCAGATCAAACAAAATAGTAGTTGTTTTAACTAAAGTAACTTACTGGGTTAAAAGCAAAATAAAATATTTACTATTTGTTTTTTGATTATTTTTGTTTTCTTTTTGATAGCTTAAATAAGTTTGTTTTTCGTAGAATTTCTATGTATAACGAAGTCAATTTTATGGCCGCTAAAGTAAGAGAGCGAGTATTTGAATTTATCCCATAGGTATATTAAAAAGTACTCAATCTAATAAATAAATAAATAAATATGTTGGGACATTAACACACAACACCATCTAGTTCCATGGTAAGTTACGAGGCTTGTGTTATAGATACCAGATAGTTGATACACTACACATATATAGCTTTAAATACATACATATTATAAATATAAACACCCATGACTGAAGTACAAATATTCATGCTCATCACACAAATGAATGCCTCCAGCGGGACTCGAACCCGCGACCGCTGGCACAGAAAGTAGGGTCACTACAAACTGAGCCAAACGTGTAGTCCAATATATTATGTATCTTCTTTACATAGGTATACACAATGAAAACGATTTTTCCTTTCTCACACCATCACGTTTCGAACAATCACTACATTATTTTATTGATTTGTTTTTTATATTTAAACTAAATATTAAAATCGAAAAACCTAAATATACATTGCTCATTGAAGACCAAAACAAATATTTACGCAGGCCCAGCAAAGTGTTTGGCTCAGTTTGAAGTAACCCTATTTGTTGTGTCAGCAGTCGCGGGTTTGAGTCCCGCTGGGGGCATTCATTTAGGTGACGAGCACGAATGTTTGTACTCCAGTCATGGGTGTTTATATTTATAATATATATTTAAAGTTATATATGTGTAGTGTATCAATTATCTGGTATCCATATTACACAAGCCTCGTAGCTCACTATGGAACTAGATGGTGCTGTGTCTTATTGTCCCACCATATTTATTTAATGATCAGTAAGTATTTAGAAGCAGTATTTTTCCTTTAACTACGGAACTCTACATATGAGAACAGTCTATCCAAGAGTGAAGTTAGCAAAAGTCGAGGTCGCAATAAATGCGAGTGAAGCTAGCCGGAAATAAACGACTATATAATATTTCAAGGTATTTCAAAACAATGATTTTAATATTTTTTTTGTTAACTCCGTTTATGACGGCGTCGCGCAAAAATATCCATTTAGGTTTCAAAGCGCTTATCATATTCTTGTTTTAATTGAGTCAACAGGACCGCGGAATAAGCTTAATGTGAAATGTTTTTTGTACCTGCTTTTAAGCTTTCAGGTAAAGCAAAATAAGTAATTAAAAGGATGCATCACTTTTTATACACTAGCGATGTATTCCAGCTTCACTCGGGCATTTTAGGTGAATTCTGTATTTTACCTGTACTTCTGTTTTTGTACTTATTTTTAAATTTTATCCAAATCCATTTACCCGTTTCGAGTAAGCTAATTTTAAGAAAATTATTATTAAATACATGCAATTTTAATTAAAACAGACCGACAATAAATAAAATTGTTACTAAGCCGAATCTGTACATTAAATATTTTTTGGATAATCTTATTGAAATAGACATTATTATCGATACAGAGGCCGAATCTATAGTTTTTAGAATTTTTGTCTGTCTGTCTGTTACCGCATCACATAAAAACCACTGGAGGGATTTTGATGAAATTTGTTATGGTGATAGCAGGTTATCCGGGTCAGAAATGTCTCATTTCTGAGAAAAAATATAAAAACTACAATGTAAGAGTATACTAATACGTAAAACCTAAGAATTTGGTTTTTGGTCACCTGAATGAGGGCAGAGCCGCGGGCAATGCTAGTATAACATAAACATAAATATCAACACAAACAGATGCACTCACATAAATAGTTGCTAACTTTACTAATTTTTCGGAAGGACCAAATTAATTTCCACTCAAGAGGTGAACTAAGAGTGCTTTAATTGCATCAAGCTCTAAACACCCTCACTCTGACCCGTCTCAAACAATTTAGAAGCTTTTAAGGCCCCACATGAGTTAAATTGAAATTATCTTGCGGCACTCACTGCCAGCGCGTACTTACACTGGATTATTTTAGAAGCTACTAGTATCACCGTATGAATGTTTGAGATATGAAAAGTTCTATATTTTAAGAGATAGCATAAAATAATTAGGCAAAGACGTTGATAAAATTATTAGGGGGTTTTATTTCCGTCCTGGCAAAAGTAATATTCTACAGATTTGGACTGAACGCAATCTTCCCGTCTGTCTTTTTGGTTGTTTTAATTCTAAGATGTGTTTCGGGATATTTGTCATAACTTTCACTATTTTTTCGAATTTTCAATAATTTCAAACTCTTGTTAACTCAACTCTATGAATATATTAAAGATCTTGTCGGTGGGCAAGTTGAAATTCATTAGCAGATACTCGTATATTATATCTATTCTCTATTCACTTTCCAATAAGTTCTGAACATCAATTTCCAACTTTTAATTGCAGATAACTTATAAATTTTATTAACACTTCTTTACAGATTTTTTATTGAGCCCGTAGCTTTTTAAATTAAAAAATACCATTTGTTTCGTTAAATAAGTGTTTTGAAAATTAAAATGTTCTTTCTGAGTAATAATTTAGGATATAGGACAACATGGCTGTAGATGAATCTGCTAATTATTTAATTTATCTTTATACTAGCGACTCACCTTCGTTTCGTTTCGGGTTCATCCGTAGACAAAAACAAATCTATCCCACGGGAACCGTGCCTTTTTCCGGCATAAAAATATGAAAAACCTATGTGCTATTCCAGACTATAATCTATCTCTGTGCCAAATTTTATCCAGAGCCATTCATCCATCCTCACAAACTCACATTTATAATATTAGAAGGATTTTGTGTAGCGAAAGCATTCGAAGTTACTTAATATATTTATTATATTCCTTACATAAACATCAGTTTATTAACAGCTAACTTTGGTTCGACCAGTAATTCTAACACTAACTAGTTGGGCCGTAAGTAGAACTTACGCAATAAAACCTTCGTAACTTGATTTATCTATTTTACTTAATCTATACCAGATGTCGATAAATAATTTTAAATAGAAAGTTAAAATATTTTAATTTAAACTCCCGAACAAAATTAAAACCATACACCAAAATATGTACGTGGTTAACGTAAGTTGTAATAATATTCGACTCATTAAAACATCCATAATTAAACAATTAAATACATAATTATTCGAAAAGTTAATTGAACTTGATTATTTAAACGCATAATGATTATAAAATTAAAATAAAATGAATAATGATATATCATACAGCTTGTTTTTACAATAAAAGTTAATAGGACTATTTCCAGATATAAATCCTCCACGTTCCCTCTACATACGAGTATATCTATTTTACGCAGTCTGAACACGTTACGACGGCGGTGGCGTGTTTTGCGTTATTTGCTTCACTTTAGAGCGTGCTATTCTAAACTATCACTAATTGCAGTATCGACTTAATACTTTACAAATATTTAAAAACTAATAACGAATTATAATAAATGACATGATACTATCAAGCTTATATGATGATAGAGCAAGAAAGTTGATTGTGAAACTCTTCGATGATATAAGTAAAATATTCGAGATTGACCCAATTACATTTGTTTCAATGAATTCCATACGCTGTCAAAAGTGGTAAAAAGATTACTACTTTCCCTTTGAAATTTAAACTGTTTTAACAAAAATAGAGAAAATGCTTGCGAGGGCAAGAGCTTAGACAATAGGTCCATAAACAAGTTTCTTTGTTTGCTTTTCTTCCACGAAAATAAGTGGACTTTATATTAGATGTGATATCGTAAATAGTCCAATTAAAGAATATTTGTTAATGAGGGGCTGATGATTATAATAAGAGATATTTTTGTATAATTTAAATAGAATATTTAAAGTGGATTTGATGTACTAAAACATTTGTCGTCACCTAATAAACTACAAAAAGTTTTTATTTAACTATAATAATTTCTTATTTATTTTATTAAGAATTGCTCTGGGAATTCCACTTGCAGTACAAATGCTTACGTAACTATATGATATGTCAGCTTGAGTGTTAATGTGAAATGTTAGTCCCCAGACAACAGTATCAAGATCGAAGTTGCATCCATACCATATTATATCTAGTGTCTTTGTAGATCATTGGTAGGTGGATGACAATTTATCAGTAAAACTCCTGTTAAAATTTTCTATGCTTCTCTTATACCGTATCCCATGCGATAACATATTTTTACCCTGAATATTTTTTTTTTTATTTATTTGTATCCACTCATCTCAAAACTGAGTGCACTGGTTTAAAAAGAATAGCGGATAAAAATATGTTTTTATCCGCTAGTCTTTCTATACAAACAGATAGAACCACATTTTTTCACATTTGTCTGTAGTTTCATCTATTTTTACAGTGAAGCGAAATTCGTAAATATATATTCTGCAAACTTAAAATTTGGCAGGTTTGAAAATTTTTTTTTTTTGGAAATTGAACTAAAAGGAGGTCGAAAAGTATCAAACGTTATTTTAAATAGAAATTGTCGTTCTGATTAAAAATAACTACTATAACTACTATTCTTATTCAAAATTTGAAAGCAGTCAACTCAGATATGAAACTTAGGATCAATTATTATTCATAAAAAACTACGCGAGGGAAGACGCGCGGAAAAGTTAGTAACTATATATAGGGTAGCTGTGAAATAAGAAAGTTTAAAGGTTTTAAAACTTTCATTTCTTATATTTCAGCTAATGAGCAATTTCATATCGTACCAGATGCATCACTGTCTCTAGGTTAGAGCATACGTGCCAGTAAAATGTGGAATTGTAAAACAACTATACTAAAAGAACTGCCTCGGTCGTGTAGTGGCTAGCACGTACGGCTGCACATCCGGAGGTCCTAGATTCGAGTCCCGGGTAGGGCCAAGTTTAGTTATTGAGTCTTTTTGTTTAGCAAGCCTCAGTAACAGCCAAGAGTTGGGAAGTTGGCGCTGTTTCACCACCGTGCATCGGAGTGGACGTGTCGCGTCCGTCCTGCGTCTTAACTCTTCATCGCCCGGTCGTATCGTGTAGACGTCCTGCCGGAGTATGAGAGTGGCAGGAATAGAGAGAACTCTTGTATACTATAATACTTCCAGCGAGGATGGCTAGTCTCAATGAGATTAGCCGCTGAGGCCGAAATCGGTCGGTAGGACACTAATATAATCTAAAAGAAAATTCTCTACGAATTTCATTTTCTTATAATTAAATACAGCTATCGAGAGACATTTATTGCAAAATTATTTCAGTTCTCACACTTTGCTAAAGTACAAGGTACTATAATAACTTGACAGTATAATAATAAAATATTCATACTAGTAAAATTTTTAATTCTTTCATGAATGGTATAAAAGAAAGGAAAGTTTTATAAAAGTAAAATAAAATTCTAAGTAAAATATTATGGCACATTATACTTTAAGTGGTCACTCCCGTATCTTCATGAATTTAAGCCATATTAAAGTTAAAATAGAACTAGGTATAAAAACTAACTTTACCATAATAATAATATATAATAGACGTCTATATCACTATCCATAAATGATTACTATGCAAAAAATCACGCGGTTGCTTAGTGATTGATGATAAACACCTTTTAGGCGTCTAAAACTTTAAGTCTCTCCTGCTACAATGATTGCTGAAATGCATTCGAAATATCGGGAACCAAAGATCAAAATAAATCCGCGAAAAGATAGTTTTATTAAAACGTGAAATATTTGAAAATTTAAGAAAGTATTAGACAAACAAACAAACAGACATTTTGATCTATACATATAATAAAATTGTAAGTAAGCTGGATCTGTACACTAGATTTTTTTTGGAAAATCTTATTGAAATAAACATTATTATCGATACACAGGCCGAATCTATAGTTTTTAGAATTTTTGTCTGTCTGCCTGTCTGTTACCGCATGACAGAAAAACCACTGGAGGGATCTTGATGAAATTTGGTATCATGATAGCTGGTTATCCGGGTCAACATATAGGGTACTTTTTACCGCGAGAAAATATCTCATTTCTGAGAAAAAATACAAAAACTGCAATGTAAGAGTATACTAATATGTAAAACCTAAGAATTTGGTTTTTGGTCATCTGAACGCGGGCTGAGCCGCGGGCAATGCTAGTCTAGAATATTTCTCTAAATTGTCTAAATAGAAACTATCATGATAATGTTTGCTACAAAGACTAAGGTGTTGGCTGTTGGTGCGTCGTAATCCCGCGATTGATCACCGCGTGATGGATGCTTCGATCAATCGCTTATAACTGCGATGTCGGATACGCTTGATTTATGTACAATTACCTTATCTGGTGAACTGTGACAAGCTTTTAGTTTATTGTTGTTTTAACATTATGAGAATACTCGATTAAACGCCTATAATTTGTGAGTAGCAACGCCAGTTTAACAGATCGGTACGATTGGATGTAACTAGCATTTGACCGTGGCTCGGCTCGCGTATTTTTAAAATAACGGATAATATGTAAGATATTAGCATACAAACAAACTTATTTTACTCTTTTGGGGGTTGAATTTCGAAAAATTCTTCGCTATATATACTTACTCTGTATTGAGAATTTCGTTTACAAATTTTAAATTTGTAGCATTTGTACTTTGATATCAAATTTCGTGACTAAGCAGGGAGTTGGTATTATGTGTTTATTTAATATATATATATATATATATATATATATAAGTATTATGTGTTTATTTAATATATACTTAAATTATAAAACGGTTAAGTTTATCTGTTTGAGGTTGAACAAAATTTTGGAACTACAGAATTAACCTTAACTAAAAACAGAGTTGGTGAGACTTCCTGGTGTATGTACATATATGGGCGTACTTTATTAATAATATAAGTCGCTCTATATAAGTCGCTCGTTAGTGATGTTATCCGGAATTTTAGAAATAAGGTGTTTTTAATATACAAAGAATGAAGCTCGCAGAATAAAAATATGTTCAGGTGAATGTTCTCGGCTAAAGACTCCATCATCAAACGTCAAAGAATCGGTCTAAAAGTTATCGAGTAATTCAAATTCAATTTTATCATATCGTAATTGAAATTAAATTTTATTTCAATCAAATCAATCTTTTTTTCGTTGAATATTGAAATTTAATAATTTTTTGAGCATTCGATGTGAAAACCGTGTTTTTTTGCTAGTAGTTTAAAAAAAATCTCAGCCCTAAGAAGAATTGCCGAAAGTAACTAAAACTGTCGCTCTTTTGTTCAACTTTTTCTTTTTGATTTATAGTTTTATTGACAATAAGTATGTACTAGAATAAACCATTTATTGACCGCAAAAACAAGTTAATTAAGTGTTTTGATTTCATTTACGAATATTTCATCAAATTTCATCAAAATTTCATCAATTATAATTTCTTAATTAATAATCTCATTAAATCATAAATTTCATACAGAACAGAAACATAAAGTTCATTTTGAGGATAATAAACTTACAAAATGTGTGATTGAAATAATATACCAAAAATTAATCAAAGTATTTTCTTAAGCAATTTTCGTTGAAAATTCATCCGAAGATATTTTTCTTTTATTGACATGAACAGATGGACAAATGGGCAAGACCTCATACAATTTTCATTAATAAAAAAAAATTAAAACAAAATATATAACAATTAATGAATCAAATGAGAAAAATCTTATAAAGAACCTTCATTTAAAATGAAACAACGAACGTCGAATTGAAAGCAAACTATCGAAATTATTAATGAAAGGCAATATATCAACCTGTCTCACAATAATGATCGTAAGAAATGATGAATGCGCTATTAAAATCCGAATCGAAATTAAAAGTCAACTGCAAACTTCAAAAGCTTAATATGAATAATAAATAATGAAAATTGTGTACAAAAAAGGGTTTGGAGTAATACTAAGGAGATTTTTGCTTAATGCTGTGTTTGCTGGGATTTGTGCCAGACGCAATTATGGGATTACGGTGAGGGCAGAGTGGGTCGAGGTGGGAACTGGAAAATAAATACTCTTTTATTATTATTTTGGCATATTGATTTTGTTAGATGTTATATTACGATGTTATCCCGAAATTTGAAACGACATAATGTGATTTTAAGATAATGAAATGTAAGGTGATTGCCGCATATTTCTAAAAAATTTTTAAGAATTTCTAAGAAAACATTGTTATCTATATTAATATTATAAAGAGGTAAAGTTTGTGAGATTGTGACGTTGTAGGGGGTAATCTCTGAATCTACTGAACCGATTCAGATGAAATTTGATAAGAAGACAGTTTTAGACCCTGGGAAGGACATAGGACACTTTTAATCCTGGAAATCATCCCTTACGGGGGTTGAAAATGGGAATGAAATTTTGTATTGGAAAGCAAGCTATAAGATAAATTGATATTTCTCTGTACTTTACTCTGTATGTAGACATTAGTTCTTTAAAGTCATAGACTTTAATTAAAAACGTTTTTCTTTGAAAGGTTTTCGTTTATTCAAAAGACTTTTTTTAGTTTTTAAAAGCTGCTTTATAAAATGAATTTACTGGAAAATAACACTTCAGCTTAGTATACTCTTAAGTTCAACATATATTTTATTACATTTTATTGTGCGGTTGAGTACTAACCAAAGCTATTATATATCAAAAAATAGGTTAGCACGGTTCTATCTGTATGTGTACTATATGTGGATGTGTAACTTGTAAACACTATAAAATATAAGTTCAAAATTTAAAAAAAATCTAAAAATCATTGCTTTGAAAAGAAAAGAAAATAATGAATAATTCACTCGAAGAATTCATTTGAAGTCCCACTGCTGGGCACGGGCCTCTCTTCAATGCGAGGAGGATCAGGCTATAGTCCACCACGCTGGCCAAGTGTTGGTTGATAAATTTTACATGTTTTTCGAGAAAAATTAAGCTTTAACGCAAATGAAAATCTTAGAAATGCAGGACTCGTGGTTTGAACCTATTGCACTTAGCTATTGAAGATACCACTTTATCACTTTACTACGTCTTTAAGCTCTTTATCGTTGAACTTAATATTTAACTGCCTTTGCTTTACTAGCGATCAGTAGAGCTTCGACACCACAAACAGACATACATACTGAAACAGAAAAATACTCTTAAAACTTATATCATCCTTCGTCATACATATGGAATTAAATCACATGAAATCCGCTTTATTTAGAACCGGGCCGGATAAAGAGTTGTATCTGTGTTTCATTAAGGGTAGACTAAAAAAAAAATGAGTCGCATTAAAATCTATCTATTCTTTCTACATTACAATGTCATACAAACTCCGTCAAAAAAACCAAAAACTGTTGATATTATAATATAATTGATTATATTATATGTTTAGAAATGAAATAAAATTTAGAAATTAAGTTTTTTTTTCATTTTTTTGGTTTTGGATGTCAAAAGTTTGATGTTCAGAAATCAAATTAAATTTAAAAGAATACTTTTTTCATTTGTTTTTGACATTTGACATTGACAACCAGCAATTTCTGATTGCAACTATCTATAATTATATAAAAATCAATTGCCGTTCGTTAGTCTCGCTAAAACTCAAAAATCAATCTGAATAATTCTTTTTTTTGTTTTGTTGGGGGTGTGTCAATGGAGGTTTGAATATAAAAAAAAATATCGAAAACCCAAAAAAACAACTGGTAAATCGGAAAGTTCAGAACTGTTTATTTTGTACCTACTCGAATGTATATAATAATATATAATCTATGTATCCCTTACGAACCGTTAAAATGTACCTAAGGATGAACCCGAGCGAAGCGAGGGTGAGTCGCTAGTTTTTAATACAATTTTGCAGCTTTGACATATATACTATAATGTATAACCATAGAAAGTTACAGATGCTGTTTTAATCCATATGATCTAGTTTTTAAGTAACCTAGTTGAGAGAAGTAACTAAAGTCGAGATGAATCTCAGTCATATGATAGCGGGCGATGTGGCTGAGTTAATCGCGATTTATGTTCTCGTTAATTGTACTAAGTTAGATGCTTTGGATAAATACGACTCCATGTTTACGGGTTCAGAGTTGCTTGTTTGAAGCGTTTGTTTGTTTGTTTATTTGTTTGTTTGTTTTTACTCGTTGATCTCCGAACCGAACGGGATTTTCGCATTTATCCAGGTGAGATGGAATGATGGACTGAAGTGAAAGCCTTACCGGGATGATAGAATTGGGTGGGCTCTAATCTATAGTAATATTATAAAAAGGAAAGATTTGTTTGCTTGGTTGTTTGTACCGAATAGGCTCCAAAACTACTGAACTGATTTAGATTAAGTTTAGTAAGAAGATAGTTTGAGACCCTGGGAAGGACATAGAATAGTTTTTATCCCGGAAATTTGTTTGATTATTTTGTTTGATTGACATTGACAGAAAAACTTCAATATACTTAAATGATATAGGCTACTTTTTTTTCATACACATGGATCAAAAACAATTTTGAGATTTTTTTGAGTGAAGCCACGGTAAATAAAAAAAACGGATTAACATATTTTTAAGTAGAGACTCGATTATCCGGCCCTCAGTTATACGGATTCGTTCATCGTCGATTATCCGGACTACCCATGACGATCAAATAACTCTATACAAGTCGAATCTATACATGCACGGACATTTCGGAACTGGCGACCGTCCGTACCCACCCTCGCCCTGCGCGTTCCCTGTCGCTGCGTTTTTGTTTTAGTTACAGTTTTTAGTTTGATTTGTCTTAGTTGATTTAAATGAAACACCATCATTAGGAATTACGTAATATGTAATAAATACAAAAACCGTTTTTTTCATACATTCGATTATCCGGATTTTCGATTAACCGAATGCCTACCGACAACAATTAGACCGGATAATCGAGTTTCCACTGTAAATTTATCTTATCTTATTATACTTATATCTTAAATTATAATTTCTGTCAACATATTTATATATTTTGATATTAATCAAATGAGCGACCAGTAATATTCGTACGTTTGCAAACAATACTCGTGATACTCAAGTATAAACTTTCCAAATTAATTAAAATCTCGCTTGATTGAGGAAACGCTAACGTTTTCCTTCGCTTCGTTCCGACGCAATCTAATAAAATACTTTTAAAACTTTTGTATTAAATCACAAATTTAATTTGAATTTGTAAACGATTGTGGCACTTTAAAAATATTTCTTGCAAGCTTTTTAATATGTAGTGGAGACGAGTTAAAAAGCTTTAAGCTGTCACTTAAGCCTTCAACACTTTGAGAGTAATTTAACTTGTTGTTTTATTAATTAATTTAATTTAAATAAATTATTTATCATTCAATTATTATAATTTTTACTAAACATTACGACTCCCGATTATCACCAGTTCAGAAAAAATTTTTTAGTCATGAAAAGAACTAGCAAAAAAACTCCGCAGAAAATGACCTTACAATTAGATCATTTCTTTACAAAGTTATTTAAAACCTATGATAACTACTGTGTCCAACTGATTATGATACGAGATACAAATTTCCAAACTGACTTAAAAACTTACATTTTCTGGTTGTAAAACAAAATATTACTCTAAAATTATTGTACAACTAGTGGCTCACCCTCGCTTCGCTCGGGTTCACTTCAAGGAAAACAAAAACATACCTATCCCACGATAACTGTACATTTTTCCGAGATAAAAAGTAGCCTATGTATTATTTCAGAGAATAATCTATCTCTGTGCCAAATTGCATCCGGATCCGTTCAGCCGTTCTGGCGTGAAAGAGTAACAAACATCCATACATACTCACAAACTTTCACAATTATAATAATACGGATTCTTACTAATATTATAATAATAGTTTTAAAATAGTAAAAAGATCTTTTTAATCCATTTTTACTTATCGAAACAAATCTCAATAACATTAGTTATTGGTGACGTCGTGATGAAGCAAATATACACAATAATATTTTTTGGAAAATCTAATTGAAATAGACATTATTATCGATACAGATTCCGAATCTATAGTTTTTAGAATTTTTGTCTGTCTGTCTGTCTGTTACCGCATCACGGGAAAACCACCGGACAGATTTTGATGAAATTTGGTATGATGAGAGCTGGATATCCGGGTCAACATATAGGATACTTTTACCGCGGGAAAATATCTCATTCCTGAGAAAAATACAAAAACTGCATTGTAAGAGTATACTAATATGTAAAACCTAAAAATTTGGTTTTTAGTCATCTGAACGCGGGCGGAGCCGCGGGCAATGCTAGTATAAATATAAATATGTTGGGACATTAACACACCGCAACATCTAGTTTCATAGAAAGCTACGAGGCTTGTGCTATGGATACCAGATAGTTGATACACTACATATATAACTTTAAATACGTAAATATTATTAATATAAACACCCATGACTGGAGTACAAACATTCGTGTTCATCACACAAATGAATGCCCCCAACGGGACTCGAACCTGCAATCGCTAGTACAGCAAGTAGGGTAACTAGAAACTGAGCCAAACGTGTTGTGAAAATATATATTTAAATTATATATCAGGGCCATAAACATATTCAAAGAATTTTTTACACATGCTATATCTAAAGTAATTGATAATTATGGGGAAATATGTACGAGATTCATCTCGTCCTCATTCCACGTTTCTACTGACTTCAAGTTCACACATGGATGGCTCCGACAAAAACATACAAAGGTTATTAAATATTCCGATCGATAGTTCCCAAGTGAAACCGATATATCATACGAATCATAGAAGAATGAAGTTGATGTATACACAAACAAAATCTAAAGTAATAAATCATATTTCATACATTATTATAATATTCTTTACTAGCTTTAGCCTTTTACTTCGTACCTATTGACTGTTTCTTAAAGAGAGAGGTACTCGATTTGTATGTATGTTTTTTTGTTATGTAAATTATATTATATTTATACATACAATAGGCAAAACCAATACATTTCAGTATCTCTGTTCTTAGTTTTCTCCTCTATTTGTCAGACGATTTTCTTTTTGTTTCCAATTTTTTATCAATAATTTTTTTTAACAGTTTCATTTTTTGTAAATCTAATCATTTATGAGGATTCAGTCCTTTATAACTTCCCACTGCTTGGCACGGACCTCCCTTAAATACGAGAATGATCAAGCAACATCCATCATATGTTTTCTTCAAAATTTCAATAAAGATTATAGTCGAATTTCAAGCGAATTTATAGCTTTTATTAAGCGCGAAACAATTTTAATGATTTTTTTAAATAATGTTATAGCTTGCTCTTACAAAACTATCATACCAAGTTTCAACTCTCCTTTTTCCCCTTTAAATGTAAGTTTCTAAGCATATTTTCTTATAAATATATTATTATATATCTCTATATTAGACAATGCCTGGCCAAATCTCTAGATTCTTAAGATTTTTATAAACCAGTGGGTAAGGCGTATTTCTTTTTTATATCTATACTAATATTATACAGAGGAAATATTTATTTGCTTGTTTGTTTGTATCGAATAGGCTTTGAAACTACTGAACCAATTTAGATGAAATTTGGTAGAAAGATAGTTTGAGACCTTGGGAAGGACATAGAATTTTTTATTCCGGTAATCATCCCCTAAAGGGTTGAAAATGGGGATGAAAGTTTGTATGGGGAAGCAACCTCGCTAGTAATATATTAGTTTATAATAAAACACCACTAGTAATCTATTTCTGTGACTGGCATACGGACTTATGAAACGAAAGCATTCAAGAAAATTCTAATTCGATACTGTTGATACACTGTCATGAAACCGTGTAATGGAGGCGAAAACACCAAATGAAGACAGCCGGAAACATTCCCGTCTGCAAGTGACGGCGAAACAATCAGATAGCTACTATTGAAACAAATTACATTTCCCGAGAAACCGTGTGGAGTAAATAATAGACTCGAACGTTTGAACGTGAAAATGATTGGAACGTGCACTTGATTGTTACGTATAAGGAGTGTTGCGTAAGAAAAGTACTGGTCAGGTATAAAATCTGACCTTGAGCAAGAGAAGTTGATTTTGTTATCTAGCTAAAAGGTTTCATAGCTAAAAGACAAAAACGGAACATCGTCATGTCTGTCTGTACTTATATCAGCAAAGTTAAGAAGAAGACTACTAAGAAAAAAACTAAAAAGAAATACTAATAAGAAACTACTCAGAAAAAGTAGTGCTAGAGAGCTGAAATTGGGAAAGTGTCTCGTGTAAAAAATAAAAATATTTTTAAAATAGTAATATTTTAAAATTATAAAAATAACGCGAACCACAAATATTTCGAAGTCCTGAACATTGTATACTCTATATAAATATATTTCTTATCATCCAATTAAAATAAAAATTCTAATAAACTTTAACAAGCACTTTTTTGGTCAATTTCAACATTTTTAAAATTTCATTAAATGTCAATATATAGGTCTATGGTTAAGCGACCAAGGGGTCAGGATCACTCGGAAGGCAGTTCTTATCTCTCTCATCTCATCTCTTACTCTCATGAAGAGCCGGCAAAAAACTCAACAGTTGAAATTTAATTGCGAATTGATTATTTTGTCACATTGTATAGTGGTGACGAAAAAAACAATCCGCCACCGGTTCGACCTTGTACCAAGCAGAAAGCTAACAACAAAAGGTCCATTGAAACTATTTCTGACGTGAAATGTATTTTCTCGTAAAATCTGATAAATTATATTAGAATCTGTCATGTATTTATTATATTGTGAGTTTTTCGGGCGTTTTCAGGGTTTCGTTCAGAAAGAGTCGAGGCCCTATTATGAAGCCTGAGTTGAATGTTCTACCTTCTTAGGTCAAACTTTTAAAAATTTAAATTTTATACCTTAAAAGATTTCTTTAAATTTCTACGTAATATATATAATTTCCTACAACAAATAATAAAAGCAAGGATAAAATATATTCGTAGGAGTATAAAGGGAGATCTTCCTATAATAAATGAATATTAAAAAAAAACATTTTAAAAACAAGCTTTTATATCTTATTAGCGGCTCACCCTTGCTTCGCTCGGGTTCACCTCTGGACAAACAAAAACAAATCTATCCCACGGGAACCGTACATTCTTCCGGGATAAAAAGTAGCATATTTGTTATTCTGATGTATGAATTATATTATTATTAGTTGTTCCACGGAAACTCTTTAACTTTTCAGGATGAAAAGTATCTAATATATTGACCGGGGATATAAGGTATACACTTAAAAAAAAAAACTTTTAACAAAAAAATAAAAACCGACTTCAAACAAAAGCACTAAAAAGTAAAAAATAACTGATTGGTAGTTTTCATTTACTATACATACCTAATCAAATATTTTCGAAGTCGGTGTGCTTTGGCTAAGTAATTAAAGCCTACCTATTAAATACATACCTAATGAAATATTTTCGAAATCGGTGCCAGCCCATACAAAGCAAAGCACACCGACTTCGAAAATATTTGATTAGGTATGTATAGTAAATGAAAACTACCAATCAGTTATTTTTTACTTTTTAGTGCTTTTGTTTGAAGTCGGTTTTTATTTTTTTGTTATTTCTATTTCACCATTAAGAAAAAACCACGACCCCAAGTAATACGAAGCTATAGATCACACGGCTTTAGTTCAACAATCTATGGCTTTTTAATGGGTGGGTCGTAATCTTGACTAATCGCATTAGGATTTAATCTGCTTCAGATCGCTTCACGCTTCTTAATCCTTGACACACTCGTATGTTCGAGATCTTGAGTTTTTCACTATAAGATAAAAAGATTGTCATTAAAATAAGATACTGTTTTTAAACGACTTCCAAAAAGGAGGAGGTTATCAATTCGTCGGAATCTTTTTTTTTTGTACGAGTATGTTCACCGATTACTCGAAGACGCCTGAACCGATTTGGAAAACATTTTTTTTTGTTTCAAAGGATATATTTTCAGGTGGTCCCATATACATTTTTAACCGACTTCCAAAAAGGAGGAGGTTATCAATTCGAAAGAAGAGATTTCGAAAATATCTGATTAGGTATCTATTCTAAATGAAAACCTCCATTTAGTTATTTTTTACATTTTAGTGCCTGGAAGTCAGTTTTTATTTTTTGTTAAAAAGTTTTTATTATTTATTAGAATACTAGTGACTCACCCTCGCTTCGCTCGGTTTCATCCCTAAGTTGCTTCCCGATACAAACTTTCACCTACATTTTCACCACCTTAAGGGATATGTCCTTCCCAGGGTCTTCAAACTTTCTCCTTACCAAATTTATTTTAAACCAGTTCAGTTGTTTCGGAGACTATTCGATACAAACAAACAAAAAATCAAATTTTTCCTCTTTGTAATATTAGAATAGAGTATAGATTAGACGTGACACCTTCCGTTAATTCAAGTTAAAGCTCCCGCGGTGAAGTAACATAATTTGACGCGTTTCCGAAGCAAAAGTAAATAAATTATTTTTTTCCTCCACGTCATATCTCGTAAGCATTATTTGGTATTATTATGATGTTGTTAAAACAAACCCAGTGTTTTATAAATGAAAATTCATTTTCCGTTATATTTGCGTATTGTAGTATAAAAAGCGTATTTTACTAGAGAGTAAAATTCTATTATTGAATAATTTTCTTGACAAAACGTTCTATTTCATACTATAATAGAGAAAGATTAATCACAAATAGAAATTTCATTACAAATGAATGAAAATCATTTGTAATGAAATTTTTACTTGTAATTAATCTTTATACTTATAATCTAACTTGCATCTGTTTCGTTTTCGTTGTGGACCGAGGGAGTACTACTTGGTTGTGTAGTCTACTTTGGCAGGCATGCTTTTGGGGCGTCGTAATTGAGTGCGTAAGCGATCTTGCAACGCCCCATCACGACTATATAGTACTAGCCTTTCTATAGCCTATGAGTCCTACGAGTACATAACACTGTATGTATACAGGCATTTCACAACCTTAAAAAACGTCTCTCTTTCTCCGATTTATTTTCACCTTAAATGCGATTATGCGACGCCGCCTTAAGACGAGGGAGGTTCCGTTGAATTTTTGTGGGTAGTAATGGCTTCTCTAGCCGGTGAGTCCCACATAACCACCTGTATGTATGCAGGTAGCGTACATAAATGCATTTCCCAACGTTAAATATAAGATCAAAGTCTTTCTGTGTACCAAATTCCATTCAAAACCGTCCAGCCATTTCTGCCTGAAGGAGTTAAAGTTAAGTTAGTTAGTTAAGTTAGTTTAAACATACACACATATAATGATTTTTGATTTATGATTATTTAGTGGTAAATATTAGTAATAACACGACATACATCTTTTAGCTCATTTCGTATTAACTTCAATTCTTAAAAAAGTACCAGAATTAAGATTATTCGATATCAGAGGTATTTTCTAATTCTCTAGTTTATTTCTTCGCTTTTTCACAAGTGATAAATTACGAAAGCAGTTAAGTTTTATAAAAACTTAGAGTTTAGTTAGGAAATGACCTGTCTGAGACTCGGAAAGGCTTTAACTAAAGAGCTAAGACAACTTTACTTCGTTCTTGCAAATCCTTTAACAAGGAACTGAAATTACTAAATCTATGTATTTTGTAATTTAATATAATTTTTAAACAAGAAAATTTATTATGAACTAGAAAAAATGTTAAGCATCCAAATCGATACTAAAATACTAAAACAAATTTACCCCTAACAAATACAGTATAAGTCATGTCAGTGTGAAATTGTGGCAAGAATGCTTGCTGCTTTTTTACGTGACGACATTTTTTTTTACTACTATCTTCTTTTCGTTTCTATTTCTGTACTAAAACAATAAATATAATAAAAACTTAAAAAAAACCGACTTCCAGTCACTAAAATGAAAAAAATAACTAAACGGGGGTTTTCATTTAGAATAATGATGAGAACCCCTGTTTGGTTATTTTTATTATTTTAGTGCCTGGAAGTCGGTTTATTTAAGTTTTTATTTTCCCATTTGTAGTGTAGATATAATAAGCAGGTAATTTGTAAGAAGAAAGTATTTTAATAACATTTTCGATTAAACAATTTATTTAAAAAATATATTTATTGTTGATTTTTTTAAAAACCGCTCGACCGATTTCGATAAAATCTATATGGGACCTGGGAAGTATACCCTTTGAAACAAAAAAAATCCAAATCGGTTCAGGCGTCTTCGAGTAATCGGTGAACATACATAAAAAAAAGAAAAAAAGAGATTCCGACGACTTGATAGCCTCCTCCTTTTTGGAAGTCAGTTAAATATTTGTTATTCTTAGGTAAATGTTCTAAATGGTTTTCCATGACAGCTTGAACAGAATCAAACTGAATATCGTAGATTTGAGTCCTGCTTGTTGTAAGTACAGCGCATAAAAAAATCATCGTGTGTATAGGCCTTAAAATCTAAAAGGAAGATTAGTTCCTGTAATTTCATAACACTGGTACCAGCGGGCAGCAACGCCTTGAATAAAACCATTACGCTTATAACATACGTTACAGCGACAATTCTACGTAACGACCTCAACAAGTCAACTTGAATGGTAGCAATTCGCGCCTTGCACACGCACTAAAATGCATGTATATGTGCCAAATAATAATGGACTTTACACCTTTAGTGTTAGGTTTAATTTCGTTTGGGCGTTAGAGCGAGATTCCTGAGGCAATTTGGCAAACAGCATTGACATGAAGTTACAAAGAGGTATTTCGCGTGGTTAGATTTATCGTACAGTGTGTCTTATTTTGTGTTCTGGCGGTATTTCGGGGCTTAATGGTGCTAATTCGTTATATTTGTTATTGTTGAATGTTAGCTCGAAGCTATTTGGAAGGCGCGGTCTGCCGGGATATTGTGGGCTAAAATGTATGTGGTAATTAGAAATGGCTTGTTTAATTTATAATGAGCTTGGGCCTGTGACTTTGCTTGCATGTTTTTACCAATACTCTCTACTCGTAAGTGGAAATCTAGATAAAATTGGCTTGACCGCTTCAGATAAGCATTAGGCGACAATTTTTTTAAATTTTATTTCGGGTTTTAGTACTTTAAAAGTACAATGAGTTTTGTAAATTATTTTCATTATGTTGGGTATATTGATAACTACTCACTTAATTTTTTTTTAGATTTTCGCAAATATTTAACTTGATATAACTATCCTTTCGGATTTTTTCGCGGATTTATATTAAATTTTGGTTCCCGTAGTTTTGAATCCTTTACAGAAATCGTGGTCACGGTTGAGATCATTATTTAAACATTTAAAAAAATTATAATTGAATATTAATAGGTGATATTATTTATTTTATTTCAGCTGTTATTATTATACATGCGATATTTTTATTTATTTATGTTATACTTAAATGATGTTCCCATATTAATTAGAATAAAACTTTAAAGTAACTTTGTCATTGAATGTACACGAAATTTCTTGCTAAGAACTAATTAAAAAAACTTCGATACCTTATAATACATTCACACAGTATGTAATTAGTGTCTAAAAGAACCAAAGGAGAAGGTAGAAATGAAAATGCAATCGTTGCTCTGCATCGTAACAATTGTGTAGACACTTCTTTTATAGCCGTGCATTATCCGCCTACGTGACTTTACGTTGCGTAACGTATATACGATGAACTTTTATTGCAGAACTTTGCAACTTTAGCTTCAGTACCGTTGAAATTATAGCTTGGAAGCTTAAAGTTCTATCGCTATGGTACAGAGCAGGTAGAGATGGTTATGTTATGCCCTATGAAAGCATTACTTTTCATATAACACTAGCGAACAGTTTCCTGGCTTAAGTTAGATTAGATTTATGTAATATGCTAATATCTCACTAACTTGATGTACCAACAGAAGGAAAAATCTACATCCCACACTGTCCCTTAAACTTCGAAGGGAACTTCAAAAATCTAGTCCGTCTGTTGTATAAAAGAAAGACAAAGTAAATTTGTTTACACATACATATATAATATTAACAGCTTGTATGGATTATTTTTTAAAATTTAACGTCAAAAAATATATTTTAGGAACTTTTGTCATTCTGTATCGGGGTGAATTTCAAATTATATTTTAGTCTCATTTTAACCTGTCATTTAAGGAACAACCTGTCAAAAGTACAGCCTTTACAGCAGTTGGGTTTTGGCGGTAATTAATTTTGAAACCTAATCATAATATTCAAAATAATATAGCTATTGTATGAAAGGTCACGGTCTCGACTCCCACACATCTAATATTTTTATAATTCATGACGTAGAAATTCTGTTTCTATAGTTAAATAATAGTAACGCTGTTTTCCAAGCACCAATAAGATGTAAAGTATCACTTAAATTTATGTCAATGTCGTATCCATTGTAATATTATAAATGTGAAAGTATGTTTGTTTGTCCTTATTTCACGTCGAAACAGAGTGACAAATTGAAATGATTTTTTGTGTGGAGATAGTTGGTGGGCTGGAGAGTGACATAGACTACTTTTTACCGCGGGAAATTATCTCATTCCCACGGGAAAACACGTTGTAATACAACTTAAAAAATGTGATCAGAATTACTTAAAACTTGGTATTATCGCTCTTCAATATAATTAAATAAATACATATTTTAGCATTTTTCTAAATCCATTCCATAAGGGAGTAAAATAGGGGATGAAAGTTTGTATGAAACCTACCTTTTTAGAGATTTTTTTTATAGTTTAAGCCCGAAGCCACGGGTTCTGTTGTTATATTCATAAATCTATATATATATATATATATATATATATATATATATATATATATATATATATATAAAGTATTTCGTACCCAGTGAATTACTAGAAGCCCATGACCCGGATCGCTGCCACTGAGTCAGACACTAATATTGTATTACAATGCAATGAACACGTCACATCTCTATGAAATTGATTAACCCGGCGTTGTTCCTTTCAGTTCTACGTCATATATGTATCTTGCTCAGTCAAAGCTAATATTGCGTGATTGGTAATTAATATGTATTGATATACATACGAGTATTGATGGTGTCGCTGTGATGCGCTGCGCTAGAAGGTTATTGTTCTAAAACAGTATATGTACATATGAAAAGATTTTTACTGTATGGCGACTTACCCTAATTTCGCTCGGTTAGTTTAGTTTTTCTACCATTTTTATTTTAGAGCAACATTAATAAAACAATTGTCTCATTTACATATTTTTTATAATATGTAGTTTATCTGTCAATTTGTCTCTACTTAACGAGGCTTAGTCACCCGCCACGCTCGCGCGAGTTGATTGGGCGATAAAAAGCATTTTACGATAGCCGGTGCCATTATATATTATGAAGTTGTGCAAAACATTAAACGGAATTTAAAAATTTGAAAATCATTGAAAATTCCAGTTTAATTAAGATACACACACACACTATATAGATACACGCAGCAAAAGAGTTTTGTTAAAATTTTATTTATATGTATTATGTTCTTTATCTTAACACGTGCCATCATTCAGAACTATATATTACTATTATACTATTATATATAACTTTTTGGAACTTATGTTTTAAAAAGGGAATATTCAATGTAACCCAACGGTACCCTCATCGCCCTAAAAGGACTTCCGGATACTGTCACAACGTATCAAAAAGTTGTCGCCAAAAGCTAATTCTAATTCCACCCATAAGGGGGAAGATATGTACCAATTTTCGAACTATACTATGAAAACAAATTTATAATAATAACGTGCCAAAAATATCGGATATTATGCAAAAAATATAAAACCACATTGAATGTCTTTTGAAAGATGGTGGATATTAACTTACATAATAATTAATAATGTCCCTAAATTTCATTATTATTTTGTTTATGATACCGAAATAATATTTTTGTGAAGTTATACTTCTTTTGGTACGTTTGTAAAAAAATTAGAGTAAAATTTTTACGATGCGCGTGCATATCGACAGCCAATAAGCGACATGATGAAGTTAGCTGCATTCTTTTTACAAACAATATTGTGACATACGGGATGAAATATTTAGCTATTTTTGTTCTGTTACGCCAAAGAAGTATAACTTCATACGTGCGTACATAAGACTCTGTACACACAAATGTTTTTTTTTAGGATTTATTTTGGTTATTGGTTCCCGACGTTTTGAATGCTTTATAGCAATCATGGTTACGGGAAAGACTGAGGAGAGAGAGTCCTTGTGACTTTTATTTACAATAGAATAAGTGCCATTTAAAAAAAATATATTTTAAAAACAATTTTACACATGTTTTGAACCGACGACGAAATAAATTGTAACATTTATATAATTTATTGCCAAATAAATGGTGAAGTCGAAATCCTACTTTCAATGATTTTCGTGTGGTGTCGGCAATTTATGCTTACTCTGCTATATCGAATGAATTATGGGTTGCTCCATGAAGGCTTTATATTGGTCGAATTTGGCCTAAATTTGACATTTATGTTTAAATTATGCGAAATCGTATCTAATATAATGATGTGGCGGACTTATAATAGTTTTGGTAAGGTTTAACTACTGTCTCAGCCGTTTTAGATATTTGTATATATTTTATATAATACCAGCCCCTTATTTCTCTTTCGTCCTCGTATTATCTAATTTTCAATATTAATCTTGATATCTATAGCTTTTTTCGACTTAAGCTACTCAAGTACATCTCAAAAAATCTTTAGTGAATTTAAGCTAACTTATTAGAGGAAATACAATGAGTAAAAAAATGTAAAAAACTTTATATCCATATAAAATATCTCTATACACTAAAAAATCTTCAATTTGTAACATCGGCGCGCGAAAAGAAATACCAACAATTAAGAAATGCAATTAAGCATTTATGATATTAATATTTTGCTTCAACTAATAAAAAATGTTCAAGAAAAGCTGAAAACTCTAAACAAAGCTCAGCGTTCAGAGTCCTTCCTTTCCCAAATCGTGTAGATAATGACAATATAAAAAATGAAAAATGTGTGCCTGAAAATATTGAAGAGCCCAAAAGCCGTTGTATTTGATGCTCCACTTCTCATCCTAATAAACTAACGCCAGATAAAGGACAAGACCCACAATTTGGCGGATTGTGTATAATTTATGTAATTATGCTCGGATAAAATCGACAAATAAATTCTATATATTTTTTTCGTTTTGACAATTTTTGGTGGAGAGATAACTCTGGCTTTTTTATCCTCTTTGATTTAGTACTTAATATCAATAATCTCTTTCCAAGAATCGAATTCAAGACTTTCAACACTCCATTCAGATTCATAGCCCACTATTGCATTAAAAGAAGTAACTATATACTTATATATAAATCTGAAGCGTGTTTTATTGCTGTAATCTCTGAAACTATAATTTCAATATCTACAAGTTAAACAATTTACATACTTTAATAATACATGTCCATCACAATAGAGTATGATGGAGTGACAAATCAACAAAGTAAGCTTTATGTAAGTTCTAAGGAATTTTGTCTTCCCACATTGTATCAAAGTTGTGTCGTTCGAGGTAATTCTAGTAAAATATACAAGAGAAATTTCAATGTAAATGCTTAAGACAGGTCACATCGTTTGTGAAAATAATAAATATTTTATGTAACAACTAAATTCATTTACGAAAATTCTATTACAAAGTGTAAACTGTGAACTTATGAAGAAGGCTAGATCTAGGAGTTATTTTTCTGGGGTTGTATGGGTTACTTCTTTAATTGTACACGAAAAAGTAATAGTTGTAAGCCGGCAATGGTCGGACGAAACAGTTTATTATATTTTATTTATAGCATTATTATTATAGAATCAAAGAATAATCAACTTCGATTAAAGAAAGCTATTTTAAGTTAAACTATCTTTTCGGATTTATTTTCATTTTTAGTTCGAAAAGTTTCGAATGCTTTACAAAAATTGTTGGTCACGGAACCTTTCGAATGCTTTACAAAAATCATTGGTCACGGGAAAAACTAAGATTTTAAATATCTCAAAAATATTATATAGTTGTTACAGATAATGCCTTCCCACAAAATTACAAAATGAATTCAAAAATACAAAAATGGCACCAAAGTACCTTACAATATTTGTTAATTATAGTTTTCAAAAGTCAAATATTCAAACGTAAATCTAAGAAAGTATTAAACACAGCTAATTATTTATTGGGGCTTAATTTCTACTACAGTAGTCTTCACTTTGCTTAGACCAAATACAGCCAATAGTTATGTTTTTTCAACATATTTTAATATCCAATATCCATATTAAAATTTTATGTAATGGATAAAAAAAAACAGTTCTTATAATAAAGAGCGATGGTAAAAACTACCATCACTCTTGCTTACTACTTCTTCTTATCTTCTCTTCTTATATTTTGAACCTATATAATATTTAATCGATAAATCTATCTTAATATTTATTGACTTTAAGTAATTGATTAATAAAAACGAGAAAACCGAAATAAAAAAGCTAGTTTCGCACATCATTTTTGTATCAACATCCGAGTTACTAACATGAACTGTTCTTAGTACATTTTTACATCCCATAAACGTTTTACGATATTATAGCATACACGTTTTCGTTATATTTCGTTAAGGGCAACAGCAGGTTAGTTTAGATCAAAGCATTATATGAGAATAAAAACTAGAAGGAGAACAAATATTATGACGGAGGTCGTCAGTTTTATTCTTGCGTGAAGTAAATACTTGGATTGATTGTACAAATATATTTGGATTATTTTTGATTATTTGTAAAAGAGACTAGGTAGTAGTAGACTTTTAAATTCTATTGGACCTAATAGGTAGCTTTATTGTAAAAAATATGATGGGTAGTCATAAAAGAAAGATAAAAAATCCACCCTTTTTTTTAAATAATTATCAAATTGGTATTGGTTAATATAATGACACGTATATATAAAGAATTTTAAATAACATGTAAATAGACTATAATTATAAATACCTAAATAAAAAAAAATATAGGATACTAGCAGAACCCGCAGCTTCGTTCGCGTTAAAACTGGTAGTAAGGTAATGCCATATAAACTTTCCTCCCTAATTTTACCTCCTTATAGGATACTAGCGGCTCACCCTCGCTTCGCTCGGGTTCACCTCTAGAAAAGCACTAACATATCTATCCCACGGGAACCGTTCATTTTTCCGGAATGAAAAGTAACCTGTTGTTTAACCGGCAATATAAGGTATCAACATGCCAAATTTTACTAAATTAGGTGGATAAGTTGTTGTGTACTAAACTGTATAAGTTACTATAGTTTTTAACTGTCCCACGGAAACTCTTTAATTTTCCGGGATGAAAATTAGCTGATTTGTTCTTGTCATGTATGAACTATATTATTGTAAAGTTTCATTAAAATCCAATCAGTAGTTTTTGTGTACTAAGCTGTATAAGTTGTTATAGTTTTTTAACTTTCCCACGGGAACTCTTTAATTTTCCGGGATGAAAAGTATCTAAGATGTTGCCCGGGGATATAAGGTACCACCATGCAAAATTTCATTTAAATCGGTCCAATTATTGATTCGGAGATTAGCCCGTACAAACAGGAAAACAGACAAACAGCTCGCTCGGGTTCGTTCATACCTACGAATATGTTGTAATAACTCTTTAACCATTTGTCCAAATTATATGCAGTAAAAGGGAAAAGTCTTTTTTTTGTTTTAAACATTTTAGACGATAAATTTACTTATTTTGATAACAATTCATAATTGATATAATATGACCAATAAACATGACCTACCGACTTAAATTATTTTTTTAATATAAAAAACTACTTTTCAACCGACTTCAAAAAGGAGGAGGTTCTCAATTCGACTGTATTTTTTTTTTTATGTTTGTTACCTCAGAACTCGGTCATTTATTAACCGATTTGGACAATTTTTGTGTTGTTTGAAAGGGTTTACTTCCAGATTGGTCCCATTTAATTTTCAAAAAAAAATACCACCCCTAAGGGTGGAAAAATAGCTAATGATGAATTTTACCTGCTTCTAATTGTCATATTGACTTGAAACTTTGCAAGTGTTTCTATTGCCGTTGATAGTACAGTGGTTCGGTATTGTTGACCTGATCTGATGGTAAGGCCAGAAGGTGGATAAGTGGAACTCTTCAACGGCTAATAGTAGATACTTTGAGTTTGGGCTTATTTTGTTTGATTTGACAAACCTAACACGTTAGAATTCTTACTTTGCTACTACTTTCTACACTAAAAAGGTAAAAATAAAAACTTTTTAACAAAAAAATAAAAACCGACTTCAAACAAAAGCACTAAAAAGTAAAAAATAACTGATTGGTAGTTTTCATTTACTATACATACCTAATCAAATATTTTCGAAGTCGGTGTGCTTTGGCTAAGTAATTAAAGCCTACCTATTAAATACATACCTAATCAAATATTTTTGTAATCGGTGCCAGCCCATACAAAGCAAAGCACACCGACTTCGAAAATATTTGATTAGGTATGTATAGTAAATGAAAACTACCAATCAGTTATTTTTTACTTTTTAGTGCTTTTGTTTGAAGTCGGTTTTTATTTTTGTGTTAAAAAGTTTTTGTGATTTAAATATAATAGTTAGACATATGCTGTCGCTGACTTTTTTGTAGGCATTATTAAGCTCTACAACTTTTCTCTAGAACATAATCATATATCTCTCATCATTAAGGCAGCGTTCGTAAGAAACGTTTTCGTTCGACCGTTTTTTCTCCGACTTACTTTGCAAATCCGACTACCACGAAAAAGACTTTTCATTTTTCAGGTTAATATATAGCCTATGACACTCAGGAAGAACGTGGCTTTCTATTGGTAAAAGAATTTTGAAAATCGGTTCAGTAGATCCAGAGATTACACCCTACAACGTCACAAACTCACAAACTTTACCTCTTTATAATATTAGTATAGATATATGATAGGAGGAATTTCGAAAATATTTTTTTGAATTGTAGTATGACGTGTTTTCCTGTGGGAATTAGATAATCTCCCGCAGCAAAGGCTATTGCCTATGTCACTCTCCAGCCCTCTAACTACATCCACACAAAAAATCACGCCAATCAGTCAATCCGTTTCGACGTGAAAGAAGGACAAACAAACAAACAAACAAACAAACAAACACTTTCACATATATAATATTAATATGGATATTCCTTGGACTTCAGACAAGTGCCTATAAATATATAAGTTTCTATAATCGTTGAGGAATAGCCAAAATTGTACTGAAATGACAAATTTAATCGTTATCCTATAGAATTAAAATCTGTCATTCCAATATTGTTTTTAGATTTCTATTTTTAATATTTTGTCTATGCCTCATGGTCTTTTTCGTATAAAGCATCATGGTCCCACGGGTACACCGAAAATATTCTTTCCCGCCTAAGCCGCTCAATCTATCGCTCGATCCTAATTAAGTTTGGTATGTATAGACTCTTTTAATATTCATTCAGAAAACAATAAACCTTCTATTCACAAAGTTTTAAGCTCAGTTGTAAGCTCTCTAAGATATGCAGGTTTCCTCACGATATTTTCCATCACCGTGAGACAAGTGGTAATCATATTGTAATTGATTCACGCATGAAAATATCAGAGGTGCAAGACCCGGGACTTGAACCCGCTTCACTTGGTTTAAATAAACATACATAAAACTTATAATAATCTTATAACACTATAATTACATTCATATCTCAGGCCACACCACCACGCATCACACCTCACAACACAGTACATTCATTCAAAATCCATAATTAATTATCCAATTGAGGTCTAAAAATAACAAGTGCTAAGCTTATAATCGTAACTAAGGGCGAGTGCCTGGAGATCCGAAATACTGGTTTTTATACAGAGATCGGATTCTCACAAAACTTCCATTATTATTGTTTGCTAAGCTCATATTGTAGCAAGGTTTTTGTGACGACAAAATAAATTATAATAGTGATCTATATATAATAGGCGAAGATAAAACAGCTTAGTACCTTTTTCTCTTGTGTTTGACAACTGATTTTCTTTTCTTTTTTTTGCTTTTAGCTATTGGCGAGCTTTAAAGTGAAGTTAAAAAATGTTATGGTCCAATACCACTGGACAACTTCTATAGTATCTAGTGTGGTGTCGTGTTCGTAGTTTCTGTGCTGTGATATTAAGTGGGATCTGATGAATATCATCGTTATGTACTTACGTGACACTCAACCAAATATTCGTCCTAGACATTGACATCTACAAAGTATTCTGTAGTAATCTATACAAATAAATAAAATTGAAGTGTCTGTTTGTAATGTCAAAATAATAGCTAAAAAAATATAGAAAAAAACAATTTTTAAATAGTTATACATAATTATAATAATTCAGAAACGGCTGGACCGATTTTGACGACATTTTCACTGGCACATATTATAAGAAGCCGATATTATAAATAGTAACTTAGACTACTCTTATTTAAGAAAAAAAATTAAACCCTATGAAATTGTGAACAAAATTCGCGTACCTAGGGACGCACCCGAGCGAAATGCTAAGTTTCTAGTTTAAAATAATATATCCGATGTAAGCGATAATACAAGCGTGATTGACATTATATATGGTTGTTATAAAGATAACTAACCGTCAAATCAGATATGATAGTGACGCGCGGCTCTCACAAAGCGCCCAGAATGAGCGCAACTTTATGCAAATGCTGGACCTCGAACCCGCTAACCGCAACCGTTGTAACTCCGCGTTAAATAATTGTTCCTATGCATGATGAAATTTATGTTCCGTTTGGACATTTACTCTGATATTATTCTCCGAGTTGGTTTCAACGAACTTCACTATTTGAATTTGTTTGGAACGAATATTTTGATTTACGCTCCTCCAAAAGATTTATTTTAGTTTCGGTGTTTATTTTTAAAAACACTAGCGAAAAGAGTCTACAAATCAATGAAGTTTCAACAGTATAATTCCACAACGAAAGTAATGAATTGCCTAGCATTGAAAGTTTTTTATTAAAATTATTTCAGTTATTCGTACACAAGTGGAAGCTGCTAAGTGCTTTTTTCGACATAACTGCTCCTGAGTACTTACTTTTTTATCCTATTGTTTTTTTTTTCGATTTTGTCCAAAATTGGCTTAAAATAACGATATTGTTATTTCGTTGTACGGATTTTAGTCCACACTACCTACTGCACAAAAGGTAGCAAATTCGATTCCCCTAAACATCAATGAAAATTTGGAATGTCAATTTAAAGCGATTATAGGCTAAGACCCTAAGAAATAATGTAGCGTTCTAATAATGATTGATTTTTTATGAAATTACGAGTTTTTTGACATTCATAATAGTTTCTTTGACATTCATAATATTTTTTCTTTAATTTTTTTTTTGAAAGGATTATTTTAAATATAATTATGTTTTTTATCAAAAGTACTAAATAATTAACAATATTTTCTAAGTTATAACCATTAGGAAACAAGACAAAAAATTCATTTTATTTGAAGCCCCCGAATTATTTTCAGCTAAAGCAACAGTATATTGGATATAAAACGAGAAAGATGCAGTACAATTGTCGACATTAGTTGTCTAAGTGTCAGTAGCAGTTACCCTCCTTGTGGCCGAGCTCTTACTGCTCTTCGTTATTTTAAAATTTCAACATTCCACCGTGCAAACTTGTTGGTTTTATTACAATTTATTTAAAAAGTAAGGGTTCGAAAGTAAAATATTTTAAGTTAATTTATAATAACCCACGAGCATAATATAAAAACCTTTTTGCATCTGCTTTCAAGCCTTGAAATGGTCCCCTATAACAATGGATAAAATTCGTTTCTCATAACCACAAGTAAAGCGTGAGCCTTATTTTATTTTTGATAAACGTCAATAAAGTTATCAATTCGGGTGTATGTTTAATGCGTATATTCATTTCATATTCGACTAATTTTTGATAACTTTATTATAAAATGTGTAACAGTAAAACATAACATCATCGAAGATACGTGGTGCTGCGACCATTTATAATACTAATATTTAGTATCAACAACAAAATATATAAAGCTGTCAAACTGGCGATTTCGAATCTAACTTTTAGTGATCATTTTAAATACGTTGGACTCAGATATCCCATTAATTGCACTGACAGGCAGATATTCATCATTAGCCACTGAAAACTGATTTCCTTTCAATACCCTATGCCACATCAGTATCGTACAGTTTTCAATCGACCACAAATAACGGCCTTTCACTTAAAGCCCTACATTGGGACATACGAACATATATATTGTATATGTGATACAAGAATTTGTCGCATGTGAGATTTGAATCCAAAGTATGTCTTTTGACATACTAGACATAACTAATTAAGAGAGCCACTACACCACGAGGTTTTTTTTTTTTTAATGGCTTATAGTTGCCTTAACACACGCAATCCATTCTGCCAGTGTCACGTTTTGTAAGGAAGACACGAATGAGATTGAGCGGGAATTTTGAAATTTGGTAACTTTATTGTGGAATTAAAACTATAAATGAATGATCGGTCTACAAGAGTAATCTATAACAATAGAAAAATAATTACGTAATACAAAAATGACACATTGATTGAGAATGAAAAAATATATACCACGAGGTTTATCAAATGTTATTATTTGAAAAATGATTCGAAAATCTTGTTTGTCAAATACATCTGTTGAATAAAGGAAATCTTTCAATCTTCAGGATTCTATTCTGAGGTGGGGACAGAAATCCATTGGCAACTACCTTCAAACGGTGACACCCCGCACCCGCTGGAGTAAAACTATGTGTAGATAGAGATTTCTCAAGAGATGAAGTTATTTATTATTTTGTTTAATGTAATTTTATGTTACATATATTGACAGCATCACAGAACAGATTTGCTCATAGTCTTAGGGCTGACTGCAGAATATACACACAGAGAAAAAAAAACATGTGTTGACTTCTTCATGTGTTTTGTAGCTAGCTTATACGAATGATTATGATTTCGTGGGTGTTCTAGAGATAGATTTAAACTTTTTGAGTCAAAAGAAATTTGCAGCCTGCAGTTCACGTGTTTGTTTTGTTGCACCTTCGTGCCTTGGAGATTACATAATGCATTGGTCATACGCCTGATCTCTATCAGTCATGTCAGATTGATAGCCCATCGTATTTCCCATCGTATTCGGATACGTACGGTATTTTTTTTTTGATATTATTATATTACTCCATGAATAAGATAAGGTAATTGAGAAATTTGAAGGAATAACTTTTTATATACTTTTGTAAAATGTACACAATTACTATATATATATATAAATAAATATATATATATATATATATATATATATATATATATATATATATATATATATATGTTGTAAACACAAGTACTACATATATGTATAGTGTTGTAAATTGCGATTTGTTCTAATCTTATCAGATTTCCAAGGACAATAATAATAATATGTTGGGACATTAACACACAGCTCCATCTATGTAGTTCCATGGTAAGCTAAGAGGCTTGTGTTATGGATGATGTGGATACCGGATACTTGATACACTACACATATATAATTTTAAATACATACATATTATAAATATAAACACCCATGACTGGAGAACAAACATTCGTGTTCATCACACAAATGAATGCCCCCAGCGGGACTTGAATCCGCGACCGCTGGCACAGCAAGTAGGGTCCCTATAAACTGAGCCAAACATGTCGTCTAAGTATTGAAGCTGAATATGTAACTAAGAACTGTATATAATATGCAAGACACTACAAATAAGAAGTTTATATTTACAGACCCAATACCTATTCTTGTTAAACATTTCATAGGTAAATCCTATGGGCAAATAGAAGACAGATGATGATGTTCTCCCGACCGATTCCGGCCACGGCGGCCAATCTCATTGAGACTAGCCAACTGCGCAGGAGATATTATAGAGCACAAGTGTACGCGCAGACACAAGTGCACTCTCTATTCCTGTCACTCTCATATTCCGGTGGGACGACTGCACGACACGACCAGTGAGAGTTAAGGCGCAGGACCGACGGCTTTACGTGCTCTCCGAGGCACGGGGGTGAAACACCGCCAACTTCCCAACTCCGGGCTGTTACTGAGGCTTACTTATACAGAAAGACTTAATAACTAAACTTGGCCCGACCCGGGACTCGAACCCAGGACCTCCGGGTGTGCAGCCGTACATGCTAGCCACTACACCACGGAGGCAGTTACAAGTTTGTAAGACAGGAAAAAATAGGAACATAAAATAAATTTTCTCATTACCAAAAATGAAGTGGATGTTATCGTTTCATCACGTTTTCTCAATTATCCAAATGCTCACTGACCGAAATCGATTCAGACATATGACGTACAAGTGGACTAGACATACTCGTAGTGATCGTTATATTTAGCAATAAAAGATTAACTAATAATGGAGAGCGACGTTCTGTTTGTCCCGCTCCTAAAGATTAATATAATTATGATAAATAATGTAATTAAGACTAAATACGAGTACATGGAATTATGATATAAGTATGTATAATATTTACTTACTAAAATTATACGTTTGTCTTTCGTCGTGATATACTATTTCTAATTCTGGTACATTAAAATAATGTCCCAAGATATTCCTTATTTACTAATGACTCACCCTCGCTTCGCTCGGGTTCGTCCCTAGCTTGCTTCCCAATACAACCTTTTATCAACATTTTTCACCTCCTCAAGAGATGGTTTTCGGGATAAAAAGTATATGTCCTTTCCAGGGTCTCAAACTATCTTCTTACCAAATTTCATCTAAATCAGTTCAGTAGATCCAGAGATTACCCCCTACAACGTCTCAAGCTCACAATTCACAAACTTACAAACTTTACCTCTGTATAATATTAGGATAGATATAGAGTAATCATTAAATCAAAAAACGTAATCAGTAAATTTCAAAAATATATCCATTTTATTATTTATACTTATTCGATGTAATAAACGTAGGAAGAGCTGAACCAATCCACAGAGTTCATAAATTGCAAAATCTCACAGGAATATATCGCCGGCTGTCGTCGCGTGTACGTCCCCAGGCTCCACCCAGCTAAACTGAAAAATTCACGCGCTCAATACTAGACCGTGAATAGAAATCGAAAGGTGTTCGAGTTTATTTAAAACAAATTCCGAAGCTTGGCGCAAACCTAAAAATACTTGGCTGGAATTTTGAATAATAATTTATAGATCGGAAAGTTTGGTCGCTTTAAAAATCTATTGGCTATAAACTGGTTTAATGGTTTGAAGAACGCGAAATGTTGCTTTGTTTTTTAAAAACTTATTTTAATTTTGTTTCCTGGTTTTGAGTTTTAGCTCTTTTTTGTTTTTCTATATTTCTGTAATGTGGGATGGGATCTTATCACAGATTTGTGTGACTCGAAGTGAGAATCTAACCTGTAACCTTCAATATTAACTAACAATGTTCATCATCTGATGAATATTGCTAGTTAAGATGAAGGTTACAGCTATATTACAAAATTAAATGACTTTCTAAATAACTAATTAACTAGTGTCTTCATAATATGATTTCAAATTACCTTCACCATAATGAGTTCATATGGTTGCTTATATAAATTTTATTTATCATGCGAAAACTTCGTGGGATAGAAGATGGAAGAAGGATGAAAAAGATGATGGAATTTCACTGACTGATAGATCGAGGATATGGGTGAGAGTCATAAAGGTCAATATTAATCACTGAAACGCAAGGAAAACCACGGGCATTTTCTAGGTTTTAGTATAAAATTACAAAACGATAGAATAAACTATGAATATTAGAAAAAAAACAGGAAACTACGTTAGGAAGTAACACTGTAATTATATTCTGCGGAACGGTTAAACTAGTTTGCATACGATTCAATTCAGTCATCAAATTCCAAGTAAAATTTACATGTCACGACCAACTTTTAACTGTATTTCCTGGCCTATGCAGTTTAAATGTCGAATACTTTAAAATAAAATTTTATATCTACAAAGTTTTATAGAGCTTCGTTCTATTTGGTCTTTTTTAAGATATTAACTGTACCCGAGAATCGGAACTTATTAAACTGCTATAGAACCTACGTAAAGCTACAAATAAGTTGAAAGTACGACTATAAATTGGTGATTTACAATGAAATCTAAAATTATCTTTATATTCACAAGCAATTGCTCGCGGCCTCGCTCGCGCATTTCTTTTATAACGTAATAATAAAATAAAAATAAAAATAGTTTTTATTTCTTAATCATCCTTACATTTTGTGTTCGAGTCTTACCAGTAAGTAATCCGAGGATACTTGTGTTGGGAATGGCCCGCTTCTTCCCATATGCATACTCTATGATTAAGTTAGGTGAAAAACAAAACTATAATATATTACTAATATAGGATAGTTACATGATTAAAGTTATTTAAAGCAAAGAAAATTATATAATAAGTAATGTACGGTAGCTCAATGTTTTCTCAGGAAATAGACTGTAAACTCAAAAATATATATAATTTTATCAACTTGAATCGATAATTCCAAAGTGTAGCGCGTTCAAATAAGCAAAAAAAATACTTTATATATTAGTATAGCTTTTATTATAATATAGGATATTCCTTTAGTTAACCTCATATCACATTGCTATCAACAATGGTGACTCCACTTGACAAAAAATGCATTTAAGATTCCGCCTCTATTATCTCTTATATTTTAAGGCAAAATTTTAACCTACAATAACCGACCAACAGACTAAAGAAGGCAAACATACTACCAAGATGCTTCTATTTTTGGTATCTGATCTAGAAATCTCAAGAGTTTGCGCTGTTTCAAAGTAAACCGAGATACTACAAGGTGCAATCAATTAAATTTATATTTAGCTCGAGCAAAGTTCAGTTCGCAAGTGACGCGAAGTACTCTGAAGTTGTAACAACCCTCCCAATTGAATGCAAGCGACAAACTCCTACAACCACTTCTAACTGGGCTTAGTGGATGAAGAGTGTTGTGGAAACTCCTTAATGTTTGTCTTTTGCAGAAAACTTAATACAGATTGTACATTTTTACGGGCTATTTTATTGTTTCGTAAATACTGTTTTAGTGAAAAAATATGTGGTGTTAGCCTCGATGGCATTTAATGAAGGATGGTGGAATTGTATGGTGAATAATAATGTTTTGATAATCAGAAGATGTATAGTGGAACTCTTCAACAGTTACTATTAAAACCTTTGAGTTTGGACTCACTTAATTTGCTTCGACGAGTCTTATACTCGTACACTTAACTCGTACGTTTTTTCGTATATCAGTTTTATTTAATATTAGTTTTTAAAATTATAATTACTTATGGACTTTGTTAGGGTTTCATACCTAAAAAGGTAAAAAAAGAAACCCTTATAACATCACTCTCTTGTCCGCCTGTCCGTCTGTTTCTCCGTTTGTCACCACCGATTTTTTCAGTAACGGGTGGATCTAGCAAGTTGAAATTTATACCAGATACTGAGATTCATAATCCCTATTAGGTGTATAAAAATCAAGGTCCTGAGTAAACGGGATAAAAAAAATGGGCAAATTTAGATTTTCGCGAAAACTTGTAAGTACCAAAATTTACCTTAATTTTTAACTTTTTTATTTTTCGAAATTTTCCTTTTACTTTTGCTGTAAGAATTTTCTTTTAACCAATATTGACAATTATAGGTCAACCGGAAGTACCCAAAAGTTAACCCTACAGGTTTTGGGTCGAAAACCTATATGGTAGTTCCCGTTGACCTAGAATCACGAAATTCAGTTTCACGAAACAAAAGATGAAAACTAAGTAAAATTTGTGTTTAATTGAAACTTACGAAGTGCCCAACACAATTTGCCTTTAAAATTATGTAATTTGACTGTAACTATGAAAATACTATCATAAAACAGCAATTGTTCCCAACTCCAAAATGTTTACACCAAAAATGGACTAACAGCAAACAACCCTTCAGTTTATTAACTGTCCTGTTAATAGCTATGGGAGTAATTACAATTGAAACTCCCGGTTAATGTGACAAGGTTGTTTCATAAAAGCGGGGATATGAAGTTAGGACTGTGTGAAAATTAGGATATTATAAAAGGTTCCCTCTAATTACAGGTGATTCGAGCAAAGCTTATGTCCAGGGTACAGTAATGAAATTGTATAATGGTTCTAACATTGAAAAGCCATTAGGAAAGCTCTTAGCAACGTAATTGGGTGCGAAAGAAATCTGCTTAGATATAACAGTTCATATTTTAGAAAGCCATTTTTGTCGCGTTTACTATAATAAGTCCCTTTGTTTATAAATAAGCTTAAGGGTCTATTCAAACATTAAATAAGGATATATAGTTATTAAAAGAACATTTTTATGTATACACTAATGACTCACCCTGGTTTCACTCGGGTTCGCCTCTAGAAAATCAAAAAATCTATCCCTCGGGAACCGTATATTTTCCCGTGATAAAAAGTAGTTTAAATATTATTTCAGACTATAATCTATCTCTGTGCCAAATTTCATACAGATCCGTTTAGCAGTTTTGGCGTAACTGAGTAACAAACATCCATACATACTCACAAACTTTCACATTTATAATATTATAAACTAGCTTGATTCCCCATACAAACTTCCATCCCCATTTTACAAGTTTAAATTTTGTCATTAATCTTTAAAATTATATATCATAGATTTTTTTTGGTAATGGAACAGCACGTCAATTTTTCTATTATTTTAAATAAATGTAAAATATTTGTTTATAATACTTGAATAGGAAAGCTATCCCATATTTATTTTACATATTATTCGTTCCATAATAAAGTTCAAATAAGTGCCAAATATATCTGTTTGTCATTCAGGTGAAAAAGGCAAATATTATTAAGGAAGAGGTTATATTAGAAAGTTTTTTTATATCCCAGGAACGCCAAAGATTTCCGGAGGATAAAGTATATCACAAGAAAGACAGCGATAAAGGATAGCATTGAACGTCAGGATGTGTTACATTTGACCGCGGAAATAGGAAAGGTTTCCGGTATAATAAGGGGACCAAATTGGATGAATTTTAGCATTGTAAAGTTGCTGTAGGGACCTATAATCCCATTATTCCATTAATATTATAAATGTGAAAGTTTGAACGGACTTTTGTTAATCAAGCTAGAACAGCTGAACGGATCTAGATGAAATTTGGTACAAAGGTATATTGTAGTCTAAAATAGCACATAGGTTACTTTTTATTTTGGAAAAATGTACGCTTCCCGTGAGATAATTTATTTTTATTTATTACTAGCGGCTCACCCTCGCTTCGCTCGGGTTCGTCGCTAGGTACGTTTTAAATAGATATAAAAAGAAAAAATCTTTCTTTCTCACATTTTAATTATATGTTTTAATACTTACCTATTCCGGACTAAGAGAAATCCAAAAATTAAAATATCATAAAAATTGGAACGCGGTCGAACGGGATAAAAAGTATCCTATGTCCTTCTCCTGGCTCTAAACTACCTCCCTGCCAATTTTCAGCTAAATCGGTTCAGCCGTTCTTGAGTTATAAGCGAAGTAACTAACACGACTTTCTTTTATATATATAGACTAGGGACGAAATAGAGTTAAGCGAGGGAGAGTCGCTAGTTGAACATAAATAAACAATAACACGTTATTGACTAATTATCGTAAAACAACCCAAAAAGTAAACGATCTCAAATGTAGGCAGACCCACAGCAATAAATAAGAAAACAATAAATAAGAATCTAAAGCAGACTATCGTAATAATAAAATATTCCAATACAAAATATGAGAAAACATTATAAAACAAATTACATTGTTATGAACGCCGCGCCATGTTATATCGTAATTATAAGTCCACGACGCCATTATGTTCGAATTCCTTGTAAAACACGAAAAAATAAGAAAGAATTACTTAATTTGTTCGAACAAAGAGGTTTTGTTGAACAGAACATGTATTTTTTCGTGTCAATTGGACGAGCAATCGATATGTATGCGTAGAATCATTGGTTTCAATCCGCGTCGACACTTTGAAGTGAAGACGTTATCGCTCGTTAGTAATGCTCATTTTGAATTTTCTTTTTGAGTCTAAGTCATAAGACATAGAATATTGAATAATGCTGTTACGAGCTTGGGTTCTGGGGTCGTGCATTAAAGCTGGATACAACGTAAATGTTTTATGGCTTTTAAATAAAACTATGTTTTCAGATATTTTCGCGAATTTATTTTAATTTTTGGTTCCCGACATTTCAAATGCTTTACAGCAATCATGATCACGGGAGAGTTTCTCCAAATCAAAATAATATAAAATCTCAAGATATATCCACCAAAAAAAAAACAAAAATAAAGTTTTATTTAAAACTAGCAACTCACCCTCGCTCCGCTCGGATTTGTCAAAATTTACGTTTTAAAGTTTAGCATAGATTTATTAGAAATGAGATATTTTCCCGCAGTAAAAAATATCCTATATCTTAACACGGATATCCAGCTATCATCATACCAAATTTCATCAAAATCCCTTTCAGTGGTTTTTTCGTGATGCGGTCACAGGCAGACAGACAGGCAGACAGACAGACAGACAGACAGACAGACAGACAGACAGACAGACAGACAGACAGACAGACAGACAGACAGACAGACAGACAGCCGGACAGACAGACAGACAAAAATTCTAAAAAGTATAAGTTCGGCCTCTGTATCGATAATAATATCTATTTTTAATCAACTTCTCAAAAAAAGGAGGAGGTTCTCAATTCGTCGGAATCTTTTTTTTTTATGTATGTTCACCGATTACTCGAAGAATCAGCCTACAATATTGTAAGTTATGAATATCTAATAGGTAAATATATATTTTACGTATCGAAATATATTAGATTTGCTTTGCATCGGCTGGCACCAACTTCGAAAATATCTGATTAGGTATCTATTCTAAATGAAAACCTCCGTTTAGTTATTTTTTACATTTTAGTGCCTGGAAGTCGGGGTTTATTTATTTTTAAAAGTTTTTATAATTAGTTTTATGAACTCGTTCTGAACACTCGACATACTGTTACTTCTTTAATTATAATATAAAACAACATTCTAGTAACCATACAATTTATGTAATATGTTAGTTAGACCACTAAAAATATATTACTAGAATCATATTTTTTTGTGTATCTAGCCAGTGTTCCACCTTCTTCCCAGCAATTTCTTATGAACCGTCCTTGTTATGGATTAGCAACTATTTGTACGATAATTATTTCTAAAGCATAGCTCAGAACTATGCAATTATATGGATAGAAAAATGTGTATGGAAAACAAATTTCAGAATAGCCCGTTAATGTTATGTTTAGAACTGATGGTTGGTCATTTAAATGGTGTTTGGCCGATTGAATTTACTTAATTTTTATATTAATTTACTTAATTATTTAACTGCTTCTATTAGCTTAAATCTAAAAGTAAAATAGTAAGAAACGAGTATAAATAGTATTATAAGTAACAATATGGGGTTTATAAACAAATAAATATATTGGTACATTAATACACAGCACCATCTAGTTTCATGGTAATCCATGAAGCTTGTGTTGTTGAGACCAGATAGTTGATACACTATACATATATAACTTTAAATACATACATATTATAAATATGTCCCATGACTGGAGTACAAACATTTGTGCTTATCACACAAATGAGCGCCCGCAGCATGACTCGAACCTGTGACCGCTGGCACAGCAAGTAGGGTTACTACAAAATGAGCCAAACGTGTCGTCAAAGGATTAGTTATTAATTTCAAAAATATTAAAAATAATATTTATTGTAATCGCTATAACCTGTATATTACATTGCAGACATCACTCAAGTAATTTAGAAAAGCTTTCAAACTTCTGCCGTTCAAACAGTGGATGCGTAACTGAAGTTTCCGGTATAAAGATCAATGGCAAGGGATCCTCCTTATTTTACGGGGAATCTTCATTTGTTTGTTGATCACTCAATAACTTCAGGTTGAAGGGGACGGTAGAGGAAATCGCGTCGTAGACATTTTGTTGTAGGTTTTTGACCACAAAGCACATTTCTGTTTTCTAATTTGTTTAGACCCACTTTAAAATGAGGTGGAATTTGTTTGTGCAATATGAGTGGTTTTTTTGTATAATATATGTATGTATTAATTTATGGTTTAAGATTTATTTAATTCTGGTTGTCAATAAGTACAATAATTTGGAAAAAAATTTGAAGAAAAAGGGTACTAATATAAAACACTTTTTTACCTTTGAAAACTGTAATCTCTCTTATAGCCACGTTTGCTGTAAAGCATTTAAGTTATTAAAAAAAAAGAACTGCGAAAAAAATCGGAAAATAACTTTAAATAAAATGTGAAATATTCACGAAAATCGTAGAATTTTTTCGTGGAAGTGATTTTAAGCATCCTAAAATTATATTCTTAACTAAGAATTAATTCGATTAGCCTAATCAGATATTGATAGATTATATCGGCCTAATATTATTAATGCGAACATGTTTGACGACTCGTTTGGCTCAGTTTGTAGTGACCCTACTTTTTGTGCCAGCGGTCGCGGGTTCAAGTCCCGCTGGCGGGCATTCATTTGTGTGACGAGCACGAATGTATGTACTCCTACACCTCCTACACTAATGTTTGTACTCCAGTCATGGGTGTTTATATTTATAAAATGTATATATTTAAAAATTATATATGTGTGGTGTATCAACTATCTGGTATCCATAACACAAGCCTCGTAGCTTACCATGGAACTAGATGGTGCTGTGTGTAAATGTCCCAACATATTTATTTATGTATGTATGTATGTATGTGTGTTTGTACTCTCAACTCACTCTATGGCGCTGCTGGAACGATTTATATGAAATTTAGTACACAGAGAAGACTTTACTCTCTGGAGTAAAACGTTGTCTTAGGGACGCGCCTGGGTAAAGTAAAGCAAGGGTAGGCCACTAGCTTATAATATTAATAAGGATTAGTAAGGGAGGATAGGAAGCACTTAACCCATGTCGGATTATTCTTGTTATAATGAACTTATGCATAATTTAAAACACGTTTAAGATATAAAGTAATGAGTTTTTGTAAATTGAAACCCATTCTATACATATACAAAAATTTGCATTTTTAATAATAGTCCGATAATCAATATATATATATATATATATATATATATATATATATATATATATATATATATATAAGTAAAACAATTATAATGAGTGTAAGTTAAAATTCAATACATCCCAAAGCCAGCCCACATTCCAGTCACGCTACAGGCTAATAACATCCCATAAAACAATTTATATAATAAATAACCTAAATTCCGCAGTAAACAGCAGTTACTTGCCGCGAACTTCGGAGACCCTTTAATTAAACTAAGCGAAGGAAAATATACGTCGGTTAGTTCACGAATCGCGTGCCCCGAGTTTGCTTAGTTCCTAATATAATTAAGATCATCCCCACTTCCCCCTACTTTCACTCAAACTATCCAAGAACTTGTTCAGTAAGCTCTCGAACGTGTAAAAATATTAGTTTAAGACTAATTTCTACTTGAATATTGCGTTATATTTATTAACCAATTTAGCCCGAATCTTCGCTTGGGTATTTAAATGATAAAAATATATGTATGTCGTATTCGCCTTCAGCCGTTATTAACGTCCCACTGCTGGGCACGGATCTCCCTTCAATACGAGGGGGATAGGGGTCATAGTCCACCACGCAGGCCAAGTGCGGGTTGGCGGATTTTACATGTATTTCGAAAACTGGTTATGTTCTCTAACACACGCAGGTTTCCTCACGATGTTTTCTTTCACCTAAGAAAAATGGTAATCAGTTGTTGTTTGGAAGTGATTTGCTCATGAAAATGTCAGAAGTGCGAGACCCGGGATTCAAACCTGCTTTATTCGATTTCTCAAGTGACCGCGTTACCACTAAGCTAATGAAAATATGGTGGTAGGTCAAATCATCCTTGCTCAAATCATCTAGCAAAAATCGCATTACATCGGCTGTCCTATCATCTATCTCGTGGAATTTCCCAAAAAAACCTTATGCTGTTTTTTATTTAATATATTTAATAATATTAAATAATATTTTTATATTTATCTGTATACACATATATAAAACAAAAGCGGGTTTGTTACAACACTTATAACTCGAGAACGGCTGGACCGATTCTTATGACCTTTGATTTGTTGGATTTGTCTCCGCCCCTAATAGTTAGAATAACTATTAAAAAATCGAAAAAATTGACCAAAAAAAATTGAAACAAAAAATCGTAATCGTAGTCAAAACGTACTAGGGACGAACCTGAGCGAAGCGAGGGTGAATCGCTAGTTTATTAATATAAATTCAGTCAGGTTTTAAAGGTTGAGAAAAAGATAGACTTAATGACAATAGAAAATGTAATTTTGCTATGAATATCTTGCAAACAAACTTATATAATACTAAAAATAAATTTACATACCGATAGTAACTCTGGAAGACGACGTGTGATATGATTTGCCTCGTAACGTACACCTGCTGTCTTGGTTCCTACAATAGAAACATCCACAAAAATATATTTATGTTGCTTTGTTTAGAAAAAATATTACAATTCTCTTATCTAAAAAGCCATAGTATTGTTAAATTTATAAAACTAAATTATCTGTATATGCAAAAATTTAATACTTAATTTTATTATTCAATTTCAACATCTATAAATATTTTTATTTTTAACAAACCAAGATGAGGAATCTTAAAATGAAATGAAAATATATTGTACGATGGTACGGAACCCTTCGTGTGCGACTACGACTCGCACTTGACCGGTTTTATTTTATTTGTTAAGTTGATACACACAATTTTAAAATTTTGTCTGACCCTAAAGTTTATGTCAGATTCATATTCTTTTAGCACTTTCAAAGCTAAAAGCCAGCAACGGTATAATTCGCCATCAGCACACAATATAAGCAATTACGAAGTATAAAATCTCATTAAATGTAATGTACAGCCATCTTTCGTGGAGATTTACCGGTGATTTTTCCCGTAACGCACACCTGTGCCCTCGTTACTGCTACCTGTACAATTGTACTGCTCTTGTTAGCCCTCACTTCACATATTTTATTAAAATTATGAGCTTCTACCAATAATTTTATTTCTTTGTTATTCGATATACCTACTAGTTTTTGCCGGCGGTTTTTTTTGCTTAGTATATTCGTCGACAAAAAACATCACGATATAAACATATAAGCTATATAATTTGCCGTACAGTACTTCCATGGAGCCGTGGTAGCGTTAATAAGTAACATACATACTTACTCACAAACTTTCATATATTTCATACTAGCGACTCACCCTCGCTTTGCTCGGGTTCGTCCCTAGGAACGTTTTAATTAGTTTGAGCAGGACCCTAATTCTTTTTGTAAAATAAAAGTAGCCTGTTTACTCCCTCATAACATAACATCAGCTATCTTCCAGTGAAAGTTCCGCCAAAATCAGTCCTGCCGTTTCAGAGATTATCTGGAATAAACAGACAGACAAACAAAATTTAAAAAAAATGTGTTTTTCTCTTAAGTACCGTATATAATTTCATATGCATTTAGTAAAACGGTGTTATTTTGACATTACAAACAGACACTTCAATTTTATTTATCGTATAAATTTCATGTAAATTTTTTGTCCGCACAAATCAAAAATCACTGTACAGATTTTCACACGGTTTTCACCAATAGAAAGAAAAATTATTTAGGAAGATTATAAGCTATAATTTATATTTATGTATTAAGTCGGGAAAAGAATATCCATTCTGAGAGCTTCCCTAATAGCATAATAAATTGCGAAGGGCACCTAGGGACTTAAGTTTATAATATTAGTATGATTACGTGTAGATATGAAGCTTTATTCATAGTCTAATTGTTCTCCGGGGACCTTTAAGTGTTTTTCCAATCTACTTATTCTCAAAGAAAACAATTTTGATTAGCGGATATTTATTTATTACTCTTAAAATTAGGTACGGTTTGACGTTTAGTATACATTTCTCAGAGATGAGATATTTTCCCGCTGTAAAAAATCCTATATTATGTTGACCCAGATAACCAGCTATCATCATACCAAATTTTATCAAAATATGTCCAGTGGTTATCTCGTGATACGTTCATAGACAGACAGACAGTCAAAAATTCTAAAAATTGTAGATTCGGTCTCCGTACCGATAAAAATAACTACATATTTATACAAGATTTTCCAAAAAATATTAGATGTACAGATTCGACTCGGTTAGAATTTTATTATATGTATAGATAAAAATAACGTACATATATCTTTATACATATATGCAACAGAATAGATATTTCGAAAATTTTATTATGATTGGTGGAAACGTTGAGGCTTAATAAGTATAGCAGCGCCATTTTAAACTTTTACTCTCATTTTGTTATTGCTTTTTATAGCTGATATTATTGTTTATAAGCCAAATATTGTGTTAAACATAAATTACCATATTTTTAATTATTAAATTTGAACCTCGTACTCTTTTCCATAATATATTATTGAAGTTATACTTCTCTTGGCGCGTTAGGGGGAAAAATGATAAGAGTAAATTTGATGCGACAGATTTAGACTACAGTATGAAGTTAGTCGTTAATCTCCCTTTAGTGTAGTGTAGTTTATAGTGTGATGTCTATATTCAAGATATTTATTCCAGTATTTCTATATACATAACATATTATATTGAAAACATTAAAATTATAATAAACTTTTCTTTAGTTTATCCTGTCCCGGTGTTTGTCTGTAATCAAATCTCGCAAGTTATGTTTGACCCATTTCCCATTGTCCAATTGACCTGAAACTTAGCACATACGTTTGGTTCTCGTGACTACATGATTACCCAAAAGCCACAATTCCTAATACAATATGGCGGACGTTACAACATGGCGATTTATCATTTCCAAAGTGACCATTATGATATGTGTATCAAATGAAAGGGTTTGCTAAGGAATAAGAATAAAATAAAAAAGGTCTTATTTAAATGCTTTAAAAAACTAAGTAGTATAACTTCTTATGTGCATGCATAAGTACACACACACACTTATTTTTATTATATAATATTAGATAATTTGATTTCTTTGAATGATAAATACAATATGTCCTAGCGATTCATATTATTCAGTCATTTAATTATACTGCATATATAGTAATAATAATAATGAACAAGTTTAAGAAATAACAACAAACAATTCTCCTTAATATCCTGTTTCTTCGTGGATATATAAATCCCAAATCTCTAAACACGCCATTAACTCGAAACTACCGGCGGTATCCAGTTGGAACCGGTTCGAGGCGGTTCAAGCCGGCTCGATCCGGAAAAAATTACACGTACGCTCCACTGAGACGCAAGACGTATTGAAGTGGACTCACTTATTTGAGATATGTATAGAATTGCAATTCCTGAGCTGCGGAATAAAACTGAGCATTTGAAAGAAGATTCTTAAACTGAAACAAGCCTCAAATTCAATTTTTTATGATTCTATCGTTTGATACTATCATATAAAGCTACAAAATTGACGACAAGCAACTTTTTCAAAATCATATAATAACTATCTTTCACACTAATATTGTAAATGTGTTAGTTTGTAAATAAGTTCTTTAGTGAATCAGTAACTCCCATATCCGCGCCAAAACACGCACACTTACTTGCGCGTAAACACCTACAAACAGACACACGCACGCTCACACACATGCACACACGCACACACACAAATGACCGTACAAGCTCCAAGGCAGTGTAATAGTTATATTATATTACAAATAAAATACTCCTTTTATTTTGCAAAAGCATTTCGGCTTTCAACCGGTCAATTTCCACGCAAAGGTGCAGACATATCGTTGTAGAGTTACTTTTTATTTATCTTTTATTGCAAGAATTGTGAATTTTGTTCATATATTGAATTGTATCGGTGGAAAAATATTTGTGAAACCTTCTTTCATTATAAGAATTTCGATTCGATACGATATATTGAAAGATTTTAAACATTTACCCTATTAAAGAATGGCTGTTAAAAATACAAAAGATAAGTAAAGAAAATGAAATTAAGTAATTAATATGTATAAATGTAAAGCTAAGTGATTAAATATATAAGTTACTTTTTTGTTGCTTTAACTGCTGTTGACTTTGTTGACTTTAATAAATTTCCTTATACAGTTAGGTAATGCGCACATACACTAAGTCTCTGTACGAGTGGAGCCGCGGTTCAAAACTAGCTGTCTAATATATGCTATTTTACTCGTATATATCAAAAGCTAAAGAATTTTTTCTTTCGATAAAATATAATATTTTAATCATCGTAGACTGCAGTCACTAATTCATAATTCGTTTACTTATGTACCTATTCACCCTATATTACTATTTTAAAGTATTGTTATACTTTTGCTATATGGGAGTAATAGGTATGTATATAAATATTAATAAGATAACTATATATTGCCTTTGTGACGTCTAAAACCTTAGTCTCTCCCGTGACCGTGATTGCTGTAAAGCATTCGAAACGTCGCGTCGGAAATAAATATCAAAATAAATCCGCGAAAAAATCCAAAAAGATAGTCTTATTTAAAACTAGCAATTTTTTACTAGCGACTTTTAACTAGCGACTATTTCGCCTCTAGGTACGTTTTCATTTTTTTTGAAGGGGACCCTAATTCTTATTCTAAAATAAAAGTAGCCTAAGTTACTCCTTATAACATCAGCTATGTGCTAGTGAAAGTCCAGTCAAAATCAGTCCAGCCATTTCGGAGATTAGCCAGAACAAACAGATAGACAAAAAAATTAAAAATTGTGTTTTTCTTATAAATACCTACCGTATGTAATTTTATATGAATTAAGTAAAAAGCTCTTATTTTGTAATTACAAACAGACACTTCAATTTTATTTATCTGTATAGATGTATAGATGTCAAATATTTGCGTAAATTCAAGAAAGTATTAAAAAGAGAAAGTTAGCTCAAAAAAAGTCACAGATTCTGATTTTGTTTCTAATAGGAAAGTACATAACATCTGAAGGACGATTTTTTAATTAGAAGAATTTACAATATTGGTAATTTAATATGAAAAGTATGTAATCGAAGATCTGTCGTTCTTTTATTCTACGAATCAAAACCATAAATCAAAGTTTGAATTTCAGCCGCAGTAAGAAGAAGAGCGAGTGAAGTTGGGAGAAACGTCTTGTTGTTTAATACGTTACATTTATACAATACCTGACATGGCATATTTTGAGCACAAATTAATTCGCTACCTCGAGTTCATATACGTAAAGCAATTCGGTATAATGATAACACGAAATTTAGTTTGTTTTAAACGCTTTGATCATTCCCTTTCAAGTGTGTTTTAATGGGACTCGGTTTAAACAAGATCTCAAAGAGAATTCACAAATTATTAAATATTTTATATAACCACACACTTATGAATGAATTTTGTGTTTCGAGTATAAACTTATATAATGGAAGTGTAATTGAATTCACTTATAACGACGAAGAATTCAAAATTACTACTTAGTAATTTCTAATGATTTTAGACCCATCCTTCTCACTTTCCAAATGGAATAAAAACAAAGTTTATTCAAATAGATATTTTAAGCACTTTTATATTTGCAAAAGTCAGTCCAAAAAAAATTTACCAGCGGATGGAAAACCAGTTTTGAGAAAAGCTGGCGGGAAATTCAACAGATGCCCTTTTGAAACTATACGTTCATATGAAAGTATATATCCATAATATTGAAGAAAAGGTACATATGGGTGTGTGTGTGTGTTCGTTTTTCGTATTCAAAATGGCGTTTGCGCAAATTTTCGTTATAATATTCGTGATCAGGAGGTCAAAATACGTTATTATACCAAATTTCAGATCGATCGGCAGTATGTGCTTTTCAGAAGTACATCCGCAGTCTTATTTCCATGCATTTTTTTCTGATAAATATTCTTAGATGAAATAAATATTTTTCTAATACGCACTAGTTCGGTAATTTAGCCCTCAAACAATAAATCTGTCTGTATATTTCTTAATCGTCGACTTGATGTATCGGACGATCATCAAAACCGGGTATTGTCTAAATACCTTTTGGTGACATGAACACAATTTACAGGAAGTACGATTGAAACAGACACAAACAAAACATGGTTCACAGTATTATTATCTCAAATGTCAATTGTCATGTTGATTTAGGCTAGCTTGATCAGCTGCAGATCTTAAGGTCTTGGGTTCAAGTGCCGAGTATAAATATTGAATTTTTCTGTAAAGAAATTCTCAGTATCAATTCAAATTTGGGATGATGGCGGCAATAACTCCGTGCTTCGGAAAGCATATAAAGCTGTCGGTCATGTACCTGATCACTCACTGGTCATGAACAATTGTCGTTCAGACTGACAGAGAAAGGAACATAGTGTGCATTTGTGTTTGTGCTGACACCTGTGCACTATTATATTTCTCATACAGATAATGGTCTCAGATAAATAAACCGCCAGGACCGTAATGCACCAGGGATGCTGTAAATTATATTAAATTCCCAGCGATATATTTTTTTGTTTTTTTTTGCTTATTTTATTAAATAAAGACACCCAAAAATATAATTGTTCCTTAAATATAAAAAGAATATTTCGACTTCAAGTTTAATTTTGTAGGTATCAGAAATGTGGAAAATACCATAAATCTGTTATAACAGAAACAAAGTTTACATAATATGCAAAAATTCGCAGCCTAAATACTGAAATCAGAAATAAATAACTTAAGTTACGTTTATACATTTCTCTTGGCTGTAGCAAAAATTGTTATTTCGTACAAAAATACTGTTTGGAGACAGGCCAATTTATTTCGTAACGAACTCGAGCTTACTGGACGCGGCGAGAGGAAGCTGATGTCGTATTATCGTCAAACGCTGCTAATATAAATCTGGATTATATGTCTGTGTGTCGCATTTTAAGAACTAAATAAGTATATATATAATTATAATATAGAGATATGGTTAGTCGGTGAGTGTGGGTAATAAAACATATTATGTAGCTATAAAAAAAGTGGCTATATAACTTCGTATCCATTTAGCTGACTTGTTATCGCTATAAACTAGTTCATCAGGTAAATATCAAATGACAGTATTTGAGGACTCCTGAAATTTCCGTTTCCTTCGTAAATGCATTGTTTTTTTTTTGTTTATACCATTTTTTGATCTACTTGAAAAAAACAGTGTTAGTTACTCAATTCATGCGTATGTTTTTTTTGTGTGCACTATTTTTATTATGGAATAATTTCTCCAAGCATGCACCAATTTAAGTTGTTGTTTTTTTTTTTAAATTCTATAGTTATCTATACTTATATTATAAAGATGTAAAGTTTGTGATGTTGTAGTGGGTAATCTCTGGATCTACTAAGCCGATTTAAATGAAATTTGGTAAGAAGATAGTTTGAGATCCTGGAAAGGACATAGGATGCTTTTTATCCCGGAAATAATCCCTTAAGGGGGTTGAAAATGGGGATGGAAGTTTTTATTGGAAAGCAAGCTATAGCGAACCCGAGCGAAGAGAGGGTGAGTCGCTAGTTTAATTATAAACAATAATTAAAAAAAAATACTATTGCTTAGGTATATATTGCGTATTTGAATTTGATTACATATTTCAATAGCTTTCTCTAGCCCGCAGTACGACTACACCCCACTTATAAATATACATATATGCTCGGACAAGGGCGAGACATTGTTACGGACATCAGATGCCATCGCGTCGCATCCGCATTATTACAAACATATCCTTTTGTTATATTTTATAACTTTACTAATATATTTTAGGTTCCGCTTTATATTTTATAGCTTTTGTTTTCGACTAGCAACTCTCTTCGCTCCGCTTGAGTTTGTCCCTAGGTACATTTTAACGGTTAGTATAGATTTCTCAGAGATGAGATATTTTCTAACAGTAAAAAGTATCCTATATATTGACTGGATAATCAGCTATCATCATACCAAATTTCATCAAAATCTGTCCAGTGGTTTTCTCGTGATGCGTTCCCAGACAGACAGTCAAAAAGTCTAAAAACTATGGGTTCGGCTCGGCATCTATATCGATAATAATGAATAATAAATAAATAAATATGTTGGGACATTAAGACACAGCGCCATCTAGTTCCATGGTAAGCTACGAGGCTTGTGTTATGGATACCAGATAGTTGATACACTACACATATATAACTTTAAATACATACATATTATAAATATAAACACCCATGACTAGAGTACAAACATTCGTGCTCATCACACAAATGAATGCCCCCAGCGGGACTCGAACCCGCGACCGCTGGCACAGCAAGTAGGGTCACTACAAACTGAGCCAAACATGTCGTCGATATTTCCAAAAAAATATTTAAGGCATATGCCAGCCGATACAAAGCAAAGCACACCGACTACAAAAATATTTGATTAGGTATGTATGTAAAAGAAAACTACCAATGAGTTATTTTTTACTTTTTGGTGCTTTTGTTTGAAGTCGGTTTTTATTTTTTTGTTAAAGAGTTTTTATTCACATAGCAAGAGATCGACTTTGTATTCCATACTAACCTTAAAACGTACCTAGGAATGAACCCAAATGAAGCGACGGTGAGTCTCTAATTAAATTATATTTTCGGATTTGGTTGGAGTTTTATTTTTTTATTTTGGTCCAATCATGGTTACGGGAGATATTCTGTTTTAAATTGTAAAGCATTTGAAACGCCGGGGACCAAAAATAAAAAAAATGCCAAAACATCCGATTAGTTAGTTTTATTTAAAATATAATAAACATTACAAAATATTTTTAAGATATCAAAAAAAAATGCAGTTCCAAGATCAAACCAAATAATCACACAAACAAACAAAAGTATACTCGATTCTGTTGAAAAACAACATAAGTTACAACTATTATATTGCAATCACTATAACAAATGATGTAGTGTAAGTGTAACTTTCTGTTATGCAAATTGATATTGAATGTTCTCTTTATAAATGTAATCATCTCGCTGTAAACGAGGGAGAAAAATTAATAAAACCCTGTAAAACAATCGATAGCTGAAATTTCGTACATTTGTCGGGTTTTATTAAAAAATCCGAAGCGGCCATAAATTTCGAGCTACAGCGTGCTGCGAGTAGCTGTGTATTGGCTTAAATCTTGCCTTATTAGGTACTTGCTGAGTTGACTTTAATTCATGTTTTGTAAATCAAATGGCTGACATTATTGAAATGTATTCAAAGGGTCTAAATTTTTTTCTCATTTTTCAACAAAAGTAATAACAACTTATTTTTTAACATCCCAACTGCTAGGTACGTCCCTTTAATACTAGGGGGATCAGGTCATAGTTTATAGTCCACGACGCTGGCCAAGTGCCGGTTGTCTGCACATGTCTTTCGAAGATTTTCTAGGTTCTCTTATACATGCAGGTTTCCTAACGATGTTTGCCTTGTATGTATTGTGTATATTGTACATGTGTGTATATGTGTGTATTGTATTCAGCCCTTGTTCACATCCCACACGAGCCTTCGTTCGACGCGAGGGAGATAAGTATTTATCTAGATACTATATATACGTACCTCCTAATGAAAATAAAATTTACCCTTTATAGGGTATCTCCCAAACCTATTATGCATATAAATTGACATTTTTATCAAACCATAAGTTTGTTGTAAAATAACGATTTCATTATCACCATGCTCAGCCTGCTTTCGTCCACTGCTGGACATAGGCCTCTCCTATGGCACGCCACTGAGCTCGATCTTCAACTCTATGCATCCAGCCGCTGCAAACCAATTTACATATATCACTATAGCTTAAAAAAATATCGATCGGTTTGAATATTTGGCTACGAAAGAAAAGTCAGAATATCATTAAAAATTCAATTCAAAAATTCAATAGTGGCCACCTACTTGTGAAAAATTTCAAATTTCTATTTCAAAAGGTTTATTTTGAGTAATAGTTTGAAAGAAACAATTTTCCCCGTTAATAAAATGAAGAAAACATCACTAATCCATCCAAAGCGCCCATCAAGCGGAGCAATCTAAACAGCATGCGCGATTTAACGTTTTAATTATTTCTGGCGCAAATATACCCAGAGTGGAGAATTTAGTTAAGATTTTTTACACTTTTCATTGAATTTATATTAATTTTTATTGCATAAGTACTATATGTATTATAGGCATTATTTTTATTTGTTTATTTTGATTTGTGAATTTATTGAAATATTTTAGGTAAATTAAAATAAAATAAACGCAAAATTGAAAATAACAAAAAAATCACGGTAAATGTAACTTTAAAATCAATTGTACAATTTGTACATTTTTTATGATGTGAAATAGGAAATCCGCTTCACAATCTAAAAATTGAACTAAAAAATGTTGAAGTATTTCATTGTTTTACAATCGTTTTTATTTGACATTATTTTATTCATCTAGTATGCATAATAAGAAGATAGCCATAAAATAAAATGCAGAAATGAGGTCTCAAAACAAGGCACGCTGTTTTTAGTTACCAAATGGACAGAAAATGTACATTGATTGACATTCAAAATAGTAAAATTTCAATTTACTCTGAAAGACAAAAGGAAACATTTAATCTTGAAAGAAAATTATTCCAACGGTATGTAGCAATAATCATGAATCGATTAAGAAAATATATAGCAGTGTAGGTGTAGTCAGGAATAAAACCGGCTACCTCCAACATTCAGATACGTTTACACAACCTCAAAATGCTTTTAACAGTAAAAATATTTAAATTTACAACAGAAGCTTTAAGTGTTTTTTCCATAGTTTGTAGTTTTTCCAAACAATATTCCATTTTGAACGTTAAAAGTGTCCATTTCATGAGTTTTCATTGGCAGTTTGATGTATAATACAATTTTCAAACTCAATGTTTCTGATACGTTAATTGCTAGTCAATATTTTCCGAGCTTTGAATTGGTTTAGAACAAAAAGTAGGATATGACAGGGTTTGATATTTAGTTAGTTCTCGGTTTTGCAATAAAGTTAATATTAAACTCTGTGTACATATTAAAATGATGAGGTAGAAGGCAAAATTGTTGTTATAATATTATTATTTGTTCAGCCAATGCGCACTCCCATCATGTGGTAACAAAATTTGGATTATATTATATATATTGTGGCTAAAAATTTAGCAAAAGTCGAATTGACTCAGTGCAATGCAAAGTTATTCTTATCTTAAAGTTAAAGCTTACAACGGAGTGCCTTGTAACGGGGTCAGGATAGTGTACTGAATGTGTACCTTCAATCCACCCGATGATATTTGTAATACTAAATAGTAATTGGTAGAAAAATGGTTAATGGTATTGGCGTATTCAATTGTAAATTAGGCAAAATTTGAAATAATTTATATACTCGTAATAATATTATATGGTCTAATTTAAATCATAATATCAATCATTCTATAATACTTTCTTAGATTTACGCGAATATTTGACATTTTAAATAAAACTATCTTTTCGGATTTTGTCGCGGATTTATTTGTATTTTTGTTATAAAGATGTCTGTAACAACTATATCTTTAAGACATGTAACACCTCAGTCTCTCCCGTGACCATGGATGCTGTAAAGCATTCGAAACGTCGGGAAACAAAAATACAAATAAATCCGCGACAAAATCCGAAAAGATAGTTTTATTTAAAAAATCAATCATTCTAATATTCCCTAGTTATTTAGATAAAACGATTTTAATGTACATAATATATTATTTCGCAATATTACACAAGTATTCGAAGGTGAAATATAAAAACAGCAATTTGACTCAATTCCCAAAGCAGAAAGTTCTGGTGTTCTAATTTCTAGAGTACTCATTACTCTGAGAGGGAACTTAATGGCGAGAACTAATATTACTTAGCAAGTATATATGAAGTATTCATTTCAAATATTACCGTGAAATTATAAATCTGGCTCGAAGGACCAACTTTCATGGAAATATTTTGCATTTCCGTATTACGATTTAAGGGAATTAAAAATTGAAATTGTGTATTTAAAATTATTAACCGTTTATAGTTGAGGACGTAGAAATTTCGTATATTATAATATTTGTTGTATTGATCATACAGAGCTTATTTCCAAGCTAAAAGAAAACAAAGCATAGTGTTGATGAATGGCATCCATTTCGCAAAAAGTAAGAACAACTAGTGTACTAATTCAGAAGATATAATATGTTAATATATTATTTTGTATTTTAAGATGCATCGTTTTGAATTTTAGCACGGAGTACAAAAAATATTGTCGATATTTTAAAACCCAGAGAAACGAAAGAAATAACGCAAAAGGTAGATTTATAGCCAAATCAATTACAGATCCTTAGTCAAGGGTTGCGAATGAGTGTTAATTACAATGAGAGTCCAATTTACAAAAATGCTCGACAGGACTTTACAGTGTTTCCAACTTTTACATAAATTGTATAATTTTTTTATTTAATTATCCTTCTACCCTTTAAATATTCTTGATGAAGACACAAATTAATTTTAACACTTTGACTGACGTAAAATGTCTTAATTGCAATGAATTTGGCTGAGTTTTTAGGAATTTTACTTTTCTCACTTTATACAAAACGTTTTGTGATTTTTTATACGAATTATTTTATCTGAAATAAAATTTCCTATATTTTTTAATATTAAATATATTTAAAAAAAACAAAATAAAAAATTGCCTAAACCTATAAGACATTCGGCGTACAATGAAGGTACTATTTTGTTTTAATACATCATGGCATATGAAGTGAAATTTAGTTATAAAATAATATTGAAAAAATACTCGCTGTATGATCTGCGTTACGCGGAGTAAAATATATAGAAAACTAATCCTAATAAATTATAATATTATATAGTGTAGGTACCCTGTACGTGGACTTAGCCGTGGAAGCGTTGCCGGGCCCGGAATTCTTAATCCTGCGTAAGCACTGATCACTAGCGGTGTTTGTGTTTATGTAAGATATAAATATATAAGCCCATTAATTAATCTGACCGAAATACTTTATTTTACTTTGTAACTGACACAATTCAAAAATGAGCTCTCATCACACCGACCGAAGAATACCGAATGCATTGACATCTGTCATTACAAACCTGACTTAAGATATATAATCTATACATATAATAAAATTTTAACTAAGTTGAATCTGTACATTAAATATTTTTTGGAAAATCTGATTGAAATAGACATTATTATCGATACAGAGTCCGAATCTATAGTTTTTACAATTTTTGTCTGTCTGTCTGTCTGTCTGTCTGTCTGTTACCGTATCACGAGAAAACCACTGGACAGATATTGATGAAATTTGTTATGATGATAGCTGGTTATCCGGGTCAAAGTATAGGATACTTTTTACCGCGGGAAAATATCTCATTTCTGAGAAAAAAATACAAAAACTGCATTGTAAGAGTATCCTAGTATGTAAAACCTAAGAATTTGGTTTTTGGTCATCTGAACGCGGGCGGAGCCGCGGGCAATGCTAGTACCATATATAAAAATACTAAATACTCGCTTACTTTTAATAAACGAATGGGTGTAGTAAAATATTTTTTCTTTACATTGTGAATTAAGAAAGGCAAAGAAGAAACATTTTTCACTAATTTACATTACATATTTACATAATACTAGACACAATAAGTTAAAGCGGAATTAGTGTTAACATGAAGGGGTTATTTGCATTTGAAGAGGAATTCAGCTCGTGCTTAGCTTTAGTTTTGTACGTAGAATTGCCTGAATTTCATTCTACAAAAACTGGATTTTAATAAAAAATTATGCGTTTTGTTCATTTTCATGAAAAAATATGTTAAGTTTTGTATTATTAAATATCAAAACATTACTTATTTGACAACACGTTTGGCTCTAGTTTGTAGTGTACTTGCTGTGCCAGCGGTCGCGAGTTCGAGTCCCGCTGGGGGCATTCATTTGTGCGACGAACACCAATGTCTGTTCTCCAGTCACGGGTGTTTGTATTTATAATATGTATGTATTTAAAGTTATATGTATATGTGTAGTGTATCAACTATCTGGTATCCATAACACAGGCCTCGTAGCTTACCATGGAACTAGATGGTGATGTATGTTTATGTCCCAACATATTAATTAATTTATTTATTTATTATGACGCAAATTATGTATATTATAAATAGAGAAGAAATTATAGTCATGAGTAAAAAATGTACGATGATTCTTGCTCTTATTTTGTACATACGAGTATATTGGTCTGTGACGGTTGTCGTATGTTTGATTCCTGTGTGACATAGATTTTTCTATTGATCTTGAAACCATTTTGAAAGTGAAGTTCGTATTTATCTTCGTAATAGAAGAATGCGCAAAGTAAAATAAAACTACAAGAAATTCGAGCGAAATTATAATCAAAAATGCAAAAGGACATTTAAATTAACAATCAAGTTTTGTTCTACTTGTTATTATTTTATTACTTGACAATAGATTAAACAGCTTCAAAGGAGCTATTTGCATTTCAACAAGAATTCTCATAACAGAGAGTGCTGCGTACGCAGTGTCCTATAAACGTCGAGAAAATTCTTGTGCACTCGCAAATTACTCTTCCGGTTTCTAAATGGAAATACGAGTCCACTTTAGTCTAAAAACAAATTAGTTAGCCATATATATATATATATATATATATATATATATATATATATATATATATATATATATATATATTTTATTACGCATAGCCGAAAGTTTTTAAAATGCATTAGTTAAAATTAGCACAATATTTGTGTACAATATATAATATAACTGATGATTTTAACATTTTTGTTATTCTATTATGTATTCAGCCCTTTTTAAAGTCCCAGCAGGGCATGGGCCATGGATCAGGTAATAGTCTAATAGTCCACAACGTTGGTCAAGTGCGGGTTGACGAAATACACATGTCTTTCAAAATCTTGCTAGATTTTTTCAGTCACGCTGGTTTCCTCGAGACGTTTTTTCGTCACCGTAAATATACTTCAAAACATTCATATCTACATATTAGTAACAGAAGGTGTTCCTTCTTTAGTTATTCACTTTACCTTAATATCGTAGAGCGAATAAACTTGAATAAAAATTAAAATTAACTCAGAATTCTTGAGTTTATATGAAATTAACTCGTTTTGTAAACGCGCTTTACAAAAAAAGTTTTCAAAGGAATAATTGGAAAAAAATTATCTGCAATCAATTCTAAAAAAGCCTACGTAAGTTCATTTAGGACACTTGTGTTAAATTTAGGTGTTTCTGCATATCACGACTAAAGACAAAACAGCTTTTGCGAAATTAGTTATAACGTCAAAGGGTCATTTGCATCTGAAAAGGAATTCGGTATATGTCGAGTACAGTGTGTTTGGAATATTCAAATAACGAAAAGTAGATTTAAATGTTTTAATAGCAATATGACTTCTTCATAATTCCTATCTGCAGTACAAAAAATATACTGCGCCGACCCCAAGTAATCGGGAAATGGGCAGGGAGATGATGATGATGGTGATGACTTTTTCATAATACCTACAACTTAAGATAGGTAATACATATTTAATCATTTTTATTGTTGGACGATATTTGAGTACTTACTCGTAAATATGAGCTTTGCTTTAGAAATTTGAATTGGGTTTATTTTAGTTTCTACTAGCGACTTCCCCTTCTTCGCTCGGGTGCGTCCCTAGGTACGTTTTAATTTTTTTGAGCGGAACCCTAATTCTTTTTCTTAAATAAAAGTAGTCTAAGCTAGTCGCTATAATATCAGCTATCTGCCAGTAAAGTGTTGTCAAAATCTGTTAAGCCGTTTCGGAGATTTGCCGAAACAAATAGACAGTCAGACAGACAAAAATGTTAAAAATTGTGTTTATAATTGTTATAAGAAATAAGTACCTACGGTATATAATTTCAAATGCATTTAGTGAGAAGCTGTTATTTTGACATTACAAACAGATAAGTACTTCAATTTTAACATCTCCAGGTAAATTTCTAAGAAATTAATTAAATTTCTAAGACATCTATTGTTAACTGTAACGCCGGCGTGTCCGCGGTCGTTGAAGGATTATTTATCTGTTTAAAACGCATCATTTCTAGTCAAACATAGTACATTAAAATAAAATTTATTTAAAAAAACATATTTGATCTAAGATTCTTAAAATCTCAACAATTTGGTAACTATCTGTAAATAACCATTTTTCATTGGATTTCTTGTAATTCTTGCCAAAATTTATAAAAAATGGGAATTATAAGAATTTCAAATTACTTTCGTACATTTGTTACCTGATGATAGATAATAATAATAATAAATAAATATGTTGGGACATTGACACACAGCGACTATCTAGTTCCACTGTAAGCTACGAGGCTTGTGTTATGGATACCAGATAGTTGATACACTACAAATATATATATATATATATATATATATATAACTTTAAAGACATACATAATATTGTAAATGTAAGCACCCATGACTGGAGAACAAGCATTCGTGGTCATCAAACAAATGAATGCCCCCAGCGGGACTCAAACCCGCGACAACTGGCACAGCAAGTAGAGTCACTACAAACTAAGCCAAACACGTTGTCATATAATATAAAATTAAAAAATATTAAATAGTATTAAATAAAAGAAAAACGTCGGTTATAATAGGAATATATTTATAGAAATTTATAAATAGAGCGTAATCGTAATCACGAAGCGGTGCGTTTCAGGGAGCTCCAGGGGATATTTGTAACAAGCGATGTGACAGCCCCACTCTGGCTTTACATAGTAAATAATTTTAATTCCATGGTCTGTATACATTTTGTATCATTTAAATTAAAGATATTCATTTTTTTAAATATATTTCCCATAAGATAGGAAATTCTTGATTAGATTTAAATATCTTAAATATTTTTGGTTAAACTCAAATTGTACCGTTTTAATATTTTTTTATTGAAATAAACTAAAAGAATTAAAAAAAACAATTTACGAAAAATAAAATAAACCTTTTTGATATCAAAAACTAAGCCCCTGAATTAATGTGAGTAAACAGCCAACGTGTTCTTTGAATTGAATTAATTATTTATTAACACATTTTTACTTAATTATTTTCATGGCTATAATCTACGAATTAATAACTCAAACATTACTTTTTTTTAAAAACCAACCCTCGAGGGTAGTTTTACGACTACCCATCGGGTTTTTTTTAATATATTATTTGATCAATTTCGAAGCTTCTTCTTTGATTAAAATTTAAAAAAAAAATGACGATATTTCCTTAAAAAATATAAATTATTTTTGATTTAACATGATAAAATAAAAACTCACTTCTATGAGGGTACAACATTCCTGATGTTTTCAGAGAATTTGTTTTATAAAATGTAACAAAATTAAATATATTTTACTACGAAAATGGTATCCAGCCGTGGTTAAGGAATTTTAGGAACAATGTAACATGGATACCCAATATTTTAATATTAACATCCGTCTTTCATATATGCGCTTCATTTATGCTATTAAAAATTCTCTTGAAAGTTTCTGATGGCAACCGGCAAATTATAAAAAAATATGATTTATTACTTTGAGTCAAAGAAGCTGTAGTAGGAAGAAGTAAGAAGCAGTAAGTATGAAGGACGGTTTGAAGGTGAGGCGTTAAAAATGGGCTGAATACGATTAAATCGTTAGAGTTTTTGTTCTTTTCTGCATGCTGGATGATGTCCACGACTTTGGGTTCTGTTTTTAACTATTTATTCACATAAGTTGTAAAGACACACCAATTTAGTTAGCTTTTAGTTCCCGACGTTACGAATGCTTTACAGCAGTCATGATCACGGGAGAGACTAAGGTGTTAGACGTCTCAAAGGCGAATCCGTGAAAAAAATCAAGATAGTTATATTTAAAATAATAAATAAATATGTTGGGACATTAACAAAGAGCGCCATCTAGTTCCATGATAAGCTACGATGCTTGTGTTATGGATACCAGATAGTTGATACACTACACATATATAACTTTAAATACATACATATTATAAATATAAACACCCATGACTGGAGTACAAACATTCGTCATTACACAAATGATTGCCCCCAGCGAGACTCGAACCCACGACCGCTGGTACAGCAAGTAGGGTCACTACAAACTGAGCCAAATGTGTCGTCAAATATTCGCGTATATCTAAGAAAATATTATATTTTCAAATTAATTAATTTTCCCTTAGAGGTGAACTTTATTAAATTTAAAAATGGACTTACTCGCTATAACCGGGTGCGTCCGAAATAGCTTTATATTGTTAACTATAAAATTACATACCTATACATACATATATTACTAATTTGTTCCTCCAAGTCATACTCTATCAATGTACTAAATAACATCCAAATCCGACCAGCCGTTTCTATATGACGGAGTAACATATACACAAACTTTCGCATTTATATTATTAGTACGATTTGTAATTGAAAACCCTCTCATTTTAAAGTCAGATAATAAAGAAATTAAAATGTCTACAACTTTAGAAATTCATTATTTTAAAGCAGATTTCAGCTGTATGTCAAATATGATGATAGCATTCACAATTCGGAATTCTATTTTCCAGAATTTCTTGTACATTGAATTTTTGTTTAAATGAGCTGGCACGAAGCCACAGAGCTCGCATTAATTGATTCTGAATCGCAGTTTCGTTGCTACGAGTATGATAATGCAATACGATTTGCTGCCAACGTTTCATGTCAGGGCTAACTAGAACCAAAACCACCCACGACTATGGCTGAATTATCACAGCGTTATCTTAAGATGTATTTTTCGAGCTTACAAAAGAAGTGAGTGAAGTAAATTTAGGTTTGGTACAAATTTTATATAATTAAATTCGCCTGTTTCTATTTACGTAAGGCTAGTTGAAGATAACTTAATCAATACAATGATTTTCATACGTAAGATGTCAAATCAGCTAAGTCTGTAAGCGAAAGTTTACAAAAATGGACATTAAGTTAAAAAATATACTAATTACTTTTTCATTAATAGAAGCGTACCTGCTTTTGTTTGTTTGTCCTTCTTCGACATAATAACAGAACAACGTATCAATGTGATATTTTGTATAAAGATAGTGTCACATAACCACCGGTATGTATGTAGGTGGTATGCCTAAATACATTTCCCAATGTTAAAAAACAGTTCATAGTCAATATGTGTACTAAATCTCATCTAAATCCGAATTTCATTGTAAAGGAGTAACAAACATACACACACATATTTTATACTATACTTAAATACTATTAAATCGAATATATTGCATATGAATTAATAAATTAAAGCAATTATGAATTAAAAATAAAAAAAAAACCCCTACGTAAATTAATTGTTATTTAACGATGGAAATTAATTTTCATGGCACACGTGAAGCATATTAATTGTTTATACAAACGCCAAAATGCCTTACATCGTTTTGGAAAAGATCTGATACTCTTACACTACTGGACCGATATTAACCAGACATAGCTAAGAACTACCCAAGGAAACTGGTTTTCTAATGAAAAAAACCGCATTGAAATCGGTCCATCAGTTTGAGAGCTACGATGCCACAGATAACACACACACACAGACGGACAAACATCGACGTCAAACTTATAACACCCCCTCTTTTTGCGTAGGGGGTTAAAAAAAAGAACAAATCAGGTAACAAAAATTAAAAGTTACATTCATTGATACCAAAGTATAACTTAATTTGTTACATAAACAAATCATAAATCAGTAACCATTACGATATCCGATGCCACTTTCATTATTTGTCATAGAGTAGAAATATGAAATACTTGTGAATTCTGCCCGCGGACCGATTTTAAGGGCTTTTTCCACTTTCCACTAGTTATTATCTTATTTTTTCGAATGCCTCTTATTCGATCCAGATTATTCCTATTGTATTTCATAAAAAATCAGTTTGTGAATTTGGTATTTCATCCAATTGGCCCAATTAAAACTTTTGATTTTATAAATAATCAAATACGAATCTATAAATATATATGAAATTAAAGTGTCTGCCTGAGATTTCAAAATAACTATGTTTTCTCAAGTACATTTTTATGATACCAGTAACTAGACTACCCTTAATTTTTTGTCTGTCTGTTTTTCTGTTTGTCTATGTAATCATTAGAACGGCTTAACCGATTATTACAAGATTTTCACCAAAAGACCGAGCACTTTATAGGGCTGTAAGCAAAGGTAAATTGAAATCTTATTTCATTTTATAGAAATATATTAAAATATCTACGAATGTATGGACACATGTTTTTTCCGCTATTATAAAGAGGTAAAGTTTTTTTGTTTGTATGTATCACAACTTACAGAACGAATTTTAGTTTTACTGGTAATTATTGAAAATCTATACAGCTTTTAAGTGCTTGTGATAGACACTTGGTAAATTAATAGAAAACAACCAAATCTGTACCTAACATAATAAACATTATGAAGGATTAGATTGTACATGATATCTTTTTTGCTGAGTTTCTTTCGTAAGTTCTTCACAGGTCTAAAGCTTCTTCTTTCCAAACTGATAGTAGACTCATAACTTTCAGTAAAAAATATTGAATTTTGAGTTTAAAATATTCTTTAGGAATTCCAATAAAAGTAAAATAATGTTAGAAATCCAAAACGAATTATCTGTCCATTTCTTTAGTTTAGTTTTGGGTTTAGACAAGATAATATTTTACAATCGCTTTTAATATCATACTACTGGACATAAGCATCAATTTAACGCGAGGGGGATTAGGTCAGATCAGAATCAAGGTTGGCTTCTTCATATGTATTGCTAAAACTTGCTATTGATGTTTTCCTTCACCATAAGGCAAGTGGTAATCATGTTGAAAATGATTTGCAGAGAATATAACACAGCTTATGAAAGCCGGGATTTGAACCAGCTTCACTCGGTTTTTCAAGCGAACACGTAACCACTGGGCTACCTTTACTGACAATTGCTTATGAATAGAAATTTAAAAAATTGTCAAAAAATTAACTTATGCCTTTTCGATAAATACTTTACGATAGAGAATCAAAACAAGTTATTTTAATATAATATAGTAGAATAAAATCAAAAGATAAGTATCACGTTAAATATGTGGCACTTATCTTTATTTTAAACATTCCTTTTAAAGTATTTGATTTAGGTTTAGTAGAAATAAATTACTTTAATGATTTGGAAAGGTCAACTACATCGGTCTCTATTACAGGAAAACAAAGGCTTGAAAATCGGTAGAATATAAAGGCAACAAAGAAAACTGACAGTGGCTAAGCACCACTTATTTTATTCCATTATTATTCTGAATTATTTTTAAATGTAGAGCTTTTAAAAAGCATACCTATATTAAGAAATTTAATTTATATAAATAAATATGTTGAGACATTAACACACAGCACCATCTAGTTCCATGGTAAGCTACGAGGCTTGTGTTATGGATACCAGATAGTAGACACATTACAAATATATAACTTTAAATACATACATATTATAAATATGAACACTCACGACTGGAGTACAAACATTCGTGCTAATCACACAAATAAATTCCCCCAGCGGGACTCGAACCCTCGACCGCTGGCACATTAAGCACTACAAACTGAGCCAAACATGTGGTCGTATTTATACTTATACTTTCCAGGACTTAAACAAATCAATAAAAGATCTATTGAGACTCATCGTTTCTTTAAAACTGCTTAAACATACACTTTGTTTTTTTTTTGTATTTTAAGACGACTAAAGAATACTTAAGTACTGGAAGCCTTTGACTTGCTAAAGTCTCATTTACATTCTGTTACCGATTCGATAGCGGCTCAATCCCAATCCTGTAAATAATTTTGTGTACTGAAACACAATGGTTACTCACTTTCTTCTAGGAATTACTGTAATAAGCTTTTTATTAAAATAAATTGTTATATAAATTGATAAATCAACAAAAGCATAATACAGGCTTTACATGCTTTCTGAGGGAAGGAAAAATTGTTAAGGATTTTTCGGCAAATATGTATCACCAATAACTCATTCGTCCCTTTTAGAATTAGAACCCAGGACTTCATAATTTGCATCCATATAACGGCTACAGTAAAATCATCTATATTAAAAAACATTGTTATGAGGACACCATGTTTGGATAGCGATGCCAAGCTTTATTTTACTCGTTTTATTTATACACCTTTGAATAAAAGGTGTGTAAAATGTAATTATAATAGTAGATATATTGTGATATATCAAAATATAAGTACGACTACTATAAATTACAAAATTTTTACTACGAAATCAATGAAAAATTGTAAAATTTTATTTTAATTATGGAATACATGACTTTATACCTGAATTTAGAACTTAATAAATAAACCCTTTTTTTAGGTTTTAAATATACCATCTAACTAAATTTTGTATTGTTTTAGTTGTATCTCTAATATTATGTATATTCTATATTACATTTAATACTTTCTTAGATTTACGCGAATATTTGACATTTTTAATTAAACTATCTTTTTGGTTTTTTTGCAGATTTATTTTGTAGGGAAATACATGCGGGTAGGCTCTGTCTGTAACAAGTATATAATGATCTTTGATCTAAAATCTTAGTCTCTCCTGTGACCATGACTGCAAAACATTCAAAACATCAGGGACCCAATATCAAAATAAATCCGCGAAAAAATTAGAAAAGACAGTTTTATTTAAAATATACTACATTTTTTTTTATTTTTATTAATGAAGACAATGTTACTTTTCTAAAGTACTCCGAACATAAGAAGGCGATTATGAGCAAGTAGTAAAAGCTCAAAGCTAGTAGCTCAAAGCCTTCTTAATGAATAAAATCTTTTTGGTTTATGTTTTAAATATTCATGGTATAAACCACTTGAATATAATGTAAAGATTATTTTCAATATATCTTTTTTCTCTGTTAACAGCTTTTAAAACTTTTTAAAAATAAACCCAGTGTTACCAAAACTTTATTCCCTTTTACGTTGTATCAAATTTGCAACTTAATGAATTATATTAAGTTCCGGTCCTAAAAAAGACCTTTTGGAACACCAAATGCTGAATTTAATTTCTGCAGACCGTCAGCCGATTGTTATTCTGCAAACACCCTCAGTATTGGTTGTGGCACCTTTAAAAGGAAACGGTTTTTGTTTTGGTCTTTTTGTTGTATATTTATATTTTAACAAGCGACTTACCCTCGCTCTCATCGGCTTCGTTCCTGGTTACGTTTTGACATTTAGTACAGATTTCTCAGAGATGAGATATTTTCCCGCAGTAAAAAGATATTCTATATGTTGACCCAAATAACCAGCTATCATCCAAATCCAAATTTTATCAAAATCTGTCCAGTGGTTGTGTGTTGTTAAAAAAAACCTATAGATTTAACCTATGCATCGATAATAATGACTATTTCAATAAGAATTTCTAAAAAATATTTAATGTACAGATTCGACTCAGAATTTTATTATATTATGAATAGAAATTGCTATATTTGTTATATATCTATATTTTCAATAGCTATCAAACTCCTTTCGTAAAAGCACAAAATAATCATGTCTTGACGGATCCGAACAAATTTTAATCAAAGAACCTTTAAGACCAATAAAAGTCCAACACGAAAGTATTCCGTAAATGTTGAACACTGACAGAAATGGATTTCATAATTTAATGACATATTCTCTCAATCGCCTTTAATAAAATTACACGGAAAAATCGTTTATCCTTCGATCAGCACAAATCGTATTATGTGGTTAATAAAGGTCGGAGGAGCCATAAATTAGCATTAGAAGGAAATCGTTTGATGGCTAACGGTGATCAAACGATGTTTTTTCCACGGCCTCTTTTTCGTATCAGATGGTCTGCGGTAAGTATAAATTACATATATACTATATTATATTATCATATAGATATATATTTTTTACTTGATTATGCCTACTTTATTTATTTAAGTTCTATGTATTAATGAGTAAAAATAGTTTAATTTTGCAAAATCCTATACCCAAAAAGTCCCATTAAATATGATCGAGCAATTCTAAGAATGACCAGTTAATCTATGGATATCACTCAAAAAAAATATTTTCTTCATACATCGCTGCTTTGTTGGCTTTTGATCATATTCAAAAAAGGGCTATAAGGGCTTAAAATTTATTGTATACTTCACCACGAAATCGTGTAGGTATTTTCTCATTTATCATTAAATTTGTTACAATAACATAAAGCAAAAAGTTCAGTTTTATACAATTTATTATGAAGAAGAAAAAATTCCTAAAAGGACTTTGAGTGTGACCGACTCAATAAAATAGAAACAACTTACTATTTATCATCGAATATGTTCTACGAAGTTTTTGTTAATAATACTAAATAATATTTTTGCTTCAAATTAAAAAGTTAAATATTGAAAAGGCACAATTATAATTTTAAATCCTATAATTATAATATTAAATCCTCACTTCGTGTTTAATGAATGTTTTCGGGCATCAGATAAAGGTTCATTTCACAAATTATCGCTTAATATGAATGATTTACATGATAATGATCATTTTATAAATTGTATCATTTTATAATTATAATTGTATTTTATTTCATTAATGTTAAGTGAGTTGTCTTTATATCAATATCGGTGTGGTTTTTTGGTATGTTGATATAACAATTTTTGTGGCTTTAACTATTATTAGTTGCATTTTTAGAACAAGAAAATTGAATTTATAGACCGTATTTGTTAGTTCTAGTTAAATGCATTATGAAATGTGTGTACAATGCAACTCAATTTTGAAGTTATACTTCTTTAGGCACGTTAAAAAATTGTGGGAGTAAAACTTTTACATACCGACAGCCAAAAAGCGACATGATGAAGTTAGCTGCATTCCTTTTACAAACAGAAACAGACAGAGAGTTGTGACATACAGAATGAAATCTTTAGCTATTTTTGTTGTTACGCCAAAGAAGTATAACTTCTTACATACGTACATAAGTACACACACACGATTTTTTTCATTTTTCTTTTTCATAAAACATAGGTATAATGTTTATGAATGTATTATTCTATTAATTTAATTAATTATTATATTCAGGTAAGTTCGCGCTTATCCAACAAGAACGTCGTTTTAGCTCACAAGCCATTTGTAACGTAATGTGTCAAATAACCATATCGTTTAGTTTTTGGAAATAAATCAATTGCTCTCAAATCTCTACCAATTTTTACAACAAGGTGACCCGTTTTGCTACGAAACCATGAAATACGCATTACCTAACCGTTCATTATCAAACTATATCCTGATCTGTTTTTGGTTTAGAAAAATATAAGTTTAAATAAAACTATCTTCTCGGATTTTTTCAATCATATGGACCAAAAACTGTAACACCTATATTAAATGCCTTCTAGATGTCGAAAACATTAGTCTCTCCTGTGAACATGATTGCTGTAAAGCATTCGAAACTTTGGGAACCTTTACTTTTTTATATACTCGTAGATAGGTAAAATCTGTTAAGATTTGTTTTCCTCGAATTTTTAAGAATGATTATGGTCAAGTTCTAACCACTGGACGAACACTAGTTGTTATAAATTCAAAAGGACCTAGAGAAGCACCCGATCGAAGGTAAGTCACTAACATGCAATATCCCATGCGATACAGCATATTCAATTCTACTATACTATAAAAAATAAGTTTCCTAGTAACAATGAAAATATTATCACGTAACAAAAGACAAAACAATCTTTGAAACCACTTTACAAAAATTAACGGAAGCTTTGATGTAGGATAAAGCGTTTTATGTTCCTTTTTGATGGAAACATGCGGGTTTGGAATGAAACTGTTGCGTGGAAGCGGTTGTGTTCTTTTGCTTTATTTTCCCGATGCGGTGACGTATGCTTCAAAATTGGTGCAAAATAGAAAAATCACGTGGTTTTCGGATGAATGTGTTTATTGCAAGCGTTTCAGGCTTTCACTGCGGCATGTGTCACATCGGTTATGTTGATAGAGAGGTTTACGCGGAAAATGAGATTGAAGATAAGGAAAAAACTCACGACGAGTCTATTTTAAGCAAACGAAAGATTTTTTGAATGATCCATACATAGTAACGGAATAATAGAACATTGTAACAGAACCTATGTTAAAGAAAATGTTAGTAATAATTTTATTAATAAAATTTTACTTTTTTTGATAGATTTTTATTCTACTAAGTGAAGAAATAAAATAACTAATAACAAAGAAATAAGAAAGATCATAAAATTTTATTAGACTTTAGCGATTTAAGTATATTTTAAAACTGCATAAGTTAGCTTCAAAGGCTCCGAATTCGATGATAAAGGCAAAAAAAGTTAAATAATTTAGGAAGTTTTTTTGAAAATTACTGAGTACAGAAACTATTTTGTTAAAACATTACGCAAGAAAAGAACGCGATTCCAAAAAAACACATGGCGATTGATTAAAATTCTTTCAGTTAAATGGTATAAGAAAAAGAACGTTTCATTTTCTTGGAGTGCATTTCTCAGTCAATTTGAGGTTTTCTCAAACTCTATCACTCCCATTTATTAAAGCTAGTCAAAGCTTGATCAAATAACAGAATGCTAAAAAAGCGGACTCTTCGGGGTTCTGGATACACAAATTATTTTAAAAGCTCTTTAGCATTCGTATTGAAATATTATTTGCAAATAATTTGATATTTGTTCATTTTTAATGAAATATACCTGTATTTGAGAGAATGGTCGCTTTGATGTTGCCATTTCTATTTTCCAACTAAAATCAATCAGTAATATTTAATTACAATTTTATTAACAAAGAAATAATAAATTTTATCACTATCTATCTTAGGTAGTACTCGTAGTATTTATTTCATATTATTATGAAGCCTAGCTGTAGGTACAATACAGCCATTGCGATTTAGAATATTACCTTTATTTTCAATATGTTGCTGAAAAAATATCAATTAAAAGTTATTTGAAGAAATATGACAGACTAGCATTGCCCGCGGCTCCACCCGCGTTCAGATGACCAAAAACCATATTCTTAGGTTTTTCATATTAGTATATACACTTACATTGCAGTTTTTGTATTTTTCCTTAGAAATTAGACATTTAACCGCAGTAAAATTTAATAGCATCTGAAAAATTCATCAAAATCCCTCTCGTGGTTTTTCTGTTATGCGGTAACAGACAGACAGACAGACAGAGAAAAATTCTAAAAACTATAGATTCGGTCTCTATATCGATAATAATGTTTATTTCAATAAGATTTTCCAAAAAATATTTAATATACAGATTCGGCTTAGTTACAATTTTATTATATGTATAGATATATCAAAAAGAAGAGATACACAAAGTTACTTGAAATGCGTTTGTTACACGTATGGTACTTGATACTCTTTGAGTATCGAGTACATACATAGAACTAATAATATTAAAAATTGATTCTAAAAAAACATGGAGCATCTCCATAATTGTCAGAAAATATTAGTTATTACTTTTCATGAAAAACTTACATATGAAATAAACACATCTGGAACGAATGAAATGAATAGAATAAAGAATGAATGAAATGAACAGAATTTTCAAATAAATTCAACTTAGTGCCTCGAATAAACATTCTGGTCCAATGTTTCAACAAGCTAATAAACTATAAAGTGAGCTTTTAAAACGCAAACGTTGTCAGAGTGTATGTATGTAAGTACAAACATGCACTAATTTCTCAAGTTTCACAGTATATTATTAACTATTCATGAACTTTCGGCTTAAAATTTCAGTCCGCTATCTCGTATGAGATGCGGTTGCGAGCGAGTTTGTTTAACTGGCCTCATTAAAAGGGGACTATGTTGAACATGAATAATGTTGAAGGTTGAGTCGTTCCTTCCATTGTATATTCTTTCTACCGTTTGCGTTGCTCTTGAGATTTTTTCATACACGTGCTGTAATATCTTGCGTTTGCTACATTGAGCTGAATTATTCTAGCTAAATTTTCTGGTATTATAACGAAAAGGCCTGGATAAGCCAAACAGAAATAGAGTTGGAGTCAGTAATTCTTTTTACAGATTATGTTTTGTTTAGAGAGCAGAAAACGTCTGAAAAGCTTCTATTGCTAGTGCTACTTAAAGGAGAAAATAGAAATGACTTTTTAAACGTAACACACTTTGACAATGCTTTTTGGCTAAAAAGTATGTTGGATAAAATTTATAAACTTTAAATCGTATGTAAAAAGATTTTATAAAGACATGGATGGTGGCCTCGCTGAAATTCTTTCGGCAGTTGTATTTAGGATTATTTTGGCATTTTTTATTATGCTGCTTTTGACATACAATAAGTAAATATATTTTTGAAATACCATTAAAAATTAGATAAAAAATTAAAATTTTTATTTTTTAATTACAATAAAAAATATTTATCCACTTAATTTAGATAAATGATTACTATGTTACATGACACACTTTGTTATTTAAATATGTTGTAATTTCAAATATTATACAATATTTTTTATTCGAACACCATTCGAATAAAAGAGAGGCAAGAATAAAAAAAACCAAAAGTGCCTTTATTTAAAACAACACCGCAATTTATGCCAATGAATCATAAAACAGCGGCCTGAAAATCGAACCTTGCGGCACGCTTATTGCGAAACATAATTCGTAAAATCGTATCTGTCAGCTCATTGTTATTCCGCACTCGAACCCGCACCTTCAAAAGAAATGTGAATTCACTCGCCTCCCCTATTTTATTGTAAATCTGTGACCGCAATGTTGACGGACCCTTTAGAGGCTCAGAATTGAAAACGGTAGTGACACTAAATGTGAAAGTGACACTTTAAGACTTTAGTTGTTTTGCGGTGAAGCTTTGAAACTTCTTCGGATTTATGGTCTAAAATGACACCATATTCACTTCTTTATATACATGTAATAATGATATAAAGAAGTGAATATAACTGTTACTTGTACATGACTGTTACTTGCACAGAATATAGACCCCAAAATAAAAGTCGTTGAAACTTTTGTCTGTTTGTCTATATGTTCATTTCAAGCAAAAAATATTAACCTTTTTTAACTTTATTTATGTGAATTGTAACTAAAATTTGTTTAGTGATAACTTATTACTCGGATCAAAACTAAGGATACCTTTTACTACTGGAAAATCATTCAGTCCCATTGAAAAACAATATCTGGTTCTATCAGTCGTTACAAATTTGGATGGCTAGCACTGGATAAGGCTTAAGAGACAGATTAAAACAATGAACTAGAAAATTGTAGGTTTAAAAAAGGCCTACAGTAAAGTCCACAATAGCATATGTCTATCTCCTAAGATAAACTCACGATAAGTATTTTTATCTATTTAAAAGATAGCTAGGGACGTACCCGAGCAAAGCGAGGATAAATCGCTGGTATAAAATCAAATAAATAATATTCCAGAATAGCTTTGAACACTCTTATGTCTTACTTCTTTACATTATTCTAACAAAATAAGTTAAATTAGCTTACTAGTCAAATGAAATTGCGGGGACAATGTATGCAGATTATTTCGTACCAAACAATAACTTGATATTTTAAGACTTCTAACTTGAAGTTAAAGTGAAATGAAAAAACAAATTACTCGAGAAAAAACCACAAGCCACAGAGAATAATGCGACAGTCCAATTTGAGCGTTTCATCCGGAACCGGTATTTTTTGCGGAACGCGCACATTCTTTGATGAAGCTTGTTGTTCGTTTCAACGCCGTCAACTTCAGCTGCATTATAATAGAAATTCGGATCCTATTATATTATTCTCTACCTTAATTTTTATGCTTTTACATTGTACAATACTGGGTTGTACGTCGACTTTATTTCGATATTTCGCTTTAAAATATATTTTTAGGTTAAGTTTCCATATCTTAGAGGTTAGAGAATTCCTCCCCGATTTGTGTTCACCTTGTCGTGATGGGTTGGGGGGGCTCATTAGCATCGGGCTATGCAGCAGGGCGTGAAGCCACACTGGAAGGCGGCTCGACTTAGTGGTTGGTATACCATGCGGTACACCATATCCTGGTACTTCTCTGATAGCAGAGTAGACCGTGGGAGCAGCCCCTTGGTTGTTGTGGTCTGCTTCTTCAGGCAACTATTGGGGTGTCGTGGTTAAGTACACAAGCGATTCTGTGGCATCCCATTAAATCGGGGTTTTAAAAAGAATACGTTAGAAAGAGGATAACCTGATTTGAATATTATTGTTTGTTCCTATTAAGATTTGATATGAAAGTATTTTTAATGAGTATAAAGCGTTACATTTAAATTTTTTATAAAAAATGAAGTGAATAATTTAGTTAAATCTAAAAAATATTCATTTTTATCTCAATTTAATTGTTTTTATTCATGTTTAATAAACATCACCAGCAATGGTCTTAGTTTAGAAATACATACTAACGTACATATTATATTAAATAGTTCCTACTGGGTTCGCTCTGTGATCGAAATTCGACCATAATATTTATGTAAAATTTAAGGAAAAGATAGATAGATAGATAGATACTTTATTGTACACCACAAAGAAATATACAAAAGAAGATATAAACAATAGATGATGCACAGGAGGCGGCCTTATCGCTATAAGCGATCTCTTCCAGGCAACCTTAGGGCGCAGGAGAAATTATATGAAATGGTAGGCGGTGTACTCACTACACACAATTGCATATCCTAAATACATAAATAAGTACATATACCCATATACATACATGCATACATACATACATAGATACATACATACAGACATACATACATATATACATACATACATACATACATACATACATACATACATACATACATACATACATACATACATACATAAATACATACATACATACATACATACATACATACATACATACATACATACATACATACATACATACATACATACACACATACATACACACATACATACATACATATATGCATAAATACAATGCATACATGCATAAATGTAGATCAGACGAAAAAGTATAAAAAGTTCAATATAAAGACACTATAAAGACAAATAATAATAATGATTTTAACTGTACCTTAAAATTATCAAAACTTTTGGCACGCCTGATATCTATTGGAAGATTATTCCATAAGCATGCAGCCTTTACTGCGAAGGAGTTGGTAAGGAAACAGGAGGAGTGAGAAGGAATTTTAAGCAATAACGTTTCACTAGAGCGAAGTGAAAGAGTATGGGTATCACTCAAAAACTGGAAACGCTCTCTAAGGTAGAAAGGAGAAGAAGGGTAGAACAGCACGCAGTAGAGAAGATGAAGTACATGAGTATTCCTGCGAAGGCGGATTGGGAGCCACTTGAGCTTTTTGCGAAATTCTGAAACATGGATATATTAGGAATAGAATTAACATAAATACTAAATGAATAATCATTACATAAAAATAACTGTTTCCAAAAATATTTTATTGATAACACTAAATTTCGTCAATATAGTAGCCACTAAAAAAAAAGAAAATCCGTTGATCAACAGAGGAGAAAGAAGTTCTGAACTCTTTTGTGTTGGCCTATTCCTATCTATAATCTATATAGATAAAAAATAAGCTTCTTAGCTTTATAGTTAGATAGGAAAACATAGATATTACTACTATTTTCGTTCATATCCCTATAATATTAGTACAATACTTGGTGGATCTAACTTAAGTCGCCATCGGTTCGCAAAAGGGATTTTCGAGCTAGCTTTTTATAAGAGTTCTTATAGTATCCAAAAAGAACAAAATGTTATTTTACATCCTTAATCTCATAGAATCGTTATTTTTAAACATCAAAGATTCCCATTTTTTACGCCTACATATTGTATTTGAAGTAACATTTATTATTTAATTTTCTTTGAATTAAATAGCATATTGCTTATCAAAGGAGCTCTGTATTGAAAACATTAGAATAATAATTATATCTGTCTGTATGTATGTATTCAGCTCTTTACAACATCCCATTGTTGGGCACAGGCTTCACTTCAATGCGAGGGGGATCAGGCTACCACGCTGGCCAATGCGGAGGAAAGCGTAAGGATTTTTAGAAATTCAACCCCTAAAAGGTTAAAAAGATAGTTAAAATATGGTATGAAAATGCTAGTCATGATACTATGACGTAAGGTAACTCAACAGTTTCAACCAATAAGAGATGTTACCATTGTCATTGCTACTGATTTATAAAAAAAAAACAGAGGAAAACCCAACAAGCAGCTAACCCAAAATCTGTTATCTAGTCGGCGAAGTTAGCGAGACATGTATATTCAGTGCCGCATAAAGCGCAAAGTGAATCACGGAAGCCGGTAAAAGTTATCCGAGATAAAGTTAAATGGCCCTTGAATTGTGCCTTCCACCCCTCTCCTTATCTCAAACTGAGACTACCCGAAAATAAAAATACAGTTTTCATATATTTCTGCGGTTTGAATAGTTTTTTGTAAACAACCACTTCCGATTTAATGGTACTTTCGTTAAGATTCAGAATCTCATCTACCCTCCATTTTTCACATAAATCATAATAAATGCCTACAGGGAATAACACCTTGAGAATAAGTGTATCTGTAAGCCATGTAACTACTAAACTTCAAACCCTATTAATTATGAAGAAACTTAGATATTCTACCCGTCGTTCGTCCCTATGTACGTTTTAACTGTTAGTATGGAATTAATAGTCGATTCTTTGCTCTGTGAAAAACAAAAACAAGTGTATTCCACGGGAATCATATATTTTTCCGGGATTAAAATTAATCTATGTGCTATTCCAGATTATAATCTATATCTCTGTCAAATTTCACCCAGATCCGTTCAGTCGTTCGGACGTGATTGAGTAACAAACATCCATCCAAACTTTCGCATTTATAATATTTATGACATTCACAAAAATACCTATAAAATAATAAAGCCCCTTTAAAAATATACAATTCACGCTTTAGCTTCTAACAAATCACTAGCACGATAAACGTTATATACTTTTTAATTTTTCTTCTCATTTCTTCTACATCAAAAGTTGACAGAATTTTAAAGATAATTATTTTAATTTCGACATCATAATAAGCAATAAGCAATTCAAAGAAATTGCTGTTCGAAAAGTAATTGAGTTTTATAATATCCATGAATTACTTTTTTAGAGCTAATAATTTTGCTATAAGATATTTATAACGTTTGCGATTAATTTTCGTAATATTTAATTTCGAAGAAGGCCTAAATAAACAAACAGACCTCTATGACTCAGTCAAATTAATGATATAAATATATTTTCATCTGTTATCTGTTTTAATATTAATATAAGGCTTGAGATATTGGTTTTTAGGAGCAGAGTAATAATACATAAATTAATTTTTTTTAACGTTGCATTTACGCATACGTACATGTGGTATATTATATATATATTGGTCTCACTCATAAAAAAGCCAAATAATAGGGTATTGCAGGATTACCTACGCAATTAACCACGATGCCCTGACGAGAGGCTGGGCGAGGCAGACCCCAACAACTAAAGGGTTACTTCGACGGTCTATTTTGCTATCAGAATCACCGGAAGTGGGCCTCCTCCCAGTGTGTCTCTTGGTTTCACGCCCGGCTGGATTGCCGGACGCTAATGACGCCTCATCACCACGAAAAGGTTAATACATATCCAGGAGATATAAATTACGCAAGCAGAGTCAAGGGTAAAAACAAGTCATAAAGTGTAATATTAACGAAGCAACTACTACATAATATGTGAGCATTTAACCCAAATTACAATCTCACGCCTGAATTTCAATTACATATTTTATGATTGTATGACGAAAGTAATTTATGTCAAAACACGCCACACTTAAATATCTCAAATCGAGCCAACCTCTGGAGAATGCAATTTTACGCACCTTGACTTATAAAAGCCATCAAATGAAACATTACAGCTTCCTTTTTTACAACCAGAAGCTTTTTACGAGGACCGCTTCTTTATTGTCGAAGAATTTAATTAAGGTATAAAAAATATGAACTTTTTAAAACCACTTTAAATAATAACGCAAATAGACTATTTGACGACGACATAAAATCTTTATGTAAGATGTTTACTAACACTTAAATATTATTTCTGGAAATCTTACCAATGTTAAAAATAAAAATATGTTTGATGACTCATCCTCCTCCCTTACAAGAAACGAATAATGAATTGGTTATTTTCTTAGATATTTGTAGGGTAAAGAATGCTTGGTTTTGTATTAGGCAAAATGATGTATATACCGACGCCTGATAAATAGAGTTTAGTATCAATTAGCCCTTTTGTACATTCATATACCGTCTCGGTGGTCGAGTGGCTTTCAGGTATAGCTACAAATCCAAAGGTCCTAGGTTACCACTGAAGTATGACAGTGACAGGAATAGATACTGCATTTGGGCTTCGTGAACAACACTTATGCACTATAATACCTCCTGCGCAGTTAGGTAGTCTCAGTGAGATTGGTTGCCGCAGCTGAAATCGGTGAGGAAGAGCACTCATGTATACAAGGGCAAACGTAAGAGACCCGTCTCCACTCAATGTATCTCCCGTGATCAAGATTGATGTAAAATATTTGGGACGTCAGTAACCAAAAATCAAAATAATTCCGCAAGATTTCCGATAAAATAGTTTTATTTAAAATGTCGAATATTCGTGTAAATCGAAAAAAGAAATCTGTTTGTTATCGTTTTTTTAATGCACCAAAAATATAACAGAGTGGTGTAGCTATTGGAGAGCATAGAAAAATATATTTGAAAGTATTATATATCGTGTCATACTCGTAGAAAGACCGATTGTTTAAAATCTGATCCGGTTAGAGTTAATACGAGATTTATATATAGAGCTTACGAGTATAGTGAGAAATGCCAACCTTTGTACAAATAAGCTTAAAATTACGTGATGCTACAGACAATTGGTTACAAGTAACACCCCGCCTTATCACTCATTAATAGATGTTGACTTCCACCTAGTTTAAAGAACGTGCCCTCATCTCTAGAACAATACGATAAGACCTCCCATACTTTCTTTGTTTCCAAGATTAACCGAACACTCAAGTACTTGAATTCTGCTAAAGGCGGACTTGAGGAGGCGATTCGGAGATGAAAAGAAAGATTTTGAGATAAAGGTGTTTGAAAATTTTAAGCTAAGCTTAAACGGGAAATGTTAGGGTGCTTTCGTTTTATGCCTGTTATACTGAAGTTTTGACTAACTTATTTATGTAAACTGTGATCTATATCTATACTTAAAATAATAGTATTCAAGTATCTCGCTTTCTTCTCACAATAGTTACCTTATATTGAGCTCATAAAATGAATATCTTTACGGTTAAAATTAAGTCATAGCGCTATTATAAATCCGAAATTTTGTATGTTTGTTACGCTAAAACTACTACACTTTAGATGAAATTTATTATTCAAATAGACACTAAACTAGAAAAACAAAACTTACATAGGTTACTGTTCATAATAAAAGTGTCTAAAGCTGACGCTGATCATTTACCAAAAGATGAATATCATTAATACGAGTATACTAAAACTATTTTTTTCAATCGTTTTTTTTTTTAATTTTGGTATATTATATAATAATATTACATGAATAATAAGAATTTAGTAATTCATCATGTTTTATTGCCAAAGAAATCTCGATAACTATCAGAGCGATATTAAAAATTCCTTCAATGAAATTTTATTCACATATTTTATGCCCCACGTTCTGATGTATGCAACATTTAAAGTCGATTGTGAATTTTATGAAAAAGCGGGGCATGTTTATGTTATTTTGCCTTCAATGAACCGTTGTTGTAAAACGTTTCCCTCATAATTGAAATGCCTTAACCAGTGTTGATTTATTTTGTTAAGATTAAAATTGTAATCTATTATTTTGTATATCAGCGATAAAAAATCTCCTTCGAACCGAGTATTAAGATCAGTAAACGTAATTCGTGATTCGCTGTGCAAATATTCTATACGCAATACACTCAAGCTATCTCTGGAAAGCAGGTCCATACAAAGCAATATTAATCTAAATCATGGCAATAGTATAATGGTCTGATGATGATCCTCTAACTGTGTAAGATACATAATGAATGGCTGTCACTCAGTTGTCCATCCGTCCGTCTGTCTGTCCACTGACAGAATACATTACACTATCACGCATGCAAATTGTCGAAATGAGATCTAGAGCCGGGGTTATTAATACTTAATGGTAATCTAACACTAAGTTATTATATATTGCGGATATAGTGAAGTTATATAAGGCTTGAGGTAAAGTAATAGTGGGAGTGATAGATTTTTTAGAGTATAATTTTAAATCATCATCATTTCGAACTTTGAAAGCTATCTTTTATTTTTGGACGATTGTTGGAACTTTATGAATTACATTCCATTATTGGCATTATTAGTCGATACTAGTACAAGATATATAATATATAGTTGTCTTGCTACTATTGTAATGTAGACTAGCGACGTACCCTCGCTTCGCTTTTGAGCGCGACCCTTATTCTTTTTATAAAATAAAAGTAGCCTAAGTTACTCCTTATAACATTAGCTACCTACAAGTGAAAGTTCCGTCAAAATCAGTGCAGCCGTTTCGATGACTAGCCTGAACAAACAGACAGACAGACAAGAATTTTAAAAATTGTGTTTTTCTTAATTTACCGTATATAGGTATTTAGATATAATTTTAATAAAAAGCTGTTAGTATGACATTACAAACAGACACTTCAATTTTATTTACCTGTACAAGTAGATTACATAATATATTTTAACATAATATATAATATATAGTCATATAATCTTGTTATATAATAAGATAGTGTAATTATCAAAATACTACAATAATTCCTGCCTGATTAAGGGTTCATTCTTAAGATATCTTTACTAAAACAAAAAAACTAAAAATTCATAAAGGCTAATAAAATTCAATATTCAGCAGCTATACTTTACTATTAAACGTTCAAAACCAGATCAAACATCATCGCAATCTGTCGGTGAATTCAGCAAATTTCAGAGTTCTTCATTCGAGAGCAAATCGAATTTTAGAACAAAGAATAGATTCGAGTGGATTTAATATTAAAGAAAGAATATCTATTGAGTTGATTTAGAACGCAAATACTCTGTAAGTTATTTACACGGCTAAATAGAAATTACCGGATACTTAGACTCTTATTGAATTTCTACCGTTTCTCTTTCTATACTATCTTTCTATATTATACTCTTTTAATTCTAAAAGAGATCATTATTATTAAATATCGTAACTACAGTTTAATCTGTTTGAAAGAACTTCTCGAACATGATCAAACTTTTGATGGAAAATATCGAAGTCCACTAAAAACAACTCGGTAGGATAGTATATTAGAAAATAAGAAAGTACCGTCATTTTAAGTAAATAAATAAAAATGTTGGTACATTGACAAACAGCACCATCTAGTTCCATGGTAATCTACGAGGCTTGTGTTCGGGATACCAGATAGTTGATACATTACACATATATAAGTTTAAATACATACATATTATAAGTATAAACACCCATGACTGGAGTACAAACATTCGTGGTCATCACACAAATGAATGCTCCCAACGGGACTCAAACTCGCGAACGCTGACACAGCAAGTAGGGTCACTCGAAACTAAGCCAAAAGTGTCATCCGATTTTGGATGACTTATGTATACGTCACGTTTGATTCATTAATATATAATGACATTGTGAAACATTTCAAAAATATTTTAATTTTCCTAAAAGTTACTTCGAAACGATTCCAAAGCTTTAGAAATTCAGGACGACTTATAACGTAATTTAAGGACGAAAATATTATATCAGCGGCAAAATAAGAAGGTACTCGGAACATAATGTTTTCAAAGGGAAAAACAAAAGCTAGCTCGTTAGCAATGATCATACTAACAAATGCGATCTTTTGAATATTTTTATTCGAGCCTCATTAAGATTTCGACCTTAAATTCATTGTTCTAGAGTACAAAATTAATTTCGAAGTTCTTTATCTTAAAGCTACAGCGTCTTAGTAATGAGCTAATACACTTACTTACTTTTCCGATTTCAAATAATTTCTTAATTCATTTGAATCCTCTGCGGAAGACTTTTTACAACCAAAGTAAGAATATTGAATATAATTAATAATATGAATATAATTCATAACAAGTATCAAATTAAAAATTAAAAAAAAACCGACCATCTTGGACCAATTTTCATCAAACATAGCTAAGAACACTCCCGACTAATTCACCTTTCAAACAAAAAAACAAAATTAAAATCAGTTCATCCGTTCGGGAGTTTTCTAAGTTTTCGCGTTCCATAATCTATACTATTATTATAAAGAGGAAAGATTTTTTTGTTTGTTTGTTTGTACTAAATGGGCTCCGAAACTACTGAGCCAATTTAGATGAAATTTGGTAAGAAGATAGTTCGAGATCCTGGAAAGGAAAAAGAATAGTTTTTATCTCGGCAATCATCCCTTAAGAGGGTAAAAATGGGGATAAAAGTTTGTATGGGGTAGCAACCCAGGGACGAACTCGAGCGAAGCGAGGGTGAGTCGCTAGTTATATAGTAATTACATTACGAGACATAAACTCGTGAATTAGTAATAGCTATACACTTTATTTTCGACTGGATTGCACCAGCCGTGGTTACGGGCAGGTAAAATAAGGAATATATACGTTTTAGTCCGCGTTTAAGGCCTGTAGTGTAATTAAATTTAATTACGTATCTATAATTTATATTATAAAAAAACGTGCTTTTGACTAAATGTATTTTTTCTTCAAATTGAATCTTATATTTGTGTTTCATAGTAAGCGTTCAAAAGTTCCAATTTGCACTTCCAAACTTAATCATTAGATTAGTTCCATTCTCAACCGACTTCAAAAAGGAGGAGGTTCTCAATTCGACTGTATGTTTTTTTTTTTTATGTTTGTTACCTCAGAACTCCGTCATTTATTAACCGATTTGGACAATTTTTGTTTTGTTTGAAAGGGTATACTTCCAGATTGGTCCCATTTAAATTCCAACAAAAAATACCACCCCTAAGGGTGGAAAAACAACTAATGATGAATTTAACCTACTTCTAATTGTCATATTGACTTGAAACTTTGCAAGTATTTCTATTTCCGTTGATAGTAGAGTGGTTCGGTGTTGTTGACCTGATCTGATGGCAAGGCCAGAAGGTGGATAGATGGAACTCTTCAACGGCTAATAGTAGATACTTTGAGTTTGGGCTTATTTTGTTTGATTTGACAAGCCTAACACGTTAGAATCCTTACTTTGCTACTACTGTCTACACTAAAAAGGGAAAAATAAAAACTTTTTAACAAAAAAATAAAAACCGACTTCAAACAAAAGCACTAAAAAGTAAAAAAATAACTGATTGGAAGTTTTCATTTACTATACATACCTAATCAAATATTTTCGAAGTCGGTGTGCTTTGACTAAGGAATTAAAGCCTACCTATTAAATACATACCTAATCAAATATTTTCGAAATCGGTGCCAGCCCATACAAAGCGAAGCACACCGACTTCGAAAATATTTGATTAGGTATGTATAGTAAATGAAAACTACCAATCAGTTATTTTTTTACTTTTTAGTGCTTTTATTTGAAGTCGGTTTTTATTTTTTTGTTAATAAGTTTTTCAAATAGATATTTATAATTAAATTATTTAAGGTAAGCTTTCAAGCTTTAATTACACAAGTTTTTAAAATCGGGTTAATTAGATGTTGAAAAACATAAATATTGGCCCCAACAAATACGATCTAAGAATATTGTAATTTGAAACGCAATAAAATCACAATGTTTTTTATACAAGTAATATCAAATCAACCTGTGAATACAAAGTCAAGCATTTCCGATTATTAATTTGCTACTTGATCTGTTTTTACTTACTTATTTGTATATCCTGTACCTACTATAAGATCTCGATATTGATAGATTGACATGTTAGCCGAAATAGACTGAATTACTTATGTATGTTCTTACCCTTTTTGTTTTGTTCTTTTCTTTTTCAACACTTGCGCACGATAGCACATCTTGAGCACACCACGGCACAATTCTAATGATTCCGATACAGTAAAGTGTCGGAACCAACCGGACTTGAAAGAAAGAACCTCCTCATAACAATTATATTTTTGTGTATTTTTAAGTGGCACATAATAGCACACACTGGGCACATTTCAGCACATTTTCTATTTCTTAGAAATTCGAAAATTGGGGGGTCAACTTTACGGACATGAACAAAAACTTTAGTTTTAATGGCTGTTTTTTCAGTTTTTTTTTATTTTAGTTGCTTGTTTGTACTCAAATGTCTACGCGAAATTGATGAACCGTAGTAATCCCAGTCGTCTTGATCGAATTCGCTGAAGATGTTATGAATAAGATTATGCCAGCTCGTGGTAGGGGATCTATTTTTTCGCCAAGTACCTGATCCGTGTAATGATGTTTTATGGCTGCTTTAACGAGGTTAATAGGCCGTTTCGTGTTTCCTTATAAAACATAATTATAATCCAATAAGCATTATGTGAAACTAAACATTATAATTGAAGCCTAAGAAAATTATATTAAAAAGCAATATTTAAGACATGTCATTAAATTTATATAACAAAAACTAACCAACAGTCATATGTACTTTTGGTAAGGATTCTGAATCATCTATTTATATATAAAATTATACATATATATGTATATAAAATGGAATTGATTGAATCTTGTAAGTGTCGATAGTTTTAGAGAAGGATAAAACTTCTAACTTTTGAAGTGTAGTAAAACTCGACTTTTACACTTGTTTCGTGCGATAGTTTTTGTTCTAACATGAAGTGAAATGCATGAATATTCTTAATTGGTCACTTTTGTATCCGAACGCTTTAATTTATTAAAATCTTTGCCTACCGATATCTTCTTACTTTACCTTTGAAAAGCATGTGTTTTTATATAAGGTATCTTCGCCATTTTACGCGACATTGTTGTAGTAAATTGTGCCTTAAACGGCACTCATATAAGCACTGAATAAAAGAATTGAATTGAACATTAAGTTTGACGTTTTCTTCCTAATATAACGGAGGAATTAAATAACAATCAAGATTAAGGAAGTAAAAGTATTATCACCATAAAGCTTATATTTTCCTTTGGTTTTTCTCTATCATTAAATTCAATCATCTTTGGTATAATTAATTATAGTTCGAGCGAGCTCTTAGGTTAATTAGGATATAATAATTTCGTTCCAGACAACTACTACTCAATCAAATTAAAATATATATTTGATTCAAATAGACGTTCATAAGCACTTTGAATATTTACATTCATTACTTTTAACATAAACGTTTAATATAACTTCTGATTTTCTTAATAAACTAGCGACTCACTCTTACTTTGCTCGGGTTCGTGCCTAGGGTGATACCCCATGCAAACTTTCATCCCCATTTTCACCGCTTTAATGTATGATTTCCGGGTTAAAATTATCGGATGTCCTTCCCAGGGTCTCAAACTATCTTCTCACTAAATTTCATCCGAATACTGGACCACCAGTAGTTTCGGAACTTATTCGGTACAAACAAACAAACAAAAAAATCTTTCCTCTTTATAATATTAGTATGCATATGTTACTTTTGTATGAAAATGGAAAACAGAACAAGAAGTTAACCTTCTAGAAGATAGCTTGTAGATAATTTAAAAAGTATCTAGCAATGACATATTCTTACGATGTTACATAATGCTTACATAATACGCCATTTTCATATATATTTTTTTCTATTAGGTAGCTATTGAAGAATGTCACTTGTCAAAGCCAGAAGTAAAGCTTATCTAAATCAGATAAATAAATAAATAAATATGTTGGGACATTAACACACATCACCATCTATTTCCATGGTAAGCTACGAAGCTTATATTATGGATACCAGATAGTTGATACTACACATATATAACTTTAAATACATACATATTATAAATATTTTTTTGTATAAATATGACCGAAAATAGTCACTCCTAATTACACACACACCAATACATACCCTATTATAATTACACCACATAACAATACTTTTAAATATAATTTAAATTAATGTCCGGCTCTCAATTCAAAACAGCTAATTATTATTTATAATATTATGTTTAATAAGCTTCAAGAACTATAAAATATTGTCGGTCTTAATCTTTGTCGGTTTGCACTCTGAACTAATGGGACTTCTTCTCACGGTTAAAGGAGTCAGACGAGAACGATGTTATGTACAATTTTTAACTAAAGTATAAAAAATAGTGTCTAAATCGATTTGATAAAGACTCAATAACACGTACAAAGCTAGTATATACATATTTTATTATTTTTTGGCAAACGTCAAATGAATAATATCGTACAAATCATCTGTCTATTATATAAGTATTTCTCTTCACAAAATAAAATTGAAAATTTATTTCTTGTATTTCAACGATAAATTATATAATACTTGGCAGTAATTATTATTAAATTTAACGTGTTTTTTACGGATAAATCTACATCTGTCGCTAAAACAATATTAAATTAAACTAAAAAAATATAAAACTACACAACTTTGTGTATAAAATAATATAAGAACATATTTACAAGTAATAGAGGAAAAGTTACCTAAGAAAAATCAATGGCAGTACTTAGAAAGTTTTAGTGTTTGCCGTCACTACGACGCCGTGTAACTTAGAAACAAGTTCAAATAAAAAGACTTATTCTTCTAAACGTAGACAGTCTATTGGTTAGAATTTATGGAATATCTTAAAAGACCATCATATTATTATATTACGTTTAAGGTTATACCCGTGGATTTGTTGGCGTATGTGTTTCTATCTATATATGTATGTATGAACTCTGGTAATATTTTTGGAAACATTTTATGAAGCATTTATTAAATAAAAATGTCTGATTGAAATTCGTCCAGATGTTCGTTCTCACGTCTCTTAGTTAATTTTAAAATTTTAATTAAATTAAATTGAGAATGAACAAAAAATTTGTCATTCATTTTTGTTTGAGTTCTTTTTACATAACTAAATACTTGCACAATCCAGCTTCGGGTCCCATCATCAGACCCTCGTCACCAAGTGTGGCTCATAAAACTCGCCAGAATAATCTGAGCCTTAGCTCGAGGGGTTTATAAGTAGCCATTGAAAAGTTCCTTTATCTGTATCCCGGTACCATCATCTGATCAGTTCCATAGTACCAAATTATTGGATTGTCATCCACATTAACTACTTTTAAAAATTTTTACATCTTAGGTAAATTTACATACATGTGACGATTATAAAACGGTGTCAAATATATGTATATTTATCTTCTGTGAGTTATCCTTATGGGTTAATTTTACTCTATCTTACGCTACCGTGAGTCTTTCGTACAATGTTTTGTTATTGACGAGTGGAATGGGTTGTGTGGGTCAGTCAACATACTGTACATAATACAGTTGTTTCCGTGAACAAACTTACATGTTATAAGCAGTATCTTCTGTAGATACCCTGAAGTATTACATGTTAATCGGACTTACGTTTATAAATGAGAGATTTTGTATGTGTGTACGTTTGTGGCTACTTCAGGTTCAACGGTTAGACGAATTTGGATGTTTAACACACAGATAGACTATAATATGGAGTAACACATAGGCCACTTTTAGGCAAAGATAAGCAAACCAAGCGTAAGTCTTCTGTTAATAAGTAAATAATAATTATTTCAAATCGATCAAATAAGCCTAAATATACGATACGTCTAACAAAAACTTCAATTAATACTATCTTAGATTTACGCGAATATTTAACATTTTAAATAAAACTATCTTTTCGGATGTTTTCGCGGATTTATTTGGATTTTTGGTTCCCGACGTTTCAAACCAAAAATCCAAATAAATCCGCGAAAAAATCCGAAAAGATAGTTTTATTAAAAAAACTTCAATTTTCATTGAGGATATCTTTTTTAAATTATCTTACTATACCGTGAACAAAATTTGAAATTGCCGACACAAAATATGTACCTACTTAGCTATACGTCGAGTCAATATGAGTCGAATCTGTACATTAAATATTTTTTGGAAAATTTATTGAAATAGTTATTATCGATACAGAGGCCTAATGTATAGTTTTTAGAATTTTTGTCTGTCTGTCTGTTTGTTTGGGAACGCATCTCGAAAAAACCACTGAACAGATTTTAATGACATTTGGTATGGTGATAGCTGGTTATCGGAGTCAACATATAGGTTACTTATTACTGCGGGAAAATGTCTCATGTCTGAGAAATCTAAACGTTAAAGCGTAATAGGGACAAACCCGAGCGAAGCGAGGGTGAGTCGCTAGTTCAAGTATATAAGCATTCAGCATGCACTCAATAATGCCTTCATCGGTTAAATTGCGGGTAATTTACACCCAACCTTAAATTTCTTTTGAATTTTTAAATAGGCCATTTCTTTTGGGCCTTTACAGTCTTAATAGTTTTATTTAGAAGTCAAATTAGTATAGCGTAAATCTACGAATAAGAAAATGTTTTACAAAATACTATGAAAGGTTTAAACACATATAATAGTCTATGAAATGTCAATGCATTACAATCCTATCGATCTGTATTAATATGAGAATAGTTTGATTGAAATTTGCGCAGTAATAATAGATCACATTGGGTTTAGTATACCATTGATGGTATTCCAGTTAGATTCAGTTTAAATTAATGCTATGTGATAATGTAATGTGCTTGAACGTATGTACTATAATACGAGTAATGGGAAGATATAGAAATGCTAATACTATAATTTGTGGGCGAATTGGGGTAGTCTGTATGTATACGGAAGGTTACGGCTTCGAGTCTGGTTTGGGACAAATATTTATATTGACTATTTTATGTACTACTGATTTTTTCCCGCGACTTTGCTCGGCTGGTAAATAGGTCAAGGATCAAATGTAGTATATGCCCGTCCCCAAGACGTAATTTATGTCCTTGCCATATTTTTTCGATATGTGTACAGCGGTTTTAGTATGAAAAGATAACAGACAGACTTACTTCTACTTTTATAATATTACTATTGTTTCCGGTGCGTTCCTGGGTACGTTTTAAATAGATAAAAAAATTGTTATCGTGAGCGTCCTTTAGGTAGTTGGTTGCCCCATATAAATTTTCAACCCTTATTTCACCCCCTTCATGTTTTATTTTCGCGACAAAAAAGTAGTAGTGGTTTTCTCGTGATGCGTTGTGTTCCCAGACAGACAGACAAACAGACAAAAATTCTAAAAACTATATATATATATATATATATATATATATATATATATATAGATTCGGCGTCTGCATCTATAATAATCACTATTTCAATAAAATTTGCAAAACAATATTTAATGTACAGATTCGACTCAGAATTTCATTATATGTTTAGATTTTCATCAGCTAATCTTTTAAGTTAGTTCTACACGAGAAGAAGCTAAATGTTATCGTCAAATTAAGATTTTTTCAAGATCCTCTCACCTTTTAACTCTTCACTATTTATTGTCTTCCGGTTCGATCTCAAAGGAGATTAAATTCCGCTTTAAGACCTTTACAGAAAGGTATTTCTTTTTATTGATTAAAAGTTGCTCTTTTTCGATAGGTAACTGCGCAGCGTCGGGAAATTTATATGTAATTAAAATACCCTAACACTTTATAATTCGATGTAGATAAGTTTTTTTTTTAAATAAAATCCATGCTAATTTTCGCAATATAATCTAAACAATGTCTATGCGATAATTATCTTTTAATTCATTAATTTCGTGTATCTCAAATACGGCTCTAACGATTTGGATCAAGTTTTGTATTTAGATAAGATTATGCTTTTATTATAAGCGTGCCTTTTCTGAAAAAAAAAAACTTTTTCGAAAAAACACGACTTCCTAAAAAAAACGATGTGCGAAGCTCAGTCGCCCAGATCCTAGTTTTAAATCACCAATGGCAGTGGTATTTTCCTTGTAATTTATAAGCAACTATCCCTGAGGTATAAATTATTCATAAAAAAAGGATCGTGATAAACTTGTAACATACATACACATACACACAAGTATAAGCACACCCAATCGAGTACTTTCTTTTTTTGAATTTGGACAAAAATAACTTCAATTCGTTACTAATGGAATTCATTAACTGGTGGACGTGTAAGAAACGAAAAAACAAACAAACATAGGTAATACTATCATAATATTAGTAAAGATAGTAAAATACAATTATCTTAGTATCAATTATACGTGGGCGTTCACTATTCTATTTTGAAATAAATAATATGAGAAATATTCTTTACAGAGTATCCTATTATATATTTTATTCTAATGAAAGAATAATTATTCAAATTTATTTTACCATACCATTTTTATGATTAAATGAAAATAATTGGACGAAATGAAAACAAAATAGTTTATTTTAAGATTAATATTTTAACTAACCCTAACAATAGAACTATAACTATACTCGTAGAACGAGAACGTGTAATTTACAAAAATTTTGTGTAAAATTTGAACAGACTTTGGTAACTTACAATTACTCCTAAATAAACACCGACAAAGTGAACCAAGAATTTGGTCAAGATAAAAAATTAATAGCTAAATTGAAAAAGTTATTTTAATATATATTTTTTCAAAGACCCGATAACGATTCGTTTCATTTAACTTTTATTATTATTTTTTAAAGAAAATTGCCTATGACAGAGAATTTCGGAAATTATGTATTTCATATTTCTACTAATACCTACTATATTTCTTTATAGTTCGTGACCACTAAATAAAACCCGTCATAAAAAAAGTCTGTAAACAAAATCAACTATAGCCATTTAGCTTTTTAACGTCCCACTGTTGGGCACGGGGATCCTTTTAGCGGGAAGAAGACTAAATCATAGTTCACCACGTTGGCCTAAAAAACATCTGTCGAGAACAAGCTATGTCCTTTTAGACAGACAGGTTTCCTCATAAAGTATCCTTCATCGCATAAGCGAATAAATGGTATGGAGTAAGCGAATAAAAGCGAAAAAATAATGATGAACATACGAGTAACTTGTTCGATCGACATTGTGAACGCTACGTTCTTAAAAACCCTGAAATTTTACTAAATTAAAATAAACAATTTATTTTTGTTTATTTTAATTTAGTTGTATTTCTTAAATTGTTTATTTTGTATGGGCTGAATACAAAATAAACAAAGCACTTTTAGATCAACTCAACTTGATTGAAAGATAGTCATTGTAGTCTGTTCGTGTTCCTCTTTATTTTAAATTGCCCATGCTTAAATAGGTACAAAAGTGGCAATTTAAAAATATAATGACTGTTATAATTACAAACATAAAACCCACCGTGCTTTATTATTTTTTTAAATATTTAATGTAAACTTTGACATGTGCACATGACAATTATTCACATGAAATCATTAATATTTTAATAACAATGAAATATCCTAACATATGGCTTGTTATTATTTTGTTAAATATTTAGGTATTTCCATTAAACATTATGATTTTCTCCATTAGCGGTGTCTCGGCGACTCAATTAAAACGTCGGACACTTAATGAGCTTTCCTAAAGCTTTGCTGTATTTCCTTTTGTTAAATTGTTAAGTTTTCATTTTAGATAAGTAAAATTGATATTTTCATACGTAATATGAAAAATCTGCGCAGCTTCCAGAGATCCTTAGTTTTATTAATATTTAAAGTTAATATTTAATTGTATACATACCTTTTGTAATAATTACATTTAGGTCTTATTAGGGACTACTTCTTTTCTTAATTACTATAGGCCTCGACTTAAGGCTAAGTCAGTAACATTAATATCTATTGTAGAATATAAATTACAAAACGATCCCACTAATACTAAACACGCTTCATTTAAAACGACGATTCAAACCGAGAATAACCAAACTTGTGCTAAGCCTTAATAGCCCAATAAAGGTCCCATTGCACGGTCTTTACACCGAATTAACCTTTCCATTTAATTGTGCTCCCGCAAATAAAGAGAACTAGTGGTAGTGTGCCACAAGGCAGGTTATTAGAACCTAAATTTTACCCATTCTTTATTATTGAAACTAATGAAAAATATTTACTTACACTTTTATACTTTAATAATATTTTTATATTTTTTGTTGATATAGTAGAATATAAATTAAAAAAATATTTATTTATTACAGTATTACTTGATAATAGTTATTCTTGTCAAAACATTTATATATATTTTTTCAAAATATGTATAACAATGAAATGGACACAAAATTAATAGCACATTATCCAAATTCACTCATAAATTCTGATTTATGATGATGATGTCCTCCTAGCCGATTCCGGCCACGGCGGCCAATCTCAATGAGATTAGCCAACTGCGCAGGAGATATTATAGTGCTCAAGTGTACGCGCAGACACAAGTGCACTCTCTATTCCTATCACTCTCATACTCCGGTGGGACGACCACTCGACACGACCGGTGAGAGTTAAGGCGCAGGACCGACGGCTTTACGTGCTCTCCGAGGCACGGGGGTGAAACACCGCCAACTTCCCAACTCCAGGCTGTTACTGAGACTTACTATACAGGAAGACTCAATAACTAAACTTGGCCCGACCCGGGACTCGAACCCAGGACCTCCGGGTGTGCAGCCGTACATGCTAGCCACTACACCACCGAGGCAGTTGATTACAATTGATTATTACACCGGTTGTCTGATTTATAAGTGAAACATGAAGCTAATAACAAAGTAGCCACCGACATAAATTAAATACGACGAAACAAATACATTATCGCTGTGGGCGTTAAATTCGTAATGACTTTGTCAGATAATTTGAAACTGCCACACTTATTATAATTTTAATTCGCTCACTACTTTCATTGTTTGAAATTTTACGCGTCCACAGTTCGGATAGACCTAAAATTATTTGTGATAAAATTGTATGTACATCCATTATCACCCCAGCATCCATTATCTCGACACGTTAGTTATAAAATAGAGAAACAATTTTAAAACTAACTCTCATAGTCTTAATCCGTCGATCAAAGCTTTATTATACATGTACATTTTAAATATGAATAAAAAAATTTATAGCACATAATGTATATTTTCAGTTAGCATCTATTTTTTATACTTGCGATTAATCCTCGCTTCGGTCGGATACGTCCCTCGGTAGGTTTTAAATAGAAAAAATATTTATTACGAGCGTATTTTAGGAGTTAGACGTATTCTATTCGGGACTTTTCTGTAAGCCTCTTTAAGACCTAAAATTTTTTACTACATTGTTTTTATGTATCTCTTAAAGCTTTGCAAGCATTAGCCAAATAAACTAAAGAGGAATCGACAGAACTGGTTATTGTGTTTTCCCGTGGAAATGAAAGATTTTCCTGTCCTAAATGATATCCTAAATGTTGACCCGAGTAATAAGTTGTTCCTACAAAAAATGCAAAAACTAAATACATTTAATTTATGTATTAAAGCAGACATAGTTTGGAAATATTTACTAGTATTGAATATTATATTAAAAATCTACTTTGGAAAGAAAAATCTACTTTTCTATTAGCACCCATACATACAAAAACCATTTCATCAAAAAAAAAAACAATCCTAAATTTGTCTCAGAGATATAAATACGTGTATAAAACAAATAGCTTCACTCTTTATATACTCGTAGGCTTCATTTGTACAAACACACCAACACCCAATTCACCCTCATCAACAAAAGTGTTAATCACATCTATCCTAACGAACGGCCGACATCGCTAATACTAACATTGTCAGCGGTCGCAATCACTGATAACATCGACGCTGACAGAGCGATTGGTTTAGTGGATTCATTAACATTGCTTTACTTTACGCTCCCTTCTCTGGAAATAGTAGGATTCACGTTTCCCTTTGTTTGTACTCGAATGCTATGAAATAACATTTTTGTTATCATTTTTTGGTAACAAAGGCATTATTTATGGAATCTCGACATCTCTGTCCATTTGTTACAGGCCTTTTTTATAAAATCGTTACTGTTTTAATGTGAAAGTATATACACATGTTTGTTATTGAAAATAATTTAAGTCCTGCTCAGTTTCTTTCGTCAGTTCTTCTCAGGTCTGTAACTCCTTCTTTCCGAACTCATGATTTTCAGAAAAATTGTACTAAGTTATTATGAATAAAATGATGATTTGTTTTTTATGTCTCTCTTTTACTTAATAATGGACGAACAGATTAATATGAACAATGAATATACATATACATATATATATATATATATATATATATATATATATATATAGAGTTTAGTTTATGAATACGACAGTGGCATAGGATATATTTTATTTCCATATATAAAGTGAAATATGCTGTTATAAAATGTGATACTTTCACAAGTCACTAATTCATATAGATTGATATTTTTTGTCCGTGGCTGCAGCATGCGTTTTATCCAGGACAAGTTTTTGCCGGCGGCTTCGTTAGCATGGTAAGCTGGGTGGGGATCAAGGGTAGCCTATGCCCTTCCGCAGAATGAAATCTGTGTGCTTGTAATTTTATTGAAATCTACTCAGCAGTTTAAGCGTAATAAGGTGACAGATAGAATTACTTTTACATTTATAATATTAGTAGGTACAAATAAACATATTCAGGATTTTTCCATTTGACATTTTACATAAAACAATAAGTCAAAAAGTAACCAACACACAAACACACATTCTTTAACTCACTCACTGAGAAATGTACTTTTTGAAATTTGAATGAAATTAAAATTTTTGATCTGAGAGAATCCTTGTGAAAAGGCAAAATGCCAACAATATCTGCGCTATACACGTGGTTTTTAACACCTTTCAGTTTTTTTAGCAAAACATTTAATTCGATTCGCTATTATGGTAATATTTCTATTCTCATATCAACAAATATTTTCTGCTACTATTTTGCAAAGATCCGAAAAAAGTTTTTAAATAATACTCTTTTATATTTACGCGATATTTGACATTTTAAATAAAATTTAGAGACAACAATTTTAGACATTTTAAAGATTAAAAAAAATCTTTTCTGTTTTTTTTTTCGGACATATTTTGATTTTTCGTTCTCGTCGTTTCGAATGCAGAGACTGTCCGAATAGAGAGATTGTCTCTACCGTGACCATGATTGCTGTAAAACATTCGAAACGTCGGAAACCAAAAATCAAAATAAATCGAGATGGTAATTTTTTTTTAATGATATTCAATTTACTCTAAAATATGCTGATCAGTCCCTAGTCATAAGTAAATATCTCACCTAATTTCATCAACGAGTCATCCAGTCTAAGCTTACCGTCAACTAGATTTATTCGTACCGTCCGTTTGCTAATACTCTTAGTCTACAGCTTATTGAGGATTAAACAGCGGGCCTAAATTAGATTTTATGTAACTTATGTTAGAGAACCTTTGCATAACTTGTTAAAGGTAAATGGTGTTTTTGTTTTGATCTACTTTCTAAAGGACTTATGTATATAAGATTTTGAGTTTTTATTGTATGTATGTTCATAAATATTGTATGCATATTACTCTGTAGAGTAGTCCTATAATTACAAGAATTTTTTTTTATTGAAATTTTGAATTAATTTTGATATCAATATAATTAATAAATTAAAAAATTGCTATTTGTATACAAAAAATATTTATATTTCACCTGCACGTAGTTTCTACGTGCATTAATACCTAAAAAAACTATTGATCAATCTAGGCAATCAATTTTAAAAATTTAGGCGTCAATTCGACTCATAGACAGTCACATAATCGGAGTATGATTTTTTGTTGTTTTTTTAATTAATATTTTTAATTTTTTGACATTTGAGACGTCTCAAACCTTAGTCTCTCCTGTAACTATGATTGCTGTAAAGCACTCAAAATGTCGGGAACCAATAACTAATCAATACCCGCGAAAATATCAGAAAGGATAGCTTTATTTAAAACTAGCAGAACCCGCGGCTTCGCTCGCGCTAAAACTACAAAAAATATCTTAAAAGGTAGTTTCATACAAACTTTCATCCCTTCTTTTACCCCCATCATATAGAATGCATTTCGAAAAATGCTAAAACACGTATTTATTTAATTTTATTGAAGCATTAATACCAAGTTTCAAGTAATTCTGATCATAAATATTTTTTGGATTGTATTATAACGTGAGAATTAAATAATTTCCCGTGGTAAAAAGTAGCCTATGTCACTCTCCAGCCCTTCGTCTATCACCACACAAAAAATTATGCCTATACGTCTCTCCATTTCGACGTGAAAGAAAGACAAACACACTTTCACATTTATAATATTAAGTATGGATGTCTAAGAAATTATAATATCAGAGAAGTTCGAAGCTTTTACAAAATTGTAAAAACTCAAATCTACTAAAGCTCGAATCGGACTATAAGTCTGATTATATGACCAAATGTACGAGTAATTCTGTATAGACTGTGGAACAAGTAATCAATATTATTTAGTCAAACAGGATGAAATACTGAAGGGAAGTGGCAAATTTCAATCAATTCATATAAATGGAATTATTTTGTGTAATTTATGGATCTGAATTATTATTGATGAAAAATTATGTAGGCTATTTGTCAACCTAGGACGCCAAGTGGATCTCGTGAGATATTTTGAAATAAGTTAAAATTAATTATTACAAAAAGCTTAACAGTGTACTAAATTTGAATATTTCTTTGGATTTTATAGTCTAGTTATTGAGGAAGGTCCCACGATCTCCTATCAAAGAAGTACCAGGAGCCACCCGTATGGTAGTACTCCCAGGCGACTCTTGGCTTAGCGCCCGGCTGGATTGCCGAACGCTCATGAAAAAATTGACTAATCTACCGTCTCGTTTAATAAAATGGAATTATTGGAGACCATGTCACTACGTTACATGTCTGCTCCAAAACAAAAAAATTGTCAAAATGTAATTCATTCAATTAGTTTTTTACGACAGCTTCTGAAAGCATGGCGATTTAGGCACAACACAACGCATGCCAAACACTTATATAAACAGTAATACGCATAGATTTAGATAGGTATATCCACACTTCCTTACGTACAAGATAAATGATTGCAATTTCAAATTAATATGAGTTTTACGAAAAAGATAATCAAAATATAAAGAGCCCAAAAGATAACAAGGGTAATGAGTCGCTAGTATTCAATATATGTACATATATAGAAACTTACATAGCTACAAATTACATATGGAGTGTATAAACATAATATATTATATGTCAGTATCTTAACTCAGTACTGCGGAGCTTAATCGCGTATAACAGCTAATTAACCACAAGCACTAATTGATGTAACAATACGTAAAGCAGACGAGACCACACTTGACACGGAGGCCGACGAATTATGGTGGCTTTAGATTGTTGACGAACTTGGTTATTATATCTTTTATTATTTTATTATTTTATTATTATTTTACTAGCATTGCCCGCGGCTCCGCCCGCGTTCAGATGACCAAAAACTAAATTCTTAGGATTTACATATTAGTATACTATTACATTACAGTTTTTGTATTTTTTCTCAGATATGAGACATTTTCCTGCAGTAAAAAGTATTCTATATGTTGACCAGGATAACCAGCTATCATCATACTAAATTTCATCAAAATCCCTCTAGTGGTTTTTTTGTGATGCGGTAACAGACAGACAGACACAGACAAAAATTCTAAAAACTATAGTTTCGGCCTCTGTATCGATAATAATGTTTATTTCAATAAGATTTTCCAAAAAACATTTAATGTACAGATTCGGCTTAGTTAAAATTTTATTATATGTATAGATATAGTCAATTAAGTATTTAACAAAATATGTCTACGAAACCCTAATTACCACGAGTTTTTATTATGTTTAGTATATATCAATAATAAATTCAAAGCTTTCACTGCTGGGCACCAATTGCGAATCAAAACCATTGTTCACCATGCTAGCTAAATACAGAGCATGAATTTTACACGTCTTTTGAAAATTAGGTTCCAACAAACATTTAGATTTACTCGTGATGTATTCGTTCAATGTATTTGAGAAAATCATGTTTTGTACAGAGAAAAATAATAATTAATTATGTTTTGTACAGAGAAAAATAAATTATGGATATGTAGCTTAAAATTAGAAAAAAAAGAAATACCCGTTCTTAACGAGCTTTTTAAAGATACACAAAAATAATCTTAATATAAAAAAATTCAGTTTAATCTACTAACAACACGAATTTCAAAATTATAAAAACTAACTAAAAACAGTAGCAAAATCATTTTTCTGTTCCACATAGAAAAATTGCTTCACCACAATTTCGATTTTCAGCGCTTATTGTCCCCACATCTTAAGCACACGCTTTTGTAAAGACAGTATTTTCTAAAGCTCTTACCATTTCTAGAGAACCTAATTCCAACATTTCTAACACACAACTGATTTGAAGTTGCTTAGATTTATTTATTTTTTAAAATAGAAGTACCTATTATATTTTCGCGGTTTTATTTTGCTTTTTGGTTACCGACGTTTCGAATTTTTGACAGTAACCATGGTTATGGAGAGTATCACTACAAATCAAAATATGATCCGAATAAATGATATTCCATTGATTTATAGATTTAAAATTAAATTAGCATTCTTCGTTCTAAAGAATCTCACATAAAGTAAAGGTCATTTTCAATTCCAGACAACAAATTTAAACGCGCGCGTAAAACCATGTGCAGAAATTAATGTTAATCTAGACATATAATAAAATTGTAACTAAGCTGAATCTGTACATTAAATATTTTTTGGAAAATCTTATTGAAATAGACATTTTTATTGATACTGTCTGTCTGTCTATTACTGCATCACAGAAAAACCACAGGAGGGTTTTTGATGAAATTTGGTATGGTAATAGCTGGTTATTCGGGTCAACATATTACTTTTCACCGCGGGAAAATATCTCATTTCTAAGAAAAAAAAAATACAAAAACTGCATTGCAAGAGTATAATAATATGTAAAACCTAAGAATTTGCTTTTTGGTCATCTGAACGCGGGCGGAGCCGCGGTCAATGCTAGTAAATATTATATTTTCTTATATTCACGTGAATATTTGATATTTTATAATCATAAAATTTCATAAAAAAATGACCGACCAAACACATTTTTCACTGTTTCAGCAACTACGAGTAAGAATAATGTATAATGAATAAAGCGTATTTTTAATATTAATCTTTGTTTCTGAAAGTAAATAATAAATTGTGAGAATATTTTGTTAATTCCATTTCGATAAATAATATTTATATTAATTACGTTCAATGGTTTTTTTTAAGATCTCAAATTTAACATTGAGTTATTTTTCACTAGGCACGAAACCGCGCAGTTCAAAAACAAATCTATTTTATAATTAGAATTTTTATTTATTATTCCAGACTATAATCTATCTCTTTGCTAAATAAAGTAAAGTTTTCAGCACAAATTATACCCTATATAAAAGTAGAAAATTAAAAAATTATCCCCAATTCTAGCTTGCATAGAAAAATACATAAAAAAGTTCATGAGAAATAAATATTTGACCGTTATAATAACTTAATACCTACAAAACAACAAGTTCGTACATGCAAATGATTCTTAACAATTTTTACATTTGTATTGCTTCATCAAAAGCAGATTGCAGTTTCCTTGAATTTTAGAGAACAAATACGCTTGTCAGTATAAATTTCCAACCCTCTGGGGCTCATTTCCGTTACACCACGACAAAGGCATTCGTTTGCTATGACGGCTACAAACATATTGGTTTCAAATACGTCGTTAAAATCCTTACCCTTCAAGTCTTAAAGCCTAAAATTGAAAATTTCTGCACAGAACCCTCTAATGAGTTTATTTTTTTATTTGCTGAACGGAAATTTCGTTGCAATTTTCATTTGCGACTGAAAATGGGTTTATTTTGTTAATAAGTGTTGTGGAAGTGGTGTCAATATTTTTGTAGATAAATGTAGCTTTACAGCGCTTGAGGTTGCGGGTTCAATTCTCTAATGAAGATAAAGTTGAGATGTTTTTATATAACAAAACTTATGGTATTTATACCCGACTGCGGCGAAGCCCAAATGAGTGTTATGTGTTTTACCTGTGTGTATGTATGTTTGTCCGATCCTATGTTCCCTCATAATTACTAAAGGGCTTAATCGATTTCGATGATTCATAGGTTGTTAGATTGGCCTTGATAACGCTAGTATCATAGGGTTTAAAGATATAATATAATAAAAACCAAAAATATAATAAAAAAAGCAGAGTGTAACTTTCTTATTGTCATATCGATTCAAAAATTTGTAAAATTCGGATATTGATGCTATTTATCTCCTTTGATGATGGAGTCGGGAAATGGATAAGAAAACCTGATGATGACCTGAGATAGCTACTAGAAAAAAAAACTAGAAAAAAACAAAACCCACCTTTTACTTTACCCACTTTTTACTTTGTTTAGTTTTTTACAACTAGAATTATTATATTACATTAAAAATTCCAAAATAGCTGTAAAAGGAAGATCATTGAGTAAACAATAATATTAATATTTTTATAATAACTAGCGTCTACCAGTTGGAAATTCGAACATAATCATTATTGAACATTTATAAATAATAATACTGAACTACCTATCTAAATAAAAATAACATTTCAGTCCGTCTGAAGCTCTAAAAACAAAAAAAAAAGCTTAACAAACAGAGCAGAAAAAGGTACTGGAATATTTTGACTTTGCCTATTTGCACATATATTTTAATTCACAATAACTAATATCTGTTTATATATAAATATTAGCAGTACCCGCGACTTCGCCTGCGTTTAAACTACTAAAAAAACAAACTCTTTGATACGACAGCAGCGCGACCTACCGGTCCATTTGTGTTTTCAAACCATTCAGGATCCCATTGAAATAGAGTGAGTCGTAAGTTACAAAATATTTTTAACCTATTTATAGTCTTATGAGCATACATTCTTATTAAAGTTTAAATATTATAAATGCTTACTAAAGAAGAGTTACTATCATAGTTAGCTATTTTGGATTTGCAAAAAAACACTTGCTGCGTCGCTCTTTGAGTTACAAACAATCATAAATAAGGAGATGAAATACGTATTAAAAACAAGATGATTTATAAAGTTAGTTAAATTTCTATGAAATAAATTCAAACCTAAATAATCCTAATAATACAAAATAATCCATATAATTTTTGATCTACGTCCAATTTGTAATTTATATTTTCTGTTATTTTTCGAATTAATAGATTGTTAGGTAAATATAATATTATAGGACACAATAATAATATTACTTATATTTATAATTTTTTTAGTTTATATATATGTTAGTTTTAAGGTATAATGTAATGCTTTGGGCCTCTATTTACATATTTAAGATCCTTTTGTAAATATTGCCTGAAATAAATGATTAAATAAATAAATAAAATTACTATGGCTAATATTTTTACTGGAAAATCGAACCTAGTCCTTACATACATACCCATATATGTATTAATAACGTACTCGCATTCGTAAATCTTCATCACAAAATTAAACAACATAAAAAATTAACGTTGATTTTCAATTCATTGAAACCTATGGACAAAAGCCATCAGTAAGTACGGAGATCCAAAGGGAATAGGAATCTGTAATAGCATTAATCTTTCAATCGTTGATATTTACCGCTACCATAATTTGCCTCGCTTTATCTGAGCGATTGTGGTTGCGCTCGTAATGTGACGTCAATAATATAATTGGTTGTGGCTAATTATTTGTTACACGTGATTAATTCTGGTTATTTCATGGATTTGGTACCTTTTTTAAGTATGATATTATCTAAAGTTTTCCTTTTGTTTTGAAATTTAAAAAGTGAGTTTGATTTCCGTTAGATTTGAAACATGAAAGCGCTGTAATGGAGTAAGGAATGTATTATTTCAAAAGGATTGTCTCCTTCTTCTCTTCCACTGAAATAGAGATTCAGCTTCCATCACAAGTAGGTATATATGATAAAAACACTCAAGAATCTACTGCTGCTAAATTATAAATATCTATTATACCACAGAGCTATGGAAGTAATAACCATAGCTGCCAGACCACCATCCATCACATCAGTAAAACAACAACAGTATTCCATGGACATATCGAAGGCATTATCAGACTATTCCCTTATTGCTAGCGTCATTATCTCAATGGCATCTATACATCGCCGCTCGCACGAACATGTGAGAACATTTATTACCTTCATTAGATACAAGCGAACGCGCAATGATAGAATGGGTCGATCTGACATAAGGAAATTACCAACATCAAAGTGTTTCAAGATTGTTGAATCAATTTGCCATGAATGGGATGAGATAAAAACGAATGTAGATCGTTTGCGGTTTTATTTGAACTTCTAGTGATTGATTCTTGGCTTTTTTGGTAAGTTTTAATAAGTGTTACTGGCATTTTGTTTGGAGACACAATTGCGATACATCCATCTGAAAATTGTAATTGAATTATAATTGTATAAGTTATGTATACATGTGTCCTTATCAATGACATATGATGTAATTTAATATACCGATGAGTTAAGTGTTTAGGTTGTTGTCATAATAATTAATTAAGGTATCAATGTAAAATAAGATACAAATCATTTTAAACTGATAAAAGTACAAAAAATTAACAAATATGCTTCAGCGATCAAATGATTAATAGGTCAGCCAGACGTGTTCCAAATCACACACAATCTATTTACACTTGCCGTGAATACCGACCAAAACAAAATCAATCACGTCAATGCAATCACAATGGCCTTATTACGATATCCACAATCACGTCCCAAACAACAAGCATCACATTTACATATCATTAAAACACAAAGCGTTCTAGACCTTATTGCGTTTAGATTAAGACCAAAGTTCTGTGGAGTAATATCTCTTATGAGACAGGAAGGCGTGCATAATTTGGTTGTGGGTGAAGAACAATACACTTGCGGTCATCCTAAACTGTATTAAGTCCTTTGTAAGACGTCGCTGTACTTGGTGATGCGGTAACGGTTGGAATTACAATCTTAGCATGGCTTATACGTTAGAATGTTAACTTCCTTTTACAGCTTCACGCTATTTTCTTTGCGGAAAGAAAGATATTGGGGAATCATGAATCACACTACCAATATAAATACGAAAGTACTTATATTTGTTACTCTTTTACGCTGAAAGGGCTGCAGATTCAGATAAACTTTTGTGCACAAATAAACTATAAATAAATAAAAATATAAATATATTGGGACATTAACACACAGCACCATGTAGTTCCATGGTAAGCTACGTGGCTTGTGTTATGGATACTAGATAGTTGATACACTACACCTATATAACTTTGAATACAAACATATTATAAATATAAATACCCATGACTGGAGTATAAACATTCGTGCTCATCACACAAATGAATGCCCTAGCGGGACTTGAACCCCCGATCGCTACCACAGCAAGTAGGGTCACTACAAACTGAGCCAAATGTGTCGTCAAACATGACTGTGTCTACGTTTAATGTCTATGACATGGACTAGCACATAAGCTAACTGTTAGTAATATGCCAGACTGTACCACTTAGGGATGTACCCGAGCGATGTAAGGGTAAGTCACTAGTGGGAAATAATAAATGAATGATAAATTATTATAATGAATGATAGACGGCTTTGTACTTCCTTAACAAAGACTCCATTCGCGCCAGGGGTTAGATAACTTCTCGCTTCAAAATATCGCATGGTCATTATAATCGATTTTTAATTTACGTACCAGATCTTGATCATGCAGCGTAGATTGATTTTTACCGTATTTTTAAGTGAAGTTTAATGGCTTATTTAGTAAATTTTATACTTGAAACGTAAACATTTTACAAGATTCATGAATGTAAGGTAGACAAACTTCTTAGTAATTTCGCCCTATGACTTACAAATATCGATAAAACTTTGATGGACGAGTAAACTTTAAATCTAAATATTTTTATAGGAATCTCTACAGAAGTTCCTCGTATAGTAGTTCTCAAGGGTCGTCCCTCAAAGGGCAGGTGTCCTGTGATTAAGTGTCCAAACCTTCTTTGTCGTTTTGTAACATGTGTGCGAATTTACGTCCATCGTCGTGACGGCTCAAAAGGATTTCATCCTGGACAAAAGGGTTCCATTGTTATAATAAATTATACCATTTGTTTAACTCATTGTATTTATATTGATCTTTCATTTAAGTCAGTAGAAGCGTGCTTTGAAGGTATCGATGATCAATTTCATATAACCAAGTTCTAAAAAGAAGGGGTTAAATGAAAGTAAAAAGGAGAACATCGTCTTTGAGTGTATGTTACGCGATGACTTCGACAACTATAAGGAATCGATTTTCAAAGTTTCTAAAAAATTAATCAATATGTTATATAATAAAGTTAATGAATATGTCATAAGTTAAGGGAGGTTCCATATAAATTGCTAAAAATGTTTCCAGTGCCCTTTTCTTCAACGTTTTTAACGTTTAGCATAGATTTCTCAGAGTTGAGATATTTACCCGCAGTGAAAAGTATTTGGTTGTTGACCTGAATAACCAGCTATCGTCATACTAAATTTCATCAAAATCCCTCCTGTGTTTTTTCCGTGATAGCAGTCACAGACAGACAGACAAAAATCCTAAAAACTATAGATTTTTCTTCTTTATCGGCTATTCGGCTTAGTTACAATTTTATTTTAAAGGACTAAAATGTAAAAAATTAAAAAACTGTGTTTATTTTAATTTAAACCAACATTATAGAACGGCAGAGTTGTTTATTTGTTTGTTTGGTTTTTCGAACATGCTAATATTTAAAAGTACTAGTCCGCTTTGAAAAATATCTCTAGAAGCTAGTTTTAAGAAAAAAATGTATACATTAGTTTGAGAAATCAGATAAAAACAGTCACAAGTATCTAAACAGATAGTACTAAAGATACCTTATTAGTAAGCAATGAGACATTTGAAATGGACTTCTTTACTAAGGAGTCACTTCATAGTAAGATTTCTCACCACAATGACTAAAATGAGGACTTTTAACAAGCAAAAGCTAGATTTAAAATGTTTCTCTAAGGTCTAATTAAATTAATGTCTAAAGCAGATCTAGATACCTTTGAAGTAGCTATGCTTAATTATACTTAATATATTATTTAAATTTGTGTAATCATTTTTTTTTGGGTTTGAGTAATATTCTTGTATATTTGAGAAATATTTAATAATTTCTCAAATTTAAGCGAATATTTCACATTTTAAATAAAACTAATTTTTCGGTTTTTTTTTCGCGGTTGTTTTGTATCACTGTATTTGTGAAATTATTTTGTGGATACGCACTATAATAAACAACTTTAAATGAACTTTGAGGCGTCTAAAACCTTAGTCCCTCCCTCCCCGCCTTAGTGATCATGATTGCTGTAAAGCATTTGAAACGTCAGGAACCAAAAATCTTATTAAATCCACGAAAAAATCCGAAAAGATAGTTTTTTTAAATGAGAAATATTTGTGTATATTGAATATTAGAATCTGCAGTGGCTTTCTATTAACAATATAATTTACCTGAACGACTCATCTTTATCTCTATTTCAACAAAAACATGGGGTTTTCATATAAACCTACCTAGACCTTAGGCCATGTAATTTGGCCCTATCACAATGTCCGTTCTTATGTGACGTTATCTATATATGAACTACTTACCTGTCCAGCTTGATAGGTCAAGTACTAATCGAGGTTTCATATTTGGTCTTTAATAGCTATAGATCGCAGTTTTAATCAGACATAAAGGTGTTTTTTTTTAAATAAAATCTATTTCTTACGAGTATGTAAAAATAGTACGACATAGAGCTTCCAATAAACAGCAGCAATAATAAAATAAAAATAATTCTACAAATAAGTGAATAGCCGGATAGATGGACTCAAGACCGGATGACTGGAAAAGATCTGATGCCTATAGGGCAATAACTATGACATAACATGGTATTTATATGTTAGTAAAGATTTTTCAGAGATATTTTCCCGCAATAAAAAGTACGTTGACCCGGATAGTCAGCTATCATCATACCAAATTTCATCAAAATCTATCTATTAGTTTTGTCGTGATGCGTTCACAGACCGACAGACAGAAAGACAGACAAAAATTCTAAAAACTATAGATTCGGAGACCTTGTATCAATTTAGATTTTCCAAAAAATATTTAATATACAGATTCGACTTAGTTAGAATTTTATTAAATGTATAAATGCCAATAATATTCAAATGGAACAAGACTTAGTATTAAATTCATATGAAATGTCCGCGGCAAGCTCTGGCGGATTGAGATGTCAACACTTGACACTTGATTATTTCGTCGTTACAGCCCCGTTTTCGTTCACAAACCATCCCCCTCACTGGTAGGATGTACTCGTATTTGGAGATTTATTGCACATCCCTTGTTGTTATATTGAATTTCTACCCTTTAGATGGATGTGACTACTATAATGTTTTCCAGTAATACTTTTTTTGTTTTCCAGTAACACTATATTTTTATTGAAAATATTATACATATATGTATCCAACACCTGCTACAACAATATTGATGCTCCCCTAACAAATATTGTTCTTAACGTTTCTCCTTAGGGAAGTCCCAAAGGATTTTTTGTTTAAGAAGAAACTTTAGTAAATAATTTACAGGCGTTTTTTACGCTTACGGCGGAACAAAGTTTTTTATACTGCCCTAGGGATGAAGACAAATTGTCTGTGATTTAAACAATTTGGGATAAAAGTTCTAATATTTTTGGTGTAGTGTTTTGTAAATTTTAGTGCTTGTAAACAACACCACCACCCTTGCTTCATTTGGGCGTATCCCTAGGTCCCTTTTGTGTTTATAATATCTAGCGACTCACAATAAAATTAAAAACAAATCTATCCCACGGAAACCGTACGTTTTTTCATAATAATATATAGCCTATAACCTTTCTCAATAAACGGGTTATCTAATGCAAAAATAATTTTTTCAATTGGATTAGTAGTTATTGAGATAAGCGCGTTCAAACAAACAAACATACTCTGCCTCTTTATAAGTATAGATTATACACAGGGAATTTTTATTGCTAATAGAAGCCTCTGTATTACTCCAGATCATAGTCTATCTGTATACTAAATTTCATCCAAATCCGTTCAGTCATTATACACTCGCATTTTTAATAATGGTGTGATTAAGACAACCGACTTTAAGTATGAGGCACTAGTAACGTGTACGTTATATGTAAGAATAAAATTGTAATGTATGAAAACATCATATAATTTGGTGTAGATATCAGTGAGAGAGGACAGTGAGATTTGAGTGTCAATTACAGCCCCAGCATATCATTATTTTCTTCAAGTACGCTGGCAGGGTGCTTAAATAAAAATTTAAGGACCTGGTCTGCTTAAGTATCTTTAAGCGTGCCTACTTTTAGAAGAACCTTTATTTAAAATAAAAAGAGCAATAATAATTATTAAATACTCTGTTTCTTGCAGTTCTAAATTACAAAACTATTGCCTTTACTATATCAACCTTTGTACACGCAGCGGTTCTCGTGTACTTAGAAGCAATAAAACGACGAATCTTTTGGATCAGTTTACAGTGACCCTACTTGCTGTAGTTTACTTGAGTACAAATAATCGTGCTCATCACACTAATGAATGCCCCCAGCGGGACTCGAACCCGCGACCGCTAGCTCAGCAAGTAGGATCACTACGAACTGAGTCAAACGTGTTGTCAAATATTACTAATAAGATTTTAATAAATACGTAGTTTCAAATTAATAAGACTTAGAAGTAGGTGAAATCGACTTCTAAGTTTTGATCAAATAGTAACAAGTAAAATTAGTATAAGCTTAATAAATAGAAACCTAATATATACAACAATACTATTTCTAATATTGACTTATACATTGTTCAAACAAACAATCTTTGAGTATACTATAATTGATACACCATATTAATGACTACTTATACAAATAACTAAGCAGTGGTGGTAACCCAGTGATAACGCTCTTGCTTGGGAAACCAAGTGAAGCGAGTTCAAATCCCGTGACTTGCACCTCTGATATTTGCAAGATTCGTTAAGTCCGCCAAGCCGCACTATGCCAGCGTGGTGGGCTATGGCCTTATAAGAATTAGTATTTCGTATTGAAGATAGGTATGTGCCCAACAGTGGAACGTTAAAAAAGGCTGAATACATACAAATAACTAGCGACTTCTCCTAGGAGAATACATAGGTATGTACGTACAAAAAGCGCCACCGTTTGACTTTTATTACTAACAGGAGCCTGCATTACTCCAATCTATCTGTTTAGTAAATGTTATCCAAATTAGTTCAGCTGGTCAGCGTAAAAGAGTAACAAATACACATACAAACACACACATGATTAAAAAAAATCGAACAAGTGCAAGTCTAATTCGCCCACCGAAGTTTCTTAAGCACGAAAGATTAAAATAAGTTTGTAATCGAAAAAAATAATATTTTTTGTGATGTAACTACATGGTTTTCAGATTTCTCTTCTTACTTGTGCTATAAGATATTTCTACTTGCCAAACTTCATGATTCTAGGTCAACGGAAAGTGTCCTATAGGTTTTGATTCCCTTGATTGACATACAGAGAGACTTTTTTTTGAGGGACGGAATCTTCAAATTAGTATTTTATAATTCATAATCATTTTTCTTCTGCAGGTGGCGTTTGGTCCCTCCGAAATCTATCCATCACAGTACCTAGGGCAGTTCTGTCTGGTGAGGGGCAGTCAGCGGTACTCCGATGTTCCTACGATCTTGAGGGAGCAGCTCTCTACTCCATACGATGGTATCGCGCTGAAACAGAGTTCTACAGATACGTGCCACGAGAAATGCCTCCAACGATGGTCTTCCCGTTACCAGGCGCTTCAGTAGATGTAAGTCTCAGAAATGCATCAAGCAAAATTTTATAAAAATAGCATATTCGTTTCTTTATGTACATATTCAATTCAATTCAATTCTCTTAATAATGGCTTCATATCGTGCTTGTTGAAGCACAGATTACTTCGCCAATATCACGATATTAGCATGGAGAAAATTATGTACAGATTTAATTTACACTAAATGTTTTTAGATACTGTTTATATTCACATGGGATTAGAAACTTTGACGTAAACATAAATTGTCATAATAATTTAGTATATGGTTAGTTGTAATATAGTTAGCAGTAAGTAAATGTAACTACATATTATGAAACTTGCCGATGCAATGCTAATGGTCAAAGTCAAAGGTAACTGAGAAACTAACAAGCTATAACCCATATAATTAAGTCATTTTAAATAGAGTACCTGGGCGACCGAGCTTCGCTCGGAATTTTTGGCCAAAAAAAATTATGAAAAAAACAAACTAAAAATTTGAATAAATACAAAAAAAAAAACAAAAGTAAAAACTTTGTATCCGACCGGGGTACGAACCCAGACACCTGTGGTTGTCAAACTTGCTCCTTGGCCGTTTGGCCATGATGCTTATGTGCTTATGTCCTAGCGTGTGAATTATCGACCATATCGACCCCGAAACCTCCTGTACACTAAATTTCATGAAAATCGTTTAAGCCGTTTCTAAAATTCAGATGATATTATATATATATATATATATATATATATATATATATATATATATATATATATATATATATATAAAAAGAATTTCTCGTTTAAATAAATATATTCGATAAATGTATGGAGAACACAAACAATAATAATAAAATATGTAATTTTATTGTAATTAAGATAACCTCTCTCTCTTTCTTGTTTGCAATTGTAAATGTAATATAAATGTTTCTTCAGTAAGTAAAATACATGACTATTCATAATTATTTTCAAATAAACATATTCGTTGTGTATCTTATTAAATAAGCAATTCTTTCGTGTATATACATATGTCTTGGTAACGCCTGTAACAATTTGGTTCAAATTTTATATTTAGATAAGGTTTTGCTTTTCTAGAGTATATATACATATGTATACCTATATATATATATATATATATATATATATATATATATATATATATATATATATATATATATATATATAGGTGCCCTATTTGGATAAATGCAATTTTACAAAAAAAAACGTCGTGTAAAGCTCGGTCCCCTAGGTACGGATGTATATTTGAATAGACAACCTATGCTATCTCATAGTTAGAGAGTATATGTATGTATAGTAAAAACCTGTAAAGTAATAAATGTTAAGTTTTATGTACTAGCTTTTCCAAGTAGAAACCTTCTCAAGGAAAAAGAAACTGAAAAGAACGATTAATTTACATAATCGGTCGTTTCTTTTAATAGAAAATCATTGCTTACAATAATTATAATCTTACTACTATTATAAATACGAAAGTTTGGATGGATGGATGTTTGTTACTCAATCACTCCAGAAAGGCTGAACGGATCTGGATAAAAAGCTCAGAGATAAATGATAGTGTGGAATAGCACATAGGTTACTTTTTATCCCGGAAAAATGTACGGTTCCCGTGGGATAGATATATTTTTATTTTTCACAGAGCAAGGGATAGACTTTTCCATACTAACCGCTAAAAATATGGGTAATGTATTTTTTCCATATCATCAGCTCGCACAATCAGATCACCAACAAGTACGAATAGTGAATCTCAACAGACGCCTCAGTGGGGACTACCAGTGCGAAGTGTCGGCAGACGCGCCACTCTTCCACACAGATATACGAACAGCCCCTTTGACTGTAGTAGGTAAGTTGAACCATTATTTAATATTTTTGATGACTATTATATAATTCTTTCATCGACTGCGAATATTTAACATTTTAAATAAAACTATCTTTCGGATGTTTCCACAGATTAATTTTGACTTTTGATTCCCGACGTTTTAAATGCGTTTGCTAAATTTGTGGGTAGGCACACCTTTGAGACGTCTAAAACCTTAGTCTCTTCCGTGACCATGATTGCTTTAAAGCAAATCAGCTGTAAGCTATCGAAAAAGTATTATTGTGATGACCTCTAAATTAGACCAAAACTAAAAAAAGACAAAAAACTTTTGTTGTACCTGAAATATTTGTTTATTAAAAAAATGACATGGTTATTGATTAGAAATTATTTAAGCATAAAATTTAATCTAAATATTTCTTGTATGCTATGACTATGAAGCATTATATCACTAGTCTTATGTTCTTATTGTGTTATGAATACATCTATACCTACATATTATAAAATTCTAAGTGAAATCTGTACATTAAATATTTTTTTGGGAAATCTAATTGAAATAGACATTATTATATACAGAGTCCGAATCTATAGTTTTTAGAAATTTTGTCTGTCTTTCTGTCTGTCTGTCTGTCTGTCTGTTACCGCATCACGAGAAAACCACTGGACAGATTTTGATGAAATTTGGTATGATGATAGCTGGTTATCCGGGTCAACATATAGGCTTTTAGGTTTATAGGCTTTTTACCGCGGGAAATATCTCATTTCTGAGAAAAAATACAAAAACACAAAAACTGCATTCTAAGAGTATACTAATATTATGTAAAACCTAAGAATTAGATTTTTGGTCATCTGAACGCGGGCGGAGCCGCGGGCAATGCTAGTCTTCAATATATGAAAGTTTTATAGCAAAATCTGCAACAATTTTCATTATATTGCATTGCTTCAGATCCACCGTTCCGTGCACCACGACTAACTGTTTCCCACAGAAGTTATTCAAGGGGTGACGTCATTCGTGCCAACTGTTCTATCGATGAAGCATACCCTGCGCCAAATATTACATGGATACTAGACGATCATAAGGTTGGTGCTTTTCTTAAAACCTTTACCTTCTCATTTCATAAGTCTTATGTTGGCTTAGTATTTTTGCACTTAATTTATTAAGCATATATTCCAAATTGTTTTGTGAGTCAGTGAGAATTTTTTTGTTTTAGAAACGTCTGTAGTTAGCTCATAATGTATAATTATTTGATGTTTATTAGAACACAATTTTGTATAATACGTAAAACAATAACTTTGAATAAAAAATTTAACAACATTGAAACTGTATCAACATGAAAAGAAAGTTTGCTCGGGACCTTAAAAAATAGTAACAGAACAAGTTTCCTCATTTCCATAAAATCACACTCCGTCCCCAAGAGTGCTACGGACATATAAATAGATTTTGCTTAGCTCTAGGAACCTACAAATTGTCTGAACGACGCAGCTCTCTAAGGATCTGGTCCAAAGAACCTGCGAGGAATTTAATTCAAAAGTGTAAAATCGCAGACTCCCGTGTAAATCGTAATAAGTGGGTAGTTAAAATATATGTTACGACTCACGGCTGGAGTTCAGAGCGAGATGTTTTTAACCTGAGATGCCATTTACCTGAGTATACGAGCTAAGTTATTTTTAAAGGGCGATGATAATTGAAGTTTACGGCATGCTTTTACCACGTTTTGTATGGAGTTGAGAAACCAAACAATATTTGCCTCTTGCAAAATTCCACCTATAGATTTATATAATATAATATTTTGACTTTTATGACTTTATGACGCGTAATAGAATATATTTTAGTTTACTGTCTGTATATCCGTTTGTATGTCATAAGTCTTTCCTTTAGACTTCAGTCCTAAACAGCGCTTGGTTTATTTCAGTGATAAAATTAAAATTTTTTTTTACAAGAAACTGAAACCTATCAATGATTAAAAAATAGTTTCATATCTAAATAAGTACGAATATGTATTGTATACTTTATAAAATAATTCCAATACTACGTTAACACCTCCAGGTAAATATGTAAGAAATTAATTAAAATTCTAAGAAATCTAATGTTAACCGACACGCCAGCGTGTCCGTAGTCGTGGAGGGATTAAGTTCATAATATAAAATATAAATGAGAACGAGAGAAAGCATATTTAAATTTACAATTCTAAGTTACAAGTGTACGAATTCAGTAGCTGGTGTTAATAGTAGGATCTGGAGCAGGAGCTGAGATCCGCTCAAAGACGAACGTCTCGCGGGAAATCTCGAATTGTCTTGCAAGGACTTGAACTTCTGGAGCTTTAGTGAAATGAAATGCGCAACTACATAAGAATGTACATTGCAAATTTATAACGTATTTTTATTTACATTTATTTGATATGTCTATTAGTTACGAATCGTGATCGAACTTAGTACATGGAAAGTTTTTACTTCAGAAATGGGTACTATGCTGATTTTTTTGATTGTGGCGGAAACTTTTCTCGAGCTTAAGAAAATCAGGAAGTATTGTACCCCCAAACTAATAGATGGTCAAAATGAAGCTGAGAAGTCTTTTGAAGGAATAGCGAATTCATGGTTAAAATTAACACATTCATAAAATTGTTATTGTCAAGAGTATATAGAGTTGTACCTTGACAATTCTGCATAAAGGGATAAAGAGGTTATTAGTCAAATGAATTAACATTCCTGTTAAAAATTTTTGATATTTTTTTTCGTATACTTATATCATACTAGCGAATTATATTCGCTTTGCTCCGGTGCATCCCTGGGTAGGCGGAATTCATTTACAATTTTATGGAATTAATTTTGTTTGTTTTATCATTTGTCTTTTCTAGAATAAAAATAGCCTCTAGTTACTCTTTATAAAATCAGCTATCTGCCAGTGAAAGTCTCGTCAAAATCGGTTCAGTCATTTTAGAGATTAGCCGGAAGAAACAGACAGACAAAAATTTAATGACTTAAAAGTACCATATACACTTTCTTATGCATTTAGTAAAAAGCTGTTATTTTGATATTACAAACAGACACTTCAATTTTATTTATCTGTATAGATAATACTATAATTTTATAATAAAATACTATAATTTTATGACCAAAATAACTTGTAGTGGAGTTCAGATGAAATACTATCAAATAAAAGACCTACGTGAAGTGAATACAAGGGTCGAGCAACATTCGCTAACGCTTCATTCTTACACAAATTCATATTTCTTTGTAAATAATTTTGTATTCTAGAATAAATGGCTCTTAGTCCATTTCGTTATCTCAAAGTCATTTTTTTATTTCTCTCATCTTTCCAACAGATGTATCTAGTAATTTTATTTTTTTTATGAAATTCGAAAAATCTGCTTTTTTAGACACTATTTAAAATAAATGAGTAAAATTTCGAAGTAAAAAGACACAATATATGAGATGATATATGTTTAATTTAATCAGCGTTACGGCTATATAAATGAGGTTTTTTATGTATGTATGTTTGTTACTTCCTTACGCTATAATACGTTAAGCGTGAACCATTAAAACGTACCACGAGAGAAACCCCAGCGGAGCAAGGGTGAGTCGCTAGTTAGATATATAGACAGTGATTGACAGCAGCTACTACGGCTCAATCTGGATTGGACGAGTGCCACTCGTCGTAAAAAGAAATTAGAAACATATAAAAATAGGCGAATTATGTATATAAACAAACATATTGTCAGAAATATACAAGCGTATTCTTTTTTATTGAACTATAAATGAAATAATTGTATTATACAAATAAACTTCTGATACTATTATTGGGGTATTACAGGGTTTTGTTGGTTTGTTGTTGTGTTAAAAGCGCTTTGTATTCGAAGTGAAGAATTTTATCTGAATAGCAATTCAAGAAGATTTTTCAATAATAAAAGTTATATTTGTTTATCAAAGACTTAATTGTTTAGAAAATAAGGGTTTAGCTATGTAGTAACATAGCAATCAAAAAAATCAACGAGCAAACGAATATTGAAATGTATGTCAATAAAAATATCGAGTCACTCTGTACATACATATGTATGTATTTAAAATACACAACCTGTGCCTTGTTTTTAAAAAGTTGAGGCTCCACGATCTATAAAATGGGTTTGTTAAATAAAACCACATTAACAATTTAAAAAGGAAACAGTGATAGCCCAGTGGCAACGAGCTCGCTTGGAAAACCAAGTAAAGCGGGTTTAAGCATGGGTCTCGCATCACCATATTTTCATGTTACAATCATTAGCCTGAGAAAGAAAATATCAAGAGAAAACCTGCTATCTAAAATCTATTTATGAGAACCTCGATTTTAAAATACACGGGAAGGCCGCCAACCCGCACGGTACCAGCATATTGTTGACCAGTCGTACCCAACAGCATTAAAAACGTCTGAATAAAAATTTGTTCAAAAATAAACTTTAAAATTAAATATCTTGACAAGCCAATATAAAATACAGTCTAAATAAACGAAGCTGTTGAGAAAATAAAAACTATCCAACAGTTCGAATAACAAAGGCCAATAACTTTTTCTCTAAACGTCTTCTTTGTAGTTAAAAATTCCAAAGTAGTCCCGGCTTTTAAATTATACAAAAACACGGCGTACTTAAAATTCATGAACAATCAGAAGTTGGTCGGCATCGGTGATTCAGAGACATTACCATACCGAGAGGAGTTCGTTTTGTGGAGATGATGAAAACGAATCAGACGATCAAAATAAACATGCCTGTTATTTACTTGTTTTTGTCTGCGCCATCATTCCCATGGTAAGCTGAGTGGACATTAGAGATAGCCTATGTGTTACCCCATGATGCCATCTATGTCCTTGCCAAATTTTATTAAAACCCGTTCAACACTTAAAACGTAAAAAAGTGACAGACAGACAGACAGACAGACATGTTCTATATTTGTTGCGATTCTTACTACATGCATGTCTTCAACTGTATCTATTCAACTACATAAGACTATGTTCTTACGTCAATTTGTTGATATCAATTTAGTTCGCACTTTACGCCATCGGAGTGGTTTTTTCGTTATTAAATTTTAAATTCTTTTTATGTTAAAACAGTGGAAAGACACATAAAACTCTCTTCAAGTATAAATGGTTATGTAGATATACTCCTTAGATTCTGTGCTGGTTGAAGTAACCAATATTACTTCATAATTAGTAAAAAACATTAGCGTTTCTTACTAATTTTTAGAATTAAGTTATTATGAAGTAATATTGGTTATTTATAAAGTTTATGTACATATAAATTAACATACAGCTAGTATATATATTTAAAACAATAATTCATAGAAGTACATATAAAAACTATATGAATACATTAAAATCAGAGAATCAAATAAAAAGCCTACAAAACAGCTTTCCACTTTTACTTACTACTTGTGTTTGCATTTCACTTTGCCCTGAAACTCGTCCACTCGTTAGCAACGGAAAGGTTTCTTTTTTCTTCAATTTGGTTCGAATAAACAGACTGATTTATCCTTTTATTACTATTGCATCAACTGTTCTAATGATCTTGGAGGGCTTACCTTTGATTCCCTTTCATTTGAATCAGCCTGAATATTTTACAATGTATGAATCTTTTGTTTTAATGAGACCAATCGGATACGGGTTCAATTTTTTATTTTTCATCCTATAGAAACTCTTTTTTATCTTTAAATCGCCAATTTTTTTTTAATAGAAGTACCGTCCAATACTCTTTTTCTGAAGCAAAATGTAATCACTATAAATCTTAAATAAACACAGTAATAATTTATTCGCCATTCAATTGACACGACTTAACATACAATTCTGATTTATATGACAAAATAAATCAAATATAACAGTATTAATTGACCTATATATCAATATACATCAATGATTCAATCAGGATACTGAAGCGATCATAACTAATATATATTACATGTATTTACTTTGTATATTACGAAATAAAGAAGTGGTAGCCCAGTGATAACGTGCTCGCTTGGAAAACCAAGCGAAACGGGTTCAAATCCCGGGTCTCGCACCTCGGATATTTTCATGTGCGAATCATTTCCAACATGATTACCGTTTACTAATCCGGTGAAGAGAACATCCTGAAGGAAACTGCATGTTTGAGAGAACCATTTATTAAAGATAAAAATTTATTTCGAATCACTTTTTAAGGTATTCTAATCGTCAATAAAAATAATTATAAAAATTGATAATTAAAATTTAAAAATATTTTGGTATTATAAATTATAAATAAAATAATACTTTTAAGAAAGTACTGGTAAAATATTTCTTATTTTAAATGTCAAATAGTCACGTAAATCCCGTTTACAATACTTTAGCGCAAATATATTTTAAGAGAGACAAAAAAAAAACAAAAAAAAACCACGGAAAAATACGAAAAATATTTTTATTTAAAACATACATAAATAAATAATATGACAATTTTATAATAGATCGCAGAAACAGTATCGTGGAGGACATCAGAGCTGGACTTCAAAGAACGAGGGGCCTTCAGTGAGTTGGAGCTCACCATACTAGAAGCGGAAAATTATAAAGTCGGTCTCACATACACCAGTGCAAGTCTGAACAGAGTGTACCAAGACCATTATGTATACGACCGTGATATGGACGATGACAGGAATACTATCAGGTAAGTTATTATTATAAGCTATAATATTTATTTTATTTCTTTATGTACAGAAACAGAAAACTATAAAAAAATTACAACTACGTGTTTAAAGCTAAAATATCATTTTAAATTTGCTGTGCTGTTATATATGTACATAATATATATACAACATTCAAATAATACTATCTTAGATTTACGCCAATATTTGACATTTTAAATAAAACTATCTTTTGGATTTTTCACAAATTTATTTTAATTTTTGGTTCCCGAAGTTTCGAATGCTTTACAGCAATCATGGTCACGGGAGAGACTAAGGTTTATGATGGCTCAGAAGCATTACATATATAGTTGTTATGGACAGCCTACCGACATATTAACAAAAATGAATTCAAAAAATGCAAAAATAGCATCATCATCCTTACAATATATTTTGTTAATTTTAATTTTAAACATTTTCATAATTTTAATAAGTGTTATAATTAAATATGGAATATTATTTTGGAATTAAGTGGAAACCAAAAAACAAAATAAATTCGCGAAAAAATCCGAAAAGATAGTTTTATTTAAAACATTCAAATAAATATAATTATATAAACAAACCTAACCAAAAAGCTAAATAAGAGAATATTAAAGTATTTGCAGTAAGTTAAATAAAAATATAAAAAACAAATATTTACATTAATTAAAATTAATACAAAGAATGAAGCAGTATTCTTTTGAATGGTAAATATGTCGACAACCTTTGTAGTAGTAATCTAATTTGTATTGTCAATTCAATTCTTTTGTTTCGTGGCTTCTAGGAGTCATTCGACACACTTTACTTCGCTAATGTCGCATAAAATGAATAACACACGTTATGTATAGAATGACCAGTAAAAAGGAAGACAAAATACTAGATCTAATTACACGTAAAAACAGGAAAATTCGTTGTATTATTTTGGCGCAAAAGAAAATGATGACTTATTGTTAGAATCAATTCATGTGACATAATGTTATAACATAAATATACCACACTATAAATATACATGCGAAAGTTTATGTGTGTATGTTTGGCATGTTTTTACTCCTTAACGCCGAAACCACTGGACAGATTTGGATAAAATTTTGTATATAGAAAGACTGACCTAGTAAAACATAAGCTACAGTTAGTGATAAAATTTGCCAGAAGAGGGCGCTATTTGTATATGACCGAAGCGAAGGAAGTGACAAGTTATTAAAATACAAAATATTCTTAGAATCATCAGAGTAATAAAAAATTCGACTAATCACAGTATTAGTATTACTAGAAAGAGTTTACAAATTACGTAATATCCCACTTCCAAGGCTACAACACTATCTCGATATTGGAGTGATTCTTATTTATTTTCCTTTCGCCGATATTTATAAGGGTAGCTAGCAGTAGCCATTCATCATACTAGGGCTTCTATCGATAACAATTTACAAGATAATGTCGACTTTTTGATAAAATAGCTTAAAATTATTACTGAAAACCTATATGTTATAGTAATCGAAGCAAAATATTTTATATTATCATTGCTATGATACTTTGGTATTTTCACTCTAGTGTCGCTAATAGCATGAGTATAGTATACTTGTTACTTCTAAACGTTGTAAGTTGTAACTTAATATACCTACTTGAGTGAAATCGAATGGAGATGAAGTTTTACATGCAGTATCCACTTAATTAACAGACTACATCTGATTTTATCGACATATTAAATTATCAATACGGAAAGTACTGTAAGAAAAAACTAGTTACTACTAATACTTTTAAATTAGTAAGAAATATGGCCTAGCCTATCTCCACTACACTAACTCAGTACAGAATTTCACTTAAATTTGAACTGTTCTTGCGTGAAAATATAGAAAACACAAATATTCACAAACTTAACATCAACAATATTAGTTTTATAAAAATTTTGAAAATATTAAATAAATATTACCAAATATTCTTTTTTTTGTTCTATTTTTTTATATTTATTATAATTTTTGTTTTTCTCAGATACACTATAGTCCCTCCTCATAGCGGCCAGTTCGCTCTTGGCTGTGTGGCAACAATTTTCGACATATATGCACGAAAAAGCGAACCTATTTACATTAGAGAAGATGCTCCGCACCCAGCCTCAGTCACCGGAGAAGATTCATTGGGTAAGCAAGTGAATTATATACTTTTGGATAATCCTTAATTTTGGACTTGGACCAAAATTTTATAATCCAATTCAATTATCTTGTTAATGGATTCCAAACAAGCCAGTTGAGTATAGACTACTTCGCCAATGTCACGTAGAATGGAGATGACACGAGGGAACGAAACATTTTAGATTTTTGCTTCGCATGACATCTTTACTTACTCGAACTGAATTTACCTTTTAATTCTAAAATATCCTTGAGCTTATCTAATATCACGTTATCAAAAACTTTAAAAGTTATTTTTTATTACTTAAATATCCACTTTAACTTTAAACTTATCAAATAGCATTTGTGAAATATAAAACACACGTATAAAATTTTAGCAATATTATGAATACGAAAGTGTCTTTTAGTTTATCAGCTAGGCCATTTTTCACGCGATTAAATTACATTTGATACGTATAATTGGATCGTGGACGTTATCTTTTCCATACAAATTGTAACCCACAGAAAGAAGAGAACAAACGATATAGGCACTTTTTATCCCAATACTTCATATATATACCGTGGGATCTTCATCACTTTTGCACACACCTGTACCAGTCACTAATTTACTTTAAAATAGAAAAGTATTTATTCACTAGTAATATTTATTTCTATTGCAGGTACAATCACAAACTACAATATGTTATTAACAGCCGTTTGTATCTGCGCCGTAATGCTGCACCAATTATGATCATACTGCAGAACTGTAACATCTTAAGGAAACTGAATGTTGTGATAGACCTTAAGGACCTTTTAGAATTCAGGCCATATTTGTAATTAAATATAAGAATCGTAAGCCTCGTATTCTATATCGTTGGTCTTATGTTTCAAGAGATGGATAAATTGGAAAGGTAAAAAAATAAAGGAAATGAAAAATCTCGTAATATTAGAGCTCTGAAACAGGTATTTTGTCTAAATAGTTGATACACCTCACTTATATATCAAGGAACATAAGAAATTCGAACTGAGCATTTTAAATACCAGACTCCGAATTTTCTAATCATTTGATTGCTTTATAAATTGGGGCAAGTGAGTGGGCAATTGGAACGGTGTCTAAGTAAATGCGGGCTTAATTTAAGTGCTAGAAGAAACTAAAATTTCTTAGGTAAACGCTTTTTAGAAGTGTGTCGATTTTTTGGTACTATAACGTCTTGGTCAGAGTTTTTATGTCGGTTTCTAAGATATTGGAGGCTAATATGTCCCTTCTCAGAGAAAATATTTGCATTTGCTTCATGTATTTTTGTATATTCGAGCTCTGGCATGGGGTAATTTAATGGGAACTATAGGGTTTAAAGTCATTAATCATTAATATTTCAACTGGCACAGTTCAAAGATCCTCAAACGATAGTCTATCAGACCGCCATCTCTTGAAACATAAGACATCAAAGTAATTTACGTAAATGTTACAAAAAATTGGCTTGATTCTCCATGGTCTTGCTAAATAATAGTTGATATTATGTACAATCGGCAACCAAAGTTTATACGTAAAGTGATGCAATTTTGTTTTAATTGTCATGTAAATAAATGACAATAGTGTCAATTTGATGATTGATGTGTTACATGAGCTGTGTTGCCGTGTGTACTAGATGTAAGTTATTATGAACTTATTTCAATGTTAAAGATACTATATGTGAATATGTAAATAAATTTATTAGTTACTAAATGTCTTTTTTTGTTTTCATCCTTTAAAAGAGATAAGGAAGTTTATAAAAGCCATAGAAAAGCTATAAGTAAATCGCACCCCATGTGTTAATTCGTTCATGTCGCACCTTAATGCTAAATAAAGAATTGAAAAGCGAAATTATACAATAATAAATTGCAATTTTCTCTTAAAGAAAAAATTTAATATGAAATTATAAGTGGAAATACTTACTAGGGGAATTACGTTTTAGAATCAAATTACGTTTAAGAATCAAATCAATTAAAAAAAAAGAATAGAGAAAAAGTGGTCCAAGAAAAAAGTCTAGCAATGTTACGCAATTAGTAGTGATGCATCTCTTCATTTTGCAGAACGAAATAATAAGTAGAATTCAAAAAAAAAAGTATTGCACGGATTTCTATACAACTTCACGCCAACAGAAATAGGGATCTAAGAAGTTTAAAGACTATAATGTACAAAGATTTTGAATAAATAATCTAAGGATATGATGATTACGATGAAAAAATCGTCTCTTATCAAAAGTATGAAAATCATTACAAAAGAGACTTATTTCCTCGCACACATAATTATAGTCACAAGTCCATTACACCATCAAATTTGATTAAAAACATTATATTTCAACAATTCATACTTCAATATTTCAAGACTATTTCATATTTCACTAAATAAGCCAACACTTTCAAGTGTGATAATGAAATGAACATCTAAAGCAGAGATAACTTAATACGAGGAAAATATACCGCTTGAGTTAGTTCATAAAAATGTAAAGTAGAACCTAGATTTTACGCTGAGCTGTCTTCGAACCTGAAGGCATGAACGAATCTTTATGTAAAAGATAAGGTATACTAAGTACTGAATAAGTTCTAAAGTATTTAGTAAGTCGAGAAATATTTATATTATTCATACTTTATCTTCTTCCAGCGGTCGAAGGTGTAACCATTTAATAGAGGAGAGGATCTATTATTCCATACATAATATAATAAAATTGTAATTGATCGCTGTCTGTACATGGAAGATATTTGATATTTATTAATGGAAGTATTTATTAACGTAATGGAATCCAAAACAATGATTTTTAGAATGTTTGTCTGTGAATTTGTGCGTGCTAATCTCAGAAACGGCTAAACTGATTTGGATGCCGTTTTCACTAATGTATTGTGGTAAGCTTTACTTCACATTTAGTATTTGTTTTATTTCAATCGGTTGATAGATAAAAAAGTTATGTCAAGCTAAAGAGTCACCTATGGACGAATCCGAGCGAAGCGAGGGTGAGTCGCTAGTTAAAAATATTTCTGCACTCTAACCGATAATATCACCAATAGCGTACCCATTTTAACGAATAGATTTCAATCCAAAAATAATTTTGCTCGTAAACTTTCAACTAAAACTTTCTTTTAAATTGATTTTGATATCGATGTATCTTTTTAACTAAAAAGTTTTTTTTCCTCTTCCGTTTGTTTGTTCAACATAACATCGCATTCTGAATCTTTAGTTCATAAGTAATGCTACAATCAACAACTCAACAAATCAACAACAACAAATGCCTACTAAGCTAGACATATTAGATTAAGTTTCTCCGTAGTACTATTACAAAATTTAGTAGATATTCTTGTAAAAGATTATTGTAATCTATAACAAAAGATATTACTAAAAGCCGAAAGATATTAGCAGAAAAGTTTAGTAAGATTAATATCTTTACTAAGTTGGGTAGATAATACAAACAAGTAGACGTAAGCAAGTAGAACGCCACAATCAAATGTACCAATCTAGACCAGTATCGAGGAAATACAAAATGAATTTGTTCCAAACGATTTGTCGTTGAAATGCAAAATACACCTTCAACTAAAAAACTTTCCAGTGTCGTAATACAATCGGCGATAACTCCACTCAGATCGAATTCTCTTATTCAATTTCAATCACAAATTCAAAGGAATTTCACTTTTAAATCAATTGAATAAGTTACAATTTTGCCTGACATCATGAAGAGTTAAGCAAGTCTTCGAAAATTATTCTTGATAAGCGTTGCTTGCGAATGCTATAGCTTTTATGTCAATAAGAACAAGGTTTAGTTTCGGTTAAATCTGTATCAAGGCTGAGATCGTTATTTCTCAAGAGGTGGAAGGGTCCTACAGTGAAGCATCGGATTGGACCAAAGCCAGGGACGAGCGGCTAGTCCATGTTACTGATAAGGTTACTGTGGAGAAAGTTATTTTGAATTCTATAGTATTAAGTTGTTTGTTTTTGGAGATATCGCGTCTTCTCACTGCATGTTACATGTATACCTATGTTTACTGTTGACTCTTTACCGCAACTTTACGATATTTTGGACAAAAATATGTCTTATTACTTTCTACTAAATTTATATGATACAATCAAAATAAACAAATTTCTAAAACCTACCAATTTATTTCAAATATCGCTTCTGTACAGCAAAATCAAATATTTACATATATTTGCCTAAACGTCTTTCATTAAAAGCACTCGAAATTTGCACGGGTCGCTAATTTCTTTCATAACGTCCATAAGAATCGAAAAGGCAGTAGTTGCGTATCTCCTGAAAATTGTAGCGAAATCCGAAGTAATATATTCATTGGGATACCTAATAAAATTGCCATCGGCCTTGCTATTCACATATCATTTGATCGGTCCGTAAGAGTTCCTTTATAAAGAAATCTATTATGCCCATTCTATAGCTTTATACTTTTTTCATTATATTTTATTGGGAATTTTGGATTATACGTATGATTTATGTCATAGAACTGTTTATATCCTTTCATGACGACATCAAGTCTACTCCAAGTCGAGCCTATAATATTTAAATCGTAGGTAATACGTAATTATACGTTTGACGACACGTTTGGCTCAGTTTGTAATGACCGTACTTGCTGTGCCAGCGATTGCGAGTTTGAGTTCCGAGGTTGTGTGATGAGCACGAATGGTTGTACTCCAGTTATGGGTGTTTATATTTATAATATGTATGTATTTAAAGTTATATATATGCAGTTTATCAATTATCTGGTATCCATCACACACACAAGCCTCGTAGATTACCATGGAACTAGATGGTGCTATGTGTTAATGTCTCAGCATATTTATTAATTATTTGTTTAATAGTCGACATTTCAAAATTTGTTTACTCAAATATTCCCGTAAATCTAAGAAAGTATTATTGTTTATCGGCTTTAAAAATTGATTCTGTTTTCGGTGCTATTTTCTTGTGTGTATGTCAGGTCATATTAGTATTGCTAGTTTTTTGGGCCATATATAAAAATCTTTTCAGCAAACTTAGAACGAAAAAGGATTTAGCTGAAAGAGTTATAGGTATATAATGAATTATATTTGATACATATACTACTTTTGCTGCGTAAATGTACGACTTTGACTTTGACTTGACTTTGTTTTTAAATTCTGACAACGTAAATACAGCGTACCTACATGAAAAGTCGAATAGGGCGCTGCGCAGTAAATCAATCTATATTTGAAAAATCTTATTGAATCATTCTTATATATAGGTAATCAAATTAATTAAATTTAATTACCTGTATATAAGAATTAAATTAACTGACTCAAATGTGTACATTAATTAATATTTTGGAAAATTTTATTGAAATAATCATTATTATCGATACAGAGACCAAATCTATAGTTTTTACAATTTTCCTCCGTCTGTCTGGAAACGCATCACGAAAAAACCATTGGACAGATTTTGATAAATTTGGTACGGTACGTTGGTGGTTTGTGGTTCGAGTCAACATATATAGGATACTTTTTACTGCGGGAAAATATCTCTTCTCTGAGAAATCTTTACTAAAGGTTAAAACGAAGCGAGGGTGAGTCGCTAGTCTATGAATAAAATTAAAGCCTCCATCTTTAACAACATTTCCCCATGTGGAACTCATAACATGGTTTTTCTATAAGACCGCTGGAACTATTAAAACAATCTTAATGGGATTTTCAATGACTGACGATCGAAGGATCACTGGATCGAAAGTAATATAGCATTTTTATCTCTAAAAATTTGACAAGGTTTTTAGGATATTACGAAGAGAGAAAACTCGTTTGCTATCGGACTACTATTACAAATTTTTATATGCATGTTTGTTTGTTACTCTTCTACGATGAAATGGTTGAATGTTTTTGGATGAGATATAATACACAAATAAACTAGGGCCTGGAATAACACATAGGAAAAAGCGAAAGAATGTGTAATATTATATAATACTAGCAGACCCCGGGGCTTCGCTCCCGCTAAAACTACAAAAAAGTCTTTGGCTTTATGCTATTAGTAATAATGTATGGAAGTCTGCCCGATTTGTTGACATTTATGATTACTGCTCCGCTCCCTTGGGTTGTAGCATGATGATATATAGCTTATAGCCTTCTTCAATAAACGGGCTATGCAAAAAGAATTTTTCAAATCGGATTAGTAGTTCCTGAGATTACCGCGTTCAAACAAACAAACTCAGTCTCTTTATAATATTAGTATAGATATAATATTGTCAATACAAAAGTGAGGGTCACCTAGGAATACACACAAGTGAAACAAGGGAATTCGCTAGTTCATACTTGTTATTATAATCAAAAATGAAATAACACATATGCTCAACTGACACTTTCTATGCACTCACTACACAATAATGATCTTTACAATTTTTTAAATATATGTAAAGCCCTGCCAATTTTATTTAAACGTGTTTTTTAACCCCCGACGCAAAAGGAGGTGATATAAGTTTGACGTCAATGTCTGTCTGTGTGTGTCTGTCTGTGGCATCGTAGCTCTCAAACGGATGGACCGATTTCGTTGATTTTTTTTTTCATTTGAAAGCTAGTTTCCTTCCGGTGGTTCTTAGCTATGTTTGGTTAATATCAGTCCAGTAGTGTAAGAGTATCAGCTCTTTTCCAAAATGATGTAAGGCATTTTGGCGTATGATTACTCGATTAAGTGTTTCACGCGTGCCAGTGTAATCGTTAAATGACAATTAAATTGTGTAGGTTTTTTTTTAATTTTTAATTGTATGTACATATTATTCTTTTTTGTGATTACGTTTGTGGAGGGCGCTAGTAATTGCAATACAGTTTATTAACTTATGCAATTACTATCGTTTTCAGGGTTTCGTATCCGAGGTTGAAAACTGAACCTTATTACTCCGCCGCTTATTAGCCTCCGCTGTCCGTCCGTCCATATTTCAGAGAGATGTAACTCATGAACCGTAATACGCAGAGAGTTGAAATTTTCACAGAGTATGTATTTATATTGCCGCTATATCAACAAATAATAAAATAAAAATATAAGAAACATTTTATAAGTGTTCTTAATCGATCTTTGAAATTAACATATTACATACATAGAGTAAAAGTCATATTAATTAAAATTACATGTACTTACGATGGTACGGAACCCTAAGTGTGCGAATTCGACTCGCACTTAACCGATTTTGAATTGTTATTGTTAATATATACTAAAAAAAATTCATAAATTTAAATCTTTAAATAATAACCTTTAATAAATAACTAAAATATTTCTTCAAGAACATAAATATTTTAAACTGAAAATCAAATTCATGTCCTCGCACGAAGGCTCGTTAGATCTACACGTAACGAGTGAAACATTTGTAATATTAACGCCAAGCGGCATTCGAATCACGTGACCCGGTCACATTCAGACTATGAAGTGCGGCTTTACCCAGCACATCGAGTAAATACTCGTTAACACTTGCTATACATTACTATCTATATTATAATAAAACAGTAGAGGTCGAATGTCTGTACATAGCAAAAAAGCTAAAAACCGAGTCAGGGGGATGTAAGAAGACAAATAGAACAAATCCTGATTGTTTTAAAAAAAATTGTTTCTCTGTCTGTTTGTGTTTGTCTGTTTGCCGGTTTGTACGGGCTAATCTCCGAATCTATTGGACCGATTTAAATGAAATTTTGCATGGTGGTACCTTATATCCCCGGGCAATAGCTTAGATACTTTTTATCCTGGAAAATTAAATAGTTCCCGTGGGATAGTTAAAAAACTATAATAACTCATACAGCTTAGTACACAACAACTTATGCACCTAATTTAGTAAAATTTGACATTCTGATACCTTATATTACCGGTCAAACAACAGGTTACTTTTCATCCCGGAGAAATAAACAGTTCCCGTGGGAACTAATAGATCTCTATTAGTGTTTTGCTAATACTAAATAATATATAAAATTATTAGTATGTATTTTTGAACGGATTTAACTAAAAATCTATAAAACAGATTTCAATGATACTTTTTTTTTTAATTTCTTAAGATTATAGAAGTGCTATAGATTACATTATATTTGATTTTTTAAATAAAATTTGGAAATGGGAGCAGCAGAGCTATGTCTGTAAAGCTGCCGGTCGCGCGGGCAAAGACGCGGGAACGGGCATTATTTTTACCTAGCTATATATAGTATGCAAATAAAAATTGTTGTGTGTATGTATGTTTCCTATAGACTCCTTAATCGGCTGGAACGATTTGGAAGTTTCCATACAATCTTCAGATTTGCTCAGCGGTTGAACCTTTGAAGTTTGGTACCGATTGGAAGTTTGAACGCGGGCGAAGCCGCGTGTACTCCTAGTATAATATAAGATGTAAAGCTTATTCGATTATTTAGAGTAATGTAACATCCAAGTGTATATCGGTATACATATTTTATTTATTTTTAAACTAGTTGTAGAAACAGGATGTTAAAAAAACTCAATTCGGTTCAGTTTTTTGTGTGTTTATTATGCAATTACTAAGGACCTACCCTTGCTTTGCTAATTTGCGTCTCTAGTTTGGTACATATAGTGTTGCTACAATTCAATACACCTTTTTAAGAGAAATAATTCCACAATACGTTGCTTTAATAAAGCTCTATTGGTTCATGCGGCGTATGCTAGTAAAGCGGCAGGCGATTGGGAAATCGGTATATTTTCCGACATCTTCATCGATCGTCGTCATATTCCAGCCAATTTATACAAAACCTTAATTAACTATACACCTTCAGAGGAAGATTTCCACATGAAGTACTCCGTCTGTTGATGAAAAATCCGTTTAGTAGTTTTATACACATACATATATATATATATATATATATATATATATATATATATATATACTCACATCATATTCAAAAATAATGTTTGTACATAAAAATACCAAATATCACAATATGTTTCCAAGAAAGCTTCAGGATGCTCCACGATTGTTGGTGTCACACTCAAACTCCGTTTGATACTTTATATGGCCTTTGGCCAAGAAATGTAAACAAATATGCTACTCATAGGTTATGCTCGTTTTCTGGTACAAAAAGATGAAAAATTAAACTAATACATACATTATAATCTATACACATAATAAAATTGTTACTAAGTCAAATCTGTGTATTAATTATTTTTTGAAAAATCTTATTGAAATAAACATTATTATCGATATAGAAGCCGAATCTATAGTTCTTAGAATTTTTGTCTGTCTGTCTGTGACCGCATCACGGAAAACCCATTGGAGGGATTTTAAATGAAATTTGGTATGATAGCTAGTTATCCGGGATAACATATAGGATATTGTTTACTGCGAAAAAATATCTCATCTCTGATACATCTATAATAAACATTAACTAGGGACGAACTCGAGCGGAGCGAGAATGAGTCGCTAGTCTATACTAATATTATAAAGAGGAAATATTTGTTTGTTTGTTTGTATCGAATAGGCTGTGAAACTACAGAACTGATTTACATATTTGGTAAGAAGATAGTTTGAGACCCTGAGAAGGACATAGGATAGTTTTTATCCCGGAAGTCATCTCTTAAGGAGGTGAAAATGGGGATAAAAATTTGTATGGGGAAGCAACCCAGGGACAAACCCGAGGGAAGGTGAGTATCTACCTACTCTATATATAAATAAGCAAAGACATAATCTTTCATCAGGAGTTCAGTGCCTTTTTCTTCTGTTTTTCAACCGATTTTCTTTTATTTGGTAGCTATTAACAAGCTTTAGTTATTAATAACAAAATGTAACCAGTTTTTTTTTTCAAATAGATAAATAAATTTTTTCGATATTCAAATTTTCAATAATGATTATGGTTTAACTTCGAGCATTAAACGAGCGCTAGTTCTTTAAAGAAGCTTCAATTTTAAAGTAATTAAACTTTGATGTTACTTTAATTACAAATATTCACCTGAAGCCCAACTTAATTATAATTAACATATTACTCGTATAATAGTGCCTAATTAATCGCTCAATTAACTTAAAATCAATAATCTTAAAACGTAACAAGTTAGACTTAATCTACGTATAGGGTTTTCTGTTAATTAATTGTATATATATTATTGTTATTAATTAATTATTTTTATCAATTAACTAATATATTATAATAATATTATCTCATTAGCAGACTTCGAAGAAAAGATAAGGAGGACTTAGGGGGTAGAAAGAAAAGGGGTTGTATGTGTTTTTTTTGTGTAACACACGAAACTTTCGTGTAGTATACATTGAATTTATTTTGCTGTTTCAAATACAGTATTTCACATATCTTAGTAAAGAAATTCGCTCTAAATTATAAAAATATAATCACGCGCGCGAGTCACGCTGAAGCGGCTGGACGAATTTTGATAAAATTTTGTGCACAGATAGACTAGGGTCTGAATTAGGTACCACGCCTATATATTGTAATAAAATTTATTGAAAATGGTGCTAACTGTATATAATATTATCAACACAAAAATATGTCAAAGAAAATAATAACTAAGATATCACCATATTTTTGTTAAAAAGTAGTTTTGAAGTCGGTTAAGTGATAAGAACTTCTACCACTCGTATTCCGATGCAAACCGGAGCATGATAACGTGTATCATCTTCGTATGTTGGTGCTTTGTCTGGCGTCTCGCCAGGCGATGCCAACTAATGGCCCGCACTCGGGATATTGAGTCGGATTCTTTCATGAAATTTAAATGTCTATGATACGGTCGGCGACGGAAGTTTAGAGTTGGGACTTGTTTACTGGAATACTGATTTCTGCTTCTTGCACTGGAAATGTGCATTTTGTTTGAATTTATGTCGATTTAACCTAGTGCTGTTCGATTTCCTTTATACAATGTATACAATTTGAGATTTATTTATATTTTAATTACAACAAAGTAGTCTTATCTAACTTAGTTAAAGAAAAGAAGGAGATTCTCACCTATAAATGCGTATTAAACAGATAACTCGTGGAAGAAAGTACGTCCAGTGAATTTTAATGTTTGAAAATATCTGTCATTTCAAGAAACCGATCATTCAAGAAATCTGTTAGATAATTGTAGTGGATGGTGAGATAGTGTAATCTTCAAGTTTTTTGTCAATATTTTAATAATTTTATTTAAACTATAAAACTATAAAATGCACCATATTATCTTTATAATTATTCTTGCTTAAATGCAACACTTTACTACAAGGAAAATTCTGTTAAGACATTTGCAAAAGCTTGTATTTGAAAAGTATTAACGAAAAACTACTTTTCATTACCTCGTACATTAAGCTTTTGGAAAATGAAAAATGGTATGATATATTCTTATATTTATCTTTTTGATAATAAACGATTTTTGCCAATCAAAAAATTTGTCGTATATCTATAAGATTATTGAGTGATTCTGAATATAGCGAGTGTTGATTTTGAGATGGAAATTATAAAGTTACTAAACTCACTGCTGGGTAAGAGCTTCCCCTTAATTCTCTACTAAAACCAGTATGCAATCTTTTTTGCGATTTTTTTTCCAAAACTGTATGTCCAATTAATATGTATCTCCAATGGTAATCATGATTAAAACACGATGCATATAAATCTCAGAGGTGCGAGTCTCGGATTTGAACCCGTTTTACTTTATTTTTCAAGCGCTAGAAGAAGACTAGACAAGAACAAGACTATTGCTGTTAATGAATTTTCGGGCTCTTATATAGTAAATAAATAAAATAAATATGTTGGGACATTAACACACAGCACCATCTAGTTCCATGATAAGCTACGAGGCTTGTGTTATGGATACCAATTTATTGATACACTACAGATATATAACTTTAAATACATACATATTATAAATATAAACACTAATTACTGGAGTACAAACATTCGTGCTCGTCACACAGATGAATGCCCCCAGCGGGACTCGAACCCGCGACCGCTGGCAGCAAGTAGGATCACTATAAACTGAGCCAAACGTGTCGTCTATATAAAATATATTAACATTATTATATTCAACTAAAACAGGTAGCTTAGTCATTAGTGCACATGCTTAAGAATAATTCCTTCTAATATACAAAGATGTTAGACTTAAGGTACAGAGTGTACGCTCGTATTTTATTGAAAATGGTAGAATTGCTAAGGTCTTATTTATTTTTCCTCCAAAACTTTAGCCAATGTTTTAGTACAATAATTTATGGGTCACTGAACAATTAATTTGGTAGGGAAAGTTCAAAGCATTCAAATTAAAAACCAAAATGTACTTAATTTACACAAAATATATTAAAATTTTAGTAAATTTTGGCATAATTTTAACGGTAAAAACAACTTTCAGGTTAGAGTATGTATAATGTTTGATTTAAAAAATAATAATTAGCTACTTGTAAATATTATACGCCAGTTTTAACTGTGGAACTTCTACACCATATCCCGCGGGACTTGACCCTTGACCTTTTTTCTCAGATAAAAGTCACCTATGAGATTTTTCATGCTGTAAAATTGTGAAGTCACTAAACACCATGAACTTTGGTCTGGTCTTCTTGAGGGAGGCCTTTTTCCCTGTATGTATACAAGTGTTATGGGAAAACGCATTTTACAGCATTAAAAACAGGCCTTCTTCCAGCAGAAGACGGTCGTTAGCTATAAAAAAAATCACAAGCAAGTAAACAATCGAAACCGTTATTTTAAAACACAGGTACACATTACAGATATATTTATATTATATATTATGCGCATTTGATTCATTTCAATTTATACTGTATTATAAAGCTTTCATCTCATCTTATAACAGTGATTTCGAAGTGAAATTATCAAATTATTCATTTGAATGGTTTAATGCCCGTAATAATAATGTGGAGTTTTCCGTGTTTTAGCTAAATTAAGAGAGATGGAAGCATAGGACAATCTACTCTAGCGGTTAGGCTGAGCGCACACTATATACGAAAACATCAAAGCCTAGAATATTTTCATGAATATGTTACATTTCTTTGCGTAACGTCATTGGCTCCAGTAGAGTTTCAAACGAAATGGAAAGAAAATATCATCACTAAAAATATTTGAAATAAAATCAACGTGATTATGGAGTTTTTTACAAGCTCTTATTTAACTTGTAATGTTTGTATCAATGTTTGTACGGGTCAAATCTTGCAACTGAATTTTAAAGCAGTTTTCCTTAACTGATTGAGCTGAAATTTCCCATACACGTTTCGTTTAGATGATAATGCATGGTTAGATTAATTCTAGAGTCATTCTAAATCCACCATGGCGGATTCCCAACGATGGCGGACTGTTTTTTATGTACCCCCATGATATTATGTATATCAAATGAAAGGGTTTGCTAAGAACAATACGAGTAAATACCTAAAAATTAATTTTTCCATTAAATGAAACTCATTTATGACAAAACTAATATGATGAAAAAGCTCGTTTTTAAAAATATTTTTTTATTTAAAATATACTATTATTACATTTATAAAGTAATACATAGTTTTTTATATTTTTGTATATTTATAATTTTATTATTTAGGAAATTACATGTTCGATACCTTTAAAAAAAAAAAAAAAATATGATTAATCAATAAAAATAATATAGGTACATTCATAATTCTGACATATGCAAAAATCGATATTGAATATTATAATTCATAACCCATTCATTCGTTAGCATAGCGTTTTATAAAAACATAGAAATTCATTCTTATTTGCTTTACGATGTTATTTCTGGCTTATCGATGTCGATTTTTAATATCGATGTTGATGTTGATTTACTTATCGATATATACATAAAACAAATATTTAACAAAATATATAACACGTTATCGAAAATATACAAAAATAACACAGTAATGAAAATTTTATACTAGATAATTGCTCTCGCTTTTAATATTCTTTCATTTTATTTACTTTACAAAATAATGTTTTTTTTTTTTAAAACTCCCAATACCTTATCTAAGGCAAACAAAAACCATGTTCTGTGTGACCATGTAAAGGTTTACCTCAATAAATTCGAACCTACGACTTTTAGTTCAGTGAATGAGCTATATAATTTAGGATTATAATAGTTTGATATCCATCTATTCTAATACTATAAAGAGGAAAAATTGTTTTTTTATTTGTTTGTATCGAATAGGTTTCGAAACTATTGAACCGATTTAGATTAAATTTAGTAAAAAAATAGTTTGTGACTCAGGGAATAAGATAGTTTTTCAAGAAAATCATCCTTTAAAGGGGTTAAAATAAGGGTAAAGGTATGGAGAAGCAACATAGGAACGAACCAGAGCGAAGCGAGGGTGAGTCGCTAGTGTTTCATATGGTTATTGGACGACGAGTATTGTATTAATAAACAAAGAAGAAATAGAAGCACATATATTTATTGAACAAAACATAGGTATAAAAGAGATTATAAATAAATCTTGAAACTAAATTTATTAAATGATTTATGAAACGTTCTATCTATCAATTACGGTAATGCCACTTCAGCTACAAGAAAGACTAAGTCGGTAATTGACTTCAAAATAAAACTTTTAAAGCTCTTTCATAACTGGAATCCTATTAACGCCTTTTGTTCTGTGCATATCTCGCTCTGGAGTTTGGAAATTTTAAAAAATGCTTAAAAACGCTTCGGTTGGCTACTTCTTTTATTTGTATACTTGCTCTTTGCCCTGGTTTACTCACGTTATATATATAATTTATTCAATAAATATATTTTAAATTATTTTGTCTTATTTATACAAAAATTGTATAGTAAATAAAGACTTTTAAAATAAATAAAAACCGACTTCCAGGTACTAAAATGTAAAAAATAACTAAACTGAGGTTTTCATTTAGAATAATTAATAAATACCTAATCAGATATTTCCGAAGTAGGTGCCAGCCGATGCAAAGCAAATCTAATATATTTCGATACGTAAAATTCATATTTACCTATTAAACATTCATATCTTAAAATATTGTAGGCTTTAAAACAAACAAAAGTCCAAATCGGTTCAGGCGTCTTCGAGTAACATACATAAAAGTGAACATACATAAAAAATACTCCGACGAATTGAGAACCTCCTCCTTTTTGGAAGTCGGTTAACAACTATAAAAATATGGATTTCATGCAAGATATTATAAGGTCAAAATAATTTAGCTCATTCTATTTATACTTTAACAGGCTAGATGTCATCGCTTTTTAAGCAGCATCATATCTTTCACCTGACTCGATGTTTTACTTCACCCAGACGTATCTTAATATTATGATATATTTTATAGCGACACTAAATTGTTTTGTTCGATAACGCTGTTTATGTACTTGTTTGTCAGAAAACGTGATTTTAGATCTGATTCTACGTAGTTTTACGAGTGTTACGGGAGGGGAGAATATATTTTTTATGGCGTTATCCTTGAACAGTTAACTTGTGACCCTTCCAAATATTTTCTAGCATATAGTCCATACAATATACATTCATACGAGTAAATAAATAAATAAATATATTGGTACATTAACTCACAGTGTCTACTAGTTCTATGGTAAGCTACAAGGCTTGTGTTTTGGATACCAGATAATTGATACACTACACATATACAACTATAAATGCGTACATATTATAAATATAAACACCCATGACTGGAGTACAAACATTCGTACTCATCACACAAATAAATGCCCTCAGCGGGAAAACGAGTTTAAACGAGTATGTCTGTGCTAGTTTTTTTTGCATATTTTTTTAGGATATAATTTTTTTATTTGCACCCTTTAACACACACACAGACACTTTAATTTTATTCATATTATGTATTTTCTCATTTTAATTACATTTTTCAGTTTATTGCTGTTGATGTAAGTTGGTTCTTAGATTTACGCGAATATTAATTCATATTTGAACTACAACTATCTTGTTGGATTTTTTCGCAGATTTATTTTGATTAATAAAGTTTAAAAAAATATATAATAATTATAATAGTAACAGCTAAAGTTTAAAATAAATATTATTTCCGTTTTCAATTATATAAGTTATTACAATTAAAAAAAAATATTTAAAATTAAAATTAACAAAATATTGTAAGGTACTTTGATGCCATTTATGTATTTTTGAAATAATTTTGTAATTATGTAGGTAGGCTGTCTGTAACAACTATATTATAATGACTTTCGAGACGTCTAAAACCTTAGTCTCTCCCATGACCATGATTACTGTAAAACATTCAAAACGTCGGGAACCAAATCAAAATAAATTCGCGAAAAAATCCAAAAAGATAGTTTTATTTAAAATGGGTTCCGTAGTTTTTTCCGTTTAGTGTCCTACTTTTTATTATTAAAAAAAAAGAAAAAAATCGAATACCTAAACGCATTTTCACATCCCTTAATAATAGAATCTCTTGACAATTAAACATAACAAAGTTCACAATAATTTACATTGAAATCATGTTGAATCGTCAATATAATCATTGAAATGGATTCATTTGCTGGTGGAAATTTTCATTTTCCATCAATCATAACTCATTGAGTGATCGGAATTCACAAATAGATGGAATATTGTAGGGAGTAACGACATGATTTCCATTTTAGTGTTTAATGCTCAGGTAAAAAAAAAGTTATTTTATTAAACTTTAACCTTTCTCTTAACCCCTTATCTTATAATATTAAATGAGCAATCCGTGTATCTTGGAGACTGCTCTAACGATTATGATCAAACTTTGTATTTAGAGAAGGTTGTGCCTTTTTAAACTTGTCTATATTATAATATCTTTTTCTTGTCTATATTATAATATCTTTTTCGAAAAACTTTTTCTCGTGATGCGTTCCCAGACAGACAGATAGACAGATAAAAATACTATAGATTCGGCCTCTGTATTAATAATAATGACAATTTCAATAAGATTTTCCAGAAATTATTTAATGTACAGATTCGACTCAGAATTTTATTATATGTACCTACAGATAATAATAATAATTGTTAGCGAAAGAAACTCTTTTGAGTATACAACAAAAAATATAATAGAAATGGCAAAACAATAATGGTAGTGGAGCTGTTTGAAAGAAAATAATTTAACGAGCAAATATATTTTTTAAAAGACTTCATCTAGCACGGGAAAGTTAAAAACATTGCGATATAAAGTAGAACGAATTTTATGTTTTAATAGATTTTTTTTAAATTTTAGTTAGACTATAGTAGTAGAAATAAAGTTTTTTAAGTGGATTTGGATGATTCATCCATATAAAGAAAATGAGAGTGTCCATTTGTGATTTTGCAATTATATTTCTTCTAAGCTAAGTTGATCATAAAAAAAACATGACAAACACATAAACATTCATCATTAGAGACCGCATTTTTATGTTGAAATGAAAAGTTTCTAAATATGTAACATCAAATATAAAAAAATAGTAGTCCTTAGGTTTTTTTTCAAAATCACATACAATTATTAAGATATCGACATTTATTTAACAATTATTTAATATTTTGTATTCTTGTAGACATTAATAATCGGGTACGGTTTTAAATGTTGGGTACTAAAATTGTGCCTCTGATCATTCAAAATATTTTTATAAGTGGAAAAAAAAATAGTATAAAAATAAAAAAAAACCCGACTGCATAAAATCTAACTAAAAAGATAAAAACAAGTTGACGAAAGAATATAGTATTATGCAGTCGGAGACATACACGTTTTATCCTTGCCGCGAGATGTACATACATAATACGCATGTCTCCGACTACATACATACATAGACTGATAAACACATTACCCTCCTTTGTGTCGCGCAGTCGGGTAAAAAGACCACTCCACATCCAATGAGGTAACTAGGCAGTATTTAAATTTGGATGCTATGCTAGCACTCATAGTTTCTAGCAAAAGTTTCTAATAAAACTATGAATTTGACACAAACGTTCAAACCCTGGGTTTTTGCTCAGAATGTTTTCAAACTTTTACTATCTAATCGATTTGTAAGCTAATCGGTATGTCATTTGTTTGATTTGTTCATTATTATTAACTTTCGTACCCAGAAATATTGCAAATATTTATAGCGAAAATACGCAACATCACAATTTTTAGGAAAAATATGCAGTAACTGATGCAATAAATATGCAAATGCATTTAATCATTAAAATATTTAATCAATAAACACTCAAATATTTCTTGTGTCTATTGAAATTGTCTTTTTTTTATTTCTTTGGGGAACCCCCATCATAGAAACCTTTTAGCCCACAAAACGCAGGGGACCGAAGTTCTTCTACACTAAAACTTAAAAATAGCGGAAACCCGGAACGGATTTCCGTTAGGCATATATGTACTAGAAAACATGCTAAAATCTGCAAATTTAAATGTCTTTTATTTAAATAACCTTAATATAAATATTATATTTCATTTTACCAAGAATCGAATTTGCTAATTCTACAGTAAATAATGATAGTAATAAATAAAAATATATTCGAACTATAAATATGCAAACCAATAGAACCAATTAAGGCAAATCCAAGTACTTAGCGTTAACGAATAGCTAATGATATGGACGCTCCTTTATTGCATTGTACTGCGACCGCGTGTTAGGGTAGCTCTCCAGTGGAAGGCTATAACTAAACTTATTTTTGGGCGAGATGTATGATTTTCTATCGACAATATATGTAAGTGGCTTAAGCATATTATTTGACGACACGTTTGGCTCAGTTTGTAAGTGACCTTACTTGCTGAGCCAGCGGTCGCGCGTTCGAGTCCCGCAGGCATTCGTTTGTGTGATGAGCACGAATTTTTGTACTTTAGTCATGGGTGTTTAAGTTTATATTTATAATATGTATGTATTTAAAGTTATATATGTGTAGTTTATCAACTATCTGGTATCCATAACACAAGCCTCGCAGCGTACCATGGAACTAGATGGTGCTGTGTTAATGTCCCAACATATTTATTTATTATATATTAATGTAACTTATTTATTTCTAAAACTTTAGCTCCTTAACCATGTTCACTGTAAAGTATTCGTAATGTCGGGAACAATAATTGAAAATTTAACATAATAAAATGTGAAAAAATTATTAAGTATCATTTAATAGTGGATTAATTATAATTTTTTTTCGCAGTAAGTATAACTTTTAACATTTGTTAAACAAGAAACTGTGGTGTAAAATTTCACATTTCTAAACCAGTCTGACTCTTTCATAGAACTTTAGTTTATAAGATCTGTGAAGCTGTTTATAATTTTTCTGTGAGTAAATTTAATATTTTTAACGACAATCCGCAAGCTACAGTTTTTGTAATGTTTGATTTACAATTATAAAATACAACTCTAAAAAAATACTTGCTTATAACGTCTTCTAGCTCATAATCTCTCAGTATTGAATTACATTTATAAAGCCCTGATAGTACCCTAGCTGATAATAGGGAAACAAATATTAAATTCTATTGCGATGGAAAGTAGCCTTAAGCTAAGGGACGTAAATAATATTAAGGGGATAGAGCAATTATGCGCGCAGTCAGACCCCAGTGATTTAGTTATTATTGTTAATAACACGTAATATACATATACAGCTACGTAATTTTTTACGTTTAAAATAAAATTAAAAAGATACTTACCCCATCGTCGACATTCGTTTTATTGACCGTTTGAAAAGGTTTTATTTCATAACTAGCGGCTCACCCACGCTTCGCTCGCATTTGCCTCTAGAAAAACAAAACAAATCTATCCCACGGGAATCATACATTTTTCCGGAATATAAAGTAGCCTATGTTCTATTCCAGACTATCTCTGTGCCTTTTATCCAGATCCGTTCAGCCGTTCTAGCATGATTTAGTAACAAACATCCATCCAAACATCTAAACTTTCACATTTTTAATATTAGTAAGATATTTCCTTGAAAAATGACATTAATAAACAATCAACTATATCATTTATCTCTAAAACTCAATGTATCTTCTTCAAAATAACGTTTTGCTCTATTTTTTTCAATAGTCATAATTGTAGTTTTGGCAGTCTCCAAGTAAAATAGTTCTACCATACAGAGAAGATTTACTTTATTTACAAAAAAAAAAATTACAAATATACTTAATTATATATACAAACATATGTACACTTAGTTATTACTGTACAAGTCATGTCCGCGTGGAATAGTGGCAAGAATGCTAGCCGCATTCCCCCGTTGAATGGCAATGCCGATTCTTTGGGCGAAAAATGCGCCAGCCCTCCTGTCACCAGTAGAGGTGATAAGAAGGGGATAAAAGAGAAGATAAAATTATAATGTGAAATCAGCAATGATGAAAATATATATGGAAATAATGAAATTGATCATGATGATGATGATGAAATTACAAGGGTTCTATTTTGCCTTTCGAACCCTTAAAAACGTGATGAAATCATTAATTTTATATGAAATTAGAATTAGCTTTATTTAAGTCTGCCAACCTGAACTTGGCCAGCGTTTTGGACTATGGCCTGATCCCCCCTCATATTAAAGGGGGCCCGAGCCCAGCAGTATGACTTTAAAAAGGGTTAAAGTACAAATTATACTTATACAAGCACTTGAATCGTCAATTTATTTGAAGAGCAGTCAGTGCAGTCGGTCCGTGAGTTGCTCTTTTAAAACAGAGTATAGTGATTTTGAAGTTGCCCAATCTTTTTATTAAAAAAGTGTTTCTGTACTTGTAATAATTTGCAGCATTCAGTCGATTCCAAAAAATTTAAAGCTAACGATTTTATTATAAGTAAAAATATGCTTAGATTATTATGTTATATTTCAAGAAAACCATTACTTTCTTAGAAAAAGCAAAATATCATTTATTTTAGAGTTCTGATATTACATTTTTCAAATTCTACGATGATATGGTTACTTGATATTGATGCCGCTAGCAGGATTATATGCAACCCAACGTCTCGATCATTTAGATTTTTATTTCTAGCAGAAAGTAAACTTAAGGGATTCTAACAGTATTTACAAATGAACAACAAAGCGTTTTGGTTATTAAGAACATGATCTACACTAACTGCTTTATTGCTTTGACCCTTCGTAAACGCCTTTCAATAGATTTCAGAGTATTTGAGAGTGCTTTGAATACTGTTACGAACGAGTATGTTCTTTGTATGGGATTATTTTTTACGATATCGTTTGCCATTTTAAGTATAAACCAATTAATTATTTTATCAGGAAATTCTTACATTAAACGTATCAAGGTATATAGTTACTAGCGGCTCCCCCTCACTTCGCACGGGCCTCTAGAAAAACAGAAACAAATCTATCCCATTGGAACTGTACATTTTCCCGGGTAAAAAGTAGCCTATGTGCTATTCCAAACTATAATCTATCTCTGTGCCAAATTTTATCCATATCCGTGCAGCCGATCTGGCGTGATTGAGTAACAAACATAATATATTTTCAGAAACATTTCATATTTGTTCAGAAATAAAACAGAAAATCGGCTAACATTTTTAGCAGTCAATTTTTTTTTTTGTGAATTTTTTATTTTCATTAATATGTAATTAAAATATAATATACTAGCAGAAGCCACGGCCTCTCCCACATTCAAAGTAAAAAAACCCAACTCTACTTTCTCTTCCCTTTACAATAATGTATGGAAGTCGGCCCGATTTGTTGACATTCATGATTACTGCTCCGCTCCCTTGGGTGTAGCATGATGATATATAGCCTTCCTCCATAAACGGGTAATTTAATGCAAAAATATGCAGAAATAATAAAGAAAAAAAAACAAAAATAATAGGTATAACGACAATAATTTATACAATCCAAAAACGAAACTAAAAAAAAAGAAACCAAAAACATACATACGTATTTTTAATGCAAATTTTAAATTACTATAATTACCTAAGTCGTGAAATGATTTGTCCGACGACAAGATATTCGTTATATTATTTGTGTATTTTCTCTGCAAGTGAACTTTGTAATTCTTTTGAGAAAATAAATGTCTTAAACCATAAAAAGAATTATTCAAATTTATTCAGTAGTTCTTGAGATTAGCGCCTTTAAACAAACATACAAACTGTCTCTTTATAATATTAGTATAGTATAGATTATACAGGTTTTAATATTTACTCAAGAAATATTTTTAATGATACTATACTAGAGACAGTGCTAGGGACTTACCCTGGCTTCGCTCAGGTGCTTTACTAGGTGCCTAATAGGAGCCTATGTTTTAATCCAGGTCATAGCCAATCTGTGTACTAAATTTCATCTAAATCGGTCCAGTCATTTTAGTGTAAGCAAACAATAACTCACGCAAGCCCGTAAGTAATAAATACGCACGCGAGTGAAACCGCTAGAAAAGCTAGGCACATAAATAAGACGTTATCGAATATTATTAAAGCCATACAAACAATTCCGAGCTTTTTGTTCAATAAAAAGCTTTGAGAAGTAATTCTTAGGATAAACTAGGGTTGAAACAACAATTGATATCGATACTTCAGATTGTTAAAACTTGACCGCGGAGGTGTCGAGTAACTGTTTTAATGAGAAGAAACCCGACGACTTTAAGACTAAATATAGTTTATTCCGTGTCTTATCTTATGATAACTTTCGATGGAGCTTTTATTAATAAAAATTTTTAATAAATCTTGAATTTAATTTTTCCTTTTTTATTTTTTTCCTCAAATTCAAATAATGAAATAATGTTGGGACAACACCATCTAGTTCCATGGTAAACTACGAGGTTTGTGTTATGGATACCAGATAGTTTATACACTACATACATACATATACACATATGTTAAAAGTTAAAACATAACAAAAATTTTATGTTATATGGTACGGAACCCTTGATATGGAACTTCTCCTTACAGCTGATAATCATCAAAAATATCATACATAACAATAAAAACATCCAAATCTAGTACCTCCTGTGTTTAAGTCGGTTACAATAATTGACTTTACCGATTAAATAAAATTATTATTTTCCACGACGCTAAAGGAGATTTGAAAGTGTATTTGTAAATAAGACCCTAAAATCCATTGAGGAGCATTTACGAAGGGTCGTAGTAATAAAGCAGATAGAATGCGAGGAGGTACTTTCATCAACGTAAACTGTTTGCTTCAAAGCTTAATAAAATAGCAGTTAAGACCTATTCGATATAACCAAAATGATGGGAATAAGATGTTACGTATTTGATTAAGAAATAAATGGTTTATGTTAAATTATTCAGTTATAATAATAATTTTGCCCTTTTTTAACGTCCCACTGCTGGGCAAGGGCTTCTCAATGGCAGAGCGGTCACGCCATAATCCACCAGTGGTCAAAAGTCGGTTCACATGTCTTTCAAAAACTACGTAAATTCTCTCAGATATGCAGATTTTCTTACGGTGTTCTGAATTTGCCGTAAGGCAAGTGGTAATTATGTTGAAAAATCAGAGGTCCGAGACCCGGGTTTTAACTCACGTTACGTGGACCAAGCAAACAACTCAACTACCGCGGCCTTATTTAAAGCTAGTTAAAATGACTGAACTAAAGCACAATAAATATTTCTGTTTTCAGTTTTCCTTTACATAAAACAAGATATAGTATAATGATTATTTATTTTCTATAAATATAATATACATATATATTATAAAACCTTCTGAACAAAATTCTCAAAATTATAGCGAAAAAACCATTTTAAACAAAATTTAAAAAAATATCTTTTCGGTTTCTTTTTCTTCGCGGATTTATAATATGGTTTTTTAGACGTCTCAAAGGTTATTATATAGTTGTTACAGACACATCTACCCATAAAATAATACAATGAATAATAATATGCAAGACTTAGAAAAGCGGAACCGGCCGAGGCCGAGCGGAGCGGAACGAAGTACCTTAAAAATTTGTTAATTTAAATCTCAAGAATTTTTAATAATTTTATTGAATAATAATTGAATACTAAATATAATTAAATTTGAGTTGCTGTTATTATTATTCTTTAAATTCTTCACTTATTATTGAATTCAATATTACTAAGCAAATAAGCATGTTTTTGTTCATATTATTTTTGTTAAAATAAGCTTAAACTATGAAAAACTAACATGTGACTGGAAAGAAAAACCAATTAAAAACTCTACCAACCCCTCTTTAAATATCCTCCTATAAAGTACAAATTGAATAAAAAAGCTCCACTTGATAGCTTTTTAGAATTAAATTTTTAAATAAACCGTTTAAAGCTCAGGCAAAAGCTATAACAGTCTGTAAATAAGACCCTAAAATCATTGAGCGACCGTTGCGAGGGTCGCGCCAATAAAGCAGTTAGATTGACGGTATTTCCATCAACATAATCGTTTTCCTTCCCTGCCTAATGGATAGCTTTTGAATTTCTTACACTTTTGAAACTAATTTGATCGTCTAAATATTTTGCGTTTTATAGCCTTAAAGTTTCTTTATAGACTCTTTTGATAACAAGGTTTTTTATTTATTTTATGTTACTTTACTAGCGACTACCTTTCGCAACGCTCGGATTCGCCCCCAAGTTCATTCGTTTTATGTTTAGTATACATAGATTTCTCAGAGATGAGATATTTTTACGCAGTAAAAATTATTCTAAATATTGACCCGGATAACCAGATATCACCATATAAAATTTCATCAAAATCCGTCCAGTGGTTTTCTCGTGATGCGTTCACAGACGGACAGACAGATAGACTCACAGACAGACAGACAAAAAATTGTAAAAACTATCGATTCGAACTCTGTATCGGTAATAATGACTATTTCAATAAGATTTTCCAAAAAATATTAATCAACAGATTCGACTCAGTTAGAACTTTATAATATATGTATAGATTAGATCCGGCCCTACGCTGATATAAAGCAAATGTCTGAATATCCGAAACAGGCCATCTCTATTTCAAATTGCACTTAAATCAGTTGAGGCCTTGTGTGTGATCATATTGATATGATTTTTGTAGAAATTTAATTCAATCTGTTAAAAATATAAATCGAGAGAGAATATTGTCTTTTTGAAGAAGGAACCCTTGGTGCATTTGTTTTTATTCCCTCAACGACCGCGGGCTCACCGTTGTTACAGTTAACAATGAATTTCTTAGAGATTTAATTAATACTAATTAAGGAGTTAACATCGCGGTTCTTAATATGCGGCAAAATAAAAATGATAGATTTAGGGTTCTGTTTGGAACATAATAATAAAAAAAAACACGAAAGTATGCTTATCCAATGATAGAATCAACATAGAAATGATAGGATAAATTTTCAAAGATTTTAACCCTTTTTCTAAAAGTGCTGACCATAATATTTTAAATTATTCTTAAGCTATATACAGCTTAATAAACCTGTATTCAGCCCATTTTAATGTCCCTCTGCTATGCATGGGAGGCCCCCTTCAATGCGAAGGAATCACATCACAGTCCACCACGCTGGTCCATTTCGGGTTGGTGGAATTCACATATCTTTTAAAAACTTGCTAGGTTCTCTCAGACATGCATGTAAGACAAGTTTCAATCGCGATACGGTAAGTTTTGCTAGCACATTAATAACTTAAATAAAAAAAATTATGAATCTATTTATTTCACTAAATACCTACCCTTTTTAACGAACAGATGGATAAATGATAAGAACATAATGATCAACTCCTATAATTATAATAAATATTTTTTTAAATATATTAGGACAATAACACACAGTATCACCTAGTTCCATGCTAAGATACGAGGCTTGTGTTATGGATACTAGATAATGGATACACTAGACATATATAACTTTAAATACGTACATATTATAAATATGAACACCCATGACTGGAGTATAACCATTCTTGCTCATGACACAAATGAATGCCCCGAGCGGGATTTAAGGCCTCGACTGCACGTAGGGTCACTACAAACGTGTCGGCTAACATAACAATTAATTGATGTAACAATAAAAAATGCCAAGTTATAAGAGTTATTGCCATTTGCCAACCCTGACAATGACGATCCAAGCTAATACATTAATGAAATTTTCGCATAGACATAATTTTTGGTTCTTTGGCATAGGCAACTTTTTGATCTAGGAAGCTAAATTTATCTAACGAAAAAGCTACCTGCATTCCAGATTTTTACATAAAATTCAAAGATATATCAATCTAAATAATATCAATCTTAGGATAAATTGAATGTAATTTCCAAGTAGCCCATTTGATACTTAATTTAAAGGGTTGAAAAGTGAGCAATGAATTTATAATATACTGCGGAACCAATAAACTTGTTGATTGATTTTGGGTCGGCTTATCTAAAAGCTTTGTGGAAAGTAATTTGATCATTTCACGGAGATTAAAGTTTATTAAAACATGACCATATATTTTTCATTTAGGCATTACAGTCAAATTTTAAGTAGATCAAAGCTGTTTGTTAAATATTAACAGCTCAACCTTACTTCGCTTGGTGCGTTCTTAGATACTTTATCGTAGCCTATGTGTTACTCCAGGTTATAGTCTATCTGTGGATTAAATTTCATTCAAATCCATCCAGCCGTTTATGCGTAAAGGATGAACAAATATATATATACACACACACACGCGCGCACACACACACACACACACACGCGCGCGCGCGCGCGCGCACACGCACACTCACACGCACACGCACACACACACACGCACACGCACACACACATGCACACACACAAATACAAAAAATCGTGTTAATAACGATTTATGGATTTCAAAATAAAAATCATTGTTTTTCAAATAGTTTAGTTTGGATCGTAATAAAATAGAAATCAAATAGTTTTAGAATTTTGTCTATATATTTGAACGCGCACTCACTCGGGGACGGCTGGATAGAGTTAAATTGTTTTTTATGTAACAGGTGATTGCAAATTAAATATACATATAGGTAAGTTTTTCAGTCAGATGAATAAATTCAATGAATAATTTTTAACTAAATAGGTAATATCTTTGAGTTTGACGACACATTTGGCTCAGTTTGTAGTGACCCTACTTGCTGCGCCAGCGGTCGCGGGTTCGAGTCCCGCTAGGGTCATCAATCATTTGTGTGATGAGCATGAATGTTTGTACTCCAGTTCTGGGTGTTTATATTTATAATATGTATGTATTTAAAGTCATATATGTATAATGTATCAACTATCTGGTGTCTATAACACAACCCTCGTAGCTTACCATGGAACTAGATGGTGTCGTGTGTTAATGTCCTGACATATTTATTTATTATTTATTTTATTTGACTACACGTTAAAAAAATATTACCAAAATCATTCCACAATCGGCAAATATATCGCAAAGCCTACAAAAAAAACAACTCAATTGAGTATTCTTTTTCTTTTTTAAATAGTCAAGTCAATATATCATATTATAATGTATTAATCGAATCGAAACAGCTTAGGCTGTAGACCCAAACGGCAAACATATTATATGCATATTATATAGGTACATTAGAAAACACATTACCCTTTTTTAAAGACAGTTGCGTAAACAAACATAGCAAGATAATCTCTCAATACAAAGAGTTATAAACAAACACTTATTAAGCCCGAGCATTTCAAATTGCAAAAATACTCTAAAGAATAAAACTACCGCACAGAGAAGGATGCCAAGAGGATACGATAAAGTCCGTATTCCCAAAACAAACGGTACTTCATTTGATAGTTTGGCGCGGGTGGGAGAAGTACCCCGACCCATCGAGTCCAGGACCCCTGGTCTCTATTAGAGGAGTCATAAAGGCTGGAATGCCAAGATTGTAAATCCTGTGAAGTTGACCACTGTACGCCAAGTGCAACTGTGTCGCACTTCGATAAATAATACCATTAAACTTAGTATCCATTCTACTATTTGTGATAGAGAACTAACTTCTTTCTTTGACTTGGCTCGTTAATATATTTGTTTTTTATGATTCACCATTTATTTTTATTACATATATTTTTCCTTTTATGGTTAATATATGAATATGAAAATTTATCTGTGTATGTATGTTCTTTATGGACTCTAAAACGGCTGGAGCGATTTTGATAAAATTTTCAGGTTATCTTTAGATTAATCCAGCGGGTAATCCTGTAAAGTTTGGTAGCGTTCGCAAGTTTGAACCGCGGGCAAAGTCAAGGGTACAGCTAGTGGTTAATAATTTGATTTTTCATATCTTATTATAATGAAAAACTGTGTATTAGATAGCAGTATACTCCTTTAAATACAAGCTTATATTATAAGTGTGATTTTAAACACCCTCCACCGGTACTAAGTATTGACAATAATTTAGCAATTTTTTTAAGGGGTAGCATTTTTGTTAAGGGTTAACCCAACTAAAATAACTTGAAAAATAGTTGAAAGCCAGATAAAACATTATTTTCTTTGCACAATGGAAACGCGCACAAGTAAATTCTTATTCCGCTGGTATCATGAGGGGTTGCGTGTTGACTCAGTGTTCTCTACTAATTTACATTACACTCTTTACGGAAATTCTTTGACGATTGTCCATTTAAAAAGGTTAGTTAGGCAATAAATTCGCTGTTTATTTGTTTCTATTTACAAATCAAATCAAAATATATTTAATTCACATCAACTTTTACAAGCACTTTTGAACCGTTACATTTTACATTTTTTAAATTTAAATTAAATGTAAGTATGTAAGTCATGAGGAATCTACCACCGGTTACATATTACAATCTTGTTTATTTATCAAAATTAATATGAAAGTTTTTAATGGGGCTTCAAAAGATAAAGATAACCTTCAATACTTAAATCAAATATTTTGATACCAATAATTTTGGTATCTATTAAATTACGAATTGATAGAAATGTCATGGCATTTGGAAAATATAACTTCACAGATAAAAGATCTAAATGGCTTCTACTCTGCTGCACTATAAGCTAATTCGAAGCGCAAATCTTCAACAGTACATTACCATCGTGAGTGACGACTGCGAAGTTGTGAGGTATCGCTAGCGACGGGTTCTGTTCACTGTTGTTGAGTAAATCTCTGGAAATCCTTTAAATATCGACTTCTTACGTCAAGGTCATAGGTTCGATGCTGATGTGTGCATACAGCTTGTATGGTATAAGGAGGATAAATGAGCATGAAACCTGTCTGTTGATGAGATTAACAACTCTAGCTGGCCGTGTAAGAATTCATCTCCAAACCAATTATAAAATAAAGCAAAAATTTAGTAAAATTTAATCAAAATATTTGTTTTTTATTATTACTTCAATGCATAGGTTCATATTATCAACATTTTGATATAAATTAGTTTTATGTTTTACTAGCGACTTACCCTCGCTTTGCTCAGTTGCGTCCCTAATATTGAATGGTTTAGAGACACATAAAAAATAACCTTTCAAAGAAAAAGTCGCTGTAGAAAAAACAAGGAAAAATTTTTTTTTTTTTGCTCCAAGAACCTTCACAAGCGTTTGCAGGATAACTAGAGTTTCATCACAATCGGATCAATGATTTAGAACTGCATAGAGGTTTTATATATATAAAATTCGTTAGAGATCTCCCAAATAGAAAAAATCCAAAGATTTTGCTCAAATAAGTTTTTTTAACGAATACTATTTAAAAGCGTTACAAAATTCGAAGACAATGACAAATACACAGTATGTAGTTCATACCAATTTTCTTCAACGTTAACTTCCGATGTACGAGCCATAATTTCATATAAAGTTTAAATTTTTAAATAATTTTTCTACGAAACATCGGATCCCTAAATGCATTTAAATGGTTGCGGGACTTCGACGCGGTGACATTTAGATTTCAATAGCAGATAAAGTACATATCTCGTATAAAGCTTCAAATGGAATATGGATTTCTGTTGGTTGCTTGTAATACCTATACTAATATTATAAAGAGATAGAATTTGTTTGTTTGTTCATTTGAACGTGCTAAACTCAGGAACTACTAATTGAATTTGAAAAGTTCTTATTGCATTAGATAGCCCGTTTATTGAGCAAGGCTCTAGGCTATATATGTATAATCATGCTACTGCATACCCAAAGGAGCGGTGCAATAATAATATCAACAAATCAGGCAGACTTCCATACATTACTGTAGAACTGATATTTATAATCAAATAAAAACACGGGTGTATCGATTAGATTGAACATTGATTTTAATCCAAAAACGACAATATAGTTGAATTTATATTGGAAAGAAGCATTTTCAGATAAAAAATACATAATTAAATATGAACAGTAACATAATAATATAATTTAGCTTTTTAAAATTCTGATTCCAACAAAGGAAATGGCACAAAAACAAAATTCACAATATAGTAACATAAATTCCGCCCAAATATGTAGGAAAACATTCAAATAATACTCTATTTCCGGCCAATTTACGTGATACGATAGAATCCCCTCTAACTGTTATTGCGGCGGAAATAAATATTGTACACTGACTTTTTATTATATGAAATGTATAGAAGTTTTCAGGACGGAGTTAATTGATAAGGGAATTTGTAGATCTGATACTGCTTTGTAACAGATGGTTAAACCATATGTAAAAGTTTACGGTTCAATAATTAAGATACGAAGAATTAAGTTCCTATTTAAATAAAAAGCTTTCATACTTCAAATAGAAGGTATATCTATTTATATTCCCTAGTGTTCGTCCAGTGTTAGCGACGACACGTTTGGCTCAGTGTGTAGTGACCCTACTTGCTGTGCCAGCGGTCGCGGGTTCGAGTCCCGCTGGGGGCATTCATTGTGTGATGAGCACGAATGTTTGTACTCCAGGCATGGGTGTTTATATTTATAATAGGTATGTATTTAAAGTTTATATATGTGTAGTTTATCAACTATCTGGTATCCATAACACAAGCCTCGTAGCTTACCATGGAACTAGATGGTGCTGCGTATTAATGTCCCAACAACAACATATTATATGTTTTACTTGATTAGTGATTAGTAGTGGTCGAACAATAACCATTTTTTTTATTTATAACACTAAAACTCGTGGATAGCTTCTAAACATAAAAAGAAAGTCGATTAACAAACAGAAGAGAAAAAGGTATTGAACTGTTGTGTCTTTACCTACTTATATAAACAAAACTATTTCAATTTTTTTTAAGTAATGTCATTCCTGTTAATAGCAACTAAACAGAAAAAAAGAAAATCGGTTGACAGAGGAGAAAACGTTAGTACTGAATCGTTGTGAATTTGCCTATTTATGTGAATATAGATTTTTCAGAGATGATATATTTCCCGTATCCCGCAGTAAAAAGTATTCTATATGTTGACCCGGATAACAAGCTATCATCATAATAAATTTCATCAAAATCTGTCCAGTGGTTTTGGTGCGCATTCCCAGACAATAGACAGACAAAAATTCTAAAAACTATAGATTCGGCCTCTGTATCGATAATAATGATTATTTCAATAAGATTTTCCAAAAAATATTTAATGTACAGATTCGACTTACTTAAAATTTTATTATATTTATATAGATAAATCGATTTTAATGATTCTTTTTAGTGAATAGGTCTCCCAAGGGTAGTGGCATATTAACATAAAGAAAGAAAATCACCCTTAAGAAATAATTACTTTTAAAATAATTCATGCCGTTTTATTTAACAAACAATAATAGATGTTTTATTTGCTTCCTCAAAATTAAAACTCAAAATTTGTTACCTTAAACTAAAATATCAGATTTACTCTGATTCGAATCGAGAATCAAAATTTGACCAAGTATGGTAGTCAAACACATTTAAAAAAAAAACTTTAACCTACAGAGTATGTTTGACATTAAAGTCTATTTTTGTACATTATATTAATAAAAACGAGTTTATATTCAATAATAATATATAAAAAAAACCAGCTGGTACGAATTAATGTTGTTTTCTATAACTCACTGTATAGATAAGCTACAAAAATAATCACGATAAAAGTTCACAGTGTTTCCTTACATCTGGGGTTTAAGTTTACATAGCTTCTATATAACAAAAGGAATCGCTTTACTGAATTAATCAAAAATATATTTTTATTACCAAAATTTTTAAAGCTTATAATAACGTGAGGTTACTCAATATACTCGTCAATAGATTAAGATATACAACCTCTATATAAATGTATACACCATTAGCATCTGTGTGTCGTTTTGTCAAAGAACTTTCTACCTTTTTACAGAATATTGATTAGAAGTATTTCTGCTTTTCCCTGAATATATAATTCGGTAAGTAACAGCTACCACCCAATAGAGGCTCAGCAAACCTACTCCGTCCTACATCCCTTTTCCTTTTCACCCTTTTGTCTATGTTCTCACCCTTTCCTGTCAACCCATCAAATGTTAACGTACGAGTAATTTCGTTGGTTACCACTTAAAAGCTCGTGGTCAGTATGCTTGTTACCATATATCCAGCATACAATCTTGACTATAGATATGACATCACCATCTGACCACCTCTTCTCACTTCTTTTTCTATTATTAAATAATTAATTTATGTACTCGTATATTAATATTGACTATATATAATTCCTTTACATCTTATATATATAGGTACTACTCTTCTATTGCTAGCTTACTTTAATAATAGCTAAACAGTAGTCTGGGAACAAGAAAGTAAACTATAAAAAATTTTTTTAAAAAAATCCAACAAAAACCATAATTCAAACCGTAGATGTCCTCCTCTTCTTTTTTCCATCTGCTTTGTTTTTTCATCACAAACAGACAGACAAAAATTATTTCATATTAAACATACCTTAAATATAGAAAATATATGTATGTATATTTAAAGGGAGTTCGGATTTGATCCTATGTCAGTTTATTTGTATTAAATAGATTTCAAAATACCCTCACTTGAGATGGGTATCACCCACGGTCCACGGACAGACCAACAGGTCACATTGCATTAATTATACCAAAATCTGACAAGACAAGTCTCGACACGACAAGACAAGTTACAATACCGTCACGTTACATGCAAACTGTCACACGGACTGACGATACCCTTTTAATTGTTGGCCGAAAATATTTTCAATCCTATGTTTTAGCACTTAGGGTACAATTTTATTTGAGGGGCACCTAAATGTTTGTAGTGACGAGGGTACCGTGGCCTGTGAACTGTCCAGTGAACAGTGTTATGCAGAAAGAAGTAACTATCTTAATATTATTACTACCCATATTTTTATGACGTCATGTTTGGTTCAGTTTGTAGTGACCCTACTTGCTGTGCCAGCGGTCGCGGGTTCGAGTCCCGCTGGGGGCATTCATTTGTGTGATGAGCACGAATGTTTGTACTCTAGTCATGGGTGTTTATATTTATAATATGTATGTATTTAAAGTTTTATATGTGTAGTGTATCAACTATCTGGTATCCATAACACAAGCCTCGTAGCTTACCATGGATCTAGATGGCGCTGTGTCTTAATGTCCCAACATATTTATTATTATTATTATTTTTATACCAAAATTATTATTCGTTGTTTGGTCGTATGTTGATGACATATTTAGTTTTAGAAAGTAATTTAGTGAACGTAAAAAATATATTTCTTGTGCGCAGCCGACTGCCAGCATCACTCCATTCTTCATTTTCTTCCAGCATAAAGTCACTCCCTGTCGAGTAGCAGTTGGTACCAAAAACCGTATTTTGGCCTAAAATATCAATAACATAATATATAGGAATATTTGTGGTACAATAAATATATAAATTATGAAATTCCTGAAATTAAGCAGAAATCTAGTCCAATGAAGGGGAAATTGAAGAGATATCTCCAAAATAAACAATTACCCAGTGAAAAAATGAACTAATTAACCTATTTTATACCAAGACAAGGTATAGTTAAAAGAAAATGCTTGAGATTGCATAACATTATCCCAATGTAAACATGTCCGGACAAGTGTATGTGACACACTGATGTATCAGCCTTTTCAGAGAGTGGACGATTTTATTATTTCCACGTCCGTAACAACATTATTTAGAAGAATGTGGGGTCTACATGTATACGAGAGGAGGGAAGAGGGAGCGGTCAATCATAATAAAAGTATAAGTAAATTACGAAAATGTTTTATGTTTGATTTCTGGTACGTTTTTGATGCACGTAACTTTAGGTTATTTTTGATTGACTAATAGAAAAACCATGCTTATTTTGGAAGGTACTAGAATATTGTTTTAATTAATTGTTGATTAATCCCTCCACGAACGCGGACACGCCAGCGTGTCAGTTAACAATAGATTTCTTAGAATTTTAATTGATTTCTTAGAAATTTACTTGGAGGTGATATTATTTATAGGAGCTGATAAAATAATAAAGAACAATCGCATTCATCTGTGTTATATAAAAAATATATATTAATAACTCAAATAATATCTTTGTTAGATCTTCACTTGGTTAAGACAGGTATTGAGATCTTACAGCTTGAGAATGCTTTTTTCTGAAAATAGTATTCTGCACCTATATTTATATTTACATTTAACATAATATAAATGTATCCTCTGTAAAAAAAAACCAAAATATTTCATTAAATAGATTTTTTTACTAATCAACAAGAAAAAATATAGTGTGATTCAAGCCATAAAATATATAAGCCATAATTCATAAACTTTTTATCTACTTGCGTATGATAATTTCAAGATACGGATTCTAAGGAGATCAGGTATCCTAAGTATTGATCGAGCTGATAAAATAATAAAGAACAATCGCATTCATCTGTGTTATATAAAAAATATATATTAATAACTCAAATAATTAAATAAATATTTTTAGTATATTTGAGAATACTGGTTAAGCATGTATTTATCAAATTTTTATAATATCATACAGAAGCTATGTTTATGAATCAATTCATACAAATTAAAATTTATTTTGCCTGTCTTTGAAAAATGTCTGACAATCTATCTCTTTATTTTTTCGATTCTCTGAAATGGTTTAAAAAACTATTTTATATATTGAATTTTACTTTTGCTAAAATTTTATTTTTGCTGACGAAAAAGAGTTTTTAGGTAAAAGTGTCATGTTTTACTTATAATTTGATATATCAGGTTTTCATGAAATATGGAATTTGTATTCTAAAAGTACTAAAATTCATATGGGTTATAAAAAAGTAAAGCAAGTGTGGAGTTTTTGAGTGAAGTTGGTTCAAATTCCGGGTATCAAATCTCGACCCTTACATATTTTCATGTGCGAATCATTTGTCCATATGGCTTGCGGTGAATAAGAACATTGTGAGGAAACCTGATGTCTGAGGTAATTAAGCAAGTTTTCAAAAGAAATATAAAATCCAACCCGCACTTGGCCAGCGTGGTGGACTATGGCCTGATTCCCCTCGTATTAAAGAGAGGCCCATGCCTAGCAGTGGGACGTTAAAAAGGACCGAATATATACATACATAGAAAGGTGGATCGCTATTTTAAAACACATATATCGTATGTAAAAAATTCGGAACATACAATAAGCCATGACCGACGTCAAACCAATCAACTTAGGGAGCAAAAGCAAACGCGCTGACTCTTGATATATCAATGTACGTTTTCCGGCTATTTCTTCAAAAACCTAATTCATCTTAATCACTGTAAAAGAGCAATAAATGTCGGACTGTCTGTCCATTCATTGAAGGGTCCGAACGTTTATTAGATCTTCACTTGGTTAAGACAGGTATTGAGATCTTACAGCTTGAGGATGCTTTTTTCTGAAAATAGTATTCTGCACCTACATTATTCGCTTTGGCTTTTACATACTAGTAATATCAAACGGATGTCTTTGTAATTTTAAATGAGTTCATATTCTACAATATTTTTATCACTGATAGAAAAAAATCGGTGAAAATCTAACGTCGTCCTTTTTAAAGAACTGAAGTCTTGTAAATGAAAATACAACATTGGACTTCCACCTTTAGCCAAAATGTTATCGAAAAAAAATATTGTTGATTTTTTAAAAAACCGCTCGACCAATTTCGATAAAAATATGGGACCACCTAAAAAGTATACCCTATGAAACAAAAAAAAAATCCAAATCGGTTCAAGCGTCTTCGAGTAATCGATGAACATACATAAAAAAAAAAGATTCCGACGAATTGAGAAGCTTCTCCTTTTTGGAAGTCGGTTAATAATGTGTATATTTGACGGGATAGGAACGTTCTGACAAATGATGAAATACTTGCATATATAAAACAGACATACAAATACCCAGATTTAGTAATTACGAAATACAGAATTGGTGACCGCAACCCAGCAAGCACCCTTTGTTCGAAATTAACAAAATTAGTGGAAATACGTGATAACCTATTATTATATTATTATTTAGATTGAATTATAGCTATGATAATGTTGAATTAATATTATTGAAATTTAAACGAATTTATATATAACATGTGTTACATACACATGTTACATATAAATTCATTTAAATTTCAGACATTTTCAAGGTCCCACTGCTGGGCACTCAAATGCGAGGGGATTCAGGCCATAAGCCACTGACCAAGTGCGGGCTAGCGGACTTCACACGTCTTTCTAAAACTTGCTAAGTTTTCTAAGACATGCAGGTTTCCTCATGATGTTTTCCTTCACCGTAAGGTAAATGGTAATCATTTTGAAAATAACTCTGCCATAAAAATATTAGAGGTTAAACAGACCCGGGATTTGAACTAGCTTCACTTGGTTTACCAGGTCAGCACGTTTCCACTGGGCTACCACTACCTATTCATGTAACATACTGACTAAAAATGATGTCGATGGCGTCCAAATACCCTGTCGCTTTTCTTTGTGATTGTGAAGATGATTTAATAGGTATAAACAATCTTATTACAAGAACATAACGTTTATACTTTATAAGTAAAAACAGAGAGACGAAGGTTACATTGTATCGAATTATATTAATTTTTATATCGAAAAGTATCGATAGAACCCTCTATGCTATTATTAATAATGCAGTAATCGCAAAATTATTTTCTTGACTTACGTGTTTTTACATTTTATTACTTGTTTAGTGCAATAAAGAATATATTATATAAGAATATAGGTATATAAATATGTATATAGGTATATAAATATGCGTATAAAGTTATTTGCCATTGTTAATAGTGATGTCTTAATAATTAATTTATAATTTATTATTTATTTTTTTAATTTAGACTGAAACCACCAAATAACAGACTTCTTTCGCCTTAGATGATGATGAAAAGTCTTATGGAGTCATAGAAAAAAACATTATCAGGACTGCATTACTCATTGGAGTCATCATCAATCCTAAACTAATTATATTTCTATTTATACTTCATCCCTAGTTATTAAAACGGGTGAGATATGTTAATATTAGTACAATAATATAATATTATTTATTAAAATAAAAAGTAAATGAAAATGCCGAGTACTACGTTTTCCCAACAGAAATGATACTGACGTATCATATTCTTTTTGTTTAGAAAATTGTCCTGTTTATGCCTCATGAGGAAATGACATGGATATTAAATACGCTTCTCAATACCGAATAGGTTTTCTTAAGATGAAGATTTATGGAAAATAAAGAGCATGATTTTACGCAGATAATCTTCTGTTATTTTTATTAGATAAAAGCGATTCCCGCCATTCTTTTTGCGTAGTTATTTTTTTGTAGCGTGATGTCAGTTAGCTTATGTATGTATATTGTATATACATTAAACACTCTATTATATATAGATTAAAGCACTTGTTATATGTATATTATATAATAATATTATTGAAATATATGTATAATATATGTATTGTATATACGCTCTGTATACACTAAGGCAGTGGTAGCCCAGTGGTAACACTTGGGAAACCGAGTGAAGCGAGTTCGAATCCTGGGTCTTGCACCTCTGATATTTTTATGTACGAATCATTTCCAACATGATTACCACTTGTCTTCACGGTGAAGGAAAACATCGTAAGGAAACCTGCATGTGTGGAGAGAACCTAGCAAGTTTTCAAAAGACATGTGAAGTCCGCCAACCCGCACTTGGTCAGCGTGGTGGACTATGGCCTGATTTCTCTCGTACTGAAGGGAGGCCCGTGCCCAGCAGTGGGACGTTAAAAAAGAGCTGAATACATTTACTTCTTAAAAAATAGGCTATGTAATGCAAAAATATTATTAAACCCTTTAGCCTAAAATGTACAGATAACTTCGCTCAACATGGCTCCTCTTATAATTGTATATAAATGAGTATTAAGTTAGTTTTAGTAAAATATGTTTCAAATTTCAGTAAAGCTTTTCTAACACAGGCACTTCCTAGAAATTTTCAACTTTTTAATTTAATATGAATTAATTTGTAAAGCGAAATAAACTAGTCCTATTTAAAAGAGATTATCTCATGTGTTATCCCTTTATAAAACTTTCGAGTGAGAGATACAAAAAATATGTATGAAAAATATTTATTTTACAAAATGTTAGAGTACATGATATAAAGTACATAATTTATATATTAAATATATAAATAGGCAAATACACAATAACTTAGTACCTTTTTCTCCCTGTTTTATTAACTACTGACTTTCTTTTTGTTTAGTAGCTTTTAACAAGCTGTAATGTTATAATTTAAAAAAAATATGCTTTATGTATTTTTTCCTCTCGAATGAGTTAAATTTGAATCACTGGACGAACACTTATAATTTAACACTTAAAATCAGTTTTAGAAAACCAAATCAATATATTATATGATAAAATTGTAACTAAGCCGAATCTGTACATTAAATATTATTTGGAAAATCTTATTGAAATAGACATTATTATCAATACATAGGCCGAATCTATAGATTTTAGAATTTTTGTCTGTCTGTCTATTACCGCATCATGGAAAAACCACTGAAGGGATTTTAATGAAATTTGGTATGATGATAGCTGGTTATCCGGGTCAACATATACTTTTTACTGCGGGAAAATATCTCATCTCTGAGAAATCGATACTAAATGTTAAATCGTAAGTAGGGACGAACCCGAGCGAAGCGAGGGTGAATCGCAAAAGACAAAGACTTAGAAAATTCTCACAAGTTTCGATGTGTTAGTAGTACATTACTGGCATAGCATTACAGTTTTTTAAGTCCACGAAGACGGAGTGTTTTAGTTAGTAAATAATAAATATTCTTTGTAGATACAAAAAATATACACCCAAGGAACTGTAGGAGGATTTCGATCTTCTAAAAAGATTGTTGAAGGCTGCATCAAACATTAATAAAGGTGTGGGAATGCGGATTTAGGATTTTGAAAGAGTTTCTGTTAGTTTCTATGGTATCTCATAGAATATGAACATACATACATACTCAACATGTATCTTAAGATTTTTTATAAAGATTATAAATGCGAAAGTGTGATTGATGGATGAAGATTGACGTGATTTTTTGAATGGGAAGAATCTGGGTCCGATACGTTAATGTACCCATTTCATGGGGTCTCTTGGAACATTTTTAAAAAATGTCTCGCTTACAGCTTAAAATTACTATTTTAAACTAAAATGGAAGGTTAAACTATTTTACTCTTAAATATGTTTTCTTTATATTTTCACAGTTGTATGTATACATTGTATCAGAAAATATTAATTATTATGTATGAGATAGGGTACCTTCCATACAAAAAAAGAAAAAAACACATCTAAATCTAATTTTTCTTAGTTTTTAACTCGGTCAATAACTTTACTTAATTTATTATACGAAGTAGTATTTCTATTTTTAAATAGCCCATAATTGAGAGGTCGATTTGTTGCGTCACGATAACAAATGTATGTTATTAGATAAAGTACTCTACAAGTCTGGAACAAAGTTATTTGTGGGCTTACAGCATTCCCGCTGAGTTATTAGCGAGAAACATTGAAGAGGAAAAATGGTATTTATTAAAGAACTCCTTACAATTTTCCCATAATATTATAACGTCTTCGTGCTTTGTTATGGGTTAGAAAAAAATGACATCGTATTATCGTATGCGATATTTCAGTTTATTGATGTACATGTCATTTGAATGGCCAAAATACTTAAATGAATTTTTTTTTCTTAATTCTTTACATTCATTTATTAAAAGCTTAAAGTAAAAAAAATCAACTGTAAATTAGAAGTGGCGATATCAAAGCTAAATTTTATATATGGTTTTCCAACACACAGTATCGCTTTTTTTATTATAATAATAGCGAAATTGTTGATTAGAAGGTTTGTGAATGCCTATTGCTCTAGTTTATTTTTTGGACATAATCTAGGAAGAATTTATTAAGATGCTTTATACCGGGTTACGAAATATTAGTGGACTTTCAGGGAAATAAACACAAATTGCATCGTCCATTTATATGTATATCGTTTGAATTTTACCATTACCAGATAACACTTTTTTAGATTTACGTGAATATTTGACATTTTAAATAAAACTATCTTTTCGGATTTTTTCGTGGATTTATTTTTATTTTTGTTTCCCAACGTTTTTGGTTCAAAATATGTCCGCGAAAAATCCGATTTTTTTTTATTTTAAATTAAAATCAGATAAATTCGTATGTCACTATAAATCCTGCAGAGATTTGTTTATTCTATTTTGAGAACGTCTTTCTAGATCTAAGCCATATTACAAAATGCATGCATTCTATCTTCTAGCCCTTATATGAACTGATTACAACCGATTTTCGTTGAAATTTTGTCTTAGAAAACGAGTAGGTACTATAGGGTTTTAGTATCCATTCATTATTTCGATATGAATATTTATACATACATATTGTGTGTACATTTTGTGACAAGTACGCTAACTATTCCTGTCCTGTTCTTTTTATGTACATATGTACATACATAATATAATATTACCATTGTAACAATATTAGCACAGTAATTTGGTGTAACATTGAACAAAAAATTGGCCAATTACAAAAACAGAATGAACTCCCGTATATTACTGGAATAACGACTTAGCGGTATTGTTTCATTTTATCAACACATGAGTAAGGGCTCTATATTTTTGTGTCGTTTTTCTTTCAAAGTTCTGGGTCCAATATTTTTTTATATTTATTTTACTGTTTATTTTTTTACTGTTTCAGAGATTTGAAAAGATAATCTGTGACAGACAAACACAGAGTTTTCTTGTGAATGACAAACTGATTTTTTAGTGTTATCTGATCATGAACCTGGAAGAAACATTCATGAAACAAAAAGTTCAGTTATTTATTTTTTGGAATCTATACTAATATTATAAAGTTTGTGAGTTTGTGAGATTGTGTCGCTAGTAATGACATAAATATGTACAACGTACATTTATATTCCAATTTCATTTTCTCTCCAAAACGATGCGGTAGTTTCTGTAAAATAAATTAATTTATTTCATTTTTATGTAAACACAGTTCTCTTTGTTAAAAGTTAGTATTATTTTATTTTATAGGGTTATATAATATTAGTTCTCACTTTGCTTCTAATTAGTCATCCCATTCCTCGCGGAGATGAAAAGGAAATGTATTTGGGAGTCTATTGAGCGTGCCGCGCTGAGGCATTTATTACGCACGATATTATTACAAAGAATCGTTGGGCACGTCTGTTTCGATATTTTTCAATATCTATATGTAAATAGTCAAAGAAAAAAATTTTGAGCAACATTTTATCCTCTGTTTGCGAAACAATTTTGGTTTGGTAGCTATTGACGAGCTAAAGCTATGCAAAAATCTATGTAAAATCTATGTGTATTGATAACACTAAAGTGTTATCGATATACATACATTTTTGGAAAGAGTTTATTTATTTATATAAATAGGTAAATTCTATTAATATAATATGTTTTCCTCTAATTTTCGATGATTATGGTTAATTTTGGCTGTTTGACAAATCTATTACATATTCGTGACAACAAAAATGTAGACGTTATTTATATTTCTAAAAAATCCGTATAAAAACCATTAAGTACATATATTATAATAAATAAATGTATTACATTTAAAGACGTTATAGGATTATCTGTTTGTTCTCATTTAACTCCAAACTATCTATATGATTATAATCTGTACAGTCACAAAAAATAAAATGTTCGTCTTCCACATACATATTTTTACTTTAAAGAAATTTTTTAATGAAAATCGAAATTGAATATCGTTAGCTGTAAGTAGACGTGACTGAATAATTTAGCCAGGACCGACGGAAGCTGAGATTTGAGTCATGCACTGTTTTACAGTTCCTCAGTTATTATTCACAGTGAACTCTGGCAGCACAGTTCGTTGTATAATGGAGGAATTAATGTGTGTTTTTAATATATTGTCCAATAATATTTTAATAGAATATCGTTCTTATATACGAGGGTACTGGATAGTACAGCTATGATGGTTGGTAGCCCAGTGATAACGCGCTTGCTTGAGAAACCGACTGAAACGGATTCAAATCCCGGGACTAGCACCTCTGATATTTTCATGTGCGAGTCATTTCTAACCTGTTTACCACTTGCCTCACGGTGAAAGAAAACGTGAGGAAACCTGCATGTCTGAGAGAACCAAGCAAGTTTCGAAACGCATGTGAAGTCCGCCAACCAGCACTTGGCCAGCGTAGACTACGGCCCGATCCCCTCGTATTGAAAAGACACCCGTGCCCAGCAGTGGGACGTTATAAAAAAGGGGTTGAAAATACACATACAAGTAAAATTACTTACTTTCTCAATATTAGCGACTCACCCTCAATTCGCTTAATGTGTTTATTTTGTATTTAAATATTTTTACTTTGCACATTATATGCCAAATGATAATATATCATGTGCATTTGGAAATTTTATGACTATGAGTTCTGGGTGTGCTAAATTTTATCCAAATCTGTCTAATTAGTAATTCGGAAAAATATTTTATTGTACGTCAGAAGCTTTACCAGTTGCTAGAAAAAAATACCTCAGTTCTGAGAAGAACTGCCGAAAAAAACTTAGCAGTGCTATCTATCTATACATATAATAAAACTGTAGAGGTTGAATGTCTGTACATAGAAAAAAATGCTAAAAACCGAGTCAGGGGGATTTATTAAGAGAAATAGAACAAATCCAGATTTTTTTAATTTTTTTGTTTCTCTGTCTGTTCGTCTGTTTGTATGAGCTAATCTCCGAAACTGTCTGACCGATTTAAATGAAATTTTGCATAGCGATACCTTATATCCCCAGTCAACATTTTAGATACTTTTTATCCCGAAAAATTAAAGAGTTCCCGTGGGATAGTTAAAAAACTATAGTAACTTATACAGCTTAGTATAACCTAGAAAAATGAACGGTTCCCGTGGAATAGATCTGTTTTCATCATTCATCATCATGGGGTAGATTCGTTCACACGGACTTAACTTGTACAGTAATAAATAAGTGGACATTTGTTTTGTATATATAATGAAGTGTAAATTTGTAGTTTCCTTTATCTATTACGTATAATAAAAGAGCGACTGATCGCGGTATTTACATGGAAGATATTTGAGAAAAACTATTTTTAAGGGTCTTCATACGCAATAGAATCCAAAACAATGGTTTTTAGAATTTTTGTCTGTTTGTCTGTGCGTTTGTACGCACTAATCTCAGAAAAGGGTTGACCAATTTAAGTGCGGCTTGCACTATTATACTGTGGTAAGCCTTATTTAACATTCTTATAATAGTTTTATTTCAACCAGTTCATAAATAAAAAAGTTATGACAATTGAAAAAAGAATCATAAGAAGATATATCACAAGAAGTTGTAAATAACTTAGACAAACTATAAGATTATAAATAAATGATATCAATATAAGTCACCATAGGGCATATAACGATTTCGACATAGGGAATTATTTATAGGGTCGGACTGAAACAGATTTGATTCATGCAGTTAGAGTTCCTTAGTTATTATTCAGTATAGACCATGGGGTAGTTTGTAACGAGTTGAGATTAAAACTTCATTATTTATTATCATTGTTCGCTTTGATGTTGGTAACAAGTATTTTGGAACACAGATGAGGTGTTTAATTTAATGGGTGATACTGGGATGCTTATAGCTTTACGCTATTTTAAAAAATTCCGATGGACTTATGTACCTTATCTTAGAATATTAAATTATCAATTCATGTAATATATATGTATATAATATATATTTATTTCGTATACCTGTAAAAGGGCCGGACGATTTGGATAAAATTTAGTATTTAGATAAGGTGTTGTTTTTTAAGTTCATCTGTGTAGGTGTTTTTTTTTCTTTTAAATACTAAAATTAGTTTTCACTATTTAAAGAAAAATATTTTAATAATATTTTGTTAGGCTAAAAGAAAAAGACCTTTTACTTTATGAGTAAGGCAATTTTATTAATAATGTTATTCGTACGAGAACTTGTGAAAGTCGCGAGACCCGGATGGAACCCTCTTCATTTATATTTCGTATGAGAGCTTTACCAATAGGCTAACAATGCTAATTGTATTGTTCTTCTACTTGAAAATCCATATTTCTGTAAAATTTTGTAGTATTGCAGTATATTTTAGCTTATTTTGTGATTTTTTCGAATAATCACTATAAAAATCACATCTGTAGTAAAAAATACAACATCACTCATACATTATCGAAATATGACGAAAATTTCCGCTCCAATATACTTCCGGCTCCAAAAAGGAACCGCAAGTCTTTTCCATGTCAAAAGTTATCTAAAAGCTCAGTATGGTATTGTTATCGGTTCTTTGTGACTCTATAGTTTCCGGTCGGACCGCACTTTCTCACGTAAGTCACTAAGCAACGGTCTCGCCTTTGAAGTCAGCTGTTTGAGAATAAGCTACTAGTTTGTAGGTTACGTCTAGTGGTTAAAAATTCATATTCTTGCTACGTTCAAATTAACTGCGAATGATTTAAAATGTATTTTGAATCTATTGAAGTCGTTTATTCCTTACTTTAAACATAATTTATTTATTAGAATTGCCTCTGGTTGTGTCTGCGTTGTTTATTTATGTCATTGCCCCACTCCTTCGTAGCGTGGTATTGAATCTTTCTCAATAGGCTATACCTAGCAAAAAGATTTTTTAATTTAACTGGTATATTAGTGCATTAAAAAAACAAACAAACAAACAAATTTTATAGATTTATTAAGTAAAAATATTATAATTCGCCTTTTTTAACGTCCCACCGTTGAACATAGCTCCCTTCGACGCGAGGGGTTCAAGCCGTAGTCCACCACGCTGGTCAAGTGTCAGAATTAGTTACGTAAGTTGTCTTAGACATGTAGGTTTTCTCCTTCTCTCTGTACTTATGCATGTGTTAGTATAATAATGTTACTTGTAAAAACCTACATAACTACTTGATTAATGAAGTATGTACAAAACGGAATGACTATTTATCCTATAAGGTTATTTTTTCTTTCATATAAAAACTCCTGCACCTAAAAATCACTTATTTTACAATAGAAAACATAAAAAATCATATTCGTACAAACCGACAATAGCCGGACGAATAATATATATTTTTTATTCATCCGATAATCGAACGAATAGCAACAGCCGCCTTTATTTATTACTTCGCTCGGGTTCACCTCTAGGAAAACAAAAGAAAACCTATCCCGCGGGAACCGTACATCTTCCGGGATAAAAAGTAGCCTATGTGTTATTCCAGACTACAATCTATCTCTGTGCTAAATTTCATCCAGATTCGTTCTGCCGTTCTGACGTGAGAAAGTAACAAACATCAATACATACTCACAAACTTTCACATTTATAATATTATATACATATAATACGGATTCATCCTGTTAAAGTACGTATAATTATTTTTTATTCGTCCTTATTTTAAGTACGGATAACAACAGTATGTACAAAAAATCCAGACAAAGTGCAAAAATCAACTTGTAATAAGAGACAAAAGCTTTCCAGGTATTGTATTATTAGCTAATTTCAATTTCAACTTGAAAATTTTGTGTTTTAGTTGTTCAAATGTTGGATGGAGTTCGCGTCTCAGGGGTGGAAAGTTAAAATGAACAATGAACCAAGTTTCGCTCTGCCTACACGAGTGTATTGCCTATGCTTAACTTCATTAAAAGAATATAATTAAGTAGCCCTCTCTACAATGTAGAAACTCATACCTTATGTTACAACTTTTATACTAGTTTTAATATTGTAAGTCCTTTTTAGTATATTTTTTTATATATATATAAAGTTTTGGTGTGCGTGTGTTCGTAATTTTTGTTTTCTTAAAATTATATGTACGTTTAGGGTCACCTGGACAGTTTTTACCTATAGGTGGAACCTTAAGGTAGAGCTGTTGTCGGGAACCAAATTTTTTTCATATTGTCATTCTTCATACGTACAAGAATTTACTAATATTTTAATTATACAAATAATGATAATAATATGTCATTCATGTAACACGCTGGTATTTCTTACATCCTACGAATGTTATAAATGCGAAAGTTTGTGAGGATCTATGAATGTCTGTATGTATAGATGTTTTATTATATATATGCAAAAACTACTGAATGTATTTAAATGAAACCTAACAATAACATAATGCAAACATCAAAATAACACATAGGCTATTTTTTATCCCGGAAAAATCTACGGTTCCCACGGGATAGATTTGTTTGTGAGCGCTAGTTATAAATAAATTGAAAATTTAATCCAAAACTTTGTAAGTTACATATACTATGTGTAACTCCAAAGAATTGCCAAACTTTAACTATATAATAAAATTTAATACATAAAATAAAATATCGTAAGTGGACGTTATTTTTCTATTTCTTCTTTATATAAATAAACGAAATAGTTCACGACCTTTTCTTCTCTAATTGCCAACCGATTATCTTTTTTCTGTTTAATAGCTATTAACGAGCTTTATTGTTATGTATAAAAAAATCGATTTTGTTTAAATAGATAGGTAAATTTTATTCATATATATTTTCATCAGATTTTTAATAATAATTATGGTCGAATTTTGATTACTAGGCCACACTAGCATTAAAGGACTAAATGCTTTAATTGAACTAAAAATGTACGAAATTAAAAAATAATAACTTTATAACTTAATTACAGTACTTAAAGTTAATATAAATAATTCATTATAACAATAAAGTGTAGCATCTCGTAGCACATTGCTACGACGTAGATTTTAATGCCATTTGCTAGGATCCTTGATTCTGTACATGTTGTTATCATAATATTGGTTCAGTGCATTTTAGAGCTCCACGACAGATTTTCCCAGTCGAACCGCATTTCAAGTTGCTGGCATCAACTTTACATAACATTTTCGCAATTATAGCAATCATGATCACGGAAGAAACTTCCTGATGATTGCTATAAATCATTCGCAAAGTCGGAAACCAAAAATCAAAATAAATCTGCGAAAAAATCCGAAAACAACTAGATTTAAAATGTCAAATATTCGCGTAAATCTAAAATATTAGATCAAAGATTATAAAAATTGGTTATGTTTGTCTGCACACCAATAAGTGAAAAACAGCACATTACATATGTATACATCTCTAAATAATAACAAGTGTCTTGTCGGGGCTCATTTGCGCACTCCCTAATTGCAGCTTTTGTGTTATTGTGTAATTAAGTCGGTGTTCCGACGCGAAAAATAATGAGTCTATTGTTCCATCGCGACCTACATCCATTGTTCGTGCGCGTGCTAACTGATTTTACTTGTTATGTTAATAAAGTATGATTTACTTTAATACTAGCTTATTGCCCTTATTTTACTCATGTCTAAATAAAAACAACCTGTAAAATAAAATGATATAAGCAGACTGACTTATCAGTCTGATCTATCAAAATCCGAACCCATACCCGTTTAGTGGACCTAAAGGGCTAAGAATTTGAAAGTCTACTAGTCTACTTCGTAATCATAATACTTTCTTAGATTTACGCGAATATTGGAAATAAGATCTTTTTGGGTTTTTTTGTAGACTAAACTTACCCACTGTAACAACTATAATATAATGTCTACCTTCGAGACGTTTAAAGCCTTAGTAGCTCACGAGACCATGATTGCTGTAAAGCATTCGAAACGTCGGGAACCAAAAATCAAAATAAATTCGCGAAATATATATATATATATATATATATATATATATATATATATATATATATATATATAATATTGCGGTCTTGTCATTAGGAATTATTATTCAGGCTATATTGGCTTAGAAATGCAGATCCTGCAATCTTGGTTACTAATTCCACAGGTCCAACTTAGTTGTGATAGAATAATAAGTTTGTGTGAAGTTATTGATATTCTTGTTAGGAACTTCATGGTGTTACACTCTCGAAGCTCCATCAACTTTCTAACAAGCTTCGTCCACGTTGAGGTAAAGCTCATATAGCTAATATTTGACATTTTAAATAAAACTATCTTTTCGGATTTTGTCGCGGATTTATTTTTGTTTCCCGACGTTTTGAATGCTTTACAGCATCCATGGTCACGGGAGAGACTCTCCCGATTAGAATTTTTGTCTGTTTGTCTGTCTGTTACCGCATCACAGAAAAACCACTGGATGGATTTTGATGAAATTTGGTATGGTGATAGGTGGTTATCCGAATCAATATATAGGATACTTTTTACCGCGGGAAAATGTCTCATTTCTGAGAAAAAAACCAAAAACTGCAATGTAAGAGTATACTAAATACTAATATGTAAAACCTAAGAATTTGGTTTTTGCTCATCTAAAAGCGGGCGGAGCCACGGGCAATGCTAGTAATACATATATTAATAGAACAATAAGTATATAAATGTTAATTAAATAATAATAGGTAACGAATTGTATTATAATAAAGAAGAACAATTAAATAAGCCAATATTAAGCTCTCTTTCAAGAGCAAAAGAACTAGTGCCTAAAAGATTATAGTATAATTTTTATTATTCATATTTTCTTCTATTTCTTTAAATTAAGTATACGATCTGTATGAAAAAATCGAGAGTAGTAGCATATATAGCAAATTACGCTACTTTTTTTGGCTTCGACATTTATTTTGGTAAACTCTGTCTATATAACTCTTTAGTCTCAGTTAAAAAATATATGTTTCAAACAGACGGACAATGTATTATATTAATATAGTATAAAATTTAAAACAATGCTTGTCGTATTGAAGCAGGTTTCTAATTACGAAACATAAACAGTGGGCGTTTTGAATGTTAGCAATAAATTAGTGATTGTGACTAAATTATTGATATTTGAAAATGTTTTAGGTCGATGGAAATTTATTAGCAAATTGTTTACTTCCAAAATACCTACATAATAATAATAAACTTATAATATACTTACCGAACCATCTCCTTCGTATCTTCTCCATTCTACGTGACATTGGCGAAGTAATCTGTGCTCAACTGGCACGTTTTGAAGTCATTGAATTGTTTGTTTTGAAAAGTTTTGAAATTAATAAATTGAATTGTTTGTTATTGAATTCAGTGAATTGAAACTTCAATAAGATTAGTCGTCATCCGCCCGTTTTGCTGGGCGTAGTCAAATATTTCTTTTGGTCTTCAAGCACCTTAATGTACTAAATAAATTAAATTATTAATTAACAAATAATGAACAATCATGAACGTGAAATAATTATTTAATTATTAAGTGAAATATAACATTAACATAATTAGAAAAAAAACATGAAAAATATCCAACTGAGAAGTCTCAGTCGATATTCATTTCAAACTCCACCATTCAAACATGCCTCAGTCGTAGAAGGCGTTCTTACAGAAAATCGGTCGGTCAGTCAAATTAAATGAATCGAACCTTCAAATCTAGATAAAAAAAATCAGCAGACAAAAAACGTTCTTTGTCTGTAAAACGGTGGTCGCTGGATATATGTATGTATGTATGTACATCGTGTTTTGTGGTAGCTGAACAAACTTGACGGCTTGTAAAAATTTTGTTTGTCACAGTAATAAAAAAATTATAAACCTTACTTACGAAGTTTATTCCTTTGTATTCAAGTAATATAAAACAATACAAGGTATTAAGTGAACCCGTACACCTAAACAAATGGCCGTTAACGATTGGCTACTTTATTAGTATTTGAACATAAATACTTGTGACACTTGTACTTACAATCGCTCTCTTCCGTCCGTCGCTGCTTGATAATAGCCTATGTATTATACAAGAAATAAGCGCTATTTATCGTGAAAATGTCACACACACACGCACACACATAGACATATATACACGCACACGCACAGACATATACAAACGCACACGCACGCGATAGTAAATACGAGTAACGTCACAGGGTTTAGTTTGTTAAAAATAAATACATCGATTCATCTTCTTTTATTGGTCTTTAGGTAAACTTGATTAAAAGGGACGCTTAACAGACCGCAAATGAAAAAAGTTGTGAACAAACGAATTACAGATGGAAGTTCATTTCGTGACTCTTTTCATTAGGCCTTAAATACTCAACTAGCTTAATAAATCTACGAGATTTTTGCTAGCTTGTGTTCTAGGACTTTACTTGGGTTAATCTGATTTCTATGATTTTAGCAAAAATATAATAATAAAAAAATATAGTAAAAATATTATATTTTAGCAAATATTTATGCAATTAAAAAAATCTTGTTCTCTCAATTTTTCATACTACCCTTTGAAAAATAATTTTCAACTTCTGCACATGAATGAAGAATGTTTCATATAAATGAAAATGTTTTTTTAAAGTACTTACTCGTAGTGCTATTTTCGTAGATAAATTACGATAGTTATTTGTAATATGTATGGAAGAAGACCAGATCAACAAACATATTTCCTTAATTTTAATATTAGTAAATTATGACATACTAGAATAATAAAAACAAATCTATCCCTCGGGATCCGTATATTTTCCGGAATGAAAAGTAGCCTATGTGTTATTCCAGACTATAATCTATCTCTGTGCCAAATTTCATCCAGATCCGTTCAGCCGTTCTGGCATGAAAGAGTAACAAACATACATCCATACATACATTCTCACAAACTTTCGCGTTTAAAATATTAGTAGGATATAATCTTTTTAAAATTATTTATTAATTATGTAAGATGCAAATGATGTACAATAAAACGCTAGGCAGAGAAAAACCCAGTTAAAACGAGTAGAGTGTTACTAGCATTAATCAGGATTCGTTGAATTAATATGAACAATACAAATTGCTATAATCTAATCAGCTTAGTTTGTGTCCGTGTTTCGTAGTAAATATAAGTTGATATAAAAGTATTAAGCGATTTACGCTTGGGTGCTTATGTATTTTTTACTTACTTTATTTTATTTATAATAAAGGAACATACAAATATACTTAATTATATATATATATATATATATATATATATATATATATATATATATATGTATATATACAAAACAAATGTATACCTATTTATTACTGTACAAGTCATAACCGCGTGGAATAGTGGCAAGAATGCTAGCCGCATTCCCCCACTGAATGGTAATGCCGAGTCTTTGGGCGGAAAATAAGCCAGCTCTCCTATCACCAGTAGAAGCGATAAGAGTTGTTATATTTTTTAATTAAGAAGAGTGTTTTCGTCCAGGTCATACTAAATTTCATCCACATCTATACACCGTTTCAGCTTGAAGAACATACACACATGCACACATGTGTACATGTGTACATATATATATATATATATATATATATATATATATATATATATATATATATATATATATATATTATAAGCCACCATAATTTACCCCTATCGCATTTTTTTTGTTAAATCAATAAGTACTTAATAAGATACCTTTCTTTCATTTTTATATTTACTAGTGTTCGCCCAGTGGTTGAAATTCGACCATGACCATTACTGAAAATTTGAAGAAAATATATGAATAGAATTTACCTATCTATAATAAAAAACGTGTTTCATATTTTTTCATTGATAACACTAAAGCTTGTCAATACCTACAAAAAATATTAACAAGAAGAATAGAAAAAGTTACTAAAATATGTTACATAAATATCCATACTAATATTATAAATGTGAAAGTGTGTTTGTTTGTTTGTCTGTCTGTCTGTCCTTCTTTCACGTCAAAACGGAGTGACGGATTGATGTGATTTTTTTGTGTGGAGATAGTTGGAGGGCTGGAGAGTGACACAAGCTTCTTTTTACCGCGGAAGATTACCTAATTTCTTCAGGAAAACACGTTATAATACAATCCAAAAAAATATTTATAATCTTGGGATTAATGTTTTTAAATAAAATTAACTAAATATATGTGTTAGCATTTTACGAAATTCATCCTAAAAAAGGGTAAAATAGAGCATGAAAGTTTGTATGAAACTATCTTTTTAGAGTTTTTTGCAGTTTTAGCGCGAGCGAAGCCGCGGGTTCCGCTAGTACAGATGTAAATTCCCTCTATATATATGTTCAGATATCAATACACGTACTTTGTAAGCATTTTCATAGTTTAAAATAGCTTATATTTTTCTTTATAGTTAGGTACATAGCTGTAACATATTATGAAACGTTGGTACTCGTAATGTGGTTACGAGTGAGACTGCACTGTTGCAAATTATATGCCCTTACAGGAAATAAGCTCCATTTTGAATTTACCAAAATATGCAAGGAAATGCTAGTTTTTAAATAAAACAAAATTGCTACTTTTACAAAACCTAATTTATAATTTTGAATAAAACCATCTTTGTGGATTTTTTATGCGGATTTATATTAATTTTTGTAAAGTATTCCAAACGTCGGGAACCAAAAATCAAAATAAATCCGCAAAACAGTCCGAAAAGATAGTTTTATTTTAAATGTCAAATATTCGCGTAAATCTGAGAAAGTATTAAGCTATCTGATATGATTCAGTTTCTTCATTGGATTTTATCAGAAATAAAAAAGGTTAAAGAAATAATAGATGACATTATATATTATATTGATTTGATGTTGCCATTTGTGATAACTTAGTACAAGAAAACCTGTTTTCTTGTATTAAGTTAATATAGATCGTGAGAAATGTTCATATATTTTTATTTAAATAACTTTCCCTCAGCAAACGAAAATGATATAATGTGTTCTGAAATCAATTTTCCATAATTGTACAATTTTACTGTTGATTGAAAAATCAGCCATTGGTTATGAACGCAATTGTAGATTAGCCAAAAATCAACTGCTTTTCATGTAAGTATATATATTTTTTTTATTAATTAAATTATTTTAACTAGATCTAACTAGATTATATTAATCACTAGTGGCTCACCCTCACTTCGCTCGGGTTCGCCTCTAGGAGAACAGAAACGAACCTATCCCACGGGAATGATACATTTTTCCGGGATAAAAAGTAGCCTAAGTAGTAAGTGTTATTCCAGACTATAATCTATCTCTCTGCCAAATTCCATCCATATCCGTTCAGCTGTTCTGGCGTGAAAGAGTCACAAACGCCCATACTCACAAACTTTCACATTTATGATCTAATTAATAAAATAAAAATAAAATAATTAAAATACAGGTAAATAAATTTGAAGTGTCTATTTGAAATGTCAAAATAAAAGCGTTTTATTAAATGCATATAAAATTATATACGGTACTTATAAGAAAAACACATTTTTTTAAATGTTTGTCTGTGTGTCTGTTTGTTCCGGATAATCTTTGAAACGCCTGGACTGATTTTGTTTTGGTGGAACTTTCACTAGAAGATAGCTGATGTTATAGGTAACATAGGCTACTTTTATTTTAGAAAAATAATTAGGGTTCCTCTCAAAAAAATAACAACTACCTAGGGACGAACCCGAGCGAAGTGAGGGTGAGTCGCTAGTATTAGTATAGATTTATCTTTGACAGATTGTATTTTTTTCTTAGACAAATATTTTTTTTTATAAATAAGCAAAGACAAAATAATTCAGTACCTTTTTCTTTTCTGTTTGTCAAACGATTTTCTTTCTTTTTTAATCAGTAGCTATTCACGAGTTACCATTAACGTGTTACCATGTTAAACAGAATATTAGAAACAGCTAGTTTTTTATATAGATTTTATATAAATAGGTAAATTCTTTTCATATATTTTTTTCCCTCAGACTTTTAATATAATGATTATGTTCAAATTTTGACCACTGGGCTTTTATGGTCAAATTTTGACTACTACTGTAAACACGGCTTACTTGAGTTACACCAATTACTGAGGTTTTTATTTTTTAACCGACTTCTAGAAATTAGGAGGTTCTCAATTCGTCGGAATCTTTTTTTTATGTATGTTCACCGATTACTCGAAGAAGCCTGAACCTATTTGGATTTTTTTTTGTTTCGAAGGGTATGCTTCCCAGGTGGTCCCATTTAAATTTTATCGAAATTGGTCGAGCTGTTTAAAAAAAATCAACAATAAATTATTTTTCTAAATATTAATTCGAATATGTTATAAAAAGCTTTCTCCTAACAAATATACTAAAGATGGAAAAATAAAAACTTAAGGGATTTTCATTTAGAATAGATACCTAATCAGATATTTTCAAAGTCGGTGCCTGGAAGTCGTTTTTTTTTTTTTTTAAGTTTTCATCTGAAATATTTGGTTTCAAAAATATTTTTTACTTATAATATTTCTTAACTTGCTTAACAGACGTTCGACGAATTCACAATGAAATAAACTAATACTGCATTTGATCAAAAGAAAATAAGGGCTTCCACGAAATAAAAAATAGAGTCAATATTTAGCAGACTTTATTGTCCGGAAAAAAAGTTACCGCGGTTTTACGCTATAAAGTTTATATGGTCTGTGCAGAATATTCATGGTTTTTTTTTATATATTTTATATAGTGATAGTGTGAATATATATATATATATATATATATATATATATATATATATATATATATATATATATATATATATATATATATATATATAGCACTTATCATTTTACTGAAATTTGAGTGCTTTAAAGCTTATATAATTACGGGAAAAACTACAGCTTTAGACGTCTCTTAAGTCATAGATCTCATTAAGCTACTCAATCATTTGAAAAAAAAATTGAAATGTGACTAAAATACCTTAAGATATTAAAAACAAATTAATAGATTTTTTACCAAACAAAGTAGCGGGTTTGACTTGCTCTCAATAAATATTCACTTTTCTGCATTTTCCTGGGTATACGTTCAAACCCATATTAAAATATGAAGTAAACAAGTCTCTCGTTTCCATTGAATACCATTTATATCTCCATCGTTGTATTCGGTATGTTATTGGTTTCTCAGAGCAATTTCGATATTATTTCCCTACCATGCTATTGTGGACAGAACAATATTAAGCGTTCGTTATTTAAAATCTAACGTTACTACTGTATTAGCGTTTATTTATACGTGTAACGTAATAATCGAAGTGGTTGGGTTTATTTATTGAAAATTAATTATATACGATCGATACTATTATTTAGAGTTATATAGTGCGTTCCTTACAAAATAGTTTCTTAGATTCACGCGAATATTTGATATTTTGAATAAAACTATCTTTTTAGATTTTTTCGCGAATTTATTTTGATTTTTGGTTCCCGACGTTTCGAATGCTTTACAGCAGTCATGGTCACGGGATGCAAGGTCTCTCCCGATAGTTTTATTAAATATTAACGAACTTTTTTAAAGTTTTTTACTATTTCAATTTTAGTCTGGACAGGTGTCCAATCTTAAAATTGTAAGTACAGTTCTTAATTGTCTTTTGTATTTACAACAATATATAGCCCTCGTCGCCTTTGACAAATTTTAATACTAAAAATAGCTTGTAATATGCTTCTCCAGGCAATACTATTATGCCAGTCTATCTATTCATTTACACGTTAAAGACTAACAAACATACACACACAAATTTTCACATATACCTAATACTAATGTAATTTAACATTTTCTCGCACAATCTAAACATATAAATGTAACAAGATACGACAATGTTTTGTTTGAAAATGTTAAATAAGCACCTTTACACTAAGAAGGTATCGAGTTTAGTTTATTAATAAAGTTGTCTTAAGCGAAGACTAACAACGCCTAACACGTTCCTCGCACACTGTTATATGAGGATTTAATCAGATTAGTTCCTGTTGTCGTAAACCTATCTATAAGTACACTAAAGCTGTTTATACATTGATATTTGTTTTAAATATTTATATTATTTTATAACGGTTAGTATAGATTTCACAGAGATAAGATATTTTCCCGTAGTAAAAAGCATCCTAAATATTGAGCCGGATAACCGGCTATCATCTTACCAAATTTCATTAATATCTATATTGTTTCAGTGGTTTTCTCGTGATGCGTTCCCAGACAGACAAACAGACAGACAGACAAAAATTCTAAAAAAACTATAGATTCGGCCTCTATATCGATAATAATGACCATTTCAACAAGATTTTCCAAAAAAAATTAATGTATAGATTCGATTCAGAATTTTATTATATGTATAAATGACATACTGTTATAGACAAACAAAAATAATATACTTAAAATAATATTATAATAACTAGCTACTTGGCCTCAATCAAAAAATAGCCTGGAGCAATTTTTTTGTGACAATCCAATGGGTCGTGTTTGTTAGTTTATGGTTTAAAAAATATATTTCGTCTGGAAAAAAAGTGAGGCGTCCACCACATAGATCGGGATTTTTCTAAATTTATATGGGAGAAGAAACAACCTCTTTTACATCATTCTGGGTATTTTTTACAATTTTTTTTCCATAAAAGTCTTACTATATATTATACTATATATTACTTACTGTATATTTTTTACATTTAAAAAACAATAATTATCCAAATCGGTCTAGCCGTTCTCTCGTTTTGCGCTTAGCAACTAACAACACAAAATTATTTATATAGATAATAAGTAAAAGTAGTAAAACATGTTATAAAAAATCAATAAAGTATGTCCATAGTAAAACATACTTAAACAGAGACCCTTTTATTTCAAAGTTGGTTAATAAAATATAAGTGTTTAGAGGAGTTTGTCAAGATAACATTAAGGCAATAAAGTGGACTCAGCGAGCATTGTAGAACATATGAGGCTTATCCTAAACTGTGATAACTTATACTCCAAGAGGCGATGGCTAGTTTAACTCTGTATCCGTAGGTACATTGTGATATAGTCTTATTGAAAACATAATTATTGTTATATAAATATTACTAGCGACTCACCCTTTCTCCGCTCGGGTTCGTTCCTACGTTTTAACGGTTAGTATAAATTTCTCAGAGATGAGATATTTTCCCGCAGTAAAAAGTAACCTACATGTTGACCCGGATAACCAGCTATCATCATAACAAATTTCATTAAAATCTGTTTTGTGGTTTTCTCATGATGCGTTCCCAGGCAGACAGACAGATAAAAATTCTAAAAACTATAGATTCGGCCTCTGTATCAATAATAATTATTTCGATAAGATTTTTCAAAATAAATATTTAATGTACAGATTCGACTCAGTTAGAATTTTATTATAACTCGTGATATCCCTTTTTAACACATTTATAGACGTGACTTGATTTTTAGTATCGAGATATTTTATTGAGTGAAGTGACTTAGATCTTAGGCTATCTTTTATTCCAGAACATTAAGTATCGTAAGATATTAGGACCCTTATTTCTAGCCACTACACCACCGAGGCACGACTGCCTCGGTGGTGTAGTGGCTAGCATGTACGGCTGCACACCTGGAAGTCCTGGGTTCAAGTCCCGGGTCGGGCCAAGATTAGTTATTGAGTCTTTCTGTATAGTAAGTCTCAGTAACAGCCCGGAGTTGGGAAGTTGGCGGTGTTTCACCCCCGTGCCTCGGAGAGCACGTAAAGCCGTCGGTCCTGCGCCTTAACTCTCACCGGTCGTGTCGAGCAGTCGTCCCACCGGAGTATGAGAGTGACAAGAATAGAGAGTGCACTTGTGTCTGCGCGTACACTTGTGCACTATAATATCTCCTGCGCAGTTGGCTAGTCTCAATGAGATTGGCCGCCGTGGCCGGAATCGGTCAGGAGAACATCATCATCATCATTTCTAGGTTTCTAGGCAGGTCCCTATATAACCAACTGTATATATGTACATATGTAAATTAATATAACATTAAACTTAACTAAAATAATCTTTTATTGACTCATCACACGAGTGGAGAGAGCTAGTGAGATAAAGACAGATAAATTATACACAACTAACGGCTCACCCTCGCTTGGCTTAGGTTCGTCTCTAGGTATATTTTAACGGTTGGGGTGCTTAGTCAGGTAACCTCCACGTGGTGCACCCTGGGTACTAGTCAATAGGTTGTAACTTTAGTTGACAAGCTATTGACTAGTGGCAAATCACCTGACGGGATGGGCAGATGTAGTATGCATCGGGGAAATTTCCACGTGGGTTGCTCCTAGTACTTCTCTGAGTAGCAGAGAAGACTGTGTGAGCAACCCCTTGGTCATTGTGAGAGGAGGAAGATAACCTCAATAAAAAATCCCTAATCTCAAGGTCGAGCGTGCCGATGAGATGAATGGCCGGAGGGAATCCGGTCGCTAGCGCTTTGGAGGGGGGGGGGATAAAAGGGACCTTACCCTTATAAAAAAAAAGGCTAAGCTGTAGTTCAGCAACTATATGAATGGCAAACATAAAGAATAAACTACCCCAGGAGGGTACCGGCTCCATAGTCGGGGAATCCCTCACGGAGCCTATAGACTCCGTCTGCCCCGAGAATTCTGGGGGGGGCAATGTGTGCCATCCGCGCATCCATTCGGATGCCCAGAGCCGAGGAGGCTCATTTTATGAAGAGATCGAAAACGAGATGCAAGGTACAGGAGATTCTTCTAGATTTTGCAGTGATGCTGAACAGTCAGACTGTTCTTTGCTATCATCCGCGTCAACTGCACCTGGAGCCCCGCAAACAAGAAAAAGGAAAGGTTCTCGTATTACAACGAGAAAAGCAAAAAAGCCAGCTGCTAATGAGACGATGGCTCCACCAGCAACCAGGTTGATGCAAAATTTACCTAGTGTTGAAGACTTACAGGACGAATTAAGGGCTCAACCGACTGAACTCATTAGTGCTAAAATTAATGAAGCAATTCAGGCAGTGGAGAAAGTTGCAAATTCATCTCGCAATCTTAAGGGAGTGTACGCTAACAGCCTACGTATTGCAGTGCGGTCAGTTCAGGCTGCGGCTACAGAATTAGCCGACCGAGTATCAGTATCTGAAGTTGAGAGGTTAAAAAAAGAAAATGAAGATCTTCGATCACATATTGCAGCTATGGAATCAAAGTTGATTAAACTCAGCCAAGAGGTGGACAAACTACAACAGGGGGCCCCAGCAAATACTCAAAATAGCGAGAAAGATGAAACTCGGCAATCAAGTGATACATTGATACAAAAGGTGTCTACTTTAATTGACCGTAAGTTAGCGGAATTTAGAAAAGAACTTTTTCCAGGACGAGCAATTAGACCACCTTTAGGAAAGCAGACAAAAGATACTACTAATTCTAATAATTGCCAAAACACAGAGGAAGCTATAAGTCCAACAGAAAGCGCTGTTCCATCTGCCAGTCTTTCTGCTCAATCCCAAGAAACAGAGGGCCAACAAACAGAAAATTCTTCGTGGGTTACAGTCGTGAGTCGTAAGACAAAGAAAGCTGCTTCCGTTGCGAAAAAGTCAACTGCCCCGCAGGCAACTAAAAAGCCAGAAAAGTCTCTTTCGGCTCCTAGATCTGCAGCAGTTACTTTAACTGTGGCTGAGGGTTCTGAGATTGGATACGGTGCCGTTATGGCAGCAGCAAAGGAACGTGTTAAGTTGGCAGATTGCGGGATATTGCAAGTGCGACAAAAAAGAGCCTTAACTGGAGGCCTTATACTTCAAATCCCAGGGCCTGATAGTGCCAAAAAAGCTGATGCCTTAGCAGACCGTCTTCGTGTCGCTCTCGGTGACATGAATGTCAAAATTGGGCGGCCTGTTAAAATGGGAGAAATCAGGGTAATGGATTTAGATGAATCTATTTCTAAGAAAGATATAGCTGAAGCAATTGCTGGGGCAGGAGAATGCCGTGAGGAAGAGGTTAAGGTTGGAGAAATTCGACTTAGTCCTGCGAAGTTAGGAACAGTCTGGGTTCGATGCCCACTAACTGTGATTCATAAGCTTAATAATGCAAAACACGTGCAAATAGGTTGGATCAGGGCAAGAATACAAACACTAGCAGCACGGCAATTGCAGTGCTATCGATGCTTGGAGACAGGGCACATTCGTCATCAATGTCAAAACTCCGTGGATAGAAGTTCACTTTGCTATTTCTGTGGTGGCAAGGACCATAAAGCTCGAGAATGTAAGGCAAAAGTACCAAAGTGTCCTATATGCACAGACAGTGGAAGACCAGCAGATCACCGACTGGGAAGTGACAAATGTAAACCCTCTAGGGCAAGCGATATGGTGCAAGCTGGTTCTGACCAAACTAGAGCAAACACATTAGCGTCTGTTTCTTCACAAGAAGTTGAGATGAGCCAACAGAGGGAGGAGACCATGGAAATACAAAATTCTCAGAGCTAAAAATCCTTCAAGGCAATCTTAACCATTGCCGTGCAGCTCAAGACCTTCTCATTCAATCCGTTATGGAGCGGTCAATTCTATTGGCAGTTGTAGCTGAACCTTACACGGTTCCAGACCATCCTCGTTGGTTTAGTGGAGAAAGTGGCGACATAGCTATATACTGGAATGCTACCAGTGGGAATATTTCGTGCTCCTTGATCGAAAAAGGGCATGGTTACGTTGTTGTCAAATGTGGCATTTTAACACTAGTGGGCTGCTACATCTCGCCGAATAGTGGGATTATCGCGTTCGAGTCATACTTGGATGAAGTTGCTGCTTGCATACGCAGATGCTTGCCTCGCCCTATAATAGTTCTTGGTGATTTTAACGCCCGTTCAAGAACATGGGGTGACACTAGAGATGATCGACGAGGCATAATAATTCAGGAGTGGGCAGCAAGCCTTGACCTCCGAATTTTAAATCAAGGCTCTATTAGCACTTGTGTACGATGGCAAGGAGAATCAATAGTAGACTTAACGTGGGCTACTACATCTGCGTCGCGTATGGTGTCTGACTGGAGAGTAGCTGAAGACGTAATAACATTGTCTGATCACCGCTATATTTTCTTTAATATTGCTCTTCAACCAGATTCTAATGAAAGCTCTCCGAGTAGAAACAGCTTGCACACAAGAAGATGGTCACTGAAGAAGCTGAACCTTGACGTACTAATTGCTGCAGTAAATATTATAGCCTGGTCAATAGAAAACCAGGAGGGATCGGCTGATCCAGAAATAGAGGCGGCCTGTTTTCAAGAAAGTATGAAATCAATATGTAACATGTCAATGCCTAGAATTAAACAAGGCAAAAAGAAATCGGCATATTGGTGGTCAGAGGACATCGCAAGATTACGCAGAGTTTGTCTACGGGCTAGGCGCCAATACACTAGGGCTCGTAGAAGACGAAACAGTACATCTGAAGCTATAGCAAGGGCTTATGTAGCCTACCGTAATGCAACGAAGGCACTACAGATTGCAATAGCCAATGCTAAATCGAAGTGTTGGAATGAGCTTCTTGCAAAGCTCGATGGAGACCCGTGGGGTCGGTCCTATAAAATAGTGTTGGGAAAACTTAGACCATGGTTTCCTCCATTAACATCAACTTTGGACCCAGAATTCGTAGTAAGGGTGATCAATTTGCTCTTTCCTAGTGCACAGGATACAGCACCCATTTTGGTGCCAAGTGAACACTTTGTTACAACTGCCGAGTTAGAGGTTCCTGAAATAGAGATATCTGAAGCTGAGCTTAAAAAAGCGATCAACCGTATGGCAAGTCGTAATACTGCGCCGGGACCAGACGGTATTCCGGGTCGTGTACTGGTAATAGCGTCAACTATCTTGGGTCACAGATTGAGACAGCTATTTGGCATGTGTTTACGTTTGGGCGTTTTTCCATCTAGCTGGAAAAGAGCAAGGTTAGTTCTTATTAAAAAGCCTGATAGACCGGCAGATTCGCTCAATGCATACCGCCCAATATGCTTGCTTAACGAAACAGGTAAGCTCTTTGAAAGGGTCATTGCAAATCGACTGATGGACCATATGTCTCGCGTTGGCCCAGATTTTTCAGATAGCCAGTTCGGCTTTCGGCAAGGAAGATCTACTATAGATGCTATTTTTCGGGTTCGAAGCTTATCCGAGCAGGCTGTTTCCAATGGCAGAGTAGTTTTGGCAGTAAGCTTAGACATTGTCAATGCCTTTAACTCTCTTCCGTGGGCTGCTATTAGAAGGGCTCTTATTTATTTTAACGTGCCGAAATACCTGCGTGATATAGTCGGGGCATATTTGCACGACAGATCAATAGAATATATTGGTCGGGACGGTATGTTATATAAAACAGAAGTGACTTGCGGTGTCCCACAAGGATCCGTATTAGGGCCGCTCTTGTGGAACTTAGCTTACGATGTGATACTACGTAGTATTCTGCCTAATGGTGTTACTATTATTTGCTATGCGGATGACACTATGGTGCTAACAGAAGGATCTGACTTTGCAACGACTGCTAGACTTGCCGAAATCGGAGTAAGATGCGTAGTTAACAGAATTGAGGATCTGGGTCTTAAAATAGCCCCTCATAAAACGGAGGCAATATGGTTTCATAAACTTTCAAATCGCATAAAACCGCCCAGCATATCAATTCGCGTGGGTGACGTAGATATCGAAGTAGGAAACCATCTTAAATACCTAGGTCTTATTTTAGATAGCCGCTGGAGCTTTCAAAAGCACTTTGAGCTACTAATCCCCAAGATACAAAGAGTAGCTGGTGCATTACATCGTTTACTACCTAATCTTGGGGGTCCACAAGAGGGAGTCCGACGACTTTATACAGGAGTGGTGCGATCAATGGCTCTTTATGGAGCACCTATATGGGCACAAAAACTATCTGACAGTAGACGCATCAGGACCAAGCTCCATAGCGTTCAGCGTCGGCTAGCTATAAGGGTTGCGAGAGGTTACCGCACAATTTCATTTAATGCGGCTACTCTGTTGGCTCGTTTTCCACCCTTAGATATCCTAGCGAATATGGATGCCAAAACATACAACAGTGTTCGAGAGCTTCATCAGAGAGGCGAAACTATTACCAGAGCAGAGATCGAGCAAATGCGACGGCAGGCACACAGACAAGTCTCTATTGAATGGCGTGCACGACTGGAGAGTGAGAATAATTCACGCGCTGTTAATGCTATCCTTCCAAACTTTGAAACTTGGTTAGGAAGAAAGAAGGGTAGTATTACATTCAGATTAACTCAGATACTTACTGGACATGGATGTTTTAGTGAGTATCTTCATCGGATTGGACGTGAAACGACCCCACAGTGTCACCACTGCAATGGTGAACGGGATGACGCACAACATACGCTAGAGCACTGTTCAGCGTGGAATTCCGAGCGGAGTAATTTAATACAAAATGTTGGAGGAGATCTCTCCTTGTCGTCTATAGTGTCGAGTATGCTGGCAGACGATAATGTATGGAATGCAGTAACCTCTTTTTGTGAGACAGTCCTTATTAAGAAGGAGATTTCAGAACGAGAACGAGAGAGGGCCGATCCCGCTCGACGAAGACGAAGGCGAAGGGAAGCTGGTAATACACGTTCCCGTACAATAACAACGTAGCTTTGTTAAATGGACATAGGACCATGGAAGCATCCCTAAACTTTTAGGGGACTGTTGTGTATAGAGACGTGCTTAATGTAGCATAGCGCAAGGAGAGTACCGGTGCGTTCTTAAAGAGATCCCGGTGCTTTCCGTTATACGCAGTAGATGGTAACCGAGGGGGTTTTAGTAGGTAAAAATCCTGCATATCCTAACCATCTCGTTCGTTGGTTGGATATCTTTAGAAGATTTCCCCCTCGTTAAATTAAAAAAAAAAATAAAAAAAAAAAAAAAGGTATATTTTAACGGTTAGTATTGAATAGATAGACTTTATATTATTATGTATAAACATAGGTATGATAAGTTGTTGTGAGTTATATTATAACTTGTTTTCGTGTAGAATGAGATAATCTCGAGTAGTACAAAGTAGCCTATGTCACTCTCCAGCCCCCCAAGCATTACCACACCAAAAATCACACCAATCCATCACTATGTTTCGACGTAAAAGAAGGACAAACAAACACACTTTCTTTATTTATAATATTAGTATGGTTACATAGAAATAGATAAACGTCTAACCATACTTAACTGTATGTGTAAAGTAATATAATAGTGTAAGGATTGTAAACGGTTTAATGAAACGTGAACAAAATTGAGTGTTCTTCATTGGTGGTCTAAAAGCTATTGTACACCGAATAGATTGGAATGGACGTGCATTTGTCGCTCCTAGTCGATATTTTAAGGGAGAATACACACTGAATCGCAATGAGTACTAATCTATACAGATAAATAAAATTGAAGTGTCTGTTTTTAATGACAAAATAATAGCTTTTTTACTAAATACTTATGAAAGTATATTCGGTACTTATAATAAAAAAAATCAATATTTTTGTGGTCTGTTAGGTTGATTGTTCCGGTTAATCGCCGAAACTTGGAATTTTACTGAAAGATAGCTGATATTATAAGGATTTATTTAGGCTACTTTTATTTAAGAAAAAGGCGTAGGGTTCCGCGTAAAAAATTAAAACCCATACAATTGCGAATAAAATCGGCGTCCCTAAGGACGCACGAAACCGAAGCGAGGATAAATCGCTAGTTATAATTATTTATGTAAATGTTACCCGCGTAGTAGGCATGTGTAGCGTGATTATGGTTGCAGCGATCAATTTATACGATGGTCGAGTGTCGGTAATGTGCCAAGTTTATCGCACTCCTTCGAAATCTTCTATATCTTAATATATAAAATTTCCGTGCACGATGTTGGTCCGGGATGAACCCCGAAACTACTTATCCGATCTTAACGTATTTTTTTTTTCAAAATGTGTGATTAAAAGATAGGATAGTTTTTATCCCGATTATTTACTTTTTTATAGCAAAATTTAGGATCTGCATTTGAAATAATATTTGTTGCTCTTTTAAAATAATGTCCCATAACTACATTTAAGCAGTTGAACAGAACTAATTTATACCTGCCTTTGACAATGAGTTCATATAAAATCGAAGCGACATAATTCCATCGAGAGTAATGACATTAAGTTATATTTTAAAATATAAACTATATAATAAGAAAAACGATTGTAATCTATCCAGCCGTTCCTTAGTAATGCAGAGACATAAACAATAACACTTTTTTTAAATATACGAGTATGTATATCCAGTGGCGAAGGGTCATCTATACAGTAAGTACGTCTTACCTTAAAATTATTTTGCTATAATTTTACATAGGTACATTTAATTTTTTAAATATATATATATATATATATATATTATATATATATATATATATATATATATATATTTAAATATGTATATATAAAATATTTTTTTTTGCAATTATTTCTGCTAAAATTTCACCCTTCGCCACTGGTATATTCTCAAACACAAATAATTTTTATAATAATATGTATAGGTATATCACACATATTTAAATGTAAATGTAGCTAATAATTGCTTCGCAATAAAACGTTTTCCGATCAAATGTGACATCTCCCACACCGGACAGATGTTAGGTGGAACTAGAAGGCAAACAATTCCTCTAACGAAGAACAATCGACGGGCTGTCGTCACATCGCTTGCAGCGTATAGCTCACTGTTAACTACTACGTTTAGATGTTTTTCAATTTTATAAAAACTTTTTCGATGGAAATATCTCGAGATTAATAATAATAATACATATATATTAAAAATATAAACCCATGACTGGAGTACAAACATTCACGCTCATCACACAAATAAACGCTCCCAGCGGGACTTGAACCCGTAACCGCTGGCACAGCAAGTGACATACACTACAAACTGAGCCAAACGTGTCGTCGAATGTGGAAGAAATTCATCAAAATATAAGATCCGAGTATACTTATGGGGAAGTTTATATTGAGGACTGTAGAAAGCTATTGATTTGCTTTTCCTTACGGATCCTGCTAGTGTAGCGTGATATTAATTAACCTAGGGCGATCGAACGAGCGAGTTCGAGCGAATTCTCAGGCGAAGCAAGGGTTAGGCGATAGTATTAGTTATAACAACGTGCTTATTAGTATTACATTTATGAGGAAATAAAACCGTGAATAGTAGAAAAACACATTTTATATCCACAAGCTTTAGTATCCATTGATCTATAAATATGAATCCTCATTTCTCACAAAACAAAAGCTGGATTTACCTTTGAAGTTACATTCAATGGTTGAAGAGTATTTTTTTATATTAATTCACATTAGCGCCCTCTGACTCGCGTTACTCTGTAAAGGCGTAGCGTGATGAATAGAATGTATTTGAGGGATAAATTATAAGAGAAATTCCTTTATATTATTTAAAAAAAAAAATTATATAAATGAATCAAACTTATAATTCAGAAATACAAAAATTCTAGCATATCTTATACTTTCTTAGATTTTCGAATATATTTTGACAGTTTAAATAAAACTATCTTTTTTTGATTTTTTCGCGGTTTTATTGTCATTTTTCCACGTTTCCAGTTCATAATATGACCAGGCCATAGTCCACCACGCTAGTCTAGTGCAGCGGAATTTACATGTGTTTCGAAAACTTTCTAGGCTCTCTCAAACATGTGGGTTTTCTCACGATGTTTTCTTTCACCGTAAGACAAGTGGTAATCATGTTGAAAATGATTTGGACATAAAAATATTAGAAGTGTACATCCCGGGATTAGAACTTGCTTCACCTTGTTTTCGAAGCAAGCACGCCACCACTGGGCTAGCAACACTTAGAGAGTGTAGAATTATTTTGCTTCGCCCATATACTTACATTTAAAGACTAAAAAGAACCAAGTGCATGCCTTGTGGCACACCCCACGTGTCCCTACAAGCGGCTGCCAGCAATGCGATACACATATGCTAATGTCTAGCGATACGAAATACTAGACGCGGCAATCTCTTAGATATGATTTTAAAATTTATTTACAAAGGGCTGATTCAAAGCTTTTATATAAATTTTAGGTTAAAATTATTTTAAAATGAGCTTTCTTACTTTAAATAATTTAAAAGCATTTTTTTTTAGAATAAAATATATTTATTTATATAAAATTTTTGTTTTAACCAATTTTGTTTGTAACCAAATTATATAGCATATTATAATGTAAGAAATAAAAAAATAAAATAACCCTTTGATGTGAGTAAAATTGCACCCTTCTCAAAGTGGAGTGGAGTGGTGAAAATATGCGATAGTTGTAATCATTCTGTTCTTCTTTCTGCTCTCTTAAACAGTGGTACTTGGATTTTGTTAGTAAACTCCATAATCAAGAGATGAACTTCTTAGCATTTTCTAGATTTCCAGATCTACTTTAGTCCTGGAATACAAATGCCTGTTTCATCAAATGAGGTCGTGACTAAAAACACTTACATAATAATATTCCAGAAGAATTGACTGGTTGGGCATTACTGCTAGCCTACTTTACATGTCTGTTAGTCTTTTGTCTACTGTAATTTATTACAGTTATTTTTCAATGAAACTAAACGTGTTATTATTGTATAATATACTATATACTATATATATATATACTATATACTATATATACATACTATATATATATATATATATGTATAGTATATTATGAAGAATTCTCTAACAAATAAAACAACAACTCAAAAGTAAAACAAAGTATCAGTACTGTCTGTGAGACTAATGGGACAATTAACTTAAATGTCCCAACGCTGTGATATTGTCGATCAAAAATCAGCGGTGAGTACATTAGCAACCGTAAATACGATTTTTTATTTTTATATTAGGTATTCATTACATTATACTAGTAACTTACCCTTACCTCGCTCGGGTATGCGTCCCTAGGTACGTGGATTTAATCACAATTTTATGGGTTTTTATTTTTCCTGATTATTCGCGGAACCCTGATTATTTTTCTAAAATTAAAATAAGCCCTTATAGCACTTTACTTCTTATAGCATCAGATATCTGCTGCTGAAAGTGCCATCAAAATCGGTTCAGCCATTCCAGAGATAAGCCGGAACAAATAGACAGACAAAAATTTAAAAAATTGATTTTTCTTATTAGTACCGTATATACTTTCAAATGCATTTAGTAATAAGCTGTTATTTTGACATTACAAACAGAAATTTCAAGTTTTATTTATCTGTATAGATTATTTTAGACTGATCTTAAAATTGACTTAAAGTAAACACTACACTGTGTACTTTTTTGTAAACCATTTTCGAAAATCATCAATCACAATTGATACATTTCTACAGAATCTTTATGTCATATAATATGTGAAAGTAGAATTCTAGTGATCATATAAATAACTAAGAATGATTTTGCCAAGTTGAAAGTTTTAACTTCAAAGTTTATTTAAACGAAGAGCATCTAATTCTTCGTCAGACAAAAGTAATACTATCATATTCGTTCATACATCACGAAGTTTCGCATACCGAGGGCGGTGATATTAGCGAGCGAGAACAAAGTCTAACAAGCGGGGACATACGGGGCAATAATTGGGACGTTTTAGCTGATAAAAAATTTGTAATAGAAGAAACGATAATATTTGAATCTACTTATTTAAAAATATACAAAATCTCAAAGATAGTAAATATTTTTTTTTATATACTAGAACCTAGTATCACAGTTAATACTAGGTTAATTTAGATTAGGTATAATTTTTAAATAAATCTCGCAAATACATAAATAATTAAAAAATAGAACAACTCTTATATTATAGTCAATTAAAAACTCACGTTTTTTAAATAATTATTAATAATGAAAAAGGTAGACTTCAAATTACAAAGTACTTAGTTAAAATAAAAGGTGTCGCGAAACACATACAAAAACACACCTAAATTGAGTACCTCCTCAAAAGAAATTACAAATATATTTAATTATATGTACAAAACAAATGTACATATAATTATTACTGTACAAGTCATGTCCGCGTGGAATAGTGGCAAGAATGCCAGCCACATTCCCCGCTGAATGGCAATGCCGATTCTTTGGGCGAAAAATGACTCAGTCTTTAAAGTAGATCAAAATTGAAACATTTGAGACGTTTTAAATCCAATTACTGATCTGTATATGAAAAATGTTGTCAAGTTGCTCGGTTTGATTCCATTGTACGTCGCAACTTGCCATAACTTAATAAATACGGGGAGTTCCCGGATATTGGGGCACGTATAGACTGGAAGCATCGCGCAACTGCTATGTATACTTTATAAGTTAACGCTAATTCGGCCAAGTTAAGAGCTTTGTTGAAGCTTATTTTCCCTTGACGTTGATAAGTTTTAGTATATCAGTGTGCAGTTGGAAACAGAAAACATCGTAAGTTATATATCATTATATTTTGTGTTTTTACTATATAAACTTTATTTTGTGCATATGATTATTTATTTTTATAACCTCCGTGACAGCCAAATCAGCGTTGGACATAGAAGACCAAGTTTTATCACAGGCTATGTGACTTTCTACAAGCGGCGGAGTAACAGTGAACTGCTACCATCGTTGATTTTTTGTTTTGTTTAATGTTATATTTATATTTTAAAATTATCATTCTTTCATGATAAAATTGTGATATTTTCAAATACCTATTTTACAGATTTTTATATTTTACTAATGCTATTGAGTATATCTCTTAAATTTTTAAAGCTAATGATTTTTGAAGCATTTCTAGTAAGGGAAGCAGCACTTGTAGTAACTGAAAATATTTCTATTAGTCAGAAAAGCTAGAAAAACTAGTTCCCCAGATTTATTGATTTGCAAACATTTTACATAAAACTATCTTTTCAGGTTTTTTCGTGGATTTATTTTGAATTGAATTAAGTTAGGAGACATACTCGTAACATAGTATTAGTCTAGAACTATTTTCAAAGAAACCTACCTAAATGGTAAACTCAATTTGCTCCGTGAGTGCACGAGGGTAGGCTCGCGTATTGTTTTATAACGAAGTAAATCACTTGCATTCATCTTCTTGTATGCAGTTTGTTAAGAGTTAAAATTGATTTAGTTGCATAGAAAGTCTCTTGTGCAGTAGACAATAGCTTTTCCTCCAGTTTATGATCGGTGGAAAGGATTTTTTAAACTTCCTTTATGATATTCACCTAAAACATAAATAACTATTTAAAAAGTTTAAAGATAATAATTTTACAAAGCCCAATAGCAAAATTCGACCAAAAATAACAATATAGGTAATAAAAAAATAACAATGCAAATAATTAATAAAAAGAGGGAGAAAAATATCTAAAAAATTGTATCAAATATGGTGCTTAAGAAAAATAAACCTACAAACCTACAAAAACCTACAAACAAACAGATAGTAGTATCAAATGAAATGATTTTTAGATATTTTTTATATAAAGAAATAAAATATTGAATAAACATTTTTTTAGACATTTCTAAACCTTTCATAGGTCTATATTTGATTTTTCCGGCTTTATTGGTGCACTGCGATGCCGATAGCGAGTTAGATTTCAATGCAACGATACGGTGTATGTCTGTCTGCAAACGTTTGTTATTACGCGATACGAGCTCTTTTAATAAATCTTGAGAAGAATTTACAAAGGAACCTACGAGTATGTCTAAAATATTTACATGTAATACTCGTCACTGATCGTTGCTTTAATCCAGTGCATTCTTAGGTGCCTAAAAACCTATGTGTCTGTCCGTGCCACAGTATACCTGTGTACTAAATATCATTCAAACCCATTCAGCTGATTTTGAAAGAAGAAGTAACAAACATACACACAATATAATAAATAATAATATGACGTACTAGCGGCTTCCCTTACTTCGCTTACCCTCACTTCCCTCGGGTTCGTCCCTACTTACGTTTTAGGTTTAGTATAGATTTCTTAGATATGACATATTTTCTTGCAGTAAAATGTATCCTATATGTTGACCCGGATAACCAGCTATCATTATACCAAATTTCATCAAAATTCCTCCAGTGGGTTTTCCGTGATGCGGTAACAGGCAGACAGACAGAAATTTTAAAATCTATAGATTCGGCCTCTGTATCGATAATAATGTCTATTTCAATAAGATTTTCCAAAAAGTATTTAATGTACAGATTCGACTCAGAATTTTATTATATGTACCTATAGATTAGCCAATTCATCTTTGATCAACCAACAGGGAATTGTCTAAAATTGAAATTATGATTTGTACAGAACAAGTAGATAACAATCAATGGATTCATTCAACTTAATTACCTCGATATTAGTCAGAAAATAAAACATATTCATAATATCTTTATAATTAAAATTCTTATATTCTTTAATAAGCTTTTAGTTTTGTTAAGCTCGTGAGCTCATTAGTACGTATTTATCTTACTCTTCGTAGGTCGGCGAGTTTATTTTGCTGTTTTGCTGTTACAATTTAAATTAAGTAAAGAAACTTATTATGAATAGTATAGAATATTTATATATTAAAGAACTAGGTCGTTGATCGAATATCTTTGTTCATTATTTTTGTTCAAAATAGAATTAAGCATATTTGACGATTGTCTAATATCATGGTCTAAAATTTTATTCTTGTGTTATAACACTAGCGGTATAACGATGTGATTGCGCTTTCTTATTGTGATCGAATGAAATTGTCCTCAAAAAAATCTTACAAATTAACGTAAAATAAATATTTAGATACTAATAAAATAATATAGAGCAAAATACAAAATAAATTTTGTCGACAGCAATATTACGTTTGAGATTTGTAGTATTTTTCAAAGACACTATGAAAACCAAACTTAATTTTGCGGCCACAAACTACCAAAGTGGGTAAACAAAAATATTCCATATTTCAATAAGTACAAACACAAAGCTAGTTTATTTAGTTTAGAATACAAACATTTAATTCAACAAATATTGACCTTTAAATAAGAAAAGTTATTTAAGAACTTCTATCACATATAAGTCCTATTCAAAGGTACACGCTTATTTAATTTGACTTCATTATAATTATCTAGCCATTTACATGAGAAAAAACTTTCTAAATCTATACATATAATAAAATTGTATCTGATTTTCATCTATACATTGAAGATATTTGATAAAAACTATTATACAAGGTATTTATTAACGTAACAGAACCCAAAACAATGGTTTTTAGAATTTTTATCTGTGTGTTTGTGCTTGCTAATCTTAGAAACGGCTTAACTAATTTGGATGCGATTTTAAGTAATATATTGTGGTAAACTTTACTTAAAATTTAGTATTTGTTTTATTTCAATTGGTTTATAATTAAAAAAAATGTGTCAATTTAAAGAATCACCTGGGGACGAACCCGAGTGAAGTGGGGGTGAGTCGCTAGTTTCACCTATAGGTATACACATAGGGGCATGACTAAAGGATTCCGTTTTTACCTTTTAGTTGTGGAATCCTAAAAATCTATAAATAAACATTGTACTCGTACAATGTTGCTGACATATTTGAAACATACGAATACATCCAGTTTCTTTTATCTAAATCACATTGAACAAAGACTTGGAAGTTCTCACATTTCGTTTTGATACTTCATCTTCGCAAAATCTACTATATTTATTTTAATTGGATATTGAATATTATTGAAATATAATTCTATTTGTAACGTGTGGAATGTAACAGAAGCCGAATCGATAATTAATTTCTCCTAATAAATCGGAATTCATATTTAATACAAGGCCTCAAAATATTAGACGCAAGTATTAAATTTAAACATGAGAATCTTGTAGGAAGATATTAAATGTAAAAGCTCCGACCTCCATTTACATTTTATTAAAATATCCAATATTATAATAAGATATAGTAACTAAAACAACAATTTCATCTCAACTTACCATCCAACAAGGAAATATAAAGAAAACAGCTCAGTCTGAACGTCTGTTTGTGAACAGAGATTGAGCAAACTTTGTTCAGTCATTTATTGACATTGGATAGTTTATAAAAACGTTAATACTTTATACTTAACCCATAGCTTACTTTATAAGGATAAATGTATACATAATATATAGTACATAAATACAAATATAGTTTATATAGTACTAGCGACTCATCCTCGCTTTGCTCAGATTCTTCCCTATGAGCGTTTTCATAGTTCGTATCGAATAGATTGATGACCCTCATTTGATCAGATATTTGAGATAATTTCGGGTATAAAAACTATCCTATGTCCTTCCCAGGGTTTCAAACTATCTCCATACCAAATTTCATGTAAATCGGTTCAGCGGATTAAGCGTGAAAAGGTATCCGACAGATAGAGTTACTTTCGCATTAATAATATCAGTGTAGACTTTAAGAACACAAATATCAACAATAAAATGAAGTAAAAAATATCAAACCATTTGGTTTTGTTTTTATTTAAAATGGTCACGATCGAGCATCGAATAGGCAACTATCATACATTTTTGAAACTCATGCCTGGCGCCAGATGGCTTAAGTTTCGACCCTACTATTACATCAAGCAACCGATTCCAAGAACAGTATAAGAGATAGCAAAACAAATTAGTCTCCCCGTTTTACTGCTATTTTACAACCATACTTTATGTCGTTTTTGGTCTGTTCTCAGATGGTTGACATAGAGGCGTAGTCTGATTGACAGCGAGCTGAAAGCGTCTAAACATCGATTATATGAATACTCTTTTCATATTACCATTTGAAATATAATATTTGCATAGCCTTTTTAATTTGAAGCAGTTTCAAGTGTGCATGGATAGCTTTATAATGTTTATCTATTTAGAAGAGAGTTTCTATAAGAGGTGCCCTACATTCTGCAATATTTAAAAAAATGGCAGAAAGATTTAATTTTCCAAAATTCCCACACACACTGCCCATATTGATCTTCGAATTTAGAATTACAAAATAATTTCGAAGTGCTCCTTTTGATACATAAAGAACTTCTGTTTAGTGATATTCTAGATTTTTCTAGATTTAGTGAGTAAGCTGTGCATTGTTTGTCAGAATGAATTTAGAATTTTATTTAAAAAATATATATAATATAATCATGTGATTGCTTAACAGTAAAGAAAAACATCGTGAGAAAACCTGTAAGACAGTGAAAACCTCACTAATTTTTGAAAGAAATTTTCCAGCAAAAATATGCCTGAAATAGCTATGAAAAACTTAGAAGATAGAGAAAATAAATTGTTATTCACGCCTAGACACCCGCTATAATCTTATGCCTCAAACCTTCAGCTGACATGTATTCAGGCTGTCATAATGTATTCATGGGATTAAGAGATATTGCTCACGCCAGTCTACGCGTGTCGTGGTTTTGTTCAAACTTCAAACCGTGCGGGGAAAATATGTCTTTTCACGTCCTTCATTAAATAAATATGTCTGTTTTGATGTCACTTGGAAAATATTGGAGAATTTATGCGTTGGATTTTTTTCAGTAAAATAAGGCTTTCAGTAAAGATGGTGATAATTTACAACTACACCTTAGAATCTTGAAAAATGTAAGTTAAACTTATTTTTAACCGACGAAAAAAAGGAGGTTCTCAATTCGACAAGTATTTTTTTATGTTTGAACACGCATAATTTTTTAGACTGTAGTCCATTTTCGATGATTCTTTTTTTATTGGATATTTATCTTTTGAGGTACAGAGGTCCTATTATCCACCCCTAAGTGTAGAAAATAGGGGATAATTGATTTTTCACCTACTGAATTTTTAAAATACTTTCTTCTTACTTTGTTACTACTATGCTTACACAAAAAATTGAAAAATTAAAACTTAAATAAACATTGGGTGGGGCTTTGTTGGAGCACACCGCCCTTTGCTTAATGTGAAACGTCTATTGCAGTGAGTCGCTTTTAGTGTTAAGCATCGGAATGAAAATAAAATTGACTTCGTTCTAATTGTTTATACTATGTATTGTTGTTGTACTGTGTATTATTAATATTATACTGACACTGAATAGGTAGTGTATATAAAGTTCTTTCGATTAATATTGGACTACAAATTTGTTAAAAATTGGTCCGTGATATGAGAAATAAGAAACATAGAGCGTTGTTTATTAAGTATGCCTTTGAGACGCTCTCTGAACCGCCTTACTCGCTCAGCGCCGGACATTGGGGTACCTTGCGTAGCCCATAATCCCCTCTTTCCGATGACAATCGTGATTTATATTTCCGGCTGCCTACAGCACAACCTGAATTGAATTTTTATATTTTCATACTGGTTATTATTTCCTATTAATTTTCATACTTTTATCTAAATAGACGATCGATCGGAATAAATCTATAATAATAATCACAGCGCTATCACGTGTGAGCTGTGAGTTACACCGAATAGAAAGAAACGAGAACGGCGATTTCGGTTATTCTGCGCAGTGCCCTATCCTAGCGACCGCCCAACCCTGACACGAATTCAAGTTCACAACAGCGAGCTGACTATATAAGTTAAATAACGACACTAGATTTATGTCTCTAAGTCTAATAGTTTTGTAATTATTAAAGTAAGACGATATAGACGATTTCGTTATGGTCCACTTTTTTGAATTGGTACCCCATATGTTTCGGCACGATTTTAAACACGTTTCATGTCAAAAAATAAAAATTGACTTAAAAACACTAGAAAGAAAAAATTCGTGGAGTTAAAAAACCACTTTTTATAACTCCACGTTAGATCCTCAAAGGACCAAGAAAAGTTCAATTAGGCTTAGAAGTTTTTAGAACTTACGTAAGTGTATATCGTAATAGTTCAAACGGATAAAGGCAAATATAAAAGTAAGAAAGAATAAAGGCTTATTTATTTGATCCAACTATATTTTAACGATCATCAAAAAACCACTTTATGTATTCAAATAACTCCTCAAGCTGAAATGGCTGAAAAAGCAAAAGCCTTCAAACCTTTCTAAAACCTTGAAAACTGTCACACATTGTCAACATTTATACATTTTTCCCAAACCCATACCTTATCCAAGGTGAAACTAACATATTCCTTAGAAACATAAAATTCCACTATATCAGGTCTATTCAATTTCGCCCTCACATCAATGGCGGACAATCGCGGCTGAAACATTAACGATGTCCCAAGATCCCGATGAGACGAATAATTGATGCCTGCCACAAAGAAACTCTTCAATACTTGGCTCGGCTTTTGTTGGGTTTTTATAAATCTTTTGTGCCCGAATCAAGGGGCAGCTTAATAATGTCGTCAAAGTTTCATGTCTTACTCCGTTGGAAGGAACTTATTACTGCTATATGTTCGTGCATACCCAAAATATGTTTGCTTAAACTTTGAAACTACTGTACATATCCTATTGTACTAATAAATTGGCAAGTTAAAAGTTTAGGAACCGAAAGAATCTCGTTACATTTTCGATAATGCGTATCTAAAGCGTATGCTGATGGCGAAGCATTAAATATTTGAGACATTTTTGTTCCTTTTTATGTTGTGTTAGTTGTAGAATAAATAAATAAATATGTTGGGACATTAACACACAGTACAATCTAATTCTGAGGTTAGCTATTGTGTTATAGATACCAGATAGTTGTTACACTACACATATATAACTTTAAATATATACATATTATAAATATAAACACCCAAGACTGGAGTACAAAAATTTGTGCTCATCGCACAAAATGAACCACAAACTTCCTTGGGATGCCCCCAATGGAACTCGAACCCGCGACCGTTGGCGCAGCAAGTAGGGTCACTACAAACTGAGCCAAACGTGTCGTTAAAGTAGTAGTCGTGTACAATATCCTAAAACTAATTATTACTACAAAACTTATTGCCATAGTAATTCATTTATCTTTTATAAAAAAAAGCGTTTATAGTCAAATTCGACCAAAATAAGTTACAAAAATGAATATTGATATTTTTCATACATTATATAGAGAATATTATTACATCCTGAATCCTTGCTATATTAGATTTTTAAGAATGTAAAGATATATTATATACATTAAATTATGAAATTATACGAATTTTTTACTAAAAGTGATATGATTTTGAATGATAACAAAATAAATCAATCAAAATATATGTACTCGTATGTACCCAAAACAAATTTATGTGCTTATATGAGAACAGATCCTGTAACTTTCATTAAAGCTATCACTGTTAAGAGTTATGGTACCACTGATATATGTGGAGTGTGCAACAATCAAAACCATAAAATTTTATAGCAATCGACATGAAAGCTGTAGTTTTTATTTATTTGGCTCTGTCAACACATTATACTCGCAATCACGTTTTGCATGTTCAAGAGTCACAGCCTGTATTTACATATTGGCCTTCCCTGCGGTGTGAACCTATTGACTTTATAAATTAAACCATCTGAAAATTACATCGGTTATATTAAAAATATTTGAGTTGATTAATTTATATAGATATCTATCTATATTTACCATTTGCTTTGCAGTCATTTATTTAATAAAGTACATATATCTGTCTGTTTGTGTGTATTGTTCTTTAATATTAGCGAATAAAAGACTGTAATTTGTGAACCAATTACAACAATGTTGAGACCCCTATTTATTTCATTATAATATGTCAGCTAAATTGTATCAATTTTCGCATATTTAAGATGTTATTCGTTACCATGTTATTCGTTTATCGGTTACCACGGCGTTTGTAACGAAATATCTGTAACTTGTAAAAGTGAAAAACAAGTAAATATTTCGTTTTATAACATAAAAATATTGACAATGAACGTGAGAGTTTAAAGACTGTTCATTTCGTTTTATTGATGAATTTATTTTATCAACAACAAAAATAAGCTTGTTTTGCTTCTCTTAGTACTTTTGTATCTTTAAAATAGTAAAAAAAAATATTTGTCACTTTTGTACCTAATACATTTGATCTAAAGTACCAGAAAATGGTTAAGTGTAAAACGAGCTTTCGTATGAAGTGGATCTTATCGCTGGAAAATCCAGAGTTCATTCAGAAGTTCGTGACGACACGTTTGGTTCAGTTTGTAGTGGAACCTACTTGCTGTAGAGCGGGCGTGGGTTCGAATCCCGCTGGCGTCATTCATTCATGTGATGAGCACTAATGTTTTTACTCCAGTCATAGGTATTTATAATACGTACGTATTTAAAGTTATATATATTGTGTAGTGTATCAACTATCTGGTATCTATAACACAGGCCTCGTAGCTTACCATGGAACTAGATGGTGCTGTGTGTTAATATTCCAACATATTTAAAAGGATACTTCGAATTTACTCTGTTTGAATTTGACTTAATGGGCACGCTGTTTTTGTTTCTATATTACGACCTGTCATATTTAAGTATTATAATATTTGATTTCTACAAATAATTGGTAAAAAATAATATATGTTGGTCAATACGAATTGATAATCAATATATATATATATATATATATATATATATATATATATATATATAAATAAAGTTTTTTTTAATACAACCAATGAGTGTTTTAGAGTTTTCGCAATTTCACGTATAGACTTATACAATTATTAAGTGTACACTTGCGTTTGTATACGATTAAGGATAGATTTAACATTGTCTATTTTACTGTATATCATAGAATATCGCAAGTCACGCACTTCTCCCATTCTAATCCATTGAAGAATGAATAATTTATATTCCCATTTGATTAAAAGCGATCATGTAACATCGATATTTTCTTCTAGCTTGATATCAGAAAATATAAATATATATGTAAGTTGTACATAATTTATTCCATCTTTGTAATATTTTAAGTGCAAAAGTTTGTGAAAATGTGTGTGTGTCTGTCACTTTTTCACTGCACAAATGCACGCACACACAGAGAGACGCACTCACACATACCCACACGCACGCATGCATGCACACACACACACACACACACACACACAGAGAAAGACAGATAGACAGACAGAAACACACACACACACATATTTGTAATAGTAGTCTTATTTTAAGGACATCTTTACTCTTTCTGTAACAAGAATTGAATCTAGAACTTCTTTAAAACAATTAGTGACGACGAAGGATAGTCGTTAGCTATAGGAATTTTTGTAAAGTTCCCTTTACTATGTAAACTAAACTCCGATAGTTGCAATCTCTGGCCTATGACGGAAAAGCACAGAGAGCCCGACTTTTCGCTACTAATCAGATCAGCCTATGAATTATTTATTTTAAGCTTTGACGATTTTTAAGCTTTAAACATTAAGCTTTTGTTATTACTTAGTACTGTGTTTTCGTACAATGTGAACTAGAAGTAACTAGTTAGAACCTGTAGGTACGAGTATTTAGGTATCCAGATACTTGACTTTCTACTTTTAAATAGTATTAATAAAACACTGTGATGAGTATTAGTAACTAGGTGACACACGTATACAAGGAAAGTAATATAGAAAAAAGCACTTTAATTTTTCCGTTTTTTTTTTAATTTTCCGGACAATTTTTTTAATTTTTATGCCTAAAAACTTTAATCAAATCGGTCTACACGTTCTAAAGTATCCTTACCAATGAATATTTCTTATTGATTATATAGATTATTTATTATAATAATTTAGTACATGCTTTTTATGTTAAACTTTGTGTAAGAAACCCTAAATTTTCTCAACAGAAATAAAACTTTCATTATCCATGCCGACTATAATATTTTATGTAGAAATAGGATTATAATATCTTTAAACGTTACTTCGTGGAAACCATTAGATAGAAAATATATTATTAAGAATATTTTTCTGAAACTTAAATAGATTTCATTTAATATTAATCATTAAAAATATATTAAATTTAAAACGTTGTCTTTTATATACTCGTTTAATATAATAAAATTCTGAGTCGAATCTGTACATTAAATATTTTTTGGAAAATCTTATTGAAATAGTTATTATTATTATTACAGAGTCGCCGAATCCGAGCCGAGAGCCTAATATATAGTTTTTAGAATTTTATAAAATCTGTCTGTCTGGAAACGCATCACGAGACAACCACAGGACAGATTTTGATAAAATTTGTTATGATTATAGCTGGTTAACCGGGTCACTATTTAGGATACTCTTTCCTGCAGGAAAATATCTCATCTCTGAGAAATCTATACTAACCGTTAAATTGTACCAAGGAACGAAGCCGAGCGGAGCGAGGGGGAGTCGGTAGTTAACTTCTATTAATCTCTCACAGAGATGGTAAGTGGGATCAAACTGTATCCATCTTGTTTCTAAAGGACGAAATCAATATCAAAATCATTTCAGCACGCTTTTATTGGGTTTACTTTTAACTTAAGAATCTAATTCTCATTTTCTTATCAATTTGAAAGCTCAGATGGTAATAAATTTTATTTTATTGACGGCACGTTTGGCTCAGTCTGTAGTGACCTTACTTGCAGTGTCAACGGTCGAGGGACTCGAGTCCCGCTGAGGGCATTTATTTGGTGCTGGACACGAATGTTTGTACTCTAGTCATGGATGTTTATATTTATAATATATATGCATTTAAAGTTATATATGTATGTATGTGTAGTGTATCAACTATCTGGTATCCATAACATAAACCTTGTAGCTTACCATGGAACTAGATGGTGCATGTGTTAATGTCCCAACATATTTATTTATTTATTCCATCAAGCAGATACGATGATGAAATCAGGTGGATAGTAAAACTTTACAATGGCTAGCAATAAAGCCTTTGAGTTTTCGGCTTATTTAAATCCGATTCGACTACGGCCTTACATAGGTATTTTTTTTTTAAATTAAAGTCTAAGCATACTCTCAACACCCGACATAGTAAGTTAGTGTTAGTGCACACTCTCCAAAACATTAGAGTAACAATATTTAACTAAAAAGTTAGCAGTGGTCATGAACTTTTGACTTCGTATTCATTTGCCCTGACACAACCTGAATGTAAATTCTGGGTAGCTTTTATAGCTCTTATTATGATGTGCTAAGGATTATTTTCCCATAAAAGATATTACTATTTACTGCGTTTCGCTAATACATACGTCTTCCTTTGGTTAATTTAATATGAACGCAATCAGCATATCAAACGGATATATATTAGACAGGAGAATCTGTAAGGATTTGTATATTTTAAAATATACTAACTCTAGCATGTGCCTTTGCCTCTATAAGTTTCTATTTTGCTAGCAACTAACAAATAATAAAATCGGCTTACAATGATACAAAAGTAAAAATTAAAAATGGAAACTTATTGTTTTTTTTATCGAATATTTAAAAATCTCGTGTCACAGTGTTTGTGGTCGCACTCAATCCGAAACGGCTCGACCGATTTTAGTGATTTTTAGGGTTCCGTACCTCAAAAGGTAAAAAAAAGGAACCTTTATAAGATCAGTCTCTTGTCCGTCTGTACGTCTGTCGTCGGTCCGTGTGTCACCACCGATTTTCACAGGAACGGGTAGACCTAGCAAGTTGAAATTTATATCAGATACTGAAGTCTATAGTCCCTATTAGGTGTATAAAAATCAAGGCCCTGAGTCAATACCATAAATAGATACGGGCAAGATTTTCGCGAAACCTTGTAAGTACCAAAATTTACCATAATTTTCATTTTTTTTAATTTTTGGAGTTTTCCCTTTACTTGTGCTGTAAGACCTTGTTTTTAACCAAAATTGACAATTCTAGGTCAACCGGAAGTATAAGGACCTATAGGTCTTAGGTCGAAAACCTATATGGTAGTTCCCGTTGACCTAGAATCACAAAATTTGGCAAAAAGCAAGGTCTTATAGCAGAAATAAAGGAAAAAAAACAAAAAATAAAAAAAGTCGAAAATTAAAATTACACAGATTTCTTACAAATTTGTACGGAACCCTCGGTGGGCGAGTCCGACTCGCACTTATCCGGAATTTTTATTTTTTGTATATTTGGTAGGTATGAGAGTAGGTCGTAAAGTATTTTTCACCCTCCTACCCCCACCCCTCATTTTTAAGTAGCAGGAGCGAATCCAAGTGGAGTGCGAGTGAGTCGCTAGTAGTATAATAATTTTATTTCACTGAACAATCTCCTTCGTGTCTTCTCTATTCTACGCGACATTGGCGAAGTAAAGTATGCTTAACTGGCACGCTTTGAAGCTATTATCAGGAAAATTAAATTGAAATTGTTTTTATTTCTTTAAATACAATAATATCTAGAACTACAAGTCCTTTTGACGATTACCTAACTGAACTATTAACTATAGAGCAGAGTAATTATTCGTGAATAAACTATGCAAGCAGAACTGGAAGGAAACGCTAGTATTAAATATCCCATATCTCAACTATTAATTGTCTACTAATTTACATTTTCAACTTCAATTGATACGAAACGAGGCGTGTAACAGAGGTGTCCAGTTAGCCAATTATCACATAAGCACACGACTTCACGCCACCACGCTTGATGAGCCGTGACAAGTGCCGCAACTGAGATGTACGAAGAAATTCTGTTAAAGTGTATTAAAAAATATATATATATATATATATAACAATTTAATTTACTTCTTTGGTATATGGCTTCAAAGCATGCCTGTTGAGCACAAATATTAAAAAAACTCTCTACACATGAAACGATTATTTAGTAACCATTGTTTTATAAAGCTAAAAATTATATTTTTGACAAACTTTAACATTTCTGACTCATCAAAAGCCAAATTAATTAAAAAAAAGTTTGAGGTAATTTCGTTCTACCTTTTTTTTAATCAATAATTTTACTTCACTACATAAACTTTAGCTTTATACCCGTAGTGCCAATAGTATCGAATTAAAATGGCTGTGTGGCAAAATTAGGGTAGGGTAAAAAAGGAGAAGGGGTGTACATACTACAGTATGTGCGCAAGCGATCCTGCAACGTTCAATTACACTGCGGTGAAGGCTTTCCTGTAGGTTTTAGAAGTAGGTCTCACAGTCCCCTGTCAGTTGACCCCATATATGGTTTCTCCAGCAAAAAATAAAGTGTAAAAGGGTTCCATTTTGCCTTTTATTTACAGAATAGAACTCCATAAACTAAATATTATTCTTATTTATACATATACTAGCGACTCACCCTCGCTCCGCTCGGGTTCGTCCCTGGGGTGGGGTCTGGGAGGACCACCCTTATCCTTATCACTTAGGGGTATGAAAAATAGATAGTAGCGATGCAATCACAGTTGTATTGAATACGCATATAAAATTTGGTACAAATCGGTTAAACAGCCGTTTCGGAGGAGTACGGTAACAAACATTGTGACATGGAAATTTTATATACAAGACTAGCGGAACGACAGACGTTGTCCTGTCTACACGTCTTTAATTTGAAAATTTCAAACTTTTTTTAATAATTTTTTTGATGAAAATTATGATTCAAATTTTGAATCTAAACCATTCCCAGATCCCCTTGAACACACACAAAAAATTTCATCAAAATCGGTCCAGTCGTTTGAGAGAAGTTCAGTGACATACACACTCAAAGAAGAATTATATATATATATAAAGATATGCACACTGTACAGTATAATTTATACATATATATGCACACTGTACAGTATAATAATTTATTTACTATTGTACTTAAAAAATGTTACTCGACTCATTTTCTTATATGTATGAATATTATGCCTGTAAATTTTGTGTGATACTTGAAGATGAATACTAATTTCATAACATATAATCAAAAGAGTTTGATCTACATCAAAACTATTTAAAGTACCGAATCAAATTATTCGTATATCAAACCTTGCTGTCAAAGTGTCGTGGCCAATGCTTGCGATTTACCACGCGTTAGTTCTACCTTTACTACGTTTAGTTCTTAGTATTGGAACATTCTATTAACTTCACAGTAAAGTTGTGCCAAAATTGGAGCTCGTTTTCGAATACCTAAATGTTATTTAGACTAATGTTTATAAGTGTTTTACATCACTTACCATGTAGCAAGCATTTTAAAGAAAAAAACATTCGAAGCTACCGCTACATTCACGAATTATTTCTATGAAAAATGATACAACATGTAATATTGCATTAAAGAAGGATTATATTAAAAAATATATTATATCTGTATATTTAAAATCGGTAGGTTTATGTGTGTTTCCTATGGACTCGAAAGCAGCAGGAGCGATTTTGATGAAATACTCGTATTTTGGCAATTTTCAGTTAGCCCAGCGGATGATGTAGTAGTGACTGGAAGTTTGAACGTGGGTGAAGACGCGGGTAATGCTAGCATAAAGTAAATGCCATTAACCAACAATGGTGTGACGCGTCAAATACAAATCAAACAGACCACAAATCTGAAGGTTTCAAATCAATACGATAATAATAATTAGAAGTTAAGAAGCGACTCCGAAGACTTGATCACATAATTAACTATAAATGAAGCTTATATTTATTAGCTTATTAAGTAACATTGAGTGAGTATTAATAAAGATGCCGTCAAATATTGTGGAGTATAAGTCGATTACAATATTAATTATATCACTACTTACATTTTAATATTATTAAATCTGTATATATATATATATATATATATATATATATATATATGACGCGTTATCCATATACTACGAACATCATCTTAGGTGGTTACTCATCTTGTGGGCGTTATCAGGGCTCAAATAATAAAGTATTCAGTGCTCAATACACAATTTAATCAGGGAAGTCACAATGTTATAAACTTGAAACGGTAATTCTAATGATTTAGAGCTAGCGGGTTCACAGTCACCGATCATCGACTTCCAACTACAATATCAAACATAACTCTCTATACCACGATCAACCAACGTTACTAAGCCACGTATCTCCAAAGAATGTCGTGATGGCGTCTCGACCCCGCTCGAGACTAAATCTCTGCTCTAAATTCAAAACAAGTTTAAAAATTAAATTAATGAACATAGTGACTTTAAACAATAATAAGGTTTCATAGCAGAAAATGGTAACTAAATCCTCCTCCGTCACGGCCATCCTGCTTTCACACGCCCTCGTGTGATCTGAAAGTCTAGCATAAACGTCATCTGTAGACAGAAAAAAAAACAAATTTTTAGAAAACATTGTTCGGCCAATCCTGACCAAATATGACCACAGTGGCCAATCTTACTAAAACTAGCCATCGGTGCAGTAGATATTTAGTGCAAAAGTGTACGCGCAGACACGGACACAGTATTAGGTTATTTTTAACTTTATTCTCCCTAATCATTGAATAAGGTAGTTATCTTTAGGACAAATTTTTCAAAGCTTAATCTTTAAACTGACTGAAACTTTAAAACTACACACACGAAGTTATCATTGAGTACAAGTTACAGAAGTGAGTGTCTCATATGTTAATCAAGTTAAGTCGGTGCCACACAAATCAAACGACGCGATGCAACCCCACCGATGCCACACAGACAACTCTCGCCATTCAGGCTACATGAGCCACAAGGTTACTTTTGCCACACAGGCAACTCTAGCCACTCAGGCCAGTCGGTGCCTCACAGGCCACTACTCCGGCGACTCTCGCCACTAAAACTACATTTGCCATACAGGCTTGTCAATGTTACATAAGCTCGTCAATTCAGTCACCCTAGCTTGTGCTACGTAGGTTCATTAATGTTAAGCTGCTAGATATTATTGGAAATAACTACAATAATTAGAACCGTCTATAACGGTGCATTCTGAGATCACTTGCCTCACATATCTAAACATAATGGAAACGTCTCACCATATAACATTCATATTAGATTAAATGAAAGAGTCCACAGATATCCATTTTTTGCACAGCCCAAGCATCTCTGGATACCGTCTTCTTTTAGGGCATTGTATACGTCTCATGTGGTCTGGCTTAGCGTGATTTATTTATCTGGCTGAAGAAATCGTCCTCTCTACGCTAAATACATATTTTGAACACTTGAAACATGCACCTGAAAATTCATATTATTTAATATTGTGCCACAGTTGTTATTACCATGGGCCCGATCTAATTATGCTTAATCTTTGGACCAAATAAGGACATGTGAAATCGGTATTATATTCAAAGATTTCTATCTTAGCCTGCGTATGAGAATGTCTTCGGAGTGTACACAAACATTAGTTTTTCGCTGTACCACCATTAATACAGTTGACTATTTCTCATATTTCTTTTGGAACATCTTTTACCTGATGGACTGCTAGAAAATTTTTAAATTAGTATCAACTGCTAAATAAAAATTTTATAACCGAAATGGATACGCAAGTTAAAGGAACTATGTAATTTTCCCAATATAATTCGCAAATATCGTCCGTTTATTTTCCGTCGATAAATCGTTAAATCTGTTAGTCAAATCTTTAAACAAAAATATCAACTCATTATTTTCACTTTAGAAATCCTGAAATAAAGAAAATATAAAGCAAACAATTACAATACAAAACATTTTTGACACTCTAAAATTCTGACATGATTTATATTTTATTTCAGAACTAGAAGAAGGTCCTTATAAGCATTGAAAAAAAAAAACATTTCAAAAATAATTCTCGTAATTTATCGATTAAATAAATTAACTTTATATATCATCCTGAAATAAACAAATTTTTCATTTAATTTTTCCATACATATTGTGTTCAAAAATATTTCTGCGATAATATCAAGAAAATCAAATCCAGCTAGCAACAAACCTTTGTCGACGTCATGTCATTTCATAAAAATTAAATTGAGACATCTATGATTATTTTAATCTTTTGAGCATCTTGCATATATCATATCATCATGATTCATCATTATCAAAGTAAAAGTAAATCTTCTGTAAAAGAACCCGCATATGCATCGCCATTTTGTGCGTCCTTTTTAACATTTGACATCGCATTTCGTTTCAGTTTGAGAAAATTTTGCAACAAAATTTTCAAATGGCCGCTGTCATCTATCTTTGCCCTGTTCTTCGGGTATCATACCACTTCTGATGACGCGTTATCCATATACTACGAACATCATCTTAGGTGGTTACTCATCTTGTGGGCGTTATCAGGGCTCAAATAATAAAGTATTCAGTGCTCAATACACAATTTAATCAGGGAAGTCACAATGTTATAAACTTGAAACGGTAATTCTAATGATTTAGAGCTAGCGGGTTCACAGTCACCGATCATCGACTTCCAACTACAATATCAAACATAACTCTCTATACCACGATCAACCAACGTTACTAAGCCACGTATCTCCAAAGAATGTCGTGATGGCGTCTCGACCCCGCTCGAGACTAAATCTCTGCTCTAAATTGAAAACAAGTTTAAAAATTAAATTAATGAACATAGTGACTTTAAACAATAATAAGGTTTCATAGCAGAAAATGGTAACTAAATCCTCCTCCGTCATATATATATATATATATATATATATATATATATATATATATATATAATATATATATATATAATATATATTGCACTAAAAAAGTAACAATAAAAAATACGTAGAAAATGACGTGAACAAAGGTGGACTTATCTCTTAACAGATCTCTTCCAGTCAACCCATGTATGTGGGAAATTGTCTTAAATAGCGGGACAGAGAAAGTGTAAAGAAACGATCAGAATAGAATATATAAGAATAAGCCTATGTAAAACAAAATAAATACAATATACAACATATATATATATATATATATATATATATATATATATATACACACTACCCATATATAATATATAAGCAAATAATACATAAATACAAATATCTATTATAAACACTACATAAACATTAGACAGAATAAATCGATACCAGAACTATATACATATTTATATGAATACATTTATTCATAAACATACTTATATTATTACGAAACAGAAAGATATATTTTTCAATTATGAGTTAGAAAATGCTTTTTTATATTAACTTTCAATTGCTTCATAAGAAGGGCTCTAATCTATACTAATATTATAAATATGTTAGACCCTTCTGTTTGTCGACGTTCTCACGGCCAAATCGCAGAACCAATTTTGATGGATTTTGTTATAGAGATAGATAGGACCTTGAAGAAAGATATAAGTTACATTTGGCGCAAAAATATAACTTAAAGAGAATGGAATCGGGGTTGAAAGTTTGTATAGTGAAACATCTAGGTACTACCTAAAGGACTTTAATGATAACTATTTTTTTTATTTATGTAAAATATACCAAGTCAAAAAAAAGTACCAAGTCTGGCTTACCAGACTTGGCAGATTCTTCATCGATCGATCACTTCATCGAGCTCTTGCCCATAAGATTTACCAGCTTTTTTAAACTAGCTACTCACGCTCACTCCGGGTACGTTTTAACGTTTAGTATAGATTTCCCAGAAATGAGATAATTTTCCACAGTAAAAAATATCCTATATGTTGAACCGGATAACCAGCTATCATCATACTAAATTTCATCAGTCTATCTGTCTAGTGGTTTTCTCGTGATGCGTTCCCAGACAGATAGACAGATAAAAATTCAAAAAAACTATAGATTCAGCCTCTGTATCTGTATATATAATGACTATTTCAATCAGATTTTTCAAGAAATATTTTATGTACAGATTCGATTCTGTTAGAATTTTATTATATTATGTATAGATTATATAAAATTACCAACGCGGCCCAGTTCTTCTCCAGTAATTTAAAAAAAAACAGCACTTCATTTTAATTTATATAAAAAATAGTAGGGGAGCCCAAGAGGGGATTTTTGTAGTTACTCAAGCGCGGCAGATTAACATAAAAGAGGTTACCTTGCACTCTATTGAGTACTTTCACCATAATATAAAGGCTTCTATTAAAGGCGCGCGTCTAGGGAAGCCGATTAAAATATTTAAAAAATGTTTTGATAAGGTAGAAATACTTGAAACCGTCAGATTAAGGTGTGGTAGGCTAGTCACATCCTGAAAAGTGTCATCCTGAAGAGGCAAAAATCGACTATAAAGTTTATGATAATTTTTGCCTCTTCGGCTTGTGCAAATCGGCAGATTATTGAATTAGAAACTTTTCAGGATGTGACTAGTCTACCACACCTTAATCTGACAGTTTCAAGTATTTCTACCTTATCAAAACATTTTTTAAATATTTTAATCGGCTTCCCTAGACGCGCGCCTTTATATAGAAGACTTATATTATGGTGAAAGTACTCAATAGAGTGCAAGGTAACCTCTTTTATGTTAATCTGCCGCGCTTGAGTAACTACAAAAATCCCCTCTTGGGCTCCCCTACTAAAAATAAATACAATATAATTAAAAATATCATTCTAATCTATACATATAATAAAATTGTAACTAAGCCGAATCTGTACATTAAATATTTTTTGGAAAATCTTATTGAAATAGACACTATTACCGATACAGAGACCGAATCTATAGTTTTTAGAATTTTTGTCTGTCTGTCTGTCTGGCTGTTACCGCATAACAGAAAACCCACTGGTGGGATTTTGATGAGATTTGTTATGGTGCTAGCTGGTTATCCGGGTCAACATATACTTTTTACCGCGGGAAAATACCTCTTCTCTGAGAAAAAATACAAAAACTGGAACGTAAGATTATACTAATATGTAAAACCTAAGAATTTGGTTTTTGGTCACTTGAACGAGCAGAACCGCGGGTAATGCTAGTATCACATAAAAGTTCAAATCAATTCAATTTTCTTATTAATGCATTTAATTATTGCTCTTCTTTAAAACGTGCCATTTGAGCACACATACAGACAGATTATAATTTGTTTGGTGCAACACAGCAAACATTACGATGTCCCGAGTTGTACACCGAAAATTACACACTTCTAACATCGCATATCACATTATGTGAAAATCAGTGTGGTGGCTAACGATACTTTGAACATGAACAGCATTTACCAATTTGAGTATCTATGACATTAGTTTAGCTGATCACGAAAGTTAGTTGATGTGAAATTACTATTTATAGGTACTAGTTGATATAAAACGTGGGTCTAAAGTTACATTTCCGTTTCCTTTTCTTCGGGTAGGGGGAGGAGAAGGGGGAGAGAGAGATATTTATCTGTACAGTAGTTATAAAGTGTTAATTATCTCAAGTAAGTATTCACAGGCAGCCTCTACAACGGTAATGGAGTATCTCAACTGGCTTTCCTAATTAATATACTACTAATTTTAAATAAAACTATATTTTCGTATTTTTTGGGGATTCATTTTTTATGACTTTCTTTTTTATATTTACAGTCAAAACTTTCGAAATGTTGTAAAGAATTTGAAACGTCAGAAACCAAAAATCAAAATAAATCCGGGAAAAAATCCGAAAAGATAGTTTTATTTAAAATGTCAAATATTCGCGTAAATCTAAAATAGTATTTAATACTATATATATATATATATATATTAATATATTACTCATTTTGATAATACGATGTTGAGATCGCATACGTTGTTATACAGACGATATTTTAATTTAATAAAAAAAAATCATAGAGGATATATTTAATGGAAAACTCAAAACTTACACTGTCTCCTAAATGTATTTTAGACACTACAGAACCGAAGAAGTGGAAGCTTTAACCTCATAAGGAGGGCTTCTATTTTTTTTTCTATAATTCACATAATTTTTTTATATAATAACCTAGCGATATATCTTCGCTTTGCTCGGGTACGCTAGGTGCATCCCGATCCCAGAACAATCCATCCCAGTGTATGGTGGGGAGGTGGGGGCTTGATCCTGGTACTTGTCTGATAGCAGAGTGGACCGTGTGCGAGCAACCCCTTGGTTGTGTGGTTGTGCTTTGGCAGACCTGCCGTCTGTGGATCGTGATTGAGTGCGATAGCGATGCCTAACAATAGCCGATAAAGTAAATCAACGGCCGTTTTTTCTGACTTCCAGTTATTATTATTTCTGACGGTAAGCATATTCTTAAAGAAAATAAATAGCTTATAACGCTCAGCGGTAATATGGCTATCTATTAGTGAAAGAATTTTTAGAATCAGATCAATAGAGTTGCAGAGATTGCCTCCTACTCGTACATACAAACAACAAACTTTACCTCTTTCTAATATTAGTGTAGATTTATATTCTATATCACATAGTTACAAAACTATTAATTATACATTACAAATATTGGAGGAATAATGACATAATATAAAATATATCATTATTCCTCCAATATTCGGGTTGGCACTGCAATTTAATCAAACATTGTCCATGCTATACGCTGCTTAATTACATCGTCATTGCATATAGCTTTCCCGAAGTAAGAGTAAAAGCATTCTTGACAGTACACCGATGAGTTCAACGGAAGTTTTAGAGCCGTTAATAAAAGTGTCAATAATGTGCTAAATTATAATCGTAAAATTTCCTACATATTTTAATATCGTACTAATGTTATAAGGAGAAAGTTTGTGAGAGAATTCGTTTGTTACTTTTCCACGCAGCAACCCCTCAATAGTTTTGAAAATTTAAAATTCGGAAAGAAGCTTATATTCCGGATTATTATATTGCACCTACTTTTGAAAAACTGAGCTTATGGAGAGAAGAAGAAGAATACAATTGCATCATTTAGAAGGTGCTGTGTATGTATAGGTAAAGAAAAATAAACATACACACTATAGTTCTCCATACAAAACATATTAACCGTACTGAAATTGATTTCATTATTAACAAGCATAATTAACCAAAACTCGACTAAAGTTGATAATAAATGTTATTTATGTTAAAAAATCACAACAGATTTTCATTTACCAAATTTCAACGCATCAGTTTAAAAACTCATGGCTGAGCGATTGGCTCTTGACCGGTCTGTCTAAATAAAATAAATCTACATCCACAAAGCTTAAATGTTACAGTTCAGCGATACGAATAGAAACACGCTCGGTAAAAATTCCAAATACCTGCCGATTCTCTAAAAAATAGCTTTAACTCCGAAGTTCAACAGTTAAAAGTCTAAACGTAACAAAAGCTCGGTGAAAGCTTTAAGATTGCATTTTTAAATATCCCTATATTATCCTTAGATAGTTTTGGCTAATTTTATGCAAATTATAAAAAAATAAAATACCTGTCTGTAATTTCAAGATACCTATCAAATATTGAGTTCATGTTTTTTACATGATTATAAAGCTCAAATAATTATAAATAAATGTAATCAGTATGTCCGTCTGCTTGTATCTATTATCTTCAAAACGTTTGAGCTCATTTTTATGATATTTATACTATTGATTTAAGCGATAATGACAAAAGTAGGCTACTTTCATCCTGAAAACGAAATTTGCTTTCGAGAATGAAAAAAAAACGGGCGTTTGATCAGTAGATCGATTTGATTATTTCCCATTTATTTTGCCTGGCTGAAGTTATATCTAATGTATAGATATGGTTTGATTCTAACTCAGTAATAATTCAATTCAGTTCAATTCTTTTGTTTTGTGGCTTCTAGCAGTACCAGTTGTGCACAATTTACTTCGCCCATGTCACGTAGAAAACTCAGAAATATAGAATTCCGAATCCCATATTGAAAGGGGGTGATCAATCGTCTGTTTCTTTTTATAACAATATTTTCCACATATATGGGATTACTGGTAGAGATCTCTTTAAAAACTGAGTACATCTTCATTGACGTCACTTTCTATGTTATTTTTTTAGTGGAATAAAATGTATTATATTTTATACATAAAATCAACTAAACTCCAAGACAAAATAATCTATTTCGAACCAAAAATACCACAATCACTTTCCAAAGCTATTTACTAAAATGAGTCGAGCAAACAGTTTATCTAGCAAACGAGATTTCGTATATCCTTTTCAAATTTATCGAATCATTCCAGATAAAATATAGAGAATATAATATGTGCCCAGAAATATTTTCATGCAAACGGCCGAAACGGTCCCATAGAGTAACGAGAGCAAAGGAAAACACCGTAGTTAGGCATGTCGCCAGTCCAATATTCCAGATTTATGGACGATTTCATTAGAGGACTGTAGTTGGGGTGAGTGTTACACTGTAACGAAATTTGCCATTGGCAAATATTATTAATCAAATACTTAAAATTTACATTTTGTGATTTGAAAAGCTACATCAATTCAGTCTATTTTGAGTAGGATTAAAATTCTAGAAATAAATTTTAAATATCCAAATCTTCAGGAAGCCAAAAATATTGAACACAATACTTTATCAATGTATTTTTTTGTTATTTGCTCCATAGTCAATTTTATATTTCACAAACCAGTGATAATTACAAATAAATTGTTATAAGTAAAACTTTTAGCAAATTACTGAACAAGGTACATCTAAATGTTATAAAGTAAGTACTATGTAAGATGAGCATTTCCCTCATTTTGTCGCTAAAATTTTCATTTCGGTGTAATAAAATCCGATGGCGTCATACCGCGCAGGCGTCTTGCATAATGCATGACGGTATATTTTTACTGGTCTGCTGTAAGACTGCAATCACTTAGCTCCAACTCTGAAATAATCGACAATCCTTGTTATAAGTGGACGAAAATCTGCTGATGGCTTCTCATATCATACCTAATGTACGCTGTATAGGTATGGCAAAATTGTTAATAGTGTTTGCCCGCTTTTTTGAGCTGTTCAAAATCAGACTGTTTTTCATGGAAACAGTTTTCAATGAATCAATCTATACATGTAATAAAATGGTAACTGAGCCGAATCTGTACATTAAATATTTTTTTTTTGGAAAATCTTATTGAAATAAACATTATTATCGATACACAGGCCGAATCTATAGTTTTTAGAATTTTTATCTGTCTGTTACCGCATCACAGAAAAACCACTGGAGAGATTTTGATGAAATTTGGTACGGTGATAGCTGGTTATCCAGGTCAACATATAGGATACTTTTTACCGCAGGAAAATGTCTCATTTCTGAGAAAAAATACAAAAACTGCAATGTAAGAGTATACTAATATGTAAAACCCAAGAATTTGGTTTTTAGTCATCTGAACGCGGGCGGAGCCGCGGGCAATGCTAGTTCAAAATACACTTGTTTCAAAATATATTATACTTTAAAAGCACTTTTAAATCATGGATTTTACATTTTTTAAATTTAAATTAAATGTCAGTACCTGTGTAAGTCCATGAGAAATTTGCCACCGGCTTTAATACATATGTGGCTATAATATTATATAGCTGGTCTCATCTCTGAAGGATTAATGTGACATTGAAAATTATTATCATGATGATAAGTATAGATAATATTATAGTACGTTGTTATTATAATACCATTAATTTAAATCAATATGAATCATAGATATTTTACCATGAAATTATTATAAGTATCACTCACTATTATTATTAAGACAAAAATAAATAGGTCTGTTTGTCTTACTTTTACACATCAACTATGTAGTGATTTGGCGTATTTTTATATAGGATAAAACGTAACCTGGTTAATTTTGTTACTTTCTTAGTTTATAGAAAAATACGAGATGCATATATACATACGTCCTTAATTAAATTTATAATTTCGTCCGACAAAACCATTATGTTACAATGGACGCCATGGAAATATCATAACTCGTGCGTTCGCGTCGTCAGTGTGACCAGTATAATAAATTAATAACTGTGCTAGGTTAAATTAACACAACGAAAACTTACACAAGTAAGAAATAAACTTTTTGCAAGATTGGCATAACTCAAACAAAACCAATAACATAAACAAAGCTCTTAATGCCATAAAGGTAACATAACACGTACCCTGACCTTCATCCTTGCGCATCAACCGATCATATAAGGAAATAGGTTGAATCATTTAGAATGAGGGCTTCCTTTGCCGGTCAATCCAATATTTGAGGCAAATACTCGTCTGGCAAACAGCCAACACTTCATTTCAAGTATGGATGAAATAGACAAGTGTAGTGTGTTATAGGACGATGAATTTTGTTAATTAAATATGTTGGGACATTAACACACAGCACTATCTAGTCCATGTAAGCTACGAGGCTTGTGTTATGGGTACCAGATAGTTGATAAACTACACATATATAACCTTAAATACATACATATTATATATAAACACCCATGACTGGAGTACAAACATTCGTACTCATCACACAAATGAATGCCGCCAGCGGGACTCGAATCCGCGACCGCTGGCACAGCGAATAGCACTACAAACTGAGCCAAACGTGTCGTCAACATCGTGAAATGACAAGTGTAGTGTGTCGATGACGATAAATTTAGTTAATTGAATCAGAAAATCCTTATTAGAGTGAATTTTTGCCATATATAATATTCTACGAGTATAAAAACGCCATTGGCTCACAAAGTGGCTTTAGGAGCTTTAATTTTATTAATATTTTTATAATAGTTTTTATAGTTCATATATAATAGTATTATGTGGTAAATCTAAGCTCTTTATCTCGTAGAATTTTAAATTCAAAATACGAATTTAAATTAATTCACTAGAAATAAGTCGAATAATACATAAATAAAGATCCTTTTTCGTCCAATTTTGAACTTATATTTTATTGTATTTGAGCTTTTCTTTTGAATTTATATCTATAAGCTTAAATTTATATATCGATACATACATATAATAAAAATGTAACTGATCGCTGTCTGTACGTGGAAGATATTTGAGAAAAACACTTATAGTGGATCTTTATTAACGCAATAGAACTCAAAAAAAATGAATTTTTGTCTGTTTGTCTGTGCGCTAATATAATAAATAAGCTTCACATATTATAAATAAGCTTCACCTAAAATCTAGTATATAGTTTCATTTCAATCTGTTCATAAATAAAAAGTTATGTCAATTTAAAGAGCCACCTAGGGACGAACCCGAGCGAAGTAAGGGTGAGTCGCTAGTCTTCTAATAAATTGTAAGGACACTCGTAAGTCTACCTTTGACCTGCAATTATTTTCGATGCATCATCTGTTTTATTATTTTTAAATACAATAAAAACTTTTACATATATGAGTAATTTTCAAAATAACCAGGACCTTAAGAGACATATAATGGCAGGTTTATTTTAACGTAATCAAATAATCGTGTATAAGCTCCTCATTAGTCTTATAAAAATATAGACATAGCTGGTAAACACTGTTTGTGGAATATATCATATAATAAAATTCTGAGTCGAATCTGTACATTAAATATTTTTTTGGAAAATCTTATTGAAATAGTCATTATAATCGATACAGAGGTCGAATCTAAGTTTTCAAACTTTTGTCTGTCTGTTTGTCTGTCTGTCTGTCTGTCTGTGGCCGCATCACGAAAAAACCACTGGAGGGATTTTGATGAAATTTCGTATGATGATAGCTTGTTATCCGGGTCAACTTATAAGATACTTTTTATTGCGGGAAAATATCTCTTCTCTAAGAAATCTATACTAAACGTTAATAGGTGAGTCATTAGTTACTCGTAGTTATGTGAATATAATATGTTGACTTTTCATTTATTTTAACAATGAACAGAAGAATATTATGTTATGTTCTAACATTACTTAGATATTCAAAGCGGACTGAGCCATAAAGTTATATGCAGGGAAGGAAAATCTAGTGTTCTCGTAAAATTGCTTAAAATTTATTATTCATAGATTTTCTTCAAAATTTCCATGTCATTTCGTATTTTTATATGCAATATGTTTATTTTTAAAATAGCCATCTCACACTCTAATCGTCATTATTTCCTTATTTTTTTATAACTACTAAACTGATTAAAAAAAAACATTACACTGATTGAAAGCTAAGCTAAGGCTGAATAATTTTTCGCGGATTTATTTTCATATTCAATTATAAAACGTCTGTTCTGTTCTTTGTTCTGTAGCTTAATTATAAAACATATTAAAATTTATTAAAAATTAACAATACTGTTAGGGTACTTTGATGCCATTTTTGTATTTTTGAAATCATTTTGTAATTTTGTGGGTAGGCTGTATTTAACAATTATATAATGCCTTTGAGACGTCTAAAATCTTAGTCTCTCCTGTGCCCATCGGCACTGTAAAGCATTCAAAACGTGGGAAATCAGAAATCAAACTAAATTCGCGAAAAGATCCGAAAAGATAGTTTTATTTAAAATGTCAAATATCGTGTATATATTATAAGAACTGTAACTTAACACGATTATTAGATAATAACAGCAGAACCTTCTCATAGACACCAAAATTTCTAAAAGCTAAGATTATAATGCCAGTTTTACTACGCTTCAATCACTTAATCTCCAAACACGTTGGCAACACGCCAGTGCCTCGCGATCATCACGTCGGATGGCCGACACAAGGATTTATGAAACTTACTTTATGGAGCCTGGTCTTCCTGTCCGATCATTATCATATTAGTGCTACGGTTAGAGCTTTGACATAGTAAATTAAGGTGGTGACATGCATCTAACTTTTTACTTCTTCGTATTCATTTTCAGTCTTAATTCCCGACTAAAATCAAAAAAAAAATCATAATCAAAATACACTTTATACAAATAGACTTTTAAAAGCACTTTTGAACCGTCAATTTTACATTTTAATTTTAAATGTCCGTAAGGTCAGAGGGAGGTAAGACCCGGCGAGAAACTTAAGTCGCTCTTTTTTAATTCAATACAGATAAATAAAATAGCAGAAGTATCAAAATAACAGCTTTTTTCTAAATGTATATTATTAGTTATTACTCAATATACGGTACTTATAAGAAAAAAGAAAAAAATTTTTTTAACTGTCTACCTGTTTGTTTGTTCCGCCTAATCTATGAAACTGCTGGACCAATTTTGACGGGGCTTCACTAGCAGATAGTTAATGTTATAAGGAGTAACTTGGCTACTTTTATTTTAGAAAAAGAATCAGGGATCCGCGCAAAAAATTAAAATCCATGAAATTGTGAACAAAATCAAATTTGTGAGCTAAAGTGTGGGTAAGTCGCTAGTCTTTAATAAATTCAAAGCCATGATTGCCTGACGTAGACAGTAAACCTAGTTCAATATAATATTTATTTTTATTTAGTTCGGTGCAATTTGATCGGAGGTACGAGTGTGTACTCAAGTAATGAAAACGCAAATACGACGAGGATTTGTTTGCCTCTTATTTATAGGCTAAAGGAATTTTGCATTTTCTCCTTGCTTTAGACGAAAAGATCTTTCTATTTTTAGCTTTACCCTCTTTTCCTTATGTGATATATTGAAATAATGAGTGCTGAATTGTGGACAATATTCTTGAGTTTTGTTTAAAGTAAAAACATATTTTAGTCTAAAATTAATCGGTCAAGTGCGAATCGATATCATGTGAAGTACCTACATTGTAGTGATGTTCTCCCGACCGATTCCGGCCACGGCGGCCAATCTCATTAAGACTAGATAGAGATATTATATTGCACAAGTGTACGCGCAGACACAAGTGCGCTCTCTATTCCTGTCATTCTCATACTCTGGTGGGACGACTGCTCGACATGAGCAGTGAGAGTTAAGGCGCAGGACCGACGGCTTAACGTGCTCTCCGAGGCACGGGGGTGAAATACTGCCAACTTCCCAACTCCGGGCTGTTACTGAGGCTTACTATACAGAAAGACTTAATAACTAAACTTGGCCCGACCCGGGACTCGAACCCAGGACCTCCGGGTGTGCAGCCGTACATGCTAGCCACTACACCACCGAGGCAGTAATTATCATGGGTATATATGTGAAAGATTTGAAAGATTTAATATCTTCGTGGCATTTGTCCGGTATTTTATTTTAATATTAACTTCAGTATATACCTTTCTTACTTTTTTATCTATAAATCATACTCAGAATCATAAATAAACTAAAAAGAATCAGATCAAAACATCAAATAATGCAAATCCGTAAATCAGCTTACTCATAAGTGAGCATCAAATATTTAGTCAAAGTAGTATTTATAAGTACCTGGGCAACCGAGCTTCGCTCAGAGCTTTTGGCCAAAGATAAAATTTTCTTAAAAAAAAAGAAAACCGAATAAAAACTCGAAAACACGCATTTTCCCAGACATAAAACTAATCTAGATCGATTTTTCGCCCCGGACCATGTACGAAACAGCGAAACCGTTAGAGCCGTTTCCAAGATCTCCGATATGAATAAATAAACCAGGATTGCTGTTATATATATTTTTATTCTTCATACCGAGGAGTTTCGTTTACATGTACCTACGCATTTATACGTAACATTCATCAATACTTTATACCTTCACCGATTCATTTATAGACTGAAAGCTCGTAAACCATTCGAGTAGACCTTAGGCAAAACTTTGTCTACAAACGACGTCTTTCTACAAACAACATAGTTAAAGGATAATAAAAAAAACTGTTCAAAATCTCATTCCTATACAATTTTTAAATTTCTATTAACAATTTTATCCTATTAAATTAGAAATTCTTGTTTACAGACTGAGGTCTTTTGCAGGAAATAGTGTATGAAAAATGGACAGGGAAACTCGAGATATTTGAGAGTCCCTATAAGGGTTCCGTAGTTACATTGAATGTATGGAACCCTATATATATTCTAAAATCCTTAAAGTATGAAGTCCTAAAATTGGAAATTCAAAGAAACTTAAGCTAAATTCACACAATACAGATAAATATAAGTATAAATAAATACTATATACATATATTGGGACATTAACACACAACACCATCTAGTTAGATGGTAAGCTACGAAGCTTGTGTTATGGATACCAGATAGTTCATACACTATACTCATAATTTAAAATACATAGATATATACCATAAATATAAACATCCATGACTGGAGCACAAACATTCGTGCTCAACACACAAATGAATGCACTTAGCGGGACTCGAAACCGCGACCGCTGGCATATCAAGTAGGTTCACTACAAACTGAGCCAAACGTGTCGTCAATCAACACAATTTAAAAAATGAATATAAATTTATGGTCAGTAAAAGTCTTCTTAATTTAATTAACAACGCTTAGCTTCAAGTATTAGCACTTATATCAAAGGCTATACAAACAATTTATCAGCCGCTAAGCTCGTTGGCGGCTCGCCAGCCACGGATGTAACAACCGACAAACGTATTATATATTCGCTTATGTATTGCAAATCTCTTTGATTAAATTCCCTAGATTGATATATGTATGATGATAATATACTAAATGTATTAAGTATTTTGTTACTTTAATTATATAGATGATATTTGTTTAACATGATTGGATATTGAATTCGTTTTTCTAGTGGTCAGATTTTGACTGCAAATGGTTCTAAGTTTGAGTCCTGAGTCAGTCTAGTAACTAAAAGTATATCATTGAACTACTCTAATATTATTAATGTGACAGTTTTTAAGGAGTGAGTGTGTTTCGTGCCATTAAAAATATTTTTTTATCCGGAAACGGCTCAATAAAATTGAGTGAAGTTCAGTATAGAGCTTATATTCTAACGCGTTTTGTAATAGTGGGTAGCTAGATATATCTACTAATAAGCAGTTTTAACATCAGCAGTACGGAATATGAACTGCTCCGACCCCGAATGATTGGGAAATGGGCAGGGAGATGATGATGACGATGAAGCAGTTTTAACATCTACCCGCAAAATCTTCAGTAACTACATCCAAACCAAGGCCCTTTCAACTGTACCGAATGTACATCGAAAACTTATAAAAAATAGCGAATAACGAGATAAAACACATATTTCATGGCAAAAATATTATCCAGATCAATGATTAAAATACTGACATTCACATATACGAGATTAGAGAATGAAAAAAAAAACGTGATAAAGGTACAAGAAGCCAGTGCAATGGACGGATGTTCCATTTTCGATGAGCAAAAACAAAAAAAGGCGTGCAATGATCTTAATGCAGGGAGGGAACTCCCCGGGGGCAGTGTTTGTTTTACGGGATCCGCAGGGAAATATGAGAATATTTCAATACGACGCCAAAATTACTATTTTCCCATACATGTCCGTATATTGGATTTTGTGTTGGTAAAATAAATGTAAAGTAAATAATTTTTTATTTAACAGTTATAAATTTACGCTTTAAACTGAAACTTAATATTTTTACTAGTTTTTTTGGTCACTTGCCATAGTAATACTCTTTGTAAATATATGTTTGTTTTGTGATAGTATAATCTCTAAAAATACTGATGCAATTCTAAGAATTCCTTCACCAATAAAAAGTTACACTGTCTCGGACTGATTTGCAACTTTGTGTGAATCCGCATTAGGTCTTGCTCAAGATTTGTGTTTTTAGGTTCAATAATAAGACTTTTACTTACAAATAAATCGTTAGATACATACACAGGTACACTTTTACGCGATAGCCTCGTTATTACTAGCTTCTGTAGAATCCCAGACATCGAAAAATCAGTTAAAAATTTGTAATTCATAAAAACCCGATTTTATTTTGTAATAAAAATATGAAAATAATATTATTTGATTCAAATTTTATTTTTGAATAATTAATGAATTTTTGTACTTATTATTCATTTGTAACCTCTAAAAGTACTGATACAAGAGAAGAATCTAAGAATTCTTTCATCAATAGAAAGTTGCACTATCTTGGGGTGATTGGCAACTTTGCATGAATCCACATTACCTACTTCTCGTTGAAAATCTGAAAATAGTATTATTTTATTCAAATATTATTTTTGAATAATTAAAAAAATGTTTGTGCACAAATCCATGGATCATCCGCGAAAATTGTCTCTGAATTAATTTGAATATGAATATTTTTTGTATGTATTATCTATATAAAAAACACAACAACGTTTCATTTCATATTCTAAATAAATTCATATTCACGAGTCGTAAGGAAATCTGCAAGTTTGAGAGTAGTTAGCAAGTTTTCGAAAGACATGTTCAGTCCGCCCGAACTTGGCCAGCGTGGTGGTATACGACCTGATCCCCTCGTATTGAATGCAGGCCTGTGCCCAGCAGTGGGACGTTAAAAAAAACGCTTAATACTTACATAAATATACAAGCAAGCAGATCCGCAAGCAGCAACTAGTAATTTTTTTTTAATTTTTCTTTCTCATCACAAAAGTCATTATAATTATAACAAGGCTGTAATATCTTAAGTAAACTTAGCAAATTACAGTAATAGAAGCCTTTGTGAGAGACTGGTGTCTGTACTGGGTAAGAAAGAACCTGTATTACAGATCGCCAGGCACTCACCCTTATTAGCAATTATAAGATTATAATATTAATTAATAAATGAATAATAATAATATCAAACATAAATATTTTTCCCTTAATATCAATGATTGCCAACTAAATGAAAACAACTTTAAAACAGATTAAAATAAGTTAAGTATATTCTGGCGATAAAGCTAATACTAATTTATGTCAAAAGTTTTTATAAGTGTAAACTTTTAATATATAAAGTTGGCATCGTTTAATTACCTAGATTTTTACTTCGTAATAACTCGCGATTCTTAATAACTGAAGATTGCTATGTATACATAAGTATAGCAAAGTTAAACAGGACCAAAATTTTCATAGTTATACAATTCAATGTTTTAAATGAAATTCTAGTACTACTGTTTTACAGAAAGCTTACATTCTAAATCTAAAACCTTATCTATAATAAGATTATACAGAGTTAAAGTTTGTGAGATTGTAAGTTTGTGAGTTTGTGTGACGCTGTAGGAGGTAATCTCTGGATCTACTGAACCGATTTAGGTGAAATTTGGTAAGAAGATAGTTTAAGACCCTGGGAAGGACATAGGATACTTTTTATCCCGGATCGGTCGTTTATAAAATAACCATGTAAAGAGTATATACTAAAATAATTTTATACAGAACCAAAGTTGATTAAAATCCTTACGTTTCAAATTTTAGAAATTCGAACTATCATTAAATGGGAAAGCAAGTAATGAATGCGATACTCTTCGAGAAATGATATGTTCTTATGGCGATTGGAGTGCTGTGCTGAAGGTGTTTTTATGGTAAATACTAGGCGTTAAGATATATTATGGAAATTCTGATTATTATTTTATTTTAAAGTAGTTTATTTATTTATATCTACGTACATAAAGACGGGCAATGATAAAATATTTCAGTACCTTTTTCTCCTCTGTTTGTCAACAGATTTTCCTTTTTTAACCGACTTCAAAAAAGGAGGCTATCAATTCGACGACGAAGACTATTTTTGTTTAGAAGCTATTGACGAGCTTTTAGTGTTATCAATAACAAAAATTATAGATTTTTTATAAAGACAGGTAAATTCTATTCTTGTATGTTTTCCTTTTAACAATAATATATAATTATAGTCAAACGACCGCACGTCGAAGACTAATGTTAATTTAAATGAATAATTCATATAGTAAATAACTGCACTGTCTAGAAAGTGTTTTCATTTTTTACTTTGAAAGTTTGCGTTAATAGTTTAATTTTAACTACAATAATAAGTTTAATTTTAACTACAACCCCTACGAAAGGCAAAGCCAGGGTAAAAAGTATTCTATATATTGTAAGTCAAGCTTCATCTAAATCTGTTCAATAATTTACGTGAATTAGTCTAAACATCCAAAAAAATCGAAACCTTTCGCATTTCCATAATAAACTAGCTTTTACTCGTGGATATGCTTGCGTAATCAATCTTCTATAACGATCTTATGTATTCGGTTTTATTTTGTTTTCACAACTTAATTTTAACTATCAATCTTAAAAATCTTTATAGAACCATTCGTTGAACTTGTTTTTAATTAGAACATAGAGATTAATCGTAAACTGACAATTGTCGGATGAACGTTTATTTTTTTATTCCTCCGATAAAGAAACAAATATTGACAGCCACAGTAACTGCTTCGTTTGAGAGCATCACTGGGTGTCTATTTCTTTACTTCTATGTTGCGGCTATGAAACAGCCCTACGACCATATCTGACCTATTATGATCACCGCACTAGGTGTCTAGCAGTAGCCTATGTATTGCTTCAGGTCATAAAAAATCTGTGTACTAAGTAAGTAAATTTTATCCAAATCCGCTCAGCCGCAGCTTGAAATATAAACAAACTACACTACACATGTAAAGATAGTAAACTCCTTTAATTTTATATTTTATCTTATCTTACAAGTAGGTTGTATTTATTTAGAATTCTATATAATTTAGTTGTATGTCATGTTTATTTTAAAAGTAACAACATTTGGATCAATAACTTTTAAATGTCATTTCTTTAAAATATAATGTAATTATAGGTTTTTATTGTATTATTAATTTGTTATTTGATTAAAACTTAAAAATTTCAGCAACACACTGAAGTTTTATTGATCAATATCGACGTATAAAATTTGATAAGATAAATCATATTATACACATACAAACACATAAAACATTAGCATTAATAAGAGCTGTCCAGTAGTAAATTAACTCAAAATGTTACTCTTTGATGAAATAAAATATAAAAAGCAAACTAAATTCATGAAGGATCCAAAGTAAGTCGCCACAAATTGCCTTTCAGTACGCACGGTTGATATTATTGCCATAATACATTCCGTATTTGCCAGTAGACGAGTTTCACTGAATTACTTGAACCATTTTTATTATAATATTCTATTACATAGATTTTTATTGCCAAGTCTGAAGTTTCTCTAACAGAATTTCGGTGAGGTGTACAATGTGTGTGCGATGCTGAATACTGCACTAGAAACTTTGTAGTGTCTTCTTTATGTAAAAAGGCAAACCATTTCAGGACCTTTTTCTCCTCTGTCTGTCAATCGATTTTCTTTTTTTTTATTTAATCGCTATTGACGAGTATGTATGTATTTAGCCCTTTTTAAAGTCCCACTGCTGGGCACGAGCCTCTCTTCAATACAAGGGGTATCACGCCATAGTCTACCATGCTAGCTAAGTTCGGCGGACATCACGTCTTTCGAAAATCTCACGATGTTTTCCTTCACCGTGGTAATCGTATTGGAAATGATTCGCATATGAAAATATTAGCAGTGCGAGATCCTGAATTTGAATGCGCTTCACTCGATTTCCCAAACAAATGTTTTATGTATATGGTCGAATTTTGACCACTGAGCGTACACTGGTACGTAAAAATACATATGTATGGCTTTTATAATTATATATGTACATATTATTATGTGGTGGTCCTCTTAAGATGACATAAGGATTATTACTTCTTATCATTTGTTGAGTGGAAAATATGTTTTGAGAGACAAATTCATCATTGGCCAACAATAATCATTACGCATCTAGCTTGATTTGAGATAGCTCATAATCTTTATCACTTTTAGAACAGCGCGTTCATACAAACAAAAAAATAAGACAAACAAACTAATCAATTTTAAAAATAATTTGAGCCAAAGGCAGATCTTAATCTCGACAACGAAATATTTTTTATTGTAATAATACGAGTACCTACCTACCTATACCTACCGAGTATACTCTTCGGCTTGTAAATAATCAATAATCTGCTAATCTCTATGCAAAAGCGCTAAATCTTTTTCGATGGTGTCTAAAAGAACAAACATACAAATGCATCATTTATATAACTTCAGTAAGAATTCTAATAAAATCAGTTTCATTTTACAGAATAGTTCTCAACAAATCGATATTGTTTACATAACTCGATGTAATTAAGTTTCAACCAAACGAAAGCGATCGCAAACTCATTAACGGATGCAGATTTTCCAACACTTGTACAAATACTTAATTTGCTTGGCAGAAATAGAGTTGTTTCTTATTGACCGACTTAAATATGAAGTTTTCCATACAAATGTATGTTTTTTATGTTTATAAACTTGATAATAAAGCCAGAGAAACAGATTTAAGTCCGATTTGCAACTAATAATACAATAATAACTATTAATACGATGAAGAAAAATATTGTAGGAAACGCTATGTCTAAAGCCTAACTTATAGTTTTCGCCAGGGGCTAAAGTCCGCCAATCCCCATTTGGACAGCATGGTGAACTATGGCCTGATTGGTGGACTTTCGCATTGAGTGAAGGCCCACACCCAGTAGTTGGACACCGAAAAGAACTGATACGTTGTATAATAAGCCCCAATTTCTAGCGCACACAAATAAACAGACAAGTGAAAACTGTCTATACGTTTCACAATCGCATTGACAATCTAATATTTTGAAGTTTAGAAACAAGTCCGAACACATATTACTCGAAAGCTATCTTTAGATGTATTTTGTTGGAAATTCTCAAGTAGTTCTACTTGCAATTCAACTAAGATTACTTTGGAAAGAACGTGTCGAGCGCCAGAATTGAACTTCAGACCGTTCAACGTTCACACCGGTCTTAAAGAAATTGAAATATCTACCAGGCTATTGAGCTTACAAAATAAACATCTACCTTTCTACGAGTATATCTATTGAAGGCGAATAAAGGCTCATTTACGCAATATTTTCTTTGCCTTGTCTATACATATAATAAAATTCTGAGTCTAATCTGTACATTAAATATTTTTTGGAAAATCTTATTGAAATAGTCATTATTATCGATACAGAGTCTGTCTGTTTGTCTGTGTGGGGACAAATCACGAGAAAACCATTGGACAGATTTTGATGAAATTTGGTATGATGATAGCTGGTTATCCGTGTCAAAATATAAGATACTTTTTACTGCGGGAAAATATCTCATCTCAGAGAAAACTATACTAAACGTAACTAGGGTCGAACCCGAGCGGAGCGAGGGTGAGTCGCTAGTATACAATAAAGTAAAACCCATAATTTGCGCATTGATTTTGAACAAGTTGATTTGTACACTAAAACGTTAATAATAGTTATATCATCATAAAATACAGCGTAATGCTTACTAGGATTTTCATGTGTATATGTTGCAGTCAAAACTCACTACTACTATATACTAATAAAAACAGTCAAAAGTACTTTTGACTGTTTTTGTCATTTAAAAGCAGTTTAGACTGTAACATATGTGTATAACAAATGGTTTTATAAACATTTATTATACATTACATAATAATATTAATTTTCTTATAAGTAAGCAAATATATTCCTTACAAATCTTGAATACTAAAATTGTGCTCTATATAATACATACAATTATTGCCAATTTTGACACGTCGCGTCGTGTAAATCAGCCTTTGGTTTGGTACATATTTGCTGAAAGTCTTTCTATTAAATAATTAAGCTCTAAAAGCGAATGCTTAAAATAAAATAACGATTTCAGTTTATATTTATTGTGGAAAGTTAAAGTATTTCTTTCATATATTACTCTTCTTTAATGTATAAAATTAGCACTAATCAATATAATAAATACACTTGTTTTGTTTGTTCGTTTGCTCGTTAGTTCGTTTGTTTGTTACACTTGCAAAAAATTTAACTAAGTTTTGCTTATTACATTTTTTTTAGTTTTATAATATGTATAAGTGAAGTGATGTCAATTATAATTCAAAACTTGTGATAACAGCATATGTTATTATATTATTTTATTGTTATTATGTTATTTTTATGTAAATTGGAAACAAATCTATACCTTTGCAATAAAGATTATTATTATTAAACATTATCGATTTATATAGAATCTTTCAAGTAATTATTTGATAATCCAGTGAGTTAACTGCGATAATATCGGGTTCGAATTCAATATAAGTATTATAACTATTTCGTACTTTACTTTACTCATGTCAACAACTCGTTTTTTACTCGATAATTTCTTGCTTCTATCAAATGATATTAAAATCAAGTCATAGAGTAAGCAAAACAAACTAATTTTCGTCATTACCACTACGCCAAATAGATTAAATGTCAAAAAGGTATTAAATACACATTTTACTTTAACAAAAAAAAATATGTATTTTATTTATACATACATATATGTTTGTAAACGTTAGAAATAAAGCTTTGTTTTTAAAATAGACGGGAAAAAACTGTTCCGTAAAGTACAACAAGTATTGGTCGCTTGAACAAATAAGCACTAAGGCGACGAAACGACAAGTAAAGGGTAAAAAAAGTTTATTTTAAAATAATATTATTATACTATTAGTACTGTTTATAAAATTCGCCACAACAGGATGTCAGCGCCGCGCCACCGCCGAGCTACAGTGGACCCATACATTACTCTGTACATCGTGTGGTTATGGAAAAAACGAATAACGCATGTCATAATAAAACACAAAATTGTACCAAAAGTTATAAAAAAAAATTTTTTTTAGGTATAAAAATATTTGATATGATATAATATTATCTAAAAGGTATTTTTTAATACTAAATTAGAACGTGCCGTTAAATGAGACGTTTAAACTTTTTATTTCAGTGCATAAAAACAATAAAAGCTTTCCCCTGTATTCCTCTTTTAGAGGTGCGAAATAAAGTTTAGATTTCATTTTTCAAAATTTGTATGACTCATACAAATAAATAAATTGCAACACGACACTCAAGCGAAGGTACTAAGGTTCCAAACATACTTTCGAACAACTGTATTGTATTGAGCTCATTCAAAATAATTAAATAAACTTATATTCGAATGTGTTACTCATACCCATCGATCAAAAAAGTAGTAGAACACAATCCCATGCAAAAGTTCTCTTAAAACTGTCTCCAATTGTGGTAATTATTCTAGTTAAAATAAATATACAACAATATAAATTGAACCTGAAATGCAATACTGAAAGTCGTTTTCACAAAAAAAATAAATAATAGCGCGCTAAAATTTTCAAATGAACGCTCATTCGGTGAGGACATTTTTTGTCGCTGATTTGCAAAGCCATTGAAAAGTCCAAACTATATCCATCTCCTAGCTCCCAAATTAGCTCAAAAATATTATCAAATATTTTCAAATCGAAACAGCAAATTTCACAAATCCCAATAGTTGACAAAAAAGGTGTTTTTGCAGAAAACTTTTGGGATATCATTAAAGGTGCTCTATTTTTTAATCTTCTGTTAATTACATACATATTTACAATTCAAAATAATAACATTATGTTAAAAAAATGTATCAGCGCCTCGTTTTGTGGCTACCCATATATTAATTTGTACGTATACATAGTTTTTAAACGCGCCGCCGTCTGTCAACTGCAGGCGAGAAGGACAGTCACCACTTAATATACGTATAATTAGATTATAGCATTTGTGGTGGTAAAAATAAAGTCTTTTGTTTTGAACGTTTGTGGGTTTTCATGTGATTTTATTTATTGTCACTTATCTATGAATAAATAATATTGAAATTATATAACTCACTAGCATTGCCCGCGGCTCCGCCCGCTTTCAGATGGTTGATGATTCTTAGGTTTTACGTATTAGTATACTCTTACATTGCAGTTTTTGTAATTTTTCTCAGAAATGAGGTATTTTCCCGCAGTAAGACGTATCCTATATGTTAACCCGGATAACCAGCTATCACCATACCAAATTTCATCAAAATCCCTCCAGTGGTTTTTCTGTGATGCGGTAACAGACAGACAAAAATTCTAAAAACTATAGATTCGGCCTCTGTATCGATAATAATGTTTATTTCAATAAGATTTTCCAAAAAATATTTAATATACAGATTCGGCTCAGTTACAATTTTATTACACATCCACCCCATAGAAGCCATATGATTTTGTCTAGATAATTAGACCCAAATCACATTATATTTTGGAAACTTGAAAGTAGAAACATAGACATAATAATATGTTTGTACTTGCTAGTGTTCAAAACAACTTGAGTTATGTTACCTCAATTTTTAATATTGAACGGAGGATTTAAGCAAGAATGACAGCTTATTTTTATTCTGTGAAAAAAAGGCTTGTATAATAATATGGTGGAACGGTTATAGAAATTTCAAAAAATTTAAGTGTTAAGAGGATATACCTTCAATTTATTTACTGTAAAAATTAGATAAGATATTATGATCCATATTATTTTCATAATTCATAGTTCAGAAATTACGTTTTTTTAAATGTAATATTAATATGATATTAAAATATTTTTATGTATGTATAATTGCATGCGTGCATGGGTGCGTGTGCGTGTAGTGTGCTTATATTTTTCATTAATCACCAAACTCTATATGTATGTATGTCATACTAGATTGATTCTCCATACAAACTTTCATCCCCATTGTCACCCCCTTAAGGGATGATTTCCGATATAAAACAATTATCTTAGTACTTCTTAGGGTCTCAAACTATATTCTTACTAAATTTCATATAAATTGGACTAGTAGTTTTACTCGTTACAAACGTACAAACATACAAAAATACAAATCTTACCTCTTTATAATAGTAGTGTAAATTTGTCCGTACGATTTGAAGATTAGAGATTGATTTGACTGATAGTTTGACAACCCAGACAGACAAGTCGTCCTGTAAAGTTTTCGTTATTACCTGAATCCGGAACCCTAAAAACTTAAAACTTTTTATAAACTAAAATTTTATAAGCGTCAAAATTGCCACTTTAAAGTAGGCTGTAGGCAATTCCATACAAACCTGAATGTGAAAACAGCTATTCATTGAAGCATTTTTACAATTTGCCGTAAACAGAAAAGCAGTAAACCAGTCAATGGATGCTATTTAATTGATTTATACAGCACTAAGCTTTTAAAGTACCATTAAGAAACTTTATAATTTATTACACCTGGTGTAATGGGTTTATTTCTGGGTTATTTGATTATAAAAATTGTTTTGGTTTATTTTTTGTAATAATCTATATTTTTTTTTAATTGGACTGGTTTTATAGCGACAAAGGTGCTTCAAACAAACAAACATGAAACTACAAAAGTACTGCTTTGTCAAAACTCAACTAATTTTGTATTTTTATAGTTAATACAGTTTTAAAATAAAAAAAAGTTACGAAAAACGACTAATTTTCGTGTCTAGGAAAAGTCATTTTAAAGTTTTTGGAATGCAGTTTTCCTTAGCTCTAAAATCGACGACACGCTTGGCGTGACAAGCGTTCCTCGAGCCCAGTATTCCGTGAAATTTCAACCTTTTCATGCTGATCTATTCGACTCTGCTGGCCTGCTCATATCTTATATATTTTTTAAGATTGGGCTACGATTCCCAGTAGAGAGAGGTTCAACTTATCTATATACATATATGTAAAAATGAATGTTTGTCTGTTTCTATGTTTATTTTATTATAATGATACTTTGGATGATAAATATACTAATATTTGTGCACCTGAAAGTTTTATTAACGTGCAATAGATGGTGCATGAATGATTTGGTAATTTTAATACAATAGTATCTAACTTTCATAAAATCTAAATGTATGTATACGTGTAGGTATATGATTAAATAATTACTATTTCAATAAGATTTTCCGAAGAATTTTTAATATACAGATTCGACTCAGTTAACATTTTATTTAGTTTCAATTTGTAGTGATAATTTTAAAGTTCATATAAAATTTAAAAAATATTATTACAAATAATATTATAATGTACAGTAATAACTAATTGTACATTTGTTTTGTATAGGTATATAATTAAGTATATCTCTATTTTTTTTTATTTTGTAATAATGTTGATTGGTTATGCTTTTACTGCACCATAAAATAAAAAATATATTTTGTATTTTTTTGTATGGATGTAAGAATATATAAACTACTAGCAGAACCCGCGGCTGCGCTCGCGCTAAAACTACAAAAAAATCTCTAAAAAGGTAGTTTCATAAAAACTTTCATCCCATATTTTACCACCTTATAAGATGAATTTCGAAAAACGCTTAAACACATATTTATTTAATTTTATTAAAGAGCATTAAATACCAAGTTTCAAGTAATTCTGATCATAAATATTTTTTGGACTGTATGTGTTTTCCCGTGGGAATTAGATAATCTCCCGCTGTAAAAAGTAGCATATGTCTCTCTCCAGCCTTCCAACTATCTCTACACAAAAAATCACGCCAATCCGTCACTCCTTTTCGACGTGAAAAAAGGACAGACAAACAAACAAACAAACAAACAAACAAACAAACAAACAAACAAACAAACAAACAAACAAACAAACAAACAAACAAACACACTTGAACATTTATAATATTAGTATGGATTACATAGAAACACAAAAAGAACCTTTGCATTAGTAATAATTGTAGTTGGATGAAAGTATATGTAAATTAAGGTACTATACTAATTGAGCTTTTTGTTTAACTATACCATATTATTTACAAATGAAAGCTTGTAGTAATCGAGCAAATGTGATATATTTATTCACTTAAAACAATGAAGCTTACTAATATAATAATAATAATATATATTTTTGTATAGATATTTTCTGCCTATGGCTTGGCTTGTGAATTTTCAGTTAAAATCTATATAATACTAGCAATTCGTCCTCGCTTCGCTCGGGTTCGTCCCGAGGTACGTTTTAACTGTTAGAATGGAATTGATAGATAATATATTAGTATATAGGTATGACAACTTTTATATCCCATACTTGAGAAATTATTGATTCCCATTCAAACTTTCATCCCCCTTTTCACTTCCTTAAGGAATTATTTCCGGGATAAAACTATCCTATGTCCTTTCCAGGGTCTCGAACTATCTTCATATTAAATTTCATGTAAATCGGTTCAGCGGATTTTTAATTTATCCATTACAAACAAACTCACAAACTTTACCTCTTTGTAATATACTATAGGTTACGGTAACTAATCTCACTACTACGAGCCAACTGTTCAGGAGGTACTATAGTGCCAAGTTTTCTAGCAGACACAAATGCACACTCTATTCTTGTTACTGTCATGCTCCGGTGGGACAATACTTCAACACGACAGATGAGATCAGGCGCAGGACCGACGGCCTTACGTGCTGTCCGAGGCACGGGTGTAAAACACCGTACTTCGCAACTTCGGGCTATTCATGAGAATTTCTTAACCGATAAACTCAATAACCATACTTGATCCTATATTAATTTTTGTTATGTTAAAAGTACAATAAAACTCATATATTATTTCAATTAATACAGTTATCAGTATGGGGTTATACCTATTGATCCATCTGATTATTCAGCTCTCACTTATTAGTATGAAGGCGAAGTAATTTCAAGTTATCGTGGTACCCTTTAAATCAAACCTAAGTTTATCCGTGTACGTCTCTAGCTAAACAGAAACATGCCTATGTCACTTTTGAACCTATATTTGTATAAATTCATTACGAATATAGATTCATATGAATGTGGATGGAAATAGAAATTGAGGTAGACTGGAAACGACGTGTGCTCACCTTCGTCGTGGTGGGGCTTATTAGCATCCACAACCAAGCCGGGCGCGAAGTCAAGAAACACACAGGGAGGTGACCCACTTCGGTGGGCGGTGTACCATGTGGGTTGCTCCTGTGCTTCTGTGACAGCAGAGTGGACCATGGGAGCAACCCCATGGTCGGGTGGTCTACTTCTGAAAACCTGCCGTCGAGGCGTCGTGGTTGAGTGTGTAAACGATCCTGCGACGCTCCATTAAGATGGGAGAGGTTCTAAATAAAACTATCTTTTCGGATTTTGTCGCGGATTTATTTGGATTTTTGTTTCCCGACGTTTCGAATGCTTTACAGCATCCATGGTCACGGGAGAGGTTCTGTTGGGTTTTAGTGGATACTATTGGCTTTTCTAGCCGGTGAGTCCCACATAACCACCTGTATGTATACAAGTGGTATGCGTAAATGCATTTCCAAAACATAATATCAAGAACGTGGGAGAAAAAAAACGTACGTAGCGCGGGATAAGGATAAGAGATTTGTATGAAATCATTATTCTTTACACAAATATGGGTGCGAATCGCAAGTTCATCCAGCCTTTAGTCCACATTTAGCCTCTAGCAATTATTATATGTTTTCTAATTTCAAAATTAGAATTAAGGGGATGAAAATCTCCAGGTAACCATTCATAAAGGAATGTTGTCGAAATTCCATCCCTAAAGGGTGAAAAGGGTGGCGAAGAGTTTCTGTGAAAAATAATATTTTAGCCAAAATTACTTCAAACTTAATACTTATAATCTTTGGCTAAATTAATGAAGCACGTGTTTCGGCGTTTTGAAGTGAACTCTTGAAGAACAGAGTGGCTTATTTCTCAATTTATATAAGCCGAGTAAATCTAAAATTGATTGCTAATTTTCAATAACCTACACAAATCGATATTCGTCGATAAGCTGTAATTTTGTATATATTTTGACATGTGGGTATATAATTATTAATAGTTTTTTTATTTTTTATTTTCTCAGACAACACCTATTCCGATGTACGTGTATGAAAAATTAAAAATAAATAAAATAATCTATACATATAATAAAATTGTAACTAATATAATAATATAATGTATATATAGATTTGATACAGAATCTTTTATTATTAACGACGACACGTTTGGCTCAGTTTGTAGTGACCCTACTAGCTGTGCCAGCGGTCATGGGTTCAGGTCCCGCTGGGGGTATTCCTTTGTGTGATGAGTACGAATGCTTTTACTCCATTCATAGGTGCTTATATTTATATTAGGTATTTAAAGCTATATATGTGTAGTGTATCAACTATCTGGTATCCATAACACAAGTATCGTAGCTTACCATGGAATTAGATGGTGCTGTGTGGTAATGTCCCAACATATTTAATTATGTATATGATAAATGTATTGTACATTTTGTAAAAGTGTTATCAACATAATATATTTGATGTGTATATAATATAGCCTCGGTGGTGCAGTGGCTAGCATGTACGGCTGCACACCCGGAGGTCCTGGGTTCGAGTCCCGGGTCGGGCCAAGTTTAATTATTGAGTCTTCCTGTATAGTAAGTCTCAGTAACAGCCCGGAGTTGGGAAGTTGGCGGTGTTTCACCCCCGTGCCTCGGAGAGCACGTAAAGCCGTCGGTCCTGCGCCTTAACTCTCACCGGTCGTGTCGAGTGATCGTCCCACCGGAGTATGAGAGTGATAGGAATAGAGAGTGCACTTGTGTCTGCGCGTACACTTGAACACTATAATATCTCCTGCGCAGTTGGCTAATCTCATTGAGATTGGCCGCCGTGGCCGGAATCGGCTAGGAGAACATCAATATATTATGAACATCATTACATTTTGTACAATTTCATTATTAACATTAAGCGAAATGCTTAAAATTAACTCCATAATTTATCACAAATGTTGCTATTTGAAATATTATTGGCGAAAACCTGTAAATTACAAAAAAAACTAGTTTTATACCGAGAATTCATGAAATTGTGTTTGTCCGTTTTATGCGCAGTAACGCAACAACTAATCGAGTAATTTTTTTCTTACTTTTATACAATAGATTATGACATAAGCTACTTTATTACTTTACTTTAGGGATTTTTATTTATATTAATCCCAAAAAATATCAAAAAGATATTAGGTACTAAAATTATTTATAAAGAAAAAATATATAATTATTATACTATATATAATATATCTATCATTAATATATCTACCCAAACATCTGAAACTTCTGAAAATTCTTAACAGAAAGTCTGCCTGCAACATAAATACACAAATTCCGAGATATTAATACGTCCCGGTATTTCCCCGGGGGCCGCGACTCGCCGCTAAATTAAAAACTTCGCTATGTTAATAACAGCCACGGTCTTTAACATTATTGTTTTAAAATATCCAGTTATCTTCATATTTAAGGGCCCCATATTATATACATATAATAAAATTGTAACTAAGTCGAATCTGTACATTAAATATTTTTTGGAAAATCTTATTGAAATAAACATTATTTTCGATACAGAGGCCCAATCTATAGTTTTTAGAATTTTTGTCTACCTGTCTGTTACCGCATCACAGAAAAACCACCTGAAGGATTTTGATAAAATTTTGTATGGTGATAGCTGGTTATCAACATATAGGATACTTTTTACTGCGGGAAAATATCTCATTTCTGAGAGAAAATACAAAAACCGCAAGGGTATACTAATATGTAAAACCTAAGAATTTAGTTTTTGGTCATCTGAACGCGGGCGGAGCCGCGGGCAATGCTAGTTTTATATATTTTGCGTGCAATAATGCGTAAGGAAACTGCATGAAAACTTGAAAATACACGTTTTCCCAGACATAAGACTAATCTAGATCGACTTTACGCCAACGAAAACTCCCATGTACCAAATAACAGCGAAATCGTTAAAGCCGTTTCCAAGATCGCCGGTATAAATAAATAAATAAATATACAAAAATTGTTCGCTTAAATATATCAGATAATGTAATAAGCAAATTTCATAAACAATGAATAAAATACTTTTAATCACGAAATAATAAAACTACGCTTCGCCATTTTCTTTGTTTTGAAACCCAAATGATATGTTTATAGTATACCTACTAGCGACCCTCGCTCCGGTCCGATATGTCCCTGGATGCCTAATAGTAACCTATAGGCTATGTGTTATTCCAGTCTTCGTGGTTGGGAGGCTCATTAGTCTGGCAATCCGGCATGAAGCCAAGAGATACACTGAAGGTGACCCGCTTTGAAGGGCGGTGTACCATGCGGGCTGTTCCTGGTACTTCCCTGATAGCAGAGTGGAGACGTCAGAGTATCGTGGTTGAGTGTGTAAGTGATTCTGTGACACCTCATTAAGAAGGGGGAGGCTCTAAAAAAGCCCCATCTATCCCTTTTCTAAATTACATCCAAATCAGTGCAGTCATTTGACGTTTTTCGGAACTGAAAAACATGTGAAGGCAGTATTTTGTTGTAGTTCAAAAATGATACAAAACTCATATTATCGTATGAAAACGTCTTTTCTTAGAAATTATAAGCAAACGCGCATTTCTTTAATTTTATTTGTATCATAAATATTGTAAGTGCTAATAAATAAAAATAATAATTATCTAAGATAAAAGAAAATTAATTGATTCACGAAATATTATATTTGCAGATGTTTTGGGAGAATAATTGTAATAGATACTTACTTACTCGTATGGCAGTGGTAGTCTAGTGATAACGAGTTCGCTTGAGAAACCGAGTAAAGCGGGTTCAAATCCCGGGTCTCGCACCTTTGTTTTCATTTCACATCATTTCCAACATGATTACCACTAGTCTTACGGTGAAGTTAAACATTGTGAGGAAACCTGCAGGTCTGAGTGAGCCTATCAAGTTTTCGAAAGACATGTGGAGTCCGCCAACAGGTACTAGGCCAGCGTGGTGAAATATGGCCTCATATTGAAGGGAGGCACATGCCCAGTAGTGGGACGTTAAGAAAAAATCGTTGAATACAATACAATAAAATACAATACTAACTTGTACAATGTACATTACAATACGTACAAAGTTATTATATTCCAGTATTGCAAAGAAATATTAGTTTTATAAGCTTTTTACTGGCTCTTAGCAAAACTGAAGTAGCTTCCTCAAGGACTTACAATACTCACATTTCATTTATAATGACAACAGGTCGAAACATTGACGTTGAAAAGTGCTTGTAAAAGTTTATTTGAATAAATTAAGACGAAACCGTACGCAAAAACTAATCTATAAGAGTCAATAGATACAAGATATCTTATTATTTATGATACATGAATATATTTTACTTCTAGAGTTACTGAAATAGAAAGCCAATTATCTTTCAACGAGGAATATTGAAGGCATCTCGTAAACATCTCATATTAGCTATGATATGAGAATGGCCTGAGGCGAGTTCTCATAAACTTAGCAAGAATCTTCGATATTTCATGGGTATTGTTGAATCAGAATCCTATAGATAAATAAAAGCGGGACGTCATCCCTCTCTAAATAAATCATGGTCACGTTTCCCCGCATACGAAGTAGTGTTCGAAGGAAAACGTTCGGAAAACACTCGCAGCGACTCGACGTGAATGCAGATTGAAGTTTGGAGTTATACGGATTTTATATCTGTTTCGAACGGTTGGTTCTAATAATATATTTTTATTATTATTGAAGTTATACTTCTTTTGGAACGTTTGGAAAAAAAATTAGGGAAAAATTTTTACGATGCGCGCGCACACCGACAGCCAAAAATCGACATGATGAAGTTAGCTGCATTCCTTTTACGAACAGAGAGTTGTGACATACGGGATGAAATCTTTAGATATTTTTGTTCTGTTACGCCTCTTACGTGCGTACATAAATACACACACACGTTTTTTTGTTTATTTCTCATTAATGTTAGTCTGTAATTTCGTTCACGGAACGTCAATAAAGTACTATGATACAGGTATACTATTTTATTGTATTGTGTGGTTCTTTATTAGTGAAAGCATTGTATAATAAAATTTATCTATACAATATATACTTAAAGTTAAATTCTGAGTCGAATCTGTACATTAAATACTTTTTGGAAAGTCATATTGAAATAGTCATTTTTAACGATACAATAAATAATACCGAGTCTTTAGTTTTTAGAATTTTTGTCTGTCTGTCTGTTTGTCTGGAAACGCATCACGAGAAAACCACTGGACAGGTTTTAATGAAATTTAATATGATGATAGCTGGCTATCCGGGTCAAAATATAAGATACTTTTACTGCAGAAAAATATCTATCTATATCTATTTGGATTATGTATACAAAATAAAGTATTAATTACTTACTTAATTTTCGTAAAAAAATCCTTTCCTAAAATAGTTTTATTAAAATGGCAATATACACTATAAATTATTAGTCTAATCTTTTAACGAAGTAGCTGTAATCTCTATAATAATTTATTTATTTTTCAACATTAAGTAACTTTAGTGCCAATTTATTGTACAAAATAAGTATACCTCGCGAAAATCAAATGTAGGTACATCTAATGTAAATTAAAGATGTATTTCAAGCACAAAATGAAATATTTTTGTATATTTAAAAATAATAATAAAAATAATCTAGAGAATAGCCATTACACAGAAGATATTATAGTGCACAAGTATGAACATAAACACAAGTGCATCCTCTAATCCTGCACTGTCAAACTCCGTTGGGATAACTCGATTTCGACTCTCGGAGATCAAGACTTTGGCGCAGGGCTAACGGTTTCACAATCTCCCTGAGGTACGGGAGCGAAACTCTACCCGCTTTCCAATGGCTGTTACTGAAATTTTCTAAACAGAAAAAACTCAATAACTATACCAGGCCCGACGCATGACTTGAATGGAATCTGCCGTATATGCTAGCCACTAGAACACTCTCAGTTAACATTTAAAAGTCTTAAAAGTTAACATTTAAACTCTAGGCAGCCATAGATATGGCAAGACAACTTAATACTGTTTAATATGGAATAAAATAATATAATTATTTCATTAAAAAATCAACTTAATGACTGATGACGGTATATTATATAACACCTGTTTACCTTTTACCTGTTTGTACCTGGCAACTTCATAGTTGTGCTGAAGGGAAAGGCAACCTATATTTAAAAAAAATTGCAGTAAGAAAAATATAGGTTGCATTCTCTCGACTAATGCTCGATTTTTATTAAAGCAAGTTGATCAAAAAAAGTTAATTAAAGTTAATATTATTTAACAGTATTGGCCCGTGATTAAGCTAAGTAGCCCATTTTGGATTTATCAGATAACAGATGAGGGTATATATTTCAAATACCGTATCTCGTACTAATATAAAACCGTTAAAACTCAATCAAAACCGCTAAAGCAAAAACCAGTAACGGGTCCGGTTAAAATATAGACCCGTATGTTTCGTAACCTAGAATAGGCAAGGATGTGAATACGCGAATATGTGAATAAGGGGGTGTGTAATACGAAATATCAACTTTTGATCGTCCCAGCATAGTGATGAAATCGAGTTAGTTATGAGAAAACAAACAAAATTTACTATTCTTTTAGGATTTGTTCTTTTGTAATATATTTTAGTTTTTTTTTGGTCTTTATCTGCGGATATTCGAATTTTCTTTGTACTATTAAGAAAATTTTGACGACACGTTTGTACTGGCTGTGCCAGCGATCGAGAGTTTGAGTCCCGCTGGAGGCGCTCATTTGTGTGATGAGCACGAATGTTTGTACTCCAGTCATGAGTGTTTATATTTACAATATGTATGTATTTAAAGTTATATATGTGTAGTGTATCAACTATTTGGGTATCCATAACACAAATCTCGTAGCTTACCATGAAAACTAGATGGTGCTGTGTTAATGTCACAACATATTTATTTTATTTTGTCTTAAGGCTCTGTACTCTGAAATCGTGTTACAAGTTTTATTTTGGACATCATAAATTAATGCATATCACAATTTATATACGTAGATGTTTTATTACTACCTACCTTTACTCGCGGTACACGCAAAATAACGGCTTCAGTAGATAGTAAGTCACTTAATATGTTCCACCACTAGTTACGCTATAGTAGTAGCAAAACTTTAGTGTATATTTTACTTTATTTCATTTTACCCTTCTTTGTATCTATTCGCAGTCGGAAACTTCAAACAAACTGCGGAGTTGTATTGATCACTCGATTAACTGTCGCTGTTTTATCTATATATGTATCGAAAACAAAGACTGGTTTTTTACAACACTTATTACTCGAGAACGGCTGGACTGATTTTTATGATCTTTATTTTGTTGTATTTGTCTTCGCCCTGAATAGCAGAATAATAAAGCATGGGAAAAATTAACGAAAAATAATTTGAAAAAAATCTATTCCATACTAAGCATCAAAACGTATCTAGGAACTTAATATAAGCACTACAAATATAAAGATTTTTGCATAAGAATTATATTTTTAATGAAACCTTTATTGAATTAATAAAGCATCTTTATTTACCTACAAATAAATGTTTATGTACTAAGAAAATTCATCGACAGAAATATCTTAGGTAATTAAAATTAAAACGACTTGTTCCTACGAAAAAAGTTAATAGCTTTTCCAATTAAGTATCGAATCCGCGGAGAAATGCGGAAGACGATTAAGTTCTAAAGTATAAGTAAAAATAATATTCACTCAAATTGGTAGCTACGGTATTTTTTATTTTATAGATATCTCGCATTTATTAACCCCCGACGCAAAAAGAGGGAAGTTAAAAGTTTAACATGTTCCTGTGTATCTATCTATCTATCTGTAACATCGTAGAGCCCGAACTGATGTATTCTAAGATAAAAAAACAAGCAAATCCGTTAAATTTGCTGGCTATTAGCTCTTTTTGGACGGTAAAAGGACATGAACAACTTCCACTTTAATGACATTGCAGTGATATGGTAACGTTGGCCTGATGCAGCAGCGTCACCTGGAATCTGCGAGATACTAAATTCTTTACTAAAATACTGCAAAGATGTCGTGCTAAGGCTCATTGAACGGGTCTCAATGTGTTATTGTGTTGGGAGTTTCGAAATTAGTAATCTTAAATTACTAATTTCAAAACACCCATACTCATTTTGCTTGACGACCTGGTTACAACTATCGAAATTTCTTTACTTTAAATAAAACTCTCTTTTCGGATTTTGTCGCGATATCTATACTAGGTGGGTAGATACTGTCTGTAACTCTGTAACAACTATATCTATACTAATATTATAAAGAGGTAAAGCTTGTGAGTCTGTGACGTTGTAGGGGGTAATCTTTGAATCTACGGAACCGATTTAAATGAAATTTGGTAAGAAGATAGTTTGAGACCCTGGGAAGGGCATAGGATTTTTATCCCAGAAATCCTCCCGTAACGGGGTGAAAATGAGGATGAAAGTTTTTATTGAGAAGCAAGCTAGGGACGAACCTGAGCGAAGCGAGGGTGAGTCGCTAGTATGTAATAACTTTTAAGATGTCTAAAACCTTTGTCTCTCCTGTGACTGTATTTACTGTTATAAAGCAACCGCGATAAAATCTGAAAATTCTTAGATTTTTATTTAATTCTTAGATTTACGAGAATATTCGGCATACAAATACTTTTTATATTACTTTTAGTATTTTTTTTAAATAAATACATATATTATCCCTTAAGTAAAACGTAAATATTTTATGTATATTTAAATAATTTTTGATATTAAAAACTAATAAAGTAGTGTGTTGACGCTACATAAATATATCGTCTTTCACAGCAAACTTGAGCCGACCCAGGATTCAAGCCCAGTACCTCAAGATGTGCAGCCTTACATGCTAGCCACTACACCACCGAGGCAGTCAGTTAAACGTAATATCTTCATCCTATCGATAATCTTCTTTGAATAAACCAATATTTTTATAAATACCGTATTAAAACCAGTCCATCACAGAAACTTCCAAAGCATGTTTATGGCTCCCTTTTTTGCGTCACAGGCTAAAAATATAGTCTAGCAGATAAAGTTGATATAAATAGTTAATTTTCTCGCAATTTTTCTTCGTGGTAGAAGATTTTGTTACAAAATACTTAAATTTATATAAACAAGCCTCTATTAATTTCTATTATAAAAAAAGGAGAGCTAATAGGATTTGGTCCGAGAAAAATTAATACATCGTCTGGGGAGCTCGACCGCCTTCATTAAGAGTAAAAGCCTTTTAAAATTTTCCTTCAAACTTGACATAATTCCTAGGAAAAACGATCGAAGTGGTTCAGTAGAACATGTGGTGACTTTTCAGAAGTCTTACTTACAGTTTTTTTTATTACTGATCATACAATTGTCCTGGTTTCATCAGTCAGTCGTTGGCTATTATGCCATAAATGTGAAATTGCTTTTTAGGGTTCATACCCGAAGAGTGCCAACGGAACACTATTGATATGCCTCCGCTGTCCGTCCGTCTGTCCGTCTGTCTGAAATTTTCACAGAGTATGTATATCTATTGCCGCTATAACAACAAATAATAAAAATAAATAAAAAAACATACATACATAGAGTAAAAGTCATATTAATAATAATTACATGTACGATGGTACGGATTCCTGCGTGTGTGAATTCAACTCGCACTTGACCGATTTTTCGATTTGATAATCACTAAATCTCTCAGTCCTAGTCTTTTGTCAAATTAATGAATTTGCTTCATATTTTTCGACATACACATATTTTTTGAGAGAGATAATGATAAGGCTACTCATTATCCCGTTACTCCAAGTAGTTCCGTGGAATAAAAGGATATGGAAAGAATCTAAACTCTAAACCCGCGTTCAGATGAGAAAAAACCAAATTTTTTGGTTTTGCATATTAGTATACTCTTACATTGCAGTTTTTGCATTTTTTTTCAGAAATAAGATATTTTCCCGGGGTAAAAAGAGTCTTATATGATGACCCGGTTAACCAACTATCACCATACCAAATTTCATCAAAATCCCTCCAGTGGTTTTTCTGTGACGCCGGAACAGGCAGACAGACAGATAAAAATTCTAAAAACTATAGATTCGGCCTCTGTATCATAAAAAATATTTAATGTACAGATTCGGCTTAGTTCCAATTTTATTATATGTATAGATATAATAAAATTATATAGCCATCTTAAAGGCAATTATTAGTCCTCAATAAATGATAAATCGCCCTTGGGTATTAAATTTCACGTCAAGTTGAAGTATCTTATTTAGAAGAGTGATGCCGAAAAAAAAGTTATATTATTATATAATTTTCTCTCTGTCTCGTGAGAAAATAGTATAAAAAAATTAGGAATAATTTAATAATTTACTTGAATTAGATCATAATTTGACTATTATTGTAAGAAAGTGTTAATTGATCCACCTTATATTATTTATTTATTGCGGTTAAAAGTTTTGGAAATTAAATAAATAGCTCACGTCATGAATATATTATGTTTTATCACAGTCTAAAGTATTTAGGCCAAACTAGATTGTTCTGGGCTAAGCTAGTATATCCTGACATACTTAGGATGACTCGATTTGGCCTAAAATAAACTAGTTTGGCCTGAAATCCGGTTTGGCCAGTAACACATATGTATATACAAAAGCCTGCTTGCATTAATGAGTTTTACAATATATACTTCTACATAACTATTTTATGATTGTACAATTACGATACGTACTAAATGACAAAGAACGCGCCATGCTATTTCATATGTTCTTGTCAAGTATGTAAGTGTAGCCCCCCCCCCCCCCCCCCAACGTGCGTTCACCTTGTCGTGGTGGGGGGCTCAGTAGTAGTAGTGAAGCTAAGAAACGCACAGGGAGGTTGCCCACTTCGGTGGGCGGTGGGAGGTGGCCCTCTTCGGGGGGCGGTGTACCTTGCGGGTTGCTCCTGGTACTTCTCTGATAGCAGAGTAGACCTTGGAGCAACCCCATGGTTGAATGCGTCGTAGTTGAATGCGTAAGCGATCCTGCGACGCCCCATTAAGACGGGGGAAGGTTTTGTTGGGTTTTAGTGGGTAGTACTGGCTGTATTACGCCGGTGAGTCCCACACGTCGTGCGTAAATGCATTTTCCAACGTTAAAAAAAAAATGTAAGTGTAGTCGCCTTGAGTGTAGTCAGAGACATTTACCAATAAGCTCATTCTCCGACATGATTCATGCTCAATGCATATTGCTCAAATATAAGTACCTTTGTGAAAATCGAGTCTGACTTTCGGTTATGGGAGTAAAATAGATACCTAAGCTATTAGCCAGATAAATAAAAAGTTATCTTTCATTTGAACTTTTTATATGAAAATGAAATCTGTAGAGATCTTTTCAAAATAGTCTCCATGTAATTTTTAATTATTGATTCACATCTGATATAATCTATACATATAATAAAATTGTAACTGAGTTAATTCGTACATAAAATATTTTTTGGAAAGTCTTATTGAGATAGACATTATCTTCTATCATTCAACCTATAGTTTTTAGAATTTTTGTCTGTCTGTGGAAAAATATCTCATCGCTGAGAAAACTATAATAAAAATTAAAACATAAGTAGCGACGAAGCTGAGCGGAGTAAGGGTGAGTCACTAGTAAGTATCTAAAAGTGTATTGAAATAATGTATCTTAACAATCTATTTTTTTAAATGGACAAGATCGATGGCCGTTACTGCTGGTCTATCATCAGAACGAGGCGGTTAAATTAATCGATTATGGTCAAAAACCCTTAATAGTTAAATTTCATTTGAAAAAAAACAGAAAAATTGAAAATAAATATTTAATATTTGTTATAATTCTATAATTATAATGGTAAAGCGGTAACAGATCTAATCCAACCTCGAACTTTTGGTACATTTGCGTACACTCCGGGATGGTTTGGTAGAGCGCACTCCAAACCGTATGACACCAGTCCTAGTAGCTTACCTTGGTACACCACTGGACCTCCAGAATCACCCTGCAAAATGGATTAAATTCACTGAATCTAATTTCTATCCGTATCCTGCCTTCAATTTTTAATTAACCTACTGGCGGATAGACGAAATCGTACCTACATACTTAGATACATATGTTTGTTTAGAAAAAACAGAAGTTATCACTTGCATGACGTGGAAATTCGATGTAAATTCATTCAACCAATCCTGATATTAGCGTACAAACTGACAAAATCTTTTCTAATAATTAATTCCTAAAGAAATCCAACTTAGTCCCTCTATTGATTCTTTCAAAAAAAAATTAAAACAGCACCTTCTCACTCAATTAAATCAAAAATTATCTTAATTACTATTATTATGTATTGTATTATATAGATATGTATTTATGTAAGTAGTAGTGTGTATGTATATAAGTACATAAGTATGTATGGTATAAGTAAGTGGTGTATATTATATGTTATTATATATATTATTTAATTAGCTATATATTTTTGAGTATCTATATATTATTTATATAACTACGACTGCACGAATTTAGCCCGCTTTGTAACACTATTTCTCACTACCACAGGTTGGCTGGAAGTGATCTCTTCTAGAGATAAGTCCACCTTTGTAAATAACAACTGATTTTAAATTACTGTTTTGATTTTTTTTTAAAGTGCAATAAAGAATAGTAAATAAATAAGTTTTAACTTTAACAGATACACGTAAAGCTAGAAGAAGGTGGAATATATGTTATTATGCATATGTAGATAATAAAAACTTTACCTGACATGAGTCTTTAGTACCATTAGCGTATCCTGCACAAAACATTCTCGACGTCATGTTGTCGTAACTGCCGTCCGTCATTTCTTTACACTTTTCTTCATTAATTATTGGTACATGCACACGTCGAAGGATATCTTGCATTTTGTTTGCCTAAAATAGAAAAAAAGTTGGAGATTACTTAGAACATTTAATAAAAATTGAAAAATACACGAATCAAATCTTGACAAACTCAACGGTAAGACTAATGAACATTTCAGTACAAACACTTACAAGTTCCATTCTCCACCTCTATGGTACCAAATTATTATATTTTCATCTAAACTACGTATTATTATATAGATTTCAATCCAGACCGTAATTAAACGAAGTAGAAATAGAATATATATAAAACCTTACTTTAAACTTCAGATATCCCCATCCAGTGACAGAGACCATGTTCCCATCTTTAATGTCATTAACAGATCCTATCGCTATTGGTCGACTTGCAGAAGTATCTGGTATCGGTTTTTCTAGGAGTAAAAGCTGATAGTCGTAGTCATGGGAGTGTTGATTTGAAGATTCCCAATAGGGGTGTATGAAGTGGGCACAGATGGGATATTCTTTTGCTTCACTTCGCGAAGTAGATCCTGCGTATACGTTTTCAGCCTTGGTCCTTATAAGGAAAGAAAAATATAGTAATATTATCAATTTATTAGTGTTCTAGCGACTCACTGTCGCTTCGCTCAGGTTCGTCCATAGGTACTTTTAACTGTCAGTATCGAATAGACAGACTATATATAAGTATATACATAGGTATGATGAGTTTTATATCCTTTACTTAAAAATGATTCAGACTTTATATAAACTTTCATCCCCCTTTTCACCCCCATAAGGGATGATTTCCGGGATAAAACTCCTATGACCTTCCCAGGGTCTCAAATTATCTTCATACCAAATTTAATCTTAGTCAGTTTCAGTGGATTTATAGTTTATCCATTATAAACAAACTCAAAAACTTACTAACTTTACTCCTTTATAAAATAAGTGTACACAATAACTTATTATAATATTGTAATATTCCATGGAAGCTATTTTCTGTGTATGAAATGCATACTTTGATACAATGCCAGGCTATATGTATATGGACATAAATATATATATGTCCCTATACAATTAAGTCAATACTTTGCTACATTGAAAGAAAAAAGACAAACAAACCAACTAGCACATTTATAGTTTTAAATAAATAAGGTTAATAAATATAAAAGAAAATTAAATGATGATTTACTATATAGAAACATTTCCATTTAAAAAAAAACCTAAAATATTTTTAGTATTTGTAAAGAATTTTACTCATAAACTTATTGCATAAAACAAATAAATATGTTGGGACATTAACACCCAACACCATTTAGTTCCATGCTAAGCTACGAGGCATGTGTTATGGATACCAAATAGTTGATACATTACACATATATAACTTTAAATACATTATATATATAGAAACACCCATGACTGGAGTACAAACATTTGTGCTCATCACACAAACCCCAGCGGGACTCGAATCCGCGACCGCTGACACATTAAGTAAGGTGACACAAACTGAGCCAACCGTGTCGTCAAACATGTATTACTGCAAACGTCCTTTTCTTTTCTTCGAATTAAGCGTTTCAGAAAATGTCATTAAACTATTAGTTAAACTAACGCCAACCGACTATTCATTTATACAGATACATAAAATTGAAGTGTCTGTGTGTAATGTCAAAATAACAGCTTTTTACTATATGCATATGAAAGTATATACGGTATTATAAGAAAAAAACATATTCTTAATTTTTTGTCTGTCTGTTTGTTCCGGCTAATCTCTGGAACGGCTGACCAATTTTGACGATACTTTCACTGGCAGATAGCAAATGCTATAAGGAGTGACTTAGGCAACTTTTTTTTAAAGAATTAGGGTTCCGCGAAAAAAAAGCCATAAAATTGTGAACAAAATCCGCGTAGCTAGGGACGCAGCCGAGCAAAGCCAGGGTAAGTCGCTAGTTGTTTAATAAACATCATTTACGAACACGAGAAGTATATATACACAAGCCAACATTACAAACTTTGCGAAGTCGCAAATATGACAGTGATCAATCGTGACCAATGTTTCATCGTTAGCCGTTAATTAGGACAGTAATAACTGATTACTAGGGCTAATTAAATAGCTTTGCGTTGGGGTCGTGGGATCGGTTCCCGCTCGTTACATATTTGCAGGATTAGTGGTAAAGGATTATATTAATCAAGCGGATCACTGACGTAATGTTTGTCGTTTGTTGTACCTATTAAATGATTTACATGTTCATTTCATTGGTCTATGAAAATTGGTCTATAAATGTAATATTTTATGATAATAATGTGAAACTTATATATCTGAAACAACCAAAATCTTCTTTAAAGTTTGCTAGAAAAATAAGGTATTCCTTTATAACATTATGATAAATGGGGAAATATGTTTGTCCGCGTGTGATTTTTCGCATAGATATACGAGTAGGTAGTTTATGAATAAGAGAGTAAGATAAGTTTTTAATCTATTTCAAGAAACAGTTCCTAAAGTTCCCAAATTGCAATTAAATAATCTAATATATAAATATCCCGTGTCACTGTGATTGTGGTCGCACTCCCTCAAAACGGATCGACCGATTTTTATGATTTTTTTTTTGTATATTTGGTAAGTATGAGAATAGGTCGTAAAGTATTGTTACTCTCCTACTCCCAACCCCCAATTTTTAAGTAACTAGAAGCGAACCCGAGCGGAGCGATTGTGAATCGCTATAACATATATAATTATTTAATTGCAAAACTAACATCGGTCTATAATACTAAACATATTATACATATATTAAGAAAATGTGCGTGAAAACTGAGAAGTTTCTATCTAAAAAATATAATAAAAGGTATACAGTAGTGTGGCAGTGACAAATTTTAAAATTTGAACAAAGCATTTGAGGAAATGTTTCTGCCTTTTCGTCTCACAACATAAATTTAAACAATTAGTATAATACAAATCTTGTAGTATTAACATTAAGCCTTTTCTGCTGGGGAAACTTATCAAGGCAACCATGCCGACGTCAACGGTAAATTTACTGTTAAAATTAAACCTGCGAACATCATATTAAGTTGTGATCATCTAGAATCTCTTGCTATTCAGCACCAAGTAGTAATAAACGAACAAAATTTTATAATTATAATAATATTACTATAACAACTGTGTGTTATCATCTCGACAAAATAAATGAGTAATATATCACCAGTCATGTCATCCAGATGTTACACGATCTATAATAGACGCACTAATGATTATATTTATGCTTTCATATGTATATAAACAAAAAATAATTACTTTATATTATGTACTAGAATTGACCGCGCCTCCGCCCACGTTCAGATGACCAAAAACCAAATTCTTAGGTTTTACATATTAGCTCTTACAATGCAGTTTTTGTATTTTTTCTCAGAAATGAGATATTTTCCCGCGGTAAAAAGTTGTTGACCTGGATAACCAGCTATCACCATACCAAATTTAATCAAAATCCCTTCAGTGGTTTTTCTGTGATGCGGTAACAGACAGATAGACATATAGACAAAAATTCTAAAAACTATAAATTCGGCCTCTGTATCGATAATAATGTTTGTTTCAATAAGATTTTCCAAAAAATATTTAATGTACAGATTCGGCTTAGTTACAATTTTATTATATGTATAGAATTGACTCATATAAACCCAATAATCATAATTTACAAGATATATAAGACCGAACAATCATTAAAATAGTCTATTTGTTTTTACACAGTAATGTCCGGTTAGACTAAGCCCATTTTAATGAGTTTCAGTGATTAATGAGATTAGAGTATTAGATAATTAAGAGAAAAGAAGTACAACTATTGATTAAGGAAGATTGGGTGGCTTATAAAAGTCTATGGTTTAAAATAAGAGGTTTTTGAACGTCGAAACATGTATAAAGTTAACAAAAGAAAAAAATCACAATTCAAAAAATATATTTTCAAAAAACCTCTTAGTTAAGGAAAATGGTGATCTTTTTTGATGAAATTTCCATAATTTTATTGAAATTCAAAAAAAATAACGCATTACGCAATAGTTTGTAGAGCTTATTCATAGATGGCGCTGTTTACATTTTACAACTTGAGTCGGTTAAAAACGGTCAATGTCACTTATGTTTTAATAAACGAAAAATTAATTTGGCTATATTTTACATATTGTACAATGTACGTGTCTTCTCAAAAAAAACTCGCCGGTTGCAAATCAACGCCATCTACCGATTCAAGCAAACAATCTCCCGAATTAAGGCTATTCAATCTGTTTGCATTGGACAGCTGGACTAGTATAGTTTACTCCCATCTGTGATTACTTACTTACAGTGAGCTGCGGTTAGAACCCAGTCGGGAGCGATGAGGGTGCCGCCGCAGTATTTACCATACAACACCTGGTAAGGCGCTTCCTGGATAGTTATCCTCTTACCACCTACTATCCTCCAACGAAACTATAAAAAAATATAATTAAAACTTGTTCCTGTCCGTGGCTTCTCTCGTGTGGTAAATGGGGGAACGGGGGATCAAACCTAGCCACGTCGGACACCAGAATCTATGTCTTTCCCAAATTTTATCGAAGTCTGTTCAGTAGTTTAAGCATGAAAAGGATAACAAACAGAGTTACATTTACAATTTTATAATATTAGTATCCTGGATACTTGAGTTAAAAAAGGTATAGGTAGATTTTTTATAAATGTAAAATACATAATTATATGGAGTTATGTAAGCCAAGGACATACATACACTTAGTAATCATTGAAAAAAGTATATACCGGAACTTTCAATTGAAGACAGTAGAAAAGCACTTTTATATTTTATCTTCTCAGTGTCAAAGAAAAGGAAGAATAGAGAAGATAAGTATAGGTAAGATTCTAAGCTGTTCACATTTCTACGTTGATTTTCTAGATAGGCATCGCTCTCTTTCTAACATACACCAATCTCAATTTACTGTCCCTGTATTCTAAACATATAAATAAAATTGAAGTGTCTGTTTATAATGTCGAAATATCAGCTTTTTAATAAGTACATCTGTATACAGGTACTTATAAGAAAAATACAATTTTTAAAAATTTTGTCTGTCTGTCTGCGAACTTGTGGTGCAAAGCGGAATTTCACTGGCAGATAGCTGATGATATAAAGAGTAACCTAAGCTACTTTTATTTTAGAAAAAGAATTAGGGTTCCGCTTAAAAATATGAAAACGTACTTAGGGACGCACCCAGGCGAAGCGAGGGTAAGTCGCTAGTCTTAAATATTATACTATTTCTATACTAGATACGATACAGCAATACTTACATCTTCTTCCACTTCTTCTAGTTGCGGGTTTCCAGCGAGATACTCGTGGTAATAATGGAAGTCCCTCGGCGGTACATTGCGAGTTAGCACTATCCTGTTGTACTGTAGTACACACGCAGGCGATAAGAGGCCTTTGGGTATTTTATCTAAAATTATATTTTATATGCATTCAGCCCTTTTTAACGTGTCACTTCTGGATACGGGCCTCCCTTGAATACGAGGAGCATCACGCCATAATCCACCACGCTGGCCAAGAGCAGGCGGACTGCACATGGCTTTCGAAAACTTGCTACGTTCTCTCAGACCTATTGGAATCTTTACGATGTTTTCCTTCACTGTAAGATAAGTGGTAATCATGTTGAAAATTAATCACATATAGAAATATCAGAGATGCGGGACCCGGGATTTGAACTGGCTTCACTTGGTTTCCACGAGAGCGTTACCACTCGGTTACCACTGCCTCCTATATCTATATATATAAAAGAAAGTCGTGTTAGTTACTTCGCTTATAACTCAAGAACGGCTGAACCGATTTAGCTGAAAATTGGCAGGGAGGTAGTTTAGAGCCAGGAGAAGGACATAGGATACTTTTTATCCCGTTCGACCGCGTTCCAATTTTTATGATATTTTAATTTTTGGATTTCTCTTAGTCCGGAATAGGTAAGTATTAAAACATATAATTAAAATGTGAGAAAGAAAGATTTTTTCTTTTTATATCTATTTAAAACGTACCTAGCGACGAACCCGAGCGAAGCGAGGGTGAGCCGCTAGTTTGTAATATATTGTTAAATTAATTTTTAGGCAAACATATTACAATGCATACAATTTACAAAAAAAAAACACATTTACTGTATATGAATAAACAAGGCAGGTGGTGACCCACTCGCTTGGAAAATCGAGTGAAGCGGGTTCAAATCCTGAGTCCCGCACTTCTGATATTTTCATGTGCGAATTATTTTCCAACATAATTACCACTTGCCTTACAGTAAAGGAAAACGTGAGAAAACCTGTATGTCTGAGAGAACCTAGCAAGTTATCGAAAGACATGAGAAATCTACCAACCCGCACTTGGCCAGTATGGTGGACTGTGGCCTGATGCTCATCGTATTGAAAAGAGGCCCGTGACCAGCAGTGGGACGTTAAAAAAGGCCTAATATAACATATGAATAAAATGTTTTGACCCCTGGAGGTAGGCGCGGTATTGTTATTGGTATTTTTGCTTGCAAACAACTAACAAAACAATGATTTTATACGGGTTTTTTTGCTACAGAAAGTACAGGACGCTATATATTTTAAAGGTAATCAATTATAACAAGAATAGTAAAATTTCCAAGTACAAAATAAATTGCTATAACGATTCAATAGACACAAAGCCCAGTGGTAACGCGCTCGCTTGAGAAACCGAGTGAAGTGAGTTCAAATCCCGGGTCTCGCACCTCTGATATTTTCATGTGCGAATCATTTCTAACATGATTACCACTCGCCTTACGGTGAAGGAAAACATCGTGAGGAAATTTGCATGTCTGAGAGAACCTACCAAGTTTTCGAAAGACATGTGAAGTCCGCCAACCCGCACTTGGCCAGCGTGGTGGACTATGGCCTGATCCCCTCGTATTGAAGGGAAGCCCGTGCTCAGCAGTGGGACTTTAAAAAGGGCTGAATACATTTCAGTGTGACTCCTAAATTAGAATTTATTCATGTCCATCATTGGATGCAGAATTTCAACTCATTTCAGCAGGAAATAGAAAAAATTGAGAATTAAAAATGAACTGTCAGATACGAATCATACTATAAGGGTTCCATGATTTAATTTTCAGATAAAAAAGATTTCTAAGTAACCCTCACCCAAATTATCAATTCTTTTGTGAAAATTCTTTATTATCTGCCATTCCATAAGCGATAGAGAAATAGTAAAGTCTTCTAATGGTAATAATAACAGGCTTTGGTGTTGTGGAAAAAACAGCAAACTCTCAATATGGGGAAGCTATTATAAAAGCACATACAGATATTTAAATTTCGTCATACCTAAGCATAGACATACATTATTAAAAACTTTTGTTGAACTGAAGCTTACGTGCATTTTTAGTTTTCAGGTCAATGAGGGTATCTTATCGAATGCGGTGAGTCTGCCAAAATCTAAAATTCACTTTCTAAAGTCAAATCTTTTTATTCTATTGAATTAACAGTTTTTTAATAAATACTAAGTGGGCTTTAATATATTATTAGTAAGGTAAAAATACAGCGGTAATGCGATCGCTTGGAAAACTGAGTGAAGAAGGGTTTAAATCCCGGGTTTCGCACCCCTGGGTTCTGATATTATCATGTGTGACTCATTCACAACATGATTATCAATTGTTTCACGGTGAAGGAAAATATTGTGTGGAAACCTGCGTGTTTGGGAGAATCTAACAAGTTTTCGAAAAACGTGAATTCTGCCACTACGCTTAGCCAGCGTGGTGGACTAAGGCCTGATCCCCCTCGCATTGGAGGTTCGTGCCTAGCAATGTGATGGAAAAAAGGCTGTCTGCAATACATACAAAGTAACAATATTTTAACCTTGTCTAGGTCTACCGAAACTGTTGGAGCTACCCCTTGGTTATTGTGGTCTACAATAACCAAGGGGTTGCTCCAACGGTCCACACTGCTATCAGAGAAGTACCAGAAGCAACCTGTATGGAACACCGCCCACCGAAGTGGGTCACCTCTATCTCGTGGCTTCACACCTGGCTGGATTGCCGGACGCTAATTAGGTGAGAAACGTAAAATAATATCTAGTATCTAATACGTATTAAGAGGGGGAGGGTAGTAAAAATGAATGGAAAGAGCATAGTAAGGAGCCTGACGCACACTCAAACTATACAGCACTATGGATTTTGATATCAGGCAGCACACGGATAACAGCTTTTATTCTATATTTTATATTTATTTATGTATATCGCAATATTTAACAAAAGATTCCCTAAATATTATTTTGAAGCAAAACCACAGGCTCTAATTCGTATTGAATACGCTCGCGGGTATCGGATACAAAGTTACAGTTGCAACACTCGTAAGCTCAAATGTTTTAAATTTGCAAAATCTAGTTTACATTCCAAGCCATTTTATTTACAGAAATGTTCGTTTAGAAAATATAGTTCAAAATAAAAACAATGAAATACATTGGAATTGTTCAATCCAATTAATTTAGTTACAACTTGACTATGGTCATTCAAATATCAACATTTTTTTGGTCTGTAAAAATTGTCCAAATCTATCCATACGAATATTGTTTATGTTAAAGAACTTGTTTCTTTATGTCTATCCCATTTTCATGCGTAAGCCGTTGAACAGATATCGGTGAGATTTGACAAGGACGTAGATTGCATCCATAATTATTTCTTAGATTTACGTCAGGAACCAAAAATGAAAATAAATCCGCGAAGTAATCCGAAAAGATTGCGTCCAGTTAGTGAACCAATATTGAGTTGAGATTAATATTTGCATGGAACTTTCAAATAAAATTAAAAAATTAAAACGGTATTGTAGGTTTGTTTATCACCTAATCTCGAAAACAGCTAACCCAATTTTGAAATTATTTTTTTGGCACATCGAAGATTAAGGAACGTAGGGTAAGCCAAGGGTATATTGTGGACAAACGTTTCGGCTCGCTTAAGCCTGACTTTTGCTGTTGGATGAAGGATTCAAATATATCTATAAATTTAATTGATGTTTTCATTTTAAATTTAGGTAATTTTTTACATTTTAGTGCCTGGAAGTCGGGTTTTTTTAAGTTTTTTAATTTGGAAATATATGTGCAATAAAAAGTACAATGAACAAACTAATTATGCCGCATTGCTTCGATAAAATGTAAAAACTGATGTTAACAAATTAATTATATATTAAAAAACTTAATACGTATATTAGTAGTATAGTAAATTTCATCAAATTATAATTATATATTTATTATAATTTTTAAAATTATATAAATGTCACTTTAGAACATAAAACTTCATTCATTGTTGCCATAGTTTTCTGTGATTCAATATTTACTTGTAATAATGTCTAAAAATAATAAGAATAACATTATTTATTTATTTTAAGCGTCAGTTTCTTTATTAAAGTTTATTATTAACTAGCGTATTCACGGCTCCGTCCGCGCCTTTTTATTTTGTAGAATTAATTAATAATTATAATTAATCAAATCAACAAACAAACAAACACAATTACTTATAAAGTACTAATATTATAAAATTGAATATTTGTACGCTATTTTAAAACTTAAGAATAATAATACTTAAAAATAGATATTTTCATTCTCCTAAATAAAAAAAAATGAAAAATAAACTAATTAAAAATCTGGACACAATTTTCATGATATTTAATGCATCAACGACCGCGGGCAAAACGGTGTTACAGTTAACAATGAATTTCTTAGAAATTAAATTAATTTATTAGAAATTTACCTGGAGGAGTTAAAATTAAAAAAATATATATTTTGGGATAAACCTCTGGTAACCCCTAGCTACCCACATATGTCCTGTACGTGTTTTTGTGTACCTATACACAGAAATCCATAAGCATGTACATCGTTACATTTAAGCTGACATTTACGAATTCATATATGAATCTAAGACACGCCGTCTGTCTTATTCTTTTAATCTGCAGGCTTAATACATGAAAAATCACAATTAGTCTAGACAAGAGACATTCTAAAGTCTCAGCTAAAACGTACAAGATGTAAACAACCAACTATTTACCGATGCATCTTATCCTTAAAAGAAAATTAAGAAAAAGATAAGATAAATAACACAAATCTCACCAGCATCTTCCAATGATACAACCCACAATCCATGCAAAATCACTACAACCACTAGAGTGATGTTATACATGACTTCATGGGTTCGTAAACATAAAGCGATCTCGAAACTAAACACTGATGTACTACTAATGTACACAAGTCTGTCTAATCGTATTTCCACGGTCTTAATAAAAACTCAATTCCACGGTTTTGATAAGAAACCTCATTTCTTTGTAATATTATCTTATTTTAAAATATATAATGCTAGCGACTCACCTTGCTTCGCTCGGGTTATTCCCTAGGTACGTTTCAACGGTTAGAATGGAATAGATATAGTATATATTATGTATAGATGTATAGTATAGTAGCCACTTACCATCAAGTGGATGGTTTGCTCGTATGCCTCTTTTTTCTATAAAAAACCATTATAATATTAAAAAAGTATGGCTGTAGTGATGTAGTAGAAGATAAAAGTTATATAAACAATCATATTATGAATATAATAGACATATATATGATGATGTTCTCCTAGCCGATTCCGGCCACGGCGGCATTGAGACTAGCCAACTGCGCAGGAGGTACACAAGTCTACGCGCAGACACAAGTGCACTCTCTATTCTTGTCACTCTCATACTCCGGTGGGACGACCATTCGACACGACCAGTGAGAGTTAAGGCGCAGGACCGACGGCTTTACGTGCTCTCCGAGGCACGGGGGTGTAACACCGCCAACTTCCCAACTCCGGGCTGTTACTGAGACTTAGTATACAGAAAGACTCAATAACTAAACTTGACCCGACCCGGGACTCGAACCCAGGACCTCCGAGTGTGCAGCCGTACATGCTAGCCACTACACCACCGAGGCAGTTATATATATATATACTACATAACTATGACATAATTTACTCTCAATTTTTTACTTTAATTAAAGCACCTCCGTTTGGGGACTAAGATGTCATATAAATGCAGCTTGCAGCTTCCGCTTTAGCTTTATATATTTATATATTTTAGAGTGTTTGTAATTTTACACATTTTTTATTTAGTATCAATCAGAAACAACGTCAGTTTCGTGCTTATTTGTTCAAACGACCAATACTTTAATAAATGACCAAAGTACAACATTTTACAGTAGAGAATATTTTTTTTTTCAATTTTAAATACAATGAAGCTTTGTTTCTTCTTTTGTTTTTAAGATTTATATAGGTTTTAATATAACGTTTGTTATAGATTCTCAGAGATACGATATTTTCCTGCAGTAAAAAGTATCTAAGGTATTTAATATATATGTTGATCATCATACCAATTTTTATCAAAATCCTTCCAGTGGTTTTTCCGTAATGCGGTTACAGACAAACAGAAAGACAAACAAAAATTCTTAAAACTATTCGGCTTCTCTATCGATAATGATGTCTATTTCAATAAGATATTCCAAAAAATATTTAATGTACAGATTCGGCTTAGTTACAATTTTATTATATGTATAGATAAGATACATATACTTTATGTAAAAGTACGTTTTTTCGGCTTCTTTAAAGTAAAGTGTGTATTTTTTACCAATAGAATTGACATTTAAGAGTCAATAATTTTGTATTAAAAATTCTTTCGATAAATTGGTCATTTGGAGAAATTAGCACTAAAAAACGATAATAAGATTCTATATAATACATTATGCAAACTATTAAAACATAAATTAAGTGTAAACTTTGAAATTTAGCTTATTTTCCATACTTATGATTGCATCTTATCGCTTCACGTGTAAAATCGTTTAATTCGCATTTGACTTGTCTCGTGAAGACGATAATCAGAGCTGTAGTTTATAAATAATTTATGTAATTTAATTTAAACGGCTTTTAAAAAAAGTGTGACGTTCTTAAAATATGATTTTTTAAATCCACTTCAAAAAAAAGGAGGTTATCAATTCGATACGTATTATTGTTCAGATTTAAATAAATCTTCATCATTAACGTTCATCATCATTAGTTCTTGCACGAACCATTCAAAAATTTATACACACACAGACAGACATATATTTAAAAAAATGTAATGTTAGTCTATATCCATAATAAAGCCTATATGTAACATATGTACAAATATGGCCTCTACAACTTTATTATAGACAAGCGACTCACCCTCTCACAAACTTACAAACTTTAGTAATAGTAGCTCAATAGTAACGCGCTTGCTAGAAAAACCAAGTGAAGCGGGTTCTAATTCCGAGTCATGCACCTTATATTCTCAAATGCGAATTATTTTCAACATAATTGCCTTACGGTGAAGGAAAACATCATGAAAAACCCTGTATTTCTGAGGGAACATTTGGCAAGTTTTCGAAAAACACGTGAAGTCTGCCAATCCGTACTTGACCAGACTACGGTTTGATCCCCCTCGTATTCAAAAGACACTTATAACCAGCAGTGGGATGTTAAAAAGGGCTGAATATACATAAACATACATATTTAACTTAAAATCCGAAAATATAGGATATTTACATAAATCTAAAAAAAAGTATTATGTTGATCTACATAAGTAAAAAGTAGAAAAATCAAGTTGTTACTTAAAATTTACGAAATTAAATATATTTTTTTCATTAAATGAATGTTATTCTTTTGAGAAATGAATAAAGCATCTTTAAATTAAAAGAAAATTGAGCTAAATTGATTAAAGAAATAATTACTTATAATTATCAACACACGATCATTTCATAAACCACTATAACATAAAAGGCGAACAATATTTTACAACACGAAAATGTCACAAGTTTCATCCAAAAACACTTTCCGTTATAATGAAAAAGGGGTTTATAGCGTACTATCAGTTATATACTGATAAGGGCGATTTGTTCGAACCCTCGTAAACTGGAAAGGTTTTCAATAAAACCAAAAACTAAAAGTATTATGCTAATATGGAGCCATTTTCATTGGTTCTGGCGATAGATGGGGTGTGCATATATGCTCAGACGACGTTTATTTTTTGTTTATATTTTATACTAGTGACTCAACCTCGTTCCGTTCGGGTTCGTCTCTACTTACGTTTTAACGTGTTATATAGATTTCTCAAAGATGAGTTATTTTCCTGCAGTACAAAGTATCCTATATCCGGATAGCCAGCTATCATATCAAATTTCATCAAAATCCCTCCAGTGGTTTTTTCGTGATGCGGTCACAAACAGACAGACAGACAAAAATCTTAGAATATAGATTCGGCGCGGGAACGGTAATAATGACTATTTCCATAAGATTTTATTTAAAAAACATTTAATGTACAGATTCAACTCAGTTACATATTTAGTATATGTATAGGCATTAGGCAGTGGTAGCCCAGTGGTAACGCGCTCGCTTGGGAAACCGAGTGAAGCAGATTCAAATCCGAGGTCTAGCACCTCTGATATTTTCATGTACGAATCATTTCTAACATGATTACCACTTGCCTAACGGTGAAGGAAAACATCATGAGGAAACCTGCATGTCTGAGAGAACCTAGCAAGTTTTCGAAAGACATGTGAATTCCGCCAACCCGCACTTGCCCAGGGTGGTGGACTATGGCCTGATCCCCCTCGTATTGAAGGGAGGCCCACCCCCCGCAGTGGGACGTTAAAAGTTAAAAAGGGCTGAATATATTCATTATAATAGACTATTTTTATCACTTATTTATGTTCCTAAAAATAAACCACGTAACTTAGGTATACCTGAATGTTTCAAACATTTCCATAGAGCTTTTTATTAGTGAGGCTTAGATATGATGTCATTCTAAAATCGTTAAAGAATAGATGATCAGATTTAGATGATCTATGACGGCACGTTTGGCTCAGTTTGTAGTGACACTACTTGCTGTGCCAGCGGTTGTGGGTTCGAGTCCCGCTGGGGGGATACATTTGTGCAAAGAGCGCAGATATTTGAACTCCAGTCATGGGTGTTTATATTTATAACATTTATGTATTTAAAGTTATTTAATTGTGTAATATATGAACTATCTGGTATCCATAACACAAGCCTCGTAGCTTACAAATTGAACTAGATGGTGCTGTGTGTTAATGTCCCAACATATTTATTTATCTATAAAAATACATTTGTAGGACTGACATGCTTGGACTTTATGACATGGAAATTGAATATTGAAATTTCTATTTTTAAATTACCATAGAAGCGTCTATTAAGTTATCAAAGCATCAGTGATAGACTTATGATCGGTTCAATACTTTCAGAGATTTTCAAAAGAAACAAACATATCGTTGGCTCACAATTACAAGGTTCTATGTTACAATTTTAGTACTTATTTAGTTATTAATGCTACAAGGTTCTATGTGTCATTAGCTACAGTTTTACAAAAACAAACCACTAGAATTAGATAGTGGCACTATAACTACAAAATATTCAATTTTATATAGTTCTATGTTGTTTTTTTTTACGATGATAAAATAACGAGGTTCTATGTAAAAATTACTAAACTTTATCAAAATTAACATAGAACCTTGTTATAGTGAGCCAACGATATCAAATAGCCGTTTGTAATAAACGTAGGATTATCCAGTATTTCACTTTTCGCTCGTATTACAACACACTACACTGTTCGCTCCAGTACAGTTAAGCTCGCAGATACAATGTCAGTACATGAAGACGTTCCTTACTGATATTAAATTACTTTTTAAATAAAAAGTTATACTGCTTTTAATACATTATTTACTAGCGAGGGTGAGTAATCTCGCTTCTCTCGGGTTCGTCCCTAGCTTGATTCCACATACAAACTTTCATCCCCATTTTCACATCCTTATTGGACGATTTGCGAGATAAAAAGTATCCTATGTCCTATCCAGGATCTCAAACCCCCTACAACCTCACAAACTCACAAACTTTACCTCTTTATAATATTATATTAGTATAAATAAGAATACACTATAGAATAATTAGTACATATTCTGTATATTTTTAAATAAAAAAATATAACAAAACTTTACTTAGTCTGTCCTTCTTTCACGCCGAAACAAACTAACGAAGTAACGTGATTTTTGTGTGAAGATAGTTGGAGGGCTGAAGTGTGACATAGGCTACCTTTTAACGCGGGAGATTATCTTATTTCCACGGGAAAACACGTTATAATACAACCAACAACACCTATATTTACGCCATACTAACCGCTAAAAACCGAACCCGAACAAAGTGAGAGTATATCTCTAGTTATAAAACAAATGCACACAATAATAACTGTACAAGTCATGCCCGCGTAGAATTGTGGCAAGAATGCTGCTAGCATAGCATTTTTCCCGTATCGTAATGCCACATAAAGCATTTTTGTTGTCTTTAACAAGTGTTTACTTCTTCGAACCCTTAATTATTGCACCTTTAAAAGTAGATTTTTATTAAAATTCAAATACTTCTATTAAAAATGCAAAATATGTTTGTTGCTCTACTAACTTTTATAAAGCCAAAAAGTTTTATTTTATTCTTCATGCTGAAACATGCTTGACCGATTTGGGTGAAATTTACTACTTAGATAGATCATGATCTGGAGTTACATAAGCTATTGTGAGGTTCCCGAGCGAAAAGAGGGTAAGTCGCTAGTTCGAAAATAAAATCTGTAACCACATACAGAAACGACGTGATTGAAACTTGAAGCCCAACGGTAAAGTAAAATAATACGAAACAATTCTACTAGCGAGCCTATTAAAATGAAATATAATAACGTTTCCAAACAAAAGGATCCGCAAAAGCTTTCATCACAATGACATCGCCTTAAATCCCTTCACTTACTTAGTATTTTATTGGAGTTCCACAGAAAAATGGTATAAATGGATAAAATATTTTTAAGGAGCTCAACTTTCGTATATTTTTACAAGTTTTTATCTACCTTCATCTGTGTATATATTATCTATTTTATTCAGTTCACCAAACTTAGTAGGTGTGATTCAAAAGAAATCTCCAACGTAAATAAATAAAACTATATTTTAATGGCAGATGGTAATCAGTCTGATGATGAAGCCGGATTAAACTCTATATTCCTGTGGGAAGACAACTCGGCACAATCAGTGAGAGATAAGGCACAGGACAACTTAACGTACTCTCCAAGAAACCGGGGTATACACCACCGACTTCTCAGGTTCTATTTATTTCGTGACAAAAAATTCCAGTACCCATTTCGGCTCGATTGAGACTCGAACCCAATATCTCAAGATCTACAGACATACATGCTAGCTACTAGACCAACGAGGCAATTCGTGAATTATTTGTGATCATAAACACTACCACTGAGCTACATATTATCACAACATAATATTATTATTATTAAAAAGCTCTCTAATATAATTTCAAAGCGAAACAAAACAAAAAACGTCCGCTAAAACAAGTTTAATGTCACAACATTAAAAACAACGTCTCATTTAAAAAGCCAGGACAAAAGCCGACCGATCCCTCTCTAGAGAAAAGATATTATAAGATTTATCAAAGTCAGCTATAACCCTCAGAAACTGTCACACCATTACCCCTCACTCCGCACCCCCCACCCAGGGGATGAATAAATTCTAATGGCAATTATTTGAATGTTTCTAAGGTAATATTTAAAATAATATTATTATTGTTTATTATTTGATTATAACAAAAGCATAAATAAAAAATATTATATGTAATATATTTTCAAAATACTTATTCACTGCGACGCCGCCCTCGTGGGCGGACGATGGACGGCGTTAAAAAGGAGTCTATGTATCCAATATTATGTCAAACCATCTAAAGCGAAATCCTTATACTTTCGCCATGTCCATTCTGTCTGTCCTGTCTTCCCTTTGGCCGTCTCTCCATATGTCACAGCCATTTTACTCGAAGGCTATGGATTTATATCGGGACGACTATGGATTTATATATGTACTAGCGGACCCGACAGACGTTGTCCTGTCTACAATGATAACAAAACTTTTTTTTAATTTGATCGCAGCGCTAACTGTCGGGACAGACTAAAATTAAAATTCGAAAATTATTTAAAATTTGACACTGCGATGGTAGCGCCGTCTGTCGGATCCAATGTAAAACATTCCAAAATCAACAACTACTAATAAATTAAAAATTAATTAAAAAAACATTGTCCAGCGGACAAAATTGTGAATCTAAACCATTCCCAGATCCCCTTGAACACACACAAAAAATTTCATCAAAATCGGTCCAGTCGTTTGAGAGAAGTTCAGTGACATACACACTCACAGAAGAATTATATATATAAAGATATGGATGCGTTCCCAGATAACAGACAGACAGACGAAAATTCTGAAAACGATAGATTCGGCCTCTGTATCGATAATAATGATTATTTCAATAAGAATTTCCAATAAATATTTAATGTACTGATTCGATTCAGAATTTTAATATATGTAATATATATATATATATATATATATATATATATATATATATAGATGGTGTGTCATAACTCAAACCAGACCTTTGTAATGATTGGCTGAAGCTATGGCGGTGAGTAAATTCATGTCCATAAGACAAAAATGATGATGTTCTCCTAGCCGATTCCGGCTACGGCGGCCAATCTCATTGAGATTAGCCAACTGCGCAGGAGATATTATAGTGCTTAAGTGTACGCGCAGACACAAGTGCACTCTCTATTCCTATCACTCTCATACTCCGGTGGGACGACCATTCGACATGACCGGTGAGAGTTAAGGCGCAGGACCGACGGCTTTACGTGCTCTCCGAGGCACGGGGGTGAAACACCGCCAACTTCCCAACTCCGGGCTGTTACTGAGACTTTCTATACAGAAAGACTTAATAACTAAACTTGGCCCGACCCGGGACTCGAACCCAGGACCTCCGGGTGTGCAGCCGTACATGCTAGCCACTACACCACCGAGGCAGTTAAGACAAGAAAGAAAAGAGAAAGAGAAAGGCAAGAGACAAAAATAGTCAGTAAGTAGAATATAAAGATGTTTTAAGCCATCGTCTCATAAAAACGTCGTTAAAATTCGACCCGTGCTATTCAATATTCAGATGCAAATGGATTCTATAAGCTCGTGGTTTTAAAAAGGTTATTTAATTAAAAACTGGCTTCAAGAGGTGGTTAAATGAGTACACTACATAATAAAATGAGTACTATGTTGATGCTTATATTAGGTTTAAGTTTGGGATAATCACTTGTAGCAATTTGTAAAATAGCCAATGGCCTCTTACATAGTTTAACTACATACTGACATATACATATGTATGTATCAATATGTAGGTAAACTACGTATATATTAAAATAGCATTGCCCGCGGCTCCGCCCGCTTTCAAATCCAAATCAAACCAAATTCTTAGGCTTTACATAGTAGTATTTTCCCGCGGTAAATAGTATCCTATATGTTGACCCAGATAACCAGCTATCACCATACCAAATTTCATCAAAATTCCTAAAGTGGTTTTTCTGTGATGCGGTAACAGACAGATAGACAAAAATTCTAAAAAATATAGATTCGGCCTCTGTATCGATAATAATGTATATTTCAATAAGGTTTTCCAAAGAATATTTAATGTACAGATTCGACTTAGAATTGTATTATATGTATAAGTGAACCTGACAAACGGAAACACAGAATTTATTACATCACTAAAACGCCAAAGGAAAACAAATTCGGCTCCTATTCGTGGTCATTTTTACAGTTGGTATACACTATACAGCTTTGTTTCGTTTTAGAGGGAGGCGGTTTGAATTACTTACCGTCTGCTCACAAGAAGATTCGCAATTGATACTAAGAAATAAATAAAATTATTTCCAAAAACACTCAAAATAGGCCATTTACATCTATTCGTTAATAAGTCCAGTCGCTTATTCGCTAAGCGCTAGGCTCAAGAAAATACGAGTTTTACATAATGGCATGTTGCATTGATTGTATTAGAATTGAATGTGCCCTTTTTAATCATATAATTTAAAAACAAAGAACAAAGGATATAGATATAAGTCAAACCGATTTCTGTAGTATTACTTCTTACTCCATTCGCCACTTGACTTACAAATTTGCTAAGTTTGCCATAAAAAAGTTCTTAAAAAGCCAAGGGTTTCACCCCTAGGGGTAGGTCTTTGAAGGGCTCTTCGCAATTATTTCTATGAGAGCTTAGTGCCACGGGACCAGAAGGGTTGCGTAATTAAAATGAAACGACTAGTAATTTAAAGCTTTTACTGCTGAGTGGAAAATACGTGAAAATATATTTTATTTGGTAAATTTTCGGTGTTATCCTTTCTTTCTCACCCGCTCTTTGTTTAAGGTTAGAATTTATAAAACAAAGCCGGGATAAAATATGTGTATATGAATAAAAATAAAGAATTCTTCATTTCTACTATTTCATATTATGCTGATACTTTATATTGTTATACACTCAACTAGAAAAAATCGAGTAAATTAAAATATTATAGGTACGTAAATAAAGTATTTCAAAGTTGTAAATTATTTGAAAATTTGCAGCTTACGTTTACTATTTATAGATTTGTTTACTACATGTATCGGTATAATACCGATAAGTAGTATGCAGCGGCGAAGGGTTCATATAACCGGAATTCCATCGGATTACCTTTTGGTCGACTCCAGTAATCTAATATTGTTCAAAGAAATAAAAAAATATTTTCTATGTTTATTATTTGCCGATAATAATTTATTTTGTAAATAATATAATTTAACAAATAGACTAACCGGCTTACCAGCGCTAAAATTTAAGTTGTTAAGTTAGTTACGTTTTTGAAAACGAGGCAGACCTTCAGTGGTGGACAGAGAATTCAGGGTAGAGAAACATACTATTTAATCATAATTAAACCTATGCGGAGTCGCGGTAAAGATTTCATCTAGGTACTTATAACCATGATTCCCCATACAAACTTTAATCCCCATTTTCACCCCCTTAAGGGATGATTTCGGGGATAACAAGTATCCTATGTCCTTCCCAGGGTCTCAAACTCTTTTCACCAAATGATCTAAATCGGTCTGCTGGTTTTTGAGTTTATTCGTTACAAACATACAAAAATACAAATCTTTTATAAGGTGCTATGTATGTAAAATGTATCAGCGTGTCATTGAACAATAAATATCAGACTGCAAAGATATCTTCAATGGTAAAGAATTTATTGATTGACTGCTTCTTTGATACTGCTAAATTATTATTATTGATACGAGTATATTAATTTAATGTATTACTTTTTAATTATTTTATACTAGCTTCAGCCGATGGTTGGATATTAAGCTTACACTAAATAATAGGGGATTAATTCAAGCTGCATCTATTAATACGAAAATACAAATTAACCGATAAAATCACTATTTTGTAAATAATGTTTATAAAAGTCCATTTCCCACAAAATTATAAATGAAAATATCCAGAAACAATAATGGAATAGTACAAGTATATATTTAACTTCCAACGATTAAATTTAATTTTTTCATCTGATATAGGATATCCCGAAGCATTTGATTAAATTAATCAAAAACATACAGTTTTAGTCGATACGTGCTAAAATAAATCTTTACTAATGTTATAAAGAGGCAGAGTTTGCTTGTTTATTTGTTTGAACGCGCTAATCTCAGGAACAGCTAAACTCCGATTTGAAAAATTATTTTTGAATTAGATAGCTCATTTATTAAGGCCATCCCGGAAATCATCCCGGAAAAATATACGGTTTCCGTGGGATAGATTTGATTTTACCTAGATACGAATCCGATGTGAAGCGAGGGTGAGTCGCTAGTATTTAATGTAATAATAATTTAATATATTAATCGTATGTAAGTTCACATAAGTTGTCGATTGAAACGTTATGAATAACTAAACAGCGTTACAAGAGACGTGATCAGCACTTAATATGTAAATAGGTACCTTTGCCACTCCAAAATTGGATTCTACTGCGGTGTATGATCGAGATACGTTCGCTATGCTTTCAGTATATTAGAATGGTATCTGTATGTCAGTCTGTATATCGTCTACATGTTATACGGAAATTAGATATAATTAGTTTACTGTATGATTATTTAACTGTCAAAAAGGCTAGCCTCACTTTGGTTTGCCCCCAGATACCTACCAATAGGCTATTTGTTACGCCAGGTTATATTTATATATAGTCTATCTATGTACGAAATTTCATCAAAATCAATCCAGCTGTTTTAGCTTTAAGGAAAACCAAACATAAACACATAATATAATTTAACCAGAATGTTTTAAAATACGTTCTTGTAATGCACCTTGAATATAAATTATTTAAACATAAAAAAACCCTTACAAGGCCCTAGCTTAGATGAATATAAAACAAGAGCTGCTCAAACAAATCACCAATATATTAACAACATAATATAATATAAAACACATATTTAACTCAAAAACATTTTTCTGTTACATGTAAAAATTAAGAAATTTTTGCAAAATTAAATTCCAAGAATACGTTCTTTCAAGGTATTCGCAACCGAACTGAATGGGGCCTCGTTAAGAAAAAAAATGGCTTTAATTCCATTAGAAAGTGTGAGCGGCAGCAAAAATGTAGAGTGTAATTATTATAAATTACATCAGAGTATAAGAGAAACTAGTTTTGTGACAACACTTTTTCAAACTTTTTAAAAAGCTAGCTCTTTGTTTTAGAGCGGAAGCTCATAACAACCAGTCATTACCTTTTATGATTACCCACGTTGGATCTGAAGTCGTGAAGTCCAGGATTTAATTTCTGAGTTGGGCCAAAATAGTAACTGAATTTTCGTCAAAAAGTTGAAGTTGCCCCGGACATTGGCATTTTGGCAGCCCTTAGCCTCTAAAACACATATACATAACAATTTTTCATACAATAATCCGATGCCATTGAGCTTATCTGATGACAGAACTTCAAAATTGAATTATTTTTATGAATATATTTAATAATCAATTGTTTTGAAAAAGTGCCATACGATACATTAGGATGAAAGTGTGTAATTTTTAGTATTTTAAAAATGCTACTATTGAAGTACAATTATAATTGAAATGTCAACCATTTGAAGGAATATCTAACTCAAGAAAGTATCGTGTCAGATTGTAGAGTTAGAAAAGTTCAAATAAAAATTATAAAGCCTTATTTTTTGCGGAAAAGCTCTCTTGAATGTACAAACACGGTCTAAACTATTAGAGCAGCGAGCTAAAGGCATAAAACAAAGAGAAAAAAACAGAAAATCATATTGAACTCAAACATGAATGAATTCTAACTTTTTTGATTCTACCCGAATATAACTATATCAAAAAAATTGTTTTTTATTTAGTCATCTTTCTAATGCAAAATGCTGCTCTGGAAGTTCGTGAGCTTTGGGCGTTACTAGATCACGCGAGTGTTGATATTGAGTTAGTTTTTTTTTAAGCCGAGCTTTTAATTATTTTAGAGAAATGCTATTTTGTTTTATGTACATATACACATATGAAGTAACAAAGGGGAAATCTGTTTATTAGTTTTTTATACAACAAATTTTTACGTGTTGTGTACAGATTATAGTCCCCAAAACAATAGTTGTTGAATTTTTGAACTGTTTGGTTGTATATCTGTTTGCTTTTTACGCAAAAAGAACTGAACGGATTTTAATTGAATTTTGTATAGTGATAACTTTTTACTCGGGTTAACATTAAGAATACTTTTCACTACAGAAAACACCACTGTCACATCCTCATCTATACATATAATAAAATTCTAACAAAGCCGAATACACGATGTACATTGCCTAAATATTTTTTGGAAAATCTTATTGAAATAGATATTATTAACGATACATAGGCCGAATCTATAGTTTTTAGAATTTTTGTATGTCTGTCTATCTGTTACCGCATCACAGAAAAATCACTGGAGGGATTTTGATAAAATTTGGTATGGTGATAGCTGGTTATCCGGGTCAACATATAGGATACTTTTTACCGCGGGAAAATATCTCATTTCTGAGAAAAACTACAAAAACTGCAATGTAAGAGTGTAGTAATATGTAAAACCTAAGAATTTGGTTTTTGGTCATCTGAACGCGGGTGGAGCCGCAGGCAATGCTAGTACAAAAACAAAAAAAATATGTACTGTTCAGTTAATCTTAACAATGTTTGACAAAATGTTAAAAAAAAACATTGACATCCGTCAAATCAAGAAAACACATCGCACAAGAAACTGTAACTAATTGTAGCTAATATATTATGTTTTAGTCATAGCCTGAGATTGATTAATGCAATCTGAACAATAATAAGGCCCAATGCAGATAAGCAATCCGACAATATTCTGTAAAATATATTGTTCTTATAATAAATAGTAGAAACTCCTAAAATTATAACTGTGAAAGTAGGATTGTCGGTTTGTTCTTAACATTCCGAAAAACGTACAGACATACATATATTGAGAAAAATAATTTGGCAACATCTTTAACTTAAAGATAGTTTATTATATGAAGAATGATTTAGGATTCGTTTCATCCAGATAAATGAAACGGATGTGGGATAACTGATAACGATTAATGAATGCCACTAAAACTTGTATGTCAAAATATCTACATCTTAAAGGAGTTATTGAGAGCGATATTAACAAATTCATTATTATGTTGAGAAATTGTTGTTTATTAGTTAGCCTTTTTTCAACGTCCCACTGTTGGGCACGGGCCTCCTTTCGATACGAACGGTTCAGGCCATAGTCCACCAGTCCGAGTGCGGGTTGGCGGACTGCACTCGTGTTTTGTTGTTATTTCGTTATAATTGTTACTAAAATGTTTACTAAATTACTAAATCTATTTGCTTAAGGCTGAACGGATCTTGATGTGTCCTTTTTTTTAATAAGAAATTCGAAACATATCGTTTCTATCAATAAAGTGACTTCACAGTTACGGCTTGAACTCACTTCGAGGCGCACTCATATAAAGTTTGCATCACACTTAATTGTAAATCTATATATAAATAAAGACAAATAAGATCAGCACCTCTTTCTTCTCTGTTGGTCAACCGAGTTTCTTTTTTTTGTCTAGTAACTATTGCCGAGATTTAGTGTTATCAATAAAAAATTGGGAAAGTTTTTTTTTATAAAGATAAAATAAAAAAAAAGTAAATTCTATCCATATATTGTTTTCGTAAAATTTTCAATAGTGATTGAAGTCGAATTTCGACCTCTTTGACCACAAAACCGCAGATAGTAGTAAGTTTATACAAAACTTGTAGCTTATCTTTACTTTAGCACGTCTTTAAGAGACTTGTGCGACATCTCACGGGAACTACTTCATATACCGCTATTTAAAGCCTTTGACGTTCTATAATCCATATTCTTTCTCTATGCAAATGTAAACGATTGATTATTATATTAGTTCTGACGCTACTCTTATAAATGCGAAAGTTTGTATGAGTGTTTGCTTGTTACCAAAATAGCTAAACCGATTTGGATAAAATTTTATATACAGATAGATTAGAGTAACGTCTAGGTATCAAGGGAACTTGAACATTGCAAGGATAAGTCCGCGTGTAGGAAATAATAAATTCATTGCAAGCGTTTCATATGAGTTGATGATATAACGTACTACATATGTATAGACATACATTATATACCCATCCGAGGTCTTTATATGCACGTACTGTTTTGATTCCAGGCAGCAAGTACGCTAAACTAATTTCCTCTAAGCCTTCTACGTGACACGTGTTAGTTTAAAACAATATTCATCTTCCCTGTTTTCCACTGTATGTACTGGCGTCGCCCCCGACTTTGTTTACGTGAATTTTGATTATATTAGTATACTAGCGACTCACCCTTGATTAGCTCGGGTTCGTCCCAGCTTGTTTCCCAATACAAACTTTCATCCCCATTTTCACCCCCTTAAGGGATGATTTCCGGGATAAAAAGTATCCTATGTCCTTCCCGGGATCTCAAACTATCTTCTTACCAAATTTTATCTAAATCGGTTCAGAAGATCCAAAGATTACCCCATACAACGTCACAAACTCACAAACTTTACCTATTTATAATATTAGTATAGATGACCTTATGTTTTCTCGTTAGCTCGAAACGGTTGAATCGATTTTGATGAATAATACGTCTTTAGAGTCGTCTTAATTATACGAGATTCATCTTAGGAATGTTATTGCTAGTGGTGTAGTTTTTGATCAAACATGCAGACCTAAAGTACCTTTTTTTTTTTTAACGTTGGGAAATGCATTTACGCACGAGGTGTGGGACTCACCGGCAAAGCCAGTACTACCCACTAAAACCCAACAAAGCCTTCCCCCGTCTTAATGGGGCGTCGCAGGATCGATCGTCAACTACGACGCCCCGACGGCAGGTCTGCCGAAGCAGACCACAACAACCACGGGGTTGCTCCAAGGTCCACTTTCTATCAGAGAAGTACCAGGAGCAACCCGCATGGTACACCGCCCTCCGAAGAGGGCCACCTCCCACCGCCCACCGAAGTGGGCCACCTCCCTGTGCGTTTCTTGGCTTCGCGCCCGGTTGGGTTGCCGGGCACTACTGAGCCCCCCCACCACGACAAGGTGAACGCACGTTGGGGGGGGAGACCTGAAGTACCTACTACATCTTATTGCTAATTAATTTTATAAATATAGTGAGTGTAATTGGTGAACATCGCTATATTTTTTTCTACAGAAATTTTGTTTTCTTAAAAGTTACCCAGACTATCTCCAATATCATCATTGTAAAATAATATCTAGCAATATAATAATACATAAATATAAAAAATAACTAAACGGGGGTTTTCATTTAGAATAGATACCTAATCAGATATTTTCAAAGTCGGTGCCAGCCGACAAAATTTTAAGAATATATATATGTATTAAGTGGGACCACCTGGGAAGTATACCCTTCGAAATAAAAAAAATCCAAATCGGTTCAGGCGTCTTCGAGTAATCGGTGAACATACATAAAAAAACAAAGATTCAGACGAATTGAGAACCTCTTCCTTTTTGGAAGTCGGTTAATAAAATACAATATAAAGATCAATAGTGAGGCCTCGCGAAACAATGGCCGTACATTTCTCTAGATGTTACTTAGTCTTATAATATGGATTGAGGGTTTGAGACCTACATAATTCATCTTTAGCACGTCATCGTCGCCCACCGCCAGCTGCACGATGCATCGTCTCTAATGAGCCGTACGAGATCCGATAGCGTTTATCCCTAACTATTATAGTTTCCGTTACACTTACCAATAACTTCCGTTAGACATTGATGGCAACTAAATTATAGCGTGATAGAGCAGTTTTAAATTTATAATTCGTAGTAATTAATACGTATGGTTAGATTCGTGCTTTCCACGGATTCTAATGATCTGATCCATTTTACATTGAAAAGAGCCTCGTTCAATAGTGGAACGTTAAAAGGCATGAATAGAAAATACATACAAATAGAAGTATGTATATGTAATATCGTGCTCTAGTGATCGAAGCATGGGGCATAATTCTGACTGACATAATCAATAGTTTTTTGAATTATAATCTGTTGAAGTAAATGGCAGACTGTTAGCCAAAAGCTTATAAAACCCTTATCCACTAAAGTATACTATGAGTTAGACTTTGACTAGTCGAGTCAAATCACGGGATCATAAACAAAGAGCTCCTCAATCTGACATAAATATCTCGTGTCACGGTATTTGTGGTCGCACTCATCCGAAAAGACTCGACCGATTTTAATGATTTTTTTGTATATTTGGTAGGTATGAGAATAGGTCGTAAAGTATTTTTCACTAACCTAACCTCCCATTTTTAAGTAATGAATAATTACTGACTACACTGCCCACCCCCTCTAACACCTGCTTCCCTCTACCCGCTAAAACTCCCGCGAGTCCTGACTGCTGCCACAGTTACATGGAACCACATTAATAAGTTAACATCAGCGAAATGTGAAACGTGCAAACACAATTACCGCTTTTGATCAATTAAGTAAGGCGTAGAATCAAATATGGCGTTTGCTAACTGCGTGTGCAGGGCGGCCCAAATTATGGACTGTATTATTAAAAATATCATAGTAAATATACGGAATATGTAATAATTTTTTATACAGTCTAACGTATAAGAATATTCTAAGACCTTAAACAATAAGATCATAAGTAAATATAAAAAAAGCAGTCATAAGGACTGCCGACAGAAATGAAAACTTAGAACTATAAACAAACAGTTGTCATTTTTGGATATTCAAATTAATTGTTTGATTTTTTTGATTAAATTAAAATTTGTAAATTTAATCTGTTTACATTTATCTGGTTTTAACATCTATCGGCACTCTGAGTGTTAGCGTTAACGCGTCACATGACGTATGTGTATGTTTATTACTCCTTTATGCCAACCGCTGGACCGATTTTGATGAAGCTTAGGACACAAATAATTTTGAGTAACAGATGGTCTACTGTTAGTAATAAACGCCAACAGTGAAAAAAGGGAAGCTCGCACCTTTGATATTTTCATTTGCGAATCTTTTCCAATATGATTACTTGTCTTACGGTGAAGGAAAATATCATGAGAAAACCTGCATGTCTGAAAGAACCTAGCCACTTTTCAAAAGACATGTGAAGTCCGCCAACTTGACCAGACTGGTGACCGTGACCGGACTGAACTCATATTGAAGGGAGGCCCGTGCCTAGCAGTGAGATGTTAAAAAAGGGCTGGATACAAAATAAAAGGCATCCGATGACGAACCCGAGCGAAGCAAGGATAAATTATCATTATTATTTTTACATATGTATATCGATTGTGCTATAATAAGTAAGTATAAGGAATGAGCAACCCCACAACTTTTCATTTGGCGTTCCCTGCAAGGGTACGGGATCAGCGGATATTTGAACACACATTCATAACTGTTGTTTCCAGGTAATTGCTTTAATCGGGACTGTCTCGGGATTTTGTTTACAGAAAGTAATCTAATCGGCTTAGTAATAAAATATTATTATCAATTTTATATTAAAATTATAAATATTGGGCTATTAATATGAATGCGACAGTTTTTCTGTGTGTGTGCGTGCGTATGTTTGTTACCCCTTCATGTTGAAACGGCTGGACGTATTTGGATAAAATTTAGTAGGTTTTATGTAGATAGACTATGCACTTAGAGATACTCCCGAGCAAAGCGAAATTAAGTCTCTAAAACAATTAAACTAAATATTCCTTTTATTCTTGTAATTCGGGAACTAGTGATGAGATTTACGTTATTATATTTGTTGTATCAATTGATACGTTTTTTAGCAGTAACAATTTGAATTTATGTAATATAGTGGGAGGATAGTACAAGAGACACGACGAGAGAAACAACGTAGAAGGTTGAGATGTATGTAAATACAAAATTTAATATGTTTGCTTGATGGTTACGGTTAAAATATAAATAAGTTAATTTTGATAGAAGTCGATACTTTAGAGTTACATTGAATTCTTTATTAAATTTATGAAATTGAATTGAATTCTTTATGAAATTAGTAAATAAGAACAGACATGTTTAAAAAAGCACTTATGTGAAAAAACTTTAAAAAAAACCGGCTTCCAGGCACTAAAATGTAAAAAATAACTAAACGGGGGTTTTCAGTTAGAATCTACCTAATCAGATATTGTCGAAGTCGGTGCCAGCCTACGCATAGGAAATCTTACATATTTTGATACGTAAAATACATATTTAGCTATTAGATATTCATATCTGAAAATATTGTCCGCTGTCCAAATCGGTTCATGCGTCTTCGAGTAATCGGTGAACATACATTAAAAAAAAGATTCCGACGAATTGAGAACCTCCTCGTTTTTGGAAGTCGGTTGAAAACACTTAGGTATGTGTAAAAACACTTAAAAACTTAAGTTTTGTCTAATTTCAGAATCTATTTTCAAACTGGAAAGTTTAATATGAGTATCGAATAAGTTAATTTAAAAAAATAATGTCATAAGAAAATGTTAAAAGTGAACAAAACAAAGTAGTTATATTTCTTTATCCTTCGGTGCAACATGGTAACAACATTATAACGCACAAATGGAATGGAGTAGCTCAAGCTCGGTGTTTTGATGCGGCACTAGGCAGTATTAGACTTGGATAAATAACGTCTACGAGTCCCTTTATTGTTATGAAAATATTTCATATGCTGACACGTATCGCAATAATTAATTTAAAATCTTTAATTTATGCTCATAATTTAGTTTTTTTTAAACAAACTTAACGGCAATTATTTTTGAATACAAGTAACTCATATAAATACACAATTTATTTGCTTGGACTAAAAATATTAGACGGAGTCCGCCAACAAAGTGTCACAGTCAAACTTTTTTTAAAGATTAATAGAGAAATGCCAGTAATATTATAAATCCGAAAGTTTGGATGGATGTTTGTTACTCAATCACCCCAGAACAACTAATCGGATCTGGATGAAATTTGGCACAGAGATAGATTATAGTGTGGAATACCTACCAACATAGTTTACTTTTTATCCCGGAGTGATGTACCGTTTTTGTTTTTCACTAGTTATATATTATTTTGCATTTTTAAGCATTCTCTTCCTCTCTCTCTCTCTCTTTATCTCTCTCCACCCCCCACCCCCCTCGAATAAGAGAAAGCACAATATTAGCTTATTTAATTTTTTTTTAATATAATAAAGTTCGACAGCTATTTTTATTTATTAACATTTATTCACTAATAAAAATATTGAACACTATTAATATTTGTATTCTGTTTTAAAACATTCTAATAATGTATATTATTTTAAAATATTATTGTTTGGCTTCATGTTTAATTTTATAACACTATCTATATTATTCTCAGTCTGAGTTAATAATAAGATAATTTTTAAAATCTAGTGGCTAGCATGCACGGCTGCAGCTCCGGATATCTCGGGTTCGAGTCCCGGAACGGGCCAAACAAATTGTTATTAACAGCTCATAGCACGGAGGTTGGTGGGGTCATGCTGTTTTGTATTAAATTAACAACGTTTTCTAGTCTTAATAAAAATTAGCGACCGTCGCTGAACCGTAATTTGTATTGTCTAAACATATTCTGCAAGATATGAAGATATTTCACTTAATAATAAAGACAAACTTCTCACACGAGTGAGAGTTAATTACTGCAGTAATCATCGAGTTGTCGGCGTCATAGAGCTTATACGATTAGGCTGCGGGTGTCCCGCGCCGGTATCCTAATAACTCTCAAACACTCATACAAGTTTGGGTGGATTTTCAAGATTTATTTTGTTTTTTCACATTATGGTTTAATCTGACGACATGGTCGGCTCAATTTTTAGTGACCCTACTTGCAGTGCCAGCGGTCACGGGTTCATATCCCGCTGGGGGTATTCATTTGTGCGATAAGCACGAATGTTTGTACTCCAGTCATGGGTGTTTATATTTATAATATGTATGTATTTAAAGTTATATATGTGTAGTGTATCAACTATCTGGTACCCATAACACAAGCCTCGTAGCTTACCATGGAACTAGATGGTGCTGTGTTAATGTCCCAACATATTTATTATTTATTTATTACGTACCTACGTCCTACCATTCGTTAGTGAATTATGTAAAGAAACATAAAACTCAATAGAAATATTTTTCGTCAACAAAACCTAGGTTTTTCATTAAATATATCAAAGTTATTTGCATGCATTATTAAGCAAGTCGCGGCGTGTGAGAGAATCCAAATACGAATATTATGTAAATGCGTCCTTTCCGACTCCTGATATTCGTCACGAATGGGAGACCTATTGAGGAAACGTCCGATTTAGCCCACTTAATTTTGTTAGTACTTAACTACACTTGCTTGGTTTTTTTTGTTTGTATGTATCTATTAATTGTAAACATTAAAATTAAAATAATATAGTTATCATTATTAATACTTTGTCATGTCATATCGCCAAGTAAACAAAACCGACCAAATAAATACCTGCGAGTCGCAGGCTTATATATTTTTTCCGGAATTACCTAAATCTATAGGTACTAATATTATAAAGTAGTAAAGTTTGTGAGATTGTGAGTTTGTGACGTTGTAGGGGGTAATCTCTGGATCTACTGAACCGATTTAGATGAAATTTGATAAGAAGATAGTTTGAGACCCTGGGAAGGACATAGGATACTTTTTATCGCAGAAGTCATCCCTTAAGAGGGAGAAAATGGGGAAGAAAGTTTGTATGGGGAATCAAGCTAGGGACGAACCCGAGCAATGCGAGGGTGAGTCACTAGTAAATTATATTTTCAAGAGAATCTAAACGTCGAAAATTTCACTTAAACGGGAGTCAAATCTTTGACTTCCAAAGGCACTGAACTGAACATGTATACCAATAATTTCATTTATTTATTAAATGTGTAACAAAACATCGCAAAACGACCGTCATGGACGTCCCTCGGGCTTTAAGATCTGTTTATTACGTTCTGTGATAACTGATTATGAACCTTATTACGAGAGTATAGGGTGTATTTTTATACTGGAAACATGGCTTAGGAGACGAAATTAGCATAATACTCGTTTATAGACGAACGACTTCGGATGTCCATATTAAATGTAACGGCCTGAAAGTAATAATTATGGAAATGTTCTGATGTCACTTTATGATTCTTATCGTAATTGAACTAACTCCTAGCTTTCACTAAGTATTTCTAGTTTGAGATCATTTTCTATACATATGATAAAATTCTAACTGAGTCGCATCTGTACATAAACTATTTTTTGGAAAATCTCATTGAAATAGTCATTATTATCGATACAGAGGCCGAATTTATAATTTTTAGAATTTAAATCTGTCTGTCTGGGAACACCTCACGAGAAAACCACTGGATAGATTTTGATGAAATTTAGTATGATGATAACTGGTTATCCGGGTCAACATATAAAATACTTTTTACTGCGTAAAAATATCTCATCTCTGAGAAATCTATACTAAACTTTAAAACGTAACTAGGGACTAACCCGAGCGGAGCGAGGGTGAGTTGCTAGTCTAAAATAAATAATAAGATTTAGTGGGAAAAACATATTCTTGCACTACAGTTGTGTAGAATATTTTTCTTTACACAAAAAACACATCTGTACTTAAGTATAGATGCCAAGATAATTGTCAACATATGCCAATTAATGATAAAATCTTTAAAAAAAAAACAAAAAACCAACTTCCAGGCACTAAAAAATAACTAAACGGGGGTTTTCATTTAGAATAGATATTAGATACCTAATTAGATATTTTCGAAGTCGGTGCTTCTCTAATCCAAGATCTCCGGATGTGCACTAGACCACCGAGGCATTCAAATCAATTGCAAAATGCCGTGAAAAAAAAAGATCAAAAGATTTCCTACAAGGAATTGAGTTTATTAGGCAAAAAAATGTTTTTAAATAGGTACTAGAATGTTCTTTTATATAAAAAGGGCGGCATAATATCGAGAGATCAGTTGAAGTTCGGAACTGATAGAAAATTTGTAAGGGTTAGTCTTAAATATTTGGTCAACTCGACCGGGGAAGTACCGTCTTAAGAAATTTGACTGTAGTAGTAGCATTGAATAAAAGTACTTACACGATGATATTTTAATCTTGAAGGCAGTGGTAGCCCCGTTTAACGCGCTCCCCTGAGAAACCGAGTGAAGCGGGTTCAAATCCCGGGTCTCGCACTTCTGATATTTTCATGTGCGAATCATTTCCAACATGAACACCACTTGCCTTACGGTGAAGGAAAACATCGTGAGGAAATCTGCATGTCTGAGAGAACCTAGCAAGTTGTCGAAAGACATGCTCAATACGTCCGCACTTGGCCAACGTGGTGGACTATGCCCTGATCCTCGTATTGCAGGAAGGCCCACTCCCAGCAGTGGGACGTTAAAAAGGGCTAAATACATTTGAATCTACTCCTTATGTATTAATTTGATTTTAATATACGTTTAATATATCCATATTTCATTATTACATTGGTTAAATCATTAACAAGCTGTTTATTAATTATTTAATGGGTAGACAATAAAAGAAATGAGAAAAAATATAAATCTTATTTATTTACGAGATATGACTTCCAAAACAATTCATAATTGCCTTAACAATCAATAGTTCATAATGCTTAACCTAACTTTATTTGACTACTCATTCAAAACACCATTTTATACATAAAAAACAAATTTAGGAAGAAAAATGTGACATCTAAATATATTCAAATAATACTTACATCTTCTGGAATAAACAGAGAAGATTTCTATTTACTACAGTCTCTAATCTCAATTCAATTCTCTTGGTAATGGCTTCAAAGCGTGCCAGTTGTGTACTTCGCCAATGTTACGTGAAAGAAATTCTAATTATTATCAATCCCATTTTTGGCATCTTTGTGGCATTCACAGCTTCCGGTCATTTCCATTTTTTTTTAATTAACCCAAACATATAAGATGGAAAAATTATTTTACTTACATAGAAAGATTCTTAGAAATAGAGATTTTAGGAGGTGTTAATACAGATTTCTCTTATTTTGAATTCCAAGTTCAAGATTTATTTTAGAATAAGATGACGCTATACACCTTTTCTATTTACTCCACAAGATACATACATATATACATACAAAGCTTATTGTTTGAGATCTATAATTTTCTTATAAATAATATATAAATTTTTCTATACAATTTTGACTTTCCATAAAAACATTTACAATTCCATTATACCAAAAATTTTGGAGTTTTTTTTTTAAATAAGCGTAGTCTAATAATAATAAACATTAAACTCAATTCAATTTTCTTGTTAATGGCTTCAAAGCATGCCAGTTGAGAACAGATTAAATAACAAAAACTACTTTATAAGGAATACGAATCACAGATAATTAATTCAATTTATACTTAAAAGCTAAAAAAGTTATAAATATTTCCCATAAAGTCTCAAAATCGCTAATACAATTAATTATTAGTGGTTTGAATTTTTCGCAATTTCATTATTATTATGACGTTATCACAGGATTTATTGGAATATACTGGATATAAAATCGAATGGTCGTATAAAAATGAACTATAAATCGCTATCCAAATTTCTATTTAAAGATATTTTTTTCAACAATCTACTAATATACATATAAATAAATACGTTGTGAAATAAACACACAGCACCGTCTATTTCCATGGTAAGCTACGAGGCTTGTGTTATGGATACCAGATAGTTTATATACTACACATATAAAACATTAAATAAATACATATTATAAATACAAAACACCCATGACTGGAGTGAAAACATTCGTGCTCATCACACAAATAAATGCTCCCAGCGGGACTCGAACTCGCGACCGTTGGCACAGCAAGTAAGGTCACAACAAACTGAGCCAAACATGTCGTCAATAGATACAGTAGAGTACATATAATTCAATCACATCAAAATCGGTCCTGCCATTATCTTATATCCAGTAATATTACAATTTTCCCATTCATACTCTATACATCTAAAATCCACAGTATATTTTGTATTTTTGTCACAACTTTTTGTCTGTAATTTTTTTCAGTCCGAAACAACCTTGCTTTTGTTTACGTTTAATTATTTCTTTGTTTACATTATATATTGTCATTAGAGGTCAGTCGTCGACACGTGCTTTTTGTAAGGTTTGCTAAAATACAAAATAATTTAAAAAGCCCCGTTTATATCGGCAAGATTTTAAACAATAACAAAAAAAAATGAATACACGAACTCCACGGTATAAGCATTGAGAATCAGTCAGAAGAAAGACGTGACTATACAAAGGAAAATTTAAATATAATACTCATTTGTACGCGAATGTTTGATATTAAATAAAATTACATTTTCCGATTATTTCATAGTTTTATTTATATTTTAAGTCTTTCTTGTGGACATGTTTGCTGTAAAACTTTAGAAAGGGCAGAAACGAAAATAAACGAGTGCATGTAACCTTTATGCGCGGTTGCAGTGAGTTCTTTGGCGCTGTGATAGATACCGCAATTAAATTAAACAAATCAAAATATAAATATAATAATTTTTAGAAAATTATTAGTAATAAATATACATATTTATAAATAATTATTATTATAAAAATATAAATGTATATATATTTTTTTTGATTATTAATAATAAATTTAACTGTTACTTCCGCTCCACTCATTTTTCCAATTTATTGACTTACCCATCGGTCACGTCTTAACAAGTTTCACTTCAAAAACCAAACTCAAATAAAACCGTGAAATAACCGAAAATAAACCAAAATATCCAAAAAAAATATGCACCAATTTACAAATTTTTCAACCAAATTTAGATGAAATCTCTAATATTGAGTAGAAAATATAGTAAAGTTTTCAATTAACTTATTTTACGGTAGTATATTAGGTACAAAATATGTTAAGAATGTTCGCAGATCGTTATAATAAATATATATAATAATTAATAATAATTTTATATAAAAAACGGTAATATTAAGGGTGAATCGCGCTTTTATATCCAAAAACTCTTTAAAACAAGTTAGAAAATGATAAATTATATAACAGCTTAGACCTAACTATGCCTAGAATAAGATTATTTTCGCACTTTCTTTTTATAGTTATCATAAGGTAATACTAGCATATACTGCTACTTTGCCTGAGTAGATTAAAAATATCAGATTTTCATACAAACCAACCCTTTGTTATCTCCTTAGGGGTTGAATTTCCAATATCCTTTCTAAATGGATATATACTCCTTCTTTACGCTTTTTTTGAGATTTCATTATTAATCATTGAGCTTTGTTTTTTATATTTACGCGAGCGAGAGTACGTTTTGGATATATAAAAATACTTTAGGAGACTTTTTTGTAGGTTTTTTAAGACATACAATTGTTTTGAATACATCAAACAAATACATATAAAATATAACAAATATCTCTTACGGTTTTGTTAGTGATATTCTAAGGACTCGACAGAACCAGTTATTGAGTTTTTCCGAAGGAATGATAGATTTGCCTGTAGTAAAAGGTATCCTAAATGTTGAGCCGAGTTATAAGTTAAAATCCGTTCAGTATATTTTGCTTGAGAATTTACAAGACATACAGACAAACAGACAAAAAAATCCACATCTACTATTTTGGAGTCTATATTCTATAGGTACACATTGGTTAAAAAATATTTCAAGTACAGATTTCGCATTGTTACTATTTTATTATATGTATGTATAGATATAGAAGATTTCGAACCCTGTAAAAATGTAGCCTACAACCGTTTTTTAAATATATTTTTCTCTTTTAAAGGATCATCTGAAAATTTACAATAATTTCTAAAATAGATTAATTTATAATAAAAATACATTTAATTTGTGATAGTTAACTGGAGAAATAAAAAAAAAATACCAAAGTCTTCAGATATTGCCTTAATAACATATTAATATAACGTCTTGTCTCGTATTTGTACTGATAGATAGGAAAAGATATTAAGTAAGGTTTGAGAAGCGGTGAACAATATCTCACCGCTTCTCAAACCTTACTTAATATCTTTTCCTATCTATTAGTACAAATACGAGACAAGACGTGACTTTTTACAATAGATATCTATAATAGAAAACTAATATGTAAGCGACATTCTGAATATTGATATAATCATATTTTCTTAGATTTACGCGAATATTTGTCATTTTTTTTGTAATTTTTGCTTACCGACATTTCGAACGCTTTACAGCAATCATTGACGAGAGAAACTAAATTTTGAGATCACCTTTGAGACGTCTAAAGCCATTATTTTAAGACGTTTCCATATATATTTTAGTTTTCTATTATCGATAGCATTTGTAGAATATCATTAATAACTTTATTCTCAGCCTTATTCTATTTTCATATAAATATTATAAGTTCTTTCCATCGTGCAATCCAGTCATATCCAAACTATCGTCTGACAGATCGTGTCTTTCAAAGGCGACTTGCCCTTTGTCTTCTCGAAGGGTTTTCTCTAATATTCTCTCTAGTTTTGGTTGAATATCTCCAAGTAAAGCTCTTTGCGAGGGTTCGGAGGCCCAACACGACTCCATTACTTCCCAACATTCGTCGCTAAATTGCGGAAGACGCTCGGGGCGTAGCCCTAAAAATATTGCATAGGTAAAAAATATACAGTTATATATATATATATATATATATATATATATATATAATATATATAACTCGTATACGTATATAAATGTTTACTCTTATCGTATTATCTTTACATGTTATATAATTCTTCTGTGAGTGTGTATGTCACTGAACTTCTCTCAAACGACTGGACCGATTTTGATGAAATTTTTTGTGTGTGTTCAAGGGGATCTGAAAATGGTTTAGATTCACAATTTGAATAATAATTTTCATCAAAATGGTCCAGAATGTTTTAGCTTATTAAAAAAAGTTTGAAATTTTCAAATTAAAGACGTGTAGACAGGACAACGTCTGTCGGGTCAGCTAGTATATATATATAATATATATATAATTCTTCTGTGAGTGTGTATGTCACTGAACTTCTCTCAAACGACTGGACCGATTTTGATGAAATTTTTTGTGTGTGTTCAAGGGGATCTGGGAATGGTTTAGATTCACAATTTTGTCCGCTGGACAATGTTTTTTTAATTAATTTTTAATTTATTAGTAGTTGTTGATTTTGGAATGTTTTACATTGGATCCGACAGACGGCGCTACCATTGCAGTGTCAAATTTTAAATAATATTCGAATTTTAATTTTAGTCTGTCCCGACAGTTAGCGCTGCGATCAAATTAAAAAAAAGTTTTGTTATCATTGTAGACAGGACAACGTCTGTCGGGTCCGCTAGTTTATGTATATTTTTTGTTTATTGGTAGAGTTTGTATTTAGTTTAAAGAAAAGTGACACCAGATGAAAAATTATTACTGATCAGCCAAGGTCAACTTTAAATGTAAAAAAATATACATACATATGTAAAAAGGTACGTAACTGACTTCCAATTAATTTTTATTACATATTTCATTATCTTCTCATATTTTTTTCATTTAATAATCTTTATAATTAACTTTTTGAACGCAACGTTTAAAAATATTTCTTGAACCAATTTCAAGTGATATATACAAACCTTTTTTAACTTTGCTCCAAAGCTGTTCCTTATTCTGGAACATTTCAAATGCGGACGGAAGCTTGATGTGCCCTGCACATAAGTACCTGAAAACATACGTCTTTGATATCGAGTTGGTTTTTTGAAATTATAAGCAGAGTTTAAAATTAATTTTGTTTTACTTTAATCAAAAAATATTAGTTAAACCGTATTAATATCAAATATAACTAGTGAGAATTGAGTAAGACTTCTAAACAATACTTAAGACTATTTGTGAAACTTTGAAATCTGCAAAATTGCTTAAGCCGTTAAAGATTTGTAAGTTTAGAACAAGTATTTATAACTCGGAGTAAACATATAGGCTACCGTTATCTAAGGATAAAGGGTAGGGATAAGCCACCGGATCTCTCACCAGAACAGTATCCCGAATGCGTAGACGTCGACGGCGGCGTGGTACCGGCCGGCCAGCAGCTCGGGCGCCATGTGCACGGGCGTGCCCACCAGCGACCCCGACACCAGCGCCGCCGCCGCGCAGAACCCCAGGTCCGACAGCGCAGCGCGATCCTGCTCATCCAGCAGGACATTCTTCAGCTTTATGTCCCGGTGCACCAGCCCCAGGGAGTGGAGGTAGCGGATACCTGGTTGTGTCAATTGTATGAGACTAAGCGCAATGGGAGAAAAGGAAGAAAATATAATACATTTTACACTAATATGTTACTCTTCGTTCCCAGAACATATCTCCTTTAAACCGAACCCACACTCATGTTTCACAATAATATCACTTAACACATTTTACATTCTGTCTCACTCATCACTTAAATATCAACTTTTTTACCTCTCACTGTAACACAACACAAACACAAATCCCCTTGACCCTAAACCACCCCACTTACCCTCCGCAATATCACAAGCCACCTACATACGTTATCTTGCATTCTCATCCTCAGAACAAATCCGCTTCACCCCAAGCCAGCCAACTCACCCTCTACGATGTCGCAGGCGACCTGCATGCGCCGCGCACGCGCCAGGCCGAGGCGCACGGCGGCGTGCAGGTCGCGCGCGCGGCGCTCCGACACCAGCAGCACGCCGGGCGCGCCGCCGCCGCCGCCGCCGCGCTGCACCAGCGACCCCAGCAGCCGCACGATACGCGGGTGCGGGGGGATACTCCTGGAGAGATATTTAGGGTTTACTATTCACCCCTTTCTAAAGGCCCACAGCTGGGCACAGGCCTCCCTTCTATGATCAAGCTACAGTCAACCGTTGGCCAAGTGCGGGCGGGCTGAACTTTCCAAAACTTGCTAGATTTTCTCAAACCTTACGATGTTTTTCTTCACCGTAAGGCAAGTGGTAATCATGTTGAAAATGATTCGCACGTGAAAATATTAGAGATGTGAGACCCGAGATTTGAGCCCGCTTCACTCAGTTTCTCAAGCGTTTAAAATAACTCTCAGATAACGACCATCTAAAAACACTTCATTTACACATACCTAAAGTAAAACGAATAACTTGCATATGCGGCAATGTTGCTAGCTCAATATGAACTATGTGGACTAATCCTAATTAAATAAAATTACCATGTCTCCCAGTGAATGAAAGATCGCCTCACAGCAGATGCTAAGGTAAAGTTAATCGAAAATATTAATTTGAGACTTGGGAGGGCTCACATGTAATAAGTAAATAAAGGTCGCAGGATGCACTTGACGTGTCACTTGGCTGCGACTTATAAATAGACGCGTTTTTACTAACCAATCAAGACATGATTTTAATTAAATATAACAATAATAATTAATTATATATAGACATTTTATTTACTGATATATTACATAATATTACAAAGAATAATCGAAAAAAATATCTTAATACACGTATATACAAGTTTCTTCTACCTAGCTAAATCTGAAGAAGAGAACGAGAAAGAGAGCAAGAGATACAGAGAGATAGAGAGAGGGATATGAGGGATATGATACCTGGTGTAGAAGAACTCCATGGCGAGCTCGTGGTAGTGGCGCTCGTCGGCCGGCAGCACGGACTTGACGGCGGCGGCGCGGCGGCCGCCCCACGCGCCGCGCGCCGCGTACACCACGCCGTACTGCCCGCGCCCTGCACACAGACATACACACTGAGTGAAATCAAACTTTATTCAATTAGACTTAATACATTCCTAGATTTACGCGAATATTTGTCATTTTGAATGCCCGCGCCCTGAACACAGACATACACACACGGAGGTCAATACGATGGGACACTCACGTCGGGTTTGAAGTCAAGTGAAATTAAACTTTGTTCAATTAGACTTAATACTTTCTTAGATTTACACGAATATATTTGTTTGTCCCTCTTACACGTCGAAACAAACGTGTTATAATACAACCCACAACAACTCATCATAAATATATGATATATGTTAGCAGACCCGACCACGCATTGCTGTGGCACACATATGAAAATCGTTAATTTTGTAATAAAAAATAATCGGGATGAAAATTAACATATCTTTTAAATTGAAACAAATCACACATTTTGAAAAAAAAAAACCTTAAGATCAGATAAATATTTTTGGAATTTATCGCGGACCAACATTACAATACGGGAATTTTGTATATTAAGATATATAAGATATAGTCGACCAGTCATTCAGTTAGTCAGGAGAGGTCAGTCCCTCCCATGACCACGTACGCTGTAAATCATTCAAAACGTCTGGAACTAAAAATCAAAATATACCCACAAATAAATCCGAAAATATGGTTTTATTTATATTAGTCAAATATTTGCGTAAATCTAAGTAGTATAATCAATATCCATTACCTATCTCTCGGCCCAACTCCGGCGTCCCGTACATGAGGAGGTCGCACATCGACGTACTCTCTAGACAGAGGCGCGCAAACGCCGGGGCATATCTGAAAATAAAATATTTTTAAGTCTTTATTTATTATATTGCAATATTTTAAATAATCTTGAAATAATAAATGTAATTGTGTGGTAAATAATAAATTTTTATCACTGACAAAAGCATAAACTTTTTTTTTTATATATATAAGAGACAAAAATAAGTAGTCTAGTACAATTATTGTTATTATATTTTAAATTAAATGAAAGTCGGCAGATTTTTTTATTATTGTGGTCTTACCACCATTGGAGAGACTATTACATTATAAAAGATCTTCTTCATTAACTCATGGGAAACGATATTTTTTTCTACCTACCGACTTTCCATCTTCGAGCTGCTACTAAGTACTTCTTATCATAAAAAAATATCAACACACATCAAAACAACTTATTATAAAAAAAATGTGTGTGTGTGTGTGTGTGTGTGTGTGTGTGTGCGTGCGTGCGTGCGTGCGTGCGTGCGTGCGTGCGTGCGTGCGTGCGTGCATGCGTGCGGGCGTGCATGCGTGCGTGCGTGCGTGCGTGCGTGCGTGCGTGCGTGCGTGCGTGCGTGCGTGTGTGTGTGTGTTTGCATGTGAATGAGAATTAGTGAATACTTCTTGCGTATGGCGAGCTTGACATCCTCGGTGTGGTGCAGGCGGCCCGCCAGCGCGGCCTCCAGCGCGCCCAGTGCCGACTGGTAGCGCTCGTGCGCCGTGCCCAGCCGCTCCAGTATCTGTGCGGGGACGGGGGTTTATTTACTTTATTAGGATAACCAACAAAATTTATATTCATACATTTATAAATCAAAGATAAATGTACTTTTGTTTACAGGTTATCACATCATGCAATAAATTTAAAAAAATATCATTAGTTCCAAAAATAAGTCGTATAAGGTCAAATAAGTAAAAATCATAATAAACAAATTCAATAAAGTAATAAAATCATAATCAAATAATTAAAGTATAGTAAATGTGCACAAATGAGATACATCAGCTATAAAATTCATTAAAAGTTATATATATTTTTTACTGTTAATTAATGGTTTTGTTGATTGATGCTGAAATAGAAAAAGTATTTTAAATGAAACTATCTTTTCGGATTTTTTCTCGGATTTATTTTGACTTTTAGTTCTCGATCAAGGTTATAAAGAATATTAAAATAATACAAACTATTATTCGTTTCTTAATAATAATAGCTTGCTTATTGTAATTGATGTCATTGAAAAATGAAAAATATTCTCATAATTTTCAGAACGTATATCTCTTTTAAAAAAAATATTACATAAAATTAAAAACAATTTCAACACAATCTTTTACATAAAGAAAAATAAGACAACAAAATGTACATCCGCGTAACATCGATTAAAAAATGCTAGACACACAATCCCATCCAATAGTTATCTTAAAACTGTCACCAATCGTATTTAGGTAACTATTCTAGTTGAAATAACTATACAACAATGTAAAGTGGACCTTAAATGCAATACTTAAAGTTGTTTTCACAAAAAAAAAATTAAAAGCGCCCTCAAATGTTCAAATGAGCGCTCATACGGTGAGGACATTTTTGTCGCCGATTGTGTGTCTAGTACGTTTTAGATCGATTCAGTGTAATAAAAAGAAGAGAATAGAAGTGTGTGACCTGCAGCGAGATGAGCCTGGCGAGGCGCGGCGGCGACAGCGAGTGCGCGGCCGCCCGCGCCGCGCGCCGCCGCCACGCCGGCGCCAGCGCGCAGCACGCGCCCGCCGCGCCGCGCGACAGCCGCAGCCTGCGGGAGACGCATTCATTGTTCTCTATTTATTTGTCCTTATTTTATATTCTACTAGCTGAACCCGCGGATTGCGCCGCGCTAAAACTACAAAAAGTTGTCTAAAAAGGTATTTATTTATTTATTTACATATTTATTTGGTAATCAAACAGCGTTACAGTATTAATTAAGATTGCACATTGTACACAAAGGAGAGTTACAATAAGGCCAAAATTCGATTACACTAAAAATACAATAATAACGAACAACAGGCATCAAAATGGTAAAATAAAATGTAGATATGTTTCATACAAACTTTCTTTTGTAAAATAGGGCATAAGAGAGTACCCTTATGGGATTAATTTCGCAAAATACTAAAACACGTATTTATTTAATTGTATCGAAGAACATTAATACTAAGTTTCAAGTGATTCTGATCACAAATATTTTTTGGGTTGTATTATATCGTGTTTTCCCGTGGAAATTAGATAATCTCCCGCGGTGAAAATTAGCCTATGTCACTCATCAGCTCTTCGACTATCTCCACACAAAAAATCACGCCAATCCATTATTCCGTTTCGACGTGATAAAAAAACGTGCCTATAGAAGAGCCTCCGCAACGAGTCGAGCAGGTCGGCCAGCAGCGAGCACTCGGCGCAGGGCGTGAGGTCGACGTGCCGCGCCACGGACAGCAGCTGGCGCACGGCCTCGCTGGCGGGCCGCCCGCCCAGCTCGCGCCGGCACGACCCCTCCAGCGACTCCAGGCATCTGCCGCCACGCGATACGAACATCTTGCTTATTGTTTTCAATAAATATATTGGGACATTAACACACAGCACCATCTAGTTGCCTTGTGTTATGGATACCAGATAGTTAATACACTACACATATATAACTTTAAATACATACATATTATAAATATAAAAACCCATGGCTGGAGTACAAGCATTTGTGCTCATCACACAAATGAATGCCTTCAGCGGAACTCGGACCTGCGAACGCTGGCATAGCAAATAAGGTTACTACAAACTGAGTCAAACGTGCAGCATAAAACAGATACAAACACACGTGTGTGTGTTTGTACCTGTTTTATGCACACACACACACATACACTCACACGTACTCACACGCAGACGCACACACACTCAAACTTTCGCATTTATACATATACTAGCGACACACCCTCGCTTCGCTCGGGTTCGTCCCTAGGTACGTTTTAACGGTTAGTATGAAATAGAAATCTTTGAATTTCTCGGTTATTCTTTACTATAATATACATGTATTATACATATAAGCCTTCCTCTTGAATCACTCAATCTATTAAATAAAACCGCATCAAAATCCGCAAGAGAGCAACAATATCATACATTCAAAATTTCGCATTCATCAGACGACACGTTTGGCTCAATGTGTAGTGACCCTACTTGCTGTGCCAGCGATCGCGGATTCAAGTCCCGCTGGGGGCATTCATTGTATGATGAGCACGAATGTTTTTACTCCAGTCATGGGTGTTTATATTTATAATATGTATGTATTTAAAGTTTATATATGTATAGTGTATCCATAACACAAACCTCCTAGCTTACCATGGAACTAGATGGTGCTGTGTATTAATGTCTCAACATATTTTATTTAATTTTATTTTTTAATTAATTACAGTAAGGTGGTGTATTACTATATAACAACATTTCTCGGTATTTCATTCATTTCATGTATAAAAACAAAAATATATATACAGCACTCTTTGATCTAATAATTAATCACATATTTATTTATCTGTACAACCAGAATTACGTTTTTGGGTCTAAACTGACAATTAAATAATCACTTTGAAGATTTTGTTCAACATTTGGATTTCTTTATAGCTTGTGAAGTTACACATCAATTTCAGAATTGAGTTGCGTCGATCTGATCAATCTGATCGATCGTTTATTAACGCATAGAGGACAAACATACGAACATTCATTTTTATCTATATATAAGACTTGTGACTCACCGTCTCTTCGCTCGGGTTCGTCCCTAGCTTGCTTCCCCATACAAATTTTTACCCCCTTATGGGATGATTTCCGACATAAAAACTATCCTATGCCCTTCCCAGGGTCTCAAACTATCTTCTTAACAAATTTCATTTAAATCGGTTTAGTACTTTCGGAGGTTATTCAATACTAACAAACAAAACAAAAACATTTATTTGTCTCTATAATATTAGAATAGATTCATATATAAGATAATCCTTACCTTTGCAAAGTACCAAAATAGGAGTCCTTTAAACAATCCACAAACTTGACTAACTTTAGACTGATTTTTCGACTCAATTTCGATAAAACTGTAAAAAAAAACATTCGTTATTTTTTTTAATTCAAAACAACTTTAAGATCCTTGATATTTTTTTATTTAACGTGTTTTGAGTTCTTAAATTAATGAACATTTATTTATCATAGAAAATTAAAATATAATTAAGCATCAATAAGAATGTCTATCTAACAATATATATATATACAATCTTGTGTACTGTACAACTTAAAATTTAAAAAATAGCATTTGCTATGAAAATTGGTAATTATTGTTCTAATTTTCTGCCTCTTAATTAAACAAGAGCATCAAATTTTAGCTTTTGGCACTAAATTAGCAATAATTTTTAAGCAATTTTGCTCATTTTTCCATACTTCCTTTAAAGACGTTTCACATTTATAAGAATGGATAGTGTGGACACCCTCACCGGTGCGCTGCACGTCCAGCGACGCCTGGCGGCTAGAGACCGTGCGCGAGCAGCCGCCGGCGCCGCGCGCGACCGAGAGGGAGTATAGCTCCGTCTCGTTCTCTATAGGGATGTTGGTAGAGTCTAATAGTGGGGTTGTTTTTGACTGTGGAAGGGAGAATATTGCAAATTACAAAAAGAATCATCGCAATCCGATTTTTGTAAAACGTTATGTGTTAAGAGATACAGATTGGAGATAATCTGTTTGTTTTGTCGTGTATAAAGTTAAATTTTCAAAATAAAATACTTTGATCGATCCTTAGAATCACTGATGAAAGAAACTCAGCGAGTTTTTGATATTTTCTTATGATATAAATCAATAATTTGAAATTTTTATTTAACTGTGAAAATATAAAAAAAATGCTTTTATCTAGCTGTTTGTAATAATAACCTAATCTCCGAAACAATACTGAAGAACTTATAACTCTCGAAAGGAAAAAAAAGATAATTTTGAGCTAAATTACTAAAAATTGAAAAATATTAATACTATTACGTAAATAAATCGTTATAAATTAACCAATGAGCAGTTATGCCTATATAAAACAATTTATTTATTTAATATAACAAATTAAACTAACAATATATTTATTATTATTATTATTATTAAAAAAAATATTACAAAAAAAAAACACTCACTGTAATCGGCTCAAACCCATCGCTATTGGTCATACTTTCTTCATTCGAATGTATTATCTCATAATCATCAAAATTGTAGCTCTCGTACGACTCCGCTTCTTCCACGTCGTCAGGGCCCGAGTCATTCGAGTCAACATTTTGATTCAGACTCAGTGAGATTGTTGGACTGCTTCGAGTTGAATAGAAGATTGAGTTGGACATAGAGAATCTCTTGTCTTGATGACAAGGGAGATCTGGAAAAAAAACCAGCCAAGTGCGAGTCGGATAAGCACACAAAGGGTTCCGTACCATCGTACTATATATAACAGATTACGTTACGGTTTTAATGGAATAGAAAAATTATAAAAAAAAAACGAATCTATCCGACGGGAATCGTAATTTTTTCGAACAAAAAAGTAACCTATGTGCTTTTCCAGACTATAATCTATCTCCGTGCCAAATTTCATCCAGATTCATTCAGCCGTTCTAGCGTGATTGAGTAGTGTGAGTATATATAGTATATAGTTTGAGTAGATTGAGTAACAAACATCCATCCATCCAAATTTTCGCATTTATAATATTAATTAATTAATTAATGGGATGGGGTGTACTAATCGATTTTTTTTATTTGCATGAGCACCATTTGGTTTTTTATTATTTGTTGTTATAACGGCAAAAGAAATACACACACTGAAAACTTCAACTCTCTACCTATCACGGTTGATGAGATACTGCCGCTGACAAACAGACAGACGGATAGCGGAGGCTTATATTTAATACAGTTCCGTACCCGAAGGGTTCCAACGGGTTGATTTTAACCTACTTGGACAAAAGAGGAATTGTAAATTAACTAATCAAATTAGCGTGCAGAACACACTGTATACAATTGACACACGTACAAACACACTTGTAGGCACAAATATATAGACATACTATTATATTTTTTATATATACATATAATATGGAAACTTGTATATATTATTTATAACGATTTTTGTTATGTTATGTTTTCGATAGCGAGTTTAAAGTCATTTAAAAAAGTGATAATAAAGAGTGAATATATATTATGTCCGTATAGTAAAATTCTAATTGAGTCGAATCTGTACATTAAATATTTTTTTGAAAATCTTATTGAAATAGTCATTATTATCGATACAGAGGCCGAATCTATAGTTTTTAGAATTTTTGTCTGCCTGTTTGTCTGGGAACGCATCACAAAAAAACCACTGAACAGATTTTGATGAAATTTTGTATGATGATAGCTGATTATCCGGGTCTATATATAGGATACTTTTTACTGCGATAAAATATGTCATTTCTTAGAGATATCTATACTAAACATCAATTCGCTATTTAATAATAAATTATATTTACTTCTAAACTATTGGAAATTCCGTAAATTATATTTTTTTACATACAACTGCATGCACAAAACATTTCTTTTTTAAATAAAGCCATCCCATACCATCGACACTCCAGTCCATGTTGTTAATTTCAGATCTCATTTCCTCCAACACTTCTTGCATTATCTGTAGCAACTCTCTTTTCTTTTCACCTTGCGAGAATTTCTCATTCATTGTCTAAAGAAAAAAATAATATATAAAAAAATAACAGAAATAACTTATATAAATATACTGTTAGCCCAATACTGGCTAGCAAAAATAATATAATTTGTCTAATAATATCATATTGGGCATCTTTAAAATTAGATAAATTTACTAATTGTTTTAGTATTAATTTGTTACAAATATTCATCGATCAAAAAAGTACTAGACACGCAATCAAATAAAAAACCTCCTCACGGAATTAGCGCTCATTTGAACATTTGAGCGCGATTTTAATGTTTTTTTTTGTGAAAATAATTTTAAGCATTGCATTTAAGGTTCAATTTACATTGTTGTATATTTATTTCAACTAGAATAATTACCTTGACCTAAGACAACTTTTGCATACGATTGTGTATCTAGTACGTTTTTGCAAATATAACAAATAAATAAAATTGAAGTGTCTATTAATGTAATAGTCAATAATAGCAATTTAAAAAAAATTTGTCTGTCTGTTTGACGTAGTTTGAGACCCTGGAAAGGGCATAGAATACGTTTTATCCCGGAAGTCATCCCTTAAGGGGGTGAAAATGGGGATAAAAGTTTGTATGGGCAATGAAGCTAAGGAGAACCCGAGGAGCGAAGCGAGGGTGAGTCGCTAGTGTACCTATAAAAACAAAATATATATATATATATATATATATATATATGAAAGAAAAGAGTGAAAAAGCAAATAAATATAAATATATAAGTTTACAGAACTAACCTCATACAGCTGCTGCTCCTGCCGCGCCACGTACTGTATCTTTTTGGGTACGATTTGCAGCTCCCGCGCCATGTCGAACGACGCCAGGATGAACTGCTGCAGTAACTTGTTGTGAATCTAAAACAATACATTCTAAATTGAAAAACAATTACAATTTTTTACTGAACCCCATATGGCAGTAATTTTTTAATGGTAGGTCACTCACTTGGAAAACCAATGGAAGCGGTTCAAACACCGGGTGTTACAAAACTTTTATTCTTATGTGCTAATCATTTTATTAAAACTACATACTTGCATATCTGATAAAATCTAGCTTGTTTTCGAAACTGCGTGGTATACTATGACCTGATAGGATACACATTAAAGAAAAACCCATGACGATCATATTAAACACAATAATTTTCAAAGTTTTCAGTTACAAAAATACACACACAACGCACACACATACACACACGCGCGCGCGCACACACACACACGCAAACACGCACACACACACAAAAACACGCACACACACATTATCGCAATTATAATAATGTTATTCTGATTATTAGACACATACCTCACTCAGTCTTTTACATTGATCCAACAAATAACTTTGCGAGCACTCCGTAGCGAACTTTAGCACGATATTCAACAGAACACTCCGACTCTTCACCGTTCTATCACTATCTGTGTCTTTCTTCTTCTTATGTTCTGCATCTCTTTCGGAATCCTTCAATATTTGTACATCATCCACAATCGACCATTGACTCTTTACGTGATGTTTTTGCGGCGGACTCGCTGTAAAGGATATATTAAATATAAAAAGGTGGACATATAATAAATAAATTTTAGAGCATTTTTTTTAAATTATATATTAAATGGAGTTATAAAATATATAAAAACCTGAAAGTAATGTCGAAATTTAAGCACAATCTGCCAACATATCGTACGCTATACCAAAAAAGGAAGGCTAAGTATCCAATTTTAATCATAATTTTAATTTAAACAATTACGAAATCACAAAAAATATATACGTTCCACTTTAAAGGTTGAATAGCTATTAGTTTTAACCTATGCTTTAAAAAAAAATAAAAAACAATTACCGAAAGATACACTAAAAATAACACATGAATTGAGTACCTTTTTTTTATAACGTTAGTAAAAACACAAACAAACAAAACAATAGCAAATAAATCATACTTATCAACTCCCACTGATCCAACAATTCGTTCATGAACGCAATCTGCTCCTCCTGCCGTCGTCTGTTACCTTTTTGTTCTGTGCTATCATTTCCCCTGTAATGATAAAAAATAATATATTGTAGCTTCGTGATAATACAAGAATTTTTTAAATTTAGTCAAAAGTTGTAGAGATTTCAGTATAACGAAAAACATAAGATTCAAATCTACTAATTTTCTCTATTTTAAAAACAAAGCTTCATTTCTAAAAAAGTATGTACACATATAGATAAAATAGTACTTTATTACAGTAAAATGTAAATTAAAAAAAAATTACATTCAAAAGTCAATAATAACCCTGTATTAAAAATTCTATTCCAAAATTAGCCGTTTGGACAAATTAGCACTGAGACGACGAAATGACAAAATAAATATGTGACATCGAAGCAATAACGACGATACTTTTTGCTGAGTTTGAAGTGATCCTACTTGCTGCGCCATCCATCGGTCGCGGGTTCGATTTGTGTGATGAACACGAATGTTTGAACTAAAGTCATGGGTTTTTATATTTATAATACGTATGTGTTTAAAGTTATATATATATATATATCTGGTATCCATAACACAAGTCTCGTAGCTTACCATGGAAATAGATGGTGCTGTGTGTAAATGTCCCAACATATTTATTTATTTAATAAAAAAAGCTATCTTGATCTAGAAATAGAAGAAAACATACAAGATAAAAATCGCAACAAAATCTGAACTGATAGTTTCATTGAATATATGTACCTCAAATCGTTTTTCAACCCTTGGTCAGATTCTGGCAGTTCCTCAGTGTGACATAGCTCAGTGGACTCAGTGGCGTCACTGGGAAAGGTTTGGGGGCTCTTTTGCATTTCACTGTTGGAGAATAGTATGAATAGCACTTGGGAATTGGCATCAATTTCTTTGATTTGGTGCAGGTCGAGGCAGTTCTGTGAAAAGATGGATAGCTTTATTCATCATAATAAAATTAGTTGGTAAATATCAAAAATGATTCGAATATTTTTAATGGAAGATGGTATTGACAATCTGCCGCCATTTTAATTTTTATCAAAGTAGCTTAAACACTAAAGACATTTAGAAAAATCTATCTAAATCTTAGACCTATTTAGATATTTAGATGTTTTATCCTATAAGATGTAGAATTAATACGGACATACACGTACGGATTGCCAACCTTATTTTTCTATTTTTATGTAATTAGATTACATGATTGTCCTGCAGTATAACTTACCTAACAACGAGCTCCAATAGTCTTGGAGTAAAATAGCTGTGACATTCAAACAGACCTACATGACGAAATTTTAAGGGTTCCATATTAGCCTTTTGGTTACGAAACCCTAATAAAAATAGTGTGACACCCACTCAATCTTGCCACGTTCAGAACATGAGCAGATGGCATACAGGTTTTGCTAAAAAAATACTTCAAAAAAATTTACCTCCGAACTGATAACTGGCGGTTCACAACTCTCCTTCCAATCATCATTTCCATCTTTATCTCTCCTTTCATTCTCATCTCCTTCTCTTTCTTTGTACAAATCAAGAGTCGACCAAAACTCACAAGAGGACGTGACTTTAGAAATGTTATCACCAAAAATATTTCGTCCATAGTTATTTAAAGCGAACAAATAAATTGGTGTGAAGTTTTGCAAAATGGCAGATTTTTTGGAATATAATTCGGAATGTAATCTTTTTAAGGATACATAGTTTCCTGACTCAGATTCGCTTATGTCCGGTGGTACGATTATTTTTAGACCGTCTTTTAGAAAGGAGTTGTTAAGTTCGATTTCGAGAGTAGTTCCTAGATCTGTTTCTTGTCGGAGGACATCCTGAAAAAGATAAATAAGTAAAAGTGATTAATCTTTCTTAGATTTATGCGAATATTTTGGCATTTAAACTTTTTTTTTTCGACAAGAAATTTTCCGACGTTACGAAAGCTTTACAGCAAACATCGTCAGGGAAAATACCAAGGTGTTTGATATTACAAATGTCATAGGTATTGCATAAACTGCCACCAACTATACCGACAAAATTATACAACAATTTATAAGAAAAAGGAAATTTCATCGTAGTGTATAATTTCTAATAAAGGTTCCTATTAATAAGGTATTTACAATCTTTTATATAACAAGTTATTTTCATCATTCTTGAAGTATAACTATAGTATTGCAAGACATTAAGTACTCCCATTATTTTGAAGTCATAAATCAAACAATCCGCTTAAACATAAAAGCCAGACAATACAAAATTCAGAGTAAAGCCACGTAGTTACCTGTAACGGTAATGTGTCCCACGGTTGTCGGTTGCACTCCAGCTCGTCGACGAGCTCGAACTCGGAGTTCCCTACAGTTAAGTGCACTTGCGTCGACACGCCATATTGTATTCGGATCTGGAAATGCAGAATTTACATCCAAAACATAATAACAGGGAGTGAAATATATTGGATATATTGATATATAAAAACATAGACATACATTTCCTAACAAATATCTCTTCAAAAAGTTTCGTCGACATATTGTGACGTTAAGTCAAACCAAAGAAGAAAATTCAAAAATTGCTAATTCTAATTATTTAAATACAAATACTAACTTACTCATACCACTTAAAGTACTTTTTTAGACAAAACAACGTGCGTTTTGATTTTGTCATCCGAAAAGCAATAAACAAAAGAGATTTGGAAAAATGGTGACAATTTCGAATGGTGTACTCCTTTTGAGGACACTTTTGAGACGCTAAATGTGTAACTTGAGTTATTGTATATCAATGATTGGATATATATTTTTATGCCTCAATGTGATTTATTTCAAGCAACGCTCTATTTGAGCAAATTTTACAAACACTGTTGAACCATCATCAAATTTTCGAAAACATTTTACTCAGCATTAAATTTTTATAAGTTTTAACTGAACGTTACTCCAGCACCAATTACGAAAGAAAAAGCTTCAGTCCTGAGAAGAACTGGCGAAATAAACTCGGATAGGCTAAAATATTTTTTATCTTCTAACTTAAAACTATCTTCCGGATTATTTCGCGAATTTATATTTAATTTTTAGTTCCCGACCTTTCGAACGCTTTACAAGAATCATGGTCACGGTCATGAGAGACTGAGATTTTAGACTTCTCAAAGGTCGTTTCATATAGTTGTTTCAGAAACGTCGGCCAAATATTCGCGTAAATCTAAGAAAGTAATATATTTTTTGTAAGTAAAAATATAAATTACAATAATTCTACAACTTGAAGTAACCTGAAGGCGATCACATCATTCCCAATCAGTGAATCAATGATATATTAAAAGTAAATGTCAGTATTGTAAGTCCATGAAGAAGCCTTCTTCATCTAATCTAAATTAAATTATCTAAAGTATTAGCATTATTCTAATGTCTTATGAATGCACAGACGACTTTTTACCGCACTGTCGACACGTGCTTGTCACGCGTCTTTATTTATACGAGCGCAAGTAATTTGCATTATTACATTGCATAATTTACATTTCCAACATGATTACCATTTGTCTCACGGTGAAAAACAACATCGCGAAGAAACCTGCATGTCTGAGACAACCTGGCAAGTTTTTGAATGACATACAACACAGCCAACCCGCACTTAGCTAGTATCGTGGACTATGACCAGATCCCCTCATATCGATAGGAGGCCCGTGCCCAGAAGTGTGGTGTTACAAAGAGCTAAATACATACATAATTTGCGATATGTTTGTCATTGCCGAATATTGTTATTAAACATCTGGCATCTTGTCATATGATTTACAGGAACATAATATGTCCCATGAATTAAATTACATCTACCCACTTTTGCATGCATCGCAATCGCAATAGCAGATATTATGGCCCTTAAAAGAACTTCAAAAATAAGGAAAAAGTAGTTTTTTTTTAAATAACAATGCTGTGGACGTAGTTTTGATTTCTTAATTCAACATTCAACACAATCTGAACTGGAGATAAGTGTTCCTTTATCTACTACAATTTCGTTATGTAATCTTGATTATCTTAACAAGTACAATTGCATTATCACAGCAATATTATAAAGGCAAAAGTTTATGATAGATTTTTTTTATAATTAGATAACTTCTTCACGCGAACGGTTCATGGAAATTAAGTGAAATTCAGAATGTAGATAACATTCTGAATTTTTTGAACAGTCACTTTTTTGATGTTTATATTTTAAATAATATATGCTTCGGTGGTCTAGTGACTAGCATGTACAGATCCGGAGGTCTGTTTTGGCCGTCGTGGTCGGGAGGGCAAAAATAAGTAACAGTTTACGTCGACGTATATACCACACGAGCGGAGCCGCAGGAAAAAATTAGCAACAAATACATATTTACCCATCTACAACCCTTCGGTAAGGACTCCGGTAGCAGATTTCTTCCTAGAATACAGTTTAAAAGCCGAGCTCGTGCAGACGGAGAGCTACCAAGTATAACCAGAGCCGTCGGTCGACAACACTGACTCGTTATTTCTTGTACAATTTGTGGAACATCGGAATCTGGAATGAAAAATAAATGGGTCTTAAATATATTCTAAAGATTAGACTGTAAAAGAGTAATCAGACTACTAATATAAATGCGAAAGTTTGTGTATGTGCATGTTACATATAACTCCTTCATGTTAAAAGAACTGGACGGATTTGGATGAAACTTAGTAAACAAATACAGACCTAAAATTGCACATAGGCATAATCTAAGGCGTCTAGGGACGCACAAAAGCCAAGCGAGAGTAATTCACTACTTGTTCCCCATTTCTCTTACGCAATTAATGCATAAGACATGGTGAGACCATCCATTTTACCCGAAATCTCACAAAATTGTATAGAGATTTAGATAATTTTCAAAACATGGTGCCATAAGCACCTTGCCTATACAGTAAGAAGAACAAGAAATCATAACCAAAAAGGCACATTAAAGTAATTTCCCATGTGACCATACCAACAGTGAGTATCTCCTGCACGTCTTGAAGCGCGCGCGCAGTGTCACGCAGCAGCAGGCGCAGAGTGCGCACGCGCGATGCACTGCGTTTCCAAGCACCGCCCGCCATACGCGCCCATGTGCTGTCTAACAAAGAAAAAACACAATGTTATTGTCAATATTATATATTCAGCCCTTTTTAACGTCCCACTGTTGGGCACGGGCCTCCTTTCAATACGAGGGGAATCAAGCCATAGTCCACCACACTGGCCAAGCGCGGGTTGGCGGACTTCACATGTCTTTCGAAAACTTGCTAGGTTTTCTCAGACATGCAGGTTTCCTCACGATGTTTTCCTTCGACCTTCATTCACCGTAAGACAAGTGGTAATCAAGTTAAAAACGATTCGCACATGCAAATATCAGAAGTGCGAGACGCGGGATTTGAACCCCGCTTCATTCGGTTTACCAAGCGAGCGCATTAGCACTGGGATACCACTGTCTTGTATGTTTATACATACATACATACATGATACAAATAAAATTGAAGTGTCTGTAATTTCAAAATAACAGCTTTTTACTAAATACTAAATACATATAAATATAATACTAAATACATACAAAAGTACATACGGTACTTACTTGTAAGAAAAACCCAATTTTTACAATTTTGTCTGTCTGTTTGTCTGTTTTTACGGCATATCTCGGAAACGCCTTATATGAAGTTATGTTATGAATTAGTTATGAAGAGAAATTCTACATTTACCTACGTCAAAAATATAGTAAATTTTCAATCGAATGTTTTTATGTTTTATATACCTACGTATTTTACACAAATATAATTCGGACAAGAAAATAAATATCGTATATTGTAATAATATCAACCACACAGTACAATAAAAGTGGTTACGTTTAGACTTTAAGTATAGGTACCTACATCTAGAGGCAAATTGATATCGGTTTTATGAACCAACTTACATCTCGTTGTAGACAATCATTCTATTTACGATAATTCTATAAGAATTTCGTAGAATTTGCCTCAAAGAAATTTAGAATATACTAAATTATATATAGAGATATCTCTACGATCATCCATCCATATAAACATCAAACCCATGACCCATGTCGAAGCAATCTCAAGAGTGGACACTAAGCTATTATGCTATTCGTCCCTCACACAATGATACTCAATGTGAGTGCATTCAGAGTGCTTTTGTGAAATTTCACTTATTCTCTTCCAACTCAATATTTATATATAAGGCTTCGCTCGCGCTAAAACTACAACAAAAACTCTAAAAACGTAGGTTACATACAAACTTTCATGCCCTATTTTACCCCCTTATAGGATAAATTTTGAAAAATGTTAAAACACGTATTAATTTAATTGTATTTAAAAACATTAAATAACAAGTTTTAAGTAATTCTGATCACATATATTTTTTGGGTTGTATTATAACGTTTTTCTCGTGAGAATGAGATAATCTGCCACAGTAAAAAGTAGCCTATGTCGCTCTCCAGCCCTCCAACTATCTCCACACAAAAAATCACGCCAATCCGTCATTCCATTTCGACGTGAAAGACGGACAAACAAACAAACAAACACTCTCACATTTGTAATATTAGTATGGATATATATTTTTATTTAAAAGTACACCTTCGGAAAACATTGTAACTTAGCGGTAAGATAATTTTTAATAATGGTATAATTTATAATTAATGCAATTTAGGTCAAGAGTGAGCCCAATTTTTATTAAAAAAAAATTGTTAATAAAAGTAATCTATATACTAATATTATAAAGAGGAAAGATTTTTGTTTGTTTGTTTGTACCGAATAAGCTCCGAAACTACTGAACCGATTTAGATGAAATTTGGTTAAAAGGTAGTTTGACACCCTGGGAAAGGCATAGGATTTTTATCCCGCAAATCATCCATTAAGGGGTGAAAATGTGGATGAAAGTTTGTATGGAGAATCAACCTAGGGGCGAAACCGAGCGAAGAGAGGGTGAGTCGCTAGTTTGTGAATAAAGTTAAAAGAAATAGTTCAGCAGTTTTAACGTCCCACTACTGGGCATAAAGCTTCTTTTAATGCAAAGGGCTCAGATCATAGTCCACCATTTTGTCCGAGTGCTGATTGGTTTCTACTTTCTTAATGAATTTAAATAAAAAAATAAATATCGCTACAAATGTTACAATACAACGTTGTTCCTTGCAAGTGTGGTGAAAGTAAAAAACTTTCGATAAACAAAATTAAAATAATATAAGAATAAGCGACGACAAAAACATAAACGTTTCAAAAATCACAGCAGATTGAAATGATGTCATCTCATGACTTCAAATGAGCAGTAGGTACGGCCGATTTAAAATTTCAAAATACACGCTGATATTATGTAATCAATTTTTATGGTTTTTCAAAAGCCATAACAAACTATAATCAAATAAGTAGGTATGCAACTAGGTATTTTTAAAATACCTAAAAATAGAAGTTTGATAAAAATGTGCTAAAGGAAGGTTTTTATTTCTAGACTATAAAAAATATATTTCTGTAGGTACCTACACCTACCATTGCCAAAGTTAAAAGAAAAAAACTAAAACATGAAACAAGAAGTAAAAACTAAAAATAAATTTAAAACTCGTCCGTCCACCTTCCTCGAGAGAGAGAAGCGACCAAACAAATAAACGATAAAAGATTTAAAAAGATCTGCTACTATAATTCTCAAAATAAAATTCAATTTACTATTTAAAGTTTGAAATAATTTTAATCTTTGCAACATTAACTGTGTCTACTTAAAACTTTTTCCTTTATTTAAAAAGAAAAGTCCACTATCCTAGTATGATCTCAGACTTAGAAATAATAAACATATAAACATAGTGTCATAGAAATAAACATGAAGCCAAACAAACAAACACAATAATGTTTTAAAATAGTATACAAACAAATGACAATTTGTATATTAAGTGATATGCAAATAAATAAAAATAGCGATTTTAATACATAATATAATCTATACTAATATTATAAAGAGGTAAAATTTGTGAGTTTGTGAGGTCGTGAGTTTGTGACGTTGTAGTGGGTAATCTCTGGATCTACAAAACCGATTTAGATAAAATTTGGTAGTAAGAAGATAGTTTGAGGGAAGGACATAATTTTTTTTATTTACAGCTTTTTAGTTTTTGCCAATTAGACATTTGAAGTTATATTTAGCAATTTTCTATCCTAAATTACTTTTAAACATATAAGTTGTATATATTTTTGTTTGGCGTCTGAAATATATTAATTTTTAACTATTTTTATATAGCCTATGACGATACCGTTATCAAGACGGATCTGACAACGTATGAATCGTCAAAATCGGCCCGCGCATTTGGTCTCTAGATACATAGGAACAAACATACGTACATAGACTGATAGAGAGACTGACATTACCTTTCTTTGTGTCGCGCAGTCGGGTAAAAAGAGATAGTTATATGGCAAGCTATGCAATACTACAGATGATACAATACTATACTAGTACAGAGTATAGGCACCATGGCAGCCATAAATTGGCATATTGTTTGGGCTATTTTTGTTTTCTTAAATAGACGCTAGATGGCGGAGATCCACAAACTGTCAACCTGTTGTAGTCTATAAATACAATAGTAAAAAAGTCCATTTTGCATTTAATAAAACCAATAGTACTTTACTTAGCCTTTTTTAAATGTGAAACAAAAAACAAAAAAAATATGAACGTCGTCATCTATGAACAAAATCATTAAATAATCGATGATTTTTTTAAAAAAATCTCTAAAATCATAGAAATTTCATTAAATCATCATTATTTCATGTTTCTTTACTTAATTTGACATTAAATATTTGAAATAATTTAACTTTGTTCCTAATTAATAACTATATAAACGTCTATTTGAATTTTACAAGAACGTATGAAGAACGTACCAGATATATGGTGAGGAAACGTAATGCAGCAGTCGAGAAATATAATATCAGTATTGAGTATCTTCTATCTGCGTTTTAATGAACTTATTATCCAATATCCATACCAATATTAAAAAATGCGAAAGTAGCTCTGTCTGTCTGTTAAGTTTTCACGTTTAAACCACTGAACCAATTTTGAGAAATTTTAGTATAGAGATAGACTACTTTTTGTCGCACAAATTAAATTTAAAGGGGGTGAAATTGGCGTATATATATATATAAGATTGACTATATTATATAGTCAATTCTATACTAACCGTTGAAACGTACCTAGGAACGCACCCGAGCGAAGCAAGTCGCCAGTATGTATAATAAAATATACTCGTACACGGTTGTACATTGAAAATTGTTGTTGAATTTATACCTATTTAGGATAGAGGTATAACTCAAGAAAATTATGTTAGTTCGTAAATGTACCTTATCGATGGAACCTAACTCATAACTGTTATCGTTAAGGACTTTATGTTCAGAAAAAAACATTACGACGCGGATTTCCAAGATGCACAGAGTATAATTAGTACTTGAGCAGAGTAATGAATGGATAATTTTTCATTATAATATTATTTACATCAAGACTTTTTCATAGCACACACGACATTGACGATACGTTTGGCTTAGTTTGTAGTGATCCTACTTGCTGTGCCAGTGGTCGCGGGTTCGAGTCTTGCGGGGGACATTCATTTGTGTGATGAGCACGAATGTTTGTACTCCAGTCATAATACGTGTATGTATTTGAAGTTATATATGTGTAGTACTATCTGTTATCCATAACACAAGCCTCGTAGCTTATCATGGAATTAGATGGCGCCGTGTGTTAATGTCCCAACATATTTATTTATCTCTCATGAAGAAATACTTTATAAGCCAATATCTTAGAGCAAGTTGAATATTTAGAAAGCTAATCAACTATCTTCAACTGCTGTAACTTGATATAAATGCTTGTGCACTTTCATATGTTTATTGCAATCTTATCGCCACTACAATAAAATGGTACAATAGAGGGTCACAGTTGTTCTTTGATTGCATACAATAACTACTTTAAACGATAAAATACGTTTATTTTATTAGAAGCCATTTTTGATATTCTAAACTAAGTAGTTGTTGCTTACAATTGTACTCGGGTTTTAATTCTGTTTACTTAACAGCTATAGCATATACTTGCTTAAAATCAGGAAGGAAATTCGATCGATATATCTGTGGATAAAAAAGTTTCATTAAAAACCGTTCAACCTTCCTCAAAAGAGCCGCAATTAAAAAGATAAACGATAAAAAGCCTTTTGATATGTATCTATCTCTCAGTCACAATTTCTTTAAAAAATATCCAATGCATAACTTTGACCTCGTTTTAATTTTTAATTTTTGAGTAAGTGAGTATTCTTTTCTTTGCTATGAAAATGTTCAACAGATTTAAATCCTGAAACAAAATATCTTCTAGATATATTGATTTAACACGGGAGCGAAGTCATCGGCACAAACTAGTAAGATTATATAATAATTTCTTAGATTTACGCGAATATTTGACATTTTAAATAAAACTATCTTTTCGGATTTTGTCGCGGATTTATTTGATTGATATTTTGATTTTTGATAATTTATTTGATATATTGAGTCTCTCCCGTGACCATGGATGCTGTAAAGCATTCGAAACGTCGGGAAACAAAAATGCAAATAAATCTGCGACAAAATCCGAAAAGATAGTTTTATTTAAAATAGTAAGATTATATTTATCTCAACGCTCTTTGAAGATAGAGACTAGCATTAACTCGGATGCATAGACGTAGAGAATGGACTGAGCAATTCTGTCATGAAATTGACCACTCTCTAGAAAGAGAGAAAGCGAACGTGCGGCTAATAGGTACCTGTCTTTTATTCCAATTTGAATTTATAAATGCAATGTAAAAAAATTATAATATGATTGAAAATTACAATATTAATAGCGACTCACCCTCGCATCGCTCGGTTTCATCCCTATGTATGTTTTAGCGGTTAATATTGAATAGACAGACTGTATATTATATAAATATACATAAGTACAAAATAAACAGTTGTGAACTTTTAAATTTTGCAGCTGTTTTTTTGGATTTTCGTACATTTTTTTTTGTAAATTTAAACCACCCCTGTCATGTCCTGTCACACTCCTAACAAAACAAAAAAAGAATTATTCAAATCGATCCAGCCGTTTTTGAGTTTTATCGAGACTAACGAATGGCAATTGATTTTTATAACGGAAAATGTAAAATGATTATAAATATCTATCTTCATTAATCGTATTTCAATTAACACAGAATACTTCTGGCCACACATTCGCTTTGTCTCTGTCGCTTTTCTGCCATTTTCAGTTGACGGTTGGTAAAGAAACAGTCAACTCTCATATCATATCTATGGTCGGATGACGTTACCCAATGCCGCGCCATCTAAACTAGAATTTTTCAAATCGGATTAGTAATTTCTGAGATTAGCGCGTTCAAACAAACAAACAAACTTTGCCTCTTTATAATATTAGTATAGATATTTACCCGCTAATCTCCGAAAGGGCTTAACCGATTTTAATGGGTCTTTTAGTGGCAGGTAAACGATGGGTGAAAATGACATGGTCTATACTTTATTGTGGAGTAGAGTGGAGTGGAGTTCTGTTTGAACAAACAATAATAAATGGAACTTTTCTACGTTTTTTGACATTGTCCTTTAACAGAAATAACGCGACGCCATGACTCCAACCAATAATACCCTAAAATTCATATCGGTACTAAAAACATAATAATATGCATGAAAGTGTAAAGAAAAAGCTTCGACCATTACATAATACTGTACCCTTCGAATCTCTCCTAAGCAACAAGGCTATAATTAAAGAGATATAAACACATCAAAACTTAAAGGAACTCACAATCGACAAGGTTGTATCGAGATAACCCTAGGACAATGTAAACAGATAGGTTTATATTTACTGCCTTGTTTACGATCGGTCCTTGATGTGGGGATATCGGTTTTATATGTTATAAAATGTTTATAAAACAAACTACGTAGGTGGGTACTACGTGGAAATTACGGTTTCGCTTACTTGATTGGTTGAATTTGTATTTATTCATAATTTTTTTACCTGACTGCGCGAAGCAAAGCGGGGTAATATTTTTATCAGTCTACGTATGTTTATTCCTATGTGGCGTTCTAAAGACCAAACGCGTAGGCCGATTTTGATGATTCATATGTCGTTAGATCGGTCTTGATAACGCGAGTATCATAGGCTATAAAAAATGGTTAAAAATTAAAATAGCAGATTTCAGGCGCTAATTAGTGTGTCTTATTGGCAAAAACTAAAACGCTATAAATAAATAAAGATTTATTATATTTTTTTCCTTTTCATCTTTTCAGTTAGCTTTTGTGCAGTCGAGATTTTATTTTTATAATATATTTTTTAATGTTTCATACATCCAATATTATATGCAGAACTTCTTATAATATGATGATTTATTATTGATATTTTTTATGTCTGTCTGTTGGTTTCAAAATATTAGCAGAGTAGAAAAAATTACTTTATAGGTATGTATATGTATATGTATAGGTATGTACCTACTCAATAATAAATAATACCCAGTCTAGCATAGATAAAGGTAAAATTGTTGCTTAAATAAATAAATAAAAACTAATACACAAATCGAACCTACCATCCAAAACTCATACAAACCACTGAAGTAAAGATGTATTACTTGTGCTATCACAAAAAGAACAAGAATAAAAAAGTAATATAATTAGTTTTTTTTCTGTTTTTTTTTTCAGAAAAGACACCTGTAACGAAAAACTTAAAAGCAAAACCTTACCTAAATTCAAATGTTGATCTAAATTGTCAGAGCCTATTTCGATACTATACAAAATCAATTTATATGTAATTTATATACAAGAATATATAGTAACTAGCGACTCACCCTCGCTTCGCTCGGGTTCGTCCTAGGTACGAGTATGTTTTGACGCTTAGTATGGAATATGGATAGATTATTTTCAATTTTCTTTTCCGATTTTTTAATAGTTAACATTCTGCTATTCGGGGTGAAGACAAATCTAACAAAACAAAGATCACAAAAATCGATCCAGCAGTTCTCAAGTTACTTATAAGTGTTGTAACAAACCCGACTTTGTTTTATATATACAGTCAAACCTGAGTAAGTGATAACTGGGTAAGCTGTTAAGCAGCAAAATTAAGCAAAGTTAAGCAGGTAAGCAGAAAAGGGTAAAGGAGAAAACTCTATAAGTGAGAGTAATTACCGGGTCCTGTCATTTTATCCTTCTAAAACCTCTATAACAGAGAATCAGAAACCTCTATAAGAGAAAGTCGTTTTGTCTGCTACTTGCCTGTACCTCTATAAGCGAGAGTCGAGCAAATTTAACACCCGCTATTTATGGTTTTTTCGTGGAACTAACATTCAGTTGTGTTTGTTTAAATTTCGGGTAACTAGTGTTATTTTCTAGTCAAATTCTGATGAACAATACCCATCCAAAACATACATGTTTATAGTATATATGTGCATAGTACATACGAATTATAATTACGAATTTGCTGTAATCTTTTTTAAACCTCTATAAATGAGAAAGGCCACTCCTATATCTCTATAAGCTAGAAACTCGGTTTAGTGAGAACACTCCATAAGCGAGAAAGAGTTCGCGGTCTCTTGAAGTCGCGCTTATCCAAGTTCGACTATAGATTAATGTAATACCTACATGTATAGACGCGAAAGTATTCTAGTATAAAGTATCAAAATAAGTATAAAGTAACATAACTAAGTTGTCCATAGGTTTGCATATTTAGTAGTTTCCTTGCCATTGACTTCATTTACAACCACATCGTAGTTTCATATATCATCAAAAACCTCATACTTATGATATTACACTTTATTCGCAATAAAGTCTACCAAAATAAAGTGCTCAATAGGAATGCAATCACATCAAGCATTGCTTGTCACTTGATTTAAATCCCTCCGCGACCGCGGACACGCCGGCATTACAGTTAACAATAGATTTCTTAGAAATTTAATTAATTTCTTAGAAATTTAATTAATTTCTTAGAAATTTACCTGGAGGTGTTAATTAATAACGACATATAATTCGGCGTTTGATTCAGTTTATAGTCACCCTACTTGTTGTGCCAGCGGTCGCGGGTTCGAGTCCCGCTGGGGGCAAACATTTGTGTAATGAGCACGAATGTTTGTACGCCAGTCAAGGGTTTTATATTTATAAATTATAATATGTACTAGCGGCTCATTCTCGGTTCGCTCAGATTCATCCCCAGCTTGCTTCCCAATACAAAATTTCATCCCCATTTTAACCCCTTTAAAGGATGATTTCCGGGATAAAAAGTATCCCATGTTCTTTCCAGGGTCTCAAACTATCTTCTTACTAAATTTCATCTAAATCGGTTAAGTAGATCCAGAGATTACCCCCTACAACCTCATAAACTTTACCTCTTTATAATACTACTAGCGGACCCGACAGACGTTGTCCTGTCTACACGTCTTTAATTTGAAACTTTTTTTAATAATTTTTTTGATGAAAATTATTATTCAAATTGTGAATCTAAACCATTCCCAGATCCCCTTGAACACACACAAAAAATTTCATCAAAATCGGTCCAGTCGTTTGAGAGAAGTTCAGTGACATACACACTCACAGAAGAATTATATATATAAAGATTTTTTTTGAGTATTTAAAGTTACATATGTGTGTCGTGAATCAACTATCTGGTATCCATGTCACAAGCCTCGCAGCTTACCATGGAACTAGATGGTGATGTGTGTTAATGTCCAAACAACATATAATGTAGTTTACGCTATGCACAAGGAAAGTCCCGTAGTTAATAATAAGCCAAATGCCATATCATGATTCATTCACAGTTTCTATTAACGAACATTATGATAATGATGTTGCACTAATATATTTTAATAGACTTGATCGTGTTACTTATTAGAATATATGAAACCTGTTTTATCTGCATTTGAAGTGACTTTTGTATGTCTAGTCGAAAGTAGTCGAATTTTATATATTTCTAGTCTGAAGTGGAGTAAACTGGCAAAAACAAGCGATAACTCCAAATGCCAACATTAAAAAATTAAAATGAAATACCTTACACATTTGCCAATTGTAACTTAATACTATATTCTCAAAAATGAAAAGAAACTCAGCCTGATTTTTATTCTTTTTATATTATAAAAGCTTTTGTCCAAGGCCCGGCTCAACTAACTTTATTTATATCTACTTACTGTGCTCCGGAGGTGATTTTCTTTTAATGTAAATTGTAATATAATAATAACATTTCTCGATAAATCATATAACCTACTTACATAAACAGTTTGTATGAGTTTGTTAATTCTTACTGAAAGGACTTGATGGATTTTATTGAAATTTAACACACAGTTAAAACATGAACTGAAGTAATATATAAACTAATGTTAGTAATAAAAAAATTCAAAAGGTAATGCTACCACCTGTATATATCTTTATATATATAATTCTTCTGTGAGTGTGTATGTCACTGAACTTCTCTCAAACGACTGGACCGATTTTGATGAAATTTTTTGTGTGTGTTCAAGGGGATCTGGGAATGGTTCAGATTCACAATTTGAATAATAATTTTCATCAAAAAAATTATTAAAAAAAGTTTGAAATTTTCAAATTAAAGACGTGTAGACAGGACAACGTCTGTCGGGTCCGCTAGTAATATTATAAAGGAAGCACCCAAGTGAAGCAAGGCTAACTCACTAGTAGGCTACTAGTCTGTATGTAATCAGCCCTTTTTAACGTCCCACTGCTGGGCACGGGCCTCCCTTCAATATACGAGAGGGTTCAGGCCATAGTCCACCATGCTGGCCAACTGCGGGTTGGCGGACTTCACATATCTTTCGAAAACTTGCTAAGTTCCCTCAGACATGCAGGTTTCCTCACGATGTTTTCCTTCACTGTAAGGCAAGTGGTAATCATGCTAGACAAGTCTGTATAATCTGTATATTATAAATGTGAAAGTTTGTGAATATTTACGAATGTTTGTTACTCTTTCACGCTAGAACAGCTGAACAGATCTGGATTAAATTTGACACAGAGATAGCTTATTATAGTCTGGAATAACACATAGACTACTTTTTATTCCGCATTTTGTTTGCCCACTTGAAGGCTATAAAATATAAAACAATTTTTTATAGTGACTGGTTATCCAGAGATTAGTATATTCAAACAAAGCAAAATCTTTTCAGGTTCTATCAAAATATAAAACATAGTTTAATTATTTTAAAATATAAATCATAAAAGATAGCATCTAAAATATGGTACATAGAAACATAAAAATGCTAAATCGAAATCTGTTTTTTATTCGTTTTACAAATAAAGTCAATATTCTTAAGAAAAATCAAGTATTATTACTTACATACATTTTTTTTAATCTCTCTCTTTATAATCTGACCAAGAATGATAAATGTCACTAACTCAAGAGAGCATTTTTTTAGTTTTCACTTTAATTAATTTAAAGTAACCTTAGTTCCTTTTATTTATGAAATAATAATTGTCGAATGTTTCAAATATTAAATTGTGCAAATGAATATATACTTATACAAAAACTCTACTTACACAAAAATCACTAAAAATTATTCTTTAGAATACACAACAAAAAAAAATTATTTATATTTTTTTCTTAAAGAAATTCTTGATAATAGAATAAGCAAGAAATGTGTTGAAACGCAAAGTTATTAAATTAAACGCTAATTAAGTTTATTAGGGTATTTAGGTCAAAAAGTTAGCCAGTTATATACTTAGTGTTTTTTTTTCTTTTGCGCCCTAATTTTTTTTGCAATGTTTTGTTAACACTGGATTACAACCTGTTTAACAGTCTGTAAACTTCTCAATGCTATATTTAAAACAAACAAATGTAACAACAAGATAATGAAGAAAACAGTTCTACCCACCTACTTTTATTTAGAAAAGTTGTAGGCGGCGAAGAAATATAACAATGATGTTCCACTCCAGTACACAAGTATTCAACTATAACCAATTTTGTTAACTTACTTCATAATTGCTAAATGATATTGGTACGTACTCACTGCGGTGTTATTATTTGTAGATGTACAGCACAGTCCAATTTGAAAAATGTTGTTACACTATTTTACATCAAATATTTATATCAGCTTAAATATATAACACTAAAAAGATTATATAACACTTTCTCGCCATTAATATAATTAAACATTAATAAACAATAAGGATATTCCAATCGTAGGGCGCTTCTCATTTGCACTCACTAAGACTTGTTGTCAAAAATTCTGTTTTGAAGTCACCGTCACACTGACAGTTACGGTGCTGCCAGTAAAACGAATCTACCCTTTTTTTACATATAATTTTTTGGTAGTTTTTTCCACTGAATGTTTGACTTTGTTGTATACTATGTATAAATGTAGATGACTTACGCTCCAACTAAATATTATTCCCATGAAAATTAGAAATTTTACCGCACTAGATTGTTGAATATGTTAATCGTTTTTTATGTGTTTTTATGAAGGACATCTCGATCGAATTAGTGTATTTTTCCTGTGAGAATATGAGATTTCCCTGCAGTAAAATTATGCTAAATGTTGACCCGAGTAATAAGTTACAGCTAGGTATACAAAATTTAGTTAACTTCCATTCAGTATCCTTTGCAAACATAAAACAATCTTAATAACTTTTTTGGATTCTATATTCTGTGCATAATACGAAACAGTCATTTGTTTGTCAAGTTATTTAATGTAAAGATTTTATTTTGTTACTATTTTATTATATATAAAGATTCATTAAGTACCTAAATTTTTACCAGTGATTGTATAAGTAAATTGCGCTAAATTTGAACAAATATATTATATAAAATATTGGCGATCATTTTATTTCCTTAGTTAGGATTATTGGAAATAGCTAATTTACAGTTTATAGTATTAAGAGTGCTTACTTAAAAATAATGGCTCAAATATTTCATTCTCATTTTGATAAATTCAAATACAAAATAAATAAGTAGCAACGTTGCTCTATTATAGGTACTTGTGAATTAATAAATAATATATCGAGGAAAAATAATTAACAAACAACATTGGAAAATTAATGTCAATTCAAGCGTTTCGTTATTCTACACTACATTATTTCTTCTATTTACAAATTTATTAGGTAATATATGTGGATCTAAAATAAAACAATTACTTGTATGACTAATTTAAATATATAGTAATAATAAAATATTTTTTTTTTATTTAAAAGTAAACTAAGTTAAGAAACTTAAAATGATATAATGTGACCTTTGCGCACATCACGTGCCGAAGACTCCATAGACGGCAATTAAAAAATTGTATGAGCAGTTCAGAAAATGTAGGTCATTTTAGTAAACTAGTAAAAAAAGACTTGATAAAATTATAATATATAACAATACAATATTATTACATAAAAATCTTACAATTAACGTTTTTATAATAATTTCAAAATGTAATATAATTATAAATAATAAAATTTCATAACTAATACAAAAACTCCAAAACATAATTTTCTGTTTGTATTTCAATATTATTAATAAGCCAAACATTTTATTCAAAGGAGACCAAGCATTTTAGGAGATAACAGTGATACATCAAAAAAATTAATTATTGAAGAACTCATTTGCCTTAAAATGTACTATAATATGTAATTTTTTTAATTTTTTTTTATCGTTATATACCATATTAAGAAAGTGAAATACAAAAAATATTTAACCCATAGCAAGCAACGCCATCTGCTATCAGCGAACATCAAATAAACGCCAAGATAAGAACCCATCTAACCGAGATCTGATGACCTACTTGCCTCGACCAGTAAAAATAGCAGTCGACAATAGCTCAAACACTATTTATAGTGCGTATCATTAAAATATAAAACACACACCCTTATCTTATAAATTCTTTCTTTGGGTATCAAACTAAAAACGTCAGTTGGAACGCGAGGTACCGCGCAACTCATGACATCTACCTATAACGTACTACCGTCAAAATCAATATTCGACTACGAGGCAGTACACGCTGTGTCGAGTGAATTAGTGCCCGTTTAGTTATCGCTAGAGTTTTTTTTAGTGTAGTAAACAAGGGAACATGTTCAATTAAACAAAGACAAAACCATGGAAGCTAGTGTGAAACGGTATATACGTAGCGAATCGGCGAGCTGTGCTCACATGGTGGAAGAGAACACCGCGAACAATAGAAAGAGTGCTGATCCTCATGAGAAGTTGAAGGCCTTACTCAATTCGCCTGAAGACGACACAGACGATACTCTCCCGCCGTCTGATGCACCAAAATTCGGCACTGTCATTCATAATAGGATTTTTGTGGGAGGTTTCTCCTTGACCACTACTGATGAAGATCTTTGGAAGTTCTTCTCGGGCTTCGCGACTGTCACCGCTGCGAGGGTCATCTACGACAGAGCAGGTGTATCAAAATGCTACGGTTTTGTAACGTTTGCCAGTCCTCGGGTAGCAAGATTGATAGTAAAGCAGGTTAGTCCTTTGTTGTAATTTTCCAATTTTCTGACAGAAAATGGGTGTTACTACCGCCTTTGTCTCTCTGCATTATAGTATCTAACCATTAATATATAATTATTCATACATTTTCCTAAATTAATGGAATGCTTAGATGACATTGAACTTGATCATTTTGGGATTTACTTGTACGTTCAGTAGATTGTTTTATATCTAATCTAATTTCCTTATCGGTGATAAGTTCTCTGCCATACGCCTGATTCCGTCGACTAATAATATTCAGTTTTCAGTTGATTTTAATGTTATTTTATTATTAAAAATAAAAAAATCGAAAATAGTAGGCGTTCTTCCTTAAATCCTTTTCCGAAGTTAAATATAAAAATCCTTTTTTTGAAGTGAAAATATATTTTTTTTCCAGAGTATTTGATTTATGAAAAGTAAATTCGCATGTATGTATTGTTGCTAAATTACGAGTATAAGTGAAGTTAAATGGGCTTTCAAAATTAAATGTAGTAGATATATCATGACATTAATTAAATCAGACTGCTAAATGAGACAAAGGGAAGTACATACATATGTTGAAATACAAGTTCACATACTTATATGTACGTAGTGTTAATGAGTTTTTCAAAGGGACTAATATTTCGTCCATATTTCTCTTAGTAATAACGATTTATTCACGTATCTAAAGAAAAACTAACTTTTCAAGGAGTATTTATTCAGGTTTGAAAAGATAATTCGTATGTTGATTCGTGATGTTTAAAATTATTTTGCTTTTACAAACAGTCAAATAATTCCTTCTTCGATATATTTTTTTGCCTGTTAAGACTACGCGAACATTGGCATATTTGACACAGCCATACAGACCAGACATGCCGCCATTTCGCCAGTCAAATATTCTTCCAAGGAGCACAATGAGTCGTGTATGCAAATACACGTTTTATTATTTCATCCTCGAATAAAACGGCGGAAATTATGCTAGTGAAGCCTCATAGCCAACTAAATAAAATTATTATAATATTAAGGAACGAGGATTACGCGATGTCTTTATAAGGTAGAGAGGTCTGTTCTTTTCTAAAATTTAGAATTTTAGATGATGGACATCATTAATAATTCTAACATTAAATCTTATTTTCATGCAAACAAATATGTTCCATATTTTTCAATATAATTCGCGTTCAAAAATTCAGGAGATAAAGCTAGTATAAACCTGACAATGGTATGCCCAGTAGCACACTTCGTCTAACTGGACATGATAAACAATAGCACGTTCAGTATAAGAACCTCTACTGAATATCGAATCTGCTGTTTTTCGCGTTATAAAGAATCCTCTTTGGATCCCAGCAGTATTTATAGTAAGAGAATATAATTTATAAAATCGAAAAAAAATTATTTTATCACAGAAGTGAATTGTGCTCTCGAAATGACTTGGAACAAAGGCTAAGTGGCGTCCACACTCAGCTCCGTTAGGTGCTCTTCACTACGAGTATTCTACGTTTTTTACAAGTCAGATGTTTGCCGTAAACGTTTTAGAAATTTTAGAATTTTATTCTAAGTTTTAAAATAAAAAGTTTTCCTTGTATATCTTATACGGTGGTAGTTGTTTGTACACGGAAATACTTAGTTTATTTTTAACATACTCGATGCTGTTATGCCGATAGCTTATATTATGCATTATAGTTTGTTTGTAGGATGGATAGTAAGTTCTTTGAAACCTTATCGATATTTAAGTCGATTTATATTAAATAAAAGTTTCATTATTATAATGCTATTATTTTTAATAAGTTTACTAAATATGTTGTATTTTTTCTACGATAAAACAGAAAAGGAAAAGTATTCAAGCCTTAACTCCCAAATTTCGGTGCTCGGTTCGATACTCTTCTTGATGTACATTCTTCCCCATTTTAAGTTCTCCGACGGAACTGTGACTTCGTGTAGGTGATGGTTCTTAATCACAGAATTCTTCTTTATAAGAGAATAAGAATGCTCTAACTAAACTGTAAACTCCTCAAGGGATACAGCGTGAAAATACTTATGTAATTAGGGCAAAAATAATGAAATTGGCCTTTTTTATTAGAGTAACTGGGACAAATCTATATCATTAATAAAAGAATTACATCGGTCTTAACCTGCTGCTTGCGGAGATATGATCAGTTATGATCGATGAAATAGTCAGATAATATAAACTTAATTATTAACTTATGCAATGTCCCTTATAAAATCTTTTTATTAAAAAATCAACGTATCCGCTATTAAGCAAAAAGCTCAATCAAAAGCTTCATCTCCAAAAACGTCCAAGTTTAGACTAAATGAATGGGACTAGTTAGAAGCATTCAAATTGAAAATGCCAGCAAAAGACATTCGCGTTTTCATGAAACGTAAAGCACTCGTCCGAAGAGCCCTCTACTCGCTCTGGAATTCTATTTCAAATATAAATATCACGTTTTTACATACACAGATGTATTTTTTAAATATTTTTAGATACAAATATTAATTTCGACGCATGCTATTTTAATGAACATAAGTTAATGAGTGTTTTATTTTAAGCTTCCAATTTACTTAATTTATATTTTGTTTTGCCAAAAATCATTAATAGGTGGTTATCGTAATTTCTAGTTTTATTTTTTGTTTTTCATTAAAGTTTTGCATATTCCCTACTAAAGGATTTCTGACATGGCGACAAGACCGTCTATTGTTCATTTCCGCCACTCATGGCATTTTTTATTTGTTAGATATCCTGGATGAGAATAATGGTGTACAATAATGAGTACTTTATCTTTTTAATTAGACCAAGAGCACTAGTCTCTCGTCCACTATGACCTCCCTTTGATAAGAGACGCAAAGAACGGCAATATCAAACTTTTGTCTTTGGATGTATTATACCGACTTAATGAAAAAAGAGCCGTAGCTTGACTCAGACCATGGTTAATTGTATTTGAGTCAACTGTTTTTGCATGATATGTGATAAAATGTTTGTATACTTTTTAATGTCCCACTGCTGCGCACAAGGAGAAGGGAGGCCTTTAATACAAGGACGATCAGTAGTACACATGCGTGTTGCCGGTCTTCACATGTCTTTCGAAATTATTTATTATTAATATGACTAGATTCTCTCAGACAGGCAGATTTCCTCAGTCCTCGCAATGTTTTCTTTTTCTAAAATGTTTCGCACTTGAAAATATCAGAGATGTGAGAACCGGGATTTGAACCCGCTTCACTCGATTTTCCAAGCGAGCACGTCATCACTGGGCTACCACTGCCTGTGATAAAATTAATGAACCTAAAGTTGTAGTTTTTTTTATCAAAAAGTACAAAGACTTCAAAATTACTTAAAAATTATTTCACCTTTACAATTTTATCTTGAAATACATTCACGTCTGTATGGATATAGTCGATTCTTTTGAATAACAAACATGGAATTCAATGAACAATTGGCGAATCTGAATAGAATATCTCCATTTTTATAAAATCTGCCAAAAAAGAATCGAAAAATAACTCCAAAGGATCGTCTTTAGATAAATTTGCGAATGTTTCCTCAGCACCATCTTATAACCCGTCGAATAATCACAGAGGATAGAGCAACAATCATCGTTAGAGCAACAAAATTTAAATTTTAAGTGTCTTTGTAATATGGCGACGGAACCTTAAGAGTTTAAGAAGACCAAAACTTTGCGTCTAGACTAATTGTTTTATGGAAGAAGTTTGCCGTTTGTCGGCTGTAGGGAAATGTAATCAAATTGATATGTTTAAGAACCAGTGGTAGAAAGTTTTGTGGCACGAAATGTGAAGAAGGAAGAATTATTTCAATTACGAAGTTAGTTTTATGGAAAATATTATTGGTGAAATAGAGATAGACATATAGGCAGGGATAGCCCAGTGGTAACACGCTCACTTGGGAAACCAAGTGAAGCAAGTTCAAATCCCGGGTCTCGCGTCTCTGATATTTTCATGTGCGAATCATTCCTAACATGATTACCACTTGCCTTATTGTGAAGGAAAACATTGTGAGGAAACCTGCATGTCTGAGAGAACCTGGCAAGTTTTTGGAAGACAAGTGAAGTCCGCCAACCCGTACTTGGCCAGTGTGATGGACTGTGGCCTAATTCCACTGGTGTTGAAGGAAGGTCCATGCCCAGCAATGAGACATTAAAAAAGGCGGAATACTAGCATACATTGCACAGCTTAACTTAAGAATGAAAATAACCTGCATCAATATCATCGACTCTTAGACCTATGATTTATAAAATATTTCTATGGAAATACCACATTAATCCCTTGATGCGTTGTTGCGGGATAGTAGAATCAACAAACACACAAATTAGTAATGATAATTATATAGATAAGATAAGAATGCCGCGGCTAAAATAAGAATATATAATTAAAAACAATTACTAAGTGTAGCTAAATGATAATTTAGCTAATTTCAGATCAAATACTCTTTAGAAAGTAACGCTCATATTCTTAGAATCTGGTGAGAACTTAAGCAGAAGGTAATTCAGAAAAATGTGCTTTGCTTACAATCTCAAGCGGCTTTTTAATTTCGCGATTTCACTAACACGCACTCCCATATACAAATGAAAATACATTTGTACCCTATTCTTAAGTAAATAAAAGCTTGTTCGCGTCCGTAGGCACTAACGCTTATCGATCTTTCTTACTATTTATGTGTACCGATTCATTTCTCGTAATATATGCATATGCGTCCAATATATCCGAGATTACGCCGTTTTTTTGTGTTTTGTGAAGGTTGTGTTTGATTTTTTATTATTTATCCTAAGTGTTTGTCAGGTTTCAAATGCGTGTACATATTATTGAATTGCCAAACCAATTTTATACTCTCAAAATTGCACACAGTAAGGAGCTTCTTTTAGGTAAATAAAAGTTATGCTCCACATCAGTAGCTCAGGTAGACCCGAATCTGCAGGAGTAACCTAGTTTTAAACAATGTTTAAACCAGCGTATCGTAGAATGGAACGTCGCATAGCGATGACTGAAGCTTTGTCGGTGGAAAAAATTTTTCGCATTAAAATTTACTTTTTGTCCTAAATACGGAATGTTCGAGTTTTTTTTATTATTATAAAAATGTCAATGGGGAGGTTTTTCGCTAATGACTTTGAAACGTTTTAATGTGAAGATTTATGTTACAGCATCTGCGACCTCCGCTAGGGTTAACTGTGTCAGGGCTACAAAAATACTTAACTATGAAGAAATGTTGATAGTGTGTTACAATAAGGCTTTATTCGTCTTTTGAGGTACACTACATAGTACACTACACTTTCCACTCACCGTTTTTTCTTAATTTCAAGATGCATATTGTAATTGTCATAGGCGTGTTTTGGTTTCATCAAACTTGGCAGATAACTGTATGTCTAATCTACATATAGGTATATATATATATATATATATATAAATATATATATATATATATATATATATATAAAAGTCGGATTAGTTACATCAATTATACCTCAAGAACCTTTGATTTGTTGGATTTGTCTCCGCCCCAAATAGCAGTATAACTGTAAAATTCACTTAAAAATATTCATGGCTAATACTGAATTATAACTATTTATATCTTCCTATGTAAAACGTACTTGTGGACACTTGTCTCTAGTATTATTTATATAAAACTTAAAAATATACATCAATAGCACACATAATGCTTAAGGCAAAATTATTTCCTTATTGTTTAGTTTGCCTCCCAAAATAAACTACCTTTCTTATAATTGGGTCTTTAAATCTATATTTTTACTCAATGTAAACGTTTTCGTTCAGTGAGTTTTGATAAAATAGATAGTATTTGACGGTTATACCTTAATGGTAACCTTAAGCTTAGAAATCATAACCACTGAAGAAGAAAAGAGAAGAATCGAACCCGGAACCAGTTCGATAAAAGTTGATAAAAATAAAGAGGTCAAGAGGTTCTACTTATATTAAAGACTTGTGACTGCTTTTTAACAAAGTACTAGAGGAAAAAGCGTTCTAATTCATACCTCAGTATGATAAGAGGAATGTTGAAGATGAAAAATGTGTAATATATAAAGAATATAAAAAAGATCTTTCCGACCTTTCTCATTAATTACAATGAAACGATTCAACTTTATATTATGTTTTAAACATTAAAAATTAAAATTTGTGGAATTAGCAGTTGTTAAAAAAATCAATGCTTTTTTCTCGTTTGTAATTGGGTCAGTTTTATATGTAAAAACATACAAAAACAAAATTAGTGATATACTCAAAAAGGTATTAATTATTTTATCTAATAATCATTTTTTTCTCCCTCTCTCTCTATCTTTTTCTCTCTCTGATTTTAACCCTCTGGAAAATCCACACCATTAAAGAACAACATTATTATATAGTATTGAGATCATTAAAAATAAACATTAACAAGCTACCTGAAGATGTCCTTCGTATTATTATATAATATTGCAAGCCTCTCAGAGGGATGTTTCTTTTGGCTTAATTCACAAATCTTGTAGGATATATCTTTGTAATTGTATCTTTGAATTATTTGTTCGACAAAATCATTCTCCACACAAAAGGGAGCGGTGTTACAGGCTTGACAATTACTCATAAATTATTACAATTAGAAAATCGCCATAAGGCCAATTTTCATGAGCTCGAGCAGTGGCCACGTTAGTAAAATCGGGTTTTCAATACGCTATTTTTAGGTTAGGTTTTACGTTATAAACTCAGGTTCTCAGGACCCAAAAGTGGGTTCTTCCTTTAAGAAATAATTAAATTTGTATTATAAAATTAGATAGAATTAAAAAAAACTAATTTGGACTTTACAACTTTTGTTGTTTAAAATCTGACATGATGAATCCGCCACGACGAGCCATCTTTTTGTACCCCTATCTATACAAATAAATAAATATTAACATATCCGTAGTTTTAACCTTTTCTATTGATGATAACCGTTTGAAAAATTACTAAAACACTGACTCACAATATTTCTTGCATATTATGTTAAATGTTAGCAAATTATTTATTCTGACACAAAGGTTCTTCTCAGTTTTGCTTGTTAATCCTTATTTTCGGATATATGATTGATATTGATAGATTTCCGTGGTGCACATTTAGAAGTATCCGACAGTCTGGAGCTTCTCGGTACAAGGTTGAAGGCAAACCTTAACTTTGGCGATGACATCGAGTCGAAGGCACAGCCTGCGGGCAAAAAACTGGGTATTCTAAACAAGGTTAAGCGATACTTCACGCCTGGACAGCTTCTCACTTTATACAAAGCTCAAGTCTGATCATGCATGGAGTTTTGCAATCACCTTTGGGATGGCTCTGCAAAATACCAACTTGCCGCTCTTGACTCGGTGGAACGCAGAGCCAAAAAGCTGATCGACGACGAAAAGATCGTGAAAACTAAGCTTCACAGCTTACGACACCGTCGTCAGGTGGCTATTGTCTGTCGGTTTTCTACAGACTGTACTTCAGGGAGTGTGCCCACGAGCTCCATGGTCTCATACCGCCAGCGCCATTCTTCCATCGGAACACCAGACGTACTGCAGGATACCGTCCTTTTTTGGTTGATATTCCGACCAATCGCACTAAGCGCTATTCATCATCTTTTATAATGCGTACAGCCAAGAAACGGAATGCCCTGCCTGCGTCAACAAGCTTCTCCTGGGCAAACTCGCTAGATCATAGACCTTATCTATACCTTCAAGCTAAGATGAAGGTCAAGAGTGAGCCCATTTTTAACTTAAAAAAAAAGATATATGATTATCTCTTATGATAAATGCAAAAGTTATTAAATATATTTTTAGCTTGTCCTTTTTACAAGAGGCAATATGTAAACAAACAACATCAATAGATAATATGGTAATATTAGCATTAAGAGCATAAAAATAATGGACTGGATTGTGCTAAACACAATTTATGTTCTAGTTGATCCAGAGGTATATAATTAAAAGTTAAATGAACAACACGCGGGGTATTAATGTCAACGAAATTAATACCCCGCCGTGATTATTTTAATGATGAAAAACTATAGGTATATGAAAATCGTTATATTTAACTATATCGTCCTATATGCAGGCTGCAATTTCCGAGGTCGAATAAAAGAAGTTTAACGAAAGGTAAAAATCTCTTGACCGATTTTCTTTAAAGTTTTTTGGCTAAACGTCAAGCTTTCAGTGGACATTTACCAAGCATGCATCGTATAATATATGTATTTTATTGACAAGTTGTCGAGCAAATGGTGGATAGGGAGGGATTGATATATTTTTCAATGGATTAAATCATTCCAATTTTTTAAAATGCATTACAGACAAATAATTTGCAAAAGTATTATTTGAGTGACCAGACCAGTGATCATTATTTTTATGATTTAAACGTGGCATATTGCAAACGTACATTTTGTTGATGGCAATTCGCGGATAGTGAATCTGTTTCAGGTCAGAGCTTCACCCTTGCAAAACGTAGATTTTATGTTAGCAGATAATCAAATCGATTCTGGAACCAGTATAAAGTGCGCCTTAATATTGAATACAAACCCATGTTAATTATTTTTTCTCCCAGATTTATTCTTCCTTAATTTTTTATGAGAGACTGATATTGGAATTTTTCAGACTTGATATCTTTAAAAGGCGGAAAAGGATACGTTGCCTCTGATCATGAGCAGTAATCGTAGCTTATTTATGTAAATACACTTGCAATTCCAAGTTAGATCATCCATTATTATATAAGGGGTGAATAGGAAGGAGAAGTGGACAGAAGTATTATGTTAATGTTTCGCTTCGGCGCTCTTACTCTTCGACAAAAACGCTTAAATACTGGTAATGTTAGTTTATCGATATTGCTTAGCACAACCCTAGTTGGCCAAAATTCATGCAAACACTACCAAAAACAAAAAAACAAAAAATCAAAGGTTTTCACAGGCTTCAAATATATCCATACTTACTAATATTATAAATGTGAAAGTGTGTTTGTTTGTCCTTTTTTCACGTTGAAACGGAGTGATGGATTGGCGTGATTTTTTGTGTGGAGATAGTTGGAGGGCTGAAGAGTGACATAGGCTACTTTTAACTGCGGGAGATTATCTTATTCCCACGGGAAAACACGTTATAATACAATCCAGAAAAATATTTATGACCAGAGTTACTTGAAGCTTGGTATTAATGCTCTTCAATAAAATTGAATAAATACGTGTTTTAGCATTTTTCGAAATTCATTCCATAAGGGGGTGAAATAGAGGACAAAAGTTTGTGTAAAACTAACTTTTTAGAGATTTTTTAGTTTTAGCGCGAGCGAAGCCGCGGGTTCTGCTAGTATGTTATAAAAATGTCTTTAGTCCCCTATAAAAGGTGAATGTGGTAAATTAATGAATCAATCAACGTCTAGAACTTTATTTGGTCATAGACTGCAAATTGCAAATACAATAACATTAAAGATAACAAAATTAAGTCACAAATAGAAAAGCCTGAGCTGTAGCTATTGAGACCTAGTCTTCTAGGTCCAGTGCTGTTTTTCAGTACATGTCTAGTCGATTTGCAATTAAATAACAGTGACAGATGGTTCTAAAAAAATAATGGAGCTGATTTAATTATACTCGTATTTTCCATCATCCAACAATGAGAATAGGATATGCCTTAGGTACTTAAGCTAATGAACATTTAACCCTCGTGGTCACTAATTCTTAATTAATTATTCTGTGCAAGGCTTTTTTAGGTTTCGTAGTCAACAAGGAACTTTTATACATAGTTTCGCCATGTCCGTTCGTCCGTCTGTCCGCAGCTTAGCTCAGACACTCTTAGTACTAGAACGCTGTAATTCGGCATGGATTAATATATTATGTACATATGGATATACTATACATATTAGTCACGCCGACGAACTGCTAAGATTTTTTTTTAAAGGTAGGTACTCTACACGTAAAATGGATTTGTTTTTTTACCTTTGGTATCTAATAAATACCGAAAACATGAACAATAAGTTTGTTACCGTTTTATATACGCAAAAATTGAAATTAATAATGAAACTTAGTTAAAATTCAGTTAAAAGCGTTCCCGTCCACACGCGAGCTTACATTCCTAATTATTCCCTTTGAAGTGAGTTATACAGTTTTTGACGGACAAGTTCTTTACTAATTTGAACGTAATTTGTTTTACATCATATAATATTATAGGAGTATTTTACTTCATTCAAATTTGTTTCTACTCGTCTTCAGTTCAGTGACCTCTAATTACATGACATCATTTGTTGAAACGAACATTTATCCCATGGGATGTGTTTATCCCATGGGAATCACCTTTAAACTAATTTATATTTAATCAGCGATGTACCCTCGCTTCGCTTTGTTACGTATTTGAATGCTAAGCAGTAGCCTATGTGTTACTCCATGTCATAATCTATCTTTATACTAAATTTTATCTAAATCTGTCAATCATTTCAGCGCGATGGAGTAACAAGCAATACAAAACATAAAAACTAATTTTATACGTACAAATACAAACTTTCATATTATTTATAATAAAATCCGATTTTTTTACTTTTTAACCGATGTCATTATTAGGAAATATTTTTCGCTCCCTCAGACTTATGAAAATGTGTGTGTATGTTTATTATCTATCATCTTCTTCTATATAAATGAAAAAGAATGTTCGTATGTTCATCCTCTATGCGGTCTCAAACCATTGATGCGATTGTGATGAAACTCTGGTGGGTTATTCTATTTATACCGAGGTTCCTGGCGCAAAAAAAAAGCTTTGGACATTTGTCTTTTATGTATTCCTAAACCAATAAATCTTACGCACCGGAGCGAACCGGGGAAGAACACTAGTTTGTCAATAAAAAAACTGATTAATCTTTAAAAAAGTTTAAATGAATCCTCATTACCTAAAGTCACTAAAATTATATATTTTGATAAAAGATCAAAGGGATTAGTTAGAATAAGCAGCTACCTGTTAAACCATTAGGGCATACAGACCACAAACTGGTATTACAACGTATGCTCTTTTGAAGCGACACGACTGAAATGGTCGAGACTTTTTCTTTGTTGTACCGATATTACATGATGTTTTGGGTTTTTGATTGTGTTTAGATTAATCTGATGTTATTCATAAACTGTTTTTAACTGTACTCTTATAAGTATAAAAACTTAAAAAAACGACTTCTAGGCACTAAAATGTAAAATATAATTAAACGGGTTAAATTAAAAAAATAACTAAACGGCCGATGTAAAGCAAATCTAATATATTTCGATTAGTTTGTGACCCTGAAAAGGACATAGGATACTTTTTATCTCGCAAATCATGCTTTAAAGGGGTGAAAATGGGGATGAAAGCTTGTATTGGGAAGCAAGGCGCGTCTTTATATAAACATGATATAGGATAAGACTGTTACAGCTAGGTACTAAAATGATTTTAAAGTGGTTCGTTCATGGTTAAAAGAAAGCTATTGTAATCTCGATCAGGCGTGGAAGGTCAATGTATAATGTATAATGTATATGTATATGTATATATATGTATATGTATATGTATATATATATATGTATATATATGTATATGTATATAATAGCTATTTAGAAATAATTATACTGGTACTCATCAAAATTGCATTCCTATATATAGATATAGATTTTGTAAACGAATAGCTCATAAGATCTTTTTCTAGATATAGATAAAATATAACTTGAGAGCTGTTCAGATAAGATTGACAAGATTGTCCCTCTTGAAAGTGATAAGTTATGATTGGTTTTGGTTGGATTCATCATGCAATTTTTCTTTATTATACGCGAATGAATGACATTTTAAATGAAGTACTGTAATCTATACATATAATAAAATTCTAACTGATTCGAATCTGTACATTAAATATTTTATGAAACATCTTATTATAATATATATATATATATATATATATATATATATATATAATCTGTCTGTCACTCTGGGACCGCATCACGAGAAAACCACTAGGCACATTTTCATGGAATTTAGTATGATGATAGCTGGTTATCCGGGTCAACATAAATTATGCTTTTTACTGCGGCAAAATATCTCTTTTCTAACCGTTAAAACGTACCTAACGGACCAACCACTCGGACGGAAAGTCGCTAGTAACTATATATTTTGACACATCAAAGAACTTAGTCCCACTCATCACCATGATTGCTGTAAAGCATTTGAAACGTCGAGAACCAAAAATCAAATAATCCACGTAAAACCCGAAAAGGTAGTTTTGTATTATCACTTTATATATTCATTAAAATTACATAATAATGTCAATTTTAATTTACGTTAAATTCCCAAGGTAACTAACATTATTCAAGAAGATAAAGATCATTAGTTATATAATAACTTTATAAGATAATATATCTATGTAATATATTAATTATATTTTCAATATATTTATACTATTTATATGGGCTTTAAACAGTTATAAATTACTATTACAATGACAAATATAGCTTTAGGGAATTTTAGTTTGAAAATGCTTTTATTATTGTAGATCTTATAATATTTTTTTTTCATAGTTTTTATTATCACAGCTAATTTTAAATTTGAGTACAACCTACTTTAACTTGAGATAATATTTATTGGTAAGTAATTATCTGCATAGATTTCCAAAAATAATTTTGAATTGACTGATTTCCAAAAATTATAAAACATCTATATAGATAACCTCCCTTAAGGGTGCGTATTTCTTTGACGTATCTATCCCTATAGTCTTTCCTTTAAAAAAAAAAATTTAAAGAAGTTAACAATCGGTGAGTAAACGCGTTACATAAACACAAAATATAAACACTCAAAATGAGCACCTTCTTTTGCGACATCTGGTAAAATTATAATATATAAGCAAAATGTATAGATCCATATCTTTTTATTCTAATACAGACCCTCCACGCGACGTGAGCACTGAAAGGTCAAAAATCTATATAGCTCTAACGTGCGGCATTTTAACTTGCCTGAATACTTGGAATCTTTTGCATATTCGTATTTTGAAATTTAAATATAATGTTAAAACAAAGTTCTGTTTTCACATTTAAGATTTTTCCAACCGTTGAAACATATTGCCCTTATAATGCACACTACATGGCTACAGGTTCAATTATAGCTTGGACTAAAAGTACATTATCCTTCTTTGCTTAGCTTGGTCTGCTGGTACAAATCCATATTAATCCATATCCATAATAATAAAAGCAAAAGTTTGAATGGATGGATGTTTGTTACTCATTCACGCCAAAACGGCTGAACGGATCTGGATGAATTTTTCTTATAGTCTGGAATAGTATTTAGGTAATTTTTTATCTTATCGGAAAAATGTACGGTTCCCGTGGGATAGATTTGGTTTGACTCAAAGCGAAGCAAGGGTGAGTCGCTAGTGTTATATAAAAGTTAAGCCCATCAGAAGACAATAACCTTTTTTTCTACTGACCCTGTCTCGAACCCTCTTTGGACTATCTACCACCCAAACACCATAGTTTGTTACCAACTCTGAAGGACAAAAGTAGTGTGGAACGGCATTAAACTAGCTCTTTACGCCGCGAAGAAAAATAAATCAACCCACAAGTTTTTAAAAGTTCAAAAATAATTGAGAGAACATTTTATATAACTTCAGTGAATATTTTTCATGATTTCTGACATTTCATAATGCAGGTATAATAAATCATGCATTTTAAACCCTCTGTGACTGCGTGCCATTACCGCGAGTGTAGGCGTCGTTCGTGGGCTTCATTTAGAAATGCAAATCGTATTCATAATAACTGGTAGCTTTGAAGGTAATGTAAGATATCATAGGTCATGGGTTCGATGTCTGCTTGAAACAAGAGTTAGTCGTATTTATTGTTACTATTTTGTCAAAAATAAGCGATGTTACTTTGACGTCATTATGTGTTTTGCTATAGTAGTAGAAAACAAAGGCTCATACAAAAAAATATATATTTAAAATTTATTAGTATGGCTGTAAATTGTGTATAATGTTAGATAGCCTATAATAACCTTGATAAATAGCTCAATTAATCTATTCTGATATTATAAAGAGGAGTTTATTTTTTTGTTTGTATCGAACTGGCTCCGAAACTACTGGATCGATTTAGATGAAATTTGGTAAGAAGATAGTTTGACACACTGGAAAGGACATAGAATATTTTTTATGCCGGAAATCATCCTTTAAGGGGGAAAAATGGGGGTGAAAGTTTGTATGGGAAAGCAACCTAGGGACAAACCCGAGCAAAGCGAGGCTGAGTCGCTAGTACCATATAAAGGTATAAAAAATATATTTGAAACGGTAGTTATAGAGAGAGAAAATCCAATCTTTTCAATTGTATAATATTGCTAATATTATTTATAGATAATTAATGATTAATACAGGTAATAAATAATTTCTATTATAAAATATAGCTATTGTTCTCATAAGCCAATAGTACCTTTCAATACAAAAGTAATATATTACATCGTATTCACTGAAACCACTGCTTCGCGGAGTTTTAACAGCAAACACTTTTTACGGCCCATTGTTTTAATTCTATTGTTTAAATAGAAGCAAATATGATACCAGTTCTGTGGGTGAATGTAGGCTTTTACTAGATTGTTGTTGTCGACTTTTCCTATATATATGCATACCATATTTACATAATATATAACATGGACGAATTTAATTCGTTCATGATATATAACTAGAAGAACCCGCGACTTCGCTCGCGCTAAAACTACAAAAAATATGTAAAAAGATAGTTTCATACAAACTTTCACCCCCTATTTTCCCTTATGGGATGAATTCCTAAAAATATTAAAACACATAGTTATTTGATTGTATTGAAGAGCATTAATACCAAGTTTCAAGTAATTCTGATCACAAATAATTTATTGGGTTCTATTAAAACGTGCTTTCCCGTAGGAATGAGATAATCTCCCGCGGTAAAAAGTAGCCTATGTCACTCTCCAGCCCTCCAACTATCTTTACACAAGAAATTAGGCCAATCCGTCAATCTGTTTCGACGTGAATGAAGGACAAACAAACAAACACAATTTCACATTTGTAATATTAGTATGGATATGTATATAAGATAATAAATCAATGATCTAAATCCGACCACAAAATATTTTTTTCGCCAGATATTCCACGACAATGATGGATAGATTCCTCTTTAGGTCTTCTTAATTTATAAGACAAATTATTTTTGGTTGACTAAACGACCCATGTCCACAGTTACTGCTTACGCTATGTAGGCAATCTAGTCGTATTATATATCTATATATGTATAATAAAATTCTGAGTCGAATCTGTACATTAAATATTTTTTGAAAAATCTTATTGAAATAGTCATTATTATCGATTTAGAGGCCGAATCTATGGTTTTTAGAATTTTTGTCTGTCTTTCTATCTGTCTGTTTGTATGTTGTCTGTCGTTATATTTTCTAAATTACATGAATATCTATTGAATTTAATAGAAATTCAGACCAAGAACACCTGTTGTTGGCATTAGGGTCCATCAAATTAGAGAAATGGGATGAAACATAAACCGCAGGAATGAACCTACGATACTCTAACGTACAATATTTGAACAATTTGCCACCTCCATGATATTTTGAAAATTTTGTGGATTGTATGGCTCTTAATTTACAGTATCAAACTGATATTCGATCATAAACTGATGTAGAAATTCCGACGAACCCAGGAATTTAATCAGTAACTTAAACATTTACGCTTAGAAATTCCTTTAATGTTCATACATTTTTCATCTTCGTTGATTATTTTTTACTAAACCTATTTGTAATTATTATACATTCTTAGATGTACTCGAATATTTGAAATATTTATTAAAAGTGCCATTTTTTTGGGGTTTTCAGTCTCTCCCGTCTCCCGAACAAATGTTAGAAAGAAATCTTTACAAAAATTCCAGTCACTCTACTTGACCCAACTCGGGACTCAAACCCAGGACGACCGGATGTGCAACCGTATATGCTAGCCACTACACTAACAACGCAGTAAATCAGTCTTAACGACTCTACGACAAATTATAATCTACTTTTTTTACTTTATGTAAATATGATATGCATATATTATACATATAAACCTTTTGAAATAAATTCTCTAAGCGATAGCGAAAACCGTATCAAAATCCGTTCAGTAGCTTAGAAGAAATAAACGCACAAATGAACAGACTGCTTCGTATTATGTAAAGACCATTACCCACCAACTATAAATATTGATTACACAAAAATAATACTTTTACAAGCTAGAAGGAAATTTAAGTAGAGCATTACTAGGCTGTATCGAACTCGTGTCGAACTCAACGACCGGGAAAGGTTAAAAGGTGAAGGATTCAGTCTCCGCCTCGTGCTAACGTCTTTTTATATATAATGTACATATAATACCCAATTTCAACGATTCCGTAGCAAAATATATGTCTACAAAACACGTCTCGTATATTTTACAAGCGCTTAGAAATATTAATCTTTCAATTATGCTCAGGATATTTCTTAAAACAAGTAACAAAACACCTTTAAATTTTGTCCCTATTTGAAGTATAATGCTCAATTATTATGATATTTTTTATACTAGAAAAACAAATACAAATTTATCCCACGGGAACCGTATATTTTTCTGGGAATAAAAGTAGCCTTTGTATTATTGTGATCAATGAGCTGTATTATTTTAAAGTTTCATTAAAATCCATTCAGTGGTTTTTGCGTGAAAGAGTAACAAACATCCATGCATCTATATATCCTAACATCCTCACAAACTTTCGCATTTATAATAATATTAGTATAGATTGAATCTGACAACACTACATAAATTTTGTTTGCTTAATATATATATACATATATATATATATATATATATATATATATAAATAGGCAAACCACTAACCACAAAAAATTATTATAAATTAAAAATTTAAAAAACTCTTTACGAAATTAATTGTCATTTAACGATTAATTACTACTTACTACTACACTGGCACACGTGAAGCAACTGAATCGAGTAATCATACGCCAAAATATCGTACATCATTTTGGAAAAGAGCTGATACTCTTACCTGCTGGACCGATATTAACCAAACATAGCTAAGAACCACCGCAAGGAAACTGGTTTTAAAATGGACAACCGCATCGAAATCGGTCCATCTGTTTGAGAGCTACGATGCCGTAGACAGACACACACACAGACAGACAGACATCGACGTCAAACTTATAACACCCCTATTTTTAAAAATTACACCCCTATGTTAAAAATTAAACCTTAATTTTGTTTATTTCATAACAATATTTTAGTTGAAACAAATAATATATAATACATGTAACGATATTAAATTTCTTTTGTAACAAACTTTAGTTTGAAAGCGTCTTCAATGACACTATTAATAAAGTAATATGAAGCGTTAAAACTTTACATTTGATGCAAGCCTCACTGTAGCCTTCGGTTGTTCACGTCGGTATTTCTGACCTCGTTAAAAGTATCTCATCAAAATTATTTAAACATGTTTAAAGTAGTAAATGAGTATTAAGTTTTTTTTAGTATTGCTGTATTTCTTTCGCCAGCTCTTTTCAAGACTGAGGGTGCTTATGACATTCAATAATTTTTTTAATAATTTATGCTGAATAAATATTTTGAATTGAATTGTAAGATAATTTTCGTTCAATAAAAAATGTAATAATTTAATTTTGAATAATATTTTGAATTGAATTATACTACAATGCTATTTCTTGTTTTTTTTTTGTATTATTGCTTAATTTTGTGGGTAGACATTGTGTGTAAAAACGAAAACTTTTTACCTGCTATAATCGTTATATTGACAGTAAATTAATAAAATTTATACACACAATAGAAAATCGAGATAGTAAATAGACGTCCCGCCCAAACGTCAAATACATATATTCGTCGTCATACTTTTCCGGCCTGTCTGGCACCTGCGTAGACGTACACCACAGAGGTTGTACGAAGGCGCTCGATGTCTTCGAATATACTAGCGTCGCGTAACAATACTTTTATTTAAGTTTCAAATCTATACATAAAATAAAAGTGTAACTGATCGCTGTCTGTACATGGAAGATATTTGAACTAACTATTATTGAGGGTATTTAGTAACGCAGTGGAACCCAAAACATAGATTTTAGAATTTTTATCTGTTTATATGTGCGTTTGTGCGCGCTAATCTCAGCAACGGCTTAACCGATTTGGGTGCGGTTTTCACTAATATATTGTGGTAATCTTCACTTAACATTCAGTATTTGTTTTATATCAATCGATTCTGAAATAAAAAAAGTTGTGCCAATTTATAGAACCACCTAGAAATGAACCCGAGCGAAGCGAGGGTGTGTCGCTACTCGCTAGAATTCTTATAAGTCATAAGTGTAGTAAAGTATTAATTCAATCATTTTGTACAATTACGAGTATGTATGCTACTCTATTGTCCTTACCTTTATTCGATGAGTGAGATGAGAATGTTAAGTATATTCAAAAGCAAATAATTGCAATTAAAAATGACTAACATAATATAATATTAATTTATAAACCAACTTTCATTTCGCTGAAATATTTTTTACAAATCTACAATAATTTTAGTTTTAATTTTTAAACAAAATATTTAAATCTTAATGATGTGCTACTATAAGTAATATTCAATCTGTGTACTTAATTTTATCTAAATTTGTTCATCCATTTTATCGTGAAGGATTAACAAACATACAAACTTTCGTATTTATCATAGTAGTGAGATTTATTTAGTATTTACGCTAATCTGCACAAAAATCTACACAAATAATAATATATTTAAAATACTGTAGTAGTATGAGTGATGAAAGAGACAGTGATAACCCAGTTGTAACGTGTTCAAATCCCGGGCTTCGCACGTCTGACATGTTCATGTGCGAATCATTTCCAACATGATTACCACTCGTCTTACTGCGAAGGAAAACATCGTGAGGAAACCAAGAGGGTTTAGTGGAGAGAACCTAACAAGATCTCGAACGACAACTGAAGTCCGCTATGACGCACCTGGCCAGCGTGGTAGACTATGACCTGATCCCCATCATATTGAAAGACCCCCAGCAGTGGGACGTTAAAAAGGGCTGAATACACTAGGAATAAAATAAATTAACATTCAGTTTACCTTTTATGTATTCATATCTCTACGTACATGTATAATAGAATTTCCCTAAGCGATGTACCTATACCATCATTTATCTGTAAGACAGGCCCTCATTTATTAGACATGCTTAGGTAAATTATACAGATTATCTTTATATATTATCTTTTAGTTCCTTCTTATGAAAGAATAATTAAGAAGAGTTTGTCCACGGCTTCGCCTGCATAATTTATGTATTATATCCCACAGGAAACGTACTTTTTTCCGGAAAAAAAGTAGTCTTTGTGTTATCCCAGACTATAATCTATCTTTGTGCCAAATTTCATCCAGATCCGTTCAGCTGTTCTGGCGTGATTGAGTAATAAACATCCATCCAAACTCAACTTAATATGTTCAAATCAAGATAGAAAGTTAAAAAAAAATAACTTCTTTATCTTTATACACTAGTTAAGTTTTCTTGACACTAAATAAAGTTTATAGTAAAATATTATATCTCATTTTAAAAACCGGTCTCTCCCGTGATCTTGACTGCAAATGTATGAAGCATGTTCGCGAATTCAGATGTCGAGTAACATAAAAGTTCTTACATAATAATTAATAACTGAACTGTAAAATAATCCATACATTTTATATTATTACTAATCTATAATAAAGCCTATTAACATCAATTAAGTTTAGTTTCGCCTTACTAAATATCTACTTACAAACAAGCTCCTAGTATTGATCGGAAGCTGATATTTGCTACATTTGTAAGTCATCGACCTTTATAGAAATATTGTGGCTAGAAGGCCATTCTTAAGTCGTCTAGGATAAGCGAATTGCAGAGTTCAATGACTTTGGGTACATTGACAGGATAACATTGCGTCATCACTATCACTACATATTATAAAACAAAATCCCCCTCCATGTCTGTTTGAATGGATAAACTCAAAAACTACCGAACGAATTTTCAGGAATAGACAGAGTGGTTCATGAGTAAGGTTTAGGTGTATATTTCATCAAGGTTTCCATAATACTTTCTTAGATTTACGCGAATATTTGAGATGTATACATATAATAAAATTGTAATTTAGCCGAATCTGTGCATGAAATATTTTTTGGAAAATTTTATTGAAATAGACATTATTATCGATACAGAGGCCGAATCTATAGTTTTTAGAATTTTTGTCCGTATGTCTATCTGTTACCGCATCACGGAAAAACCACTGGACGGATTTTGATATAATTTAGTATGATGATAGCTGGTTATCCGGGTCAACATATAGAATACTTTTTACCACGGTTATATCTCATTTATGAGAAAAAATACAAAAACTGCATTGTAGAGTATACTAATATGTAAAACCTAAGATTTGGTTTTTGGTCATCTGAACGCGGCCGTAGCCGCGGGCAATGCTAGTTTTAAATAAAACTATCTTTTCGGATTATTTCGCGGAGTAAAGACAGAGACTCTCCCGTGACCATGTTGCTGTAAAGTATTCGAAACGTCGGGAACCAAAAATCAAAATCAATCCACAAAATAATCCGAAAAGATAGTTTTATTTAAAATTACCAAGGTTTCCTGTAAATTGGCTGTAATATGACGATGATTGATGAAAACGTCGGAAAAATTATGTCAACTGGGAGCTTTAATGGCGTGCGCCGCGTAAATTATAAGAATTACATAATATATTACGGAATGTAGCACGGTATTATTCGTATCGTACGTATTTGGTCTGTTGCGTTCCAAGACGCAACCGACCAAACGGAGAGTAAATCGCTAGTATATTAAAAACTAAAGTCACGCTGAGATTATGTTTGTTCGAGCTCATCTTAGAAAGTACTGCATGGATTTTCATACGATTCTTACTAATCGGAAGAGTGACGCTCTAGAAAGACTAAGCCTACGCTATAATTTACATAAATTTTGCGAAAAAAAAACTATCAGTATGATGATATTTTTTTAATAGTAGAAAAAATAGTCCTTTCTAAGAACTTCCCTAATATATTAAAGCAGAAGGCGTCTAGAGATGTTGACGATTGGTTATTTCTATTGTTATAAAGATCAATCAATTGAAAGAATATTGATCAGTTTTAAAATTCAATCAGCTTAAAACATCTAAAAAGTACATGAACTTACTATCCCAATTTTAATACTATGATGATGCTCAGCCTTTTAGTTGCTTTGGGTACAGCCTTCGATCAACAATACTACTAGATATCGGGTTGGCGTAAGAAATCCGTATCGGTAAATATAAGCTCACTTGCAAAGTGAGCGTATATTTCGATTAGTTCTATTGAAACACTGCAAGCGTAAACACGTTTGGTGTATGTGAGTAATATTGATCGAACGATACAGCCAAATGTCAATGTTACCATTGTTGTAGAAGATTCAAAGTATGGTCATCAGCTTATCAGATGAAAAGTAAGTGAATTAAAACTCAAAATAAGTCCGCGAAAAAATCCAACATATTATAGTTTTTTTCAATGATCAAATATCAGGGTACGAAAAATCATCGTTCAGATCCCTTCCGCTTGGTTTAAGACTAATTTTACGTTGATTTATTTCATTGTACCTACTGTATTCTTGAGGTTAAACAACAAAAGCTATTTTAATTCAAAAGGTATTTTAATTTACTCAAATTCCTCACGTGTTTTCCTGATCCAAAATTGTTAACTCGTTTTCCGCGCAAAGAATCAACATTTCGATTCTTTACTGAAATGCAGTGAACATTCTCACTGGTATTTCACGCGGAAATAAGTTGTACGTTTGTACTTATTAAGTGTACATTTTTCTTTAAGTCAATATGAAACTTAATTTCAATTATGGGATCAAATTTATAATCAATTTCACATTTCATTAATTTAGTATATTATTGATTTATTTTAATGTTTTTTGCTATGAAATATCAGTAACGAGAGCAAAGCAATAATCTTCTATACATATTATGTATTACAAAAATCCATGTGTGTATACTATGTATGTTCCCTACACACTTCAAAACGACTGGAGCGATGGATGGATGGATGGATTTTGATTAAATTTTCAGCCAATCTTCAGATTAGCCCAGCGGGTGATTCTGTGTAGTTTGGTAGCGATTGAAAGTTTGATCGGGGGTGAAGCCGCGAGTACTGCTAGTAATAAGTATAGGTCGAGTGATCTACGAATAAATTAACTATAATATAACGACAGACATGACGACATCATAAGATAATCCTAAAAAGTCATAAACAAACGAAGCAAAAGTATTAGCTATGCAAATAAGATTAGGTATATAGATTGCTAAAAAAATCATATACTCAAAAAAAAAACTTAATTACTCAAAAAATAATGAAAATTACAAAAGATAAAAACATTATAGAAGCCTGAATGAAGTATTTTACAAAAGGAAGTTCTTTCCACTCTGACCTGATTTACAATTTTACACGTAAATTTGAAGAACCGTTGGAATTATAATCTTTTACATTCACAAGGGTAGCGATCCCATCCTCTTATTTGTGGCGAAGGGAAATCATTAAGGCCCTTTAAAGTTTAACTCACTTTTTAAGTAAAATTTTTTTAAGAAAATCTCTTCAGCTCTCGGCTTTTATATATTAATGAAGGTTTTTCAAAGTACTGCAAATATGAGTTTTTTTTACTTTATATATTGGATGAATAGACTATATATATACCAATGCATTGTACATTGTACATGCAATGTACATGCATAGGTATAGAAAACTAGGTAAGTACTTTATCAAAAAAAACCCTTACTTGGGAAATGATTGATTCCCCATACAAGCTTTCGTCCCCTTTTCACTCCCCTTTAGGAGTGATTTCCGTGATAAAAATTATCCTTTGTCCTCTCCAGGGTCTCAAACTATCTCCATACTAAATTTCATCTAAATTAGTTTGGCAGATTAAGCGTGAAAAGGTAACAATCAGACAGCCATACAGATTTACTTAAGCATTTATAATACGAGTATTAGTATAGATTATTATCGTTCAGTTTTCCTGGGTTACCTAATGACGTAAGCGAAGCTGCCTAGAAGTTTTACAAGAATTTTTTTGCGTTAATTACTTCAGGTCAGCTATGAGATTTAAGTACTATTTGACCGACTTTTAAAAAGGAAGAGGGCTTATTTCTTTTTTGTTTATATTTTACGCCAAAAATCATAAATGCGACTAAGATTTGTATGATTTGAAATGAATGAAATGAATCTAATACCATAAATATAAATGAAATTATTTACATGAAAATAAAACAAAACCTCTATTAATATTTTACTTAACTTATTAACTGAGGTAAATCAATGATTTTTTTGACATCCGTTTTTGCGCGGGTCGTTATTTTTACAATTTAGCATGTGAAAGCAAGTTTTGGTCTAAAATAACTATAGACTTGTTATTAATCTGTTACATTCAAAAGTTTTTTGTTAGTTAGTCCTTTGTTAAAGTTGAATTGATGGAGTTTTTTTTATATACTCGTATAGATAAATAAATAAATAAATATGTTGGGACATTAACACCGCACCATTATGTTCCATGGTAAGCTACGAGGCTTGTATTATGGATACCAGACAGTTGATACACTACACATATGTAACTTTAAATACATACACACATAATATTATAAATATAAAGACGCATGACTGGAGTACAAACATCATCCCACAAATGTATGCCCCTAGCGGGACTTGAACTCGCGACTGCTGGCACAGCAAGTAGTGTCACTACAAGCTGAGCCAAACGTGTCATCAAATATGACCGAAGATTCATAGATATTTTCATATTGAAGCTAAAGAGTCTGTTTATTTTTTTGTATGTATAAATGTGCTCATCTCTAGAATAACAGGTCTGATTTGAAAAAAAAATTGCATTTTATAACCTATTTAATAAGGTTATAAACTGTCTAACATCGAAAAACCTTTAGAATCAATTATACCTATATACCCACATATATACATATACATGGAGGTAAGTGGTAGCCAAGTGGTAACGCACTCACTTGGAAAACCAAGTGAAGCAGGCTTTAATTTCAAGCCTCGTATCTCTGATATTTTTATGTGCAAATCATTTTCAATCAAAATTATCACATGTCTTACAGTGAAGAAAAATATCTTAAGGAAATCTGCATGTCTGAGAGAACCTAGCAAGCTTCCGCAAGACATGTGAAGTAAGTTTCACACTTGCCCAACGTGATGAACCCCTGATCCCCTATGCCCAGTAGTGGCACGCTTGGGTTGTTTCTCCATACAAACTCATCCCCACCCCCCCATTTACACTCCCTTAAAGGATGATTTTAGGGATACAAACTATCTCCTTCCCAGGGTCTCAAACATCTTACTAAATTTCATTTAAGTCGGTTCTGTAGTTTCGGAGTCTATTTGATACAAGCAAAAAAAATAAAACAACAAAATTTTCCTCTTTATAATATTAAACACAAGAGCAAACGTTAGTTATACCTATAGCTTAGAAGGTGGTTAGATGAAATTGTCGCAATATGAACATAACTTTGCTTATTAATTTCTAACTGTACAGACGCCCTTTCTTATTTGACACGGAGCTTATCCATCACGCTTTACATGACGGTTGACGGGTAAGATATATCTCAGAATAGTGTCACAACAAGCTGTGTTTCACTGATATTTTATTCAATACTAAATGAAATTTGATATCGGATTACTCGGGTTTTTCCGCCAAACCCGCAATAAACTACAAATAATAATACAAATGTATTTTGTGGAAAAATAACCCAAATATATTGTTAAGGAATTTTTGTAGATAGTAATTGTGGGCATGAAACTGAACATTTTACGGTGTTGATTTCCACTTGATTGTATTTTTTGTTTTGTTTATAAATTATTGTATACCAGAATTCTAATATGATGAAGCTAAAAGATAAAATACAGAATCGACAATCCAAAAATATTTTTAAGTCTAAAGAAAATAAAGAAAACTTAATTGGGGTTAATGTTTTGAGTAAATCTAAACGTACTTGTAGCAAATTCCTACTTTAATATATTATTATATATTTGAACGTTGTAACTTAACGTTCAGTATAGAATTCTCAGAGATGAGATATTTTCCCGAAGTAAAAAGTATCCTATATGTTGATCCGGATAATCTTCATATTAATAAAAATCTATTATCGGTCGGTATATATAATCGATCCTAGACAGACAAATAGACAGACAGACAGATAGACAGACAGATAGACAAAAATTCTAAAAACTAAATATTCGGCTTCTGTATCGATGTTATTGACTATTTCAATAAGATTTGCCAAAAAATATTTAATGTACAGATTCGACTTAGTTAGAATTTTATTATATGTATAGATTAACACGGCAACATAATTTAAAGTTAAAAAGCCTTAACTATATAACCAATCCATTTTAGGCAGTTTCAATGAAACTCCTTATAAGTAGATAAAAGGATCTTTGGGAATGCAAATGACTTGTTAAAAATTTTGAAAAAAAAATAAAAGGTCTAAAAATAGGAAAGATTACTGAAACAATGGGTGCTCACAAAAGACTTGAAAAGGAAAGTGTTCCACAAAGAAACCTTGAGTACTACACTTCTACGCTTTGTTGAAAAGTGGGAAAGATGTGTCTACAATTTTATGGCCTATGGGTATTTTCCATACTTGTGTTTATTTTAGCTTTAAAATGATATGAACTACTTAACTCATGGATAAAATTAGTTTTTAACACTACCTAATATTTATTTTGTACATTTTACATTTTTATATACACATTACAATAAGTACCTACCGTAAGGTTATTTATAGTAGCTTAGTTGTGCTCCTGGTCTCTAATGGTTAACCATTGATGAACTGAGCGGAGCATGAGCAAATCACCAGTGCTATAATAACAAACTACGACTTTCATAATATAACAAGTAATAAAAAGAAGACGATGAAAAAACTAAAACAGCGATCGCTATTGAAAGTTGAAGAAGTTTTTCAGAACATGTGATGAGGGTTACGTTGTTTTCCTTTGTCAAAGACGTCTCCAATCTAATCCCTATGACATCGCCGGTTTTTTTATTTCATTCAAATCTAGCTGACCTGACAGACGTTATATTATCCAAATAATAAAGTTTTCGACAATTAAGTTAATACAAAAATGATTTTATCTTAAATTTCCCATAATCGCGCAAACAAAACTTGATTGACAAAAAACACTTTCTCCTATAGAAAACTTTTAAAATGTATGTCTTGTTGATGAAAATGTAGGGAATTATGGTACATTGACTCATATGCGGGTTTTCTGTAATATTATGTTCATTAATATAATTTAGATATTTAAAAGAGCAACTGTTGGGTTTCTCGCCGGCCCTTTTCAGCAGAACTGCTTTCCGAACCGGTGACAGCTTCCTCATGGGCAGACTACACTGACGCTCTTTAAATTGATAATTCAACAGTGCTTGTAATAAGTCTAATAAAATAAAGTTTCAAAATTTCATTATGTAAAAAACATCGATTCGGTTGTGTAATCGGGTGCTAGCATCAAATAAGACCTAATCCAAATCAAAAAAAAAATCACCAACACAATCACAAATATTACAATTATCACTTTGTAACAAATGGTAGTCGCACGGATAGAAAGAAGTCATGGGAATGGAGAAACTTTTTTTTTGTTTTCCACTTCACAAATGTATGGCCGTAATGACCCATGGGCATGCCAAATTAGGTGACTATTGGGCGGACCAATATTTACCCAACAAAGGGAATTTTTAAAATGCATTATAGAACGAAGTGAAAGTCCTAACAAGCTTCAAAAGAAATTTAATAGAATCATTTTATTTGTATATTTCATTCAAGGCAGCCCAACCGAAAAGGTCGGATATTGCGTGCATGAAAAACCACTTAGGTCCTTTACATAAAATGGCTGCGCCTTAGCAACCGGACGAAAGTAACAATAAGTTCAAAATTATACGTCCCTAACTTGTTCTATTTAAAATTTCGTAGAGCTCTTATGTTATGAAAAGCGTGTAAAAGAAAATATCCTTGTAATATTGTAAATGTATAATAAAAGAATTTACAAATTACTATCTTAAAAACTATTTAACATATCTTCAAGAGAAAAGTACTTACTGTACAGTAATATAGTATTAACTAATAGTCCCCAAAATATCTAGGATAAAAAATAGGACCAAAGGACAGACGGACAAATAGGCGTGTCGAAATTATAAAGATTTCGATGTTATTGACATAAAAAGTAACAGCTCCAAAGAATCAGTAAATTATAATTATTCCGCTTGTTACACAATAATCTTGTTACACAATAACCCCGTCATATGTAACTCTAACAGCTCGAATCTGCTGTCTTAGGTATATGCTACATCCCATCAAGACTAAAACTTCAGAGTATTCGCAAAAGTCAGATATATATATATATATATATATATATATATATATATATATATATATATATATTATATATACATACATACATACATACCCTAAAAACATTACTTTGCTTCAGAATCATTGGATATCCGATATTTTCAAGCAAAAGGTTAAGCGTTATAACGTCATTAACTAGTTATTAAGAATTTTATTTCTCTAACTTTATTCCTTCTTTGACTTTCGTGCTAGCGCAGTAATTAACAAACTGAAATCTGCTCGTAGCTACTTAAACATACAGTAAATTCCTTCGAGGAAACCTTCCTTTTAAGTATTACCCGCACTAATAATACTTCCAGGTAAATTTCTAAGAAATTAATTAAAATTCTAAGAAATCTATTGTTAACTGTAACGCCGGCGTATCCGCGGTCGCTGAGGGAATAAAAGCCTGATTAAACCAAAAGCTGCTATCGATCAATTATCAAAAGTACTAATAGTATAAGGTCAAGAATTATTTTATTTTTAGAACTCCTAGAACTGGTCTCCATCCTTATGTCGTGGTCATTCCACCCGTCCGCACGAAGGAATTCGCTACGTCTTTATTATACGTATGGCTAAGGATTGGAATAACCTGCCTGCGTCATTGTTTCCGTCCAATTACAATATGGATGTCTTCAAGGCAAGAGTGAATAGGTGGCTACTGAATTAGTGCGACTTACCATCTACGACTGCGTTACCACTTATGATCAGGTGGAACAGAGTCAAGCACTAATTCAGAATAGTATAAAAAAAAAGAACATGGAACTCTTGAACTGGTAAATAATAACATTTTTTTATTTTTAATACATAATACCCTTCATTTGGTCTAAAAGATGAAGATCAATCTATTTTCAGATTTTAGACAATTAAATTCACCTATATATTATAATCTATTAAACTTAAATATAACAAAATAAAAACCGACTTCAAACAAAAGCACTAAAAAGTAAAAAATAAATGATTGGTAGTTTTCATTTACTATACATACCTAATCAAATATTTTCGAAGTCGGTGTGCTTTGCTTTGTATGGGCTGGCACCGATTTCGAAAATATTTGATTAGGTATGTATTTAATAGGTAGGCTTTAATCACTTAGCCAAAGCACACCGACTTCGAAAATATTTGATTAGGTATGTATAGTAAATGAAAACTACCAATCATTTATTTTTTACTTTTTAGTGCTTTTGTTTGAAGTCGGTTTTTATTTTTATGTTAAAAAGTTTTTATTTTCCCTTTTTAGTGTAGACAGTAGTAGCAAAGTAAGAATTCTAACGTGTTAGGCTTGTCGAATCAAACAAAATAAGCCCAAACTCAAAGTATCTACTATTAGCCGTTGAAGAGTTCCACCTATCCACCTTCTGGCCTTACCATCAGATCAGGTCAACAATACCGAACCACTGTACTATCAACGGAAATAGAAACACTTCCAAAGTTTCAAGTCAATATGACAATTAGAAGCAGGTTAAATCCATTATTAGCTATTTTTCCACCCTTAGGGGTAGTATTTTTTTTTGAAATTTAAATGGAACCAATCTGGAAGTATACCCTTTCAAACAAAACAAAAATTGTCTAAATCGGTTAATAAATGACGAAGTTCTGAGGTAACAAACATAAAAAAAAAATACAGTCGAATTGAGAACCTCCTCCTTTTTGAAGTCGGTTGAAAAATAATAAACGATAGATATCTCCTGTTTATTACATTTTAATTAAAGAGATACTGAATTCAAAAGAACTTATAATTACTTAATTGGTTAGGTGATTTTTTTATAATTTATATAACAATATATATAATTAATATAACAATTAATAAATAATATAACAATAATTTATATATTCTTCAAAAAAAAGAATTTTAGAACTTGGCTTATAATCGCGTAAATAGCATACAACTAAAATGAACACTTTCTTACGACGATATATTACGTAGATTGCCTTCATTGATAACAAATGATAAGCACGCTGATAAATCATGATTTGATCATATTGAGAGCATCAGAAATGCGTGACGTAGATTTCTAAAGCGAGCGTTTTAACATTGAGTTACCACTGCCTTTCGATATAATGGGGTCTGATTAATCTTAATATAGATTTATCTGACCTAAAATTAGAGCGTCCAAAACACACGAGACCCAAATGTATGGGACAGTAACCTTTCTTGTATGTATAAGGAATGACCTTTCTATAAAATAATTTAGCTTCTTTTTATTATTTACCATTTTGTAAATTATGTATTTTGTCACAAATACCCTATATATTAAAATATAAGCTACTTTTATTACGAACTAGCGGGTCACCCTCGCTTCGCTCGGGTTCGTCGCTAGGTACGTTTTAAATAGATATAAATAGTTATTAGCCAGTGTTATTAGCCATATAAATATTTTTTTTTTCGTTAATTTTTCTGACGTTTTAATACTTAGGTATTAACCTATTCCGGAATGAGAGAAATCCAAAAATTCAAATATCATAAAAATTGGTCCAGCCGTTCTAACGGGCTAAAAAGTATCGTATGTCCGTCTCCTGGTTCTAAGCTAACCTAACCTAACCTAACCTAACCTAACCTCCCCACCAAGTTTCAGCCAAATCGGTTCAGCCGTTCTTGAATTATAAATAGTGTAACTAACACGACTTTCTTTTATATATATAGATTTTACTCATAAACAATCTACACAATACATAATATAATAAAACGGTAACTAAGACGAATCTGTACATTAAACATTTTTTAGAAAGTCATATTGAATTAGGCATTATTATCGATACAGATGCCGAATCTATAGCCTTTAGAAATTTTGTCTGTTTATCTGTCTGTCTGTGACTGCATCACGGAAAAACCACAGGAGGGATTTTGATGAAATTTGGTATGCTGATAGCTGGTTTTCCGGGTCAACATATAGTCATAAGATACGTTTCATTGCGGGAAAATATCAAATCTCTGAGAAATCTATACTAAATGTTAAAACGTAAGTGGGGACGAACTCGAGCGGAGCGAGGGTGAGTCGCTAGTCATTTATATTTGTATAATAAGGAAATGGATCTATATCCAATAATATATATTCTGTATAATAAATACCAACAGGTTCCTATTATAATCTATTACCATTTGAAAATACCTCTATACAATATCCTGTACCACAGATGACTTAGTTTAAAGGTTCCCATTGACCACATTCGGTCCGGAACCCTCAAAAATGATTGCATATAATCATAATTAACAATATATTAGATGGATCATACACACAAATGGCGAAAGTTTCGTATTTTTTCCATTAGTGAGGCTTTGGATTACACTTTTCGTGTTGTTGGCAAGAGCCTTAAAATCAATCAGACTTTGGCATCAAATACATACTTTGCTAATAGAAAAACTTGTTACAGAGTGGAGGAGTCATGTTCTCACCGTTAGGCCGCCTTAGAGTTGCTCAAGCTGTGAGAAAGCAGGTAAATAGAAAAACAATAGTTAATTAATTAACTAAGAACTGAATTGAAGGTTCAAATTTAACCCACAAACTTTATTAGACTGTGTGAGGTAATCTCAAAGGAATAGACAAGCAAAGGTAAATTACTGGCAGGTAAGAGTATTTATTAATAGTGGAGTTAGGTTAGGTGGTTTGGCCCTTGGAGTTTTGGCAAATGAATATGTATAAGCTCATGAGATCGTATTTATTATGCTTAAATTGCAATGTTTACAATTTTTTTGTTTTTTCCGTTTATACAACAGTTGTGACCAAAAAAAACACAATATAAATTCTAAAAGTTTCTTGTATGTATATTTTTTGTATAGGTAAGCTATTGTTTTTGTTTTATTTTAAAGTAAAATAACTTATTTTTAGTAAATAAAATTTATTTATATATATCATTTACTACTAGCTTTATGTGTATTCAATAAATTCTTGATTCTGGTTACTGCAACTGTTTTTATCTGTGTTTCTATGAATGGAAGATCAAGCTATCCACCAATACGTCATATTATTGACAATTCTTAGAAAACGAAGCAATGACTTACCTATAAAGGATGTAGTGTGAATACATTCTTTTTTTTTAACGTTGGGAAATGCATTTACGCACGAGGTGTGGGACTCACCGGCAAAACCAGTACTACCCACTAAAACCCAACAAAGCCTTCCCCCGTCTTAATGGGGCGTCGCAGGATCGCTTACGCATTCAACTACGACGCCCCGACGGCAGGTCTGCCGAAGCAGACCACAACAACCACGGGGTTGCTCCAAGGTCCACTCTGCTATTAGAGAAGTACCAGGAGCAACCCGCTTGGTACACCGCCCTCCGAAGAGGGCCACCTCCCACCGCCCACCGAAGTGGGCCACCTCCCTGTGCGTTTCTTGGCTTCGCGCCCGGTTGGGTTGCCGGGCACTACTGAGCCCCCCCACCACGACAAGGTGAACGCACGTTGGGGGGGAGCGTGAATACATCCTACTATTTTACTAATAATGCAGTTATGTAAATTATAACTTACAAGTCCTTTAATTTTACCTTTCAAGCGAATGCTAAAAGTTTTTGAAATTAGAAAAATAGTATACAAATACGGTATAAACAAATAAACTCATTTCAAATTCTATATAGATATTTTGCATCCAATTCAAATAAGTTACTTTATCTATGAATCGAGGCCACACGTTAAAGATGAATCTAATATTGATTTGAGCTTCCAACTAGATTGGAATGGAGAGGACATAATGGTGAGCTAAGATTTTATTTGTCATTGGCCATTTAATTGTTAGACTATCAAAAAGTTAGGTTCTAATGTATTTAACGATCTGGAACTTGAACTTTCAAATTGCTATTGGTACCATTTAAAACTAGATCATAAATACTTTATGAAGTTACCTAATAAATTACGCTAGGAACCAAGAATGTTATATAATGCGATGAATATAACGAATGTTGTTCTCAGGTCTTTAGGTTTATAGATTTAAAGACCATTCGTCGCTTTAGTGCTTATTTGTTTAAACTACCAATACTTATTGTGTTTTATAGTAGAAAGCTTTTTTCTTTTATTTTAATTAGAAACAAAACTTTATTTTTACTTCTAAGATTTATATACACGACACGTTTGGCTCAATTTGCAGTGACCCTACTTGCTGTGCCAGCTGTTGCGGGTTCGAGTCCTGCTGGGGACATACATTTGTGTGATGAGCACGAATGCTTATATATGTTTTTAAAGTTATATAATAATATGTGTATTGTATCAACTATTAGGTGTCTATAACATAAGTCTCGTAGCTTAACATGGAACTAGATGGTACTGTGTTAATGTCCAAAAATATTTATTTATTGAATTATAACGGTACATAATATATAGATAAAATATTTTTGTCGGCTTTCTTTCCGTAACGGTTTAGATTTGTTTTCTTCGGCTTTGTTCAAGTAAAATGTGTATTCAAGATTTCTATTGAATTGATATTTAGAAGTCAATAATTCTGTATTATAAACTCTTTGAGACGACGAGATGCAGGATTGATAAATTTTCCGTTCCTTAATTCTCTAAACATATTAACAACATTACAACTTAAAGCCGGTAATAAAAACAGAATAGCTGTTTCTATTCTAAAAGTTGCCTACTCTTAATTTCAGATAAGCCAAATCCCAGTCCTAGCATCTGAGGCGGCCCCGCTTCAAGCACCACTGTGCTACCAGCTCATCTGCCCGCCTCTCGCACCCCTGCCTACTTGCGCTCCGTGTGAGATACCACCTCCGCCGTACGCTGTATATCCGCTACCGTTTGATAGTAAGTTATATGTAAAATGTTTGAGAATACTGTCTTTTCAATATTGAAATTTATATATATGTCCAGGACGATTGACTGTTTTTCTTCCAAATGGAGCTACTAGAGCAAAATAGTTGATTTATGACGTCAATAACGACTAAATAAGCATTTTTTGTTTTTCTGATCAAGTTTACTTGAAACTTTGTGTCTATTAATCATATTCTTCTTCCTAATACTCATATATTCGGTGACAGGCATCTAAAAATGTATGATACAATGCAATGCAAATACATATAATAATTTATTGTCGTAGAAAACGTCACATCGTTTTTACTATATAATATTTTTTCTTTTAGCCACACCAGCTATCTACGCTCCTCCAACTCAGTATGCACTGCTACCAGCGCCATACAGCACGGCGTGCTGCGAGCCGACTTGCTGCGCGCCGCTGGACAAACAACCCCGTGTGCCAGCGCCACCACTTCACCCTGCGTTCATTTACTAATACAGATTAATAAACGGATTGTTATTATAAAACTACACCAAATTTGTTTTAAAACGAACATAACCATCTTGATGTTCATTTGGTTTGTTTATTTTTTATATTGATTATAGTCCAAAGCGTGAAATTTTTGCTTTCCATATATGTATGTCGTAGTTTTATAATACGGATCCGTTGTCTTTTAGATAAGGCTTTCATTATATCGACATTAATTTACAGTCTTTAACGCATCTTTCAATGGTTATTTAGGACTGGATAATTTTGTGCTCAAAATTTTAATTTTCTGTAAATATTTCTTTAATTTTTAGAATTTATAGAAAGATCAGGAAGAATATTTTAAATCAAAAATTTGTAAGTTAATAATCCTAATCGTTATTTGATAAGATATTTATAATTGCCATGTAAGCTGCTTTTTAGAGATATTTTTAGATTCTGCAAAACCATTCCTTTCGCTCGAGTCTTCCAACGTTTATTATGCTCAATCAATTTCTGTATTTCTGAATAGGGGTGGATAATTATGAATGATTATTATGTTTTTTTGATGAAACAAGACAATTGTGGGGACAAATTCCTATTGTGGTTCTAGAAAAGAACGTTAATAATATCATACTTAAACCTGAATTTACTATATCGAATGTTTGATGAACTCTGAACTCCAAAATGAAATGACTAATGATATCATCAAAATCATTTGTAATTATTCACTATTTCTAAATTCCGTATTTAATTTCATGATATCTGGGAATGCTAGGGAAGGAAGGAGTTTGAAGGTTTTTGAAGTGATGGAAAAGAAGTGTTCACGATATTAGACTCTCGTCTATTTGGGTGTGTTTTTGACAATTTTGTCTATATCTGGTTGTACCTATATCTTAGATAAATAAAATGTTATACAATAATTAGCTTCGAACAATTATTATAAGTATTATGGATCCACGTGCTATCATTAATTTAAGGATAATAGATTCGTTAAAACGCGTTATAATTTCAATAGGAGTTACAAAAGTTGTTATATCCAAACATTGCGCAAATAGTTTTGGTAATATGCAGGATAAATTAGATTTTGCCACAGTTGTTGTTTTAACGATTGTATATATTTATTTGTGTTATTGTAATGGTACTAAAATAACGCGTTCTAATTATATACAGTAATCATTTAAAATTAATGGTATCACAAATGTGTGCGCAGTAGATCGCAACAAATTATAGCACAAAATGGATATGTTGCTAGCATTAGAATATATTATTACCTCAATAAAAGACATTTGTTGATATCGCTTGTTATCCTTCTAAAGGATTTTCGTTCATTCATAGAATAAGATTGCTTTGTTGCCCTAACATCTAGACCAGAGAGATCTATTTTTTAACAATTTAGTTACTTGCTATTGACGAGATAAATCTGGGGTCCAAGATGTGATAAGGTACTCCAAATTTGAGAACCCGCTTCATGAACAATCTTTGTACTGTGTGCGATATCAAAATTGGAGTGTCTGCAATCGTTGTTAACTGTTATCTTGGAAGGATTTTAGTAAATAGTATCATCACCTCAGAACAATCTAAAGCACAGACATTGATCGATACAATTTCATCTCCTGTAGAGAAACTCTCGTGACTTTATAAACATAGAATATATTCTTATTTATTCGTTTAATAATTAATTATTAGATTAGTTTCATCGTTGATCAAGAATTTATCAAATACATGAAATTTGATGCATCGAGATATTTTAAATGATGATTGTGATATCGCATTGTTGTTTTATAGAATAGATCGTAGATTTATTTTAAACTAGGGCACTATTGAAGTCATCAAACAATAAATAGGACCAAGAAGCAACGCAATTTACATAGGTTGCCCTGTTTGACATTTCAAGATATTTTGTTAAAAAGTGACACTCATTTAGAATCATAAACTTAGGGCATATTATAGCACTATATTTTATATCGGTTTTTGCATAAGATATATCCCTAATATAAATAATTGTTGTAACTGTTCCGTGTGCTAATATAATAAAATCTAAAGCCTGCTAAATATTTATATAGCTAAAAACTATCAAAGACTAAAAATTCGTATTCCCTATTTCATTTATAGACGTAGTTTCATAACATGATAGATTTAAATAAATTTTATCAAATTTATATGTATCTACGATGATTAAATAATGTTATAGCATTCTTAGTTTTCATCATTCACAAATTAATTCCTTGTTAAATATGAAATCAAATCAATTTTTAATAATTATATCGATGTTGCAAAAGTGTATGTAGACGCTGATATAGTGTTTGATGATCAATCTGTGTATACTTAATGTTCTGCCTTTGAATATGTAAGCTTGGTCTCAATTACTCCAAATTCAACTACTGTTTCCATTTCATTTGTTGATGTTATTATAATATAATATTACGCTAGAAGTTTATAACAAAAAATCGATATTGAAAGATATTGATATGTTTTTTTTAAACGTAAACAGTTGTTGAATGCACGTAAATTTTATATAATATAACGGAAAACGCTGTCAATTTAAAAACTTGGACTTTTACTATTAGGCCGTAAGTCGTTGCTACGTTTTTCTTGATTGCTCAATTTATTTGATTTAACATTAAATAATTTAGCTATATATTTTTCCTTTTTCGCATAAATTTAACTTTGGTAAAATTATTTTTGATGAGATGAATATTTTGATACAAATTGTTTAATTTCGAAAAGTTGAAATTTTTTTGTACTACTTTCCTGCTTGGCTTGATTATCAAAGTCTTATATAGAAGCTAGATGTATAGTACTATCTTAAGCTAAATCTGTCAATCACGTATCACTGCTTATGAGATTATTGTCATAAATGTAAGGGTTGTTTTGTTTCTATAAAGAATCGAAGAAGTTTATTTATAAAGATGGTTTTGAGGATATTTTTCAATATAATAATGTATTTGATGAAATACAAAATTTCAATTACAAACATTTATGTTGAAATCATCTGGCATTTGCAACAAACGCAATATTTGCAATTAAACATATTAAAAAAATAAAATTTCATCAAGAATTTCTTTTAACATATTCAACAGCAACACTTACATTTACGTCTGTAACGAATGTATCATTCTGTGGCCTAGACACAACTGCCTAACATATCGGAGAAATTGAAGATCACTACGCTATAGTTATTTTTATTGTATATCTTGTGGGCGTATTTGTGACTACTAAGCGATGTAATTTAGACAATATTACGTTAAACGAAAATTAAAGTATATTTAAGTAATTAATGTATATTTAAGTAATATATTTAATTAGATTATCCGCTTAGCGTACGTACATATACATATAATGTGAATCGTCAGATGTACTCGTATATGATTACGATGCTCCATCAAACTCAGCAAGAGCCTCTGTCATTATATTTAAATTCTTTCCCTAATTAGCATCAACTATAATCAATATTTACGCTTTGATCTTAAGTTCAAAAATGATTATCTTCTTTCTATCTATATATTCAATAACCCCAATAACATTTCCAAATTTAGTATTAGATTTAAAGTTTAAATTGCATGATGTAGCCGTCCTTTTTTTTTTGATCTTCAAACGTTAATTAGGAAAGATGTCCAGATTCGGAATCTTGAAATCCGTCGAAATAATATAACAGGGACTAAGACAATATCTCGTTAGAATGTTCTGTAGATGAAAGGATGTTCGTTTTATTTCTATTTTCTTTTAAATTTCACGTTTAAATATGTATATTTGTCTTTAAAAAGTTCTATTTAACTATTGTTTGGATACAATTAACAATTTAAAACAGCACGCGAAATTGAATTATTTTTACAGCGATAACATTATTGCGTGTGTAATAATTCGAAATAATTTTATTGATTGCACTTTATTATCAACCAGTAACTCATCTACGTCTTATTGAAATGAATTAAATAAGCGTCGCGCTTCACTTGATGTTCGCATTGTTCAATCAATTAGTCATAGAACTTTTACAGGTTCTCTAAAACTGCCATATTCCAATACGTTGGTGTTATCCCCATTAGGTACTAGTTAAAAATTTAGGGCTAAATTTCTATCTTTTGCTAGTATCAATCCAATATTATCAAAATTTAAAAGGCTTCTCGGTCTTTTTTCCCGTAATTTAGTGACGTTTTTGATATCTTTACAAGTTTATTCTGAACTCATTGTCCTTGTCTTTTTAGATATTTGTATTTGTATCGCGAACTATTCTGTTGTAGATGTACCCGTATATTCCTATGATGTTTTAAACGTTAACTACTTTTAAGACTTAAAGCTATACTTCCCGATTTTACCAGTGTGACCTGTACGTGTGAATGCTTTACCTTCAAATTTAGATCAACTTAGTACTTACCCCTAAAAAATTCACTTTAGTCATTTCTTTATATAAATTATTATAGATCATTAATAAATGACATATATTTGAAAATCAGATTTAATATAAAAATAAAATCAAGATATCAAATGAAGAACTAAACAATGTTTCTTAAAACAGTCGCTTCTGTGTCAAATAGTGGAAACTTCGATAGTATTGAATATAAATAAAAAAATGAGTCTGCTTTATTTGGTGTTTTAGTTAAAATCTCTTTGATAATTAGCTTTTCTTGATAAAACAAAAATCAAATATATAAATGTATATTACACCTAAGCTACGAGTATATACGTAATGATTCTCCTACTATTTAAACTATATGTGTTGTAGAAACTATCAGATTGTAGATCAAAAAAATATATTCCGATATTTGTCTGTGTGTCTAAATCTAACTAGTTTTCTCGGACAATGTTAAGAATTATAATATTATAGATAAAAATTATCAGAATAGCACAAAAGTTAAATAACTCTATGTGCATAAGAGTTCACAAAATATTACGTGCAAACTAATAAGAGATATTATTACGCTGTAACATTGCTAATAACAATTATTTCTCTAATAACATTCAATCTAACACGCAGAGTTATATCACTTTTGGACTATGAATCTAATAAACATCAACGTGATCATATTCAGTCATTACGCACATTATTAATAATATACGAATTAAATAAGAAACGTATTTTACAAATAAGTCATCGAATGTATGTAGATGATTGTTGATTGTTATTCTAATGTAATATTAATTATTGTCTAGTTATATATGTGATATTGTTATTGGAATAATAGATATTTTAAACTAACTTAAATTACTTCTATATTCTTCTTGTTGACTTTTGTGTAATAGGATAATTTCAGTAAGTAAGTTAAGAAAAGTAAGACAGAATTTTAAAGATGTTACGTGTTATAGAAATAGGTTATTAGTACGTAATATATGTAAAAGAAACAAAAAAAACACGTGCGTAAAATTTAATTAATGATCTATTGTAGCTGGGGTCGGTCGATATTGTATTCATATTTATATAATTTATTTTTGTTTAATTAAATTATAATAAAAATCAGCGAACTCTCTGTTTTTTATTGTAATTTAAATATGTTGCGTGAAGTTAGTCATAAGAATAACCGTTTCATCGCAAAAAACCATGCGAAAAATATAAAAGCACATATCCTAAAAGTACTCATCTGGCTACAAATACTTGCTGTGAACATGTATTATTTGATAATTTGCAGCAGGCTTTCGGCCTATGTCATAATATATAATTTTTAAATAATTTCTGCTTCATTTCAAAAATATATTAATTTCCTACTGAAGAGAAGACTTCTAACAGAAATCATTAGTGAACAGTATGACTGAATTTGAAACAATGCGATTGGAATTGAGGAACAACGGTCTGAATGTATCGAATTGAATGAAATGACTTATAGAATAGATAACTTTTGTAGAAATCTGGAGCAGACCCTAGCTACTAATGTAATGTAAAACATGGCTATCTTATATCAGGAATAGATAACTAAAGGTCATATTGTAAAGGAGGCTTTTGTGATTATTTCGTTTTTAAGCTATTTTTATAGAAATACTTAGTATGTCTTTTTCTGTGAAGTTCTAAAATGTAGTTAGATAAGATATGACTCGCATATTTTAGTTATTCGGGTTCGAGGCTCGGGTTTGACCGTAGCTTTCTTCCGAATACAAACTTTCATTCCCATTTTCACCTCTTTAAGAGATGATTTCCGGGATAAAAAGTGTCCTATGTCCTTCCCAGGGTCTCAAATTATCTTCTTACCAAATTTCATCTAAATCGGTATAGTAGATCCAGAGATTATGCCCTACAACGCCACAAACTCACAAACTTTACCTCTTTATAATATTAGTATAAATCTTAACTTTAATAGGAAAGTGGGCTATACGTTAGATATTTTTTCAAAGCTCAGCACAGTATTCAGACAGCATTGATAATATACTCGCTAAGATAGACAAGTGGATCGGGTTCAAGCTTATTTCCAACATGATGAATTAAAAATACGATGGAGGATAAAACGCAAACATACATGTCTCTCCCTCGCATTGAAAGCTCATCAGATGAATCATTTTTGCTTATTTTAATTAAAATCTGTTATAATTTTACAATAACACAGATCACAGTACAATTTTTGGCATATTTTATTTAAATTTGTTCTAACTTGAGTCTTATATCTTATTCAACAACATGTCATTACATACAAACTCCGGTATACCACAATGAAATTCTCCTCTATTTATAGACATAAGTACAATAAATAAAGAAGCAATAACAAATAACTATATTTAAGTCAAGTATAATAAATAAATTATAATGTATGTATGTGTATTTTATTTTTACCTGTTCCTGTATTATACATATTAAAAAGGTAACTTATTATACTTATACTGGTCATTTTCACTATATATAAATATTAAATAGGCAAAGACAGAATAGTCCAGTACATAATTCTGTCCTGTTTCTCAAACGATTTTCTTCTTTTTTTTTGTTTGTTTAGTAGCTTATTTGTGAGCTTTAGTTTTATCAATAAAAAATTGAAAACCATTTTTTTTCTATTAAAAGGTATATTCTATTTATATATGTTTTTGTCAAAATTTTCATTCGCACTGAATACACGTACGTAGCGAATTCGACTACATCGAAGAACTACCCAGGTAACCACATAAATCTAAAAAAAAATAAAAACTTTTCAACAAAAAAATAAAAACCGACTTCAAACAAAAGTAAAAAATAACTGATTGGTAGTTTTCATTTACTATACATACCTAGTCAAATATTTTCGAAGTCGGTGTGCTTTGCTTTGTATCGGCTGACCACCTGTCTACCTTCTAGCCTATCAGATTAGGTCAACAATACCGAACCACTGTGCTATCAAAGGAAATATAAACACCTTTAAAGTTTCAAGTCAATATGACAATTAGAAGTAGGTTAAATTCATCATTAGCTATTTTTCCACCCTTAGGGGTGGTTTTTTTTTGAAATTTCCAATCTGGAAGTATACACTTTCAAACAAAACAAAAATTGTCCAAATCGGTTAATAAATGACGGAGTTCTGAGGTAGCAAACATAAAAAAAACATACAGCCGATTTGAGAACCTCCTCTTTTTTGAGGAAGTCGGTTGAAAAGGATTAAAATCGGTAAAGCTGATTAGGAAGAGAAAATTACCGATACACACACGACAATTTTAATATAAAGATGTATGAATTATATTTATAATATATTATTATTCAAAAAATTCTCCTTTGTGCAACGATTCTTATAAAATACCTTAAATTAATGTTTTAAACAAAATTATAAAAGTTTTATTCTTGCATTCTTTATTACAAGAGTTTAAAATATGGCCTATTTTCATTATCATACCTATAGTTTAGAAAGTACATTTATAATATTCAGAATTTATTATTGTAAATTACATAAGTAATTAATTACTTATGTAATTTACAAAAATAATTTTATAAATATTACATAAATAATTACATGAATTCCATATTTGGACATTAATTATCTCCTATACAGTAAAGTGTAGATCAAGCGTCTGTAACATAATAAACTAGCGACTCACCCTCGCTCCGCTGGTGTTCGTCCATACGTTTTAAGGTTAGTATAGATAGCTCAAAGATGAGATATTTTCCCGCAATAAAAAGTATTTTATATGTTGTCCCGGATAACCAGCTATCTCCATACTAAATTTTATCAAAATCTGTCCACTGGTTTTCTCGTGATGCGTTTATAGACAGACCGATAGACAAAATTTTTAAAAACTATACAATTGACCTAAAAATTCAAACAAAATTAATTCGAAAAATATTTAATGTACAGATTCGACTCAATTAGAATTTGTTATATGTGATGTTCTCCTGACCGATTCCGGCCACGGCGGTCAATCTCATTGAGACTAGCCAACTACGCAGGAGATATTATTGTGCACAAGTGTACCCGCAGACACAAGTGCACTCTCTATTCCTGTCACTCTCATACTCCGGTGGGACGACTGCTCGACACGACCAGTGAGAGTTAAGGCGCAGGACCGATGGCTTTACGTGCTCTCCGAGGCACGGGGGTGAAACACCGCCAACTTCCCAACTCCGGGCTCTTACTGAGGCTTACTCAGAAAGACTCAATAACTAAACTTGGCCCGACCGGGGACTCGAACCCAGGACCTCCGGGTGTGCAGCTGTACATGCTAGCCACTACACTACCGAGGCAGTTGTTATATGTATGTATAGATTAAATGATAAAACTAGTGTTCGACTAGTGGTGGAAATTAAAATATTGATAAACATATATGAAAAAAAATATTCCTATCTATATAAAAAAAACTGACTATTTCTATTTTTTTTATTTCTAACACTAAAACTCAACTCGGTTCACAAAGGGTGGAGAAAATTGTACTGAACTGTTTTTTTTATTTATACATATGTATAATGTATATAGAGTTACCGTAGGGAGCAGACGAAGCGTCGCTAATTTAATAAATTCAATAAAATTAGAAATCGACTTGAGTGTTAAATTACTATGACAACATACAGTGAGGTATGGGCATAAATTATTACTCGTTGGTCTAGTGGATATCATACGTATGTGTGCAGATCCGGAAGACTTGGGTTCGAGTCCTGGACCGGGTCAAGATTAGTTATTGAGACTTTCTGTTAAAAAATCTCAGTAAGATGAAAAATTGTTATATCAACTCGTACTCGTATGTATTTATATCAACTTAATACAAATGAAATTAACTAAACTCCAAAATCCAATAAATCTAAATCAGATGACAGTCATTCTGTCTAAAAAGAAAGGGTGTGAAGCTATAAATCTTTTTATAAATAGACAAAGTTAAAACAGTTCAGTCCCTTTTTCTCCTCTCATTTTCGGCCATTTTTTTTAAAATAGTTTTTAGATAAATTTTTCATATATGTTTTTCTCAAATTTTTAATAACGATCGAATTTCAACCAATAGACGAACACTAGTTCTAACAAAATCACGTGAAATATCAACCATTCCAATCCAACACGCCACAACGAGGGTTATAAAATTCATAAATGTAGTTAAAATTCTTCAGCTATTTTGCATTGGCTAAGCGTGCAAATACAATTAGAAAGTTAACACTTAATGTAAGGTGTTATATGGAAAATGATTGTTAAAATTGCTTAAAATCAGATTGTCGTGTAAAAAAATGGTACGATAGGTATATTATAGGATTACTGTACAAACTACGAGGCTAAATTATTCTTTATACGTTTTAGTTGTGAAAGACAGAAATAACTATTTTTGGGATAGGAAAAAGTGCAGATGAAAGTGGAGTACGTCTCTAGTATCAACTTTTGGAGTAATGTTTACTTTAGTTTATTTAAGACTAGCATTTTCCGCGGCTCTGCCCGCGTTCAGAAGACCAAAAACCAAATTCTTAGGTTTTACATATTAGTTTACTCTTACATTGCAGTTTTTGTATTTTTTCTCAGAAATGAGACATTTTCCCGCGGTTAAAGTATCCTATATGTTGACCTGGATAACCAGCTATCACCATACCAAATTTCATCAAAATCCCTCCCGCGGTTTTTCTGTGATGCAGTAACAGACAGACAGACAAAAATTGTACAAACTATATATATTCGGCCTCTGTATCGATAATAATGTTTATTTGTTATTGATCTACTTGGAAAGGAGGATTACTCGATAATACATATATTATGCTTTTCGTTAAAACTATTCACTAAAATAAATCATTACAATATTAATTAAGAAAAAGTGATTTTGTAAGAAACCATTTTATCCGACTTCCAAAAAAGAGAAGGAAGTTTCTATGTTTGTCTGTAAGTATATTTTTTTGTTATAAAGTATATAGTATATTATAAAATTATTACCAACATAGAGTTTATATTTTTCAATTTGTAGTAGATGAAGTAATTTAAAAAAAATGAAAAGTAATTATTAACTAATATAAAATATTTTATTTACTACATAAAAGTATGCTGCAAAATATGAATAAATGATAATATTATTGGAAAATCACATCCTGAAAAAATAGTATCAATACACATTGTGTCGTCTGTGTGGAATAGAGAACAAAATCGCGAATAATCTCAAAACAAAAAACAAACACCTACCAAATCCAAATGAACATCGAACTCACGACTTCCAAGATTTTATTCCAACCCATTATATTCCTTATAAATCGTAAAAAAATATTTTTAACAAGAGAAAAAATAACTTACAAAAACTACTGTACGAGTGAAAAATACTTAAACTCTGATACAATCTTGGTCCCGGAGGATCATAAAAGCCAATATAACTCAGGCTGGTCACCGTCGTAAATTAAAAACATTATTTTTGACAATTTACATTGCTACTCGCCTCGATTCTAATAATTTCTCAGACTAGGTTGAGACGCTATCCCAACATAGAGTGCAAAGTATGGATATGGCAAAAAATAAATGAGCTAAGTAAAGTGATCCTTTGTAGACATATATCAATCTGTATATTATAATAACTGCCTCGGTGGTCTAGTGACTAAGAGGCTGCAGACGCTAAGGTCCTGGGTTCCATCCCAGTCCCATCCCATTCAGTCCCATCGGACTTTGTGTCTACGCTTACATTGGTGTGCTATAATATCTTCTGCGCATCTGGCTAGTTTCAGTAATATCAGCCGCCATGGCCAAAATCGTACACGAGGATATTATATTATAAAAATTAAAACTAATTAGAGTGGTATAGTATAATATTGCTTGATATATTATATATCGCGAAGTTTATTTTGTCAAATACAAAGTATGACCATAGATATATGTTATAAAGTTTCAGCATTATTCATCTGCATGGCACTTTAATAATAATGATTATCGTGTGTTGCCTAGCTTTGTCTTCTTCGGGGTATGCCTTGCGTTTGTGCCTCACCTAATGTCCGAGAACAAACTTCAAACAATTGAAGTAAATAAATAGCCTTATGTTTCATTCCTTCCTTATCTTATGAAAATTAAATGCTAAAAACAAATAGTAACATCCATTTTCTTCCAACTTACAATAGTCTATTAGTTAGCAAATTATATAAATGCAAATAGAAATCTGATAAGCGGCAAATATACGTTAACGTTCAAAAATATAAAATAAATTACTAGAGAAATTAAAATTAAAACAATAAAAAATCTAATTAAAAGTACCATATCAAAAGATTCATACATCCCATTCTCCTGGATGTTAGCCAATGAATGGGCAAGTGGTGGATAAGTTGTCACCAATGCTGGCTGAGATGCATCGCCCTCATGACACATTAGCTTAGTTAATTAAAGACTTTATAACTACGAAATAAATTCTTTTAAACTAAGAAAAGGTCGCTGATCTGATTCTCAGTTTGGTTATTTGTATATGCTTGTATTGTTTTCTTGACATATCATACCATTAATATAAATGTGAAAGTTTTTGAGTGCGTATGTTACGAGTAAAAATTAAAATAGTGATAAACTTAAACTAAGCTTTAACATAAGCTTTTAGGTCTTAGTTCGTATCGCATGTTATTAGTATTAGTAGTTTTCAGCCCTATTTAAACTCCTGCTGCTGGGCATGGACTTCCGTTCAATACGAGGAAAATCAGGCCATAGTCCTCCACGCCGGCCAATTACGGGCGCACTGAGCATGTCTTTCGAAATCTTGCTAGGTTCTATCAGACATGCAGGTTTCCTCACAATGTCTTCCTTTCCGTAAAACAAGTGGTAATCATGTTGGAAATAATTCATACATGAAAGTATCAAAGTTGCGAGACCCGGTATTTGAACCCGCTTCAGTCAGTTTTCCAAACGAGCGCATCACCACTGGGATCACACTCCTTCCTGCATATTATTATGTAACCAATTAATAATTATAATGTTCTAAAACCTAGATAGAACAGAAATGTACATTGGAAACCAACTCGGAAATTTTAAATGCAAATTTTAGTTTAAACAATCTTACAACTAAATAGCTTCCAAATAGAAATCCCATTAGTATTGACAGCTAATGCAACCCAACTGCACTTCTTACGAGACCAAACACACGTATGAAAAAACTAGACTGGACAAAAAGAGACAGACGATCGAAATGTTTAAAGAAAGAGCAGGACGAAGAACGATCCTCTAAATTATTGTATTATACATAATAATATTTGTGACGGTATGTAGTATATGCAAAATGTAGAGTAAGCGTCTGTGTTTGATAAAAAGCTTAAGAATACATATTTATCGTATATTCAAAATTTTATTTTTTTTCTTCAATATTTTCTTAGATTCTAATAGCAACCTCATCTCAGTATTTTTGTTAAAATTTATCATTTTTATTATGAATAGTATCTAACCTGCACTTGGAAATAAGTAAACACTATGCACATTCCAAAGTGTGTACTATAATAACATATAATAAAGAACCAAGATAGTGACTTTCAAAAAGGCTGTCATACAAATTACTCCATGTAAATTAAATTGTGTAAAATATTTTGCTTCATCTGAAAAATTTTCGTATACTACTGTACTATAATCGTATTGTCTCCATTTTCTTAGAGGACGCACCAACCGAGCCCTCACACACCCCTTAAGAGCTCCATTAAAGAAAACAGAACTCTACATACATGAGATAGAGCATAATATTGAAAAAAAATCTTCGTTGCTTACAACATTTAGTATTAGCGTCATTGGAGACGCGACGGCGCTAAAGAAACTCACTTAATTTAAGGCTGAGATATTCTTCACCCGGTTTCGTATGTTCAAGGTCATGTAGAGCCGTCAGATGACATGACAGCTTCGGTTTATAGTGAAAGTTGCATGAAACTAATAATTTACTCTACTAATAATTTATACATTTTTTTTAATTATTTATTATTATTATATATAATATATATAATTATTAATTAAATTAGTTAAAGAAGTATCTATCAATATTTTTTATATTTAAGTACTTTTTCAACCGACAAAAAAAAGAAAGAGATTCTTAATTCGACACGTATATATTTTTTTAAATATTTAAATTATTATAAATAGCATGTATTCTTTGTAAACGTAAGAAAAAACGCCTTTTTTATTTTTATTATATATTTTTTTTCATTTTATAGGATATAGAAACTATTCTATGTAGTGATCATTAAATATTTTTAAGAGGTCGTTTGATACCAATGTATTGAGTGACCACCGCATTCATAAAATCATATGTAGACGTCGATTAGTTCCAAGGGAAAACGATAAAATCTTTACTAAGAAGTAACAGCATGACTAATAGAAGCGATCTGAATGTGAATTTAACTTGAGACCTGACATGTGGATGTATCTCTATACATAATTAAAATATAAAATTTTGCTACGATTTAATAGTTTTTATGTTTCGTAACTTTTGAAATGAGAGAGCAAGAAGAGTGAGAGAAAAATATGTACTAAAAGGTAGAGTTAATTTATGTATGCCTCTTCAATTATTTTATAGCACTACAAACTAGATAAGTTTAAGTATTGTTATGTTGTATTTACTAGTCTTCCATACTAAATATTATAAATGTGAAAGTGTGTTTATTTGTTTGTTTGTCTTTACTTCACGTTGAAATATAGTGACGGATTGGCGTGATTTTTTGTGTGGAGATAGTTGGACGGCTGGAGAGTGACATAGGTGTATTATTCCACCGCGGAAGATTATCTAATTTTCAAGGGAAAATACGTTATAATACAACCCAAAAAACATTTATAATCAGAATTACTTGAAACTTAGTCTTCAATACAATTAAATAAATATGTGTTTTAGCATTTTTCGAACTTCATTCCATAAGGGAGTAAATTAGGGAATGAAAGTTTGTATGAAACCTACCTTTTTAGAGTTTTTTTGTGGTTTTAGCGGAAGCGAGGCCGCGGGTTCTGCTAATTTAAAAAAAACTTATTTTAATAAATTTAGTTCCAGTAAAACACTTCAATATAAAAAAACCATTTTTATTGGTGTAAGAAATAATACCGGATTTTTTAGATAGCAAAAGACAAATATATAACGTTTAATACTATATTTGAAGACATATACACGGACTAAAGAACTTAGGAAGATATTTATTACTATTTAAGAGCTTGGACTACAGATAACAGCAGCATTCAATCTTTTAAGTAGAGACAGCTCTACCATAAATATTTTTTAGTATTTTAATCAACTTGTGTGTAATCGCATGCAGTCAAATATATTTACATCGTAGAATAGTTAAAATTTGTTCACATGGACGAAAAAAAATCTCACATATTTCTTTAGAGATTTTTTTTAATATCTGAATGTTACATTTCGCAAGTTAAGTTAAAAAAAGCTATTTGAGAAAAGCTAATCTCTAATTGCCAACGTAAAACTAAATCGTTGAAACAGTTTCTGTGTGAATACGCCGTTATGCGTAAATATATTATGAACATTACATTACTTGAATTTGTTCCAAAATTGTATCGTATTTTTTCAAAGTGCAATTCGATAATATATAGCTCGAGTTGCCTAATCCACCATTTTTATTGCACTGACACAGTTAACTTCTATATGCTGTGCTGCTGCTACTACGAATAGTTAACTACAATGGTTTCCGTATCGATAACTCTATAGTAACCAAAAAAGCATTGTTTGATTCGTCTCTACATTTACTCAAATCAAGATTATTTTTTAGTACAATGTTTTATAACGAAACGTTTTTACTCAAATTATGTTATTTATATAGAATTATTATAAAAAACCCATACAGCTTTGTAATACAAATATAAAACTCGTTTGATAGAGTCGATCGTCGTTATCGAGTATGAGACTTATGGTAGAGATAGTAAACTATTATAAAGTTATAGATGATGCAACGTTACGACAGTTGAGTTAAAACTTTTTATTGAAAGGTCGTTTTCATCAATATTATTATTAGCTATATGACTTATTCTGCTACTCTTTTGTTAGCTATTAAAAAATAATAATCTATAATTAAAGTTTTAAGCACTAAAATACACGCTTTTTATGAATTGAAATGTTTGGGACTCGTGAAGACAAATCATATGAGCTGAAACTCGATTTACTGGTAGCCACTGAAGAGTTCCATAGTCACCTCCTGACTGCATCATCAGATCAGCTCAAAGATACCAAATCATAGTTCAAACTTTCATTTAGTTATGACAACTCGAAGTAGATTAAAATAGAATTTCAAAATTGATTACGTTATTGAAGCTGATAAAAGCTTGTTAATGAATTAACGCTATTCCTAAAATTTCCTGTACTAAGGCACTACTTATCTATCTCAACATCCATACATAGGTATAATAAAATAGTCCTAACTAAGCCGAATCTGTATATTAAATGTTTCTTGGAAAATCTTATTGAAATAAACATTATTATCGATACAGAGGCCGAGTTTTTAGAATTTTTGTCTGTGTGTATGTGTCTGTCTGTTACCGCATCACGGAAAAACCACTGGAGGGATTTTGAAGAAATTTAGTATGATGATTAATATTGATGAGTAATTGATGATATAAGATACTTTTTTACTGCGAGAAAATATCTAATCTCTGAGAAATCTATACTAAACGTTAAAACGTAAGTAGGGACGAACCCGAGCGAAACGAAGGTGAGTCGCTAGTATTTTCTAAAGTTATTGATAATATTTGTCTATATTGAAAAGATACGTAAACAGCCAATATAATTAATAATAATAATATAAGCTAAATAGCACGTCTCTATATATCAGGTTTTCCTTAGATTATGATGTGGTTAACGTTGATAATAATAATTGGAACTAAAACGACCTGACTAAATATATAAGCAATTTTTATTAGTGTACCACACGAAAGTAGCTGTGATATTTTAAATTTCGATTCAAAACGAGCAACTGAAACATATTTTAATTATTATAACATCTTATATTTACGTATATTATGTAATAAAAAAAATGAAAATATAATGTCTTATTTTGTAGAATGACGCATAACACAAATCATAAAAAAATCTATTTCATTTGATGAAAAGTAACGAAAATTTTTAAAAGCGATACCAATATCTGTTCTTGAAACTTATAAAATACAACATATTGTCTGACAAGAATTGATGGTTTAACAATAGCGTCTGTTTCGACACAAAAAACTAAGCGAGTATTGATAATATTGTGCTCCAGTTGAGCATGACATAGAACACGTGTGCTAAGTCTATCGAAGGTCAGATGGCAATCTCTCTGCATAAAATTGGAAACTTATCAAAAGTATGGTAAAGAAAGTGATTCTTGCCAGAAAAAATATGCCACGATAAATAATAAATCTTTGAGTTCGAGCGATAGTTCTAGATGCAGGCGGAATGCGGGTAATGACGGAGCCTCAAAGGAATTTAGGTCAGTTCTGTCTAGGATTCTGATATGCCATAGTAATCATTTGTATAAGTCTTGTTATTTGTACGTCGTTTGTCTTATTATTTAGAAGGATTAGATGGGAAAAGGAAGGAAGATCTTTGGTGGTCAGCTAAAGTTCTAAAGCTTCTAAAGCTCATATACTTATATTTGTTATGCAAAGAGTTTGACATAGCTTAGCAGAATATTTTTTTAGATTTACGCGAATATTTGTCATTTTAAAGGAAGGAACTACAAATACAAGGAACTACAATAAAATAAATAATACATAATATTCCATTATAAAACTAATTACAATTATAAAATATGTTTTAATTAAAATTAACAAATATTGTAAGGTACTTTGGTGCCATTTTTGTATATCTGAAAATCTTAATTTTAGAAAAACTTAATTCGTATAATAATTTTGTGCGTAGATGCTGTCTGTAACAAGTACCGGAAACCAAAAACGATAATAAATCAGCGAAAAAATAGTTCTATTGAAAATTAATTAACAGAAATTTTGTCTTTGTTACTCATTTGAAGCTCTACATCTGTCAGAGCTACGTTTTTTACAGAAAGTTTTCCATCCATTATAATGTAGAATCACCCAAATGCATTTCAAAAAATCTTGTTATAACTAACTTAACAATTTTCAAAATTATTCCATAGAACAAAGAACAGATTTAATTTTTTAAAACATTTTATAATGATTTATTATGAGTTTTTAATAGATGGACATTTTTGAAAACAATATAATAAAAATATACATAATAATTTCTTTCGTATCCAGGTCAGAAGCTTAAAATTTTATGGCGATATTTAGGATAATTCATTAGCATTATACTTTAAAAGCATTGAATAACAATCATTTTAATAAATTAAATTGAATAATCGCATATAATGTACGAGTAAGTTATGGATGTGGACCGTTTATTTTCATGGGTAAATCAATCACATACTGCAGAATAGTAGCCATAAAATTTGGTCTTAGGAAGATTAAGTCGTATTTTAAAGAATTTTTGATTTCTTTAAACCATACCACGATTCTTAAAAGTAATTCGTTCGTCGTTATTATATCTATTGATATAAATCAGTACAGTGATGGCCCAGTCGCTCGCTTGGAAAACCGAATGAAGCGGGTCCAGATCCCGATATTTTCAACATGATTACCACTTGTCTTATGGTAAAGGAAAACATCGTGAGGAAACCCGCATGGCTGAGAGAACTTACCAAGTTTTTAAAAGGCATGTGCAGTACGTCCGCATTTGACCTGATCCCCCTCGTATTGAAGGGAGACCCTTGCCCAGCAGTGGGACGTTATAAAAAGGCTGAGTACATTGATATAAATCAATAAAAAACGTTTTTAGGGCAATCTACATATGTATATCTATCAACAAATAAACATAAACATACTACATAGCTATAATGTTAACAACATGTTAATATTTAAATTAGAAGGATACGATTCAAATGAATAGAATTAATTCTTTCTTTGATTAACGTGAATATATAACATTTAAAATAAAACTATCTCTTTGATTTGTTTTAAGGTTTTATTTTGTTTTTTGGTCCTCCACGTTCCGAATAGTTTACAACAAACATGGTCATAGGAAACGCTAAGATTTTTACGTCTCAAAAGTTATTATATAGCTGATATAGATAATATCTATCACAAAATTATAAAGAAATAATATTAATACTTTCTTAGATTTCCAGAAAAACTCACTGATAACTCTCACTGCTTGGAACCAAAAATCAAAATAAATCCTTCAAATAGTCCGAAAAGATAGTTTTATCTGAAATAATATTAATCAATTCATTGAAAGAAATAGACCATAGCCACTCTTTTTAGCATTTTTTTTTCTATGTACAGATATTCAACCTGTACAGTTTTATTATATGTATAGATAGTCGAAATGTCAGGAATCAAATATCCCAGTCAATATACTAGTTTACCATTATCATATTTATGTGCATTTATTTATTTTAGTACTACTGACTCACCCTCGTTTCGCTTGCTCTAGCCTCTAGGTACGTTTTAATAGTTAGTAATTCATATACAAAATAAACAGTTCTGAACTTTTCGATTTTCCAGCTATACCTTTGGGTTTCCCCAATTTTTTTTCATACTTAAGCCACCCCAGACACACCCCCAACAAAAGAAAAAAAGGATTATTCAAATAGATCTAGCCGTTTTTGAATTTTAGCGAGACAAATGAACGGCAATTGATTTTTATATATTTAGATAGATAGATAAATACGCATATTTATCACTTTACAGTTTACATTCTGTAATATTATATATGTATAATATAGCGTTAAGAACGTTTCGGACAATACGACATGTCAAGTAGCATATAAATGGCTAAACAAAGTGGATATGCTAAGAGGATGTTAGGATATTAGTGCATGTCGCGGAAACTACCACCAAAGTATATTGTACTTAACAAGTGTTTGGACTATTACTTACGAATATCACTTAGTAAATTAATATTTTGCTTATTTCTAGTCAGTTACACTATACTATTATAAAGAGGAAAGATTTATATTTTTGTATGTTTGTTACGAATTAACTCAAAGACTACTAGACCGATTTAGATGAAATTTGATAAGAAGATAGTTTGAGATCCTATATTTTTTATTCCAGAGAGCAATACTAATTGTAAATAGTAAAATTACAGTACTTTCAAGCTATACTATTTCAAATAAAAAAAGAATCACGGTTATCGATGTACATTCATACAAAAATACACCTTTTTTTTATGTTGGGAAATGCATATACGCATACCACCTGTACACATACAGTATAATATGTGTACAGTACTACCCAATAAAACCCAACAGAACCTCCCCTGTCTTAATGTCGTCGCAGGATCACTTACGCACTGTGACAACGCATATGCGGTTCTGCATTTTTGTTACATAAGACCTAAGTGCATGAATCGTAGGTGCTATGGGCGACAGGTACCACTTTCCATCAGGTGGGCTGTCTGTTCGTTTAACACTGAGCACCATAATAAAAAAAACCTCCTCCTTTTGAAAATCGGTTAATAAAATATTAAATAAATAATTATCTGTTACTAATATATTAATAAAATGTTGATAAATTAGGTAAAAATAAAATCAGGCAAACGCTAAATAATGAAGGAAACGCAGATACATGGTTATACATGTAAGTAGTAGGCGATAGGCGGTAAACGTATCAGTGCGTGTCGCTCCGGAACTGAGTTTGCCTTTCAAATACATCGCTTATTTGCTTAGAACAAGCGTTTAACCATATTGTGTATTTGTATAATATGAAAGTTCTTATAATAATTTGTATAATACATATATAAATATGACATGTTTGTCAAAAATTATTAAAAACCATATATATATAAATAAGGTATATATTATAAAATAATGTCTTTAAAAATGAATAAGGCTTCTACAATGAGCGGTAATCTAAAAAAATTAAAGATAACTTATGTACTATGTCAATTTGTTTTTAAATATGTTGTGACATTGACATAGCACCATCTAGTTCCATGGTAAGCTACGAGGCTTGTGTTATGTATACAGATAGTTGATACACTATACATATACAACTTTAATTACATATATATTATAAATATAAGCACCAATGACTGGAATATAAACATTCAACCCGCAACCGCTGGCACAGCAAGTACAACCCTCAAACCCGCAACCGCTGGCACAGCAAGTAGAGTCACTATAAACTGAGCGAAAAGTGTCGTCAAATCAATATTTACTGATAGATAGTATAGTGATTTCTTATATATTGTATTAAATAAAATCTGAAGGCTTTTTGAAAGACCTAGTTTCTTTTTAACTTCCTAGTTATTTTCATTGTATACATTTTTTTATAAATTACTATACTTTTCTTCACAAATGTACACATCGTCTCTACTAGATGCTGAAAATGTAATGTAACGCGCCGTCCTTCAAATGAGTTATTATAACACTCAGCCAGCTATAAAGAACTCTATCTTAAAAACTTACAGTCCGTTTTGCGTTGTTTCCAAAAGCCATTTAGATTTTCAAATTAATCTGATAAAAATTTAAACTAAAAACGAGATGGGCACTAGCGCCCAGTTTTTGTTAAGGAAGCTGTAATAATTGCATTTTGTATAGCTTTTAGTGCGCTCAATTTAGATATTAAGATGCATTGTGGTAAGTAATTATCCTGGAATGGACAATTATGTGACTTTGTGGATGAAAAAGTGCATAATTTTGTGTAACTTAGCTCCTTTTGATGTAATAAGAAGTATAAAAAGAATGAAATACTGTGTAATGGAATATTTACATATTTATTTTTAACATATTTTGGTATTTATCAATGAAAAAAATTAAAAAGAAAACTTTTGACTTAATTTATGATCGTTTGCTTTAAGCTTATTCTTACTTATTAAAACTTTTTAGAAAAAAATTTTTAAAAATTTTCAATTAGATAATAATATAATTACTAGTAAATTAAAAAAAATGTAATACGCACTGTATACAATCTATATATATATATATATATATATATATATATATATATAAAAATTTTGTTTTTCTTTTTTTTGTTGGGGGTGTGTCAGGGGTGGCTTAAGTATAAAAGAAAATAGGTAAAACCTATAAGAACAGCTGGAAAATCGAAAAGTTCAGATCTGCTTATGTTGCATTGGAATCACTATTTCGGACTACGTTCAATAGTGGCGGACTTGCCATCTACAACAATGCGTCAAGTTTAAGTTGAAAAAAAATATATAATATTTATATAATATAGTCTATCTATTCTATACTAACCTTTAAAACGTACCTAGGGACGAACTCGATTGAAGCGAGGGTGAGTCCCTAGTTTCTGAACAAAGTTGTTGGACCTATCTAATCTAGTTAAAGTTACAATGCCCTTATCAAAGTATAAACTTGGCCCTAGCGTAGCGCTACGTCACATGGGCGTGCTACGACGCTACGACACTACGGCGTAGCATGCAAAGGAAAGTTCTGACTTAGCAAATATTCTCACGCTAGCAAATAAACAGCATTAAATCATATTATTAATTCAAACTTTTTTTATTTTAGTACTTTCTTTGGTCTACGTGAATATTTTAATTTAAATAAATTTATCTGTTAATTTTTTTATTCGTGATTGCTTTTTATTGTAAAGCAAAGGTCGGCAACCAAAAATCAAAATAAATCCGAAAAGATGGTTTTATTTTAATGATTTAAATAAAAGTTCAGAGTTTTAGTTCAGTTCCGTTGTAATAAAAAAGTATTATATTCGATTCCCGCTAGTGACAAATAATTATGTTTGTAATACAAAGTCGACTTTATTATCTTTTTTATGTATTTGCTAGCTGTGAATAATCAGTATGAAGCGTTTACTGTTGCTTATAAAAAATCTAGGATGATAAGATTTATTTAACAACATATAAAGATATTTTATGTTTCTGCGCACCGCATTAAATATTTTATTGGCTCAATTATGACAAAATACAAATAAAAAGTTGTTTCTGCAGTTTGGTACATTTAGACGTTTTTATTACTAATCATTTGTAAATATTATAAATTGTTGTCGTAATTTTTGTTATAATTAAAGTTAATATGTTTAAATATAATAAGTTCCTTTTAGCATTTAACTGTTATATTTGAAAGTTAATTAAAATAACTCTCTTGTTTAATTAAATTTCAGTTGTAAAGGACAAATCGAGATACAATAAAGATATTGATATTCGATTTGCAAGTAATCCAGCCAATCGTGATAGAAAAAAATACTTCGTCTAATCCCAGTATATGCTAAATTAGACTAGACGCTGACACAATAACCCGTCTCGTCGTCAACCCATCATAATTTACATCAAAACGCCTTACAAAATGAAACATCTATATTCATAGTAATCCTCTAAAATACGATCGGTCACGCCTAAAAAAATCTAACTAAAATATTCCTTGCATTCAGTTCAAGGAACCGTCGAATGAAGGCACGCAATTACCGACTGAGTCATGGCCAAAACGAGTATGCGGCGTTCCAATTGCAACTCTGTTGTATTTTCTCCCGATTATCAGCCTGCCTTAAAGATGCAGCCGAGGGGTGCGCAAGGGGGTGAAGCATGGCGGCGCCTCAGTCTATCCGTGGCAGCCGCGCTGGACGCACGCGAACTTGTATGCCACGCCATACAAATGAACACTACGCGGTGTAACAATTCGCGATCAACGTACATTTGTTACGGGAAAACAGCTTGTTTCTGTTAACTGTGATACTCTACCGCCGTAGAGACTCTTTAGGACTGTCACCGTTTGTGGCTGATGTGAGTTGATATTTTGCAGACTGCCTGCAAATCACGTGCCCTAGATTTGGGGTGTCGTCGTTGGACTGCACGTCTGCTACTTTTAACATTTATTTACAGGCAATGCTTTTCTTTTTATTTTTTATTATATTCAGTTTGTAGCCCTTAAATTAGTCTGTACGTGATATTAAATTTTATACTTTCTGTATGAAATTTTAAGTTTAATTTTTATTTTTAATCATTTTTTTTTATATTTTTAATTACTTTTACGTGTTATGTTGTAGTATGTGGTATTTTACGTGCGTGCGATTTGGCAATGCAATTTACTTGTATAATATTTGACTTTTTCCTCTATAATATATGAAAATATCTGTCGCTAAATGTATCCTACACATTAATCATTCCATTGACATTTACTTAGATGTGAGAAATAATTTTAAAATCCATAGCGATTTAACAGAATCCCAGAGTCTACTGTCGCGCTTGACGTTCTTATATCGTTATGCATGGCGTGTTGCATTTTGAACCGTATATGTGATGTAATAGAGTTGCTTTTCAAATGTAGAGAATCAAATAGAAATATTAAACCCGACTGTAAATTTACTATCTTATTTCTTCATTTTTAGTTAGCTCCTCTGCAATGCCCCGCTACTCGCTATACTTTTTCCGTAGACAGATGGATATGCGTACTGTAGGTCTAGACGAGTACGTAACGTGGTATTGTTGCTTGTAACAAATTGTTTTATGACAAATGTATACGAAAGGGCTCGAAGGGCGCCTTACGCACGTGTATGTTAAGGTTAATATAGTAGGTAAATAATTGCTGCCACGTGGTTCAATTAGCCTCCCCTACAGGGGTCGGAGCGTTTCCGCTAAGTTGAACCTGTACAGCTGTTACAAATATTACGATACAGTATCAATATTTGAGCTGATATAACCCCAAAAAATTAACTGAAGGAGTTGACTCAAAAAATACTGACCTTACATTTAGATGGAAGGGTCTCTGTATAAAAAATTTCAATTTATATCAGCAATGACTATCAGTTCTGAACTTTACTGACGGCTTAATATTCCAAACGGATCATTTGGCAGAACACATTAGATGAGGCTGTGTGCGTGTAAGGCGGTGGTGTGGGGAGTTGCGGGTGGAAGGCACATGACGATCGATGCGGCGTCGTCGTATCATTTGCGTTCCTCCCCCCACTCCCCGCGCCCCGGCGAGCCACTGACACCTTGTTTTTAAGGCATGAAAGTCACATGGTCTAATTATAACGTCATTTGTTCATTTATTAGTTCAGATTAAGTGGTTTAAGAATATCAAAACAGATGAGTTATAAGACCTTTTTCAAAATGTAGAGTGCTATACTCTTCTCTACAAAATTATGTAAATGTATATAAAATTAAGGATTTTTTATAACTAAATCATGGAAATTAAATGTATGAATTTTTCCCAATATTATAAGTAACATATAATTAAAGCGCCATAAATTTTATATTTTTAAAGTAGACAATCCGCAGAGACAAATCGATCAATTTGATTTGACATCTGTCTGGCGAAGTGGTCACTGTTGATAGATTCCATCCTAGATTTAAGGAGTTACTAGCTTTCTTGTAAATACTTATATATGTACATTGCAGTATTTAATTTTGTAAGCTTTGGATCACTTTATTATTCTTGAGATAGAAAGATGTAAGAGGAAATAGAAAAGAAGGAGTCCAAAGAAAGATTCCATTTAATTTCAGATGCATTCCATTTCAATGGTTATAGTCGATTCAAAAAATTTAAACTCCTGTAAAGTTCATTCATCAGTTCTAACTGGATTGTTAGATTATAGAGGCCTTTTTATTTTCCTAAAAAGTATTAGAGCCTTACTTATAATACTTTTATTCATATTTCTTACCAGTATACAAGTGGGTTGGTAAAAACTTTAGACGATTGTCCTGATGTTTTAGGCTAGAACTATATGGTCATGATTTTCATCTTCCATGAAAGTGGTTAACTTATTACACTTAGTCATAAGTTTAACGATCCTGGTAACTTGTTCATACCATAGTTTGGTAATCCGAATATAATAACAGTGAAACTGAATTAAATCTCACTAAGCTCGATAAGCTCGTTCTGACTGTCCTGCAGAATAGTTCTATGTAAGTTTAAAATTTAACAGATTTTATGTAAGTTTGTATGTAAGTCTCTTCAAAGTTTGAAAAGTACATCAAAGTAATAAAATAAGTAGATTTTGAAAAACTATTATTTCTTACTTCTATCCCACGGGAACCGTACATTTTTGCGAGATAAAAAATACAATCTATCTCTGTGCCAAATTTTATCCAGATCTGTTCAGCCGTTCTGGCGTGATTGATTAACAAACATCCATCCATCCAAACTTTACACATTTATAAAGTAGTAAGATAGGATGGGATGAAGAAAAAAAATACATATTAGTCATAATATCAAAAATCAAATTCCAGATAGCTACGTCTCTATGTCGTCTGTATAAGTCGTTATATTTTTCGAACCAGACGTCGCGTCATTATAACATATTACTACTCTCCCAATCGTAATAGTTAGATTCCTATAGAAGTTAAATACTTACTTTACGGTTATAGCGTACGTTTACGAGAGCTTAAATACTGTACACATAATATATTGATATAATACACAATCCGCTTAGGTTAAGTAAAGGTGAAGAAACTTTAGTCTATAGTTTTAGGAATTTAATAAAAGTATATTTTTAATTTTTGAAACATCGCTATGAAAAAGTACAGTTTTTGCGGGTTTATTAAGATTTTTTTTGTTTACGAGTGCGAGTTTTTAGATTTTTTAGTTTACGGGTGCTTTACAGCATCGTAATCATGGGAGAGACTAAGGTTTTAGATGTGTAAAAAAAATTAAAAAGATAGTTTTATTTTAATATGTCGAATGTATGTTCGCGTAAATCCAAGAAAGTAGTGGGCTGTGTATTGTTACTTTCTACCTAAGTAATACAAATTAGATTTCTACAATAAAAAACTGTTTAGACGTTATACTTGCAGATATTTTGTAAGGTTCCGTTAATAAAAGGGCTTGGATAAAATCCTTCTACGAAGCGTATCAGCGTTGAATTTACTAAAAATATAGTACAAGCCTAAAAGTAAAGTATTAGAAGTAGTTAAAATGTTAGTTAAATTTACGTTATATGTATAAAAGCCTTTATCCTACACTAGTTTTGCATGAAACTCCACTTGCTTAATAGGAGCGTCGATGAAAAGTAGCATAATTGTTAATACGGGACATAATCCATTTCCATCCCGGGTTTCACTCAATGTTCATCCGTTACAGTGTTAAAAAGTAACTAACACACTCACTCACTTATTATATCTAGTATTCATCAAGTGTTCAAAATTCAAAACTAATCATTATAAAAATTTGAGGAAAACAGATTTGAATAGAATTTACCTATCTATCTAAGAACGAACTATTTCCAATTTTATTTTTGATAATTCTTAAGCTAATCGCGTCAATAGCTACTAAATAAAAAAAAGTATTTTGGTTAAAAAACTGAAGAGGAAAAGGCACTGAACTTTTTGGTCTATGCTTATTTTTATATATATATATATATATATATATATATATATATATATATATATATATATATATATATACAGCAGCAGACCCAATGGAAATATATCAATTTCTTTCAATACACGTATTTAGGATCTTTGAGTCCATACAAAATTTGAAAGAAAAAGCGCTTTCTGTTTCCCCATTAACTTTTTATAATATTTTTCTATCTGAAAGCACTATTCATAGTCAGCCCTTTTTAACGTCCCACTGCTAGGCTTGGGCCTCCCAAGAATTAAAGATTGTAAATCTGTCCTCTACAGATCACAATCCAACACACTGGTCAAGTGCGGGTTGTCGAACTTCTTCTAGACATGCAGATTTCCTCAGAATCATTTCTTTTACCGTCGGAGACGCGGTTATCATGTTGAAAATGATTCCCCCACAAAATTCTAAAGGGGTCAAAGATTCAGCTTTAACCCACTTAGTTTACTCGTGGAGTATAAATGCAGGAACTTAATTTTATTAACTTGTAAAATGAAATTTAGAATTTGTATGAAAATTTAAGCATTGCAATGTAATTTTTATGTTTGTATGTAAATTATAAGTTGAAGTTAAAGACAATGTCATATTTAAAACTTGGTACGTTTTAACGGTTAGTATAGATTTCTCAGAGGCTAGATATTTTCCCGCAGTAAAAAGTGTCCTAAATATTGACCCGGATAACCATCTATCGGAGCTATACGGAGCTATCATCATACCAAATTTCATCAAAATCTGTCCAGTGGTTTTCTCGTGATGCGGTCACAGTCAGACAAACAGACAGACAAAAATTCTAAAAAACTATAGATTCGGCCTCTGTATGGATAATAATGACTATTTCAACCATATTTTCCAAAAAATATTTAATGTACAGATTCGACTCAGTTACGATTTTATTATTATATATATACATAGACATTGCAACGAAAAGCTCCTCATTATATTATTAGTCACTCAGCGATGCTACAGAATTATTAGTATCAGCTTAGCCGTTATAGTACAGCAAGTTATCCTCGTATAAGAAAAAGTTTTCTATAAGGGGGTAAAATAGGGGATGAAAGTTTGTATGAATCTATCTCAATTATATTAACTTTTAGAGATTTAGATACTTTTGTAGATTTTGCGCGAGCGAAGCGGCGGGTTCTGCTAGTATGAAATAAATGTTTTACTCGTGACATAAAAATTGACTGAACGAGGTGACTAAACTGCATGTATGTATATATGTAACTACGTAATTTAGGTATTTTTTCCAAAATTCAAGCTAAGACGATCACCCAATAGACTCAAAAATGATGAAGAAATAAATATAGCTCCCGTCCTCTCAATCAATTACATGCAAAAAGATAAATCGTCAGGCTATTTGTTATACAACTGCACTTTTATTTAACAAGGGGTTATCAAGGGGTGGGTCCTGAAGCCATAGTCTAATAGTTCTCGCATTAACAGTCACCCCTCTTTTCACCCCTTGAAGGATTTTTTCTTTTAATGTCAACCTTCCGGAACAATTTTGTAATTTGTGGATAGGAAACTATTACAATTTCCACCCTTTTCTTCAAAATATTCATGTAAAATGCCTGACAAAGTCATGATTTACAACACTTCAATGAAACTTATTGATGACTAACTACTGTCCGCGGCTTTGCTTGTATGTATTTTTTGCTATTAGGCCCTATGCTAAGATAAAAATTACTAGTTTTCCAGTAATGCACGATTAAATATACAGACAAACAAATAAACATTCTAATAAAATATTTGATTTCGTTGATTAATACTATACTAAAATTATGCTATAAATATTGCTATTTGTACTTAATTAGCCAACTTCAAATAAAGGAGAGTTTCTTCCTTCCTATTTGGCAGTATTTTTCTGGCTGTTACGTGATCTTCAATTGTTGATAACGGATTGATTTTATCAATTTACTTTTATTTTTATACCTCGAAGATAGACCTATGGCAGTATGAATCCATTTTAGATTAAGTTTTTATTTTTTTTAAGTAAAAATATTAAAAAAAAACATGATCACGAGAGAGACTAAGATTCTAGGTTTGGCCATTTCTTCCAAATTATTGTATAAACTGTATTATAACTATAACAAAATAGTATGTCTGTAACAACTGTATTGTTTAAACCTTAGTCTCTCCCGTGACCATGTTTGCTGTAAAGCATCAGAAACTTCGGGAACAAAAATGTTAAATAAAACCCGACTCCGTAAAACAATAGTATCATACACACAGTATCACAAGCACATAACCCTCGTTTGGGCTGCGTCGTTATAGCTAATTAAATAGCTACAAAATCCAAAAAGATAATTCCATTTAGAAACAAAAAGTGATTCATTTTCTATATAAAAAAAACTATGAATGCACAAACTTATTTAGAAATTTCATCTTTTATCCATAAAAGAGCTATAGAAAATCAATGGCTGCATCAATTAAAGACAAACTTTTTAGTTTCATTCAGATACTGCGTCATTCCCCATAAATATTTTATTACGCATACGCATAGAAAACGTTCAACAAATGCGAAATTCAGTCATGTTATATTAAGTAGTTATCATCAAAGTATGTAAAAGTACGCGTGAACTTAACGATTGGAAATTACGATTGTTTTACATCAGTCGCAGTTCGAATAACCGTATTACAAGTTTTGATCACTTTTTGAAATGTATAAGTAAATTTTGCTTCCGAATTCCTCTCAGAATTTTTTTACGGTTTCATCTGGAATATTGAGTTGCATAATATATTTTTGCTAGATTTTTCACGTAGATGTTTTTTATTGTGCTTCTGTATACACTTCCAAGCTATCGCTTGAGGAAAAGCCGGAAAAAACTGAGTGCCAAGCAATGTAACCTTGGAGTTAAGACAAGATAATATTTTACAATTTCTTGGACTACAGAATAGTCTATCATATATGTACGAGTATACTAGCGACTCACCCTCGCTCTGCTCGGGCTGGTCACAAGTTACGTTTTAACGTTTAGTATAAATTTCTCAGATATGAGATATTTTCTCGCAGTTAAAAGCATCCTATAAGTTGACCCGGATAACCAACTATCATCATACCAAATTTCATCAAAATTTGTCCAGTGGTTTACTCGTGATGCGTTCCCAGACAGACAGACAGACAGGCAGACAAAAATTCTATAAACTATAGATTCGGATATCCATAATGATTGGCTTAGTTTGTAGTGACCTTACTTGCTGCGACAGCGGTCGCGGGTTCGAGTCCCGCTGGGGGCATTCATTTATGTGATGAGCACGAATGCTTGTACTTCAGTCATGGGTGTTTATATTTATAATATGTATATATTTAAAGTTATATATGTGTAGTGTATCAACTATCTGGTATCCATAACACAAGCCTCGTAGCTTACCATGGAACTAGATGGTGATGTGTTAATGTCCCAACATATTTATTTGTTTTTATGTACTTTGGCTTCCACCACTAGTAAGTCATGCAATAAAAACTGAAATTTAAAATTAGTTATTTGTTCATCATTATTGTACGGTCATTACGACAGAAATTTTTGGCACCAAAGTGTGCATCTTAGACTCTACTTCTGCGTTTAAGTTTCTTTTGTTGCATAGTATTTTGTAATCTCTATTTTTATATTTAAAATTGCCTGTAGTGTCATATTTTAACTGATTTTTTTAGGACCAACTCTGGTTGACTTTCTGTTATTTAAATTTGATTGCTTTTGTTTCGGTATAATGTTAGCTTAACTTTTTATGGTATATAAAGTGGTTTATGTGTTGTTATTTTCATTTTAATAGTTTACTTCAAATATACTTTTACAAGAAAACTATACAAATAAATATAAATACTTAAAAAAACGACTTCCAGAAACTAAAAAATTAAAAAATAAGTAAACGGGGGTTTTCATTTAAAATAGATATCTAATCAGATATTTTCGAAGTCATGAAAGTCAGAAATACCTAAACTTACAAATTTTCAAGATGATGAAGTTAATTAAGAACTTAAAATAAACAGAACCGACTTCCAGGCACTAACATGTAAAAAAATAACTAAACGGAGGTTTTCATTTAGAATAGATACCTAATCAGATATTTTCGAAATCGGTGCCAGCCGATGCAAAGCAAACCTAATATATTTCGATACGTACGTAAAATATATATTTACCTATTAGATATTCATATCTTAAAAAATTGTAGACAAGAATAATAATAAAAATGAGAATAAAATAATATTGTAGAAAAAAAAGGCAGTGATAGCCCAGTGGTAACGCGCTCGCTTGGGAAACCGAGTGAAGCGAGTTCAAATCCCGGATCTCGCACCTCTGATATTTTCATGTGCGAGTCATTTCCAACATGATTACCACTTGTCTTAAGGTGAAGGAAAACATCGTGAGGAAACCTGCATGTCTGAGAGAACCTAGCAAGTTTTCAAAAGACATGTGAAGTCCGCCAACCCACACTTGGCCAGCGTGGTGGACTATGGCCTGATTCCCCTCGTATGAAGGGAGGCCCGTGCCCAACAGTGGGACGTTAAAAAGGGCTGAATATATTATACCAACTATAAGAAGAATTTTTCAAATTTTTAATTAGGTACATAATTTAAGAAATATTTAAAATCATTTTTAACCGATGAAAAAAGTAGGAGGTTCTCAATTCGACACGTATATTTTGTTTACTATTCGGATCCATATAACAATAATTAAATTTGGTAAAAATGCGACTTCTTTCTCTTAAATTTGGTAAAAATACGACCCATTTCCTTTAAATTCGGTAAATATATGAAATTCCCAAAGACTTTTTGATTTAACCGCATTTACAAAGGGCAATAAAAGTACAAACGCTTAACCTTTCTTGGGTTACAATTTATCAATTCATTTCCATGAGGAGGTTTGCATTCAATTTTATACCTTATCGTAATAGATTTAGAGTAAAAATGTCTTAGCATCAAAACTGTTGTAGATAAACCATATTTGATATAATTTCGTGAAATTGTTTGTTGAAAGTATATTTATTCGTATTAGGATTTTTATGAAGTCGTTTTAAAAGGGTGGTCACGGGTCGTGAGTTCAAATTTGCGTAAGATTTACTAGTATTATTAATACCAAAACAACTATAAATGCAAACCTTGTATGTGTGTATGTTCGTTTCTCCTTGACGCTGAAACGGCTAGATGAATTTGGATGAAATTAAAGATAAAGACAGATTATAATCTGGAGTACCATAAAGAACCGAGGGATTTGAGGTTAATTTTCTGTAGATTTATATTTCATATACAAAGACACGTTCGGCTCAGTTTGTAGTGATCTTTCTTTCTGTGCCAGCGGTCGCGGGTTCGCGTCCCGCTGGGGGCATTCATTTGATTAAAGAACCCGAATGTTTGTACTCCAGTGATGGGTGTCTATATGTATAATATGTATGTATTTAAAGTTATATATGTGTAGTGTATCAACTATTTGGTATCCATAACACAAGCCTCGTAGCTTACCATGTAATTAGATGGTGATGAGTGTCCATGTCTCAACATATTTATTTATTTATGCATTAAATATTAACAAAAAATCGTTTTTGCTTGTTTTATACAAAAAATATTCAAATTTAAATAATTTAGAACCTAGCAGGGGACATATTGATATTTGCAATTTATTTTTATATGTATGTATTAAATTGTCTGTAAACTGAATGGATTTGCATCGCATTCATAAAAGAAAGACATTTATCTTTTTTCTAATAGCCTCTAGATCAATGACTCATTCAAAATGTTTCAATAAAAGAAATAAATTATTGCTTATTTCTTAGTAAAATGAGAAAATTGTAATAAAAATTTAGTTTTTATTTTAAAACCATCGATTCACCCTCCCTTCGTTCGTCCCTAGGTACGAGTATGTATGTTTTAACGGTTAGTGATTCCCATACAAAATAAACAGTTTTGAACTTTTCAATTTTCCAGTTGTTATTTTTGGGTTTTTTCCAAAAAAAAATATACTTAAACTAACCCTGATACACTCCCAACATAAAAACTTTTTAACAAAAAAATAAAAACCGACTTCAAACAAAAGCACTAAAAAGTAAAAAATAACTGATTGGTAGTTTTCATTTACTATACATACCTAATCAAATATTTTCGAAGTCGGTGTGCTTTGCTTTGTATGGGCTGGCACCGATTTCGAAAATATTTGATTAGGTATGTATTTAATAGGTAGGCTTTAATTACTTAGCCAAAGCACACCGACTTCGAAAATATTTGATTAGGTATGTATAGTAAATGAAAACTACCAATCAGTTATTTTTTACTTTTTAGTGCTTTTGTTTGAAGTCGGTTTTTATTTTTTTGTTAAAAAGTTTTTATTTTTCCCTTTTCAACCGACTTCAAAAAGGAGGAGGTTCTCAATTCGACTGTATGTTTTTTTTTTTTTTTTTTTTTTTTTTTTATGTTTGTTACCTCAGAACTCCGTCATTTATTAACCGATTTGGACAATTTTTGTGTCGTTTGAAAGGGTATACTTCCAGATTGGTCCCATTTAAATTTCAAAAAAAAATACCACCCCTAAGGGTGGAAAAACAACTAATGATGAATTTAACCTACTTCTAATTGTCATATTGACTTGAAACTTTGCAAGTATTTCTATTTCCGTTGATAGTACAGTGGTTCGGTGTTGTTGACCTGATCTGATGCCAAGGCCAGAAGGTGGATAGGTGGAACTCTTCAACGGCTAATAGTAGATACTTTGAGTTTGGGCTTATTTTGTTTGATTTGACAAGCCTAACACGTTAGAATCCTTACTTTTCTACTACTGTCTACACTAAAAAGGGAAAAATAAAAACTTTTTAACAAAAAAATAAAAACCGACTTCAAACAAAAGCACTAAAAAGTAAAAAATAACTGATTGGTAGTTTTCATTTACTATACATACCTAATCAAATATTTTCGAAGTCGGTGTGCTTTGGCTAAGTAATTAAAGCCTACCTATTAAATACATACCTAATCAAATATTTTCGAAATCGGTGCCAGCCCATCCATACAAAGCAAAGCACACCGACTTCGAAAATATTTGATTAGGTATGTATAGTAAATGAAAACTACCAATCAGTTATTTTTTACTTTTTAGTGCTTTTGTTTGTTAGTGTAGACAGTAGTAGAAAAGTAAGGATTCTAACGTGTTAGGCTTGTCGAATCAAACAAAATAAGCCCAAACTCAAAGTATCTACTATTAGCCGATGAAGAATTCCGCCTATCCACCTTCTGGCCTTGGCATCAGATCAGGTCAACAACACCGAACCACTGTACTATCAACGGAAATAGAAATACTTGCAAAGTTTCAAGTCAATATGACAATTAGAAGTAGGTTAAATTCATCATTAGTTGTTTTTCCACCCTTAGGGGTGGTATTTTTTTTTGAAATTTAAATGGGACCAATTTGGAAGTATACCCTTTCAAACGACACAAAAATTGTTCAAATCGGTTAATAAATGACGGAGTTCTGAGGTAACAAACATAAAAAAAAAAAACATACAGTCGAATTGAGAACCTCCTTTTTGAAGTCGGTTGAAAACAAAAATAGGATTATTCAAATCGGTCCAGCCATTTTTGAGTTTCATAGAGACTAACGAACAGCAATTGATGTTTATATATGTAGAAGATGTTAGTTTTATACATTTTTGTAGAGATATTGACATACAATTTATTTATTAGTATTTCTGAAATTTCATATACATTTTATATAAGCAAAGGTGAAGAAAAAACAGTCGTATTCCAATAGCTTGAATATAATTTACTATCTTATTTGCCTAAGAAAATCAAAAACCTAACGCGATAGTTATCTCTATTGAATAAATATTAAAAAAATAACAATAAAAATATTTTTTCTGTAACCATTTAACTAGTTTTTGCCTGTGGGTTCGACCACGTGATAAGTGGAGCGGGGATCAAAGCTAGCCTATATCCGTTTCCAGAATACAATTTATGTCCTTATCAATTTTTATCGAAATCTGTTAAGCAAAAGAAGATCACAGATGGAGTTACTTTCGCATTTATAATATTTATGGATTAAACATTTAATATTTCTATCTAATCCATAAAGTTTAAGTAAATAAAAAATATCAATAAATATAGTTTCTTAATTTGATTATAGTAGTATATTATATACTTCTAGCGACTCACCCTCGCTCCGCTTTCGTCGATTTCTCAGAGACGAGTCATTTTCCCGCAGTAAAAAGTATCCTAAATATTGACCCGGATAACCTAATACTAAACTATCATCATACCAAATTTCATCAAATTCTGTCCAGTGGTTTTCTCGTGATGCGTTCCCAGACAAACATACACAAAAATTCTAAAAACTATAGATTCGGCCTCTGTACTGATAATAATGACTATTTTAATAAGATTTTCCAAAAAATATTTAATGTACAGATTCGACTCAGTTAGTATTTTATTCTGTATAGATAGATATCTTCTCTGGCTAAGAACTGATTTCAACGACTGCTTACTATTTTCAACCGACTTCAAAAAGGAGGAGGTTCTCAATTCGACTGTATGTTTTTTTTTTTTTTTTTTTTTTTTTATGTTTGTTACCTCAGAACTCCGTCATTTATTAACCGATTTGGACAATTTTTGTGTCGTTTGAAAGGGTATACTTCCAGATTGGTCCCATTTAAATTTCAAAAAAAAATACCACCCCTAAGGGTGGAAAAACAACTAATGATGAATTTAACCTACTTCTAATTGTCATATTGACTTGAAACTTTGCAAGTATTTCTATTTCCGTTGATAGTACAGTGGTTCGGTGTTGTTGACCTGATCTGATGCCAAGGCCAGAAGGTGGATAGGTGGAACTCTTCAACGGCTAATAGTAGATACTTTGAGTTTGGGCTTATTTTGTTTGATTTGACAAGCCTAACACGTTAGAATCCTTACTTTTCTACTACTGTCTACACTAAAAAGGGAAAATAAAAACTTTTTAACAAAAAAATAAAAACCGACTTCAAACAAAAGCACTAAAAAGTAAAAAATAACTGATTGGTAGTTTTCATTTACTATACATACCTAATCAAATATTTTCGAAGTCGGTGTGCTTTGGCTAAGTAATTAAAGCCTACCTATTAAATACATACCTAATCAAATATTTTCGAAATCGGTGCCAGCCCATCCATACAAAGCAAAGCACACCGACTTCGAAAATATTTGATTAGGTATGTATAGTAAATGAAAACTACCAATCAGTTATTTTTTACTTTTTAGTGCTTTTGTTTGTTAGTGTAGACAGTAGTAGAAAAGTAAGGATTCTAACGTGTTAGGCTTGTCGAATCAAACAAAATAAGCCCAAACTCAAAGTATCTACTATTAGCCGATGAAGAATTCCGCCTATCCACCTTCTGGCCTTGGCATCAGATCAGGTCAACAACACCGAACCACTGTACTATCAACGGAAATAGAAATACTTGCAAAGTTTCAAGTCAATATGACAATTAGAAGTAGGTTAAATTCATCATTAGTTGTTTTTCCACCCTTAGGGGTGGTATTTTTTTTTGAAATTTAAATGGGACCAATTTGGAAGTATACCCTTTCAAACGACACAAAAATTGTTCAAATCGGTTAATAAATGACGGAGTTCTGAGGTAACAAACATAAAAAAAAAAACATACAGTCGAATTGAGAACCTCCTTTTTGAAGTCGGTTGAAAACAAAAATAGGATTATTCAAATCGGTCCAGCCATTTTTGAGTTTCATAGAGACTAACGAACAGCAATTGATGTTTATATATGTAGAAGATGTTAGTTTTATACATTTTTGTAGAGATATTGACATACAATTTATTTATTAGTATTTCTGAAATTTCATATACATTTTATATAAGCAAAGGTGAAGAAAAAACAGTCGTATTCCAATAGCTTGAATATAATTTACTATCTTATTTGCCTAAGAAAATCAAAAACCTAACGCGATAGTTATCTCTATTGAATAAATATTAAAAAAATAACAATAAAAATATTTTTTCTGTAACCATTTAACTAGTTTTTGCCTGTGGGTTCGACCACGTGATAAGTGGAGCGGGGATCAAAGCTAGCCTATATCCGTTTCCAGAATACAATTTATGTCCTTATCAATTTTTATCGAAATCTGTTAAGCAAAAGAAGATCACAGATGGAGTTACTTTCGCATTTATAATATTAGTATGGATTAAACATTTAATATTTCTATCTAATCCATAAAGTTTAAGTAAATAAAAAATATCAATAAATATAGTTTCTTAATTTGATTATAGTAGTATATTATATACTTCTAGCGACTCACCCTCGCTCCGCTTTCGTCGATTTCTCAGAGACGAGTCATTTTCCCGCAGTAAAAAGTATCCTAAATATTGACCCGGATAACCTAATACTAAACTATCATCATACCAAATTTCATCAAATTCTGTCCAGTGGTTTTCTCGTGATGCGTTCCCAGACAAACATACACAAAAATTCTAAAAACTATAGATTCGGCCTCTGTACTGATAATAATGACTATTTTAATAAGATTTTCCAAAAAATATTTAATGTACAGATTCGACTCAGTTAGTATTTTATTCTGTATAGATAGATATCTTCTCTGGCTAAGAACTGATTTCAACGACTGCTTACTATTTTTAAATTTAAGACTCTCCATTCGACTTTAAACACCATCATTAAGGGTGCAATAATTTTAATTTGTTTCGAAACCTTATTTAAATTGACATATTTTATTGTTATTTTCTTAATTCTTAAAAATAAGTTTTTTTTTGTAATTTCAAGTTTATAATTGGATGGTAGCAATTTACATACAAAAATCATACAAGGACATCGCGTGTGTGTTAAATCCCAATCTTAAATTATTCCACAGCCGTACTTAAATGGAGACTTGCGTGCCTTTGAAGTGATACCGGTAATATTTAACGAACTTATTTGGTTAATCATTTCCACAAAATCGTTTGGAAAACCCAATAAAAAGAGAGGCTTTTAAAAAAACCTTATTTAAGACACATTACTAAAACTTTATTTACATTATCCCCTGTCATGAATGCACAACTATCTCTAATATAAAATACGTCTAATATAAAACCACCTAGAAGCTTATAATATATATTTATTTAAGTGACTTTCTTTTTTTTTAATTCAGCCCAATATAGAAAAAAAAATTAAAAAATTAAATCTATCCAGCAGTTCTCAAGTGATGTTACTTTAAATATCAGACTAAGCCATTAAGATTTTAGCTGAAAATCCAAAAAAATAGGGTGACGATTAAAACAGTATCATATAATAATTTGGCTATTTTTGAAGCCTTTCTTCTGGTTCTATCACAATCTAAATAAAAATATTATGCCATATTGCATTTTTTTTAAAATATGTAAAATATGATGTCAATAAAAACGATTTTTTTGAAAAAGACTGTTTATTAGAGCCGACTCCAATTAGAAATTGAAGAAGAAGTACTACTAGTTGCATTATATGAAGATGTAAAAATTTTCTAGAAATGGCATATTATAGTGTACAGGTGTATGCTCAGACACAAGTGCACTCATCTCACTCTCAGTCAGATGAAACAACACTTTGACACGACAGGTGGGAGATCAAACACAAGATCGACTTTACGTACTAACGTTCGGTTATGTTTGTACATAACCTTAAACTGTATAACAACCAACCAAGCCAACCAAGTTCGAAAGGTGGAATTCCAAACCTAATTCTCACCTAATTAAAATCTCAAGATTAATTACATTCGGTCCAACTCAGGACTCGAGCTGAAGAACTTCAAATCTGCAGACACAAACTAGGCATGCAATGCAAATTACGGTTTAAAATAGAAATTATAAACACTTGATTTAACTTATCTCACTGTTGAAATAAAAGTCCATCCTCAAACCTGTTATTTTCATCTCATACCTTTTTTCACTTTTATAAGGTGAAAAAACATAAATTTATAAAAACTAAAACTAAACTTTGGCCCCGTTACAATTTTATTCTAATACGTACAGATTTATTTCACTTTTGTGAACATTTTAACTTTTTATACGCCCTTTAGCCCCAAGGCCTCTGTTGGATGCCAGAGATACACAATCGATGGCCTTCCGATTCATTGATTTCTAGTTGATTTAGTACGAAGTTGTATGTAGGTACGTACTTAAAAGATTGCTTTTTTAATAAAAAGAATCAATTATTCAGTTATATTTTCTCCATTCGTGTAGAGACTACGAAGTTAAAATGTAGCTTAAGTGCTAATACAATATAATTTATTATTACCTATAATAATTTCCAATTTCATTCAAATTGGTTAAGACATTAAAAGTCGACCTTCCTTTTTAAGGAAAGATTTTTGAGTTAAAACAAATTATTATACATACAGACACGTTGGTATGGAAATAGGACGGAAATAAAGTCTGTAGGCTATTGTAAGTTCATGTTATGAAAGGTCAGTTAGTTTATCTTTTAGGTGTAACATAAAGATATATATATATATATATATATATATATATATATATATATATATATATATATATATATATATATATAGTGGACAACACGTTTAGCTCAGTTTTTAGTGACCTTACTGGTTGTGCCAGCGGTCGCGGGTTCGAGGCCCGCTGGGGGCATTCATTTGTGTGATGAGCGCGAATGCTTGTACTCCCGTCATAGGTGTTTATATTTATAAGATTTATGTATTTAAAAATATATATGTGTAGTGTATCAACTATCTGGTATCCATAATACAAGTCTCGTAGCTTACAATTGAACTAGATGGTGCTGTGTGTTAATGTTCCAACATATTTATATATTTTTTAGTACCGTGGTTGTGCAAAATACAATACATCAAAGTCTTAAAATTCTTAATATTCATCCTTCCACATACATTCTTCTCCAAAAAGCAATGATCTGAGTCAATAAACACACGCCAATAAGTACCAACATTTTTTGTCACAACCCTAGTTACCCCTTTATATTTTCCCCTTTACTTTACACTTTGTTTTGTCCCGTGTTCAGAAAAATTACCTTAATATTACAAAGAGGAAAGTTTTTTTGTTTGTTCATCTGTACCGAATAAGCTCCGAAACTACTGAACTGGTTTAAATTAAATTTGATAAGAAGATAGTTCAAGTGCCTGAAAAGGACATAGGATAGGTTTTATCCCGAAAATCATCTCTTAAGGGGGTGAAACTGGAGATGAAAGTTTGTATGTCGCGTCGCTAGCATAATATAAAAATATGATAATGAAAAAAAACACGAAGTAACAATAAAAATAATGAATAATAATAATCAAAAGAATATTTGCGTTTACTAAAACTTTTAATTCCTAATGTCTTTACCCACTTTTATATTTAGGCCACAGGAACTAAATATGAATCCCACTAGACTGGACTGCGTAGAATAGGAAGATCAAGCTATCATTTTTGATCTCAGGTTGAAATTAAATTTATCGATAATTTCATCCAGACTAAATAATTTAGATCTCTAAAGAAGTTCACTGAATATTAAATAATATATAATATAGAAAAGTAAATCAAATCAACTTAAAAAGTTATAGGTCGTCTTTGACCCATTCTTTATATTATGTTTTAAGAATTTTAATTATAAAGCAGTTACAGCCCATTGGGAACTTCCCCGTTAACGAAAACATTGTGAGTAAAGCTCCATGTCTGAGAGAACCTAACTAGTTCATGAATGACGTATAAAGTCCAAATATATACCAACTCACATTCCGCCAGCGACATGGACTTTATCCCGATCCCAAGCCCTGCAATAAGACATTAGAAAGAGCAAAATTTATTGTATACTAGATTTTGCTCGCGGCTTCATTCGCATGGTAAGTGGGCAGGGGACCAAAAGTGGCCTATGTCAGTCCCCAGCATGCAATTTATGCCCTTCTTTCCTTTAAAATCTGTTTAGCAGTTTAAACGTGAAAAGCTAACAGACAAACTTACTTTCACATTTATATAATTAATTTTCATTAATTTTAATTATCAAAGAATTGGCTTAATACTTCCAACATTCATAAAAATGAAGTCGACAAAAATCTGCATATAGTAAGGATTTCAGCAAATCGAGTGCACATCACTAGTTTCTTATAAATTAGGTCACGTTAGATAAAACTTACATTACCTATTCAGCGATATTGTAGTTTGAAGAAGTATTGTTGAAAGAATTTCTGGATCTATATTTCTTCAGACATACTCGTATGTAAGTTGATTTTGAAATTTATTTAATTTTTGAAACTAAGTAGGTATATCTAGTGGATGTAATATTATAATTATTATTATTGCGCTATTTGGGTCGTACATTATGTTTGAGTGTAACTTAATCTTTGATTAAAATTTAAATATTCATGTATAACTAGCGACTCACTCTCGCTTCGCTCGGGTTCGTGTCTTGATTGCTTCCCAATACAAACTTGCATCCCCATTTTCACTCTCTTAAGAGATAATTTCCGGGATAAGTATCCTATGTCCTTCTCAGGGTCTCAAACTATCTTTTTACCGAATTTCATCTAAATCGGTTCAGTAGATCCAGAGATTACCCCCTACAACGTCACAAACTCACAAACTTTACCTCTTTATAATATTAGTATAGATTTATATAAAACCATCTTTTTGGAATCCTTCGTGGATTTATTTTGATTTTTGGTTCCCGACATTTCAAATGCGATATTTAGAGACTGAGTTTTAAGACGTCCCAAACGTCAGGGACCAGAAATCAAAATAATCCGCAAAAAAATCCGGAAAGATATTTTTATTTAAAATGTAAAATATTCGCGTAAATCTATAAAGTTATATTTATGTATAACGCTTAGGTACCTGAAATTATTTCATAATGGAATCAATTTCGATAAGATTTAATATATTAAAATTATGATTCTTTTTCTGGCAGAGCTTAGAGGTTTTGCGAGAAAAAAAAAGGAAAAATTATCGAAACATATAATAAAATTGTAATGAGGCCGAATCAGTACATTAAATATTTTTTTGGAAAATCTTATTGAAATAAATATTATTATCGATACATAGACCGAATCTACAGTTTTTAGAATTTATGTCTGTCTGTTGTCTGTCTGGGAACGCATCACAAAAGAACCACCGGAGGAATTTTGATGAAATGTGGTATGCTGATAGCTGGTTATCCGGATCAACATACAGGATACTTTGTACAGTGGGAAAATATCTCATCTCTGAGAAATCTATACTACCCTTAAAACGTTTTATAAATTATTGTATTACTTTTGGTAGAATTTAACCATTATTTAATTTATTTTTCTATGAAATTTGAATCTAAACTCTAAAACCCTAAACTACGATGACATCAAATCAGTTTTAAAAATCGCCTATCATTGAAGAAAAACCAAAAGTAGAAATCCAATAAAACTTTCCAAACAATTTGATTTCAGCAAACATCTTAATTTGGTAGAAAAAAGTACAGACGTCCTGGAGGTGACCTTCTTGACATTGCATAGTCCGATACGGAGTAATTGACGATTTACTCCAACAATAACAAATTGTCTACAATATAGCAAAAAACTGATTTCTGTTAAGATTATAATATATTGTGTTTATTGTAAGTGAAAGGCCGAATTTTATTACTCTTTTTCAACATTTAATTAAAGGCTTGAACCGACAAGTACTAACATTATACTGAAGTATGTCTGTGTAATAAAAATGAAATTATCTATATATAAATAGGCAAAGACAAAACAGTTTAGTACCTTATTCTCATCTGTTTGTCAAACTATTTTATCTTTTTTTAGATGTTGGTGAGGTTTAGTGTAATCAATAAAAAAATGGTAAGATTTTTTTACATACTTAGATAGGTAAATTCTATTAAAATATGTTTATAATGATTATAAAATTTGTTGATTAAATTTAATGATTATAGTCGAATTTTTTTATTAGACAGTTTCCGAGTTACGAACAATGTACGTATGTATGTACTTAGGTTTAAAGTACAATAATATGAGGTTTAGCTTCAGACGACGAAGGTATCAGAAATTGATTATACTATTAGAAAACGAGATATAATATTTAATATCGTAGTACGAGTATAAACATTGTATTAAATGCGTATTGAATGTTTTTGTAAAATATTTTGGAGGGGTTTCTGAATGTTTGATTGATTGTTTGTCTGTTTTGTTGTACTGATAGATGCACAGTCTAATATTGTAACTTAAACTACATTGTACTATGATTTCGCATTGAAAACGGTCTACGTTTAAAATATAGTCATCATAAAATCATCCCTTGGTGTTTTAACCCCCATGTATAACGTTGGAAGTGTAGTGTAGTAATAAGCTTAGTTAAAATATATAGCTAAGTTTTACTATAGTTAGCCGAGTCATTGCTAAAGCTTGATACTTTAAGTTCTACGAGCTTCCATATAAAATGGAGGTCATATTTAAGGATTGTAAACAAAATAAAATGCATATTACGCAAAAGACAAGTAGTACGCAGTTAGTCTATAAATTAGCCACATGCTCGAATTTTATATAGTACTAGCAGAACCTGCGGTTTCACTTGTGTTAAAACTATTAAAAAAAAACAAATTCTTTGGCTTTATGTTATAAGTAATTAATCCAGAAGTACCCTGCTTTCCCGCTCGTCTTGCTCCACCCTGAACGCCATGCGTTCTACCATGTCGTGTAGGATTTTTGAAGCCCTATTAGACTCTGTTGGGGGATGATTTTGGAAAAACTGTGATATACATATCTCATAATTTTAATTGAAGAGTACGTGTACCAATTTTCGAGACCCAGAGAATTAAATGATTCACAGAAAATTCAACCGGCCATTTCACCCTCTTAGGGGTCGAATTAAAAAAAACTCTTATTGGATACTTACATTTCACAAAGAACACACCCTCCAAACTTCATGTCTCTAGGACCAGCAGTTTAGGCTGTGCGTTGGTATATCAGTCAATCAAGAGTTTGAATTTTATATGCATAGACCACTTTTCTTTTATTTATTTAAATATTTTTGATTTATATAATATATATAAATGTATTTGACATACAAATTGTCAAAAAAAATCTTTATGTGATAATGAAAACATACATACCTATGTATTTAAAGTTACGTTCTTAAGAAATAATTGTTCAAACACACAGATATACGCGTAGATAGCGACTATGATTTATAATCTATAATAAAATATAATAAAATTCTGTATGTTAAATATTTTTTGGCAAAACTTATTGAAATAGTAATTATTAGCGATACAGAGGCCAAATCTAGTTTTTAGAATTTTTGTCGCGATCCCAGATCGCGTCACAAGAAAACCACTGGACAGATTTTGATAAAATTTGGTATGATGATAGCTGGTTATCCGGGTCAAAATATAAGATACTTTTTACTGCGGGTAAATATCTCATCTCCTAAAAATCTATACTATGCGTTAAAACGTAAGGTGGAGCGAGAGTGAGTCGCTAGTGTTTAATAATATTTTTAACCTAGTACGAAATCGCTACAGATTGACAGTATATCTGTGTAAATCGTTATAAATTTAGATAAGCCACCATTTATTACCCTTCCTCAATTAAAATGGGTTCTAAATCTCGTAAATGTGACCGCGAACATTGGGGATCCATTAAATAAATTAAAATTTTCAGCGTATGAGTACTGAGATGTTATTCGTTTTTGTATATACGTATTATTACTGAAGTTTATTGAAATTATGTACGTACCTACGTATTATTTCTAATCTATACTAATATTATAAAGAGGCTGAGTTTGTTTGTTTGTTTGAATGCGCTAATCTGAGGAACTACTAATCCGATTTGAAAAATTCTTTTTGTTTTTAAATAAAGTTTTATTTAAAAATGTCAAACATTCGCGTAAATCTAAGAAAGTATTATAAGAAAGTGTTAAATTCTTTTTGTATTAGATAGCCCGTTTATTGAGTAAGGCTATGGGCTATATATTAATAGCATAAAGCCAAACACTTTTTTTCTTCTAGTTTTAGCGCGAGCGAAGCCGCGAGTTCTGCTAGTTTTGTATAAATACGTAGTTGCTTAATTTTTGTACTATCTAGTGACTTACTTTAGTGTGTTTCTAGGTACGTTTTAAATAGATAGAAATAGTTATTGCGAATGTATCTTAAGGTATTGATATATGCTTTCGGGGACTTTTCTGTAGGCCTTTTTAAGGCCTACAATTTTTTAGTACATTGTTTTGATGTATATAGGTTTAGCCAACATGACATGGAATTTTCTGATTGTTATCGTGTTTTCCAACGAACAAAATATTTTCCTGTAGTAAATCCTAAATGTTGACCCGAGAGTAAACACTTCACAAAATTAAGTCAAAATCCGATCAGTAATTTTTGCGTGAAACACAAACAGATACACAAACAAACAAAAAATTCAATAATTAACTCTAAAATTAACTTTTGGGGTCTATATTCTGTACAAAATACGTAACAATCATTGTTTTAAAGAAAAATCATGTACAGATTCCGCTTTGTTACTATTTTGTTATAGATGATTTACAAGTATTAGAAACTTTTTCACTATTTAAAGTATCTTATAATTTTTTTATTGTTTTAGATATAGAAGAAATAACAACAGCTAACTCAAGCCGCTGTCTCTAGAAAAATACATATAGAAGGCTCTTTGTTTTACGCCGTAAGTACGCTTCTTTAGATAGTTCTTAGGCTTAAGAAAGTTTTATGAAACTTTTTAAAGCTTATTTACAACATATATATATACATATATACATATATATATATATATATATATATATATATATATACGGTTCGTTAATTTCGCTAAAACTCAAAAACGTCTGGACCAATTTAAATAATTCTTTTTTGTTTTATTGGGGACAGACAGGGGTGGTTTAAGTATAAAAAATAGCGAAAACCCAATAAAACAGCTGGAAAATCGAAAAGTTCAGAATTGTTTATTTTGTGCCTATGTACCTATACAGATAAATAAAATTAAAGTGTCTGTTTGTAATGTCAAAATAAATGCGTGTTACTTAAATGCATATGAAATTATATACGGCACTTATACGAAAACACAATTTTTAAAATTTTTGTCTGTCTGTCTGTTTGTTCCGGATAATCTCTGAAACGGCTAGACGGATTTTGACGAGACTTTCATTGGAAGGTAGCTGATATTATAGGGAGTAACATAGACTACTTTTATTTTAGAAAAAGAATTAGGGTTCCGCTCAAAAAAATTAAAATGTACCTAGGGACGAATGGATGAATCGCTAGTATATAATATATCTATTCCATACGTTAGTAATGCTTACATTAAAACTTACCTAGCGATTAACCCGAGCGAAGCGAAGATGAGTCGCTAGTAATCTATAAAAAAAAAAATTCTTCTTTTTCAAGTGCCTTTCCGACTAGCGAAGGTTGGTAGTCAGCTTCGAATACTCCATCTTGTTCTTCGCGAGGCGAAAGAGCTCGGCAGCACTCGCGATTCCCGTCCATTCTCGAATATTACACAGCCAAGACTTTTTTCTGCGACCAACGGCTCTCTTTCCGGCAACTTTTCCCATCATAATGAGTTGCAAGAGAAAATTAGCTTTGGCTATCTATTTTTTATCCTTTCACGATTAAACCGCTAAACTAATTTGAATGGATTTTAGAACAATATAGATTGCATCATCGGGATAAACATAAGCTACCTCGCCTGCTTACTAAGCGAGATGTGGGCAAAAAACCCCAATAGTTTTAAATTTCTTTAAAACAAAATAATTTTATCAAGTGGTACTATACTCTTGTTTGTATTCGGTTAAATGTACTCAAAAAGTTCCTTTAAAACTACAACAAAACAGTGAATGAACTGAGACACTATGTTATAAACTAGAGTTACTGAAACCCATCTAGATAACCTAATAATCATACAAAAACTTATCAAAATCGGTCAATGTGTTTAGGAAAACAATTGCGAAGACGGTCATTTTACTTGTATATACAAAGAATATAACAACACTTTATAAGGGAGTGTCTTTGGTCATTCAACTAAGGAAAGAAATAAACTTAGCTAAGTGCTATATTTAAAGATGAAACAAGTTATTATTTATATAACCGTTAGTATGTGGCGCACGCGCGAAGTATAATTCCCAACACTATCGACGATACTTCCTCTTCAAAACAAAAATTACATAATATATATTATGATGAGTAAACATAACTTTAATATATTCGGATTACTATTATAGAAAGGCATTGGTAGCTCAGCGGTAACACGCTCGGTTGGAACACCGATTGAAGCGGGTTCAAATCCCGGGTCTCGCACCTCTGATATTTTCATATGCGAATCATTTCTAACATGATTACTTGCCTAACAGTGTAGGCAAACATCGTGAGGAAATCTGCATGTCTGAGAGAACCTAGCAAGTTTGTGGAAGACGTGTGGTCAGCGTGGTGGCCCTCGTATTGAAGGAAAGCCCGTGTTTACATGTGTGTATATGTGTTTGTAAGTGACAAACGTTCACGCATCACGCTGAAACTACTGGACGGTTTTGGAAAAAAATTAGTATATACATATATAGACCTAGAGCAGCACATAGGTTAGTATTAGGAACCCAGGGATAAACTTGAGCCAAGCAAGCATAATCTGCTAGCTATATACTTAAGTCCGAAACAATTAGTTTATAGCACAATACTTTTAGACTATAAAATAATAAAAAGAATCTATTTTGCTGTTGTTAGATTTAAATCGGCCTCGAGGCATATTTAATGGCAAGATTGTTAAAATAGGCAGCAAGTTATGTATTACATAGTATATACAGTATATACAAAGATTCAAATTGATATAACAATTAAAGGGCGGTTAAAATCAATTTCTAAGATTAAATTTTGATTTTACGATTTAAAGTGTTGAATAACCAAAGGAATAACTATTAGCTAAAAATTTTGACCACAACTTAACGGCTTTAAGTCTAGCCGACTAACTTATTACTAGCGATACATAAAACAGTTATATACGACCGGCTACGATTTGTTCGGAGGCCATTAAATTCACAATATTACTGCACAATTGCATGGCCTTAACGTCCCAAATCTAGGGCTGGCACCGAAGAGAAAAAAATATTGTAAAAAAAAATTATGGGAATAATTAGTCAAAAGTTTAGGATAACTAGCGCAATAAATCTGACACGTTGATAATTTGTTTCGATATGGCACGTACATTTACATTTTTTAACCATTCTGTTGTTTTAGCATGTTATTTATTGTTAAGTGTAATGCCAAATTCGTTCGTGTTTATACTAGGTTTGAACCGACTTCGAATTAAAAGGGTAGAGAAATCTAGATTGGGCTTTTCTAAAGTTAGGATTAGATAAATAATTATGATGGTTAGAAGGCTAAATCTAGAAGGTGTAAAGCCTTAAAGAGAGGGTTTGACGCCTAATAGTGTTATTTCATTAACATTAAATGATTGTTTTTCGTGGGTATTAATATTATAGTTGGTGATATTTATGATATAGTCATTTTTGAAGTTAATTTATTAATGATATAATATATAAGAGCAAATATAAAAAGATTTATGTATATACTTTAGTTTAGTCAAAATAATATTTAAAAAAAAACTTGTACAATCCATACGAATATTTAATGCATCTCTATCACAATATGAGCTTAATAACATGGGCGTGTGTACCGCCAACTTTTAAGGCGCATTTAATTCGAAAATATGAAAATTGGTCGCATATCACAGCCCTAACGCGATGCTTATAAAACGATAGGAGGTTTCCCCCCTTGGCAGAGACTCAACGAATACTATGGATTGCGTTTATTTTTACCAAAAACTTAAAACGCGTTGACCGATTTGGCATAATACTGCGCGTTGAGTGGTATGTGATTTATTAATTCTTATATCTTCTTTAATATGTATATAGCTTAGCTTACGAGTCATAAAGTGTCCTTACATTAAATTGTTTTGTTGAGTAAGGAGATAGATACAATTTCCCGACGGCTATATCCTTTGCGGCCCACAAAAAAAATCGAGTGTCTAGTGCTACTACGAGTATCTCTTCATAGTATAATTTTCTTCCTTATGGACGCCTATCAGACTTAGCCTTGCTTCGCACGATTGCGTCCCGTTTTAAATGTTGTTGTGGTGTTATTATTATAAATATTACAATATTTATTTTTAAACTTCATTAATTAATAATATAATTTAGTGTTGCTATTATTATAATATGTACCTATAACCGTAAAGAAAATTAAAAATAAAAAAAAATATATTGAAGCAATGCGTGTGTTTTGTATGTAATTAAAAAAAATATTAATTTAGATTGCTATTATTTAAAGTTAAAATATTAAAAAACACTATTGCTACCTTAAATAAAAAATATCTCCTGCAGATGGCTAGTCTCAATGAAATTAGCCGCCGTTGCCGAATTCGATCGGGAGAACATTATTATTATTATCATTCTATTTATTAAAGAAATAAAGATATATAATATTGATACGGTCACTATAAAATGTTTTTATTTAACTAATTGGGTAACAATTTATGACAAAGTTGTTGGATAAATGCTTCCATAGATAGGTACAGAAAAAATAACCGACTTGGTTTTACATCAGATCTCAAAACTTTTTGCGGTAGAAGAACTGCGTTGTAAGACTTGCATTTTTTTACATGTTACGTTTTTCATGGAAATTTTTTAACTGAAAAGGAAAACCTTATAATTTAGACTTATTAATTTTAAATCGGTAATAATGTTATAAATGTGAAAGTAATTGATACCATATGGGTATAGGTACATAATATGTAGATTGCATCCTAAGATCGGACATACTTAACCCTTGAACCCCGCCCTTGAATCACGTGAAGCTGCGTGCTAAAGCTAATATGAATATAAAAGAACAATGAGAATTGGATCACTTTTATCAATATAAAAATAAAAAAGGAAGAACACCGAGTATTTTCCTAATTTTGAAAATTACATATTCGCTCGGATTTTATAGAACGTTCATTCGATACATATGAGATGTCAACCACAGGAAAATGTTTGTTTACGTTACGGTAAAAGGCTTCCGTGGAGGAAGTTAATTGAAATGTTGGTTTCATGAATTTTCTTGGATATTGTATAAATCTTATTTTTCTAATGTACTTAAATGTAAAATCAAGTTCAAATTGTTGTTCAAAAATTTATTTTACAATATTTCAAAATCTACACTTAATAAAAGATCCAAGGTACAACCAAAGCGAAGTCAGGGAAAACAAATAGTATATCAAATGTTGAGAACCATTACAGCTATTACAAGTATGTGAGGTCTACATAAGGAATGTTTCCGTAAGCACTGAAATTCTATATAATGTATTGGTACATATAATAAAATTCTAACTGAGTCGAATCTGTACATTAAATATTTTATGGAAAATCTTATTGAAATAGTCATTATTATCGATACAGAGGCCAAATCTATAGTTTGAAGAATTTTGGTCGTCTGTTTATCTAGCAACGCATCACGAGAAAACCAGTGCACAGATTTTGATGGAATTCGGTATGATGATAGCTCCGGGTCAACATATAGGATACTTTTTATAAAATAAAAAATTAAATTTATTACACTAAAACGTACCAAGGGACGAACCCGAGCAGAGAGAGGTGTGTCGCTAGTAATATCATATAAATATTGTGTTAAACTTCAAAAATGTATATATTTTTTTTTATATCTACGACAATTTTGAACCGATTTTCGTCATTTCATAAAACTGATTTCTTGAACGGATACCACGCTTAATTTGTTACTTTCTCTCTCTTCTTCTCTTCTACTCGTGACCATGTCTGTGGTAAATCATTCGAAACATCGAAGACCAAAAATTGAAATTAAAGTGGTTTATATTTCAAAAGACAAGTATTTAGTGCTTTTGTTTGAAGTCGGTTTTTATTTTTTTGTTAAAAAGTTTTTATTTTTCCCTTTTTAGTGTAGACAGTAGTAGCAAAGTAAGAATTCTAAGGCTTGTCAAATCAACCAAAATAAGCCCAAACTCAAAGTATGTACTATTAGCCGTTGAAGAATTTCACCTATCCACCTTCTGGCCTTACCATAAGATCAGGTTAACAATACCGAACCACTGTACTATCAACGGAAATAGAAACACTTGCAAAGTTTCAAGTCAATATGACAATTAGAAGTAGGTTAAATTCATCATTAGCTATTTTTTTTTTAAATTTAAATGGGACCAATCTGGAAGTATACACTTTCAAACAACTCAAAAATTGTCCAAATCGGTTAATAAATGACGGAGTTCTGAGGTAACAAACATAAAAAAATAAAGTCGAATTGAGAACGTCCTCCTTTTTGAAGTCGGTTGAAAAGAGCATCGAATTAGAAAAGAAAACGACTCCTCTTCCAGTAGGCAGGTACGCTAGCACTGCACCATAAAGTCTTCGACAATAATGTAAAGTGAGACATCTTACGGTTTCACACTCGATTAACCAGATCGAATAACAATGAAGCCTTAAAGAAGGCGTTCTCAGACCCCCTGAAACGTACTGATGCGTTGAAGACAAGCGTATTAGCGTAACAAAACTAAGCGCTCATCACGCAAGCTATTACATTGCTAGAAACCAAAAACTCAACATGGATTATCCTAAAATATTCAGAATGTAGACAAAGTATTCTTTAAAGTTTTGTTAATTATCAACTGTAATATTTACTAATGTTCTACTCAGTAGAACTAACGTTCTACTGAGTAGAATGTTATTATAAGTTCTTTCTAAGTGCTAGATTTCGACTCGGTATTTTTTTTTACTTTATACACTGGAATAAGTAGTAATCAAGTTACAATATTAAGTTCATATTGTATCTACCTTCCACATTATAAATGCAATTTTGAAATGTGGAATGCATTATTTATTAACATATTAAATTAACAAAAAAAATAAAAACCGACTTCAAACAAAAGCACTAAAGAGTAAGAAATAACTGATTGGTAGTTTTCATTTACTATACATACCTAATCAAATATTTTCGAAGTCGGTGTGCTTTGCTTTGTATGGGCTGGCACTGATTTCGAAAATATTTGATTAGGTATGCATTTAATAAGTAGGCTTTAATTACTTAGCCATAGCACACCGACTTCGAAAATATTTGATTAGGTATGTATAGTAAATGAAAACTACCAATCAGTAATTTTTTACTTTTTAGTGCTTTTGTTTGAAGTTTTTTTTTATTTTTTTGTTAAAAAGTTTTTATTTTTCCCTTTTTAGTGTAGACAGTAGTAGCAAAGTAAGAATTCTAAAGTGTTAGACTTGTCAAATGAAACAAAATAAACCCAAACTCAAAGTATCTACTATTAGTCGTTGAAGAGTTCCACCTATCCACCTTCTGGCCTTACCATCAGATCAGGTCAACAATACCGAACCACTGTACTATCAACGGAAATAGAAACACTTCCAAAGTTTCAAGTCAATATGACAATTAGAAGTAGGTTAAATTCATCATTAGCTATTTTTCCACCCTTAGGGGTGGTATTTTTTTTATGAAATTTAAATGGGACCAATCTGAAAGTATACCCTTTCAAACCTAACAAAAATTGTCCAAATCGGTTAATAGATGATGAAGTTCTGAAGTAACAAACAAAAAAAATACAGATGAATAAAGAACCTCCTCCTTTTTGAAGTCGGTTGAAAAAATAGGGAAAGCGATTTCAAAGCAACAAAAATAAAAAAAAGTCAACTTTATAAAGGTGAATTATTTTTAAGGAAGGAAAATTATGATAAACTCTCAAAAAATCGAATTTAATACTTCCTCCTACTTTGAAATTAAAATGTATTTATTGATATAACTAACGATAAGGATAGCGGCCTACTATCGTTATATATTATTAAATAAAACTATCTTTTCGGATTATTTCGTGGATTTATTTTGATTTTTGGTTCCCGACGTTTCGAATGCTTTACAGCATTCATGGTCACGGGAGAGACTGAGGTGTTACATGTCTTGAAGGTATAGTTGTTACAGACAGCCTACACACAATTAACAAAATGCCAACTATACCTTCAAGACATGTAACACTCTCCCGTGACCATGGATGCTGTAAAGCATTCGAAATGTCGGGAACCAAAAATCAAAATAAATCCGCGAAATAATCCGAAAAGATAGTTTTATTTAATAATGTCAAACATTCGCGTAAATCTAAGAAAGTATTATATAGTGATATATTTGAATTTAAATAAGTAAATAGCTTCCTCAGTTTTCAATTTTGAACATTTTTAAAAAAAAAAATGTTGCACAAAATATAAAAAAGAATTATAACAAAGAAAATGGCGAACCTAATACTAAAAAAATATAGAATTTCCAACATTCAATCTTTAGATAAGCGAAATACGAGAAAAAATAACATGATTTAATGGTTAATATTTTAATTTTTTTTTACGTCATAATGTAGTTTAGTTTTGTAAAACACCAAGGACTTATAAACTTAAGTTAAACTTGAACTTATGTGACGTTTTGTACTCTTTAAAATTGTACAGTAATTTTGTTTAGTAACATTGCTAGCACTTAGTAGTACAAGCTCTACTGTCTACATACCTTTTTTATTTATGCTATTTTTCTTCTCATACTGCTCATTTGTGTTTAAAGTTAGTTTTAGTTTTTACTCGACTGCGGCAAAGCCCAAAGGAGTGTTATGTATTTGACCTGTATGTACATATGTATACTAGGATATTCTAGGATATTCTTTCGTCAACTTGTTCTTATCTTTTTAGTTATTTTTACTTAGTTGTTTTTTTTTTTTGTAAATTAATTATTCTGATTTTCCAACAAATTTTCATAAATGGTTCCATCTATTTTCTTTTACTTTTTGAACTAAAAACTAAAACGTTACGTACGTTTTTCTTCTCCATTATGTTTTAATATATTATGTACACTATTCTATAAACCCAGTTTTGGGTCTGCCTTTATGATGTTTTTCCATCGATCAAAAAAGTACTATTACACAATCACCGACAAAATATATCCTCACCGAATAAGCGCTTATTTGAATATTTAAGCGCGTTTTTAATTTTTTCTTTTTATTTTTAACCGACTTCCAAAAAGGAAGAGGTTCTCAATTCGTCGAAATCAATTTTATGTATGTTCACCGATTACTCGAAGACGCCTGAACCGATTTGGATTTTTTTTGTTTCGAAGAATATACTTCACAGGGGGTCCCATTTAAATTTTATCGAAATCGGTTAAGCGGTTTTAAAAAAATAAACAATGAAGGCAGTGGTAGCCCAGTGGTAACGTGCTCGCTTGGGAAACTCAGTGAAGCGAGTTCAAATCCCGCGTGTTGCACCTCTGATATTTTCATGTGCGAATCATTTCCAATATGGTTAACACTTGTCTTAATAAATCACTTTTTAAATAAATTGCTTAATCGAATATATTATTAAAAAACAGAAATTATAATAACTTTAATTGAAGTAAAAAAAAACTGGTTCTTGAGTAGCTTTATTGGCATGCAAAGTCTAAACTTTTAAAATAAAACAATAAAATGTTTGTATAATTTGTTATATATATATACATGGTCATTTTTAATTTACTGAAAACCTTTTGGGAATACACTATTTACAATATAACAACAACATCTGTAAGAAAAAAAAGTAATAAATCTTAAATTTAACAAAAATAAAAATATTTTTATTGCACCTTCTAAACGGTAATAGTCCAGCATTAGCAAAAGAAAGTGCGTGTCCGGTGGAGGGGTGTACGAAGCCACGCTTACTCATTTAAACTTGGCCAGATGCTAAAACTTTACCGTTTAGAAGGTGCAATAAAATTTTTTATTTTTGTATGAAAATGAAAATTTAAGAAATATTATTTTTTCTTGTTACAGATGTTGTTGTTATGATGTAAATAGTATATTCCCAAAAGGTTTTCAGTAAATTAAAAGTGACCCTGTGAAGGAAAAACATTGTGAGGAAACCTGCATGTCTGAGAGAACTTAGCAAGTTTTCGAAAGACATGTGAAGTCCGCCAACCCGCACTTGGCCAGCGTGGTGGACTATGGTCTGATTCCCCTCGTATTGAAGGGAGGCTTGTGCCCAGCAGTGAGACGTTAAAAAGGGCTGAATACAAAAGTGACCCTGTATAATGAACATCGTGAACGTCTTGAAATGACTTAAACGAAGTTTGTTTATTAGGTGCTAATAAACAAACTTCGGTACGCAAATCTAATGTCGATTTGTCTCTTTCTCTTTTGGTGGACTCTGAGAAATGCGGCTGATTCTCTTAAATTGATGATTTGTGTGGAATAAAAAATCCCGCACAAATCCATGGATTCACGGCTGTGTAGACCATGTATCATATATTTTTGCTACATCAAGTATTTCTTTATGATTTCACGCTTTATGTGCATCTGCGTGATGATGCTGATCCATTACAGCGGTTATCGGAATTGTACGAATAAAAATACCGTAAAATAATCATAAAATTCGTTTCGTCGTAAATACGACGAGACAAAATGTGGGGAGACTTTATTATTTATCGATGTTCAAAATATTTGATGAAATTTATTTATTTTCCATAGCTTATGCTCGCTCGATTTAAGATATTGTTCTTAGTGCAATTTGTTTTATTGTTTTTGTTGGTAGAAAATTGATTTTTACTACCTAATATAAAGGCAAATGTGTTGGTTTGTTCTTCCCGCAACAAATGAATGTAGTATTTTGTATAGAAGCTAATTTATAGGTTATGAGGGTAACTTTGCTATTAATGCGGAATGACGGAGTTAGATAAAGTTTGAGTTTTACTAGAGCTTATTGATATGTATAATTTTGATGACACGTTTGACTCAGTTTCGTTCGAGTTTCGAGTCCCGCTGGGGTTATTCATTTGTGTGAAGAGCACGAATGTTATTGTACTCCAGTCATGGGGTTTATATTTATAATATGGATATATTTAAAAAACAAATTATATATGTATAGTGTATCAACTATCTGGTATCCATAACACAGGCCTCGTAGCTTACCATGGAACTAGATGGTGCTGTGTGTTAATGTCCCAACATATTTATTTATTTATATTTTCTGTAATCTCCCAACACTCTTCATCCATAAAATTCGTTGTACTAAAACATATTTAGTCCTAAATATCCTCATAAAATATGTCTTAAATCTGTCTGGCCTAGAAGCTATAACTAGCTAACTAGTCTTAAATACAGTGGCGAGACGGTGTTGACTGACCTAGTATCCTGTCTGTATGGTGCTAATGAAACGTAATTAGGATTATATATTGAATAATGAAATAAACGTATATGTAATACGTGTTTATGAAATACTAGCAATGCCCGCGGCTCTGCCCGCATTCACATGAACAAAAACCAATTTCTTAGATATTACATATTAGTACACTTACATTACAGTTTTTGTATTTTTTCTCAGAAATGAGATATTTTCCCGCGGTAAAAAGTATCCTATATGTTAACCCGGATAACCAGCTATCACCATAATAAATTTAATCAAAAGCCCTCCCCTCCAGTGGTCTTTCTGTGATGCGGTAACAGACAGAAAGACAGTCAGACAGAAAAAAAATCAAAAACTAGATTCGGCCTCTGTATCAATAATAATGTAATAGACAATAAGATTTTCCAAAAAATATCTGATGTACAGATTCGGCTTCGTTACAATTTTATTATATGTATAGATATGGAACCTGTTTGCTTTTTTTAATTTGACAGGAAAATATTACTTCCCATTCAAATATCTACTTAGGGTTGAATTCCATATGAACTTTTTTTGTAGTCATCTTAATCATTTTAGAAAATAGTTACGTTTTTTACCCGACTGCGCCGAAACTCAAAGGAGGGTTATGTGTTTCACCTGTATGTATGTATGTCCGAACCTATGTTCCCTCGTAATTGCTAAACGGCTTAACCGATTTTGATGATTCATACGTCGTTCGATTCGTCTTGATATCGTGAGTGACATAACGTATATAGATATCATTAAAAGTGGCGGTTCTAAAGCGCGACATTACATAATATGTTCATACATTGCTTGGTTAGTCACAGACGGATAACACTATTAATATTATTATACATATTTTTAAATTATTCACTATAGCAATCCTAAGTAGAATGATTATATTTTCATATAAGTTATTTTGGTACAATCTCTCTTGTTTTCAAATTATTGTACAATTTATGTACCTAAAGACACCGTCTCTAATGTCTATAACATATTTTGTATCGTCTGCATCGTGACCATGTGTAAAGCATTCGAAACGTCGGGAGTAAAAAAGTAAACAAATCCGCGTTAAACTCAAAAAATATATTTTTTTTTATGTCAAATGTCACGTAAATCTCACAAAATATTATAAAAAAAGTCCGCAAGTCTTTGCAAGTCTTTGAACAAATACTGTTTTGATCTGTAAATTAATAAACGTATTAAATATCCCAGACGTGAGTGATTCCGGAGTATTTTTTGAATCTATAAAAAAAATGCTGTCTAGTATATATAGTGTTTGAGTTCGTCAATGCTATCTTTAATTTAAATTGAAAATAGTTTATTTAGCATTAAATTATTGTGATTATAATATAATAATTATTATAATTATAATATAATAATTTAATATAATGAGTCAGTACATTCACATATGAGTCTACCACCAGTTCGGAATGAAAAAGCTTCAATCGATCTACTGGTGAGAGAAACTCACCGTGAGTACAATCATTTTTTTCTATAAAATATAGAAATATTTAAGTAAATCTAACAAAATTAACAATTTATTAAGCCTTATATGTGAACCGATTTCAAAACAGCCTAAAAAGTAACCATACCCATTTTCAGGCTTAAAAACATAAATCTAAATTAAGCTCATACTTTGAAGTTCGTTAATATTTGCTTCACGCGGGAACAAAATTCGCAACCTCCTCTGAAGAAAATTTTCCTAAAATATTTATCATTTTGCGTAATAGTTCTCATAGAATTATAAATAAATAAATATATTGGAACATTAACACAGCAGTTCCATGTTAAGCTACGAGGGTTGTGTTATGGATACTGACACCCATGACTGGAGTACAAACATGCGTGCTCATCACACAAATGAAAGTCCCCAGCGGGACTCGAATCCGCGACCGCTATCACAGCAGGTATGGTCACTATAAACTGAACCAAACGTGTCGTCGTTATGCTTACATTTTAACTAAAAACGCTGACTTCAATTCGTTAATCATTGTCAATGTAACCCTTAGGGTTGGCATTTTTCATGCCAACGTGTCATGCCAATGGCATTTTTTATAAAATATTAATAATATTTTACAAAAAAATATTAGTAAAAACATCACAGAACATGTTTAAAGTACGTATTTGTAATTGTAAATATATAAGTATTATTTTTAAGTCTGTTTAAATCTTACTTGAATATTATAAATGTGAATGTTCTTATGTTTGGATGTTTGGATGGATGTTTGTAACACAATCACGCCAGAACAGCTGAACGTATCTGGTGAAATTTGACACAGCCATAGATTATAGTCTGGATTAGCACATAGGTTTTATCCCGGGGAAATGTACGGTTCCCGTGGGATAGATTTATTTTTGTTCTTCTAGAGGTGAAGCGAGAGTGAGCCGATAGTAAAGGATATATTTTACTTCTTTTATTTAAGTCGCCCACGTGTCTTTTAGTAACGTTTTCTATCATACTGTTACTGGCTAGTATTTTAAGATCAGAAAAATTAAATCTGGTCATTCATAATATACGTATACACATGTACATATTTTATTGTTTTATGTACGCAAGAATTACTATATAATAACAGCTTGCAGTACTTGCACAAAAAATGCTGAGTTTAGGCACTGAGTAATAACACCCATCACTAGTTACACCATCAGAACTATTTTATTTTTCACTGACTATTTCCGCAATCTTAACTTGAATTTGAACCTGTAATGATCACTCGATAAATTATCGCGTTTTTAGATATTTACATAAAACATATAAAATACGATAATAGAAATTTCGAACTTTTTTTCAATGAAGATTTATTTCTAGACGGTCATGACAATTTCTCATTAACTGCCCATATCATGGATTGATAGCAATAACTTAAATATAATATACACTGGCAATAATAAGACAACCACTTGATGTGTTAGAAAAAATAGCCTATGCCAAGCCACTTTTAGCTTAAAATTATAATACGGTTTTTTTTTAAATACAGGAATGATAGATATGTAGTTTAATATTTGCCATATTTTAGTAGAGACTAGCGAATCATCATCACTCCGCTCGGTTTCGTCCCTAGTTACGTTTTAACGTTTTGTTCAGGTTTTCCAGAAATGAAGTATTTCCCCGCAGTAAAAAGTATCCGATATGTTGACTCGGATAATCAGCTATCATCATACCAAATTTCATCAAAATCTGCCCAGTGGTTTTATCATCATGTAGTCACAGACAGACAGACATACTAAAATTCTAAAACTATAGATTCGACCACTGCATCGATAATAATGATTATTTCAATAACATTTTCCAAAAAATAATTAATATACAGATTCGACTCAAGTTTTATTATATGTATAGATTAAAATTATATGTTTATTGCTTATCCTTTTACTATTTGTCATGAGTTGTTTTCAAATACATTAAATTCTTTAAAACCTGTTCGTTCCATAACGAATTGTGAGATTAACTATTTTTTGAAGTGAAAACGTCTATAGGCATGTTTGGATGGGGGGTAAATTCATGTAAGTCGTCATCAACATGACCACGTGACGTGTTAACGCTAACACTCAATTCAATTCAATTCTCTTGCTAATGGCTTCAAAACGTGCCAGTTGAGCACAGATTACTTTGCCAATGTCACGTAGAATGGAGAAGACACGAAGGAGATTGGTCACGCTAACACTCAGTGCCGATAGATGTCAAAACCAAATAAATGTCAACAGTGCTAATTCAAAAATTTTAATTTAAGATCAAACAATTAATTTTAATATCCAAAAATAACAACTGTTTGTTTATAGTTTTAAGTTTTCTTTAATCGGCAGTCCTCATGACTGTTTTTTTTATTTAAGGATCCCTATAGAATATGATGTTATTCCACTAAAAATATTAAAGATCATACAGATTGAAAGGTTACCTTTTCTCCAGTAAAAATATGTAATCTAAAATTCAATAACCTCACATTTTATGTATAAGAAAAACTTGATAAGAAGATGTTACAAAATATTCATATTATATATGAAAAATGAGAAAGGCTTCACACTCTAGACAGTCAAACCTATAACCGATAACGGAACCTAGCATTAGATAAAAGATAAAAAGCGTCAAGTCCTTAGCCTCTGTTTCTAGACAGCCTTGGCCGGCGCCGCCCTGTCTGGGGGAGGGGGTACGCGTGTTTGGGTAACTACGTGGTACCTACAAAACTATGTAACATGTGTTTTCTAAAATATCTCATCTAAAAAGATATAGTAATAAATATTTTAAAATATTTTTAGATTACTAAAATTTTATATCTTTTTTACTAAATGGCGGTTCATTTCTGTTAACATTATATATATATATATATATATATATATATATATATATATATATATATATATATATATATATACTTTAAAGTAGCTGGATGGTATGTTTATTATGATTTTTTACCATGATATTATATTTTTCGGAAAGAGAAGGTAACACTCCTAGTTGGGAATAATTCTCAATAATACTTGCATTAACTCGCACTTGGCCAGCGTGATGGACTATGGCCTGATCCCCGACGCATTAAAGGGAAGCTCATGCCCAGCAGTGGGATATCAAAAACGGCTGAATATAATAATGATAATTACACAGCATGGAGATAAATACTGCAATTTCGCTAAAATATCTCATTTTTATGCCTATTATAAATAAATAATTTCAAAGCAAAGTACTGAAAGTAAGAAAATTCGAAATACTTGTATCTGTAGGCTATAAGACAAAGTGCTTAAACTTAGGTCGTCGGGGACGTCTAGACCGAATTTTAGATGTTATCAAAATATGACTTCCCAGAACAATTACCATTATTATTTCACCTCCTTTCTTGAGTAGGTCATACTTCTGAAGAGATATTTTTCTAATAAGAAAAATATGTATTAAATAGTGGAAAACGTTGAAATTTTGCAATCTACATAAAGTGAAATATCATATTATCTTCTTTCTAATAATATATAAATATCGCGGGTCACGGTGTTTATAGTCGCACTCTTTCGAATCGGCGCGACTGATTGTAATCATTTTTTTTGTATATTATTTCGTAGGTATGAGAATAGGTCCTAAGATATTTTTCACCCTCCTACCCCCATCCCCTATTTGTTAATCGCGATTTTAGTATTTTTGTATCTTACATTACATAATTATGATAATAATTTATATGACAGAACAACGTCGGGTCAGCTAGTATTATATAGTACTCACTTGTCCAATATGAAAGATAATTAACTTTTATATCTTCAGCTAAACTTAGCTATGATTCTTACATGTCAATATCATAATCTATCACCAGACCTGCTCTGCTGGAATTTTAGAGAACTTAAATTTTGACAGCGTATTTCAATAATAATTTACGTAACTGTCCTATAACAACTTTGATACAAATCGAAAGTCATTCCTTAAAGGAATAAAAAATTGATGGTAAAATTTTCAAATAAAATAAATTTATTGATAGGTATTAAATTACCAAAATAATCAACAAGCAAAGCAATAATAAATAAGTCGCATACTAATAAATAAAGCTACTTGTTCGTACAAATTATCAATGCTGGACTTGGAAAGCAAAAATTTCGACAGTGTATTCTTATGCTGACATGGATAGAGCAATAAGATATAGTTTTTTAAACTATTTATTTTATATCTTAATGGATGAAAATAGATATCGTAATTTTCGTACTTTCATCAAAATTTCGCATACAAAATGCAAAGTTTTAAATCGATACGACAATTTGAGTTTGGTTCCAATCGTCTCCCAAGATTCAATTTACATAGTCAATAGTAATAAGAGCGTGATAAAAATGAGTTCAGAAATGTTGTAAGAACATTGTTTCCTGAATGTAACAAATTTTTGTTTTGAGTACTTTTTCAACCGACTTCAAAAAGGAGGAGGTTCTCAATTCGACTGTATTTTTCTTTTATGTTTGTTATGTTTAATAAAAAACTTACATACATACATAAATGTTGATACTTGTATGACCAATACATACCGTCATATTTTTTCGGAAATCAAACCCGCGATATTCGTGCTGGATTTCGCAGACAAGACATACAGCTTTACTTACTGCAGCACTTTTTTTCTAATACAATTTTCGTAATAATAAAATACTGGTCTAAGAATGTAAGCCCTAACTTTCTAGGTCATCGGTCAGTTAAATCAATCGATAGCATCCAGAAAAGATCTATCTTGATGAATTGTGTTAGTGTCTATAAATTAGTTATGTCTAAAAGAAAATGAGAAAGCAAAGTGTTACAGTTTGTTGTAATTGTTTATCAATTCAATTATTCAATATATTATATGAGGGGGATCAGGCTACAGTCCACTTTTTCACCTTTGTGTTCAACAGATTTTCAATTTTTTTTTGTTTAGTAAATTAAAATTAATTAGAGCAATTTCGAATGCTTTACATTGGTCAACATCATGCCATCATGGTCACGGGAGAGACTAAACCGTCTCAAAAGTCATTATATACTAAACGTCGAGAATCAAAAATTAAAATAAATCCGCGAAAAATTCCGAAAAAATATTTTAATTAAAAACATACTCGTAGAAGATTTACTCTATAGAAGATTCGAACCCGCAAAATATTACCGCAACGATATACTCGTGCAGTCTATTTAACTATTTATGAACTATCCACCTTGAAATGTTAAACCTAGTTTTTATTAGGATTTTGTAGCCACAAGACTGAAACAAAACCCTTATAATTTCGTTTTGTCAGTCTGTCCCGTCACGTGTCCGTGATGACGTATCATCGTCTCAGTGCTTAATTATCCAAACGACCCATTTACCGAAAGAGTTTGTAATACAAAATTATTCACTTTTAAATGTCAATTCTATTGATATTATACATATACACATAAATAAAGCCGAAAAACGTGTTTGGCTTTTATTTGTGTACTAGCGACTCACCCTCGCTTCGCTCGTGTTCTTCCCTAGGTTTATTCCCCATACAAACTTTCATCCCCATTTTCGCCCCCTCGAGGGATGATTTCCAGGATAAAAAGTATCTTATGTCCTTCCCAGGGTCTCAAGTTATCTTCTTACAAAATTTCATCTAAATCGGTTCAGTAGATCCAGAGATTACCCCCTACAACGTCACAAACTCACAATTCACAAACTTTACCTCTTTATTATATTAGTATAGAAGTATAGATAAATCTTAGAAATACTTGAAGCTTTGTTTTTAGAGGAAAAGAAATTTTTGCTGTAAAGTACGACAAGTATTGGTAGTTTAGTCATTTTGTTAGAAGACAAATGAAGCTAGATTGCTGAAATTTAGTAAGTATATACTGTCTCATGTATATCATATTTCTATAGTCAAATTATTTAAAAATAGGGATAGCACTGCTTACCATATAACTGAATATTTTTTAAGTCTATATAAGCATGGGGTATTTCTGGAAAGGTTTTGAAAATTCTTGTATCTTAGTTCTTTATATGTTCAAACCCATAATTCAAGAGTTACAAGCTTTTAAATTTCTAAATAATATGTTCTCTCTCATTACCTATATATGTGGAAAATTCTGCAAGCCATTTAAAATATTTTGAATGAAAATTATGTTGAAGAAGATGAGTAGTGTTTGAGATAGCTTCACTAAAATATTATGACTCAATAGCTAATATATTTTAACGGTAGTTGAAACAATCGAAACGTTGGGAACTAAAAATCAAAAAGAATCCACGAACCATTCGAACAAAATTGTCAAATATTCGCGTACATCAAAGAAATAACTATATTATTACTCTTAACGTATTTACGTACACTTACAATTTATAAGTATCCTATAGCTAAGGCAGTGGTAGTCATGTGGTAACGCGATTGCTTAGGAAACCAAATGAAGCGTGTTCAAACCCAGGTCTCGCATCTCTGATATTATGTACAAATTATTTTTAACATGATTACAACTTGACGACATCGCTAGTAAGCTTGTATTTGAGAGAATCTAGCTAGTTTTGGGAAGACAGGTGAAGTCTGCAAGCCCGCACGTGGCCAGCGTGGTGGACTATGACCTGATAGAACATTAAAAAGGGCTAAATACATACATTTTGTAGTTATCAACAGATGTATTGAAAATTTTAAAACCTTTTTATTTTTATATTAATTTAACATAGAGTACGTACATAGTGATATTATCTTTCATTACCCAATCATGTCTAATTATCTCACAGTCAATGGAGCAATATTTATTTCGATATTAGTTCGATCTATATGTATGTATATATTATATGAATTTAAATGAAAATTTTCGTCTGAGCAAAATCGCAAATCTCTTACATTTCGTCACCGAATAATTAGAAATTTTAACACATATTTACGTGTCTTTATGAAAAAAAATTATTTAAGTGTTTTTATGAAAAAAATAATTATTATGCAATACATTTTGCTTCAATTTGTTTATATATATACTTACAGCATTAACTTCTACACCGTACAATAGAACGCCATAAAAAAATAACACATAGGTGTTTGAATATGGAGAATATTACTATTGTTACTTTTAAACATTATCACGAGTAAAGCCTGAGGCAAAAACTAGTACGAGTATATATATAGAATATATTATGTACTAACCAAAATGATAATTCAGTGTGAAGCCATCTCCATAGTAAATGCACATTGATAGTTGAAAAATTAAGTCTTAAATAATCGGACTATATATCCAAACTCATAATAAATGCAAAAATTGAAAAATGGATGAACGGATTTTGATGAAATTTTGTACATATATAGACTATATACTAGAGTAACATATATTCTCTTAGGCTTATGGGAGAGGAACAGCACAAAGCAAGGGTAAATCACTAGTATTATCATAATATGAAACCCATTCAGAAGATCTTTAATGTGTCTAATGATTTTCCCAGACGACCTCGAAAGCTTGTCTAATAAGTTTATCAGGCCAAACGTGGGAAGTTTGAAATTCGTAATTACCATGTTACTTGATATGCCATTAACTTACGATAAGTTTGCAGACGGTTTACTTTATATTTATATACTGGAAAGAAATACAACTTAACTATTCCATTTAACTTCTATATCATTACTAGCAGAAACCGCGGCTACGCCCACGTTCAATTTCAAAAAATAACTCTTTGGCTTTATGATATACAGAGACTGACTCGCTTCGCTTGGATTCGACGATATGTATTTATATAATATTATTCATATAATAATACTTAAGTAATAAAATCGCGATTAAAAAATGGGGGGTGGAGGTAGGAGGGTGAAAAATACTTTATGACCTATTCTCGTACCTACCAAATATACAAAAAAAATCATTAAAATCATTAAAAAAGAGTACGACCACCAACGTAGTGACACGAGATTTTTATATATTATATATATTTTTTACGTTTGTATTTAGTTAACTTCATTTGGTGCAGTGGTTGCATAATACATATATTTCGTAGATGAATTATAAGAGTTCAATAAGAGATTTCAAAAACTGGAATACTTGTTTTGCAAAAGGTCCCAGATTCGATCCTTAACACTGCACTTTCACTTATAAATAATCCTTAGTAATTATAAATAAGAAAATATATTTTATTTGCTAGTAGGATCTTAGTCTAGATTTTTCATGCAAATCCGCTACCATAAATTCCTCAACAAATAGTCCATAAAATTAAAACAAATAGAATAAAAAATCTTTAGCTGCATAATAATAGTACAGATTGCTTAAATCAATCTTTTCCATACTAACCGTTAAAAGTACATAGATAAAAATGCTAGTTAAAAATACATATATTTTTAACTTTTGATATAAAATTAAAAATAATGGCAGCGAAAGAAAAAAAAATATTTTGGAATATTTACACACAGCACCATCTAGTTTGGTTACGAATAAAGCTTGTGTTATGGATACCAGATAGTTGATACACTACATATATATAACATTAAATACATACATGTTATAAATATAAATACCCATAACTGGAGTACAAACATTCGTGCTCATCACACAAATGAATGCCCCCAGCGGGACTCGAACCCGCGACCGCTGGCACAGCAAGTAGGGTCACTACAAACTGAGCCAAACGTGTTCTCAAAAGAATATCTAGAAAAGAAAAGATCCATAATATTTCAACAATCAACAGTCTTTATAAATCTCACCAGATGTTTGTCTTGGAAAGTCTAATAGAAAGCACTTGATCGCATATTAACACCATCTATCAGTGTCGAAGGTTTTGTGAGGAGGAATTTCTAATTCCCTGGAAATTAGTATTAAAGGTTAAAGTTGAACTTACATATTAGTCTCAACTTTAGGAAAATGGTGGAAATTAGCGAAGATCATTAAGTATAATTTCTATTCAAAGTGAAATTTTTTTTTTCGTAACCATACATACCCTAAATTGAAGTAGTTAAAGGAAAAAGTACAAATATATAGAAATGTTCAGACCACGAGGTGTTTATTCATATGCCATATTCATCGATATTTCAATGTTTAATAATATCATGTCTAACTCCTGGTTTCTACTTCTCTTCGAATGACTCTACACCCGTTGCATAATCTCGAAAAAATTATGTAAAATACATTATAGTTCAAACTAATTCCTCGCTAGTCAGTGAAAAATAGATATTTTCACACATTTTTAACGTCCCAATTATCACCAGCCTAATTCTTTGACTTCATAACCTCAATATTACTAAAAAGTCGTTATTTCAGGCTCAGAGGTGATTTCAATTTAATTTAAAAATCACACAAATAAGCTATTTATTTTTTCTAAAATATAAAAAAAAATTACAATTATATTATTTACAGCTTACGAGTAGATATCGTGTATCGACAATAATCCGGACAAATAAAGCACCTCTTCCTTTCTGAAGTCGATCAAAAGTATAGCTTTATGAGGAGAAACTAATAAAAATACTTGGGTAGAAAACCAACATTTTTAAAATTCTTCCAGTAATGTAACTAAATCATTTTTTCAACAATAAATAATTGTTGTTTTTATTTCTTCACAGCCATTACCCTAGTTTGAAAACAAAACTTTTCACTCACCGAATTATTCGCCAACTTTGAAGTCGCTATGTATTGATGGCTTGTTTTAAATACAACTGTATACTTTAGAATTGGTTGATGTTGTTTATTTTTTTCCAAATCAAGATTCTTCATTTCGTTTCGATTAAGAAAAATGAAGGATTGATTCTTTACTAAAACTAATATAATTTATTAATTCATATATTCAGCCCTTTTTAATTTTCTACTGCTGGGGACGGGCTTTCCTCAAACTGAAAAATGGTCAAGGGCCATTGAGGAAATATAGGTCATATTCCTTAGTTAGATTCTTATAGACATGTCGCGGTCGAATGTGCGAGCGATCCCGTGGCCCTGTCTCTTGTGATCGGGATCACCGTGGTGGTTTTAGAGGGTAGGCTGCTGCGCTTCTCGTGGCAGGAGTCCCACATACCCGCATAGCCACCCGTAATCGGATTTCCCCACAAATAAAAAAAAAAAGGTTCTCTTTGACATGCAGCATTCCTGACGATGGTTTCCTTTACCATAAGATTAATCATGTTGTTAATGATCCACACTTGGTTCAAAAGCCAATGTTATTGGAGAGTCAAAATGCTCATAATCTGGACATATCATAATTAGGACTCTTCAAAAATAGATACAAAAGCTAGTTATTAATAATTATGATCTTTATTATATCATTAATATAACCTTTAACCTAAACCAGCTACATAGCTTCACTCGTGTTTGGGCCCTAGATACCTTACTCTATTTATTACTCTAATCTATCCGCGTGCTAAATTTTATCAAAATCCGTCCAGGCGTTTAAGCATTAAGGCAATAAACGAGTACATACAAGACAAAAACATACAAACATTCATACTTAAAACAGTAGTTCGATTAGAAATGCAAAAGAAGTTACCTTAATTAGTCTTTCCTTTTTGATGGGTTGAAACTTACGCAAAGTTGGTGCTTGTGGTTGGATGAGAAGAGCTAAAGTGGAGTGCATTTGAAGAGACCGGTCCGGCAGTGGACGAGAACATGTTGATAAATGATATGAAGATACTAGAAAAAAAATGTTTAATACTAATGGCTTACCCTCGATTCACTCGGGTTCGATCCTAGATGCCTGACAGAAGCCGATGTGCTACTCAAGTACATTACAAATACTGACATAATTTGTCTGTCTTCCATAAATTATGCGCCAATACTAAGGCTTTCTCTGTACATCATATGATCGTGGAATACTTTTATATTAAGAAAAAACCTTAAAAAGCGCACGGTCCTGGTTAAAGCTTGAGCGAAATGAGTTCGAATCTTTAATAAATAATAATTTCTTTAGTATCTAATGTTAATAGAATAAGCCCAAAAATAGGGTCCACTGACCCATTCAGTTAATACGTATTGACAAACGTGGGTGCTTTGATTGAGAAAATGTTATATACAATATGTTATCCAATAAATAGATATAGCGTTTCAATTCATAATGTATTAGACATCAATTTTTGACGTATTCCATTGTTATAGTTAATATTTATAAAAGACCTGCGATATTATGTTCCTTCTGAATTATGAGAAGAGTATAATGTAAAGCTAATAGGGTCATGGTTGAGTGAACATTTTTGTACTATTGCTATATTATTATAGCAATTATGTAATTACTAGCGGGTCACCCTCGATTCGCTCGGTTAGTATGAAATAGATAGACATAGATTATATATAGATAGGTATTAAAACGTGTTTTCCCGGGAATGATAAAATCTCCGAAAAAATAGCCTATGTCACTCTCCAGCTCTTCAACTATGGAAGGTTAAATTTTGGCTGTTGTTCTTATTTAGTATTTTATAAAAAGTATCATCCATATTGCATTACACTTAGAATTTTATATATTAAGATTCAAATACATTCATGTGTCTTTGAATTTTAATCTACAACAAATACTTAAAATAAACTTGATTCGCGAAATTCAATTATAAAACCTAAAAAATAATTTAAAAAAACAATAATTTTTGTTCGCACAAAATAAAAAAAGAGTTTAATTTAAAAAAAATCTTTAAAAAATCATGGTATACAAAGTTAACATCAAACTTGCACTAATTAAAGAAATGTACTATTCATACAACATCTTAGAGGAAAATTGTACCTTTATTGATTGTATCATGATTTTATTTATAGACCCTTTATGTGAGGGTTCGTGATAGTATATAACGGAGGTTCACGCAATTTCCCAACATTCTTCATCTTACGTCTGATACAAATTGGTCTAAAATATCTTACGTGGAAACATACTTATATATGTGCTTTTTATTATAAGTATATAAATAACATATTACGTTACAAGTATTTTTTTTGAATAAGCAGTTGTTTTAAAACTAGGTAAGTATTCTAAGATTATCTTATTTTCGTGTATAATAGACGACACATTTGGCTCAGTTTGTAGTGACCCTACTTGCTGTGCAAGCGGTCGCAGGTTCTAGTCCCGCTGGCATTCATTTGTGTGATGAGCACGAATGTTTGTACTCCAGTTATGAATGTTTATATTTATGATATGTATGTATTTAAAGTTATATATGTGTAGTGTATAAACTATCTCATATCCATAATATTAAATTCAAAGACATCTAGATTAATATATATATTATTATAATATAATATAGCGATGTTAGCAGTATTTATAATATACATTTTGATATATTCAATAAAGTAAAACTAAACTCGCTTCAACAGTCGCGAACATGCCGCCATGGCAGTTAACAATTGATATCCCGGAAACTAACCACGGAGGCGTTATTAAAACAATCAACCTTAAATATCTGCTATCCAGTGTTAAATTTAAGGGGTTGCAGCGATCGGGTTTCCAGCACAGGCCGTGACATATATTTTTATAGTGCCACAAATTTTTATGAGTTGACATTATCTTGTGTCTTGTTCTACTTATGTTTTCTGTAAAAAGAACAACATTTAGTGTCTATCTTTACTTAATATTATAAATGTGAATTAATACTTTCTTACATTTAGGCGAATATTTGGCATTTTAAGTAAAATTACCTTTTCCGGTTTTTTCGCGGATATATTTTGATTCTTTCCAACGTTTCGAATGCCTTTTCACACTTAAACCGCTGAACAGATTTTGATAAAATTTGGCAAAGACATAGATTGTATCTTGGGGACGGAAATAGGCTACCTTTGATACCCACGCAAATTTATACCACGCGAGTGAAGCCGCGGGCATAAACAAATTTTTAACAAAGTTTCATTTTATTCTAAATATTTTTAAAAGTACTTCCTCTGCAACAATACGAAATATTATTATCATTTATCAACCAACAGTAAACTAATAATTATAATTATACGACTAAAAATGCTGCATATTAACACTTTCTTAGACTCATTCGAATATTTGACAAAATTTGACACAATACTTTCTTAGATTTATATATATTAAATGAAACGAATCTTTTCAGATTTGGTCGCACTTTTATTTTATATTTTTGCTCCCAACGTTTCGAATGCTTTACAGCAAAGATGGTCACGGTAGATATATTTCATTCTCAATAATAAGACCAAATTCTGAAAAGATCCATTTTATTTATGTAAAAATGTAAAATATGCAAAAATACACATATATGTACTTACTATACTATAAGTATACACATAAGAATGACACAAGGGATGTAAATTAGGGTAGTGGGTTTCCTTTGCATCCCCTTATCATCCCCTGTTCCGTATATCACAAGTATCTATATCATCAATCATTGCACAAACCCCTTACATTCTTACCAAATTACATAACGTGGTGGGAATATACTCCATTGTGATCGTGAGTGGTTCAAGTTTGAGACGGAATTGTGCATTAGTTTCGAGTCACCATACAATACATTTGTAACACATTTGTAGAATAACAACGTTTTTAATCACCCAGTGATTGAAATTTGACCTAGTTATCTCTTTTTGGGAAAAAAAGGTACTGAAGCGTTTTGACTTTGCCTATTTGTATGATAAGTACTTGTTTTAGGAATTTCAGAAAGGTGGTCCATTCGTGTATATTATGTAATATTTTCCACAATTGTGAACCGATTTTTTATGATTTTTCTAATAGCTTGTATCTCGAGGGTGGTCCCCTAAGCCGCCCTAAATATAAGTTCCAAATAAAATCCATGCCTTAGAACGGGAAAATTACTATTTAAGTCATTTTAAGCCAGTATAACTTTTTTTATTGTAGAAGGATAAATGAAACGTTTTTACGTATTTACTCACGATGTAAAAAATATGGCGTTGTGTTTGTAATAACTATGAATTTTGACACGTCAAAAACTTTAGTCTCTCCCGTGTTTGCTATAAAGCGTTCGAAACGTCGGGAACCAAAAACCTAAGAAATGAAAAAGTTGTCTTTTTAAACTTTTAAAAATATCAAGCAAAGGGTTTAGTGAAGCTATTATCTACAATCGTTATCGCTCATAGAAATATAACATATCTAATGAGAGTGACAGTGTCTAAGCAATAAAACGTCAGAATATGTTATTGCCATGTATTTATAGTTTTCTAACAGCATAATCGATTGTTGAAAGTTACCTTCGTGCAAAATAAAATAAACTGGTCATATAACTCTGCATTTACATTAGCTTGAACGGTACCTCTTAAGAAGTAATACAAGTTACTGCCTAAAACTTTGAACTCTTACTGCCTTAGTGTTTATTTGTCCAAACGACCAATACTTCTTGTATTTGCTTTACAACAATCATGGTCACGAGAAAGACTAAGGTTTTAGGTCATTATATTGTTGTTACAGACAGCACCTGCCCACAAAATTATATAAAGATTTTCAAAAGTACAAAAATGGCCCCAGAGATACCTTTCTATAATATACTTTGTTAATTGTTAATTTTAGGTAACTTTTATAATTTTGATGTTTTATAGTTGAATTTTAAATAAATAATATGTAATATTTATTTAAATAAATCTATTCGCTCCCGAGTTTCGCTAGTAATAGGAGATGCTCGTTGTATGGAGTAGTGGTTACCAACGCCTTCATTTTTTGTCCGCTTACATACATTTTTGGAATAATAATTTCTTAGATTTATGCGAATAATTAACGTTTTAAATAAAACTATCTTTTAAGATTGATTCAAAAGAAAGCCGCGAAAAAATTCGAACTCATCGTTTTTTTCCGAACAAGAAAGATTTACTAATTGTAGATAGAATTCGTCCCTAAGTATATAATATTATATACAGGTATCGTCTTTTTGGAAAATTTTATTAACAATAGCCAGATTTGTTACTCCAGTTCAGTATCTCAGTGTACTAAATGTCATCCACACCCTTCAAGGAAGTAACAAACATACATACATCCGAATAATCGCATATATATTATTAGAGTATTAAAAAAGGCAAGAAATAATATATTGCTACATACATAGATACATTAAATTTCATAATAAGACATATTATAAATACAGGAAACTGGAAGGCTTGAAGGATTTATTTGAATAATACTAGCAACTTCACACGCTTCACACTACTAGGTAACTTTTAAGTTTTTTGAGCGGAACTCTAATTCTTTTTCTAAAATAAAAGTAGCCTAAGTTACTCATTAAAACATAAGCTATCTGCCAATGAAAGTTCTAGCAAAATCAGTCTAGCCGTTTCGGAGATTATCCGGAATAAATAGACATACAGGCAACATTTTTAAAAATAGTGTTTTTTTCTTATTAGTACCGTATATACTTTCATACCTATGCATTTTGTAAAAAGCTGCTATTTTGACATTACAAACAGACAATTCAATTTTATTTATTTGTATAGATTAATGAATATTTCGTATTTGAATTATAGACTAAAACATCTGGTGTAACCACAAGTTATTAGGCTAAGACCTCACTTAACAGGTGAGCTTCATAATTCATATGAACCATGAACACGGGCGGAAGTTATGTGGTCGATCGACAGCTATGAGCGACGAGCGATTTATTAACACAATATTTATAAATTTTGGTTTTTTTTTAAACATTGCTAATAGTTTAAAATAGATGATATCATCGTGGCGGTGTTAATGGTTTTATCAACTCCAGGTAAATTACTAAGAAAGTAATTAAATTTCTAAGAAATCTATTGTTAACTGTAACGCCGGCGAGTCCGCGGTCGTAGAGGGATTAACCACTATGTGGGTGGTGACAGGTTCAATTTTAAAATAAATTGAATTAACCAATAACAAAAAACTATTAGGGTCGTACTTACAATTTGCAATTATTTCACTTCTCTATTCAAATTTTCATTTCATATAATTATGTAATTGAGCGATTACAAAAAATATTTTCTCCATATAAGCGTATGCGTGTGTACCTCTGGATAGATCTTTAAAATTCAAACAGTTATTTATTAGTGTTTTTTTTTGTTTAAGCCAACTGTGCATATTTACTATACATATATGCTTTTAATTATAATGTCGAGACATTTGCTTATGTTCTATATTTTAATAAATTATCAAGCAATTTTCAGATTATCCCATTATTCCAGTAGGTAATCTTGTGAAGTTTGATACCGGTGGGAAGTTTGAACGCGAACAGACCCCCCGAAAAATATTTCTATAATATACAATTATAAATATATTGAAATACTAATATAAAAAGTATGAGCCCTTTACTTCAATTTTTTTTATGGCTTCAAAGTGTGTTGAGTTCAGTTGAGCGCCCTTTACTTGTACCATACGCACTAGGGTTAACTTCCCCCAACCTACGTAATAATAAATGTCAGTTTTATTGTAAATTGTAACGGAAGTCATTCTAAAAATTGTTTTGCCGTACTTAGGAATTTAATAAAAGAAATCCTTACTTCAAATCTTAGATATAAACTCAGAAATAATATTATGATAAAATGGCGTAAAATTTAGCACTGTTAACACCGTTGATGATTCTGGGTTCGATATTTGTACGTAGACAGAGTACAAAATAGTCCTTGACTAGATTCTTCTAGCAGTACCTATAAGACCACGACGCATAATAGTGATCTTTTGCATGAGTGTACCACAGAATTCTTTTTACTTAGGGTTCCTGTACTTCTATATATCTATACTCTATACATATAATAAAATTCTAACTGAATCGAGTCTGTATATTAAATATTTTTTGGAAAATCTTATTTAAATAGTCATTATTATCGATACAGAGGCCGAATCTATAGTTTTAGAACTTTTGTCTGTCTGTCTATCTGTCTGTTACCGCTTCACAGAAAAACTACCGGAGGGAATTTGATGAAATTTTGTATGGTGATAGCGGGCTATCCAGGTCAACATATAAGATAGTTCTTACCGCGGGAAAATGTCTTATTTCCGGGAAAAAATACAAAAACTGCAATGTAAGAGTACTGATACTGAACTGATACTATATATACAATGTATATTGTATATATATAATAAGAATTTGCTTTTTGGTCATCTGACCGCGGGCGGAGCCGCGGGCAATGCTAGTAATGTTATAAAGTTGACAATAACAAAGACATATAAATTAAAAATCCCTCTCGTACACTAAAAAAATTGATTGCGGTCATAAAGAATCTGGGTTACAGCATTTTATTGAAGTAATTGAAAACTTCTTAGTTTACAGTCGGACACATCTGTTTAACTTCTTAACGGTTCTGAGATACGTACTTTTTCTTATTAACATTCGTTTTATGATTTGGTTGTCCTCAAACTGTGTATAGTCCTGTCCCGTACTATTTTATTGATATCTTGTAATATTAAAATTTAAATAAGCAATTCTTGTAAGTATAGTATATACTACATATATAAATTTAATGCGTGTATCTCGTAAACGACGAACGATTTCGATCAAATTTTGTATTTAGATAAGTTTGTAGGCCATTCATTTGTGGGATAAGCACGAATGTTTGGCCCCAGCGGGAGTCAAACCTGCGACCGCTGGCACAGCAAGTAAGGTCACTACAAACTGATCCAAACGTGTCAAGATATATAGATTACCAATTTGTCTCCAGGCACGGAGATGTCGCTCGGGCGCGGTGCAGATGGCGCTGGCTGAGCGCGCTCGGCTAGGCGCCCATGCGCGCCTGCCTCCTCCTGTGTGCGGCGCTCGCGCTCGCCGGCCGGCCGCGAGCCGCCTCGCACAGACCCGACCCACGGCTAGACCACATCAAAACACAAATATTAGCCAAGGTAATATTACTGATAAATAAATGTATAACTCCGAAAATGGTAGCCTAGAGGTAAGCTTAGTGAAGCGGGTTCCTATCCCATATCTCAAATAATACTTTCTTAGATTTACGCGGATATTTGACATTTTAAATAAAACTATCTTTTCAACTATATTTTAACAAGTAGGTAGGTATTTTGATTTTTGGTTCCTGATGTTTCGAATGCTTCAAATCAATCAGGGTCACGGGAAAGACTAAGGTTTAAGACATCTCAAAGATCATTATATAGTTATTATAGAACAGCACCCATAAAATCTGCGAAAATTAGTTTTATTTAAAGTGTCAAATATTCGCGGAAATCTAAGAAAGTATTAATCTAATATTGTACTAATATCCCGTTGTACTAAATAGTTCCGGGACACGAAGAGTGTATGCAAAAAAATATAAAAGAACGCGCTGGATATGTTTCTTCTGCTAGCTTTTAGAAGTGTACGTCATAAATAAAGTTTATTCTATTCTACATATTCTGTAGACTGCATTATATATAGTTGGTCGCTCGTATTTTATACGTCGATCTATACATGAAATAACGACATATATTTCCTTTGAACTGAGCTATTACTTATAAATACTAAAAATGTTTACGGCTGTTGCTTTCCATTACTTCGATTATTGCTTAAATTAGCGACTCACTCTCGCTTCGCTCGGGTCGTCCCTGCCTTGCTTCTGAATACAAAACTTTCATCCCCACCACCCCCTTAAGAGATGATTTCCGGGATACAACGATACGGGTAAGTATCCTATGTCCTTACTAGGGTCTCAAATTATCTTCTTACGAAATTTCATCTAAATCAGTTCAGTAAATCCAGAGATTACCCCCTACAACGTCACAATCTCACAAACTCACAAACTCGTTATATAAGTAAGTATAATTATATTTTATCCGTAATCTTTTACTAACGAAAATTATGTATACTCATATTTCAAGACAAATTCTCATAATGCGTATACGGATAATTTTACTGCCTGGTTGATCTAATGGCTTGTGTCTTGGTACCTACAGCTATAGATCCACTGTTCCTTGGTTAGACCAATTTTATTATTAGCATAAGCTTGTCTATGAAGTTATTTTCAAAATTGAGTCACAACATCAGTCTATGATCATTAATTCTATAAAAAATATTACTAAAAAACAACACTGTAATGAAATGAAATAAACTTTATTCAATTAGACTAATTACGAGTACAAGTACTTTTGAATCGTCAATTGTCACATTAATATGAGTAGGTAAGGATGGAAATCCATATATCATGTATGTAGACTGTACTTATATATAACATGAAATGTACTCAAACTCGTAACCATCTTTTCGGGTTTTTTCGCAGATTTATTTTGTTTTTTGGCTCTCGACGTTTTGAATACTTTACAGCAATATTAAAAAAAAACCGCGAAAAAATCCGTAACCATTTCTGTTCTTTTTTTTTTGTTTTTTTTTATTCTGAGTGAAGGTCTCTATCACCCACTTATCCCCATCATATTTCAGCTGGGTCTATCATCCCGACCTACTCCACTGGGGGCACCCCCTCGTGACGTTGTGAGGCAGATATTGGCGAGAGCGGCCGACCCGCGGCCCGAGCGCCTGCCAGAAGTGGAGCAAAGCATGCGAGAAATAATCGCTATAGCACATAGAGGTATAGTTACAAAGAACATATGAAAATTTTAATATTACTATATTTTTATATAACAAAAACCATAAGCGCTTATAGTTTTATGGTGATTTATATTATTTTTATTGGAAAATAGATATTTATTATGATTTCCACCATAATTATGATCTACTTTATCAACATCTCGTTTCATATCATAAAATAATATATATATATATTTATATAATAAATTAATATATAGTTTTAGTATCTGAGTTTTGAAGTGTATTCGATTCCTGCGCTACACAGTGTTGACTGAAAAGGTGCCTGAAAGCGCTGTTTGAATTTGCCTTTAAAACAGATAAGCAATATATTAAAAAAAACTCGATAATAGGAATAAGGATTTTTTGTTTTAATTTTTTATGGCGATTAAATAGTTGCTGTAATTGAATGATGAGTTAGAATTATAACAATAAGTAAGTTAAAAACGAATTTTAGACTCTCTAAGTTAAAACCTCGACTAAATTGGATTATAATGAATCTAAAGTCTAATAAACAACGGTATCTCAAGAAACTTTCAAACTTTCATTTGCGCTGGTATGAATGCATAATAAAAAAAATATAGATACAATTATATACTAGCATGACGCACAAAGGACCAACCTAGAGTTTAAGTGCTGAAAATTGAGTCCATCCTACATTATATACTAGCATTATTAGTTATTGTAGAAAACAAACGAGTACAATAATTATTATCAATCTAAATCCTTAGACACTGAAACAAAAAACTGTTTCTAAAAACTAATATGAGACTCCACGCCAATATATATGTTATCTATCATCTCTATCGTCTCGTAAACGTTAACGATATCGAAAGTGACAGTAGAGCTAATGTAAAAAGCTGTCAATCCATCAATACAATAATGTAATTTATTTCATCAGATATTTTCATCGACCTCAATGTACTGAGGTTACATGCGTAAAACCTATTAGGCACATGTTAGGCATTTTACTTATCTAGCCTATGACCTATATTGTGATAGGGTTGCCACTATATTACCTTGTTATTATTTTTGGTAGTACTTTATATAAAACTTACTTAGCAAAATCCTATTTTTTTTTATGTATTATTGTTCTTTTCTTAATAGGATGTTATTTTAAATTGTTAAAAATGTACTACAGATATATCTACCCCATTCACACATGTATGTCTGTAACATGCTGATCTGAAGGACTTAAGGTCGCGACCTTTGTGCTAATATTCAGTTTGGCAACCTTAGTTGGTTTGAATTTGCAAGATCATCGTCTAGGTAATTTTAAGTCTACGCTCGTACACGATGAATGTTAATATTATTTATTACTAGGCTTGACCCGTGGTTTTACGCAGATTTTATTTAAATAAGTCAAAAAATATACATAATATTATTAACTTTGGATCCACCTATTGTTTCCTTTAAAATAATTTAATATTAATTACTTATATGTACAGACAAACAGATATTACCTAGCAGGAAATAAATTTTAACAACGATTATAATATGATCTCATCTCTATTCCATAGGTTAAAAAAATATATGACATTGGAAAATAACAGTCTTGTCAGTTGTTATCTTTTTCTATTTAGTAAAAAATTGCTTTATCCCATATATTAAAAAAGTTGTTCTATTTTGATATTTTATTATTAATGTTTTTTTTTTAATATTTGTTACAACTTCCTACCTTAAGTTTTATTTATTTTCTAATAATGATACCCCTTGAATTAGTGGCTGCTTATTCATTGGGTATTTATTATTTTGTATTTTTTTTTAATTATTTATATAATTAAGACTATTTACTAAGTTTTTTATTTTTCGTACTATTAAGTTATTATATTTTAAGTTAATTTAGAATAAGTACAGTGAAACATGTTACAAGCTAAAAAATTTGTTATGAAATATCCAATTTTAGTCAAGAGTTTTTTTTCGCTATTTTTATTTTTTCACTAAATTACGCTTTCAACTCACATATTTTTTGAATTTTTTGAGTTTATTGAAATAAATTGCAGCGACTATTAAAACTATAACAAATGTTACTATTTATTCTACCTCAATTTAAAGGCGAAATGACTCATTTTAGATTATAATAACTTATTATAATTTTATTATAATATGCAGCTATACTTATATTTTTAGAATTCGTAATAAGTATGATTTCAGATGGATTTTTTAGCTTTTCCGTACATATTTTGGATGGTATAATTAATGTGAGTATAACATTTTATGATTCAAGTTTTTAAAGTATAGAATAATTTCAGTTATAGTTTTGGTATAATAATTTCGAATCTTTAACTTTAAAGCAAAGTATTTAAAAACTTAAGACGTGAAAAGATCTAGATGATTTTTTATCTATATATAATATATATATATATATATATATATATATATATATAGCGTAAAGGCTTTTTCCTTGTTTTCTTTCGCGGCTATGCGTGTCAGATTATACAGATAAATAAAATTGAAGTGTCTATTTGTAATGTCAAAATAACAGCATTTTACTAACTGCATATGCGATTATATATAATACTAATAAGAAAAATATTTTTTTTATTTTTTATCTGTGTACCTATCTGTCTGTTTGTTCCGGCTAATTTCGGAAACGGCTAGACTGATTTTAACAGGACTTTCACTGACAGACCGTTGATTTTATAAGAAGTAACTTAGGCTAGTAGTCATATTTCAAAAAATAATTAGGATTCCGCTAAAAAAACGTACCTAGGGACGCACCCGAGCGAAGCAAGGGGAAGTCGCTAGTTAATCAATAAAATTGTATTTATGAATTAATTTAAGAAATACCGATTTCTTACATCACTAATAGGTATATGTATAAAAATGTAATTTGATGTATAAAATGAACTCCTAATTAGTATTTCCCTATTTACTGTATTTATCTTTAGGTACCTACATATAGTAAAATTCTAAGTGAGTGGAATCTGTACATTGAATATTTTTTGGAAAGTATTATTGAAATAGTCATTATTAGCGATACAGAGGCCGAATCTATAGTTTTTAGAATTTTTGTCTCTATCTGTCTGTGACCGTATCACGAGAAAACCACTGGACAGATTTTGATGAAATTTGATATGATAATAGCTGATTATCCGGGTAAACATATAAGCAGGATACTTTTTATTCCAGGAAAATATCTCGTCTCTGAGAAATGTATACTAAACGTTAAAACCCAACCGTAACCCGAGCGGAGCGAGGTTGAGTCGCTAGTATTTAATAAAACCAAGTAACTTCTATCACAATAATCTTCAGTTCATCATAAATTTACCAAAATTCCCAACAATGTGACATAAATTATGCTTACGACATAGTTTTCCTTGATATACAATGACAACAACCACCCCTCTACAGAAGTATAATAAGAAAAAAATAATCAAACGTTGTACGTTCTAAATATCTAGTTCATAAACGTATTATCATAAATTTTATCAAAAGTATCTTAATAATTTTGATAATAATCTTTCTTGTCAAAATAAATATTATAAGTTATTTTTTAGTGCTAGTTTTTTTATGAAGATATACAAATATTCGGTCTTATACGAATGTTTGTAGCTATATAAATAGGCAAAGACACAGCAGTTCAGTGTCTTTTTCTCCTCTGCTTGTCAACCGTTTTTTTTTTTGCTTAGTAGCTAGAGCTATTGACGAACTTTAGTGATATCAATAAAAAAATTGAAAACAGATTTTTTTATATAGATAGGTAAATTCTATTCAAATTATATGTTATCCTCAAATTTTCAATGGTAATTATGCTCGAATTTTGACCACTGGGCCAACACTATTGTTTATAAAATGATTAACTGCTTTGAGGACTCAACTGTAATTTCAAAATTTGTTATTTTTTTTTTAACTCCTTATTATCCTATATCCTTTCCGTATTATTTTAACTTAATTTACTACATAGTACAAATCATATTTAAAGAAGATTTTGTAATATGATTTATATACAATTTCCATGTACTTAACTATTTTACTATTGTATATATAAATTTACATATTGTATTTTACAGGAATCCATTGTCAAAGTACTTGGATTAGATGAAGAATATTTCGCCACTCCAATGAAAATGTAAGTAATAACTTGTAATATTTTTAATTAATATTTATTTTAAGTTACTATAAAATTAAACGTTATAGTTATTTTTAAATAAAAAGGTACAATTATTTTTCTCGATACTTATTATGTATCAAGCCGTAAAGAAAACGTGGTAAGTGGGCCAGGAATCAAAGGAAGGTTTAGTAGGTAATATAATAATCATGAAAATCGTTTCACAATATGCAAAGATCGAGCAAAAAACACATAAAGAGAGACGTCTAAACTGAGCTGATAACAAATTATCTTCAAGCACTTTTACCCTAGATAGATAGAGTAAAAACAGTAAATAAATAAAATTTGTTGGGACAATAACACACAGCGCCATCTAGTTCCATGGTAAGCTACTAACGAGGCTTGTGTTATGGATATCAGATAGTTGATACACTACACATGTATAACTTTAATATTATTAAATCCATATTATTATAAATATATACACAACAACATGCAGGAGTACAAACATTCGTGCTCATCACACAAATGAATGCCCCCAGCGGAACTCGAACCTGCGACCGCTGGCACAGGAAGCACGACACTACGAACTGAGCTAAACCTATCTTCAACAGTGGTTCTTTCTCTTCTCGTGGTTCTTTTTCTATCCTATATTACCCAAACCAGCAAATTAACTATTTAGTGATTATTATGAGTATTTCTCTACGAGCATAGCATACATAATGTAAAGATTTTAAAAAAAGATTATAAAAAAGCTAAATACTGCACAAGAGATATTTGTACACGGTCAGAAATTAGTTGGGTTTGTACTTGAGAACGGCTATTTCATCATAAACAGCATGTTTCCGTGCAATCCACGTAAAAAATGGACGTGGCGCTCACCCAATGGCAAGGAACTCAATGAGATTGACTACATACTCACAAACCAACCAAGATACATAAAAAAATTTGATATAATAAAAAATTTAAACTTTAACACTGATCACAGAATGATACGTTGTGTGTTATCTTTAGATTTGAAACCAAAAAGAAGGAAAATAAAACCTGTTGTCTACACCAGAAATTTACCGACGTTATCAAAAGATGATGCTAGTTATTGGGAAAACAAATTTATGAAAGCTGTTACTGCGTCTACCATAGTTCAAAATCAATATGATAAATTAGAAATAGAATTACAAGAGCTTATGAAGCAGTTGCCACGTGAAAAGAAACAGCCAACTAACTATATCAACGAGGAAACAAAAGACCTGTTAGAACAGAGGAAAGAATTATGTAAGAAGAAAAGAACAACTGAAATCAAGTCTAAAATAACAAGATTAAGCAAAAAAATTAATAGGAATATCACTCACGAGAAAAAATGACACGTAAAAAAACTTTTGAAAAATTTATAACAAAAGCAGGGGCCCTACGCAAGGCTTACAGAGAGTTGAGCGATAAGACAAAGTGGACAGTGAATATGAAAAATAGACAGGGAACTATGCAATATAGACGTCCAGATATTATAAAGGAAGCAACTAACTTCTACACGGAGCTCTACAATACCGATGAAGAGACGCGCCCTTCAGGATTTTACCTTACGAAACCGAACGAACACAATATATTAAATAAGGACACAGAGACACCTAATATCCTTATTTCAGAAATCGAACACGCAATAAGTACCCAAAAAAATGATAAAACCCCCGGAAGTGATAACATTGCCAATGAAGTGCTTAAGTCGCTATCAAATTCACTTCAGAAACCTCTACAAATATTATTCAACAATATTCTAAAAACAGAAACCACGCCGGAACAATGGTCAAAGTCTACAATTATATTGCTTCACAAGAAAGGAGACAGAAATATTCTCGGAAACTATAGACCGATCAGCCTCATGACGAATTTATATAAAGTTTTCTCAAAAATAATTCTAAACAGAATAACAAATAATTTAGACGAAAACCAACCGCGCGAACAAGCGGGCTTTCGTAAAGGATACTCGACTACAGATCACATACAAGTCATAACACAATTAATAGAAAAAGCCAAAGAATACAGAAAGACGTTGTATATGTGCTTTATAGACTACACGAAAGCCTTCGACTCCTTATATTTTGATGCAATATGGACGTCACTAGCACAGCAAGGCGTTGACTCAACATATATAAACATAATAAGCAGTGTCTATTCAAAATGTTACGCCAAAGTACGGTTAGAGCTTGAAGGTTCAGAGTTCCCTATAAAAAGAGGAGTGAGACAGGGAGACCCGCTCTCGCCAAAAATCTTTTCGGCAGTACTCGAGTCTGTATTCCGACGTATGGATTGGGAAACGAAAGGAATAAATATAGACGGGGAACTACTGCATCACCTACGCTTCGCGGACGACATCGTGGTATTTGCTGAAAGCGCGTCAGAGCTCGAGAACATGGTCAGGGAACTAGCATTAGAAAGCCATAAAGTAGGACTGTCACTCAACACAAAGAAAACTAAGATCCTAACCAATGGAGACCCACAAGAAATTGTTGTAGAGAACGAAAAAATCGATTATGTAACAGAATACATTTATCTGGGACAATCAGTATCTTTTGAAAATAACACCGCAAAAGAAATACAACGAAGGATAACTCTAGCATGGAAAAAATATTGGGGCTTGAGAGAAATAATGAAGAATAACACAGTTAGTATAAATATAAAGAAGAGAATCTATGAAACAGCAATATTACCATGTCTAACATACGGTTGTCAGACGTGGGCAATAAGAAATGAGGATGAAGAAAAAATTGCTATATGCCAGAGAAAAATGGAAAGGAGCATGCTGGGAATAAAATTATCAGACAAAATTCACAACAGTGACATCAGAAACAAAACAAAAATAATAGATGTAAGGAAAAGAATTCGATTACTAAATTGGCAATGGGCAGGGCATGTTTGCAGGATGAACAATAGATGGACAAAACGTTTAACAGAATGGATACCAAGGGACAGGAAAAGGAGAGTAGGGAGACCTAGTAAAAGATGGAGAGACATTTACAGACACAGGTGTGGTAATGACTGGATGCAAAAGGCTCGGGAAAGAGATGTTTGGAAAGGTTTAGGAGAGGCCTACGCCGCAGAGGCGACTACTACTAATATATACTGAATATTATTTTATGCTACATACACATATAGATATAGAAATATAGATTTACAAAAGTTAGTACACATATAGTTATTTAGATATATAGATAGTCATATAGTTTTATATAGATAAGTAAAAACATTTACAAATACACATTCAAAAAAGTCCCAAAGATCTGTATATGTAGTTGTGTTCAAAAGAAAGAAAAATGTTAACGAAAGTAGTAAGTTAATAAAGGCTATTTTATTTTATTTATTTTATTTATTTATTTATCCCAAGATTAAATTGTAAAACAACCTGTTAGTGACAAAATTTAAACATTCACCGTTTCGACATGTTCCTTATCAAACCCACAATTGTATCAACCACTATTAAATTTTCGTAGAAAGAATGTTGGGCGTCTCGTCAAAACGAAGCTACTCGTGAAGTTTTAGCTTGTCTTATATATAAATAAAAATGAATGTTGGTAAGTGCTTAACTCAAGAATGACTGGACCAATCCGGCAAAATTTTTTTTTCGTATGTTCCTTAAGGCCCACGAAAGGTTTTAATACAGAGAAAAAATGAAAAATTAACGAAAAAAAAATTAAAATTTATATGGCTACCGCTGGCTAATAGCTATTTATATCTAATTAAAACGTACCTAGCGACAAACCCGAGCGAAGCGATGGTGAGCCTCTAGTTATTAATATAAGAAATAGGTCCAAATACTTAATTTGATTTAAATATCTGAAATAGTTTAGATATGAATAAATAAATCAATAAATTAATGAAGTACAAGTAGAGTGTATAAGATTATTAGAATGATATTGGGATATTTACTAATTACTATGGCAATAACGCTAAGCTTCAATAAAATAACCATACAACTAAAGGCGTTCGGACAAATATCAGTAATGTTTGCTTCTAAATGTACTCACTTGTATTTTATACTAGCGACTTAGCCTTGCGTGCGTATCGGGTATATATCTAAGCTCGAATGGTTTAGGAACGCATAAAAACAAGGATTCAAAGAAAAATCTTTTTTTTTTGTTCATTTCATGTCAGTTTCATCACAATCGGATCAATAGTTTATGAACATATTGAGGACAAACATAAAAACATTCATTATTATTTATATAGACAGAAGACTAGAGGCTTAGAAAAGACGATTGCTTACAAATTATAGCTCATAACCTTTTTAGATAATACTTACGTTTTTCTATTGGTAAAACCCATATCAAAATCTGTACAGTACGTACTTATACAAATTCAACTTTAATTTATAATCGTTTAGATTCACAACTAGACCAGTAGGTGGCTTTGCAGTCGGGGCTTAGGATGTTTTGTTTTTAACCGATTTCCAAAAAGGAGGAGGTTCTCTATTCGTCGGAATCTTTTTTTTTATCTATGTTTACCGATTACTCGACGATGCCTGAACCGATTTGGATTTTTTTTTTGTTTCGAAGGGTATACTTCCCCGATGGTCCCGTTTAAATTTTATCGAAATCAACAATAAATATATATATTTTTTTAAATTGCTTAATCGAATATTTCATTATTACGTCTATATATTGCTTATTACGTCTACACTTAAAAGGGAAAAATAAAAACTTTTATAAAATAAGAAAAACTGACTTCCAGGCACTAAAATGTAAAAAATAACTAAACGGTGGTTTTCATATAGAATAGATACCTAATCACATATTTTCGAAGTCAGTGCCAGCCGACCATATCTTAAGATATGAATATCTAATAATATGATTAGGTATGAACTCTAATTATAGTTAAAATATTATACATCAATTTGTGATGTATATTACGTTTCGAAATATATTAGATTTGCATTGCATCGGCTGGCACCGACTTCGAAAATATCTGATTAGGTATCTATTCTAAATGAAAACCCCCGTTTAGTTATTTTTTAGTAAGTGCCTGGAAGTCGGTTTTTTTAAGTTTTTATTACTAGAGGATCTGAGAGACCTGACCTGAGATCCTGACCAAACATATCTTACAAGTATATAAATGGGAAAGTTTGGACGGATGGATGTTTGTTACTCAATCACGCTAGAACGATTGAACGGATCTAGATGAAATTTGACACAGTGATAGATTATAGTCTGGAATAGCAAATAGCTTACTTTGTATCCCGGAAAAATGTAGGGTTCCCATGGAATAGATTTGTTTTTCACTAGGGAAGAATCCGAGCAAAGCGAGTGGGAGCCAGTAAATAATACTTCTGTACGTGTAGGTGTCATGAACTGTTCCTAAATGACTGGACCGACTTTGTTAAAAAAAATTGTGTTTGTCTCAAAGTATTTATTTTTGGTCAAAATCAATTATGCCGCCAAACGAAAAGCCAATGCTCAAGCAGGATAACGTCTTTAAAAAAAAAGAATTATTTATTATATTATATATTTATGAAAATAAACTGAAGCGGGGAATAATATATAGCATATTCGAATACATAGAAACACAATATACCTCTTTTTATTTTTAAAGTAGTTAAAACTTACTCATCACATAAAATTAGATGAAAAAATGCTCATCCATCTATTTGGTCTCTCGCGAAAGGAAGATAGGAAGCCTCACACCTACAATTTACTAATATGGAGACACTCATTCGAGGTACTAATTTTAATATACAAGTCATTCTATCTACAAAACTAACCAATAGCCAAAATTCGGATCAAAAATATGTTTCACAGCGACACAAAGAATATTTTCTATGAAATTTTTATATATCAGTATCTACTTCGTTCTTTGAGCTCGTAAAAACAAATGATAACTAAGTATAAATTTTCATATCCTGAAGCAAATATTATTCTGTCGGATCTCTCCATTAAAGTATCATTTTAAAATACTAACATATACATATAATGGGGCAAAAAAACCCATAAAAACAATTCATGCCAAGTATTTTTATTGAATCATTTAATTTTAAATAGGCCAGAGGACAAGTTGGCTTAGCAATAATCATGTACATATGTATAACATCCTTAAATAGTTATGCAACATAGCGTTTGGGCGGTTGCCAAGGTGTAGACCGAGAGAGGCTCTTGCCAGACATAGTCCGAGAACCGGCGGCCGAATTTACGTTCTCTATGAATTGCTATAAATACTTTTTACGATATGTTTTTTAATTTCATGATAATTATAATAAATATTAAAGATGTTTGTTTGTAAAGGATTTTTTTTATTTGGATGTAATAATGAAAAAAAAATGTATACCAAGTTTTTACTTGTGATAAAGTGATTAAGAATTGTTTTTTTTTTATATTTTTAAGTATTCCCAATCTCAAAATTAATTTTTGAATTGTTAATGAGTTTTACAGCTTTATAAATGGGTTGTAAAATGTTATGTCAAACAACACTTGAATGTAACTTACTTAGACAAAGATAAAACGAGACGCGGAAGCCACTTATGCCATAAAAAGCTACATTCATTTATAAATATTGTAAATAAATCTTTCTTTTAAAAATAAATCGCCTTGACCCACATGGGAAATTGATGTCAAAACTACGTCAAATTTATATCCCTAAAAATTAGGTTGCCTTTTCTGTGTAATTTTGCGGTTCGGTTCAACAATCACGTTCATTCTCACAATTTATTACTGCAGCCAAGTTACAGTTAAAAATACAACGCTTCAAGGACTGCATATTTATTGTTTCTGGTTATCCTACTTGGCAATCAGCTCTATGTTTATTATGTGCGTTTATAATCTGTGACATTTTTTCAACATTAATCCTTAAAACTGACGCAGCCAAGACGTAAAACTCTCAAAATGTTAAATTTAAGAGTAGAATATATTCTCGCTTGACAAAGTGCATCGCTATTTCAAATTTATTGTTTGTAGGCTGAGTAATGCGGATGGAGGCAGGGTAATGACTTGGAGAAGCTAGCGTGCACAAATATTTTTTATATTCTTATTTTTACTACTAGAGCCTTTATACTTAGCATGATTTAGATCTATAAGTAGTGCTTTAAAGAAATCGGTATAATTGACAAAGCTGACATTTGAAGAAATTCCTAGTGAAAGCGATTTATTTATACTTCACTAATTTTAAAAGTTCATGGCTTTATAAATAAAGTTATTAATTTGATTAACACAAGGAAAATAATATAGAGATTAATCTAATTAGACTACTATTATAAATGAGACAGTGTGTGTTTAACGTTGAGACAATTTTTTTCAAGGATTGATTTGGATTGAGTTTAGAAATACACAAATAAGCTATGACCTAACACATAGGTTACTTTTAGGTACCTAAGCACGTGCCCGAGCGAAGCTAGTGTAAGTCGCTAGTTTATTATATCTATAAAAATAAAATAAATATATAAGAAGTAGTAGAAAGCTGATATTGTTTCTAACAGTTATTTCAATAAAATACTTTCCTATTAGATAATTATATCAAAACTATATTTTATTACTCCACTAAACTTTTTAATTATAGATCGTATATCAAAATTTTGCCTTTAGTAGACAATAAAATTTTAAAGTTAAAACTGCACTGGCATTATTGTTGAATCGCTCCTATTAATGTGGACGTATAACGGCTTCTTAGCCATTTACGTCGGACTCGAATTAAAAAGATAAATCACTGAATTGCATTTGGCTATGCGTGGAACAAAAAAAGAAATTCATCTAAAAATGTATAGGGGTAATTTAAATTTTTGTAACAGCTTATAATAATAATATTAAATTTCGAATAAAATACGTTTTCCAATTGAATTAAAAACGTTATTAACGTATTATATAAAAATGTGAAATACGTATGTTACGTAATTATGCTATAGTAGTTTGTTATTAATTAAAACAATATTAAAAAAACAATTTTAATAACATACACAAAAGAATAAAACTAATAATAATGAAAGAATCTTAAATTAACATTCAACATATAAATATATTTTAATTTCTTAACTTTGCGTAAAAGAATTTTTTACTGCAACCCCTAAACTAAAAACATTTAGATAAATGCGTCGGGCGTCGAAAATCGTAAATTGGAACTTTTAAAGACCTAAAATAATACGTTCCGGGGTTTTCGAGCAGTAAATTTTGAAGAGAAAGGAGAAACAGCGACTGCCGCTTGGTCTATAGTGTATTGACATGCCCAGACTGTACAATGACCTTTGATTTTTAAATAGTTTAAAATGTTTATAAATTTAGATATAATAAATGTGATTAATTACTATATTTTTGTTTCTTCATATATTTCTCGATTAGCACTATGTTTAAGCATGCTTCAACAGATAATATTTTTAATGTTTTTATTGAATTTAACTTTTAAGTCAATATTCAGTGAAGTACAAGTATATAACGCTTTTGAGATGTCTAAAACCTCAGTCTCTCCCGTGACCATGATTGCTGTAAAGCATTCGGAACGTCGGAAACCAAAAATCAAAATAAATCCGCGAAATAATTCGAAAAGATAGTTTTATTTTAAAATAAGTATCTATCACTTTAAATTTGTGAAACTGTATAATACGCCCATACTAGCGACTCACCCTTGCTTTCGGGTTCGTCCCTAGGTACGTCTTAACGGTTAGTATGGAATAGATAGACTAAGATATATAGTTTTATGATATAGCCTTCCTAAATAAACGGGCTATCTAATGCAAAAATAATTTTTCAAATCGGATTAATTCGGATTAATACTTCCTGAGATTAGCGCGCTCAAACAAACAAACAAAGTCTGTCTCTTTATAATATTAGTATAGATGTAGGTATCTCATCGACACTTTTTTAATATTTTTTATTCTTATTTTCGTTTAATGTTGTTATAGCTATTATTTTTATTTTAAAGTTTATAAGAAGGTACTTTACGCGCAACGCTTACAAAGCAAATAAACCGTTGCTTTAAAAAATAACAGTAAAAAACTAAACCCATTTCATAGCAATGAAATTCATCATAAAACCAAGAATTTTTAGATGGAGTGGATGCAAATAAATAATACATTAAGACATTACTATCTTAATTATTTTTGAATTATTGTTACATAAAATTGTTGTAGATCTTTGTAAGTAATAGATTTTGCGTAAATAAAATACATAAAATAAATAAATATGTTGGTACATTAACACACAACACCATCTAGTACCATGGTAAGCTGCGAGGTTTGTGTTATGGGTACCAGATAGTTGATACATAATAATATAGCACTACACATAATAATATAACTTTAAATACATATGTACATATTATAAATATAAACAGCCATGACTGGAGTACAAACATTCGTGCTCTTCACACAAAAACGCTGGTACAGCAAGTAGGTTCAGTAAAAACGTGTCGTCAAAAAAATAAAATTAATTTTAAATCAATAAAAATACAGTATAATTTTATTAGGATTTCGATGTTTAGGTGTTTTCTAAGTTAGTTAATCCTAACTGGTAGGTTTAAATTGAATTTAATTAAGAAAATGTTGTAGAAATCTTTGAACTTTCATGGTCACTGACAATATTATTATGACATAAAACGGAATATTTACCTTGTATAGAACTTACTTTTGAGAGTTGCAGATTTTTCGGCACTGTAAGAATACCCCGTACGCTTATGACCATAGCGTTTGTAAATTGTTATGTTGTAATTTGCCGAAATATCTAGTAATAATGAGCGAACGTAAAATTACAGGGAAAAATTATTGAAATGTTATAAGCATTCATGATTTTCTCAGTTTCGATTTGGTGAGAAAAAAAATTTACATGCGTGGAATCTACATTTTTCGCCGACTAGTAATTGTTTTATATCAAGCAGAGGTGTATCATTGGTAATTTTTACATTAAATAATTTCCAACTTTCAAACGAGTGCCTAAAAGCAGTACTCTTTAAATGAAACTATTTCTTTGGATTTTACAGTGGTTTTATTTTAGTCTCCAGTGTTTCTAATGCTTTGAAGACTTAAACATCAAAACCTTAGTCTCTTCTGTGACCTTGTTTGCTGTAAAGCATTTGAAACGTATTTTTTTTGAAATATTTTCGATTTCGTAGTACATTTTTATGTATCTATACTAACTAGTGATCGCCTCGTGGTTCAAAATGAACCATAATGCATTAAGTTTGATCGACATTGAGATTCTCTTTTCAAAGTTATATAAATAATAAATCTATACTAATATTATAAACAGGTAAAGTTAGTGAGTTTGTGACGTTTTATTTTTGAAATAATACAAAATCCACAGGCTATCTAATTGGCCGTGCCCTTATTTTAATATAATTGTTTGTGACGTAGTAGAGGATAATCTCTGGATCTACTGAACCGATTTAGATGAAATTAGGTAAAAAGATAGTTTGAGACCCTGGTAAGGATATAAGATACTTTTTATCCTGGAAATCATCTCCTAAAGGGGTATAAAGGGGGTTGAAAGTCTGTATGGGATTAAACGTAGGGACGAACCCGTGCGAAGCGAAGGTAAATCGCTAGTATTAAATAGCCTATAAAATCCAAAAGAATTTTGAAACAAATAACAAACAATATTAATCTATTCTCAATTTGACCACAGACTTTAACAAGAAACAAAAGAGTATATATGCATGTCAAATGCATGGTAATGTGCGTAATGTTTTTTTTATTTTTTAATGTATTTTTTATGCATAATTTCAATAAAATATTAGCATTCTGCACTCCTTCTCTAATAAACTACTAACGACTACTACCTGTTTAGTGGCTTTTTGTGATACGTTCGCAGACAATTTCAAAAACTAAGGATTCAGCCTCAGTATCGATAATAATGACTATTTCAATAAGATTTTCAAAAAAATATATTTAATGTACAGATTCGACTCAGTTAGAATTTTGTTATATGTATAGTTAGATAGATGGCGTCTGCAAATAAAAAAAATAAGAATATTTTGTTGTTTTAGCAATAATTACATGATTATCGCATAAACGCTACTGAATACCTAAATCTAAATAAAGTGTAACACTTATAAGACTATTTTAATATTACTTCCAAAAATACCTTTTTAGTTTTAATTTTTTATCCTGACTGAATGATCATTATATTTAAATTTTCTGTAATATTATTAAATGTTTTTTTTTATATTATTATAATATGATACCTTACTAACGTTGATATAATATATAATTTTGATTTTCAGAGTCGGTAACTTCCTAGCTACATGCTGCTTGAAACATGAAAAAAGAAGACCTGTATAGTAAAGTAAAAAAAAAATCTACCTTATTAAAGTTACATATAGTTATTATCTAGTATGTAAGTGTAGTTATTTTTATTCTTATATTTTTTCTATATTTTCTGTATTAAACCAGAAATTACTACCTACCTTTAATATATATTGTATAACCTATACTTTAATAGATTTTTGGAATTTATCTATTTGTATGGTCTGGGGTATAGCTTTATAAGAAAAACATATAAAAACAGTTATACCCAATAAATTATCACTCGTATTGTGGTCGTAATTTTTAAAATTAAAAATATTATAAGGTACTTTGGTACCATTTTTCAAGTTTTTTGAATTCATTTTGTTATTTGTGGGTAGGCTGTCTATAACACTTCAATCTCTCCCGCGACCATGATCGCTGTAAAGCATTCGAAACGTTAGGTACCAAAAATCAAAACTAATCCGCGAAAAAATCCGAAAAGATAGTATTATTTAAAATGTCAAATATTCGCGTAAATATAAGAAAGTGTTACATATGTTAATATCAAAACCAATAATATAATAATAAATATTACCCCCAACAAACATTATTGTTCTATATAACAAAAGCTCGAGATAAAGGCACTATCATTGTTATCCTTGAGAGTACAACGCGAGGACTCGTGTCCTCTTAATTTACATAATTAATTAAATCTAAGACTTATTCATATATTTGATATTTGAAATAAAACTATCTCGGATAATTCCATGGATTTTTTTGATTTTTGAGCTTATTTCACTCTCCAGCCCTCCAACTATCTTCACACAAAAAATCACGCCAATCCGTCATTCCGTTTCGACGTGAAAGAAGGACAAAAAAACAACCGAATAAACAAACAAACGAAAAAACATACTTTCACATTTATAATATTGGTATGGATGTCAAATATTCACGTAAATCTTAGAAAGTATAATAATTTTTTTGAGTTGAATTTCTGATCCAAGTTCATGACAAACACATCACAGTACTAGGTATTCGTTAAGTAAAAATATATAAAAGGAAAAATTTAAAAGTTGAGTCAAGATAAGATAACCTCATACGTATCTCACATTTTTTTAAACTGCCAGTATTTTTTATGTTTTACAATACTGTAAATAAGTACTCAATGTTTATTATACATAATATGTATATAGCAAAATCAATTATACTTTTGATCCAGTATTTATTTAGATATTAATATTCAAAATATATTATTAGTGAACGAAAGATCTTACATGAGACAGGAAATTTTAAGATTATTATTGGTTTTATAAAAAAGCTGGTTACATTCAGTTTGTAGTGACACTACTTGCTGTGTTCGAGTCCCGCTAGGGGCGTTCTTTTGTGTGATGAGCACGAATGTTTGGACTCCTGTCATGTGGATTTTTATTTATAGTATATATTTAAAGTTATATATGTGTAGTGTATCAGCTATCTGGTATCCATAAGACAAACCTCGTAGTTTATCATGGAGCTAGGTGGTGCTGTGTGTTAATGTCTCATCATATTCTTATGTTAAAGTAATTGAAGCTAAAGTGTTAATTAACAGTAATTTTTTTACCTGATTTAAAATTTTATATGTAAATTTTTACAAGCAGTCATCCCATATTTAATAGATAGTAAACTTTATTCAACTACGGCGATATCTAATAACTTATCTATCTTTGACTTTCCTTATTAACGATAAGAATTTGATATAATTTGTGGAGCTTATGCCAAATTTCTAGCGCTAGTAAAGAAGCAGATAAATTAATATGTTGGGACATTAATATAGCACCATCTTGTTCCATAGTAAGCTACCCCCAGCGAGACTCGAACCTGCGACCGCTGGCACAGCAAGTAGGGTCACTACAAATTAAACCAAGCGTTTCGTGGTAGATAGATTATTGGGAACCGCCGTTAAACTTAAAAAGTACTTGAATAAAGTTATAATTTTCAATTGATTTTAATAATTTTAAGAAATTTTGTTGCCACAATGAACACTGTTTACCTACAAAGAGCATTTACCCTATTATCGCTCGGTAAACTTTGAACTTGCCTTATTTACGCCTGTTTCCAAGATAATGGCCGTGACTGATTAGGAGTAATTTGTAATTGACACGAACATTTATTTGTTAAGAGTTATTGCAAGCTTCATATATTTTCTTTTTTTGTATACTAAAGCTAAGTTAAATAATCTAATATGTTTTAACGGGACGAAAAAGATTATAGAAAAAACAATAAAATAGAATAATATGAGGCCTTATCGCTATATAATTATAGATAGAGAAAAAACAAAAAAAGATCTTAGAGAAGCTGCAATTTTACAATCGTTAAGAAGAAAAATAAAAAATGGATATATTGATATGACAAATTTAATAGATATGTCATAGAATCATAATACATATGTCACTACCATAATTTCCTATAGATTTCTATTCTATAACTATTGTAGAATGACATCCTTGCCTCATCCCCATAAGTAACCACCTATTCCTGAGTAGCAACTCACCCGCGCTTTAGTCGGGTTCATCTCTAGGTGATCAATTAAATTCACATAAGTTTTTATTTATAAACCGATTGTAATAAAAAAATACTAAATGTTAAGTGAAGCTTACAAAAATACTACATTAGTGCAAACTGTATCCAAATTGGTTAAGCCGTTCCTGAGATAAGCGCGTACAAACGCACGGACAAACAGACAAAAAAATCTAAAAATCGTTGTTTTGGGTTCTCTTGCGTTAAAAAAGACCTTCAATAATAGTTTTTCTCAAATATCTTCCATATACAGACAGCGATCAGTTACAATTTTACCAATCAGTCAACATCAAATCAAATCTTGTCAGCTAGTAGACTATAAAAAGTATTTAAAAAAACACAAATAAACTATTTTGCTTTATAATATTAGTATAGATTACAAGTAATTATTTAATTATAATGTATTTTATTTCTTATTTCAGATGACAATAAGAAAAAGAAGAAGTTAAGAAGAGAAAGAAGGAGAAGTCTGGAGTCTTCGGAGATTTTTCCTATTTATGCCTTAATATATAACTTTATTAATTATAATTTGTACAATGATTTATAATAAAATATCACATGCACATTATAGTTTAATTAAATTTCCAAACACTCTATAACATAGAACTATTATAGAATTACATACTTTTTTTTACATTGGGAAATGCATACCGCCTACAAACATACAGGTGGTTATGAGGATTTTATTTTTTAATTTTTTTCAGTTTTTAACAAAAGTACGACTAAAATTTGTAAATATCAACTTAATTTTTTTAAATTATATTTTTACTAACGAATAAACAAGATTAGACTAGGAATAAATTTCATTTCTTTCTGTAATTACCTTAAAATCAATTTTTTCAGAAAAAAATCAATAAATTTAACTCCAAAATTGATCAAAAACTTATAAAATACCGATAAATTTGAAAAAATAATAACATAAACAGATTCTACGATAAAAAAATATAAAAGCACCGGTGTACTTTACGTGAATTCCAACTTTTATTATTTTTTCACGACTCGTCAAATTACAAACTTGGAATGTTTACGGCGATATTGTATATAAAATAAGCGTCAAATTAAAAATATAAGATACTTTAGGAACCACTTCGTTTTTTCCCCGAAAAATACATTGGTGTAATCAGTTTATAAAAATTTGACCTAAAGTACACTACTTCAATAGTGATTGAAAAAAATCTACAGATCTCGTGTCTGCCATGACCTTAGAGTACATTGAAAATGAATCAGCCAAATGAACTGAATTAAATTTTTAAAATATTAATTACTATTTAAATAAAACTATCTTTTCAGATTATTTCGTGGATTTATTTTGATTTTTGGTTCCCGACGTTTCGAATACTTTACAGCAATCGTGGTCACGGGAGAGACTGAGGTGTTAGATGTCTCGAAGATATGGTCGTTATACAGCCTACCCACAATTAACAAAATGAAAAATTGCACCAAGTACCTTACAATATTTTATAACTTTAAACATATTTTAATTTTAATTAGTTTTATAATTGAATATGGAATATTATGTATTTAATTTTTGCTGTTATCATTATAATTATTACAATTTTAAAAATATTAATTAGTAATCTATATTTAGTGTTGCCATTATTATAAAACCAAAAAAAAACCATCAAACCATCTCTAGGGGTTTTTTTTTTATTTTTTCGATATCTTATTTCATTTCGAGATATGATTTTTTTTCTGACCGAAAACCGAGCGAAAAGCGACCGCATTTTTCAAATATTTTCGATTTACAAAAAAAGCCTTTGTTTTCAATTTTTTTTTTGCATTTTGTAGCCCTCATTCAGACGCATCTTTTTAACATGCCAATCAACCGCGTAGTCCCAAAATCCACGACACCAGGGCGATGTCGCACTTTTGCTGAAAATCGGGCCTATACTGAAGCGTCAAAAAAAACATTTTCAATGTTAAAATGTAGTTTACAAAGTAAAAATTATCGATTTCTACAATTTTTAAAATTTTTAAGGGTGTTTTTACAGGACGACCATACAATGTTTTTATTTTTTTTAAAGTAGAGTTCAAGACGAAAAGATCTATATTTGAAAATTGAACATTTTTTTTTAATGTAAACGTTCACTTGAAGTTGGGGGTGATTTTCAGCTTCTCGAGACCATAAAACATACTTTTCTAGGAAATTACTAAACATTTCAATTTTTTTTTTTTTTAATTTATTATATGTATTTCGAAGACATTCCCTTAGTTTTATGATAATCAAAAGATTACTCTCGACATTAAAAATAAAAAAAAACCAAGAAAAAGTTCAAAACCGAGTGTTCTGCAAATATCTCGAAAACTTTGAGGTTATTGTAAAAAGTGTTATTTATAAAATATTTTGTAGATAATATTTTTCAATAGAACGTCACAATTAGCCGGAAATTGAAAAAAAAATCTATTTTTCAACGCTTTGCGTGCCCCTATTTCTCGGGGGTAGCTGGGAATCGGGGGCATTTTACGAATTTCTATTCCTTATATACCTGCTAACATTTTAAAATCATAAAACTTCAGGTTTTCAATATTTTGTTACGAAACCGGATTCCGATTAGACTAAGCTAGTAGGTATAGTGAAGAAAAATATCGTAAACTACGTATTTGTATGTAGAATACACTGAAGAACTTCTATTGGTAGATTTAAAAAAAAAAAACAATTTTTCTAAAGACTATTTGTACTATTTATGTAAATGATTTAGTTAAAAACTATTGTCTCGATGAGTTTTTTCAGCAGCTCTTTACAGGTTTAAGGCATATTTTCCATGTTGGTCAAAAATTAAAAGCTCAACATCCTAATATAAATAAGAAAGTTTCTGTATGGTTGTTTGTAACTCTTTTACTTAATAACTGCTAAATGGATATTAATGAAACTTTACAATAATATAGCTTATACATAAGAATAGCACATAGGCTACTTTTTATCCCGGAAAAAAGTACAGTTCCAATGGAAAAGATTTGTTTTTTTTCTCTAGAGGTGAACCTGAGCGAAGTGAGGGTGAGCCGCTAGTTAATTATAATTTATTTGATAAAATGATTCATTCAAGCAAATCAATACACGTGGAAGATAGCAAGCACATCCGTTTGATAATTTGTTGAAAACATTCATACAATGTAATTAGCTTCTTATTGGTCGTAACTACTGCTTTGCCACTTCATGGGTTAGATATTGTCCTTGACTTAGAACATTGTATATGATAAGCTTTATACGGTTACCAAATGATACATTGAAGATTGTCGTGATGCAGAGCATGTCCTTTCATTGGTATTTTTTACTTAAAAGCTCTATCTTAACAGATGTCGAATATTTCTATACAAACGTCCCCAATACACATATATTATGAGACTAAAACTATCTGCTGTATCATATTATCTGGAAAAATCCCTTCTAGGAGTAAATCTTCTTTTTAACGTACAGGTGGTTACGTGGGACCCACCGGCTAGAAAAGTGAGTACCACCCACTCAAACCTAATGGAACCTCACCCGTCTTAATGGGACGTCAAGGAATTGCTTACGTACTCAACCACGACATCCAGACCTTGAGCAACCGGCATGGCACACCGCCCACCGCTTCCAATTACGTTTCTTGGCTTCGCAATCGGTTGGATTCCCGGACGCTAATGAGCCCGCTCACCACGACAAGTTGAACACGTAGGGCCGAGGAACAAATATAAAGCAACACCATTAACATGCATTTTTTTAGTACAACTTGTGAAATATTTTTCATTACACATTATATAATAACTAAAACTGGTTGGATAAAATGTTATTCTACGATCTTTAAAGAAAAAAATTAAATATATATATTGAAATAATAAATTTAATTATTTTCATAAAATAGACAATTTTTAGATTGACATCTTGCGTACGATCGTAGAAGAACAACAAAATATTTCTGACTCTTCTAACCCAATATAAGAATCCATGATCATGTAGGCTATAAAAATCAAATCAATGATAAAAAACATGTGAAAAGCAAGGAACTCCTGAATCTCCCACATCTGATTTTTTATATATATAAATATGTCTACGAGAACTTAACCACGGTAATGTAATATATAATATTACCGTGACTTAACTCTGTAGTTTTTAAAGACGTATATATATATACATACATGATAGATTACTCCCGACTTAGCAATAGGAGGATAAACTGGGTGAATTAATATAATTATTATATAAGTTATCATCAAACAACATAGTACTTATTACTACTTATTAAATATGCAAAATATGCGCTTCTTGAGATAACGTTTGATCTTTACATCTTAGTTTCTAGGATCTGCACGCTTTGATAACGTGTCGCAATAAACAATACAGTACCAAGTGATAAACTCTAGATCAGCGATTCCCAAATAGTGGTCCGCGAAACCCTAGGGCTCTGTGGACAGGTCACAGGAGTTCCGAGTCCTCCCTACCATGCCACCCATGCGGCCCACCTCGGTGGAAGGTGTACCATGCGGGTTGATCCTAGTACTTGGAGCTTTGGAGCAACCCCATAGTTAAGCTCCCCCCTCCCCCCTCCCCATAACCACCTGTATGCGTGCGGGTGCTATGCGTAAATGCATTTCCCAACGTCGAAAAAATTTTCGGGTTCCGAGTTCCGTCCAAGAGTTAAATAAAACATTGTCAGGCATAATACCTAATTTTAGTGCTATTGTAAATAAATATGTGAAAAAAAATCATTCATCACATTAAACAGGTCATATTTTTGGTACAATAAATATTATTATAAATGTAATTATTTTTAATTTATGATTGGTTCTTTCAAGTCAAACAAGAAAGTATTCTAACTACAACACAATAGTTTTAATTACTATGATAAGTAAGAAATCAAAGAACGTTAAAAAATTAAAATCAATTAGGGTTCTGTTGCCAAAAAAAAATTGGAAACTGCTGATCTAAATACTTAGAGCAGTTCCGTGTCTAACTAATGACGCACAGGGTCAAAGTCAACACACTGGATTTGTTTAGTTATTAAACTATTAGTTGAGAAAGGACTGTTCTTAAGAATTTAAAATTTAAGCTCTTATGTCTCCAACGATATTTTTGATTTAAAATATGTTTTTCAATTTCGTATTCATTCGATTCGTTGAAATAGTTTAAAAAAATTTAATATCCCGTTTCAAAGATAAAAATATTTTGGAAAAATAAGAAACTCAAGTTATGTTTTTATTTATTTTAGGGAAAAAATAGTATTTAAGAAAATACAATTTACAATAAAAAATACACACATTTACCAATAAAGTTTCCACATTTAAGAAATACATAATTAGAGTAGAAAACATTGGGCTAAATTAAGCAAAAAATATTGACAAAGTACATAATATATGTATACTGTGAACACAATTTAAAGTACATAAAGATATGAAAATAATTAGACTATGTTATTAATTAATTTCTTGAAATTGTGAATAGAACAATTAATTAATCCTACATGGTTAAAGTAAGTATTATAATCACGACAGGATCTATGTAAGAACAGATTTCTATGTTCATTTTTATGATAACAGCAAATTTTGTTCTGGTAAAAGGTACATGGAATAGATCTTGGACGTTGAAATAGATGGACTCTTTTACGAGTGCGGGAGAATGAACGTCTAAAATGAATATGGAAAGTCAATAAGGTTGTTAAGTAAATGAAAAAAAATAATTGATCTTTCATTCTGTGACGATTTAATAGAAACATCTCCTGAAGAGAATTATTTCTAAAAATTAAATACTTGATAAACGTATGCTGGACTTTATCCATTGCCTCGATACTGAACTTATATTGTGGGTTCCAAACTACTGAACCATATAAAGGTTAATTTATTATCGAGATGTATACCTAAGTCACGCATTCAATTTTTTTTTTTAATTAAAATTCAATTTTTAATGTCTCACCTTCAAGTACATACGAGAAAACAGTCGTAGTGCGTTACCTGGAAAATGAAATAACTGTTAGAGCAATATAATATAAAAAATCTTTTTAGGTCACCTTGTAGAAGTGCACAATCTGAAGAGCTAGATATCTTCTTTACAATCTTTAGATCATGGATATATAAAAAAGAACACTTCTTAAAGATACGAGCAATATCATTCAGGAATAAATTAAGCAAAACAGTACCAAGATGAGAACCCTGGGGTACACCAGAAGTGACTAGGACAAGAGAAGAGGTATAACCTTTAATCAGTGGCGTAACTTTGCCAATGCAACCAATTTGGTCGCTTGAGGCCCCTGATTCAAGGGGGCCCCAGCAGGCCACAAACGATTCTTTTATTTGAAAAAAATTATAGCCATAGAAGTTTATAAAAACCGCAACAAAAAATATTCTAAATTTCTCCATATTATTTAGTCGTATGTTGATGGAAAAAAATCGAAGTTCGATAACTGTCTCTGCGGTGGATCATATTCATTTTCAAAATATGCAAAGGCTAGTTACACCACTACCTTTAATAGTCACAGTCTGACTTCTATCACGAAGGTATGATACGATCCAACCAAGCAGATCACTGTATATGCCCATTCTATAAGTTGACATGAATAAGGACATGATAGGAGACTTCATCAAAGATTTTAGCAAAATCATTATAAACTACATATTACTTTAAGATAGAATAGACAAGGATATAAATAAGAATATATTGCACAGGCAGTGGTAACCCAGTGGTAACGCGCTCGCTTGGGAAACCGAGTAAAGCAGATTCCAATTCCGGTTCTCGCACCTCTGATACTTTCATGTGCGAATCATTTCCTACGTGATTACCACTTGCCTTACGGTGAAGGAAAACATCGTGAGGAAACCTGCATGTCTGAGAGAATCTAGCAAGTTTTTGAAATAAATTCCTAAATAATTGATCCGATACTGATGAAACCCTGGTAGATAATTCTATAACGCCTGCGCCTCTTTGTACATAAACATTTTTTTTTGGATGTTTGTCTTTCATACGTTATTCAACCATTCAAGTTTAGGGACTCATCCGAAGAAGCTCAGTCTCTAGTATATTAATAAGATTAAACTTATAATATAGCTACTTAAAATGCAGTATTTTACTAAAATATCAGCTTGTTATAGCGTGCTAAGACAAACAAGGTCCTATTTCGGTATATTTTTCTGTTATTTGTATATTTTATTCGTATACATTTAATTATTACACAAGATTCGTCAATATAATAAAATTAGCTGTGTCGCTATAATTAATAGGTTGGACAAATAAAGAATAAATCATTGATACGGATTTGGTGCCGCACAAATAAACAATAAGTTATTAGCTTTATAAATCTGTTATTTTGACATAATTACATATATTCACGACACGATTGGCTCAGTTTGCCGTGACCTTACTCGCTGTGCCAGCGGTCGCGGGTTCGAGTCCCACTGAGGGCATTCATTTGTGTGATGAGCACGAATGTTTATAATCCAGTCATGGGTGTTTATATTTATAATATGTATGTACTTAAAATTATATACATATGTATAGTATTTCAATTATCTGGTATCCATAACGCAGGCCTTATAGCTTACCATGAAACTAGATGGTGCTGTGTGTTAATGTCCCAACATAATTATATTTACACATAAATGTAGTTTTAGTTACAAGAAAATATTCTAAAATAATACATTGTAATAAGTCATTAATTAATTAAACAGTAATAAACAATTAGTAGGTGAAAGCTTTAATAAAGCTTACAATAAACAAAGCAATAAAATCATTAGTCACTTTAGAACTTAATTACTTACATTATACTACTATAGTGTAGTTAAGATTAGAAAAAACTTTTGTTTGAAATATTGTTTTGTATAAATTAACAAAAATATTATAGTTATGCATATAAAAATTCGAAAGAAAGTTTGTGAGGATGGATGGAGGGGTGTTTGTTACTCTTTCACTCCAGAACGGCTAAACGGATCTGGATGAAATTTGGCACAGAGATAGATTATAGTCTGGAATAGCACATTGGCTTTTATTTTTTATCCCGGAAAAAATGTTCGGTTCCCGTGGGATAGATTTGTGAGCGAGGGTGAGTCGCTATTGTTTTTATATTACAGCATATAACTTAGATAGCATAATTCGTCTTTCTATTAGTGAAAACTGTATAAGAATCTGTACAGTAGTTTCTGAGATTAGCTCGGACAAACAGAAATTCAAATATAATTTATAATATGTAGGGATCACAAACTGAAGTAGTTTAGCTTAATAGTCAGTAGAAATTAAGTTTTACAAAAAAGAAATTTACAACAACCGTTTTTAATTACAATTTTACAGATTACCTTATGATTAGCCTTGAAATACTAAATATGATGGTCTGACAGACATCACGATATTTTAAGATTATATTCTCAACGAAAAAGTAGAAGCAACATCCCATGCTCAACTTTCTCTTCTATGAAATCTATCGCACAGTATTGACGCAACCGTCGCGTTAATTACGACTTGGTAAGTTTCCTATAACTGTGGTAGCAAGTGAAGGCAGTAGTAACTCAGTTATAATGCGCCTCTTGATGCCTCACGGTGAAGGAAAATATGGTGAAAAAGCCTGCATATCTTCAAGAAACTAGCACACTTTTAAAATGGGTTTGATGATGATTTCCGCCAACTCACACTTGACCAGGTGGATTATGGCTAAACTTTCTCACATTAAAGACCATGAGGCTTCGAGTCTCGCTGGTGGCATTCATTTGTGTGATGAGCACGAATATATGTACTTCAGTCATGGGTGTCTATATGTATAATTATTGTATGTATTTAATGTTATATATGTGTAGTGTATCAACTATCTGTATCCATAGCACAGGCCTCGTAGCTTACCATGGAACTAGATGGTGCTGTGTGGTAATGTCCCAACATATTTATTTTATATATTTATATAATGTTGATAATTTAGTAGGAAATAACAAAAAATGCTTTTTTTAGTTAAAAAAAAACAAAAACCAGATGGTCTTATAAATATTTTAAATAAAGTTAATTGCATTAATTATATTTTGGTACTTTCTTAGACCTCTACTTGATTATTAAGATAGCACCTTAGTACTTATAGGTTAAAATGTATAAAACCAAAAATAAATCGGTTACATCACTACGGATACAGCATTTATCACCCCGTTGACTACTGGAAGACGTAATTTGTAGCAGAGATAATATGATAAAATTGTTTATGCTAAAAGTTCATTCATCTCTTATTACTTGCCTACCGGAATAAGGTATTGTATGTAGAAAATAACTTGATAGCCAAACGCAACTTAAAAAGTAACCAAAAGCTTATAAGTTCAATTTTGCACTAGGTAATTTTCAGTTAAAGGCAAATTATTATATATTTTTTCAACATTGGGAAATGCATTTACGCATACCATCTGCATACCTACAGGTGGTTATGTGGGACTCACCGGCTAGAAAAGCTAGTACTACCCACTAAAACCCAACAAAACCTCCACCGTCCTAATAGGGTTTCGCAGGATCGCTTACGCACTCAACCACGACGCACCGACGGTAGGTCTTCCGAAGCAGACCACAATAACCAAGGGGTTTCTCTCACAGTCCACTTTGCCATCAGAGAAGTACCAGTAGCAATTCGCATGGTACACTTCACAGCTCCAAGTGCGTATCTTGGCTAGATTGCCCAAACTTAGAAACTACTTATTTTAAACCCTTAATATTTTTTATGTAATCTATACAGATAAATAAAATTGAAGTGTCTGTTTGTAATGTCAAAATAACAGCTTTTTACCAAATGCATATGAAATTATATACAGTATTTATAAGAAAAACATTATTTTTTAAAATTTTGTGTCGGTTTTTCAACGTGATTTTGACAGGACTTTCATTGGCAGATAGCTGATGTTATTAGGAGTAACATAGGCTACTTTTATTTTAGATAAAGAACAAGGGATTCGCTCAAAAAAATTAGGGACGCACCCGAGCGAAGCGAGGGTGTTGCTAGTAATAAATAAAATAAAATTAGTTAATATTACTTTATTATTACAAAATACAAAAGAATCTTTAACTTCAACATCAATATCTACAATTGTTTTATAAAAAAAACAATTAGAAACAAGTTTATTTGTTAAATCAACCATTAACAAAGACGAACCGTTATTAGCATTAACAAGGATTTGTTTAACTTCCTAAAGCAATAAAGATAAAATACATCGTTAAAGTCAAATATAATAATAATAACAACATGTCTTTTTGTTCTTAACAATAATTATTATTTATGCACTGCTTTTATTCTTAAGGCTCATTTGCTTTTGTGTTTTTCGTTTTACTTTAAGATTTTATTTTTATTTCTTATGACGTTTACAAGTAGAGATTTATGTATCTAGGAGGCAAAAAAATACTATTTCATAATATAACTAGCGATCTAGAACTTCGATCGGCTTCGCCTCTAGAAAAACAAAAACAAATCTATCCCACGGGAACCGTATATTTTTCCGGTTTTCTTTCCGGAAAAGTAGCTTATGTGCTATTCTAAACTATAATGTATCTCTGTGTCTTTCATCCAGATCCGTTTAGCTGTTCTGGCGTGATTGACAACATCCACCCAAACATCCAAACGTCTTAACTTTTACATTTATAATATTATTATAGATCATATTCTATTATACCTAATATTCAATCATTATTATGAAATTGTATGACTTATTATGAATAAAGTTGACTTATATTTAGTTTCATAATTATATGAAATAGATAATCGTTTTTTAAATTATGACAAGAGTAAAACGAACTTCCAATTTGATTATTATATCAATTTGATATAATAGCAAAGTCATTAAACTCTTTTCTGCATCAAAGTGAATAATTTTATATAATACTAGCGACTCTTCCGTAGCGGATTTCGTCCGTACGTTTTAACGGTTAGTATGAAATAAAAATCTTTGGATTTCTCGGTTATTCTATACTATAATATGCATATATCATACAAATATAAACCTTCCTCTTGAATGACTCTATTTATTAAAAAAACCGCATCAAAATCATTTGCGTAGTTTTAAAGATCTAAGCATACATAGGGACAGAAGACTGCGGGAAGCGACTTCTTTATACTATGTATGTAGTGATACTGAATTTATTTTGATGATAAATTTTAATAGACTACTATGACATTAAAAGATTTTACTCACTCAAAATATTTCGCAACCAGACCGGAAATCATTTTTGTTGTAACTATTTTATTAATGCAAAAGTTTGTTTGTGTTTTATTTAAAATGTCAAATATTCGCGTAAATCTAAGAAAATGTTACTTCAAGAAGAAGGAAATGATCAAAGTAAAAAAAAACACAAATCTTTTAAACGAGACTTGGACAAGCATAGATCAGCACAATATTTTACTTCATGGTCTGTTTAGTACTCCTCCATGTTTGTTGAAAAACATTCAAAGCGTCGAGAACAAAAATATAATATTAACCGAGACAAAATACGAAAGATTTGGTCTACTGGTATTTTAGTTATGTTGGTCTATAGAAAAAATTAATTAGTGTTACCAGTGTTGAAAAAAAAGTCATTATTTTCTTGAATCGTTTTATGGCTAGGCTAAAGTATTGATAATGCATTGAGCTGACACTCTCAATTATTAGATCTAAGCATCACTTTTCTAATTTATCACTCCCTATGAAATAATCTGATCGACCTTTGCTATGCCTAAATGGATATTATCAAGCAATAAGCATTACTCTGTTTAACAAATCACTGCGCGTGACTTCACGTATCATATTTATTTATAAGATATACTAGCGACTTCTTCACTTCGATTGGATGCGTTCTTAGGAGTTTATGTACAGCCTATGTGTTACTCCAGGTCATAGTTTGTGTCCACCTGCTGGGCGTAAAGCCAAAAAAACACTGGGAAGAGGCCTACTTCGGTGGACGGTGTGCCATACGGGTTGCTCCTGAAACTTCTCTGACCGCAGAGTGAACCGTGGGAGCAAACCCTTGGCTGTGTGGTCTGCTTCGGCAGACCAGTCATCGGGACATCGAGGTTGAGTGCGTAAGTGATCCTGCGACACCCCATTAAGACGGAGGAGGTTTTATTGGATGTTAGTACTGTAGTAGCACTGGTTTTTATAACCGATGAATCTCACATATACCAGTAGTCCACACACAAATGTAGGAATTAATAGCTTAAAAATCAGTCAGTACTAAGCCGGAAAAAAACAGTCAGTGTTATAATAAGTTGGAAAGCTACGTCGAAATATATTTTCACAAATTAACATGATGGAACATGGAAGTATCTATACATTTTTGTCCAATGTATTTATGAATATGTAGGTATCATCTCTAGGTGCTTTTTTTATTGCATAAAACTTATTATAACTGAAATAAAATAAAAATATTTTCCTCTATAGATTACATGTTTGACGACACGTTTCCTATGCCAGAGGTCGCGAGTTCGAGTCCCGAGAGCATGAATGTTTGTACTTCAGTCATGGGTGTTTATATTTATAATACTTATGTATGTATTTCAAGTTATATAATATGTAATGTATCCATAACACAAGCCTCGTAGCTTACCCTGGAACTAGATTGTGCTGTGTGTTTAATGTCCCAATATATTACACGTTTATATTAGGATATTCTTTCTAACCTGGCATACTAAACCCTTAATTTTCATAGATAAAAAATTCTAACCCTTTAAGAATCCTAAATCCTTACTAAAATTTTATCTATAGGTACATATAACAAAATTCTGAGTCGAATCTGTACATAAAATATTTTTTGGAAAATCTTATTAAAATAGTCATTATTATCAATACAGAGGCCAAATCTATTGTTTTTAGAATATTTGTCTGTCTGTCTGGCAACGCATCACGAAATAACCACTGGACAGATTTTGATGAAATTTGGTATGATGATAGCTAGTTATCTGGATCAACTAAAAGGATACTTTTTACTGCGGGAAAATATCTCATCTTTCAGAAATCTATACTAACCGTTAAATCGTACCTTGGGACAAACCCGAACGAAACGAGGGTGAGTCGCTACTAATTCAATAAAGTTTTTAAAAGTATACAAATAAAATTTATCCTGGATAAATAGCGCGGAAGTTAGCAATATAAATAATCGATTTAAACAAATGATTTTAACTCGCATAACACTATGTGCATACTGAGATAAACTTATTATAAATAGTTTATATTTACAAAAAAAATTACTAATATACTTAATTATATATACAAAACAAGTCTACACTTAATTATTACTGCACAAATCATATCCGCGTGGAATAGTGGCAAGAATTCTTTATTTATTTAGAAAACCTACTTTTAATCTAATAAAATTAAAGCTAATACAAACATACAGAACGCTTATATCTCATAGTAGATGCCCGATTGGTGGGAAGCTCGCATTGCATCTATATAAGGGGTAGAGGGGACTAAAGTACTGCATTTGCCATCAAGCTGTGGTGGTAGCTCGACGTTCTTCAAGTATTCTTAGTAATAAGTAATAAGAGACTGATTTGATAGTGTTTTATCCCCCGCAAACATGGGGACCTATAGTATAAGTTTGATAAGTGTTATATTTTTTACATTTTTATGGACCCCAGCTCTTTCTAACGGTAAGTTCTTGGTAAATTTTCGATTACGCCTTTATAAAATGCAGGAAGTTACATTAAAATCAGTTCAGCAGCTATAAAATATTACTTTGTCTGGAGATATGTACGTATATATTACGTATTAGACAAATATAAACATGAAAAATTATTACACAGCAAATATTTAATATGCTACATATGTTTTTTTTATTTATAACCAATAAATATTATAAATTATCTTTTTATTTAAACTTTCATCAAAATCTATTCGTTGTTAATACATTCTGTTTATTTTAGTATTTTTTTGCAGTTGGATAAAATATTTGAAACAACAAAATTAATATAACGTTATTAAAAACAATACAATGACAATAGTAAAAAAAACAGTATTGAAAAGCTTTTTAATAAGCTTTCAAATTATAATTATCTGTAATATAGAAATGTACGAGTTAAAATCTAAGTAATATATTTGGAATATAAGAATAAGTACATGAAATTTAATAAAAATAAAAATAGCCTTTATTAATGAGAATAAATATTTCTTAATATATAGACATTTTATATAGTTTAACTAATTCTTAAACATATAAAAAATAAAAAAATAACAATAGCGGTTACTTATATATATACTTATATACTTATCTCAGTTTGCCTCTTGGCAAAGGCCTCCTCTGACTCTCACCGTTGGATCCTGTCCCTTGTTACTCTTCTCCAGTACGGATCCACTGTCATTTTAATTACATCTTCGGTGTTGTCTACCTCTATTTCTTTTTGAGTCTCTGGGATGCCAATTTTTGAGCTCTCGACTCAATTTAAGAATAAGTACATATATATGTATATAAAAAATAATGAACGACCGTATATGTAACGTTACGACATACATACATACATACATACATGTGTACTTTATCTTTTTTGGAAGTTGGTTAAATGTAACACCGTCCTCTGTTAAAATTAATTATTAATTATATACAGATGAATTACTGTAAATAATCATTATATATCCATGAAGGTTTATTATTTGTTGTAGAAAAACAGTAAAATATGTAAGTGCTAATAATATTTTTAAAAGTCCGGAGTAAGAAATTTTTATGACATAACTTATGATTATAATCTATACTAATTTTATAAAGGGGCAGAGTTTGTTTGTTTGAACGAGCTAATCTCAGGAACAACTAATACGATTTGAAAAATTCTTGTTGCATAAGATAGTCCGCTTATTAAGGAAGGCTATAGGCTATATATCATTTAATATATAGTCTATCTATTCCATACTAACCATAAAACCAAACGCGAGCGAAGCGAGGGTGAGTCGCTAGTTTCTTATATATTATAAAATTTAATTTAACTTTAAATTATTAATCTACAGTCATCAACGAGTTTTTTTAGTGATTAATAACAAGCTAAAACTTCACGAGTAGCTTCATTTTCACGAGACGCTCGACTTTTCTTTCTACGAAAATTTCATTGTGGTATATACAATAATTTATGGATTGATGCGAACATGTCGTCATTAATTCAATAATAAGGGCACTTAATTGGGTGTTTATATTTTTTGTATATAATATGTAACTGCCTCGGTGGTGTAGTGGCTAGCATGTACGGCTGCACACCCGGAGGTCCTGGGTTCGAGTCCCAGGTCGGGCCAAGTTTAGTTATTGAGTCTTCCTGTATAGTAAGTCTCAGTAACAGCCCGGAGTTGGGAAGTTGGCGGTGTTTCACCCCCGTGCCTCGGAGAGCACGTAAAGCCGTCGGTCCTGCGCCTTAACTCTCACCGGTCGTGTCGAGCAGTCGTCTCACCGGAGTATGAGAGTGATAGGAATAGAGAGTGCACTTGTGTCTGCGCGTACACTTGAGCACTATAATATCTCCTGCGCAGTTGGCTAATCTCATTGAGATTGGCCGCCGTGGCCGGAATCGGCTAGGAGAACATCATATAATATGTATGTAGATATGTATCGATATATTTGCCAATTATGAAACGACCCTTTAATTTCTTATAAATCGAAAAAATACAAATAAAAATTTCTTCACAACGACAAAATAATATCCAAAAAAAAAATTAAATCTTAATGAATTAAATGAGAAACAAATAAGTAAAAACTCTAATAAGATTTTAATACATACTCAAACTAAATACTTCGCTCCTAAAGGTCTTACAGTGGTGTTATATCTAACAATATATAATATAATAATATGTTATACCTAGAACCATGCTAAATAGATAAACTATAAAATGCAAAAGGATCATCCAAATCGATCTTGTAATTTCAGAGATTAGCACGTTCAAACAGACAAAAAACAAACATTTGAGCTTAATCTATATCTATACTAAAATTATAAAGAGGAAAGCTTTTTTGTTTGTTTGTACCGTATAAGCTCCGAAACTACTGAACCGATTTAAATGAAATTTGGTAACAAGATAGTTTGAAACTCTGGAAAGGACATAGTAACTTTTTATCACGGAAATCATCCTTTAAGGGATTGAAAATGGGATGAAATTTTGTATGGGGAAGCAACCTAGGGACGAACCCGAGCGAAGAGAGGGTGAATCGTCAGTATTTTAGAAAATTATAGACATTGAAATAATTTAATCCCCAAATTGAATAGCTCTTAATTCTATTATAATCTGTTTAAGAAATAAATAAAAAATAATAATACTGTCAAACATAAAATATGCTAATATGATAAAATAAATTAGTTATATATTATAGTTATTTTATTGTTAATTAGCGCATAAAAGCAAAAATCCATTTTGAAAGCATTTATACCTACATACGTAAATGATAAGGTAATCTTAGGTTAGAGGTGAACCGTATCACTTATGTTTACTGCTAATTTATCACTTTGTAGTTTGTTACTAACAACCACATCCGTCAGTGGACAGACTCTAAAAACTTCTTAATAATCGATCTAGTTATAAATCTATACATATAATAAAATTGTAACTAAGTCGAATCTGTACATTAAATACTTTCTTGAAAATCTAATTGAAATAGACATTATTATCGATACAGAGTCCGAATCTATAGTTTTTAGAATTTTTGTCTGTCTGTCTGTCTGTTATCGCATCGCGAGAAAACTACTGGACAGATTTGATAGACAGATGAAATTTGGTATGGTGATAGCTGGTTATCCGGGTCAACATATAGGATATTTTTTACCTCGGGAAAACATTTCATTTCTGAGAAGAAATACAAAAACTGCATTGTAAGAGTATACTAATATGTAAAACCTAATATTTAGTTTTTGGGTCATCTGAACGCGGGCGGAGCCGCGGGCAATGCTAGTATTTTATATATTATGATAACACGTTATCAGGATAGCTGTTCGTGTATTAAAATTGATAAGGTTTTAGGAAAAGTAACCAAAACAAGTATTGTTTTTCTTCTAAACGTTTGTTGTTTAAAAATGAGGATGTTTATTTTATATGCTAATTTAAATAAATATATTTTTTAATTGCTTCGTTCTTAATCTAAATATCTATACAGATAAATGAAATTAAACTGTTTGCAATGTCAAAATAACAGCTTTTTACTAAATTTACGTTACTTATAAGAAAATCACAATTTTTAAAAATCTTGTCTGTCTGTCTTTGTGTCTGTTTCTTATGGCTAATCACCGATACGGTTGTACTGATTTTATACCTGATGTTATAAAGGGTAGCTCAGGCTACTTTTATTTTAGAAAAATAGTTAGGGTTCCGCTCAAAAAAATTAAAACATACCTAACGGACGCTGGTCTCTAGTATTTTAAATAAAACTATTTTCGCGGTTTTTTAACGGTTTTCGAATCTGCGTTTCGTATGTTTTACAGATAACATGGTTATGGGTTTCTCACGCCGCCAACAAATAAACAAAAAAAAAACTAAAACTAGCGACTTAACCTCAATTCCCTCGGGTGCATCCCTAGGTATCTCGCATCTCAATGGCGAGTTATTTTCCAACTATAATTCAACGGCCAGTCATTTTCCAACTATATTTAAACTTATTATTATTTCTCCAAGCAAACACATTTTTATCAGAATATAAAATAGCCTATAGTAAAATAATTCTCAGAATCTGATCAGTAGGTTCAAATATTAAAACTTGTATGAAAACTTAAATTCGATTCTCATGTTAATAATTTTAATAGTTCCAGTAGAGCACAAATTATTTCGCTAATGTCACGTAGAAACATCAAAACTTACAAACTTACAAAACTTCTTTGTAATATTAGTGTAAAATTAAATAATCAAATATTCACGTAATTTTAAGAAAAAAGATTTGTTTAGGCATATGTTTTCAAAAATATATCTTCGTTTATAAAAAAAATTAAACTTTTAAACATCACAATAACCTTGTCAAATATGAAGTTCAAGTACTCTAAATACAGATTAGAAAGAATACACTATTCGCCTTGGCAATGAATATTTGCGACGATAGCTTTTAGCCTTCACCAACTTCTGACCTCTTTATCAAGTGTTATTTTGTGCTATTATAACATCCTTTTGTATAAAGATATGGAATTTTTTCATTATCGGAAACTGTTTCTGAGAGTCTGTAGTAAATTATAACAAAATATAATTTTGCTAAAATAAAAAAGTATACCAATCTGTTTCTTTGATAGAAAGTAGAACTATTATCTTCGAGCACTAGTGTTTAAATCATCTAGATTGTAGACTATTCTTAGTACTTTATTTTCATTGTTACTACAGTAAATCTGTATGGTAAATATAAAAACTAAATGATAGCCACATTAGTCACACGATGAGCTTGAAAGCTCAGCTACTTGTGGAGAATATGCCTAGCCAATTTTATTTTGGAACAAGTAACTCACCCTCGCTCCGCTCGGGTTCATCCCTAGTTACGTTTTAACGTTTGGTATAATTTCTCAGAAATGATACTTTCCCGCAGTAAAAAATATTGTATATGTTGACCCGGGTAACCAGCTATTATCATACCAAATTTTATCAAAATCTGGCCAGTGGTTTGTCTCGTGATGCGTTCTCAGATAGACACACAAACAGACAAAAATTCTAAAAACTTTAAACTCGGCCTCTGTATTGATAATAATGTCTATTTCAATAACATTTTCCCAAAAATATGTAACGTACAGATTCGACTCAGAATTTTATTATACGAGTATGTATATGTATATTCCTAGGTATATTTTGTGTTTCTAAAAAGATCTAGCTACCTGTAGGTTCATTTTTTGGCAAGTTTTAATACTAAGATAGGCCTATCTGCTACTCCAGGTCATAACCTATCTGTTTACTAAATTTCATCTAAACCAGTCCAACCGGTTCAGGATGAAGGAATAACAAACATACATACAAATAAACAAACTTTCTAATATTTCTGTGATAACAAAAAAGCATTTAGCAAACAATACTTGAATAAAAAATTCCCACGTTTAATAAAGTGAATACGAGAACGGATGGCGTGTGTAAGCTAATTCATAGCCTCCAATCTACTAAACTACTACATCCGTATATCAGATAGAGTGTAAATAATAAATATATTAAAATAATCTACAACATATTAATATAGCAGCGGTAACCCAGTGGAAACGCGTTCTCTTAGAACAAATCAAGTATAGCAGGTTCAAATCTAACGGAGCATAACATCTGGGATTTTCATGTGCGAATTATTTTCAACATGATTACCACTTGTTTCACGGTGAACAAAAATATCTTGAGAAAACGACGAGGTCTGAGAGAAAACCTAAAAAGTTTTCGATAGACAGCGTGCTGTGAATTATAACTTGATCGCAATGAGTGTCCAGAAGGGGATGTTTAAAAGATAGATAAACACCTACATATAAAGTCGTTGTCTTAACAAATTCATCATCGACCAGGCCATATTGCTGAACCTATCAGGCAAAAGGGATTTTGGTATTCCACCCCTAGTGAGAACAGGGGAAGCAAACTTTACAAAGGAAATAATATTTTTAAGTCCATCTATTGAGAGTTAAGATTATTTATAGTATAAGAGTCATCTATTACTCCTCTCTTCCCTTTTGACCAAAAGGATGTGTGACAATGATTAAATAACAATGTGTTTTTATTTTATTAATGAGAACACTTAAGATAAATAGTCCAGTTATAGCTTAGAAAAAAGACATAAATTGGCTTTATCTATGACTACTTAAATATTGCTAAAGTTAAACGAATTTAAATATCTTAATTTAGTACACAAAAAAATAAAGATCATGATATTTGAACATGAATTGCTTAAAACGAAAATTGAGTTAATAACATAATATAGCAAGGGGAGAATAAATGATAATAAACATTTGATGACCACGTTGGGTCAACTGTAAGACTTACATATTTCATCTTGTATAGGCATTTTGCTTTTGAATATGGTTATTAATTTTATACTTATACTGAACTAAGTCCTATGTCTTATCATATTTCTGGACCGATTTAGAAACGAGAAATACTCGATATTAGATTTTTGTGTATGTTGCGCAATATTTTCACCAATTACGAACCGATTTTCATAATACTTTGTTTTAAAAGGTTATATCTAAAGAATAGTGGTGTATTAATTTCGAAAAATTAAGTCTCTATTTAATTGAGATGTAGAAACGGATACGTGGACAGTGGACACACCGATCGTATATTGAATTACCACATTATAACTATCAACACACACACCATATTAAAAATAATGGGTGCTGAAACCATTACACCTTAACATGAGTTCGTTAAAACACTGGTAAATACTATATTCGTGATAGACATTTGTTTTTTATTGAAATCGACTTCCTGCATAAATTTTAAAATTATTTTGAGTGTGCCTAATGCCTATTTAGTAGAAATAAATGTAGTTTATTGATACAGTTTCATATTAGTATAATTTATATAATATATATTAAATTATTCAATATAAAATGTATCTAGAAGTAACCACAGCGTCCAAGCCCCAAATAAAGCTATAAAGACAATCGGGACCCCAGCGATTTGAATAAATTGGGTAATTGACTTCAAGTACTGGCTGATCACGAGACTGACTGATGAGACAGCACTGATAGATCAAAACAACTTTCTTTTTAGCTTTTATGTTTCAATTGATGTAAAATATCTATTATAATATTAGATACACTGTTCGTGTTTTCAAAATTGTGTTTTACGTTGTATAAAAAATACTAATTTTTTTCGGATTACGTTTTCATTCAAAAAGTAGGAAAATTGGTTCACAACAGAGAAAAATATGGCATATAAAAACATTAATCTCGTAATTTTTAAAGCTGATTAAAAATATAAGGCTATTAGTGAAGAAACTAATCAAAAATTTAGTTCGTATGTACATACATACTTATATTCCTATAACTGCGTCAATAGTACACGATTTCATACATAAGAAAAGAATCCGTGCGTCTATCTGAATGTTAAACTGAAGTATTGTATACATTCTACTCTAAATATTATCTTCAGTTGAATAGCATTAAACTATCAAGTTCCGTCAGACGTTATCCTCAAATTGTTCCTGATATTTGATGTCACAACAACAATATCATACAAATTCTATAGAAAAGAGCACTTTCAGTTTCTCCCGATTCATCTTATTTTCCGAGCATAATTTCCAAGCCCTAAAAAACTTATTCAAACTATAAGAAACATTTTTATTTAGATATGATATCGCACACCTAGGTAAAGAGTAGCACAACTCCAAATAATCCAAATTCGAATTATTACTATTATAGGAATCTGCGTTAAAAACTATAAAAATACTATGATTTTGTCATGATTACTAATTTAACTATTTTTGGTATTGTTGGTGTTTAATATATGCCTAGTTGCTTAGTTGGTGTTTCAAATAAATATCTTCAAGTGTTTGATATTGAGTTGTTTACAAGTGATTATCACTATTTGACAACAAGCTATTAATCAAAAAAATATCTTCGTAAAATTATATAAAAGAACACATAAGATTATTTTTAATACCTATATCAAATAGAAAAAGAGTATACGTTTTTTTCTATTCCTAAAAAAAGATATATTTTGAGTTGTGCTAGTTTTTATCTAGGTGTGCGATATATACGAACCCTTTTGCACGTCATCAAATATAAACTAAAACAATATAGAGATAAGTGAGTGAATCACTTGTTTATGACCTGATCTAATTGACCCAGGATCTAAAACTAATACTAAGTTTCCTATCTATCGTACCTTGAACTTTGCGTTAAGCTTGTTTACTAACAGATAATTAATAATTAGAATAATTAGTTTATTCTAGTCCATATTATGGAAGTTTACAGTTAAAATTTATTTACATATTTGGTGTTTATGTTAAAGTAGCTGCTGATGAATGATATTAGACAAACAAACTAATAATACTTTTAATGATATATTATAACCGAAAATAAGTATATTAGACTGTGATAAATTCATCACATATTATTGTGTATGTATGTATTCAGCTCTTTTTAACGTCCCACTGCTGGGCACGGGCCTACCTTTAATACGAGGGGGATCAGGCCATAGTTCACCACGCTGGCCTAGTGCGGATTGGCAGAATTCACATGTCTTTCGAAAACTTGCTAGGTTCTCTCAGACATGCAGGTTTCCTCACGATGTTTTCCTTCACTTTAAGACAAATGGTAATCATGCTAGAAATTAGTCGCACATGAAAATATCAGAGGTGCGAGACCCGGTATTTGAACCCGCTTGCCTCGGTTTCCCAAGTGAGCGCGTTACCACTGGACTACCACTGCCTGTAGACACACATTATTACTGGAAGAAAAACATCTTGTGGGTCCATGTGTTGTCTATATTACCTCCATGTATAATAATATCATTACGTTATGTTTATAAAATTATCGATCTCATTAAAATTTCATAATAATTGATGTAATTATTCATAATTAATTATATTACTTTGTTTGTTTCAGATAAATGCGACTTATCCTGCCAAGGGTGTAAGTGATAAACAGAAATTGCTTTTATTATAATTAACTTGTGTTTATTTTACAATAAAAAAATCATAACAGATAATAATTATCGAATATTAATTTTATTTCGTTTTAAAATATTTTTTATCAAACTATTTTAGGAATCTGTGATTACCCAGATTCCTAAAATAGTTTGATAATAAGTAAATGAGTCGTTATTATTTTATTTTTCCAGCGTCATCAGCGCCAACTTTTCTCGCGGGACATTTATATAACTATGTTGTAGAAGGCACAGTTTCGATTTATCTGAATGGAGCAGATAAAGAGGAGACAAAAGTACAGATCTTCGGTCAGGTATCGGTTTCCGCACATGGCAACTGTGCTCTGTCTCTGAAGGTCAACTCTTTGGGCATCGCTGGTCCTGATGGCAAGGTAAATATTGAAAGTTATTTCAGCTTAATTTAAAGTAATTTGATAAATTTCAAATTTTATTATAAGCTAGCGACTTACCCTCGCTCCGGGTTCATCTTCTAGTTACGTTTTAACGTTTAGTATAGATTTCTCAGAGATGAGATATTTTCCTGCAGTAAAAAGTATCCTATATGTTGTCCCGGATAACCGACTATCATCATACCAAATTTCATAAAAATCTGTCTAGTGGTTTTCTCGTAATGCGACAGATAGACAAAAAATCTAAAAACTATAGATTCAGTCTAAGATTTTCCAAAAAATGTTTAATGTTCAGATTTGAATCAGAATTTTATTATACGTATAGAGCAATATTTATCTATTAGAAAGAAAAAATATTTATCTATGAGAATTTTACTTTTTAAGGTAATTTCCAAATAAGCTATCCTAAAATTTAATAAAATAAAATTAACAATAACCAATGTTTTCGTAGAAATATCCTGCACCAAAGGGTATCGAGAAGATTGTAAGATTCAGTCTTCAAGATGGCCGAATTGGACCTGAAATTTGCACTGAGGCAGATGACACACGCGCATCTCTCAACATCAAGAGGGCTATTATTTCTCTACTGCAAACAGAACAGAAGCCGTCAACACAGGTAAAATAGTTTAAAAAAAAGTCAAATGCAAATATATCATATTACGAATAGACTTCTTAGTCCGTTTGCACTGTTAGTGCAAACGGACTAAGAAGTCTATTCGTATCGTATAATGAATCGTACCACCAATAATATATCAAAAAAATTATCAACTCTTACATATTCAGTCAGTTGTATTCTTTATCTAACATGGTCCTTGTGGCACTTAGTCCCGCTTGACCTTAATTGCGTTATTTCAGTACCTAAATATTTTATATTTCTCAGATTGATGTCTTCGGTGCCTGCCCCACGGAAGTATCTTCATCTCAGGAAGGTTCCTCAATGCTGGTCCATAGAAGCCGAGACCTGAGCAGATGTGCCCACCGAGAACAAACTCAGAATGAACTTATTACCGCTGTCTACAACACTAATGCTGTAAGTATATATTTGTTACTAGTTTTGGACCGCAACTCCGCTCACGTGATCGATACGACGGTAAATAACTTATGTGTATGTTTGTATGTTATCCAAGATTTAAACTATTGCTATTCAGTATTTAGAATACTACTCAAATTTGGATAAGTTGCAAAACACTAAGAAAAACTCAAAGATTCACAGAAATTTACAAACTTTCACATTTTGAATGATTGTGATAAAACTTATTTTACTACATGAAGACTGGATAAAGAAAAACACAAAAATTAAAAAAAAATTCTTCATTAAAACAAAGTATAATTGCAGACTATAATTATTGTGTATGTAAAACAAAAAATAAAATATAAATTTATAATTGGTAAAAATAAAAACAATATTCTTTCTTTCTAGGAAATTAAAGATACTCAGCTCCTTAGATCCACAATGAATATAGAATCGAAGGTGAACAATGGAGTACCAGAAAAGATATCCGCTGTCGAGCAGTACTTGTACAGACCCTTCTCTGTCGGAGAGAACGGTGCGAGAGCTGAAGTCAATACGAAACTAACTTTAAGCGGAACTAGCACTGGAGGTGCTGCAGGTACTAGCAAGTCTTTACTATTATACTACAGATATGTAATTCTTAGCCGAGTTCGGGTAAAGCATACATTTAAAGCAAATTTAACGTGATACAAATATATTTTTACGTAAGGCATTTAGACGAATTTTGCTTATAATCATTGGTACCTTCTAATTTTGAAAAAGAAATAATTAAAAAAATAATTATAAGGGATGTAACGATGAATTTAATGAAATACTATTAATAATATTAATTTAACTTTTAAATTTCTTAGGCATCTGCCCCGTTAGCCGCACGATCATCTTTGAGAATCCTCACCAAGGAGAAGAAAGTCACAGCAACTATCAAAATATATTCAACGCAGTCAAGGAAACCTGCAAGGCCCTCGGCAAAGAAGCTAGTTCCAAATCAGCTGGATCGTTTGCTCAACTTGTCAGGGTAAGAAATATACCACATTCAAGTCGATGATTTAATAGTGATTCCAAAATATTGGACATCGATCTTAATTCGAATATTATTCTTAACCCTCTTTTCTAAAAATTTTCAGATTTTACGTTCCGGCAACAAAGCTGACTTACTAAAAGTTTTCGGGCAAATCAAGGGCAACAATTTGGAGAAGTAAATACTTTCTTTTTTGTAAATTTCATTCTTTAATCGCAAAGTTTTATTATTTAAACAACCATTATTATTATTATTTTTAGTGTAGATTTTCAAGAATTTAAAACCCTTAAGTAAATTAAATGATGAAACAAATAATATATGGCCTATACAAATTATTTTCTTATAGGTATCGGGACCTATGACTTCAAACTTATAAAACAGTATCATTTACACATTATATTATTTATTGCTAAGTTATCATTATATTATATAACTTACCTTTTATGTATGTATTAGTTGCTTATAAAATTACTTTTATTAAGGCGAGTATTCCTCGACGGTCTCCTGCGGGCTGGAACTGGCTACAGCATTGAAGCTTCCATTCAAATATTGAAGAGCAAAGAGTTGTCACCTCTAGAAGAGAAAATCGTATTTTTGTCACTGGGTAACGCCAAACATGTCACCGGCGATGCAATTAAAGCTGCTGCTGTAAGTCACATAAACAACAAATATGTATTTATAAAAGTAAAATATAAAAAATGGATACCATCATAAAATTAATAGCTACAATTAAATAAACTTAACTATAATTTTCTAGATATTTTTGACTCATAAATTAATCTGCTATAAAATAAAAATAATATAAGCTTGAAAACTATAAACAATTATTTTCAGGGTCTTCTCGACCTTCCAAACTTGCCAAAAGGTGTGTACTTGGGAGTAGGAGCCCTCGCTGGCATCTACTGCCGTGACCATAACTGCCACGTTGAAAAGAATGAAGGAATTATTGCCTTGAGCAAGAAGCTAGGCGCTAAGTTACAGAATTGCAAGCCCAAGACTAAGATCGAGGAAGATGCTGTTAGTATCTAACAATAATTTTATTGATGTATTAATTCATGATTTTATACTTTTTTGCATTACATTATTTTAACAGAAAGCTGCTCTTAATCCATATACAGATAAAACATTGGTGAATTGTACAATTTAATTTCTGTAATATTTCTCATTTAAATTAATCTTATTTCGATATTTTGTTAAATCTGATCTGCATCAAATATCTTCCTTTCCAAGGTGGTAGCAGTCCTAAAAGGAATCCGTAATATCAGGCACTTGGAAGACAGTCTGATCGACCGCTTGGTGCGTTGTGCCAGTGACAACACCGTCAAGGCGAGAGTCAGGGTCAACGCCCTAGAAGCTTTCCAAGGAGATGCTTGCGCAGCCAAGGTAAGGCTTTATTTTGTCGTTTTAGAGAAAGAAGAGTTCTATTTGTTAAGTAAATAGCTATACGGTTTAAATAACTTTCTTTTTGTTTCGTGCTAAATAAGCAACTTAGATCTCTTGTAGTTCCTCACTCAAAAAAGTATACTGTTATAAAATATAGAGCTAAGGATTTATATAATTATTTGCTTTCAATCACAGCTAAAGAAGACCGCTATTGAAATCATGAAGAACCGTCAGCTAGACTCTGAAATCCGTATCAAGGCTTACCTCGCCGTCATCACGTGCCCTTGCGGAAAGTCAGCCAATGAAATTAAGAATTTGCTCGAATCTGAACCAGTTCATCAAGGTATGAAGCCAGTTCGTAAAAACCACAATTAATTTATTTTTATACGAATTTTTGCAGAGAATAAAGTTCAAGTAATACATTACACTAGATACTTTACGCTTAGTTAATATTTGCAGTGGGTCGTTTCATCTCGACATCTCTCCGTGCCATACGTGCATCTGCCAACCCTGATAAAAAACTTGCACGCCAACACTACGGCCTTATTGGTATCCCCACTAAGTTCAAAGTTGACGACAGGTATGCTATAATTATTTATTGTCTTTTTTCTATAAATATGAATATTACAGCTAAATCTGATTAAAAATAAGTTGAACCATCTTTCAATATATCCATATTACTGACACTATACATTCAATCGATCCTGTGTTAAGTCTATGTGGTATAAATTAACCTAACGTAGGTACTTTGCTTTTACACAACATGCACATAATATATTTGTATTTATAGTAAATATATTAAAATAAGGTAATAACTATCTAACGGAAATTATATTACAGGAAATTCTCGTTCTATCGCGAGATGAGCTACAACGTAGACGCTCTCGGCGTCGGTGGCAATGTTGAGTCTTCAGTTATTTATTCTCAAGATTCCTTCTTACCAAGATCTGTGAACATGAACGTAACTGCTGAAGTTTTTGGACACAATGTTAACATTCTTGAGGTAGGTACTAAATTTAAAATATCATACAAGATTCATCTGTGTTCCTTTAAAAAAATATGTTACAAAAAAAGACTTATTTTCTCAGGACTGAGGATTATTTTTCCAAATGTATCTTTGAAATACTAATATGGAATAAACAATTTGAATCTTAATATTATTAAAAACATCTTTATGTTAACTTTAGGTTGGAGGTCGTCAAGGCAACTTAGATCGTGTGCTAGAACATTTCCTCGGACCAAAAAGCTTTTTGCGTACACAGAAGCCCCAAGAAATATACGATAATATTCGTCAAAAGTTTGATGAATCATATAACAAGGTAGAGAAAAGTGTACGTGGACGTCGTTCAATCAAGAGCGAAGTTGATAATTTCGACAAACAAGTTAGTACATTAAAATAATGATATCTAGGTATAACTATTACATCACAATCTAAACAGTGTCTAGTATTAATATTATGGATAAAAAATGTTAACAAATATTTTATCTTTATAAAAATATGTTGATGTTTGCGTTTAGACTTATTTACTTTTTTAGATAAAAGCAGAATCTCTACAATACAACCATGAATTAGACCTTGATGTGTACATTAAACTTTTCGGAACTGACGCAGTTTTCCTTTCTCTTGGAGATAACAAAGGCTACGATTTTAACAGCTTCCTGGACGAGTCCTTGAAGACCTTAAACGAGGGCATGGATAAAATGAAAAACTTCCAGGTAATATTATTTTAATTTAATCAAAAGGCAAAAATTAATAACAAATGTAAATGAACTAAAATTCGAGCTAAATTCTTATACTATTTTTTTTCTTATAAACAGCAAGAGCTTCGCGGACACGTTCTATTCCTGGACGCCGAGCTGGCCTATCCCACCTCGACTGGTCTTCCTCTTAAACTTGACGCTGTTGGATCTGCTACTGGTCGCTTTGAAGTATCCTCTAATGTAGACATCCGCCAAATCCTTCGAACCCCTGAAGCTTCCAAAATTGATTTCAAATTGGTCCCAAGTACAGATATTGAAGTATCTCTCGTGATGATGGTAGACGCCGAGAGCCTTTCAACTGGTCTCAAAGTAGTGACTAACCTTCACTCTTCTACTGGCGGACACGTCGTATTTAAGATTATTGAAAATGGCAAAGGATTTGATCTTCAATTGGGTCTTCCCATCGAGAAACAGGAAATTTTGACCGCTTCCAATGAGCTTGTATTCTTTAGCGCTGAAAAGGGACAGATAGAGAAATTAACTCCAATTAAATCTGAGAAGAATGAATATTCTGGCTGCTTTGATCAACTCTCGGGAACGTTAGGTGTTACTTTCTGCGGAAAAGTAATATTACCCTTGTCATTATCTGGTAATTATATTAATATTTATATTGTAGTTATTATTATCTTACTAAATTTATTGACCTTGTATCAGTTACAAAAACATGTAAAAAGTTTTATCATTTATTATATTCATAACACATTTATTTCATCTATTCCAATATTAAATAATTGCAGGTCAAAAATCAGACAACGCAATTTCAGCGTACTTGACCCGCTTCCCACTCGTAGGATCCTCCAAGGTCAATGTGGTTTTAGAAAGGAATGACATCCATGGGTACCACATCAAGGGTGTTTTCCATCGCGAGGAATCTCCCAACCGACGTTATGGAATGGAGCTATTATTTGACGCTGAAGGTATATACTTCAAAAATTTAATTGAAACTATTTGGAGTAACATTATTTCCTTAATACAATATTGATTAATATTTAAATAATTTAAGGACTCATCTCATAATCGACACAATTTTTTTAGGAAAACAGAACCGCCGCACCCAATTTATTGGCGAAATCATAGACAATGATCAAGAAAAAACTATTAAGGCCAGTCTAGACTCTCCAATTAAAAAATTAAATGGTCAATTCTCACTTTTCACTAAACCTAGTGAATATGCCTTGATGATGAAAGCTCAGGTGGATGAAGCCATCTACTATGGACGTGCTGGAGTCAACATCGCTGGAAACGAGAGGCGTTCAGTTTATAAACCAGTTTTGGAATATCAGCTTCCTGGGGAAAATGGAAAGAAGACTATCAGTGTTGACGGTCAAATCACTAGAGAGAATACCGGTGACAATGTTAAATATACCCTTGATGGTGTCAAGGTAATTAAATAATAATTTACTTATTTCTATTGCATTCATTAGAATATAAATATGCACATTTTTTTCGAGAATAATATTAATTACATGAGATTTGCTTTTTTTCAGTTCAATATTCCCAACTCTAACGAACCAGTCAATATTGAGGGTCACTTTAACAGCGGACAAAGGATGATCGAAACAGACTTAAAGTTAAAGAAGGGTCAACAAAATATGCTATTCAGTGGTTCGATAAAAGGCAATGACTGCAAGCTCGAATTCATGAATACTCTGAACCCATACATTAACTTCAAATTAAGCGGTCACATTGAGAATACCCGTGAAGTAAGTACTAATACGATCTACAAACGTTAATAAATAGTGAATACCGAAGAGGAATTCATACTATTCGTATAACTTGGGAAAATTCAGCTTAATGTAAAACTCGACAAGTACAACGTTGAAAAATTGCTTACCTAAATTGCTATAAAATGCAATAGTAAAATCTTCGTTCATTCCAAGGTGTTCCTTGGCGTAATAGTGAATTATAAAAATATATATTTTTTTATAATATTAATAATAACTAATTAGAAAATGATCAAAAACTACTTTACTCTAAATGTCTCGTAATAATTTATTAATAATGTACATATATACAAATATTAATGTGTGTAATATTGATAACAGAACCTACACAACGACATCGATCTATACTACGGTGGAGATTGTCGTAACCCACGAAACCGCGTCACCATCAACCAGCTCTATAAACGACACTACGTTACTGTCGACGATTATAACATTATCACCAAGAACAACAGTAAGTTTTTCTTTAATATAATTTATAAGTAATTTCTCACTTTGTTTAACATATCCAGTATTTTGGAACATACCTACATCCTTTTATATTAATTTTTATATATTTTAGTTGAAATCCATGCATTACCAATCAAAGCGCAGTTCAATCTTGAATCTGATCCCAAGAAATTCGATTTGGATGTTGGAGGTGTCTATCTTACCAGAAAAGGTAACTTGAACATCGATGCCCGTACCCACTTGAAGAAAGCTGGTGACTACCGTGTTAAAACTGTGATAAGCGTAGACCAACAATCAGTAGAAGCATTAGTTAAGAGAGACATTGTTTCCCCTGACAAATCAAACGTAGAAAACTACATCGATTTCAAGAAAATTGGCAAATATGAATTATCTGGTGTGGTACTTCACAAACTAAAGGAACATGACATGAACGTTGGAGCTGTTGGTCACTTGAAAATTTCAGGAAGTGGGAAAGACGAAGAGATTAAGTGAGTTGCTGCTTATTTTCTATGAATATGAATATTTTACTGATAAATCAACAGTAAAACTTTAAAATTCATTGCTTACTAAAAGCTTAGGATACTATTTTTTTTTATATTGTGTGTTATACACAGATTTTTCTTTTAATTCACTAAAATAATTTAATTGACAAATTAATATAATGCGACTATATTGAGTATCTTATTTCAAATGGGATAGATAATTCATTAAAATTAATTATATATATAATAATCATATAATTGCTTTTACCAGATTTGACGTTGGAGTCATTGAGACCGCCAACCAGTATTCCTCCCATGCCACCATCTCTAGCTCGAAGGGAGAACTCCTTAATTATCTCCTGAAGATTAGCAATGGTAACAATCCTAATGGTCAATTGAAGTTTAACTTGAAAGATGCTATTGCTGCAAATGGACAGTATCAAGTTACTGATAGTGATGGGAAAGGAAATGGCAACATCATGATTCACTTTAAGAAGGTAAAAATATTTTTTTTAAATTTATTAAAGACCAGAATAACATTATAATATTTAATCTATATATAAGTAGACAAAGATAAAACAGTGCAGTACCTTTCTCTCCACTGTTTATCAATCGATTTTCTTTTCTTTTTTATTTAGTAGCCGTTGCAGAGCTCTAATGTTATTAGTAAAAAATATATATATGGAAACAGTTAATTTTTATATACGTAGATACTAGATAGATAAATTCTATCCATATATGTTTTCATCATATTTTCAATAATAATTATGTTTGAATGTTGACCACTACACGGATATTAGTTGTAAATAAGCCAATCCTTTTTTCGTGTAACAGGTGGAACGTATAATCAAAGCAGATGTGAAATTCGTGGCAAAGGAACCAGTGTTCAACGCTGAAGTCGACCTTTACTTGAACTTCGAGAAGGACAACAACGACAAAGTGCACCTCAGCACAAACAACAAGAAAACTGATAAACTACTTGACAGCAAGTTAGTATTGTTTTTCTTGATTACATGTATTCTATCATAATTTATTTATTTTTGTTACTTTTTGTGCTACATATCTATCTTGGATAAAAATAGTAGCTTAACAATACATATATATCTCAGCCCGTTCTTTAATTTCCGTATTTGCCCTATACAAAACAGTACACAGTGAGAGAAAAACAAAATACGCATCTGAAATGAATGTTAAGTATTAAAACATATTTTTATAATGATTAACAGGAACAAGATTCAATATGCAGGAAAATCTTCTGAAATTAACATTCACAAGGATGGACTCTTCACTGGACTGGGCAAGGATGGCGTCAACATCGAAGTTGTTCTTCCTGATGAGAGATGCCTGAATCTTAAGGTTGACAGAGACGTCAATCTTAACGACAACGTAAGTTTCAATTTTTTCATATTTTATATCTGTGCTTACACACAGATAGATAAATGAACAATTTAAAAAAGCTCCTGTTTATTCCATTACCCATTTTTAAATTCAAACATTCTATACAGGTATACAACGGTCACGCCGAATTACTATTCTCCGATGCCGAAAAGCGCGGAGGACCTGCTTCTATTATTAGCTACAAAGGAAAATTAGCTAAAGCTAACATAGATAAAGAGGAAATTGACTACGAAGGCCAAGTTGAACTGAAACTGAAGGATGGCAAGAACCTTCTTAATACTTTCTCATTCAAGAATATACCAAAAGGAGACAGTAGCGATATGGCTTTCAAGGTTAGTAGATTTTTAGTACTAAATGAATATATTTTTATCCTTACTCATTTCTGTTCAAGGATTGGCTTGCTCATGAGTTAGGTTTTCCACTAATATGCATCGTCAGTAGATCTAATTTTCCCTAGGTCTTTGAATATCTTCTATGAGGAATCAATAGTTTTTATTATATATTTTATATGTTACCTTAAACATATGTATATTATTTACTATATAGCTTACAATATACTTTTTGAATTCTGACTGATAGTATCATAGACTGGCATATTCAAATAAACAAAAAAGAAAAACAACCTTATGAAATTCATATTACTATATAATAGCACCGTCATTAATTAATGTTATTTTTACCATTCAGTCTGAAGTCACTGGCAACATGTTACCCAAGAAGGCAATAATCGATGCAAGCGCAAGTTACACACAGCAAGACCGCGTCAAAGAGAACTACCGCGTCAAGGCGAGCTACGGAGACGATTTGGCAGCAGAGCTGGTCGGTGCTTTCGAAGCTATCATACCTGATAAAGGAGAAAAGAAGTAAGTATTTTATCCATACTAATATTATAAATGTGAAAGTTTGTGAGGATGGATGGATGTATGTTTGTTCCTCTTTGACGCCAGAATGGATTAACGGATCTGGATGAAATTTGACACAGAGATTGACTTTTTGATTGATTGATTGATAGTATGGAATAGCACATAGGTTACTTTTTATCCCGGAAAAATGTACGGTTCCCGTGGGATAGATTTGTTTTTCTCTAGGGAGGAATGAAGCGAGTGTGAGTCGCTAGTTAAGTATAAAAATACTGTTATAAACACGAACTTTACGGCTTTCTTAGTTTATCTTAGAATCAAAAGAAAGACATTTCTTAATGAACATATGAAAACTCATTTATTTGCCATGTAACAGTTATTTATTTAGCTAGTAAAAAATACATTCGAAAACAAATATAAAATAACTTACTGATAAAAACTACGTGCCTTTAATACAATATTCAGTACTATAAAAACACAGGTTAATAATATTAAATAGTAAAATAAGTATATGAGAAATAATAATTTAAGTAACAGAATTATGTTTTTTTTTTTTTTAGATACATGAACGACTACACCATGTCAATTCGTCTGCCTTTCGAAAAAGCTCATGACATTAAATTGGTGTCCACTTTCATGTTTTTACAACCAGAAAACAAAGCCGCTGAGGTAAGAATATTTTAAATATAATGCGATAATTAACGTTTTGTCCTTCATTTTGGCAATAAATATTACCATATTTGAAATAAAAAACTTAAAAAAACCAAACCCACCATTTTCATCTATCAAATCGCCCTAAAATTTGTTTCTTTTTATAATGAGACAGTAATATAACTAATGTAAAGTTACTTTTTAAGATTGAATTTCATTTATTACATAAAAAACCAAACTAACCAAGAACAAAAAGTGTCTTATAGTTTAATAAAGTCATATGACCTAAATTAACTAAAAAAACCTCTAGATATAGTGTAGTAATAAAAGTATTCATCAAACCTAACCATAATTGCTATTTTTCTTATTTAGGTAACAATCATAGAGTCAGTGCAAGTAAATGCCGATCTCTACAAACTGGAGTCAAACGGCAAGTACCATGAGACCAGCGGTAACAACAAAGTGAAGGTGATCGTCCCACACGTGGAACCCATCATAGTCGATGTCAACTACAAATTTGATCAAAATAGTAAGTTAAAACCAATTTGTTTAAAAATATCAGTCTAATGTTTTTTTTTATTCCAAGACATAATAGAATTTATCTAGCTTTTAAATCTTTTTACATTCTTTCATATGAAACGAAGGTAAATAAAATTCTATATAGAATGAAGTGTAGCTGTAGAGTAAATTGAAATTTATAGAAGTGAAGTAAGTAGGACAAACCCCACAGGATTTCTTCTCAATATCAACAAATTTTAACTAAGATGAATAAAATGTTAATCGAAATTATTCTCATTTTAACAGAAGACAAAACCTCTGGCGATGTGAACCTCAAGGCTCAATACGGAAAAGGCAAATCCACTTCTCTCTCCCTTCAAGGAACGTCCTCCGCGAGCGGCATCGAGCTGAAGATCGTATCTAATTCTCCCCAATACGAAAAACTCAAGAAATTCGTGTTAAGCCTACACGCAAAGGTAAACTTAGACTTAAGTTTCTTATTAAATGTGAAGAAACTATAAATTTCAAACTTTTGGCTTACTTCCATCAATATTTACTTAAAATGTACTTTAAGCAAATGATACACTGTACTAAATGGAATATTTAATTCCCGATCAAAATGATAATTTTTTTTTAAACAATAAAAGCAACGTACGCTAACATAACATGTATGTATGTACCCAACAGAACCCATCTCCAGACACCTACAATGCTCTCATTATAGTGGACGCGGACGGCCGCGTGTACCAAGTAGAGGGTCTCACGATCTACTCGAGCTCGCAGCCGGTGTTTGACCTCAAGTACTCTAGTCCTTCTTCGCCTAAGACCAGGTAATGACAAACCACATAATTGACCAATGATATTTTAAATAATATGTCCAGTTAGAAGATGATGAAATGTGTCTCAGGTGCCTAGAAACCTATTACTATTATATATTAATACAGGGTATAGCTCCACAGATACAAACTTTCGCATTAATAATAATAATCCGATTTAACTAATGCAATATTCTTCTCAGTAAAAAGAATTAGAGATAGAAGAATAATCAAAGAATAATACACGTTACATACAATTCTACTGATAATCTATACTAATATTATAAAGCGAAAGTTCGTGAGGATGTATGAATGTTTGGATGTATAGATGTATGGATGTTTGTTACTCTTTCACGCAAAAAATACCGAATGGATTTTAATTAAACTTCACAATAATATAGCTCATATATGAGAATAACACATGGACTATTTTTTACCCCAGAAAAATGTACGTGTAGTTTCCCGTGGGATAGATTTGTTTTTGTTTTTCTACAAACGAACATACAATTATAGATTTTTTTAATTAATGTCTACCTTTTCTGTTTAGGTTCTACTTTAAGGGTGTTCAAATCCGATCAAGCCAAGGACGTGGTGAAATAAAGATTGAAAATATCAAAGATTTCAACTTGGACTCATCTGTTGAATATGATTTTGATAAAGATTTCGCAATCAAGTACCAGGCTAATGCTGAGAAACTTGGAATGAAGAATTACAAAATTGATATTACAAGCAAAGACGCGGGAAGTGGAAAGCGATTGGAGTTCACAGCAGTTAATGACGGCAAGAACGTACTAAGTGGAAGGTAAACTTAAATATACTTATTTTGAATATCCCATTTTAATGCAAATTAATGTTATTAAATACTTTATTATTTCCCTAAAATTTTCAAATTTCGCAATAATCATATAATTAGTTTGACTGCAGGCAAATACGACTATAATATTATAAATTTACCTTATTTAAAATAAAAATCCAAATTAGCTGTAAGTCAATCTTTTAATCATAAAAATTAAAGAACATCTCTTCCCAAATACCAAAAGGAGCAATACAAAATAATAAAATATAACATTATCTTATTCCCAGCACCTCATTCATTAGCAAACAAGAAGGACCTAAAACGATCATTGAAGGTTCTGGAACATTAAAGATCAAGGATGAGCAAAAGCCCGCCAGCTTCAAATACATTCGCACCATCCTTACTGAAGGAAACGAACAAGGAATGGAGGTAATTTATTATAATGATCTAAAATAATAACTATTTAATATTTGCAAAATAACTTTATATATATATATATATATATATATATATATATATAAAGAAGAAAACAGTAAATAAATGAATATGTATACAAACTTTTCTTAATTTAACTATCGTTTTCAGACTTTCATCAACTTGGCTTTTGGTGAGCGCAACCACGTCGCAGAGTCGCGCATCACAAATATGGAATACAAGGCATCATACGTCTACTGCGAAGAGAAGAAGCAATGTGCTCACGCTGAACTTAACTCCAAATTTATTATTAGCAGTAAGTATTTGGAACTAAAATACTTGTAGCTAACCATAAATAAGTAATTTACATGACTTTTAAAATAACAACAGTTTGATAGTCGTGCATATGAATATTTAGACAAATTCGGCTTTATATTAATAATTCTATCGAAATTTATTAAGTTTCCAAGATAAAGACAAATAAACAAATAAAATAGAATTTCAAAAGCTTTTGACTGACAAACATTTTCCAAATTGTATTTCCAAAAAAAAAATGTAACAACCACCGTTCACCGTCATTCTCAGAACCTGGATGCCTTCAACATCAGTACAACATGGGCTTTGATCTTCGCAAATTGGGATTGAACACGGAATTCGGCCTCCAAATCAACAATGAATTCTCAGAAAAGAACTTGCCTCAATACGACATGAACCTCCACGTTAACCGTGAAAGCGATAAGTTCCACTTCCACGTATACAGTCAACCGGAGCTCGGCAGTACGTATTATTTGATGAATTCTTTACTAATTTCAAACCTCTAGAATATCGATATAAAAAGGCTTGGTATATCTTAATAAAATTTGAGACTACCCTACGCCTAAAAAATCATTAATAACTACAAGTACTTCCCTGTTGTTATCTATTGAAAATTATATCTACGCTCGCGTTATATCTACGTCCTTATGATCGTATCATAAGGAAAGAAAGCTTATACATTTTATATAACAAGTAAACTCTGGAACTACTGATCCCAACCATTATAAGTGTGAGATAGGCTACATTCATCTTGCTATATCAAGTTATTACTGTTAGATAGTAGCACAAAAGCTAAAAAACAAAGCGAGAATGGATCAGTAGATTTATTTTAATAATGAAAATTTCTTTCAGAATTCCCAGCGGGTATCGTCTTGACATTCCCAAAAAGAGTCGTAGCAATCGAAGGATTGGTCCAATACCCCACTGACAAGGCTATGCCTTTCCCTATCAAGGCCGAGCTTAATATGTATCCAGACAAGAACAGGCCTCAATCAAAAACTGCTTTAAGATTCAACATGGACGCTTCGATGATTCGCGACGAGCAAGGAGAGATGTCTGCAGTTATTGGATTTAGTCACCCTAGAATTGGAAGGGTAAGTTATATACTAACATATGATATAATTTTAAAATATGCCTTTATCTCTATATTTAACAAAAATAATACAATTCTGCATTATCAATGAATATCTAAACTGCTAAATAATAATTGATTCATCTTTTTATAGGAAGCATTAGTCAAGTTCCATGGATCAGTTAAGAGGCCTAGCGAAAACAGCATCGTCATCGACACATCTAGTATCATCTCTCACAGCTGCCTTGGAAACGTAGGTTTTATTTTAGAACTTGTTATTTTATCTATCATTGTTCATTATCCTTTCTAAATACATTTTTCTTACGGTTTTTTTTTATATTACAGGACCGTGAATCTAAATTCCACTTTGAAGGCAGTCCCACCGCCATCAAACTATTGGTAAGTGGATATAAATTAAATCCTACACACTTTATATATTTTGTTTTTTTAACTATTAGTATTTAAAATTAATAAGTACCTAGAACATTTTAAAGTTGAATATTAAATGAAATAAGGAAACTAACAACCTTTAGGTCTAAAGATATGCAACATCTCATTTTAAATATGTTCATTAATTCTATATGTGGAATAATTATTAAATAACTTTTCTTATAAATTAATGTAAAATTAACGTATTTGTTATCTATAGATTGATACTCCAGTTGTAAAATTAATTGAAATCGAAGGAAGTGCGGCTATTAAAGAGGATATTCAGAAAGGCGAACTGAAGTTCAGTCTTCTTGAAGGCAAACCTGTTGAAGTCCACGTACTTGTAAATGATTTCAAATACTACGAATTCTCTACCGGCTACAGTGGTAAGTACATTGAGCTTTACCTATAAATCCATATTCGGATTAGTTATAATTTTATTATATGTTTTTTTCTTAGAAATGAGATATTCCTGCGGCGGCTCAGTTACAATTTTATTATATGTATACAATTTTATTGTATGATATATTAGGGCAAACCCATTATAACTCGCACAAAACGTCTCTCAAGTTAGTTGTTCAATGTGACGAAATAGGACAAAACTTTCTTAATTTTTACGTAATGCATAATGACAAGAAGGCCAACTTCACTCAAGCGCAAGCACATTAAACTTTTATGTAAACTGTAATAAATGTCCATTAATTAAAAAGCCTTTTCTGCAGGTGATTCAGGAAACAGGTTGTCTATAACAAGTCATTTGGATCCTGAGAAGCGCGTCGATGCCTCCATCGATATTGTTCTACCTGGAAAGAAAACTCACAACATTGCCCATGGAGCCCTGTTCCTTGAGAACAACTTGATTAACAGTGACTATGGAATGTCTAAGGATAACTACGACAATTTCGTGGTAGGTTAAGGTTCATTAAAATCTAGTATTAATAAAACCAAAGTTAACAAATTATAGAATATCAATAATACTGTTCTATGATTTATTTTTCAACACAAAATCATAATCACAATGTGTTAATTGCAGAAAGCACTGAAAAAAGACATGGTTGACTTACAAAAGCGAGTGAAAGAAGTCGGAGAGAAGTCCAACAACGACTTCAAACAAACAATGAAGAAGGTCGAACCAACTTACAAGAAGCTGAGGGAAGCATACGAAGCTGATTTAAATAGCTTCCGCAATGACCTGCAGGATATCATGAAGTCTATGCAGGAGTCTTACGAATCAATGTAAGTATAATAATAATACTAGTAAACCACATTACAATCTAAACATATTTTGAATGAATATTTCATCGATGACCAGACCAAATGTAGCAGTTTGATCTGGATGGAAGTTAGAACTTAAATGAACAGTACTAGTTATTACAGAAAACATGGAAAAGTACTAATAAACGTTATTTTTTAATTAACTTCAAAAAGAACTAAGAGTCAAAACAATGGTTTTAGAATTGATATGAATGTTTTTCCGCCCTTTACTTGAATTTTTTTATATCTTTATTCAGAAAATAAGTAAAATATTGCATTATTTTTGGGAAATTCAAAAACCGACTTGTGGGGATTGGGTAGATCAATTACATGTCAATGAATGGGAAAATGCAAAATAGTGTCATTTTTATTTATTTTTTTGTTATAGCCGTCACATCATCCAAGCTTTCCTTAAGATATTTGACGAAATTGTGGACTTAGTTAAACCAGTAGCTGATCAGATTGCTGAAACTGTCACCTCCATCAGTAAAAAGGTCATAGAAATGTATGAAAAACAGGTAAATATTGAAACGCATAAGAACTTAAACTCACAGCCTTTTTTTTTAAACCATCATGTTATTGTTTATACTCGTATACTTTATCTTATTCTAAACAAATAGGCAAATTATGTTTTACGTTCAAATCAAAAAACACCCATTTGACTCTAACATAGCAAACATGCAACCTTAGTGTCTACTTTTAAAAAAAAATGATTCCTTTAACTAATTTATTTCCATAAACAAACCAGATATTAACAAACAATTTGTGCTTAAAATATACCACTTACTTAACAGCTGGAGCCTCAACTGAAGCATCTATACGAGAACCTCTCAGCAATAGTGAAAGAATACACTGACGGTATCATCGACGTAGCCGCTCACTTTGCCGCCATCGCTATAGACTTCTTCGAGAAACACAAGGCTGAAATTCGGGAACTTGCTAATGTATTCACTGAGATCTTCAAAGGTAGATTTATCTAGAATTATAGTTTATAAATTTTCTTGTAAAGTATCAAAAATATGCTTTCTTAAATATCTAAAAATTATTGTATTTCATACTCAATGGTTATCATCATCAATTAATATTTCAGTTAATAAAGTTTAGTTTCAAAAATACAATCGTTGAAAATTCATTCAAAGCTTATCTCTAAAGCTTAAATAAAAATACTAAAAACTATTTACAAGTTTTGTTTGAACACGCTTGGGCTAATAATATATCTATATTCTTTAAGTTATAGTCCGCTATAGTCTTTAAGTTGTAAAATAATAGCTTCATATAGTTTTAAGGAAAAACCATTACTAAAATAATTAAATTTCAAACAAAAGTAAAAGTTCTTAATCTTCTTAAAGTTTTAAACCTTACTATTTTAGATCTGACCCGTATCATCGTTGCTCAACTCAAGGAGTTCCGCGGAAAGTCTGCCCAACTCTTCTCAGAGCTCATGGAACAAATTAAGAACATGCCTATCATTGGACTTATCAAAGAAAAGGTAGGCTTGAATAAAATATGTCTACTTTAACTAATACGTACTTGACTATTTTTATCGATGAAATTGATCTAAATCTTTTAAACAGTTTATGCATAATTTAGTAACATTTTCCCCAAATTTCATATTTATAATATAATAAAATTCAGCTTATAATGTGGTTATTTGTATAACAGTATGAAGAGTTGGCCGTGCCAGAACAGTTCCTGGGTCTGATGAAGGAGGCGCACCAGGGAGTGCGCAACGTCATGCCTACTGAAGAGATCAAGTTGTTCATCGATGCTCTCAACAATTACGCACAGAAGGTTTGTCATTTTTACCATCGGTTATCATTTTAACTATTTTTTAACGCAAAATGTCAAGTTCTGGAATTTGAAAATAAATAACAATGTTTCCCTGAATTTCAAGGCTATATTTAACGGACAGTTTTAGAAACTTAAATTCAAAGAAGTTAAGAAGGCTAAGTTAAAGTTCTTAAAAGCACGAGCTTTCGGAAACAATTAGTGCAACTCATCAAATATTTACTTTTTATTTACTGTACCTATCAAGTAGATTTATAAAAAAAACTAACTAAACCATAGAAACACTATTAACTTTTGCTTATTAAAATAAACAGAAACTCCGTCAAGAGAAGTTCGACGAGAGTGTAGAACTACGCACACTGTATGAGCGTCTCGCGGCCGCGGCTGCGTCGCTGGTCCGCCTCGTACGACAACACGTCGGCCAGCTCGGCATCACATACCCGATCATCTCTGAAGTATGTTATTAGTTATTTTATTTGTTTTTGTATGTAAAATATATTTTATTTGACATTATGAGTAAAATTCTTTGTGTTTATTGTTGTTAGTCTATAATATAATGATCTATACAGTAACTTTCTTAAGTGTTTAGTAGAAAGCATGTACGGCTGCAAAAAAATAAAAAAAATATAACAAGTAATATTTTAGTAATTATTGCAAGAAAACTCAGTTTAACCTTTTACGTATCAGGCTGGCTTTCCTGGAATCACTCCAATATCCATTCCATCGTTCAGAGGATCAGCGGCCTTGAGCTTCATCACTCAACTGATTGAAGGAGACATCCCCGACCCCGTAAAACTGATCCAAGCTTACAGACCTCGCAGCTTCAACCCTCTCGATGAAATACCCTCTAAGAGTAAGTATAATGTTATAAGAAATATTTAAATTGTTTTAAATAAACAACCCTCCAAATGTTAAGAAATCCATTTAGACACGACCAATTTTACCTTTTATCGTTTCACATTTGAATTCGATAAGCACTTCTCAAGTACGTTCCTTAGCCTACACGGCCAGCTAAGAAAAGTTGAACATTGGATATACTATTAAGGGAGATTCACAATATTTTTAATAAACATAAACAACCCTTCTAACCCTTCATCCCTTCACCCCTTCACAGTGCGCGCAGTCATCGTGAACGGTCAACACATCTTTACGTTCGACGGTCGTCACATGACCTTCCCAGGATCATGCCGCTACGTGCTTGTACACGACCACGTTGACAGGAACTTTACTCTAATCATGCAACTTGCTAACGGCAATCCTAAATCGCTCATCTTGGAAGACAAGAGCGGTATTACTATTGAACTCAAAGAGAATGGACAGGTGATATATTAGTTTTATTACAAATATTTTTATTTTTTAGTTAATTTTTTAATTGTCTAAAAATAGGCTGAATATTGCTAGAACGTTTGTCAAACAAGATAATTCTTTGTATATGATCCAAGTTTTTGTTGATTTAATTTAAATTAGCCATTTAGCTCAATTAGCTGTTAAGTATATGTGTATATACATACGTTTATATCAATAAATTCTCTTTATCTGTGCTAAAAGCATACAAAAAAAGATCTTTTAAATATTTATTTTTACTATTCTCTAAATAAACAATGTGATTGTGTTACCAGGTGGCTTTGAATGGAGCTGCACATGGTTACCCCATCATAGAGGAGGACGTGTTCGCGTTCAGGGAGCCCAATGGACGCATCGGCCTCGGCTCTCGCTACGGACTCATGGCTTCCTGTACTAGCAAACTTGAGGTATGTTGTCCTAATTATTTTAAAACTGGCGACTTACCCTCACTCCACTCGGGTTCGTCCCTAGTTACACTTTAACGCTTAGTATAGATTTCTCAGAGATGAGATATAAAATAAAAAAGTACCCTATATGTTGACCCGGATAACCTGCTATCAACGTACCAAATTTCATCAAAATCTGTCCAGTGGTTTTCTCGTGATGCGGTCACAGATAGACAGACAGAGAAAAATTCTAAAAGCAATAGACTCGGCCTATGTGTGGATAATAATAACTATTTAATAAAATTTTCTAAAAAATATTTAATGTACAGATTCGACTCAGAATTTCATTATATGTATGGATTAATACTGAATATTCAGAACTCAAAAGAAAATTTGTGACAATATAACATTTTTAACATCATTTGTAATTTTGCGTGCCAAGGCTTTCTGATTGAAATTTTATCTGAGATTTAATACTGAAGACAATAATAAACCTTGGAAATTTTTGGTACTTCATGGCTAAAGGTACAAAATCTAACATACTTTTTATCATTATATAGGTGTGCTACATTGATGTAAATGGTTTCTACCTTGGTAAATTGCGCGGTCTCCTCGGCGATGGCAACAATGAGCCTTTCGATGACTTCAGGCTACCCAATGGAAAGGTAAAAAAATATTTTTAGTTGATAATAATTATATTTAAAATTTATATTTATAATTATATCAAATTAACATTAAAAAATGTTTTTTTTCTGTTATCTTCTTATATTAGACAGTGTTTCAGGTTAATCCAAAAACGCTATAAATAATTTGAATTACACTTTGAATGACAAAACATCATTGTTTTATCATCATCATCATCAATCATTAACAAATATCTAATGATTTATCCTTATTCTTTCTTATTACATCAACTATATTTTTTTCTAAATCTGTACATATGAATACCCAACAGATCGTCAACTCAGAGAGCGACTTCGGTAACGCTTACCGTCTAGCTGGTAGCTGTGCCGTAGTGAAGGCGCCCGAACACTCGCACGAGCAGATGCATCAAACGATGCCACCTGCTTGCGAAACCGTATTCGGAGGCAGTTCACCCCTCAGGCCTTTGACCGTGATCCTGGATGTTATGCCTTTCAGGTAACTTTTTTGATACAATATCAAGTTATTGATGTAAAGGAAACTTTTTTTAAAAGTAAAAGAATTCTTAAATTTTTTTAACTGTATAACGGCGAAGATATTACTATTAATTTTACAACATGTTGAGATTTAGAACTCTTTGACATATTATTGTCTTAATCTTAGCTTTAATCTATAATACAATTTTACAAACCTATCAATGAAATTACAGCACAACCAAATCAAAAATAATCAAGTACACATAAAGTAAGAAAATAATAACATAAAACATTCCAAATAACAGGCAAGCCTGCATTCACGCATGCACCGGCGCTGAAAATGCGCTATCCCAAGCTTGCGACCTCGCAAAAGGCTACGCTGCCCTCGCGCATTCAACACTTCTTCCCGCCATACTTCCACCACAGTGCGTGAAGTGCACAGACTCAGATAAACCACGTGAAGTTGGCGAAAAGTACGACGTGAAACTACCCGCTAAGCAGGCAGACATTGTGGTCTCTGTTGAAGTTACTACTGTAAGTGCGCAAGATGTTTTTGTATTATTAAAGTCTTCAAGTATAAACATATAGCAAAAAAGATAACGAAATAATATTGGTCCGGCTGAATTTCTTTCGCCAGTTCTTCTCAGGTTTGAGGCTTCTTCTTTCCGAACTAGTAGTAGACTCATGACTTTCAGTAAAAAAATGGAATAATTTAATATTGAATAAAATATTTTGAATTTGAACATCACCAGCAAATCTCCAGCGCTATATTGGCGAAGTAACTTGTTCTCAACTAGCGCGCGTAGAATCCATTCAATAAATAGTTGAATTGATTAATGTTTGAGTAATTTCTTGTGGGTAGCTTTGTTATTGAAACATCAAATGATTATTAAATACTATCGTTGAGTTTTGTAAAATAGATGTGCAAATTTTAGCGGAATCCAATACGGTATGACCAAAAAATTTCATCGGAGTCAAAAATATTGGAATAGATAATACTTATTATGTATTACACTAGTTAATAAATATAAACGTATACTTACTTAAATTAATAATATAAAAAGTATATCTTATGAAAATATCAACAATTTTATACGTATTTAAACACAACTTATTATAAATAACCATTTATGTTTAGGCCAACGAAAAGAACTACAAGGACATCGTAGTGCCGCTAGTGTCACAAATTATCGACCAGCTTAAGAGCAAGCGCATCACTGACGTGAAGGTGTACTTAGTGGGAGTCACCTCCAAGTACCCGTACCCCATCCTCTACGATACTGACCGTAAGTTTTATTTTATATATACATACATATATTAATTTGATTTTTCTGAATATTCAGAACTCAATATCTTAACTATCAATATCTTAAAAACCTTTATAATTTGGGGTTAGATTCTTATTACATTGTCAGAAAAAGTGGCAGTTATTTATAATAATTATTTTTTCACAAATAACAAACGTCTTTAAAAATAGTTTTTACGACAATTATAACTGAAGTTCTACCGTACAAATATGTTATAAGATTTTCATAATGTCGTTTTATTCCGTAGTTGTATTATTGTGAAATCTGTAGGTCTGCATCAAGTACATTAAATCAATGTCAGTTCAATTTACTTATATAGATAGATACAGATAAAAGAGAGAGTGGGAATTAGAGGAAGAAAGAAACACTATAATGATTAAATTATTATTTTATAGTGAGGTTAAAGAGCGCTAAGGTGAAGTTCGACGACGAAAGCCGCTACAACTTGATCAAGCCTATTAACTTCAAGAACAAATTAATCGATGGATATGAGTCGGTCTTCGTTGACATTGTTAACAAACTTGGAATCTCATTTGGTATGATATATTATATATTCCTTTATTTACAATTGTTTTTGTACCTCAGTGTAGTATTTAACTAATTTCAAAAAATAATTTACGAAACTAAAAAACCCGACTACGTAAAAGCAAACTAGAAAGATGAAACCATGATGACCATCTTTTAATGACGGAACATAGCATTGCATGAATCTAGGTATGTATATAGCTTATGACAATCTCGCGTTATCAATGCGAATCGAAAGACGTATGAATTATTAAAATCGGTTAAGCTGTTAAGTAATTACGAGGGAACATAGAATCGGACATACATAAATACAGGTCGAACACATAACTCTCTTTTGGGCTTCGGCGCAATCGGGTAAGAAGGGATAATATCTATATTTTTTGAGTATATTACTTGAAGTCTGCGTTTTTCGTCAAAAACGATGTATTCAGCCCTTTTTAACGTCCCACTGCTGGGCACGGGCCTCCCTTCAATACGATGGGGATCAGGCGATAGCCCATAGTCCACCACGCCGGCCCAGTGCGGGTTAAAAAACTCCAAAAACTACACACCTGACTGACGGTGATCTTTTAAAAATTAAATACTATAAGTAAAGAAATAAAAAAATTAACACTAATTTTCACAATCGTACAAAATCATGCAATAAAAACACTAAGGGGATAGGGGAAGGGGGGATAATTATAATATGTATATTGTATGTATTTAAAGTTATATATGTGTAGTGTATCAACTATCTGGTATCCATAACACAAACCTCGTAGCTTACCATGGAACTAGATGGTGCTGTGTGTTAGTGTCCAAACATATTTATTTATTTTATTTAATTATGTTCAGGAATCCAAAACATCATGGCTACCTACCACTCTGTCTTCGACCTTCCACTGAGACCCGGCGCCGTCAAGCACTACATCAGCTCTGTTGGCACCAAGTGCGAACCACAACTGTTCATCGTAAGTATATTGAAGGATACAAAAACAATTATAATTTTTCATTCATAATTCTTCTCCTGAACGGCTTTCACCGGTTTTAATGCTTTTTTTTCTTATGATTTTTGGTTTCCAATGTTTTAAATCTACGTACTCTTTATCCCGTGTCTATCTTTGCTTTTGTTAAACTCTTTGCTATACTCGAAAAAGTCTTCTACTTTTTTTAGAACTTTTTTTAGAACTTTTTTAAGTAGCTCAGTTTGAAACTTCTCAAAAATTCAGAAAAAAAAAATCATAACTCAAAAACTATGAACAATCGTAACATACATGGTGTGATTTAGGTACCAAAAGGAGTGCTCTACCTCTGGACGTCCGCTTGTAACTACTTCCTGGGACACCCTGTATATAAATTTATTTCGTGCATCTCGGAAACTGCTCTAATGATTTGGATCTTTAGTATTTATATAACGTTTTGCTTTCAAAGTTTATGTACATAGGTGCCTTTTCTGAATATACGGTATTTTTATATCTTTTCAGAAAAATGCCATGCGAAGCTCTGTTAAGTTTTAATTTATTTGTTCATATCTACAGTTAAACGCCGCCCGCTCTGTCATCATCGGTGAGATGTTCAAGAACATGGGTCTGACTCACTCCCTTATCACAGATGTTGATGGTCTCAAGATTGGTGGAGGCAAGACTGCTGAACAAGTTGTTGGTAAGATTTTACTGTTTTGTTATTATTAGCCAATATTTGCAAAATCAGCTGTGTCTATTTATCCTATAAGTGCATCGATCAAAAAAGGAACTAGATACACAATCTCATGCTAGAGTTATTTTAAAATTGTCACCAATTGTGTTTAGGTAATTATTATAGTTGAAATAAAAATACACTAATGTGAATTGAACCTTAAATGCAATGCTTAAAATTGTTTTCACAAAATATTTAATTTAAAAGCGTGCTCAAATGTTTAAATGAGCGCTCATTCGATGAGGACATTTTTTATCACTGATTGTGTATCAACTTGTACTTGTACTGTTTAATAAAATCTAGGTTTTATATAAGAATGTATAAAAAGGAGAATTCAAGCATATTATTAGGAATATACTTAAAAGATTCAAATATCTATATTTTAAACTTAAACCAGTACCTTGATTTATTAGCTGTATAATGGAAGAGTCTTATTACAATTTGTCTAGCCACTTTTCATTATTCTAAATTAAACAGGCAGGTAAAACTCTACTACTTAGTAGTAGCATACATTAGTATATCTCACTAAGATTTATCACAAGAATGCATTTTAAATAATTTTCGAAATTCGCCTCTTCATGTGTTTCTGTATACACAATGTACATAAAGAAAAAAATATATATTTATATCTTTTTAACAATTAATTATTAAATTTTTATTTATTTTTTAGGTTTCTCTAAATCAAGTGTACTGATGCTTGGTGATAAGAAGCAGAAGGACACAGAATCTCTGAGAGCAACTCTGGAGCTACCAAATGAAGACAACTGCATTGACTTCACTGAAGAAGTGAGTGTAAACTCTAATTGTGTATAAATAATACCACAAAATGACACACTAAACAAATTTGCCAGTTAATGTTATCCTTTTTCTAACAACAACCTTAAATAATGCCTTATATAGATAAATTCATTAATAAATTGTTTTTAAAATACCCTAAAGATTGAATCTGCTAATATTACGGGGTAAAATCCTTTATGCTAGTGCGTGATCTATCTTCAATCAAGATTCATCAAAATCTGCTCAACCTTTTCCCATGAGTACTGAACATCCAAAAATCACAATCACAATTTTTAATAGTTAACAGTGCGGGTAGACTAAGCATGTCTTTCGAAAACTTAATAGGTTCTCTCAGACATGCAGGTTTGCTCACGATGTTTTCCTTCACCGGGTCAAGTGATAATCATGTTAAAAATGATTCGCACATGAAAATATCAGAGGTGCGAGACCAGGGATTTGAACCCGCTTCACTCGGTTTCCCAAGCGAGCGCGTTACCACTAAGCTACCACTGCCTGTACACTATGGTGTTAATTCACATAACCAATACTCTCTTCCAGTCCGGTGGCTACACATTCTCAGCAAGCAACTTCCGCAAGCTGAACCCGCAACAACAGAAGCAGTTCATCGCTTCCGCAGCATCCTCCGTCACATCTCGTCTGCTGCAAAATTCTTTTAGCTCGAGTTGTACTTGCACTTACACCGATCCGTTCCGCGTTCGCTCGGTATGCGTTGTCACTGATAGAAAGGAAGTGGTAAGTTATATTAAGTGTTTTTTAATTAATTAATTAAAATATCATTTACTGAAATAGATTTTTCCAAGCTCTTAAAATCGTCAATTTTTAAAATTTAAATTTTATGTCAGTGTGTAAGTATGTGAGGAAGCTACTATCCAATTAAATCTTGTTGTATAATTGAAGTATTAGGATACTTCAAAATAGTCATAATAGTAGTGAGTATACTAAATTTACGATATGGTGATTAATTGTACTATAATCAAATGAATCCCCTAATTGAATGATAAGCTGTCTATCTGTTTGTTTGTTGTGTAGCTAATCTCCAGAACGGTATAAAAGATTTTATAAAACATTTTTACTAGTGAGTATAATAAAATATAGAGTGGCCGCCACTACTTTCTACTTTTTATAGAAAAAATATGCCTTTATCAATTTAAAAAAAATCAGTTTAAAACCCAATATCTACTAACAATAACTGTTATAGATATTATTAATTGTACTAAAGAACTAAAATAAAAGCCTACTACCTATACATATATAAAATTAGCGCAAAGAAAAACAAAAACATATCTATCCCACGGAAACCATACATTTTTCCGGAATAAAAAATTGCGTATGCAATTCCAGACTATAACCTATCTCTGTGCTGAATTTCATCCAAATCTGTTAAGCCGTTATGGCTAGATTGAGTAATAAACATCCATCCAGATATCTAAACTTTCATATTTATAATATTAGTATGATAGCCTCAAAAGGGGGAATTTATAAAGTTGTGTACTTATACTGTTTTTTTTTTGTTTACAGGCTCGCAAAAAGAAGTGATTCTTCCCAACTGTGATTCTCGCCACATCGCCAAATACTCTTAGTTTTTACTCTATCGAGCTTTTAGTGCATTAGGCTAATAACACATTAGAACTTTAAAATTTGTTATTTATATTTGCCGTAGTTAAAAGTTAATTTCGTCTGCCTCTAGTTTGTTACCAGCCTAATCTCGAATGAGCTCGTATAATATAGACACTGAATAGCAATTTATTTATAAATCACCGATTCTTATAAAGTTTTAATAAAATCGCTGTATTAAGACAAAAAAATGTAATAAAAATATATTATTTACATTTGTTTTTTATTTATTTTTTCATTAAAAATTGACAACACTTAAGCAGTTATTAGTAGTTATTCTATTTTTTTTATTTCTAATAACTAAATTAAATTAAAAATTTAAAGAACCCACGACCATCTTGGACCGCTTTTCATCAAACATAGCTAACAACACTCCCGACTAAATCACCTTTCAAACAAAAAAAAACAAAATCAAAAGCGGTTCATCCGTTCGGGAGCTACGAAGTCACACACAGACACGTCAAATTTACAATATCGCCCCGGTTCTGCGTCGGGGGTTAATTAAAACAAGTTCTTTAAAATAACACTTTACTCATATAACCATTAACGCATATTCTGGCTCATAAACTATCTCATATTTGAAGGTTTGTACTTTTCGATACACTTTCCGCTAAAGTATTTGTAAAGTCACAATCTATGTTTTTTTGAGATTCTAAGCACAGTAGTTTAAAAAAAAGATTCCGACGAATTGAGAACCTACTTCTTTTTGGAAGTCGGTTAGAAAATAGAGGGAGGGAGAGGGAATACCCAATTCTACATTTTTACTGCTGGGCCATCATTTTGACACCTTATTACGATATGGAAATGAAAAATAAATAAAATATATTATACTGAGACATCCTTGTACCAAGTTAGTGTCTCCGACTATATAATACTATGTTCGTCTGTCAATATGTGTTCTTGTGCACATTTTACGCAGTTGGGTTTTTTGTTTGTTTTGAAAGATTCAGTTTCCTATTTAGAAAAAAGATTCAAATTTGTATGACCTATTTTTCGTTTCCTTTCGCAGTTTATTTTGATTTTTGTTAAGTATAACAATGTAGTCTACTATAACAATGTAGCAATTAAAAGTAATTTAAGTTCTTTTAAAGTAACCTTCACCTTTGGGGTAAAAATTATTATCTTTTTTACCTGAACGTAAAGTGCAGCACACTTTGATGACGCACTGGTCAATGCGCCCGATTTAGATTACAAGGGTTCGAATATTTGAGGTTTAGATTTACAAATATGCGAATGGAATGTGTTTTATGAGTCCTTGGCCTTCCCACATTATTATTATAAAATATATATATATATATATATATATATATATATATATATATGTGTGTGTGTGTGTGTGTGTGTGTGTGTGTGTGTGATTGTTTGTCGATTACGCTGAAACTGCTGAACAAATTTGGATGAAATTTAGTACACAGATAGATTACGATTGGTAGTAAAACATTATTATACGTATGGCTCAGTTTGTAGTGACCCTACTCGCTATGCCAGCGGTCGCGGGTCCGAGTCCCGCTGGGGGTATTCATTTGTTTTATGAGTACGAATGTTTGTACTCCAGTCATGGGTGTTTATATTTATTATATTAACTCTAATTACTAACTAGAAAGTGTCATATAAAAGAATAAGCCAAATTAACTAATTAAAGCTTATAAAAAGAATACTGTAAGAGCTTTTTACGTATGTAGCTTCAATTAATTATTTCACGAATGAAAAGGGCGAATTTATGAATAACTCTTCGTCCTCCGCGTACCTACCACTATATTACAGACGTGTATGAGTGACTATTATAAAAATTAACATTATTTTATAAAAAAAAAAACATTTTTAAATAAAAAGCTTTTAAAGTCACACTTCAAAATTAACTAAAAAATAATACTTTCTTTGATTTACGCAAATATTTGACATCTATACATATAATAAAAATCAAACTAAGTCGAATCTGTACATTATCTCTGTTATCTGCCACTATCTGTTAATTATTATCGATACAGAGTTCGAATCTATAGTTTTTAGAATTTTTGTCTGTCTGTCCGTCCGTCCGTCCGTCCGTCCGTCCGTCCGTCCTTCCGTCCGTCCGTCCGTCTGTCAGTCTGTCTGTCTATCTGTATTTTGTTACCGCATCATGAGAAAACCACTGCACAGATTAGCTGGTTATCCGGGTCAACATATAGGATACTTTTTACTGCGGGAAAGTATCTCATTTCTGATAAAAAGAAACAAAAACTGCATTGTAAGAGTATACTAATATGTAAAACCTAAGAATTTGGTTTTTGGACATCTGAACGCGGGCGGAGCCGCGGGCTATGCTAGTGATTTATATATGTATAAAGAATGAATAATTATTGTTTATTCGTCCTATTAAAATACAAATAGGCACTCCGTATTTATTTTAATTTTTAAACTACCATTAATTCCCTTTTTAGATAACCATTTACGCAACGCGCGTAACAAAAATTTTTTCTATCTTGCTAGAAAAAAAAGTGACATTTGATACAGTGATAGGCTAAAACGCAATAGAAATATATTTTATAGTCTATAGTCCGAGTACGAAGATAATGGAGCTGTCTAGTATCTATTAGTGAAAGTATTATTAAAATAGGCTCAGTAATTTCAGAGTTAATGTATTACAAACAAACAAGCAAATCTTTCCTCTTTGTAAAATTATTACACATATAATTATAAAAAAAATATCATAATTGCCGATACATACAATCGAATTGAAAACTGATTTTTTTTTAGTTTGGTAGCTTTTGACGAGCTTTAATGTTACCAATAAAATATTTTAGAGACAGGAGCAATTTTTATATACATAGATAAGTTCTATGCATATATTTTCCTTAAATTCTAAATAATTATTATGGTCGAATTTCGAGCGCTCGATAAACACCTATTATATTAAATACGAATGTTTTACAACTAGCATTGCCCGAGGCTCCGCCCGCGTTCAAATGACCAAGTAATGAATGACAGACAGACAAAAATTCTAAAAACTATAGATTCGGCCTCTGTATCGATAATAATGTTTATTTCAATAAGATTTTCCAAAAAATATTTAATGTACAGATTCGGCTTAGTTAAATTTTTTATTATATGTATAGATTATTATTTATTTATGTTTTGACTTTGACGTAGGTACGTCGCGTACAAAGTTTTTCTTTTAATATTTTTGCTAGAAGAGATCTTTTTAAGAGCTAATTCTACTTATCTAAAACATAGTGATTGTCACATATACAGATAAATAAAATTGAAGTGTCTGTTTGTAATGTCAAAAAACAGCTTTTTACTAATAAGAAAAAATAACATTTTTTTATCTTTTTTTTCGGTTAATCTCAAAAACGGCTAAACCGATTTTGACGAGAATTTCACTGGCAGATAGCTGATGTAATAATGAGTAACTTAGGCTACTTTTATTTTAGAAAAAGAATCAAACTTCCACGCAAAAAAATTAAAACCCATGAAATTGTGAATAAACTTGGTAAGTCGCTTGTATAATTTATAATTATTTAAGTGCAAGAACATTATGATTTATAATACCAATGCTAATAAACTCGATACTCGTACGTAGGACCGATACAGTATCTGACCGCAGTGAGTCAGTGTCCGAGCAACAGGATAACTTAGAGTCAGTTCTGTTCTGACGACCGAACAAACAAGTTGCTTAGTTGAGAGAAATAAGGTGTGGTCCGTTATATTATGTGTTGTGTGAAGATATAAACTTTATTATACATAATTATATTAAGGTAGGCTGGTGTTATTTATTTACTTTTGTCATTGCACTTGTTGAAGTCGATTTTAGTATATTTTTAGATTTTATATTTAAGTTCGTAATATTTGGACGATAATCTTACTTTTTACTACTTACTAATATTATAAATGTGAAAGTTTAGTTTTTAGATGAATGTTTAGATGTTTGGATGTTTGTTACTCAATGACGCCAGAACGGCTGAACGGATTTGGATGAAATTTGGCACAGAGATAGATTATAGTCTGGAATAGCACTTATGCTACTTTTTAACCCAGAAAATTGTACGGTTTCCGTGGGATTAATTTGTTTTTGATTTTCTTTGATTATAATAATGTGAAACTCTTTAACAGCTACTAGTAAGAATGCCAAATTAGAGCTCATTTGATTCATTCTAACGAGTTTCATATAATTGAGTTAGTCAAAAACATGCTTTTTAGTTACTTTTAAAATTAAGTGTACTTATTTTTACTTGTGTTGAGTCCCAAAAATATGAGCCCTATTTTATGTGTACACGCGAAGAACTGAAAGCTTCGTATTATTGGATTTACTCGATTGCATTTTAATTTAACTGTTAATAAATCCGACTTGTAAATAAACAAAAAAAGCTGCGACATTTTTACTTTACATAACGCCATATGAACTAAATAGCGATGCTAGAATGTGTAAATGCGTTATTTTTTGTGTAAATTTAAATACCCAATACTTGTTTATGGTTTTTATTATATTAGATAGAAGATTGTGTATATATTATATAACAGGTGTGTTTGTATGGTGTTTTATAAGCAATATCTAATAAATAACCTGGAATGTCAGTAATCTTATAATATCAAATGAGCTTGTATGTATGTATGTATATTCTTGTATTTATATAAATTTATTTCGTATATCTCGGAAACAGGTCTAACGATTTGGATCAAATTTTGTCTTTAGATAAGTTTTGCTTTTTAAATTTATCTTTATAGGTGTCTTATATAATAAGCAATATCTTTTAGGCCTCCCGGCCTTCTGGTTCTTGTCTGGAATCTCTGAGCGCTGTAAAAATCTAATCAATAATAATATAATATTATAAACAGACAGTTTGTTTGTTTGAACGCGCCAATCTCAAGCCTACGAATCAGATATGCAAATTCTTTTTGCATTAGATTTAGCCTGTTTATTAAAGAAGGCTATAATATCATATATTATATAGTCTATCTATTCCATATTAATCCCTCCACGACCGCGGACACGATGGCGTTACAGTTAACAATAGATTTCTTAGAAATTTACCTGGAGGCGTTAACCGTTAAAACGTACCTAGGAACGAACCCAAGCGAAGCAAGGGTGAGTCGCTAGTATAAAGTATATCTGTATTAGATTATGAAATTCAGTGATACCTTAAATATACAGTCAAATTAATCCAATGATATAGAGCTTCCAGTCGGTACACTCACATATAAAACACAGGTCATGTTTACTGGACTGGTTATACAAATATACACCTTGATGCATTATCAGTAATCTTTGGTTGTATAAAAGTGCTTATGGTATTACTTAAATTTTAAGAATATACATGACTCTAGTATGAGTGAGTAATACGCAGAATCGCATTATTCATAATGCTATAATAATATCTTCTATATTGTTAAACACGGAAAGGCACGTTTTGTTTGTATTAACTGTCTTTACTATTACTACAGTAATATAAGACAGTGGTATGACGCACGCTTGGGAGACCGAGTGTAGCGGGTTCATATTCCGGATTTCGACCCTCAGATATTTTCATGTCAACTGCCTCGGTAGTGTAGTGGCTAGCATGTACGGCTGCACACCCGGAGGTCCTGGAGTCCCGGGTCGGGCCAAGTTTAGTTATTGAGTCTTCCTGTATAGTAAGTCTCAGTAACAGCCCGGAGTTGGGAAGTTGGCGGTGTTTCACCCCCGTGCCTCGGAGAGCACGTAAAGCCGTCGGTCCTGCGCCTTAACTCTCACCGGTCGTGTCGAGTGGTCGTCCTACCGGAGTATGAGAGTGATAGGAATAGAGAGTGCACTTGTGTCTGCGCGTACACTCGAGCACTATAATATCTCCTGCGCAGTTGGCTAATCTCATTGAGATTGGCCGCCGTGGCCGGAATCGGCTAGGAGAACATCATCATTTTCATGTACGAATCATTTTTAATATAGTTACCACTTGTCCTACGGTGAAGGATAATTTCGTAAGGAAACCTGCATGTCTGAGAGGACCTAACAAATTTTCGAATGATCTGATCGCCCTCGTATTGAAGGGAGACACGTCCCCAACAGTGGTCATACATACATACATATATTCGCCCTAAGGGCCTTAAATAAGATTTCATTCTACAATTGTTGCAGAATACAAATTTTATTAATCATACAAATAACTTTGTCCGTTATGACCTATGACATAGGGCCTAGAATCATTATGTGTCACTTTATAATATTAGTATAGATTCTACGTTATAGAAGGACATTTGAAAAGTTAATAGGAATAAATATTTACTTAAATAAATATACTTTAATAAATAACTCGGTGACAGTCTCGTTTAAGTAAAAGTCATTTACGATTATTGCTATCGTAAAAGCTTATTTATAGTACAATATCAATTATTTTTATAAAATAAATAATCGAGAATAATAATAGTATAATTATAATATAACCCCTTCAATTATCTTTTCCATATTATTTTCCTTGTGCAACACTTCTCGCCACAATTTCCGAATTAACTTCCTAACGGGTTTTTAATGTACATATATATTCAGCCCTTTTCACGACTTCGCACTGCTGGGCACGGGCCTCCTTTCAATACGAGGATCAAACCATAGTCCACGTGATTAGACCAACGCGTTACGACTGGACTTCTACTAACTTTAATACTGGCATTTACTGTACATGTATGTAGGAAAAAAACTCTATTTCAAGTTTGCATTTCTACACAGGATGGCACCGCTATCTCTGAAGATAGTCCTGGATGAGGGAGCAGTCACCAGGACCTTGATGTTCGACACAACGACCAAGGTCTGGGACGCTCATCGCATCGTTAAAGAGAAAATTCTCACTTTAGACCCTGATAAAGGTGATAAACTTTATTTATTTACTAGCAACTGTACGATACAATGTATGTCTAAATCTTAAGTACGGTATTTTTGTATTAAAAACTCCAAGCAACTATATAATAACCTTTGAGAAGTCTAAAACCTTAGTCTCTCCAGTATGATTGCGGTAAAGCATTCGAAACGTCGGGAACCAAATCAAAATAAATTCACGAAATAATCCGAAAGATAGTCCTACATCATCAACAATTGTTTCAGATTACGGATTCTTCCTTACATCAGCTGACGATGACGATTCTGGCGTATGGTTAAGCAATGATAAAACGTTGGAATACTATATGCTTAGAGACGGAGACTCAGTGCAATATCTCACTAAAATACGAAATATTAGACTGCGAATGTTAGATGGTAAGTACCTATTATATTAAACTAGTGTAATTTAGTAATTAACCCTCGCCTCGCCCTATATGCCCATTGCATTTTAAATAATATTACCAAAGTTATCAAAAAAGACGATTCATCCCTTAATTTAACTTTTTAAATTTTCGCGTTCCATAATTATGTACAGACTATAGATCTAATCTTTTTAGATAGTCCCTATGTTTAATAGTGTAAATAGTTTCTGAGGTTAGCCGGAACAAACTCAGTTTTAATTTATTTTTAATATGTTGTGATTACTTAATTTGACTTCATAGGTTATCGTTCACTATTGACAAATCAACTATTAATACTCATTATTTACTTAAAACACTAATAGCCCACAGGATACTTAATGTGACGGGATAAAAAATAGACTGTTTTATTCTCATAGAGTATCTATATTGATTTTCATACTTTAAAAATCTTTAAAAGAGATTTTCTAATAATAATAAATAAACATATTATGTATATTCTTATTACTACTAATAACTAGCATATTAGTATTCGATTTATTAGTATAATAACGCTATGTAGCTTTGCGCGCGCGCATATTATATTATGTGTCTGACCTTCAAAAAGGACTAATTACTAAATTCTTTTATTTGTTTGTACATATCGAAAAAAAAATTAAAATATATATCTGCAGGATTAGGCCCTATTTACTCATCGGTGTTAAAATTAAGGATGTAAATAAAACTATAAATATACTCACTTTTATATATATATATATTAACATAATACTCACAACTATTCTTTCGTTTTGTCTCACTTTTTACACTGACACTTCACAGGTTGCGAAACAACGCTTATGCACTACACAACACTTAAGCACTACACCTCCACTGCACAAATACACTGTTTTATTAAATAATCACTATACAACACTTCCACTTTGAGTTGACACTTGTCTCTTTGGCGTTCAGTGAGAGACTGTCCTCTTGACAGCATATACCCCCTATTTATGCATTCACAAGCACTGCCATCTATGATTAGGTATGTGCGTGTAGTCAATACAATATCTTAATTATCGTTAAATAACAATATGAGTAACTAAATATTACTAAAAATAACAATGTTGATGACAGTCGGCCATCCGAATAGAATCGTATGACCTCATACGAAACAAAATAACTCATTGTAAGAATCAAAGACAAAATACAAGAAAAACATAAAAAAACATTCATAAGTAAACTTGATTAATTACTACATTTTAAACAATTCTGTCCTGAATACAAGGCAACAGGCCCCTTACGTCCTGAATACCAAGTAACAGGCCCCTTTTAGTCCTGAATACATGGCAACAGGCCCCTTATGTCCTGAATACCAAGTAACAGACCCCTTGTAGTCCTGAATACATGGCAACAGGCCCCTTACGTCCTGAATACCAAGTAACAGGCCCCTTGTAATCCTGAATACTCGAAAAAAATGCTCTCCGACAGTAAACATTTCAATAAACTGCAATTTATGCAAAAATTATAACAACGCATTTTGACCAATAATATATTATATAAAATCACAAAATTATATTTTAAGTTAAATAACCTATAAAGATAGAAAGGTTGTATGTATAATGATACTAATTTCACACAAGTTCATTACTACATAACTAAATCAATTATCTTAAGAACGGAAGAGTATTTATTATATTTAATCAATTTAATCATTATATTTAATTATATTATTTATTAACTATATTTCGTAATTGTATATTCAGCCAAAATTTAAATAAAATACATAGATAAAACATTCTTAGTTCATTACTCACGAGATTCCTCATCGTCAGATTCACTGGAGTATGTCCCACTCACGTGTGGTCTATTGAAATTAAGCCATGGTTTGATTTTATCAATAGCTACGATAGTCGAGAAGCTTCTTCCTCTCTTTGAAGTCAATGGCGTGTCTTCTATGGCAAAGCGATCATGGTCTAAAATAGATGCGATTCTATAAGGTCCCTGAAACTTAGGCACAAGTTTTTTGCTCTGTCCTGTTGCAGGTACTTGGCGTTCCACTCTTACCAAATCCCCTACATTATATTTCGGAGGGATACAACGGTGCTTATCGAATGATTCCTTTTGATTTTGTTGGCATGCTTCAATATGAGTGTTAATTTCATCCCTTATATTAGCTCTGTTCTTGTCCAAATCGTGTATTATTTTACTTTCAGTGGATCCAGTAGGTCTTACCCCAAATAGAGCTTCTGCGGGAGTTCGATTTATGCCCTTATTGAAAGTATTATTCAGACCCCACTGAATATCCGGCAAGTGGTCATCCCATTTATTTTCAGATGTACCAACTGACTTGGCTGTCAATGCGTCAACAATAACTTTATTGTAACGCTCCACTTGCCCATTTGCCCTTGGGGTGGCCACAGCATTCATCACGTGCTTAACATCTTTCGCGTTGACAAATTTCTTAAATAAACTACTAGAAAAAGAAGTTCCTCTATCTGAAATGATTCTTCGTGGTACGCCGAAAATTCCGAAATATTCCTTGAGTACTCTAATGGTACTATTAGATTTAGTATTTCTCACCGGCTTTAATATACTTTGTGTAAGCATCGATTATTACTAGAATATGCATGTTGCCTCTACTGGAGCGCACAAATGGGCCGACATGATCTACATGAATGGTATCAAATGGAATGTCAATCTTCTCAATAGGATGAAGATAACCAGGCTTCTTACCTCCAGTTGCTTTGGCATAAGAACATTCAAGACAGGAAGCGACGTATTTTTTTATAAAGCTTCGCATTTTTGGAAACCAATACACGGATTTAACCTTTTCCAATGTCTTATCCATAGAAAAGTGTCCTATATCATCGTGATTGATTTTTAGTATTTGCCAACGTACCCCCTTAGGTACTACCCATCTGTCACCGTCTGGAGTAATCCTAAATAATTTTTCACCCTTTAATTTAAAATTAGTTTTTATATCTATTATGTCATCTAAATTTGGATCTTTAAGTATCTGGACTTTTCTTTGAATCTCGGAATCAGCACTCTGGACGGTAGCTAGCCAACTTTCCTCAGTAACGCTCCTTACCATACAGGAAGCGATCGGAGAAGAATTTGGAACCGGGTTACGACTCAAGGCGTCAACATGAGCCATAGAGACACCTGCTCTATATTCAATATTAAAAGTGTACTCTTGCATCTGTTCCCACCATCGAGCTACTCGTGGTATCATGTCTCGTTTTTGAAATGTTGCACGCAAAGAGTTGCAATCGGTTACAATTTTGAAAGTTATGCCAATAAGGTATACTCTGAATTTCCGAAGGGATGCCACCACAGCCAGAGTCTAAAGGTCGTATGAGGAGTAATTCTGTTCTTCTGGACTAGTTTGTCTACTAAAATATGCAACAGGCAAGCGTACTCTTTCCTTATTCAATTGTATTAAAATGCCAGCTACACCTACCTTGCATGCATCTGTGTGGAGCTCCGTCTCAGCGTTTGGATCGTATAGAGCTAAAGTAGGTTTTTGTGTCAATTTATTTTGAAGCTCCTTAAAAGCGGACTGTTGTTCATGCCCCCAATTCCATGATGTATCCTTTCCGAGGAGGCGTGTCAAGGGTTTAGCTATTATGGAGAATCCGGGTACGAACCGTCTAAAGAAACTTGCCAGACCTAGAAATTGCCGCACATTGTGGTGATTTTGTGGTACTGGAAACTTCGCTACAGCCTCTACTTTACTAGAACCTGGTTGTATTCCACCTTTTGACACCTGAAATCCTAAATAGTCCACATTATTACCAAAAAATATACACTTAGAAAGTTTAAGTGTCAACCCAGCACTAGAGAACAAGCTCAGAACTTTTTCCAAGCGCTTTATACCTTCTTGGAAATCCTTGGCTGGAATTATTACGTCGTCCAAGTATGCAAGAGCTTCTCTGTGACGAGTTGACCCTAAAACTTGGTTCATTATACGTTGGAATGTGGAAGGGGCATTTGCAAGACCAAAGGGCATTCTGTTAAACTCAAAATGTCCCTCTGGTGTTACAAAGCCCGTTTTGTGTTTATCACTTTCTCGTATGGGTATTTGATAGTACCCCGAAGCAAGGTCTAGAGTAGTGTAGAACTCATTTCCAGCTAATAAATCAATCTGATCATCGATCAGGGGCATAGGATAATTTTCTCTTACAGTTTTTTTATTAAGCGCCCTATAATCTATGCACAGACGGTAATCGCCAGTTTTCTTGCGCACCAGTACTACTGGGCTGGCGTATGACGATGTGGATGGCTGGATTATCCCATTGTCAAGCATCTCTGTTATCATTTCTCTCACCACCTCCTTTTCTTTTATGGACAGTCTGTATGGTCGGTAAACTACCGGCTCATCATCATGCAGAGTTATAGACATTTCTCCAACTGTAGCCTTACCTAATTCTGCCAAACTCGCTGCGAAACAATTTCTAAAGTTGTTTAAAAGCAATAGAAGTTTCTCCTTCTCCTCAGAAGAAATATTAGGTCCGGTTTTAACCTCTTCCATTCTTATCGGTTGATATAGACCTTGAGTTACATTATTAACCGCTATCACCTTTGAATCTACAGTATCCTTATATTCTTCTGCCATATATCCTCGGGCTAATAAATAGTCCTTGTTTATAGTGATTTCCTTACCTGATGCAATACTAACCAATAGCTCTCCTTCTCCGTTATCATTAATGGAAAACAGACCTGCTAACACGGAAAAGACAGTATCGTTTATTAATCTTAATCCTCCCTCTATGTATACGTCACCTGTAACTAATGGCTCAGTATAGACACTAATAACTGATGTACCTGAAACTAAAGTTTCACATTTACAGAACAATTTAATTTTGTAATGCTTACTGGAATAATTAAATGCCGAAAGAAGTTCAAGTTTATCGCTTGTTTTATGGACTACAATATGAGGTTGCTCTGTAAATGTTTGGCCAATCATAACTGGTACATGCATAGCTTCATCTGGTACCACAAATAGTTCTACATCAGCTTCTACTTCATCAATTTTAATCGTTACCAACTGTCTACCCAAAACATTAACAATGGAATTACCGAAACCTTTTAAAGTCGGGAGAGCATCAGTTTCGTATTGGTTATGAGATTTAATAAAATCCGATATCCTTATCATGCAACAATCGCTTCCAAAATCCAGAAACGCTTTGTAAGGAATCCCGTTGACTTCAATCGTTTTTAAATATTTTTCTCCAAGTTGTTTATCATTAGTCACGCGCAGAACATTCTTATCCGTTGTCAATGGTCCTTTAGAATAACACTGCTCTGCGTCATGACCTACTTTCTGACACTTACCACATTTCTTAACCGGTTGTGGACATTGTGGTACTGTATGCCCTTCTTGCTTACAATTAAAACAGCGTGGTCCCTTGCTCATTTGTTTCAATGAAGACTCCTGAGTTCTATTCATGAATTGATTCCTCGGAATTTTACGCTCATTCGTGCGACTGTTCCTGGTATTTCTAAGATACGCAAGTAGTTTATCAGGATTATCATATTGAACCGCCTCTGCACCCAATCTAATTGACCGATCGTCTATGCCATGAAGAATACATTCTACAGCTCGACTACCTGTTATGCCACATCGATTCAATAAAGCAATTTTATCATAATAATAAGTTTCCAGTGAATCTCCGAATCGGGCGCGCTTGGCTAGCATATCACTAAGCATTTGCCCATAATTTTCTGTGGACGGAAATGCCGACAACAATTTAGTTTGCCATTCATCCCATGAGAAAAGAACAGAAGGTAAGCCTTCATACCAACGCTGGGCAATTCCACGTAATTTTGGTAAAGCAAAATGAACTATTTGTTTTTCAGTCCATCCATAAATAGTTGAGCATTCATTAACCTTATGTAACCACATTGTCATAGTCTGTTCTTTCCTCGAGGGATCGAATTCGGGAATGGTATTATTCATATTTACTAACTTATCTAAATTGTTATCCGTACGACTAGCATATTTAAGTGCATCGAGTAATTGCTGTAACCCACTATTAGCGAACTGAGTTGACTCACCATTGTCCAATAGTCTTCCACGATGGCAACTAGGATAATTCTGGGTGCGAACGCTTCTTCTTGACTCCCGACTGCGTGGCGTACTGCGAGAACGACTTCGTTCCCGACTGCGTAATCGTTCTCGTTGATGGCTACGTGACCGACCTTGTCGATGGCTGGGGACACGGAGATGGTAAAGATGCCTGCTTCGAGATTCGCTGCATTGTCCGGTGCGACGCCGGCTCGGCTGCCTGATATGGAGTCGGCTCGACGATCTGCTGCGAGACCGACTCGACGGCCTTCCACGTGATCGCTCTAGTTGTTGACTACCAGAAGGGAGCCCGTCAGGGCTACGTAACTGGCGTGACCTTACCCCTCGTGGGCATGGCCGATTGAGAATCGGGCTGCGAGCTGCACTCGACCTCATGAACTCTACTGGGCTCCGAGAGCGCTGTGCCAACCTATCCATATGGCACGATGAACGAGAACTTTCTTGAATGTCCACTGAAAAGCCCAAGATTATTACTCGCATAGTGTAGTGCTCACATTATGTAGTATCATAAGACTAAACTCTTGTATTAACCCATATACATTATTATTATTATTATTTTATGAGATAAGTAGGAGGGTGAGAGAAAAAAAAAATTGGAAAAGGTAGGGGAAAAGAGGAAAAAGTACAGTAACACAACAATACAGAAGTAGAGAAAATTATCAAGGCAAATATAATATGAACAATTGAAAATAAATAATAAACATTAAAATAAATAATGAAAATAGAAAAAAAACGAATAAATAAATAGTAATTAGTTAAAATACTTACGTCCCATATAAAACACAAAAAAATAAGATAATCAAATTAAATAATGTATATGTATATTAAGGCTATAAAATATATACCTTCACAAAAAAAAAATATAATAATAAAAAAATAAAAAGAGTAATAATAATAATAATAAACTACATATTATTAATTTTGTGATCCCACTTCTGAAACTGCAGGATTAGGCCCTATTTACTCATCGGTGTTAAAATTAAGGATGTAAATAAAACTATAAATATACTCACTTTTATATATATATATTAACATAATACTCACAACTATTCTTTCGTTTTGTCTCACTTTTTACACTGACACTTCACAGGTTGCGAAACAACGCTTATGCACTACACAACACTTAAGCACTACACCTCCACTGCACAAATACACTGTTTTATTAAATAATCACTATACAACACTTCCACTTTGAGTTGACACTTGTCTCTTTGGCGTTCAGTGAGAGACTGTCCTCTTGACAGCATATACCCCCTATTTATGCATTCACAAGCACTGCCATCTATGATTAGGTATGTGCGTGTAGTCAATACAATATCTTAATTATCGTTAAATAACAATATGAGTAACTAAATATTACTAAAAATAACAATGTTGATGACATATCTGTCTTTGTTTTAATTAGATGCATTATTATATAGCAAAATTTTGATCAAAAATCGATCCAGCAGTTTTGTTAAATGTATTATATACTATACAAACAAACAAAAATCCATAAATATTTAGAAATCAAATAACAAGTGCACATTTATTACAAATATGTATACGTAATGTACAGACACACTACTGCAAATTTTATCACTATAGCTACCTAATTTGAGTGTTTACTTCGAATGTATCATCTTTGGACGCATGTGGCTTAAAACACTCTGACCTAGGTGGCATTGAGGTTGGTTTGCGGTAGGTCGCGAGTTCAATTCTAACGTGTATCAAATAATATTTACTATTAATTATTTCGATCGTTGTATACCTACACGAAGTTTTATTTTTAAGTTAATATGACAGATAACATATAAAAAACAAACCTTGCTCTACCAAATACGCTAATGATTTAGATAATTAATAATCCTTATATGGGCACTGATAGATAAATCACGTTCATCGTACTTTGTAATCATCGACTTAAGTGATGTTACTCGTATGAATAAAAATTTCTTAAAATAGAATGACTAACATCTTTGTTCAAAGATCGTGAGTTATTGCAAAGAATTTTACGATGAGCGGCTGCTGATGTGACACATCGGCGTTCTCCAAATAAAATACAAGCGGTACAATCGCCTTCGTATGAATTAATTAATTAAAATTATATTATATAGTAAAAAAAAATTAAATATTAAACTAGTGTAAGGTTGCATTTTTATATATTGAACGTTTTAATGGAAAATAATACTAATTTGTAATGATTTATGTATAAGGCATTTAGTTATGTGACCTTGGCCGATAGGAATGTGTTTAAAAAAAAATAAGGGCGCGGATATTCATTTTTTTTCCCGCGCTTTTGCACAGAGGTGTCGGTACTCGGTACCACTGTAGTGACTAGTCACGAATTGTTTGTAATACTGAAAGTTATGGTTATAAATTACGTAACTCACTGACGATTATAAAAGTACTGAATATAAGAATATAAGCAAGGAATATCTCGAAGTTTTATTAGGGATCTTACACTATAATATGTATTTTGTTTATATTTATTTTTAAATTCATTATAAAGATGCACAGTTTTTATGTTTGTTTGTTTGGACACGCTAATCTCGGGATTTGAAAATATCTTTTTGCATTAGATAGCTCGTTTATTGAAGAGGGTATATATCATACCGGAAAATGTACGGTTCCCTTGAGATAGATTTGTTTTTGTTTAGGAACGAACCCGAAGCGAATTGAGGATGAGTCGCTAGTCTATACATATAATAAAATTGTAACTAAACCGAATCTGTACATTCAATATTTTTTTGGAAAATCTTATTGAAATAAACATTATTATCGATAGAGAGATCGAATCCATAGTTTTTAGAATTTTTGTCTATCTGTCCGTTACCGCATCACAGAAAAACCACTGGAGGGATTTTGATGAAATTTGGTATGGCGATAGCTGGTTATCTGGATCAACATATAGAATACTTTTTACCGCGGGAAAATGTCTCATTTCTGAGAAAATATACAAAAACTACAATGTAAGAGTACACTAATATGTAAAACCTAAGAATTTGATTTTTGGTCATCTAAACGCGGGCGGAACCGCGGGCAATGCTAGTAATATATTAAAATGAAAGTTTCTGACATAGTGCTATCAAAGTACGATAGGTAGATTCTACGTGACATTGGCGAAGTAATCTGTGCTCAACTGGCACGCTTTGAAGACATTAACAAGAGAATTGAATCAATAGATAGAACGCCAGTTATGCATAGTTTGATATTAATCCAAATAACGAACAATTTTTTTTTACTAAGAAACATTTATTTACTAAGAAAGTAAAGAATAAATAGTGTAATAAATAAGTAATTTAGACATATGCTCGTATACAAACACGGTGCAAATATCACATTATACACGATACCACTGATTGTAAACATATTACAAGTCAATAACAAATATTATAAACTTGATGTCCTCCCAACCGATTTCGGCCATGGCAGCCACTAAATGAGACTAACCAACTGCGTAGGTAATATTATAGTGCAAAAGGGTTCACCCAGACTCAAGAGCGCTCTCAATTCCTTTTCACTACAAAATTACATCAACGAGACCGGTAAGAGTTAAAGAATATATAAATATTTATGTACATACTGTATACTCGATGAAAAAGGTAAAGATATTCTTGGAGCAGTACTTAGAATTACAACCGGAATCACCGTTAAAAGACCATCCTAATTCGGTCGAATGGTTGGCGATTGCAATGGGCAATATAAAGTCATAAGTTTGACGACACGTTTGGTTTGTAGTGACCCTACTTGCTGTGCCAGCGGTCGCGGGTTCGAGTACCGCTGGGGGGAATTCATTTGTGTGATAATAACGAATGTTTGTAGTCCAGTCTTGGGTGCTTATATTTATATGTATGTATTTAAAGTTATGTATACGTGTATCAACTAAAAATAAAAATTGATCGGTTTTTTTTTATTTTATAATTCATTATTTATTATTATTTTTTTGTTATTAATTTTATATTACAGGATTATGTCCAAATAAAGTTTTCACAGAAAAGAGCAATTATTGTACGCCCAAAAGTATATATTTTGACTTAATCTACTTTCGTACAAAAAGATTTGTGGAGAGAACAGTGATATAAGTAATTTTTTTTCTAAAATAAAATACATAAATTACTTGGGAGCTAAAACAAACAGTTAGGAGCTTGTCACTATAGAATAAGATCGTTTATATACCTCAGAAGAAACGTTGGTAAATTCGGATTAGTAGTTCCTAAGATTAGCGCATTCAAACAAATAAACAAACAAACAAACAAACAAACAAACAAACAAACAAACAAACAAACAAACAAACAAACAAACAACCAAACTCTGTCTCTTTATAATATTAGTATAGATTTATACTATTTTTACTGTGTTATTTATATTTTTGCTTTTTATAATTTATTTTCTTAGGAAGTGTAAAAACTCTTCAAGTGGACGAGTCCAAGATAATTGAACAGCTACTTGGATACATTTGCGGCAAAATCGGAATTACCAATTACGAAGAGTATGGCTTAGTAAGTAGGATATTGTAATCATAAATATGTATAGCTAAAATTGAAATTCAAAATATTTTATTCAGCATTAAATTATTACAATTTTTTACTGAACGTCATGACTCTACTACCAGTTCGGAAAGAAGCCTCAGACCTGAGAAGAACTCGCGAAAGAACCTCAGCGGGACTAATATTATTTCTTAACCTTCATCTCTTTTGTTGCTTTGGAATTAAATTAATAAATACATTAATGTAAGAGTCAATTCTATATTAGAGTCATCGATAAAGTTACAATCTCCCTTTATCAGCTGTTATAATATTACTCACATCTTAATTGCCTCGGTGGTGTAATGGCTAGCATGTACGGCTGCACACCCGGAGGTCCTGAGTTCGAGTCTCGGGTCGGGCCAAGCTTAGTTATTGAGTCTTTCTGTATATTAAGCCTCAGTAACAGCCCGGAGTTAGGAAGTTAGCGGTGTTTCACCCCCGTGCCTCGGAGAGCACGTAAAGCCGTCGGTCCTGCGCCTTAACACTCACTGGTCGTGTCGAGTGGTCGTCCCACCAAAGTATGAGTGACAGGAATAGAGAGTGCACTTGTGTCTGCGCGTTCACTTGTGCACTATAATATCTCCTGCGCTTGCGTTGCCTTGGCTAGTCTCAATGAGATTGGGCGCCGTGGCCGGAATTGGTTAGGAGAACATCATCATCATCATCATTATCACACATCTTTCACACATATATCTTCCTTTACACAGTCCATCTTAGTCTTCCTCAGTCTGCCTTTATTTCTATATCAAACCAAATTCATACTAAATATTATCCCTCTCTTTCTTATATATTATCATTATTCTTCTTCTCATCTGTTACTCCTTAACATTTCTGTCACTGGTCCTGCATTTAATTTTACTTACTTAAGGTTTTAGTAATATCCCAAAAATAAGAGATATAATTAGATGAGATGGTAAAATGCGCTCATTCTATTTATTAATAAATTCAAATATCAATCTATTAAATGCGACATGAAATATTAAATTTACGTTATTAATTTAATTTTCTTAAAGCTTAAAACTATTGTATAGTTATAAAATATTATTTTTAACATTTAGTGTCGCGAAGAAGAAACACAATCTGTGGAGGAGACGAAATCAAACACCGGTACCTTGACTTTGAAAAGGAAGATAAAAAATAAAGATAAGGATGTCCAGCTCGAACAATTAAGTAAGAAACTGAAAACTGATGACAATGGTAAATATTTAAATTATTTTTGACGACAAATTTGGCTCAGTTTGTACTGAAGTTACTTGCTGTGTCAGCGGTTGCGGGTTCGAGTCCCTCTGGGGCATTCATTTGTGTGATGAGTACGAATGTTTGTACTCTAGTCATGGGTGTTTATATTTATAATATGTATTTATTTAAATTTATATAAGTGTAGTGTATCAACTATCTCATATCCATAACACAGACCTCGTAGCTTACCTTGGAACTAGATGGTGCTATTTGTTAATGTCCCAACATATTTACTCATAAATCAAATTCCAATCACTAAAGGCCTCGGATTAAAACCACACAAAAATTTGCTTTACCTATCAACTAAATAAGGGAACATTGGACAGTTCTTAAAAAGCCTTGCCAAGGTTATCCTCATGTTACAACCAAAGCAGGCAAAGTAATATATTTACATATGGTGTTACTTTGCAACTGGATAAAGCCGGTCCTTTTTTACGTTCAAACTGCATGCACTATGTTAATATTATAATTTTAAGTATACTAATTATAATTGAGGAAAAATATGAACTTTGCTATGGTTAATTTTGCATATTTCCCCTGAAACTTAAATCTATACATATAATAAAATTCTAACTGAATGAATTTGTACATTAAATATTTTTTGGAAAATCTTATTAAAATAGTCATTATTATCGATACAGAGGCCGAATCGAAAAAAAATAGTATTTAGAATTTTTGTTTGTCTGTCTGTCTGTCTGTCTGTCTGTCTGGAAACGCATCACAAGAAAACCACTGGACAGATTTTGATGACATTTGGTATAATGATAGCTGGATATCCGAAATCAATCCGAAATATATGTATACTAAACTTTAAAACGTAAGGGACGAACGACGAACGAGGGTGAGTCGCTAGTGGGCTATATTATCAGTAGGAATATTGTCATACTGACTAGTCTCCCTAAGACTGTCATGTACAGCTGAGTGCGTTAACACAACTCATAGATAGTCCAATAGGATAATAATTGGACAGATACGGCCGGAGAGAGAGACGCAAGACAGAAGACCTTACCAAGCGTGACTCAAAACCATAAAGAGCCTAACTCAGGACTCAAACTCAAAATCTAAGGATCTGTCTCGGAGCGGTTTTTAGTTAATTACAATAATATAATTAAAACTATACGTGTATGATGTGTTAGTATAACACAAACTTTATAATTCCAGTGGAATGGCTCGACCAGCACAAAACATTGCGAGAGTGTGGAGTTGACACAAAAGAGACGTTACTATTCAAACGCCGTCTGTACTATTCAGACCGCAACGTAGATTCTCGGGATCCAGTACAACTAAACTTGCTTTACGTTCAAACTAGAGATGCTATTTTGAATGGGAAACAAGTTGTTACAGAAGATAAAGGTGTGTACCTAAATCAAAATATTCAATAATGGTATTGAAATTTTAAGTTAACTTATTTGATTGATTGATTTTTAAGTTGAATGATGCTATGTCAGTGAACTTAGCAGATCATTGTCCAGCAGATCAAAAAAAAAAGTGAGTTCTATTCGCATGCACGAGAGTTCTATAGTTCCTGATACTTTTTAGAAATAGTTCTGGCGTTTTTACCTTAAAAAAAGTCAATTGACAAAATGATCTGCTAACTTCCCGTAGCAGATCATTTTGCACAAAATCAAAAACAAATGTGAGTTCTTCGCGCAAGGAGCTGAGTTCTATAGTTCCTGATACTTTTCAGGAATAGTTCTGGACTCTCAGCCAAGTTCCAGCAGATCATATCCGAATTTTTGAAAAGTCAGAACATACCATTTTTATTGTTTCAAATTATTGTAAAAGGCTAGAACTCTTTCGCTTATCACCGATCTGTATCAGAACTTTAATATAGAACTCGATTCGAGTCCAGAACTCACGTCTAAGTGCCAGCAGAGCATACCAGAACGTTGGAAAATGTGAAAAAAAAAACTATTTTCATTGTTTTAAATTATTTAGAAAGGCTAGAAGCTAGAACTCTTTCGTTTATAATAGATCTGTACCAGAACTCTAATATAGAACTCGATTCGAGTCCAGAACTCACGTCCAAGTGCCAGCAGAGCATACCTAAACGTTGGAAATTATGAAAAAAAAACTATTTTTATTGTTTTAAATTATTTAGAATGGCTAGAAGCTAGAACTCTTTCGTTTATAATAGATCTGTACCAGAACTCTAATATAGAACTCGATTCGAGTCCAGAACTCACGTCTAAGTGCCAGCAGAGCATACCTAAACGTTGGAAATTATGAAAAAAAAACCTATTTATATTGTTTTAAATTATTTAGAAAGGCTAGAAGCTAGAACTCTTTCGTTAATAACAGATCTGTATCAGAACTCTAATATAGAACTCGGTTCGAGTCCAAAACTCACGTCCAAGTGCCAGCAGAGCATACCAGAACGTTGGAAAATATGAAAAAAAAACCTATTTTTATTGTTTTAAATTATTTAGAAAGGCTAGAAGCTAGAACTCTTTCGTTTATAATAGATCTGTACCAGAACTCTAATATAGAACTCGATTCGAGTCCAGAACTCACGTCCAAGTGCCAGCAGAGCATACCTAAACGTTGGAAATTATGAAAAAAAAACCTATTTTTATTGTTTTAAATTATTTAGAATGGCTAGAAGCTAGAACTCTTTAGTTTATAATAGATCTGTACCAGAACTCTAATAAAGAACTCGATTCGAGTCCAGAACTCACGTCCAAGTGCCAGCAGAGCATACCTAAACGTTGGAAATTATGAAAAAAAAACCTATTTATATTGTTTTAAATTATTTAGAAAGGCTAGAAGCTAGAACTCTTTCGTTTATAATAGATCTGTACCAGAACTCTAATATAGAACTCGATTCGAGTCCAGAACTCACGTCCAAGTGCCAGCAGAGCATACCAGAACGTTGGAAAATGTGAAAAAAAAACTATTTTCATTGTTTTAAATTATTTAGAAAGGCTAGAAGTTAGAACTCTTTCGTTTATAACATATCTGTACCAGAACTCTAATATAGAACTCGATTCGAGTCCAGAACTCACGTCCAAGTGCCAGCAGAGCATACCTGAACGTTGGAAATTATGAAAAAAAAAACCTATTTTTATTGTTTTAAATTATTTAGAAAAGCTAGAAGCTAGAACTCTTTCGTTTATAACAGATCTTTACCAAAGCTCTGATGTAGAACTCGATTTGAGTCCAGAACTCACGTCCAAGTGCCAGCAGAGCATACCAGAACGATGGAAAATGTGAAAAAAAAACTATTTTCATTGTTTGAAATTATTTAGAAAGGCTAGAAGCTAGAACTCTTTCGTTCATAACAGATCTATACGAGAACTTTAATGTAGATTTCGATTCAAGGCCAGAACTCACGTCCAAGTGCCAGCAGAGCATACCTGAACGTTGGAAATTATGAAAGAAAAATCCTATTTTTATTGTTTTAAATTATTTAGAAAGGCTAGAAGCTAGAACTCTTTCGTTTATAACAAATCTGTACCAGAACTCTGATGTAGAACTCGATTCGAGTCCAGAACTCACGTCCAAGTGCCAGCAGAGCATACCAGAACGTTGGAAAATGTGAAAAAAAACTATTTTCATTGTTTGAAATTATTTAGAAAGGCTAGAAGCTAGAACTCTTTCGTTTAAATCACTTGGACGTGAGTTCTGGACTCGAATCGAGTTCTATATTAGAGTTCTGGTACAGATCTATTATAAACGAAAGAGTTCTAGCTTCTAGCCTTTCTAAATAATTTAAAACAATATAAATAGGTTTTTTTTCATAATTTCCAACGTTTAGGTATGCTCTGCTGGCACTTGGACGTGAGTTCTGGACTCGAATCGAGTTCTATATTAGAGTTCTGGTACAGATCTATAATAAACGAAAGAGTTCTAGCTTCTAGCCTTTCTAAATAATTTAAAACAATAAAAATAGGTTTTTTTTTTTCATAATTTCCAACGTTTAGGTATGCTCTGCTGGCACTTGGACGTGAGTTCTGGACTCGAATCGAGTTCTATATTAGAGTTCTGGTACAGATCTATTATAAACGAAAGAGTTCTAGCTTCTAGCCTTTCTAAATAATTTAAACAATAAAAATAGGTTTTTTTTTTTCATAATTTCCAACGTTTAGGTATGCTCTGCTGGCACTTGGACGTGAGTTCTGGACTCGAATCGAGTTCTATATTAGAGTTCTGGTACAGATCTATTATAAACGAAAGAGTTCTAGCTTCTAGCCTTTCTAAATAATTTAAAACAATAAAAATAGGTTTTTTTTTTTCATAATTTCCAACGTTTAGGTATGCTCTGCTGGCACTTGGACGTGAGTTCTGGACTCGAATCGAGTTCTATATTAGAGTTCTGGTACTGATCTATTATAAACGAAAGAGTTCTAGCTTCTAGCCTTTCTAAATAATTTAAAACAATGAAAATAGTTTGTTTTTTCATATTTTCCAACCTTCAGGTATGCTCTGCTGGCACTTGGACGTGAGTTCTGGACTCGAATCGAGTTCTATATTAGAGTTCTGGTACAGATCTATTATAAACGAAAGAGTTCTAGCTTCTAGCCTTTCTAAATAATTTAAAACAATAAAAATAGGTTTTTTTTTTCATAATTTCCAACGTTTAGGTATGCTCTGCTGGCACTTGGACGTGAGTTCTGGACTCGAATCGAGTTCTTTATTAGAGTTCTGGTACAGATCTATTATAAACTAAAGAGTTCTAGCTTCTAGCCATTCTAAATAATTTAAAACAATAAAAATAGGTTTTTTTTTTCATAATTTCCAACGTTTAGGTATGCTCTGCTGGCACTTGGACGTGAGTTCTGGACTCGAATCGAGTTCTATATTAGAGTTCTGGTACAGAACTATTATAAACGAAAGAGTTCTAGCTTCTAGCCTTTCTAAATAATTTAAAACAATAAAAATAGTTTTTTTTTCATATTTTCCAACGTTCTGGTATGCTCTGCTGGCACTTGGACGTGAGTTCTGGACTCGAATCGAGTTCTATATTAAAGTTCTGGTACAGATCTATTATAAACGAAAGAGTTCTAGCTTCTAGCCTTTCTAAATAATTTAAAACAATAAAAATAGGTTTTTTTTTCATAATTTCCAACGTTTAGGTATGCTCTGCTGGCACTTGGACGTGAGTTCTGGACTCGAATCGAGTTCTATATTAGAGTTCTGGTACAGATTTATTATAAACTAAAGAGTTCTAGCTTCTAGCCATTCTAAATAATTTAAAACAATAAAAATAGGTTTTTTTTTTTCATAATTTCCAACGTTTAGGTATGCTCTGCTGGCACTTGGACGTGAGTTCTGGACTCGAATCGAGTTCTATATTAGAGTTCTGGTACAGATCTATTATAAACGAAAGAGTTCTAGCTTCTAGCCTTTCTAAATAATTTAAAACAATAAAAATAGGTTTTTTTCATATTTTCCAACGTTCTGGTATGCTCTGCTGGCACTTGGACGTGAGTTTTGGACTCGAACCGAGTTCTATATTAGAGTTCTGATACAGATCTGTTATTAACGAAAGAGTTCTAGCTTCTAGCCTTTCTAAATAATTTAAAACAATATAAATAGGTTTTTTTTTCATAATTTCCAACGTTTAGGTATGCTCTGCTGGCACTTAGACGTGAGTTCTGGACTCGAATCGAGTTCTATATTAGAGTTCTGGTACAGATCTATTATAAACGAAAGAGTTCTAGCTTCTAGCCATTCTAAATAATTTAAAACAATAAAAATAGTTTTTTTTTCATAATTTCCAACGTTTAGGTATGCTCTGCTGGCACTTGGACGTGAGTTCTGGACTCGAATCGAGTTCTATATTAGAGTTCTGGTACAGATCTATTATAAACGAAAGAGTTCTAGCTTCTAGCCTTTCTAAATAATTTAAAACAATGAAAATAGTTTTTTTTTCACATTTTCCAACGTTCTGGTATGCTCTGCTGGCACTTAGACGTGAGTTCTGGACTCGAATCGAGTTCTATATTAAAGTTCTGATACAGATCGGTGATAAGCGAAAGAGTTCTAGCCTTTTACAATAATTTGAAACAATAAAAATGGTATGTTCTGACTTTTCAAAAATTCGGATATGATCTGCTGGAACTTGGCTGAGAGTCCAGAACTATTCCTGAAAAGTATCAGGAACTATAGAACTCAGCTCCTTGCGCGAAGAACTCACATTTGTTTTTGATTTTGTGCAAAATGATCTGCTACGGGAAGTTAGCAGATCATTTTGTCAATTGACTTTTTTTAAGGTAAAAACGCCAGAACTATTTCTAAAAAGTATCAGGAACTATAGAACTCTCGTGCATGCGAATAGAACTCACTTTTTTTTTTGATCTGCTGGACAATGATCTGCTAAGTTCACTGACATAATGATGCTTTCATACAATTTTAAATACAGTGAATACGACAATTGCCTTTAAGTCGAATTATTTTCATTAAGTCGACTTTAAAATAAAGCATCACCAGAAGCTTTTATTTTCTTATATTATTCTTTTTTGCACTTAAAAACAAATACAGTAATTAAAATACAGTGTTTTCTTATTTGTGGCTAAAATATTGATCAAAAATGTTTTTCATTTTGAGGCATCAAAAACAATATTAATTGGTGTTTTTTTTTAAATGTTAACAAAACCACAAATTAATAATATTGTTAAATTTAAAATAATAGTTTAAATCTTAAAAACATACATATATTATAAGTCAGTATATTAAAGAAATATATTTAATACTTTAAATTATCCTCACTGTATTTAATAATATAATATATTATAATTTACGTGCAACATATAGTAGGGGAGCCCAAAAGGGGATTTTCTGTAGTTACTCGAGCGCGGCAGATTAACATAAAAGAGGTTACCTTGCACTCTATTGAGTACTTTCACCACAATATAAGTCTTCTATATAAAGGGGCGCGTCTAGGGAAGCCGATTAAAATATTTAAAAAATGTTTTGATAAGGTAAAAATACTTGAAACCGTCAGATTAAGGTGTGGTAGCCTATTCATATCCTGAAAAGTGTCCAATTTAATAATCTGCCGATTTGCACAAGCCTAAGAGGCAAAAATCATCATAAACTTTATAGTCGATTTTTGCCTCTTCGGCTAGTGCAAATCGGCAGATTATTGAATTGGACACTTTTCAGGATGTGACTAGCCTACCACACCTTAATCTGACGGTTTCAAGTATTTCTACCTTATCAAAACATTTTTTAAATATTTTGATCGGCTTCCCTAGACGCGCCCCTTTATATAGAAGACTTATATTATGGTGAAAGTACTCAATAGAGTGCAAGGTAACCTCTTTTATGTTAATCTGCCGCGCTCGAGTAACTACAGAAAATCCCCTCTTGGGCTCCCCTACTAATAGGTATGTCACTGAATTGCGGAAAGTGTTGATTTTTGATGGTATATTTATACCATGTAATTATTTTCCTTGTATAAAATAATTATTAATTATTATTGTTTTTGCAAGCAATTGTTTGTTTAACTTTTAACATTATTAGAATATATAATGATTATATCATCATCTAGTTAATCTGTACTAATATTATAAAGAGGAAAGATTTTTTTGTTTGTTTGTATCGAATAAGCTCCGAAACTACTGTACCGGTTTTGATGAAATTTGGTAAGAAAATAGTTTGAGACTCTAGGAAGGACATAGGATAGTTTATATATCACGAAAATCATCCCTTAAGGGGGTGAAAATGGGGATGAAAGCTTGCATGGAGAATCAACCTATTGAATAAAAGCATGTCCATCTTATTTTAGCGGCTGAATTTGCGGGGATTCAATGTCAAATACAGTATGGAGATTTTATAGAAGAGAAACACAAGCCTGGATTTATAGAAAAGTAAGAAGAAGAGTCTGTTATAAATCAAAATTATAATGGTCCATGACGACGCTGTTAAAAATAAGGATCTGTAGAGGAAAAATGGACTAAAGTTATATTCATAATAATATCCCATTTTTGCAGTTTTATCTGCGTGTATATTTTAGTCCATTACTAAATACGACGCCCGTCATACTTCTTTATAGGAATATGAGCACGTGGAAAATAACACTTCCTTGGAATTGACTTGAACAATTTTTATAAAAATTATAACTTTATATTTCTTAATGGATGTTGTTATGTTTAACTTTTTTTTAATAGGAGTAAGAAACAATTAATATAAAAAAAACGCGTTCCGCTTTTTAAATGAGGTGATAGTTTAAGGAAAATAATGTTGTAATTTTAATTTCACTTTTTTAAATAAGTCAAAGTAAAAAAACATTTTTCATACTTTATAGCAAATGCTAAAAGAAAACAAGTATCTTTTTCTTAGGTTTTATTTTAAATATCTAAAATAAAAATTATATTATGTTTTAGTTTAAAAGAATTCCTGCCCGAGCAATACTCAAGCTCTTGGAGTGTTGAAAAAAAAATTATAAAAGAACACCGAAAACATAATGGGTTAAGCCAGATCGAGGCGAAGCACCTTTATACCAAAACAGCAAGAGAACTACCGACTTATGGAGTGACATTCTTCTTGGTTAAGGTATTGTTTGTTATTTTTATTATTCTTCTTTGCGTACATAAATGTCCGTATCTTTCCAGCATTGAGACAATGCATATTACAAACCTACGCGACCATAACTAAATAAAATATTTATATATTCTAAAATTCTTTGTCAATATTTTTGAAATACACTTATCGTAATTTGATTAATTGTTGCAAATTACAAACACAATAAAGCAAAAACTTTGTATATAGCCAAGATAATTGGTCCTGTAGAATGATAGAATCCTAATGCTAAAAATATTATTTATAATACAGGAAAAACAAAAAGGAAAGAAGAAGCTAGTACCAAGATTGTTAGGAATCAACTCAGAATCAATCTTGCGTCTTGATGAGGAAACTAAAGAAATCCTGCAAGTGTGGCTTCTAACTCAAGTTAAATCGTATCGAGCTGGTAGTGAATCCTTCACTTTGAATTTTGGTGACTACAGGTATGCTATTTGCCATCAAACACTTATTTTCTAGACATAAACGTATACATATTGTGACAAAGCTTTCAAACTTCTATTTTTTCATGAAAGAAAGACCAAGAACGATACGTCAAGACGTATATATGACAACTCAAAGAGTATAGTTATAAACTGTGACAACTATTATGATTTAGCTATGATGTCACCATTTTGTCTATAGCGACGCTACCAATAAAATACAAAAACCAATATAACGCTTTCTTAGTTTCCAATAACTTAAAACGTTTCATAACAGATAGAAAATAAAACTTTAGGAAAATATTATAATATATACTTACGCAATTTAAACATTTTAGCGAAAAGGAATATGCGGTGAAGACTAATGACGCTTATCGTATCAGAGACATCTTGCAAGGCTACATTGATATTATCCGCAAACGCTTAGCTGCACCCTACAACGTGTCTTTTACTGAAGGAGAAGCGATTTTCGAAGATATGGTGGAATCGTCGCGGTAAGAATCAAATTCCTAGTTTATATCATGACCTGACATTTGAATTCATAACCGGTTAGAAGAGTTCATATTGGATTTGAAGTTAGAAAGAGAGGGAAAACAAGGCCAGATGGCCATATTTCCGTAATAAATAAAAATTATATAAAACATATAGGTCTCAAATTACGTATGTATGTATAAGCACCAAAATAACTAGAGTTTTGCTTTTTAATATGTAAAGATATAGTGATTAATTGATATTGTTCAGACAGATTTTTCTGCCAACGTCTACACTACACAATAAAGTATACATGGTTAATACAAAAATAAATATAATAGTAATTTTCTACAAAATTTACTTAAGTCATTAGGTCTGAAAAATTGATTTTTTTTTATCTAGAGGTACAATAACGCAAACCGTGGTCCCCCGTAAGGTGCAAGAGTATTCGCTTGTGGGACCGAATGAGATAATATCAGTAGACCAAGGTGAGGTATAAATATCATTTTTAATCCTTTTTTTTTCTTCTTCTTCTTGAATTATCTTAGTTTAGTTCTCAGTTCCTGAGTTATCCCTGCTTTATAAATATTACAATTGTTCATGAAAATGTTCTAGACCTAACAGCTAAACACGCAATGTTTTTAACAATACATTTCGTTTTCACGATTCACATTTTATTTAAAAAAAATAAGTAACTTCACATCAATTTTTTTCTTATTATTATTATTTTTTTAATTTATTCAGGTCATCAGTCTCAACAAGGTACTAGGATCGTGACTGTCCATGAGATAATTACTACAACCAGATCAGATAGGACGCAACAAGCAATGGTGAGTAAAATATTCGTCACTTTAGGAACGGAATATTCATTGTAAGACGGGAAATCGAAGTACTACCACCAGCACCACCACCACTTATAATAGTTCAAGAACACTCGCAGTTCACTTATTATTTTGGCTTAACTAAGTCACTGAGCACTATTTTCCACCACAAGCCGCACTTGCTCTGTCACTTCATTGTAAGAATTCCTTTCTGAAAAATGTTTCGTCTCTTACTCACGACCATTTGCGATGCTTGTCATTCTCATGATATATATATATATATATATATATATATATATATATATATATATATATATATATATATATATTACATGATATATTATAAAGCTTGCAATGCTTCATAAGTCCCTTTTTGAATTATTATTGTTGTAAAGACATTACACACTCTCCACTATTTTTCTTTTTATTTAATTACAGGACAAATACCTCAAACAATAACAAAAACAATCATTTGAAATTTTAATATTTGTTGAAATTGTTTACAATGTTATTTACCTTGAACCTTTAAGATAAATTTTTTTCAGCGCGGAGAATTTAGGAACAGCAACTCACCCCATGAATTTGGCAAGAAGTTAAACCATCTTAACTCAGAGGCAGTAAAGGCCGTAGTTTTGCTCTCAGGTATAAAAGTAATTATTTATTTATTCTTAAATTGTAAAACTAGCTAAAATATTGTTACGTTTCTAATGTTAAGTAATTTCTTTTGGAAAGTAGAAAAATAAGGTTTTGTATTTATTTTAGATCCTACCAACGAAAATATTCAAGCAGTTAGAAGGATTGTTGCTGGTTTTGAAGATGATCTTCCCGGTATTATTAAAGGTAAAGCTTCAAGTAAAGGAAGAGCTATAAAACCAATTATTCCATAAAGAATAATTATTTTATCTTTAGGGGAGATTTATATAGCTACGAGACATAAATATAACCTATTTGTTACAAGCAGATTCATAAAAATGCATTGCATGCAGTAGAAAAATAAAAAACTTACAGAACAATTAAGTACTTTATCTTTTTTGAATTCGCTGAACCTCGCGTAATTTAGCGTTAAGATTATATATACATATAATACATCATTAGCTCAGCTTCCCAAAGTAGATCTAGGCCACCGACACTAGATTCCGCTATTGTTTTCTATCCTGAATAGTTTTATTCAAAAAGACCTGTGGACGTCCAACAGGACGGCGTCCACTTGGGCACTCTAAGTATGTTTTTTTCTCCATATGATTCTGTATTACTTTCGTCGATTATGTTGGTCTCTGATATTAGTTCTTCAATTTCTTTATAAGATAATATAATATTCTTTTACATTTAAAAATAGGTGCTAATGAAGCTGCTGCAGGATTAAAAGAAGAAGAATCAAAGAAACTTCTAGATGAGCTGGACGAGTTATGTGCCTTCATGAATACATTAGCCGCGACCACTAAAAGAAGTGACTTGGTACGTATTATACACCATACTTCGTCAAAGGAAATTCTCTATCTTACTTTGTACTTGCAAGAATACCTTACATGTACATATAACACAGGTGTGAACTAAGACTTTTTATTTAAATCCTTAACTGCTTTAATTGTCGTCGAAATTTTTCAAGTTTTAAACATAAAAATTGATGAAACAGCTTCTGTTTATATGGTCGATGGATAATCCCATCGAGTTATATATTTGTCGTTCTATAAATAACAATATAAATATTTTAGCATGATCCGGATAATCTGATGACAGCTCAAGATGCTGCCAGAAAGATCGCCGAACTTTCTACTCAAATGTGCTTCTCTCTGGACCCGAAAATTAAAAGATGTAGTAAAATCTTATCTGTAAGTTTTTACTAGCCTATTTTACTAATTTATTACAAAATTCTTTTCTGATATTTTAATTTAAATAATAAAAAACACCACAATGTTATTTTATTAATATTTTTATTTTTCAAATCGTCGGAACTACACAGTTATCGAATTAAGCTGTGTATATTGATAAAAAGTTATTTGAAATTATGTTTGTATTCATTTTAATATTGTATCTGATATTATGCGAAACGTTTTATTGGTGACCATAATGGATATTTACTCTTGATAGTAAACATTAAATAGTTTGAAGAAATATTATTACAGTGATTATTAATTTAATATATTCCATTCATTTTAAAAGCGATCCCGGAAGAGCTTTATCTTGGATGATAAAACAGAAGCTTCTCTCAGACGAGCTTCCTTCCTCAACGCAACTGACAATGCGTGTCGGGCAGTGGAAGAGGCACAAAATGATTTAGAGGAAGTAAGATATGATTTACTACATAATTTTACTTATTTAGGATAGATTCAAATAACGTAACGAGTTAAAAGTCTTTAGAAATAGGCTGCCTACAAGAATTGATAATATATTTTAAATAGTTAAACATTTGATTGTACGTCCGATATCGGACAAATGCACCATTATCTTCAAAACTAAGCTTTCTTAGCTTACGAAACTACTTTCTTGAGTGGTTTTAAACAATTATAGTTTTAAAAACTAAAAACTAACAGGAAGCATGCTACTAAAAGAGAACGTACATAATTTAGGTGCGCTTATTTATTTTGTGGACATCTCATGTCCTTTGATTTTGCTTATTAGGGTTTCATGAAGGAAAACTATTTCCTCATGATGTTTTTCTTCAGCGTAAAGCAAGTCTTAACATATTTGAAAATAATTCGCACATGAAAATATCGGAGGAGTGAGACCCAGATTTTAAGCTCGCATCACTTGATTTTCTAAGCCACATTATCGATAACCTGTCACAACTACCTTTGTGTGTTTAGATTAGCTACGCTACGCTTATGCTTAGATTAGCATATTTTATATTTTTTACTTTCAGGAGTATCACGGACCTCGTCTAACTGAAGATCAAATAAGAGATTTAGAAAGGAAAACTACTGCTAAAATGGGGAAGTTAAATGCAGCCATCGCTTTACTTATGAATGCTCATGCTGGTAAATTATAAACGCATATTTTTGATCTGCTTATAAATTTCAATTTTAATATTTATATCTTATCTAAATTTGATAAATTAAAGTTTTTTTTAACTTTTCAGATCCAAGAAATATTGATTATGAAATGGCTGTAAATTCAATGAAAACAATTAATGAAATAATGCCGGGTTTGATCAAAGGTATTGTTTTGAATGAACATGTAACTAATACCTTTTTTATTATAAGCTAATAACATCGCTTCTACAAAAATATATATATGTTTGTAAGTTAAAAACATTAACAAGCAAATTCCGATGCTTAATTAACGTACTCGTATTGGAAGATCTTTAGCACCTCCCAATTTCGTAATAGTAGCTACTCATACATATAAAGCGCACTGGGATTTATACAAGTAATAACGTTGCCTGCTGCCCCGCCTACGTAATTGATTTGTGTGTAACCAGAATAGCTCATCTGTATCTCTTTAGCAGTCAAAAACATAGAACTTTAATATAAACTTTCGATAGCGTTTAGACCTTTTAATTCCGCCCTGTCCAAAAATCTGTTCATGGCTGGCATTTTCAACCGACTTCAAAAAGGAGGAGGTTCTCAATTCGACTGTATTTTTTTTTTGTTTTTTTTTTATGTTTGTTACTTCAGAACTCCGTCATTTATTAACCGATTTGGACAATTTTTGTTTTGTTTGAAAGGGTATACTTTCAGATTGGTCCCATTTAAATTTCAAAAAAAAATAGCACCCCTAAGGGTGGAAAAACAACAAATGATGAATTTAACCTACTTCTAATTGTCATATTGACTTGAAAGTTTGCAAGTATTTCTATTTCCGTTGATAGTATAGTGGTTCGGTGTTGTTGACCTGATCTGACGGCAAGACCAGAAGGTGGATAGGTGGAACTCTTCAACGGCTAATAGTAGATACTTTGAGTTTGGGCTTATTTTGTTTGATTTGACAAGCCTAATACGTTAGAATTCTTACTTTGCTACTACTGTGTACACTAAAAAGGGAAAAATAAAAAATTTTTAACAAAAAAATAAAAACCGACTTCAAATAAAAGCACTAAAAAGTAAAAAATAACTGATTGGTAGTTTTCATTTACTATACATAACCTAATCAAATATTTTCGAAGTCGGTGTGCTTTGTTTTGTATGGGCTGGCACCGATTTCGAAATATTTGATTAGGTATGTATTTAATAGGTAAGCTTTAATTACTTAGCCAAAGCACACTGACTTCGAAAATATTTGATTAGGTATATATAGTAAATGAAAACTACCAATCAGTTATTTTTTACTTTTTAGTGCTTTTATTTGAAGTCGGTTTTTATTTTTTTGTTAAATTTTTTTATCTACTTATACTCGTAAACAGTCAAAATTTCAACATCATACGTCAAATAATGTCCTGGTGATTTTTCTTTTACTTATTTTACATATATACACAATAATGTAATGACACCAATTCATATTTGCACTATAAGTGATTTAAGAAGTATTCACTAAGTGAGTAACAATAACTATAAATCAATTTTTGAACAAAAATAAAAAATAATGTAAGTAATGCTGAGAAATATATACTCCATGTAATGGTAATATTTTAGATGCTAAGCCACTTATTGCGAATGGAGACGAAAATACTAAAAGCAAGCTTAGAGACCAAATAATTCAACTGCTCAATGGTACTCGGGCTATGTGCATGCTTACTGGATCTGATGATATTAGCGTGAGTATAAGTAAACTACATTATGATATGGTTTAGCCATTTTCCTATAATATCAAAACAAATAAAATAGAAGGGTGAGGATTTCTTGACAGAAAAACCTAATAACTATACTTGGTCCCGAGACTTGACCCAAGGACCTCCACTCTCTTGCTGCTAATATAATTTATAATTTTCATTGCTCTAAATTAATTTTGTATACAATTTTTAGAAAATGCAAAATATCGGAAATGATTATGCTGATATATCTAAAAAGCTTATATTCACATTTAACCGCCCAAATGGTGCGAACCCTGAAGGTGTTGCCATGCACGATAAGGAAAATGAGGTAAGACTTTATTTACTATTATTATTTTGTTTAAGTCCACTTTGTTTAATTTAACAAATTCACTTGAAAAAATATACTCAGATTGTAGTAAGTTATCAATCGGGTAACAGTTAGTTATTAGCATTATGTTACAGATAGGTAATGATTGAACGTTTTGCCATAAGCAAAATAAATTATAGAAAATTTATATTACCAACTAAAAGTTTATACTGTGTGATATGTGTAATATGTGTATGTAAATCGGTATGTTTTTAGTATGTAATAATTACACTACGGGACTTAACGCGTGAATTCGTAAGTGGCTATATACTGTTAAGTCTGGTAGTGTAATTACTACATAATTATGAAACGCGACAATTTAAAAAGTTGTATTTTTTCATGTTGGAAACGCTTAACTTAAAAGGATTCATAATTAAAATATTAATACATATATATTTTTTTTTAAATCCTAGATTGTGCAGTTGGCCAAAGATGTTGGAGAGAAAGTATCATCTCTTCTGACTCTAACCAACGAACTCGCTAATTACGATCCTGATGATCCTCAAACAATTGATTTGGACACCGCAGGTGCCAAATGTGCTGACGCCACCCAAGGACTTTTAGCTTGTACCAAAGTATGTTGTCAACATGTAATTTTTCCAATTTTGTTCTACTACAGTTACTATATTAATAAAATTCTATGTACATACAGCTTACAGCACCCTTGATCCAAGAACCTCATTGCCAGAGTGCACTGACAGCAGCCGCAGAGAACCTTTCATCATCAGTTCAAAATGTAGCATTGGTTTGCAAACCTTTAGTAGAGAAACCTGGTAGACTGGGACTAGCGAAACAATTAGCTGACAAGTCATTCGATCTTGCAAAAGCTTTAGATAAATTGAAGAGTTCTTACGGCCACTTGAATAGTACGTAACTATTATTATCTATTACAAAAAATGTACTTAAAATCATAAATAATATAAATGTTTTGTGAAACATGTAATTCCTAAATAATGTTAGTTATTATTTCAGATGATATGCAAACTGTTGAAGAAGATGATACAGACATGCAAGAACAAAAACGTCTCCAATTCATAATCAGCCCCAAAGTGGCAAAAGACTCTTTAACGGATGCCCATTATCAATTACAAGAACTAATTAAAATTCCAAACATAATGGTAATAATCAATAAGAAAAATGTAAAATGTGTAAATCGTGAAGATATATCCTGATTTAATTTTATTTATTTCTTTTTTACACAGGATCCAACAAATGATAAGAAATTGAAAAACTTAGACGCTCAGCGATTGTTATCTCAAAAAATGGCTGAATTGAATGCTGCCATTGCATCTTTGTTGCAATCTACGGCTGGTAAGCGTAAAAAGCGCGCTAAAGTGTTTTCTTTCTTACGTATATTTCTAGTTCTTACTATGACTAGCACGTCTGGTAGATGTATTTCTAGGGCATCGTATCTGCTAATTATACTAATCAACAAACAACAATTAATATTTTGATGTTCAAGATTTAAATCGAAGGGATATTATCAGATGTTTTTCGGTCTTAGCATGTACTTAGTATTAGCCCAAAGCATTTATTTTGAAGATTTTAAACATTAATATCTCTTTATAACATTCTTTTTCTTGTAGAAAACCTAAAGATGCCCTAAAAATTAAGTAATTTTGTAAGAGAGACAATTTTTTTATTTCATAAACTTTTTCTTTTAAGATCCAGAAAATCCTGATACTGATTCAGCTATAGCTGCTATTGAAGCAATTACTAAATTGACACCGAAAATAATTAATGGTAAGAAATGTCAAATTAGCATTGGATAATAAAAGCCTTTCTATAATTAATATTATCAATTATTCTTTTATTTATTATTATATAATTATATAATAAAATTTCAATAATTCTTAAAATATATTAACTAAAGTAATTCTGTTTTAGACACAAAAGATTTACATGGGACTGTAAATGAAAACGAATGGAATAATATAATGAAAAATCTCAAAGACATGCTCGAAGCAACGCAAGATATTTGTGCAAAAGCTGAAGATGGCAATGTTGAAGTAAGAATAACATCATTTTTATCTAATAGGTTCATTTACTAAAAAGATTTCGGAAAATAATATTTTATACTTATTTACCAGGAACTGAACGAATCTGCATCTAAAATGGCGAAATCTTCTGGTAGATTAACATTTGTATTCAATCCTCGCAGAAATTCAAGGAAAAAAGATGAGGTGTGTATTTAACATAAAGTTAATTACATTTAAACAAGTAGATAAATTAATGCGAACGTGAAGTAAAGAGTCAGACGATACGTACCGAGAGTTCCGTACTACTAAATATTAATTTTGTGGAACAAACGTAATTTGATAAGTTAAAAATAATATGTTTGCACATGATATGTGAGAAATATTTATATTTATCGATGGCATATTTAAACATTTGTATTTCTTAGTATTTTATAAAGATATTATTAAAAACAAAGTTATTCTCTGTGTTAAACATGAAGTGGCACGAAAAATATCCCATATCTTAAAAACTACTCAATTTATTGTGTTTTTCGATACTATTTTCCTCCAAAATTCCTAATTTTACATTTCGGCTATGGCACTCTAAAAAAAATTAATAGGAAATATATAAAAGAGATTTGACTGTTTATTTTAAATACTTCTTTATTTAGATTTTAGACTTATCAAAAGTAGCCGTTGAAAAGGCTTCAGAGTTACAACCTAAATTAGAGTCTCTTGCCAAAAATATTGATGTAGAAGAAGGTAATTTGTTGAAATCCACTGGTGCTAAGATAATAGATGATGCAGAGCGTCTTTTGAAAACTGCTGAGGTAACGTGAACTTTACTTATCATATTTTAAATAAATTCACAAAACTTATCAAAATCATTTTTAATCGAAGATGAAAGTACATACTCGCTTTCAAATACAAGTACTTTGTCGATACCTCATTTTGCATCAGATATTTAGGTATTTCATGGAAACCAAACAATAGAACAGAATACAACCCCATTACTTACGCCTTTCTTTCTAGATTGGCATCAATAAATAACAAAAAAAACATATCGCAACTCGCTTGTATAATATTAGCGAGAATTAAACAGAATATGTTTTTACCATTAAGCCATTCATCATATGTTGATGATTTGATATTATAAGCTACTTGTCAATTTTTAGGTAATAGCACCAAGTATTGATGACTCCAGGTGTCAAGCTGCGTTATTATCTGCCATAGATCGTCTTTCAGAACGTGCTCAGCAATTACATAACTTGTTGGAACTTTCATCTTCTCAGCATGGCCAATCTGGAGAAGATATCAAACATGACTTGAAACAAATACAATCAACTCTTGATAAATTGCAAGGAGCTGTACAGTATAACAGTGGTACTTTTTGATTTTTATGCTCTTTGCCGTAAAAATAGTCAAATATTACTGTCTATTTGATTTCACTATGTATTTGCATTCCATTATATTTGTGGATATTAGTCATTATTCCCATTCATAGAATTACAACCTTGAAATTGTTTTTTTTCTGTAAAATATAAATAATATTGTTTTTTTGTTTTAAGAAAATGGAAATGATAGTCATCATGGAACACACGATGACGTAAAACAACGGCTTCAGTTCATTGCTGCACTGTCTAGAGCTAAGAATGCTGTGATTGATGCAGATAACGAATTAAAGGACGTTAATAATAAACCATTCGTTAAGGTAAAAACATGCTATTTCACTTAATAACATTTAGCAAAATATACCTGATGAACGTATTTAAGAAAGTATAATAAGTGACTTTTTTCAGTCGAAACAAATTGAGAAGCTTAATTTACCAGCCACTACGAACTTACTGGCAGAGAAGTTGGCACGACTCAATGCTGCAATAGCAAATCTCTTACAAGCAACTTCAGGTAATATATTCAAATATTTTAAAAAAATAACTAAATTTAATAAAATTTTAGTCGTAAACTGTACTTTGTTTTGTACATTAGCATCTAGAAATATTAAGTTCTTGGTATAAATTTAGGAATTTTGGAGTACATTTTAATCTACTCTTTGTTATTTTGTGGCTTATAGATAATGAAAGACCCGATTTGGAAGCAGCTGCAGCGGCTATAAATACTATCTCTAGTATTACTCCAGATGTTATAAAAGGTAAGTAAGTGAAGTCCCTTAGAAACTTATACATGTATTGTATAAAATATTATGATTACCTCAGCAGTTTTAGCGTAATTTATAGCAGGACTTAGACTTGTGTCCTATGTGTTTCCATATATCTACCACATGGTAGATACATGGAAAGAGATTATTGAATGTGATATCTTTTATATGATTATTTATTATTTCATAAATTAACACATTTTAGACGTCAAAACTCTACGAGGTTCTGTCGACGATAAATCATGGGCTGAGATTATGGAACATCTCCAAACTATATTAGATGCCACCAATGATATGTGTTCCAATGGTGAAGATCCACAGGTAAAAAACATGAATAAAGAAAAGACAAATTATAAATTAATAAATATTTTTTAATTTGCATTAACGTTGTTTTTCATACAATCATGATAAAATTTTTACGCTTAAGACAATATTTTTGTATGGAAGACTTTACTATGTACATATAATTTTTGGAATGATATAAAGTTCATTATCTTTCTATAATAATGAACACTAAATATATAGAATATTTTATAATGTTCACAAAATAGTAATATAAATATTTTCCAAATATTCAGAATACAGGTGACGCGTCAATTAGGCTGGCTAATTCTGTTGGACGCCTAACATATGTAATAAACCCACGTAAAACCGCTGACAGGGAAAATCAGGTAAGTTCTCTTTTTTAATACCTTTATTATTGTACAGGTACAAAAGGACATATGTATGTAGGGTCATGTCTCATTGATGAAAGAGCTTATAGCAAAAAATGTGATGAATGAGAATTATAAAAAGCGTTATAAGAAGCAAGTATAGATAAATTGTAAAAAAAACATAATAAAAATGGGGGCGAAATCAAATATGATGAATGTTAGAGATGAATGGAAGAAGCGGATATATTGTGCCAACTACTCATAGGTGATATGATAGTAAGATAAGCATATTAGAAAAAATAATTTCATCAATTCATTAGATATTTTTTGTTTCATTTTTTTGTAGATTTTGGATTTCTCAAAGAGTGCTGTGGAGCAAACGTCAGCAATGTTATCTAATGTTTACCGACTCATAGAAGATGTTGGTGGAGATGATGGAGAGAAATTGGACAAAGCTGGAGTCAAAGTCGTGGACTCGGCACAAATGCTGCTAAAAACAGCTGAGGTATACATTATTTTTATTGATTAAAATTAGTTAAAAAATTACTTTAATTACCTTATTGTGCTTATAATATTCAGTGTGCAAATAAGTCAACCTAAGACGATCTCCTCATATCAATGTATAAATCTCATATAAATCATTAATTATTCTATTCTAAGTTCCATACTTATACATTGTTTTTAGATTTCCTCAGTCTTCTTTTTCTCATTTTGCTATAGCAACTATTTGCTCTGTAACCAAACTAAAATATAAAAACATGTTTATTTTATAATTTCTCAGGTAACAGCACCTAGTATGCAAGACGACCTTTGTCAGGTAGCATTACTGACCGCAATAGATCGTCTTTCTGATCGAGCGAGGAATTTGCAAAGTGCTTGGAAACATCTATCCGCGTCTCCAAAGTATCACCAAACTGGAAAACATCTTGATCAAAACTTAAAAGAAGTTGAATTCACTTTAGATAAGTTAAGAGAAGCCTGTAAAGATGTCGGAGGTATGAAAAAAAGATTTCTTTATCCTAATATTGCTCACCTATAAACGTACCGTTAATTTTTTTTATTATTAATTTGAACAACTCTTTGAACTTAGGGAAGCAGTCCTACAAATCTTAGATTATATCATTTATATAAATAGTATGGTTTAACTTCCTCGGTGATGTAGTGGCTGCATGTACGGTAACACATCCGGAGGTCCTGGGTTCGTGTCCCGGGTCGGGCTAAGTTTAGTAATTGAGTTATTATTATATGCCTTCACCAAATTATTATTTTTTTCAACCCCTTATTTTTATTGTGTCAAAACTTAACTTGTTTAAACTTTAAAAGGACCAGAAAATGAAAGTCACCAAAGAACACAAGAACAGGAGAAACAACGACTTCATTTCAATGCTACACTGGCAAGAGCTAAGAATGCTGTGATCGATTCCGATAAGGAATTAAAGGTCTTTATTAATAAACCGTTCGATAAGGTAAAAAAAATATATTTTATAATACAATAACATTTGAAAAAATATTCCTAATGAAGAGTAATATTTATGAAAGTCTGGTAAATTTATTTTTTTTTCAGTCTAAACAATTTGAGAAACATAATGTACCAGCCACCAGGAACTTACTGGCAGAGAGGTTGGCACGACTCAATGCTGCAATAGCAAATCTGTTGCAAGCAACTTCAGGTATTTTGTTTAAACATCTTTGTAATAATAAAAATTAGCCAGGAATGTATTTTTATTGGCACAATACTTCCTTAGACTTACACAAATATCAGAAATTTTAAATTAACAATTTTTTTAAATCATTAATAATTTTAGAAATGTTTTTCTCATAAAACTTTTTCATGTGATGTTATTATAAATTATAGATAATGAAAGACCTGATTTAGAAGTAGCTGCAGCAGCCATGGAGACTATCTCCAGTGTTACTCCAGATGTTATAAAAGGTAAGTTGAGAAAAGTACTTATTGTTATTATTAATATTACATATAATGTTTCATGCAGTAACGTAATAACAATGATTTGCTATGTGATCTTGTGATCACCAATGTGATCTTTTCCATAAAAAACCACTCGCCTTCTTACGTATTAACTTTCATATATAATATTGTAGATGTTAAGGCTCTACAAGGTTCTGTTGACGATAAAACATGGGCAGAGATTATGGAAAATTTGAAATCTATACTTGATGCAACCAAAGATATGTGTTCCAGTAGTGAAGATCCTCAGGTAATAAAAATAGAAAAATAAATAATGTTACATAACTACTATTTCTCTTATAATGTAATAAGAAATGTGATATATACGAGTATTATACAATACAATTTGTTAGGAAATGTTGACTAATTTTGACCATGTTTGTCATTTCATGGACCTAGATGCCACCAATACGGTTTTTATAGTAAAATCATGTTACACAGAGAGTTTTCTATATTATACCTACTTGTGCGTGTAACATACAGATTTGATTATATTTTGTAAACCTATAAAGTACAGTACGCTAATTTCGGTAATGATATAGTAAATACTAAAACAAATATGATTTTAGGCTATCACTGATTCGTCAATGAAGTTTGCGAACTCTATTGGACGCCTTACATACGTGATCAACCCACGAAAAAGCGTAGAAAAGGAAAATCAGGTACACCTTACCTAATTATTATTAATCAGATATTTCATTTTGATTTAGTGCAAGTTATAAAATAAAAAGTGTATATGTTAACTGAAAGCTATTTATAACAAAACCTTCTTTCTTATAATAAAAAAATACAAAGTAATTCATGGTAAATATTTACTGGTTTTGTTACGTTTTGTATAGATTTTGGATTTATCAAAGAGTGCTGTGGAGCAAACGTCAGGAATGCTATCTAACGTATACCAACTGATAGAAGAAGTTGGAGGAGTCGAGGGAAATAAATTAGACGAAGCTGGAGTCAAAGTCGTGGACTCAGCCCAAGTACTTTTGAAAACAGCTGAGGTACATATTTATATATATATATATATATATATATATCGAAATCTACTAGAAATTTAATACATACAAGTATGAAAAAAATAATTATTTTAACGACATCCTACTATAGATTCAACATATCCTTTTAATGTAATAAAATTAAAAAAAAATGTTTCTTGCAAGACAATTTTGTTTCAATTAATTGACTTTAAAAATATTAATAAAAATACATTGTTTGCTACCCCTGGTGGGACTCGAACCCACAATCCCCGGCTTAGGAGGCCGATGCCTTATCCATTAGGCCACAGGGGCTAATGGAGAGAGTAACTAATTAGAAGAAGTTAAACTCAAATAAGTAGATATAAAATTGATTTTGAATAATAGCCTTAAAACAAATAAAAAATAAAAAAACACAAAATAAATTTTACAATAGTTTTTTTCCACAACTCAACTACCGTAATTTTATTTAGAAAACCCTAAACAATACAATTATTTTTAATTAACTAATTTAATTGTTTCTCAGATAACTGCGCCTAGTATGGAAAACAGTCTGTGTCAGCAGACGTTACTGTCAGCAATAGACCGTCTTTCTGATCGAGCGAGGGATTTGCAGAGTGCTTGGAAGCCTATAGCCGCATCCCCAAAATATCATCAAACTGGGGAACATCTAGACCAAGATTTAAAAGAAGTTCAGTCTACCTTAGATAAGTTAAGAGAAGCTTGCCGGGCAGTAGTTGGTATGAAAAATTACATAAAATATTTTATTCTTTTACGCAATCTCAGAATAATATTTACTATCCATATCTAGTATATTTTTATAGTGTTGGTGATAAGTTCTTTATTTTTAGGGTTCCGTACCAGACAAAAATTCTAAAAACTATAGATTCGGCCTCTGTATCGATAATAATGTTTATTTCAATAAGGTTTTCCAAAAAATATTTAATGTCAGATTCGGCTTAGTTACAATTTTATTATATGTATAGATTTATCTTTAAATTTAATTACAGAAGACAAGCTTGTGAAAGAAAGTGACGAACAGAAAAAACAACGACTCCAGTTCATCAGAACATTATCGGACGCTAAGAGCGTAATGATTGAGGCAGACAATGAATTAAAAGATGCTGCTTATACTACGTCGAACGTAAAGGTAATTTAAAAAAAATACTATTATAAATGTAAATGTATATTTAATGCCAATTTATGTTTTATCCCTATTTTTCATCTATTGGCTTAATAAATTTCGATTCTTGAAGTGATTTTGTTGGGGTAATAATAATATGTTATAAAATAATATATTGAGACATTAACACACAGCACCATCTAGTTCCATGGGAAGCTACGAGGCCTAGGTTATGGATACCAGATAGTTGATACACTACACATATATAACTTTAAATACATACATATTATAAATATATACACCCATGACAGGAGTACCAACATTTATGCTCATCATAAAAATTAATGCCCCCAGCGGGACTCGAACCCGCGACTTCTGGCACAGCAAGTAGGTTCACTACAAACTGAGCCAAACGTCTCATCTAATAAAATGTTACCTATACTTGTAGTATTATTTGAAAAAAATTCCAATCCCAATATGTTTATATATTATATAATTCGTTCATAAGTTGTATATCCTTGAATATTTTAAAAACAATTCGAGTTGTTTATCTCAATGTTTGCTTTGGCTTAACCGAACCGGTCGAAATACCTCAAGTTGAATTTAGGGGTCAAGGTCTTAGGGCTGTATATAAAATATATTTTTTTATAATTTTCAGTCATTAAAGGACAAAAACAATGCTCCTGCGTTAAAAAATCTTTTATCTCAGCGACTGGCTGAATTGAATGCTGCTATAGCTAGCTTAATACAAGCAACATCAGGTGATTAAGAATTATTGACAATTAATATTCACAATCTAACATACTAGTTTTTATTGACATTAATTTTTTTATACTTGTTTACGTCACGATAGTGAATCACTGAACTAATATTAACTTTATTAAGAAATAAAAATTGTATAATATTATCATGATGACATCATTGTTTTCTAAGAAACTTCCACAGTCGAATTACGAATGTATTAGTAACGCCTTTTTTTAACAGACAAGTTTTTTTAATTACTATATTAAGACTTTTGTTCATTATAACATTTAACAGGTCTTTAAAAACATATTTTTATTTAGATCGTGATAAGCCGAATTATGAAGAAGCTGCAGCATCCATAAACACAATCTCTAACTTGACTCCAGCCATCGTTAAAGGTAAAGGGCACAAACATAAACATTACTCGCACTCTCGCATCTATGGAAATGGAAATATGTAACTTATAGACAAAACCTTCAAAGATTTCATATAGGGATTGACCTTTGCTCACTTACTCGTTCGAATGTCGTTAGGTGCCTTAAGTATTTATAATATTATATATAAAAATGCAATGGTAAACCAATGGTAATGCGTTGGCTCGGGAAATCGATTGAAGCGGGTTCAAATTTCTGGTCTTGCACCTCTGATATTTTCATATGCGAATCATTATCAATATGATTACCACTTATGTTGAAGGTGATCGTTGAGTAAACCTGTAAGTCCCCCAACCCGCACTTAGCCAGCGTGGTGGACCATGGCCTGATCCCCGTAGTATTGAAAGGAGGGCCGCGCCCAGCAGTGGAACGTTAAAAAGAGCTGTATACATACAGGCAGCGCCACCTCTTGGCCAATGTTATAACTATTGTGTATTAAATTTCACCAATAATAATATAAAAACAACTATTTGTTTATAGTTTTAAGTTTTCGCTTCCGTCGACAGTCCTCGTGACTGTTTTATATTTTCCTTTTGTTATTTATCACAAATAATTAGGATTATGTCGCTAAGCCGTTAATAACAAAAAATAATGCCAAAGCCAAGAAACGAAAAAATTTAACATATCTTAAATTGTTACAACCATTCATTTTATTTAATTTTATTGAATGTTAGATGGCTATAAATAAAAGAACTGGTAACGTATAAAAATATACTTAGAAAAAACCTATAGTGGTCACTTATATTATTTTTCTAGATGCAAAGGGTCTTCGAGATGCCGTAGATGATAAGTCATGGAAGGTCATAATGGATAATCTTAAATCCCTTATCGATTCAACAAGTGATATTTGTGCCAATATTGAAAATCCACAGGTATACATAGTTATTATCATTTAAAATATTGATATTATGGATATATAAAGTCTTTATTACTTTAATTTTCTTATAACTAAAAGATCTTCATTTGAACTGTAGTTCGATCATTTTTTGTCCACCTTTTTATATTTTTTCCTATTCAGTAGTTACAGATATGTCTGAAAAGGATAAATTAGAATATAACACCATTAAGATTCGAAATAGGCGATTAGAATCGCAATATAATATACAAATATTTACAAACCAACCCATGTATAAAAGTTCAATTCAATTCTCTTCTTAATGGCTTCGAAGCGTCCCAGTTGAACACAAATTACTTTACCGATGTCACGCAGAATGTATAAAAGTTATAATAAATGTATTTCTTTGTCAAAGAAGTTAACATTATTCTTAAAATTAATATATAGAGTACATATTAGATTGATAGACAACTTTTCAGTCATTTTATAATTTTTCAGGAGTTATCAAATTCAGCGACGAAATTTGCGAACTCCGCTGGGCGTCTCACGTATGTTTTTAATCCACGAAAGAACGCAAAAAAGGAAAATCAGGTATTGTTAAAAATTATTATCCTAGTAATATTATAAACGCGAAAATTTGTGAGGGTTGATGGATGGATTAATGGATGAATGTTTGTTACTCTTTAACGCAAAAACTACTAAGCGGATTTTGACGAAACTTTACAGTAATATAGATTTTACATCATATAATTGAAATACGCTTCCGGAGCCACAGAAAAACGTTAGTTAAAAATAAAAATTGGCGGCCCTTGTAATGTAATTCCAATTTCTGATTTCTCAAAATATATGTAGGTACAATATTGTAACTTTTTGTGAGTTTGTGTGTGTTTTTTGACAGTTATCGACCACTGTGAATCCAACGTCGTGCCATTTACCAATGATGCTTGATACCTTTTTACTGAAAGTCATTAGTAAAAATATTTTTTTGTACTTTACAGATCATAAATTTAGCAAAGAGCGCAGTAGAGGACACTTCTATTCTATTATCGAACGTATATCAACTGACAGAGGCTATTGGTGGAAAAGATGGGGAGAAATTAGACACAGCTGGAGTCAAAGTTGTTGATTCTGCAAAAACTTTGCTTAAAACTGCTGAGGTGTGCTTGAAAAAATATTCGTTTCTAACTAGGACACAGAACTAAAACGTATAATCTTCGTCTTAGTAAATTAATGTCTTATCCATTAGGCATCACACGCTTGCCATGATAAATAGATATTTTCATTACATAATTTTTACATTACAAACTAATCGTAATGTATTTATGGATTTACCAGCATCGCGGCTCCGCCCGCGTTCAGATGACCAAAAACTGAATTCTTAGGTTTTACATATTATTATAATCTTACAATGCAGTTTTGGTATTTTTCTCAGAAATGAGATATTTTCAAGCAATAAAAAGTATCCTATATGTTGACCCGGATAACCAGCTACCATCATACCGAATTTCATCAAAATCCCTCCAGTGGTTTTTCCGTGATGCGGTAACAGACAGACAGACAGACAGACAGACAGACAAAAATTCTAAAAACTATAGATTTGGCCTCTGTATCGATAATAATGTCTATTTCAATAAGAATTTCCAAAAAAATATTTAATGTACAGATTCCGCTTAGTTACAATTTTATTATATGTATAGATTATAATTATAGAAACTAGGCTAAAATCTTGTAAGAAAATAATAAAATCTTATTTTTATTATTAAAATATGTATAATTTCTTTAACTTTTAGTGGAGTGGTTTTAACTAATCAAGACACCGAAAACTCACACGCTATTAACAAAATCTAATTGTAATATTATACTAAGTACGATATTTCTCCTGTAACGTACTTATTTTGGTGAATTTATAAACAGGTTACTGCATCGAGTGTAGAAGACCCCCGTTGCCAACAAACACTTTTACGAGCGATCGACCATCTTTCCGATCGTGCTCGTGATTTACAGACTACATGGGACTCCTTAACTGAATCTCCTGAGCATCAAAATGTTAGAAGACAACTCAGTAATAATTTAAAGCAAGTTCAATCAACTCTCGAAAAATTGAGACAGGCGTGTCAAGAAAAGGGTAAGTAACTCACTTAGTTTTATTTTATACTTATTTATTACTCGAGGACTTATCTGTGAAATGTTCCGTAAACTTTAATTAAATTTATCACCATCTTGAATTATTGATACACTTGTCCATGTTTAATTAAAAAGGTTTTTTGTACATCTCATACAAGAGACGATAATTTTCTCTATCATCTTCTAGTTTTCAAATAATTATTATATTTTAGACTTAGAGGCCGATGAACAAGAAAAACAACATCTTCAACTTATTGCTAATTTATCCAATGCTAAGAGCGCTGTAAAAGATGCACAAGACGATTTGAAAAAAGTTAACATTCCACCGGTAATTATACTTACTTTTTAACATATTTAAAACTTAATTATTTATAACTCTTAGTTAAAAAATGAAAACAAACCCCTTCTAATATTTACAGGCTACCAAAGCAATGGATAAGAGTAATGTTCCGGCTGAGAAAATGCTATTATCTAAGAAGTTAGCTCAATTAAATGCTGCAATAGCCGATCTGCTACAGGCTACTTCAGGTATAAATTATACTATAATTATTGATTGGTTCTAAAACCTAGTGTTCAGTGCAATAGTGATTATGAGTTTGATCGCTGCATAATATGCATTGGCCATGTTGAAAATCGTTCTAGACTGAATGTTTGACCGTTCTGTCTTATGAATCCTTCAAACTTAACTTTAAAATTTTCAGATACTGTTAGACCAGACTACAAAGCGGCCGCAAAAGCAATCAATAACATTTCTAGTCTCACTCCACAAATAGTCAAAGGTAATGCCTCTTCTATTTTTTTTTTAACAATAATAAGTAAATATAAAAAAAACAGCCGTTTTCCGGTCAAACAAAATACAGAAGCCATGTCAATATAAGAAATCCAATTGCCAAAAGAAATGTAACTATTCTCTTTGAGGCTTAGTTTACCAATATGTATTATAATAAAAATACATTTTAGATACCAAGAACCTACATGGTGCTGTGGAAGATAAATCTTGGAAGACTTTAATGGACAATCTAAAAACTCTGCTCGATTCGACCAATGATGTCTGTAACAATGTCGAAGATCCTCAGGTACAGTTCAAATAGTGTAGTAGATATAAAGTAATATTACTGATTAATTAATTCAATTATATTTGATACTTTAAATAAAACAATTTTGTTTATATAATTTTTCGCGGATTTATTTTGATTTTTGACTCCCGACTTTTCGAATGCTTTAAAGCAGTCAAGTTCACGGGAGATTCAATTAAATTAATTGGTTTATAAAATTTGATTTCTTTACTCTATCATTCTCCACCTCTTAGTAGGCAAATGGAGAACACATATGTAGTGTTACGTGTCATAGACCACATTATTATCTTTTTCTATGAGATACTCGTATTTATTAGTTGTATATTATTATGTGATATCTATTCTTTTATATTTACATAACACATAAATAAGGAAAATTTTTTTTTTGAAAAATCTGAAATTTTGTAAACATTAAGCCTGCCTACTAAGCTATAGTGTTAGATGAAGAAAATATACTTGTCAAACAGCTTACTTACACATACTATATTATATTCTATGTTGTATATACTATACATGTTTATTACATTTATGTAAAAATATTTTTTAATTCAGGCTTTAAAGGACTCTGCATCGAAATTCGCAAACGCTGCAGGACGTCTTACTTATGTCTTCAATCCTCATAGCAACGTAAAAAAAGAGAATCAGGTAAATTATTAAAACTTTTCCCATGTAAGGTAACAATTTTGTAGGATAGGCCATAATTAGTAAAACTATTACGCCTATTACTCTGTACGAGGCAAATATTTGTTTCTGACTAATATGTTAAATTATAATTTATACGACTAATGTTTTATGCAGCAATCTGCATCTAACTTTTAACCGTGGGCTTTTAAGTGGTACTAGTCACTCTCAAGCCTTACGATGCGACTATAATCTTTTATAATAAGAGTTTTATCTTTTAGATTCAAGATCTATCGAGATGTGCCGTAGAGCAGACATCTCTACTTCTGTCCAACGTGTACAACTTGACAGAGAAAGTGGGCGGAGAAGAAGCAGAGAAATTAGATCAAGCTGGCGTTAGAGTGGTTGATTCCGCGCAAACTCTCCTAAGAACTGCTGAGGTAATTTAGCTTTCAAAATGTATATTGCTTAGCTTGAAATACTTTAATTTTATAACTATTATATGTGGTAACTGGTCAGTAATTAAGCAAAAAATGATGTGTACGTTAATTAACAAGAAAATGACTTGGTTAGTATTTATTATACCCCTGGTGGGACTCGAACCCAAAATCCCCGGCTTAGGAGGCCGATGCCTTATCCATTAGGCCACAGGGGCTTGTATTAACAATGATTTAAAACTCCTATACAATTAAAACGTTACTTTTAAATATTTATTATCATCTACTGTTTTGTCGAATTTCTTTACTATGCCCAATGATCGTAAAATAGTGAAAAAAACAATCAGTTAGAAGCATACAGGCATTTCTTCCAGATGAATATGTAATTAAATAAATGAATAATTGCAATCAGATTAGCAAACTGCTATTCTTTTAATTCTCACTAATGGCGGCAAATCAATGTTATGATATAAAATAATATTCTTTCAGATAACTTCACCGAGTATAAGTGATGTGCATTGTCAAAACGCTCTTCTGGCTTCTATAGACAAGTTGGCAGATAATACCAAAGAACTTAAGAACACATGGATGCCATTAGTGCAGGCACCACAATATCATTCTAACGGCGACCAGCTGGAACAGAACGTGAAGATAGTTCATGCTACGCTTGACAAGTTAAGAAAAGCCTGTCAAGATACTGGTATGATATTTTTTTAAGTATAGTTATTAATTATTGTGTATTGTGTACTTATTTATACCTTTACAAAATTTCATCAGGCTAAAAATATTTGCAGGATAATTTAAAACTTTGGAAAACTTTCCAGGAAATTTTGAAGTAATATTTTTTTTACTGTTATACATACACATATATGTTATATGTTATGTATAGATATATATGTTGCTCAAAATCTGGAAAGCGTATAGATCACGCAATATTTCTATATTATGATGTAGATTAGATTGTAGGTAGATTGTAGCAAGTCAATTTGACTACTAAAACACTCATTAAAAATGGGCCCAATTTGTATATTTTAATAGTATTTTTTTTTAGTTTGATTAATGTAGGAATCTTGATATACAAAATGATGACGGTGAAAAGAATATGTTAAAATAATATATTAATCTTCCAAAAATGTTTTCAATACAGATGATTCCAAAGAAGCAAAACCAGATCATTTATTTAAGAGCATATCTGCAGCGAAAGGAAAGATAAGAGAAGTAGAAAAGCTATTCTCAGAAGATAACATGGCTCAACGTGCTGAAAAAGCTAGAAATCTGGTTTGTAGCTTAATAACATTAGTTAGTTTAACAATTAGAACACTAGACATGAAATAGAAGATTGGCATTGACTTATATCGACTAATTCTTTTTCATACATACGACTATACTCGTATTTTCAACCGACTTCAAAAAGGAGGAGGTTCTCAATTCAACTGTTTTTTTTTTATGTTTGTTACCTCAGAACTTTGTCATTTATTAACCGATTTGGACAATTTTTGTTTTGTATGAAAGGGTATACTTCCAGATTGGTCTCATTTAAATTTCAAAAAAAAAACCACCCCTAAGGGTGGAAAAATAGCTAATAATGAATTTAACCTACTTCTAATTGTCATATTGACTTGAAACTTTGCAAGTGTTTCTATTTCCGTTGATAGTACAGTGGTTCAGTATTGTTGACCTGATTTGATGGTAAGGCTAGAAGGTATAGGTGGAACTCTTCAAGGACTAATAGTAGATACTTTGAGTTTGGGCTTATTTTGTTTGGTTTGACAAGCCTAACACTTTAGAATTCTTACTTTGCTACTACTGTCTACACTAAAAAGGGAAAAATAAAAACTTTTTAACAAAAAAATAAATACCGACTTCAAACAAAAGCACTAAAAAGTAAAAAATAACTGATTGGTAGTTTTCATTTACTATACATACCTAATCAAATATTTTCGAAGTCGGTGTGTTTTGCTTTGTATGGGCTGGCACCGATTTCGAAAATATTTGATTAGGTATGTATTTAATAAGTAGGCTTTAATTACTTAGCCAAAGCACACCGACTTCGAAAATATTTGATTAGGTATGTATAGTAAATGAAAACTACCAATCAATTATTTTTTACTTTTTAGTGCTTTTGTTTGAAGTCGGTTTTTATTTTTTTGTTAAAAAGTTTTTATTCCAACATGGATAAAGTAACCGCGTTTTTTTATGAAGATATTCTCCTCTCTGTCTCATATTATTTTGATTTTGTCTTCCAATTTGTGTTTTTGTTTATTTCCAATTTTTATGTTTTTTCTAGTGATTAATGGTATGCCTATTTATTTAATTTTAGGGTGCTGAAACAAATTACAAACCAGTTATGGCGAGACGAATTGATCTCTCGCAGAAACTTGCGAAACTGAATGAAGCTATTGCGCGTCTTTTACAAGCTATGTTAGGTAAGTTTTGGTAGAAAATTAACAAAGTTGAGAAATATCGGGTAAAATTTAATTATTATGCAATGAAACATGCCTTTCGACAAATTGCTTGGTTCTCTAAGACTGGCAGGTATTCACCGTAAAACAAGTGGTAATCATGTTGAAAACGATTCGCACATGACAATATCAGAAATGCGAGAACCGGGATTTGAACCCGCTTCACACGGTTTACCAAACGAGCGCATAAACACTCGGTTACTACTGGCTTATCTGCCCTCCCGAACCTAAAGTGCAGTAACAGCAAAAACACGATTTCGAGAAAAACGCGCCTAAAGTTTAGAATCCATAAAAATACATCAAAAAGAGACTTTTCGATAAAACCTTGAATGGAAAGTGAAAGAATATGTACCAAACTAAAATACTAAACATTGTTACGTTAGTTTTTTTATAGCCACAGATTAAGGAGACTGCCTCAAACCGCGATATTGCCTGTCCTGTGTTTTAATATTTTAATAATTTTACCTAGTAAAACGCAGTATTAGGGAATAGTATTTGACTTTAAGTATGTTAGGTAGTATGAATTGGATGGAGCAAACTAACTAATATGCAGTAAAATTTATAAATATTGTAAACTAAATGGTCTTTTACAAGCAACTACAAAACATCCTACAAGTTAAACTGCAGTAAAGTTATTAAATACTGCATGTCTTTTAGTTTTTCACAAGAAATTACAAAATCCCCCACAAGTTAATGTGCAGTATGGAATGTTAATACTGCACTTTAATTAGGAATATAAATAAAAAATATTTTTTCTTAACCTTTGCAGTATAATCAACTTGTATAGAGTCGAATAATACTGCATTTTAATAAGTTTTTTCTTGAATCTCCTAGAACAAACTACTATTTTAAGTGCCACAAAATATGATAAAACACTGCAGTTTAGTTAGGAAACAAAGAAAAATCTTGTGCAGTATTAATTGTACTGCGGTTTAGCTGGTAAACATGGAATATTTTAACATATTTGTGATATTTTTTCTGTTACACCTTCCGAAAAAACATTAAAATAAAATACTTTTATTAGCGCTACAGAAAAAAGAATTAATTTGACTGATAGCTACTAAAATGGGGATTCAGAATATATATTTAACTCAAAACCGACCAAAATGTCCATTACTGCACTTTAGGCTCAGGTGGGCAGTTATGCTCATAATAAACTAGAAATAAAATGACTAAAACTAGATAGTTTGGGAAAAACTGTTAAAAATGGTGCTTTTTTCTATACGATATTTGTATAAGCTCACAAAAATTTATTGAAATTTTAACAGAACAAAATTTATCAAAAAAGCTAATTCTAAATAAACTTTATCAATAATTACAAAAAATACTTAGAACAAAATTATCTTCAGCCTATTGTTGAGCCCATTCTTTATATAACTTTATACATATACAGCTAAAACTTGTTATTTACAGACCGCGATACCCCTGACTATAAAAGTGCTGAGATCACTGTTGACGTGATATCGAAGCTGACTCCGGAAATTGTTCAAGGTATACTTATATTCTGTTTCTTGTTACGTCGTCTCAGTGCTTATTTGTACAAGCTACCAATTTACCGAAGAGTATTTAGTACAAAATTATTGACTTTTAAATGTCAATTCTAATGGTGTTAAATACACATTTTACTTTAATAAAGTCGAAAAATATATTTTACCTAATATATATAAATCATAGAAATGAAGTTTCGTTTTTAAAAAAAAAGGAAAAACCTCTCTACTACAGCTCTCTACTAAAGTATAACAAGTATTGGTCGTTTGAACGAATAAGCACTAAGACGACGACTAGACTGTAGGAACATATGTTATCGAACTTGATTTTGAGAAGTACTTTTCATACTACAAAACTGTTGTTTTATTGAAAAGGCAACCCCTCAAATCTTACACTTACGTTCTTTTAGGTCTTAAAACAATATGTACTATTACACTTTTTTACTTATCTGTGATAATCCCTGTGGCCTAATGGATAAGGCATCGGCCTCCTAATCCGGAGACTGTAGGTTCGAGTCCAACCAGGGGTAGATACCTAAATTAATTTTTACTTATATTTACATAACTTTTTATAGAAACAATGGCTCTACAAAGCAATTTAGACGACAATTCTGGCAGAATAATGTTCGAAGAGGCTAAACATATTTGCGATGCAAGCCAAGCGATATGTACAAGCGTGGAAGATAATAATTTAGAGGCAAGTATCAAGAGTTAACGTAAATGTACACATAAATGTATTAATGGTATTTAGGTGATTTTTATTTAATAAAGTTTTCACTAACGCCTCGCGACCAAAGAAAGATCTGAATTATAAGGTTTTTAATTATTATTAATTTTATACTTTAGTTTTCTATTTTAAGACCTAAATCAAGCTTAAGACATTATTATTATTAAGCTATCAACTGAAACATTATAAATAAACGATTCAAACAATTGAGTTAAAATAATGATGTGTATTGTCCTATAAAGAAGATAACCATTTAATGATAAGACCTTTAAATAACTATTATTCAAAATAACACAATTATGCTATTCAAATATATCACTTTCTAGGACTTAAATAAAGCTGCAATAAAATATGCACAATCGTCAAGAAAGTTGCGGTATGTTGTCAGCCCGCGTTCTTATCCAAATAAGGAGAAAACAGTAAGTTTTATATATTCAAATTTATTTACTTATTTCTAAATCAAACTATTTTTGTAAACAAAAATTATTATATATAGTTTTGTAGGTAGACATCGTCTGTAATAACTAATCTATGACTTCTGATATCAATAACCTCAGTCTGATCATGTTTGGTTTGAGTATTCAAAACATAGTAAGTTTACTCAGCCACTAATTGTATAAGTATACTATTTACTAGCGAAAAACAAAAACAAATCTATCCCACGGAAACCGTTCATTTTTCCGGGATAAAAATTAGCCTACGTGTTATTCAGATATATGAGCTATATTATTGTAAAGTTTCATTATCCATTCAATCCATTCAGCAGTTTTAGCGTGAAAGAGTAATAAACAAACATACATACATACATATACATCCTCCAAACTTTCGCATTTATATTATTAGTAGGAGTATAGTTGCACAATGCTTATAAAGACGCTTTTTATTCTTACAGATCTTGGATATTTCTCGTTCAGTGTGTGAAAGGACGTCGCTTATGTTATCTCGAGTGTCCCGCCTAGCGGAGAGTGTCGGCGGAAATGAGGGAGAGAATATGGGCATGTCTGGTGCCAAACTTGGTGATGCTGCACATGCATTGTTCACTAACGCTCAGGTATTTTAGTGAAATAAACTTTATTCAAATTTAATTTAAAGTGTAGCCTGTTCGTGAGGAAGCTACAACTGGCTGGGAAAATCCATCCATACAACATTCTTGAGAACTAAGCACTTTATTGCCCACTTTTAGCTAATTCTAGGAAAATACGTTACAGTTTATGATTTAATTTCATCACTTTTTCTATAGGTATTAAGTTCATCGATAGAAGATCAAAACTGCCAGACAGCGTTATCAAGCTCAGCTGACAGACTCTCGAAATTTGCTCAAGATCTTGGAATATTATGGAAACCAGTTATACAGCATCCGCAACATCATCAAATTGGAGAACAACTAACAAGAGATTTGAATCTTTTAAATTCTGAACTTGATAGACTGAAAGAGAGCTGTCACGATAATTCAGGTATTAATTATTTCACGTTTCATAACTATTTAAAACTTACGAGTAACACTAACGCAAACTAGTATGTAGTAAATTTTAAGTCAAATCTCAGTAGTTTTTGTAATGATACATTAAAATAAACATTTATAGTATTAGTAATTGTGAATCTTACTACTATATAAATGCAACATTTTGGATGGATGGATGTTTGTTCCTCAATCACGCTATAACGACTAAACGGATCAGGATGAAATTTGGCACAGTGATTAATTATAGTCTGAAAGAGCACATGGGATAATTTATGTCCCGAAAAAATGTACGGTTCCCGTGGAATAAATTTGTTTTTGTTTTACACTAGGGATGAACCCGAACGAAGTGAGTGTGAGCCGCTAGTGTAATAAATAAAAAGAAAATAAGACCTTACACTGAGTGAACTGCTATACAAATTTTGAAAATAGTGCATTTCAAACATATAATTAAATAAATCTAAAATGAATTAGTTTTATTCTAGATATCAACGACCAGATAGATGCTTCACAGCAGCAACAAGCAAGCGCGAAACCAATGAAACCTCCAACAAAACCGGTAAGTTTCTATCATAGTTTCTTTTCTGAGGAGACAAGAAATCATCTTAATACTAAACAGTACTTAATACTTAATCGCTAGCTGATATAGAGTCTATTTAGGCTTGACAGCAGTTTTCGAAGACTTGACGTATTGGGATCAAATCTACAATATTCGCCGCAGTTCTTTCTACCCTTAAAAATGTCGACTCATATTAATATTTTACTCTCATATATATCCATACTATCCATACTAATATTATAAATGTGAAAGTGTGTTTGTTTGTCCTTCTTTCACGTCGAAACGGAGTGACGGATTGGCGTGATTTTTTGTGTGGAGATAGGTGGAGTGCTGGAGAGTGACATAGAGATAGATATTTTCATCGCAGGAAGTTACTTAATTCCCACGGCAAAACACGTTATAATACAATCCAAAAAAATATTTATTATCAGAATTACTTGAAAATTGGTATATATGCTCTTCAACAAATTTAAATAAATACATGTCTTAGCATTTTTCAAAATTCATCCTATAAGGGGGTAAAATAGGGGATGGAAGTTTGTATGAAACTACCTTTTTAGAGAATTTTTTGTAGTTTTAGCGCGAGCGAAGCCGCGGGTTCTGCTAGTAGTATATAATATATATGTAGTTGTCATCTTAACTATCAGCCACATTACCGTCTTACACTCTTCAAACAAACTTCTACTCTAAGCCCGAAAATTCGTTTTAATATAATAGATATTTCTTAAGTTTAGTTGGAACTAAAGTTTTTATGGAAACGTATCAATAAAAAATAAAGAACGAAATATATGCCAGGTTTTTTATGATTCCATGAAAATAATTAATTCAACTCCAAATACTTTTTTAGAAACCACCGCCTCGTATGGAAGATCTCGATAATTTGTTAGAAAACATTCAGAAAACCGTCGCAGCAGATACAAAGAAAAATAAAGTTGAAGAGCGCTTACTTATAGAAGATACCCCTCTCAGACAACTAGCTTCAAAGATCATGGAATCTGCTAAGGTTTGTATTATAGCTTTAGTAACCTAGCAATATACTACTATTCGGCTTTCAATTAGAGGTTGCATTTGCAAAAAAAACATATTAAAGTCTTTGAAATCTAACCGAAAATCATATCATGGCATGTTATTTATTCAACAAGCTTCCGATTGATAGTATCTTATTTCTATTTGTACATCTTTGTCCATGTACTCAGCCCTTTTTAATGTCCCACTGCTGGGAACGGGCCTTCCTCCAATACGAGGGGGATCAAGCCATAGTCCACCACGCTGGCCAAGTGCGGATTGGCGGACTTCACATGTCTTTTGAAAACTTACTAGGTTCGCTCAGAAATACAGGTTTCCTCGCGATATTTTCCTTAACCGTTAAGACAAGTAGCAATTATGTTGAAAATGGTGGAAATATCAGAGGTGCGAGAAACGGGATTTGAATCAGCATTACTGCCTTTGTCCATTATTGCGTAAAATTGTGAGAGTTGTAAATAATAATTTATTTAATTGTTTTATTTTTTTATTTCAGACAAAAGCAGAGTCAAATAGCTATTCTCCAAAAGAAAGAGAGAAATATTCCCGTTTCGCGAACGAATTGGCCAATGCTATAAGCAGACTCGATATCACTAACGCCAAATGTCGAGATGCACCATTTGTAAGTATTTTTAAAAACTAAGAAAACCATTATAGATAAATATTATAACATTTTTGATGACACGTTTGGCTCAGTTTGTTGTGACCCTACTTGCTGTGTCAGCGGTCGCGGTTTCGTGTCCCGCTGGGGGCACTCAATTATGTGATGAGCACGAATGTTTGTTCTCCAGTCAAGTGTGTTTATATTTATAATATGTATGTATTTAAAGTATGTAGTTTATCAACTATCTGGTATCCATTACATAGCCTTGTAGCTTACCATTGAACTAGATGGTGGTGTTTTTTTTTGAAATGCAATTTAGCCGGGTGTTTTAGAGTTTAGAGTTAGAGAGTCTAGACTTACTATAATGAACTAGCAAAATCTATTGATTTAACCTTTTTTAAATAATGAGGAAGAATCCCAATCCCATCAGATGACTATCATAGGCAAATGAGTAAAATAAACTAAGGACTTAAACTCTTTACAAAGTTAGTATATTTCAATTTATTATATTATTGTTTTCAGGACGCGAAGGATAAAAATGAAAAGGCATTACAATTAGAGAACGCCATATTAAACTTACAAGTACTATGTATTCAGTCCCGACAAAAAGAAGGTCAACAGAGTAATATTGTTGATTTAATGGTAAGCAGGAATAAATTATTAATTAAAATGAACCATTAATTATTTATTTGAGATAAATAAAAACATTACTTAACTACGTATGTTCTTGTACTTTTCATACAAATAATGAAGTTAAGAACACTTTTAAGCTTCATTGAGTTTCTTTCATCACTTTTTCTGTTCATTTCAAAAATCGTATATTAAAAATAATAATAAAATGTTTTTTTTTTAAGGAATTTGTCGATGATGTTACATCCGCTGCTGATGATTTAGCAAATACCGTAAAAGGAATCAAACACAATGAAAAAGTCGCGTTACTGGTAATGTATAGTAATAATAAAATTTGCAAAGTTATAAATATTACAATGTTCTTTTTTTTTAAAAAAAAAGAGGTCCGTAATATTTTTTTCTTTTTTTTGTTCTTTCGGTCTCAAGAATCCGATTTTTTTCTATCATATATTAAATTAAGTTAATTCTATTATATTCTTCTTACTTGATGTTTTCAAATAGGAAATAAAAAATAAATGCCAAAAAATACAAGATGCTGCATCAAAACTTACAAACCCACAAGACATAGGGAATGATGGAAATATGTTCGAAGATACGCTCCTAATAGATCAATTCACTAAGGTAAGTCACATTTAGTGCGTATTTCCTGCATATTGTTATGTTATGGTGGCGTTCGCCCAGTTATCAACTTTTGGCCATAATATTTTTTTTATTGATAAATCTAAAGCTCGACAATAGCTACTAAACAAAAAAAAGAATTGGTTAACAAACAGATGAGAAAACTGGTACGAAATTGTTTTATCTTTATATATACTTATAAATACTAGCAGTACCAATTTCCGATCGCTAACAAAATTTACAGAATCACCCTCTGGGTCAATCTGAAGATAACCTGAAAATTTCATTTAGATCGCTCCCGCTGTTTTGGAGTCCATAGGAAACATACATACACATATCGATTTTTATTTAATTCAACAATTTAAATCTTTTATGAAAATTTAGTGACACACCGACTGCAGCCCCACCTACCGGATCCATTTGTGTTTTCAAACCTTGCAGAGGCCCACTCGAACATACACAAAAATATCATTAAGATGATCAGTGGGTCCAACTGTGTTTTCAAACCATCGAGGAGCCCATGGGAATATACACACAAAATTTCATCCAAATCGGTCCAGTCCTTTAGGAGTAGTAGGTTAATAAACACACGTACGGAAGAATTATATATATTAAGATATATTATACATATATGTATGTAGATAATAGCGGCGCACTCTCGCTTCGTTCGGGTTCGCTTCTAAAAAAACAAAAGTAAATCTATCCACCGGGAACCGTACATTTTTCCGGTTTAAAAAGTAGCCTATGCGTTATTCTGATGTATGATTATTGTTGTTTCATTAAAATCCATTCAGTAGTTTTTGTGTGAAAGATTAACAAACATCCATACATCTATACCATCCTGACATTTCACAAACTTTCGTATTTATAATATTAGTATAGATTATCTTTAAAATTAGCAAATCTAAAAAAATATTTATTTTCAGAATTGTGATGCTGATATTAAAGAAATTACTGCGGTAATTAATAATATTACTGATGAACCTTTAAAGAGAAGTCTATTGCATAAGTTGCAAACGTTTTCGGACAGCTGTGATCTACTGAGGTTTGTAAAATTTTGGGGTAGGTTTTTATATTTAATTAAAGTAAAATTCTGCCTATTTTATCAATATATTGTTTATTTTTTTATATCTTTTACCTTTTAAAAAATAAAAGAAAGTAATAATAACTTTCACAACTAACCGAATAGCATTTTCTGGACTAATTTACATTACATAATACTTAATTAAGAGTCTGTTCTATGGTATATATAAAAATATATGTATATTTTAAGCTTTGCAACGAAAAGCAGTATTTCTAACACTGAAAGCGCAACTCTCGAAGAAAGTTTGCAAAATCTTGGACTTGTGGAACAAAAGATTGAAGATATTTTAAAACCTGTCGAAGGACTTCAGCCTGTAAGTATTAATTTGTCACGTAAGTTAAGTTTTATTTTATTTATTTAAAAAACAAACAAATAGTATTACAAACATACAATTTACAAAAAAAATATTTACCAATTATTTTTCCACAAATAAGAAACACATAGAGTAGAAAATATTAAGTTAAATTGAGGAAAAATTTGACAAAGTACATATAAATATACTATAAAGTATAAACACAATTTAAAGTACTCAAGTTTGTTTGTCATTTGTAATTTTAAATAAAATTATAAAGCTAATTAAAATTATATAAAAATGTTAAAAGTTAAAAGTTAAAATATTGTAAGGTACTTTAGTGCCATTTTTCAATTTTTTGAATTCATTTTGTTAATTGTGAGTAGGCTGTCTGTAACAACTATATAATACCTTAGAGACATCTATCACCTCAGTCTCTCCCGTGACCATGATTGCTGTAAAGCATTCGAAACGTCGGGAACCAAAAATCAAAATAAATTCGCGAAAAAATCCGAAAAGATAGTTTTATTTAAAATGTCAAGTATTCGCGTAAATCTAAGAAAGTACTATGATCTCATCATAACTTAAAACTAACCATATATTTACCTTATAACGATAAGTTAGACTTATTATATCCAATACAAAGAGTACTAGGTAGCTGGGTGACCTTCGCTGCGCTCAGTATAGGCGCTCATTTAGTAGGTTATCATCCATTGGCGACAATGCGAGTACCATAAACGTTTACGAGATGGCGTTGTATGACATTGCCAGAATGAGAGCTGATAGAAAAGGGTTGCAATAATTTATATATAAAAAATTGCGTTTGTTTAGAAAAGTCACCTATATTAAAGAACTTAAAATGCCTAACCTTATCTAAATATAAAATTTGATCCAAATCGTTACAGCCGTTTCCTAAATGCAAGAAATCTATTTATATACAAGAATTGCTCATTTAAAATTAGTGTTCCTTTAATATCTACACATACTCGTATAGTAAAATTCTAACTGATTCGAATCTGTACATTAAATATTATTTGGAAAATCTTATTAATAGTCATTATTATCGATACAGATACCGAATTTATAGTTTTTACAATTTTCGTCTGTCTTGTTTGTCTGGGAACTCATCACAAGAAAATCACTGGACAGATTTTAATGAAATTTGGTATGATGATAGCTTATCCAACATATAGGATACATTATACTGCGGGAAAATATCTCATCTCGCATCTCCAATCGCTAGGTAGTTATAAAATAAAATTATGCACAAAAAACGGTAGTTTTTGAATAGAGAGAAACAAAAAAACAGATTAATTATCTTTTAAAATGAATCTTTTCTTTTACTTAAGATTCAAGACTCTAAAGAAAATCTTCACGCTATACAAGCTGCGCAGTCATCACTAGCCGCAGTAGTGGCATCGGGAAATGAGAATGAACTACCACATACATTGACATGCTATGCCGTGCATATGCGAGGACTCTGTAATCACAAAGATGGAAATTACAAGTAGGTTATTTTTTTTTAAATAACTAATAAGAATTTTATATTCTCTATAATATAAAAATAATTTTAAAAAATTTGAAGGTCAATAACAGCTTTATATTATATCAAATATAATCAGTGTCAATTAATTACCTAATTTTCATAACATTATTTAAGTTTTGAATTATTAAATATTTTTTTAGTAATATTAAGTGTACATATACGTAGAAATTTTAAAGTTAAGGAAATATTTTTTCAGACTGAAAGAACATTTGAAAAAGCTCACTGACATACTGAAGATGCAAATAGCTGCAAAGAATAGACGCGTGGTGACGTGGCAAGAATATAGTGATGGAGAAGTATCTACAATTACTGAAAAGATTTTAGAGGTAACTATATAAATTAAGTCCAAGAAAATGATATAAATAATAATACTAGTATATTTTGTCATACACCAAAAATGAAGTAATAATGATAATAAAATTAAATATATTATTTTCGAAAGACATCTGAAGACCGCCCGCAATTGTCCAGCATGGTGGCCCACCAGCACCACGGCCCACCCCCAGCAGTAGAAAGTTAATAAGGATGTTAATAATAAAAAGGGTTTATTTCAGGAGCTCCAAAGCTTTGTTCAAGACATAGAAGCGTCAGATAAAAGTGGAGTGAAATCAAGCGATCCTCTAAAGACTACTCAACTTATAAAGAATAGCGACATTAAGCGATTGCTTGCGCCAAACAAGACGCCGGAACTTGGCGATGAAAAGTGAGTTCTTATTAAAAGAAATGTTAACCCATGAATATACTATCATATTATGTTGTTTTAGCAATATTTTTATCTAAAGTTATCCGGACTTTAAAATTACTGTAAAGGTTATTTTTTTACCTTTGTCAAATATGATTTAAGGGTTGATTTTTTTCTTGATTTCCTTCTTTTTTTTTAGTTTTAGTTAATATATAAAAACGTTTTTTCTTAAGAATAATAATTTTACTAATTAATAACAGGCACTTAAAAGAAAAATTCAATCAGCAAATACAAAAGCTAAACTCTACAACTGGGACCATAGCGCTAAGTGTACACAAGCCGGAATCACTCGCCAGGAGCCTTCATACTGCATCCGAAGCTGCTATACAGTTAGCTTCAATTGCACGTGGACTCAAAAATGAGGTAAATTAGATCAAATGTTGTTACAAAAATATTGTAATTATAAACAATTTTAACTTACTTTTGATTTGCTTAAAATCTTGGTTTTAAGTTGAGAGTTACTGTTATTATAGAATAAATAGGTAAAAAACCATTTCGTCGACATTATTGCTTGGGCAATAAATACTAAAATTTATTTTCCAAGATCGAAGGCGACATAAATATCTACCAAGATGAGTGAAGTAACTATATATGTAAATTATACGCTACTTAATATTTGCATTGCCTTTTTTTATTGGTACGGTCTTTTACAGGATCCTGTTCAAAGTAAGAGAATAGAAGAAGCCACTCAGGAAATGAGTGTTGCTACATACAATCTTCTAAAGATTTCAGAATCAGTGTGTCATGTAAGAATCAATTTTATAATTTAAAAACACTAAATTACATTTTATAGAAGACATTATTGTTATTTTATTGACAACTAATTTAAAAATAAGTAATTTAATACCATGAATTTTGAACGAACTATATCACGATTTATTTCTTCATTTCAGTCTTCACATCTGCCAGAATCGAGAAGAAGATTATTGGATGCATGCAGACTGCTCAATGATTCTTTGAATAATCTAGTAAGTAGTTATAATAAGAATGAAAATTCCACATCTTATGCCTTCTTTTAAATCTTCTTCTTTTCTATAGGCTCGAGCGACAACACCTGCAAATATGCAACGGGACTGTAACGAAATGTTCCGCAATTTGCAACTACAGCAGAGTTTCCTGACCTCCGAGCATCCTTCTTGCTCGCTCAACTACGCCCAATGTCTCGATGCTTTACAGAGTCAACAAGAAATTATAGGTATACTATCCCTCTATACACCTAGATTTAAAGTTTTATTTTGTTTTTTTTTAAGTTATTATATTTTTTAACATGAAATATTGACTATCGGACTAAAATTATAGTAATGCTTGCTACGCTCGATTCGTCCCTAGGTGCCTAAAAATAGATAGGCTATTAGATGTTACTCCAGGTTATAATTTATCCGAGTACTAAATTTAATCGAAATCCGTCCAGCCATTTCAGCATAACGGAGTAACAAACAGACACACATACACACACATACAAACATTCGCATTTATAGTATTAATGTGGTTATATTTTTATATATATTCTTTTATGTTACAGAAAAACTTCGATCTGAAAAAGCAATGTCACGAACAGAATGCAGCAGTGAACTTCGTTTTGTTACATCTGCAATTTGCAACAGTACTGAATACGCAACACAAAGTGCCTATCTGGTAATTTTTACTTTACCATCTGAAAACCAATCAGTCAGTCAATTGATCAACTTTATCTCAGGTTTTTGTTTATTTTTTATATTTTTGTTTATCTTTCTTGTTTTAGTTGACACTGTCCAGTAAAGATAAAGAAAATATTTCCAAACAAGGCATGGTGGATGTTCGTCGCATCAAAGATTTGGCGGATTCGGTCAACAAAACGTGCCTACAGATAATTTGCAACGATGGAGAGAAAGAGGTAAACCTTAAGAATAAGAAGATCAGTATTAGCTACACGAAATACATATTATTTAAATTCTTTACTAAAGCTTGAAGAATGTTTGATGAACTAAAAATAATATTATGATTATTTTTGGACATTATAATCGGAGTTAATAGTGCAAAAGTTTAAACATATTTTAATACTAGTAACTATAATTTTTAGATAAGCGATCAACAGAGCGCTCTTAAAAAACAAGTAGATCAATTGCAAGAGGCTGTAGATGACGCCTGTACCAAAATAAAAGATGATGAAAAGGAAGAATTGACGGCGAACGCTCAACAACTAAAGGCTGCGTTAAAAGAACTCAATAATGAGATTAAGACACACGCTTTCGAACATAAGGTTAGTTAAACATTGATATTTTTAAAGAAATTTCTATTAATTCCTTTAAGTTAGCAATTTCAAATTATATTAGATATTATCTATCTTTAGACCCCCATGAACGGTATATCCTATGAAGTATTAATAGTAAAATAACTTAATTTATTTTTATTATGTTGGTTAAGGATAATCGAATTTTACCAAAAACTATGAGACTTATGGATGCAATCAATAAGCTGAACCACACAGTGGGAAGGATTCCACAACCAAATGTTGACAAGGATCCGAAAAAATCAGCCATGGCGAAGGAGGTGATTGATAATAACAGGTATAATATTAAATTGGTATTTAGTTAACCTAAAAAAGGTTTTGTATTCAGCCATTTCAACGCCCCTTAGCTGGAAGTGGACCTCCTTTCAATACGAGGGGTCCTGATCCCATGGCCTGCCATAGGCAACCACGCTGGCCAAGTGCGGGTTGCTGGACTTCTCATGTTTTTCGAAAACTTGCTAGTTTCTCTCATTAATCTTTCTTTATCGTAATACAAGTGGAAATAATGTTGGAAGAGCTTTTCTCAATATTTTTTTTCTAGAAGAGCAAATAATACAAACATATAATTAGTTTTAGTTGTGACAATGCACGAACCTTTTTAATGAAAAGATATTAATCCATACTTAATATTATAAATGTGCAAGAGTGTTTGTTTGTCTTTCTTTCAAGTCGAAACGGAGTGACAGATTGACGTGATTTTTTTGTGTGGAGATACGTGGAGGGTTGGAGAGTGACATACATTTTACCACGGGAGATAATCTCATTCCCACGGGAAAACACGTTATAATACAACCCAAATTTATTTGTGATCAGAATTACTTGAAACTCGGTATTAATGTTCTTCAATATAATTAAATAAATACGTGTTTGAGCATTTTTCGAAATTCATCTCATAAGAGGGTAAAATAAGGGGTAAAAATTTTTATGAAACCTATTTTTTAGACATTTTCTCTAGTTTTAGAGCGAGCGAAGCCACGGGTTTTCCTAGTGCATATATAAAGTAGTATGTGAGTTAGATTGTTACTTCTTCGCAGTATAACGGATGCATTTCTGTAAACTTTGACTATCTATAATTTATTGTTATTTATCTCTTAGCGGTAAAATGCTTTAAATAATAAACTTAAAAATAACATTATTTTCTGTTAGGAATCTAATAAGCAATACATCGATGATGTTGAAGAAGGTTTCTTTATATCAAGAGGACGCGATAACATGGTCGAAGATCGGGAGCATTGATGTCATCAAGGCCTTTGAAACGCTACTAACTTGTATCAGGTATGACTAATTTTAAGCTTTATTATTAATGTATAGTCGTTATAATAAGCTCCTACTTTTTCAAACACTTGCTGATATATAACTAAAGCTATCTTTAGCACACGAGAAAGCTCACGATCCTACGGAGCTTTTTTGATGATAGAGTCGTAATATGAAAATGATATATTATTAGGGTTTTCTATAATAACGCCTAAAAACTAAAAAAAAAATCAAAAGACACGATTTTTAAAGTAGCAAATTTTTTTCATTTTCTTTTCAGAGAGAAAGGCGCTGAAGCTGGGTACATCGAAGCAATAAAGTTGGTACGTACAATTCTATAGAATATATTTCCGTAGTTTCACTTACTATTACGCATATGCACTACAAAGAAGCTTTCCTTATAGTGAATATGCGCATGCGTATTAATTATATAGAAACATTTTTTTTTTAAATATTTAATTTCAGGATTCTGAAGTACCTGTCAAGAGCTTTATTCAAACACAGTGAGTAAAACGATTCAAATTAATATCTAATAATAATATATACTCTATGAGAGACATTATATATCTACATATGTACTCGTACATCTATTGTATATCTATATATGTACCTTATTGATATTATATTTTACTCCATCTACCTTTCTTTTTTATTTATTTGTTAATGCTGTGGACCATCAGTAATATATTAACTAGAATAGAATTAATTATATTTTTTAAAATAAATTATAGAGTCGACGTAGCATGCCAATGGCTCCGAAGACCAGTGGTTAAGGAAAGCGACAAAAAAGCAGGAGTGGAAGGAGCAGAAAATGTACTTCAAATGGCTGAACAGGTAAATTTTTTTTTTAACGTTGGGAAATGCATTTACGCACGAGGTGTGGGACTCACCGGCAAAGCCAGTACTACCCACTAAAACCCAACAAAACCTTCCCCCGTCTTAATGGGGCGTCGCAGGATCGCTTACGCATACAACTACGACGCCCCGACGGCAGGTTTGCCGAAGCAGACCTCCACAACCATGGGGTTGCTCTAATGTCCACTCTGCTATCAGAGAAGTACCAGGAGCAACCCGCATGGCACACCGCCCACCGAAGAGGGCCACCTCCCTGTGCGTTTCTTGTCTTCGCGCCTGGTTGGGTTGCTGGGCACTTCTGAGCCCCCCACCACGACAAGGTGAACGCACGTTGGGGGGGGGGGGGGGGACAGGTAAAAAAACTTGCTTAACACTATTCAAGCGTTTTTTTTCAATACACATTTTACTGAAATACATTCACCTGTAAATATATAGCTTAATATTTACTAATAGAGAAGCATAAGAACTCTTTAATATCGGGTCAGTAGTTCTGGGTGTTGACTCCAACGTCCAACGACTCCAACATCCAAGTATACCAATGAGGAGATATTTGAGGGCTTAGATGTCCTCAAATATCTCCTCATTGGTATACTTACCCTCGCTTCGCTTGGGTCCGTTCCAAGCTGGTAATTTAATACAATAGCTTGGACTGTGCTTATATCAGCGCAACCTTATAGCAAATTTTATTACTAACACTAGCCATAGCTAGAAAGTGTCATTCCAGAGTATCTGTGTACTAAATTCTATCCAAATTCATTCAGCCGTTTGAACATGACATACATACAAAGTTATAGTAGTAGCCTTATCACAGCAATGCACTTAAAAATAGCCTGCATAATGCTGACACAATATTTATTTTCCACGAATAACAAACTCTATACAAATGTGTATTTATTACAGATGTATGATGATCTCAAAGGTCCTGAGAAAGAAGAGATGAGGCATGTGATAATGGAAACTAAGCAACTGATAAACGAATGTACTGTTAAATATAACAGCGACAAAGCGAGGCAAGTGTAGTAGGAAAATTATTCATTTACTTAATTTATGATTTGACTTGTAACTTATCGTTACTTCACGCGAGTGTATTCCGAAACTTGACAGCCTATGTCAGCGGTTCCCAAATGGTGGTCGGCGGAACCCTAGGGTTCCGTGGAAGGTTTACAGGGGTTCTGAATTCCGTCCTAGAGTTAAATAAACCGCTGTCAGGCATGAAACCTAATTTTATAAATAAATATGTGAAAAAAATTACTAACACTCACATTCAAAAGTTGGTTATATTTTTGGTACTATAAATATTATTATAAATATTGATATTTTTCATTCATGATTTGTTCTTTCTAGTCAAACACGAAAGTATTCTAACTACAACACAATGAGTTTACTTTTTATATCAAAATGGGAATCCGTTAAAAAAATTATGATCAATGTTTCGTGGCCAAAAAAAATTTGAACCGCTGGCATATGTTACTCCAGGTCCATAATCTATCTATGTACAAAACAACATCCAAATTGATCAAGCCGTTTTAGCGTAAAGTGGACAAACAGACATTTTGACATTGAAACTTTCGCATATAGGTACAATAGTAGCCCAATTACATTTAAAGTACACATATTTTAATGAAACTCATATTTTGAACAGTCTTCTAATGGAGCGACTGAAGGAACTTCGCAAGATGCTAGAGCGCGGCGTTGTCACGCGGGTTGTTGAAGACTTCTTAGAAGAGGAACCTCTCGCCAACTTGGAAGCTTTGCATAAGGAAAATGGTAAGTGATCTTTATTAATTAACTTTCATAAATCTTATAATAATGAATGAGATTCTTGTATTTTATTTTGCGTTTCTCAGGAACGGCTCTAAGTTCTAACGCTTTGGATCAAATTTTGTATTTAAATAAAATGTTGCTTTGACAAACAGAGGATAAAAAAGTACTGAACTGTAATGGCTCCACCTATTTATATAGAGATTATATTAATTAGCTACTTATGAAGAATTAGATTTCGCATACGCCAGCCCCTGTGGCCTAATGGATAAGGCATCGGCCTCCTAAGCCGGGGATTGTGGGTTCGAGTCCCACCAGGGGTAATGCTAATACATTTGTTTCGTTTATTATTTTTGTTTTAACAACATTTACGTAGAATCTTGAATCTCGAGGTCTAGAAAGCATTTTTTTAATCGACATCAAACCACCGGGGTTATTATTATTATTATTGTGTTGGGTATGGTGCCGAGGTCGGCCCTAGCTACGTCGACCAGTTTTGGTCCATTGTAGCTCCCTTTATAGTTAGTTCAAAGTTCTCCGCTTAGTCCTGTTGACTCCAGGAACTTCCAGATTTTCTGAGCGGGGAGCATCTGTATCTCTTCCGGTTGCATAATATGCTGCCCTAGGTAGATACTTCTGCGGTGCATGAGTGGACCGCACGAGCAGAGGATGTGCATAGCAGTTTCCTCTGTCTCATGGCATAGTCTGCACATTGCGGTCTGACTGAGGCCGAGGGTAAACATATGTTTATTGAGTTTGCAGTGACCAGTAAGTATTCTGGTTACTGCACTGGTTTTATACTTGTTGAGTTGAAGCAACTCTTTTGTAAACTTTCTGCGATATCCCTTAATTAGCGCTTTAGAGTGTTTTTGTCCAGAAGTGGATTGCCACTCTTGAAGTGCTTGGCGATTGCAGTGAATTTTGAGAATTGAATAGGCATGTTGTTTTGCAATACCACAAAATGGTTCTGGGCCACATACTGGGGTTTCAGCACCCCTTCTTGCCAGTGCATCAGCCTTTTCATTCCCATCTATGCCTGAGTGACCCGGGACCCATCTGAGGGTAACTCTGTTGGATGTGCCCAGGACATTCAGATTTTCCATACAGTCTTTGACCAACTTAGAGTTGGTCTCAAGAGAATCTATAGCCAGAAGTGCTGCTTGGCTATCTGAGTTGATGTAGATATTTTGGTTTCTAAGCTTCCTCTCCAGGATGACTTCAGCACATTTGTTGATGGCGAAGACCTCGGCTTGGAAGATGGTGGCCTCCTTGCCCAGATTGACACTCATGTCAAATCTAGGCTTAAGGCCATAGATACCGCACCCTACATCAGATCCTTTCTTGGATCCATCTGTGAACCAAACATGACTGCCCTTTTTGTGAGACTCTTGGTTTTTTAGCCACATGTCCCGGTTGGGAAGATCTTGCGAAGTTAAACTCTGTACTCATACCATCGACTTGTGTTCGAATGTCAACTCTTTGAGTTTATTCATATATTGCGATTGCAACTTTACATTCGATTGTGTACAGAGCCTGTAGAGGCAAGATTTAGCTTCTTTTTGCACGTGGAGATATAGCGGAGCTATGTCCAACAATGCATTTAGAGCGTCGCCTGGTGCCGAGTGCTCCCGTGATGATTAGACATGCCATCCGTTGTATGCTGTCTAGTTTACTCATAGTTGTCTTTTGTTTGGTTTTGTTACATGACCTTAGTCCATTGTTCTGGTATAATGCCCAAAGCAAAGCTTGCTCTAAATAATTTTACCAGATGCGGGATAAGGAGTTCCATGCCCTGTTGAAGCAGAGCTGGAAAAATTCCGTCTTCCCCTGCTGATTTAAATGGTTTGAATTTTTTCAAAGCCCATCTAATCTGGTTAGGCCTAAAAATGGTATTGGCCATCTTCCAGTCGCAACTATTTGCCCTGTGGATGTAGTTTTCCTTTGGGTTTGATTCACTGCCGGTGACCGGGTACGATCCTGGGAAATGGGTTGCTCTTAAAAGTTCCAGCGTCTCCATCTCTGTGGTCGTGAAGGAATTGTCTCGCTTTTTTAAAAAGCCGAGAAAGATGTTTGGTGTCTTGGCAAGGACCTTGTGGATTCTCGCTCCTTTATGTGTTTGGGCGATATTCTCACAGAATCGTTTCCAAGATGCTCTTTTAGCTTTTCTGATCTCTTTGTGGTATTTAGTCAGAGCCTTCTTATACCGTTCCCACCCATACGGTGTAGTGGCCTGATTAAATAAGCGACGTGTGGAAACTCTAAGTCGTTCTAGCTTTTTGTTCCACCACGGAGTATTGTTGTTAACCTTGAGTTCCCTGACAGGACAGCTATTTTCATAGGCATTTAAGATGCCATCCGTTAATAAGTTGTTTAAAATGTTAAGGGAGTCGGGTGTCTTGATTGATTTTGGAAAATCCTTAGCTGCCTCAGCGAGCAGGTTTTTGAAGTCTACCCACGAGGTGGCTTTGGGATTTCTAAGCCTTTTAGGCTCAGTAGTTATTGAGCCTTGTATGCTAAAGACAATATGTTTGTGATCGGACAAAGAGTTTTCATTACTGACATGCCATTTACTTATGTGTTTAGCGATTTGTTCAGTAGCAAAGGTAATATCCAGAACTTCCTGCCTAGCTTTGGTAGCGAAGGTTGGATTACAGCCTTTATTGAGTATTTGTAGATCGTTAGCTAGGAGAAAATCTAAAAGTAACTCACCTCTTTTGTTGGTACCAGTACTGCCCCAGATTGTGTGATGGGCGTTTGCATCGCAGCCAACAATTAATTCTGTCTTGTGTTTTCGAGCGTAGTCGACGACTTTAGACAGTTCTTCGGTGGGGTTGGCTTTCTCTCCGGGCAGGTAGGCCGAGCACACCAGTGCTCTAGTTTGACCACGCCCTCTGAGAACGGTGATTGCAGCGACCATGTCATCACTGCAAAGTTCTGTAACAGGCAAGAAATTAATACCTTTCTTAAAAACGATACAGGCCCTAGGCTTGGTGCCATTTTCGTTTGCTAGGATCTTACCTGGACGAGCCCCACCACCGGGGTTATTTGTTTTTAATAACGAACAATCTTCTAATTACTATTAAAACTTTCTTAACTACGAATTTTTAACTTTTTTTACTGCCTGATTTTTTTCAATTTTATACAATATATATACAATAAATCAATATACATAAATCTAAAAATAAACACAATAAAAATTACAGTTCTCTAAGGATTCGGATTCTTGCTGGCCTGATTAGACTGATTTTGATAAAAACTGAAACTGAAGCATTTTGGATAATTCCTCCCGCGGTAACCGAACGTGTTATTTAAAGACATTTTCATATGACGCCAACAATATCAATAACACTACATATCGTATATATTGCTCAAATTTTGGAAAATCCTGATGAAGTTGTCCTGACAGCTTTACCAAAAGTTCGATCATTTTTGTATATTTCTATCTTTTCTATCTTAATTTACAACAATAACGTTACATTTGAAGAAAAATTTTGTTAAAAACTGCACAATTAAACTACAGAAATATATTTTTTATATAAATAAAAGTAGAGTCACGTATTTAAACGTAACGTACAATCCTTTTTTTGTAATAATAGCTTAGATAATTTTATCGTATCTAGTATCAAAAAAACATACCCTACCCCTGGTGGGACTCGAACCCACAATCCCCGGCTTAGGAGGCCGATGCCTTATCCATTAGGCCACAGGGGCTCTCATAAACGTCTTATAATTGTATATCAGTTGTATTTTTCACCGATATTAAGAAAAGAGTACCAAGTATAAAATACTCAATTCCGGTATATGTGTAAGAAATGTAACAGCTTCGCATATTGAGGACCAATTCAAGATTCTTCTTAATAAAAAAATATATTTAATGTTGTTTAGACGAAAAGAAGCGTAAGTTCTTACTGGAGAAGAAGATAGCAGAGCTTTTAGCCCAACTCGGTAGAGTCACTAAGACTGCTAGGTTTGTGGCTGACACCGGAGTTGCTCCAAGACAAGAACTATTAAAAACTAGTGATCAGGTAAGATCCTGGACCAAAATTGTTGTTAATTTACATTAAATAGTAATATTGCAAATCTTATTAAACATATTAGCCACGCACAACCTTTACCGCTGGCTGTAAACGCTAGCTCGTTTTCCAAGAGCTTTTTATATAGCAAAAGTGATTCAAGAAACTGGTTAAGTACTACATGAAAGTTTTTAAAGAAATCATGAAAACTGATATTTACGCTACTGTTTATTTTATTTATACCTGTGTTTTGTTGTATTGTATACCTATCGGTTTACAATAATACGATCATAATTTGTAATAGAATTTTAAATTATTGTGTGTACTTAGGTGGAGCTTCTAGCCCCTGCACTGGTTAAAGCGGCAGAACAAAGGATCCATCGTCCAGATGATCAGGTAATTAATTCAAGAGTTTATTTTTTTTTATAATAAGTTAAATTACTTTAACTATAACATATTTTTTATATAGAAATAGACTTGTTATTGTCACGTCCAATCAATTAAAAACTTGGAACAGTTCTTATAAGAAAAAAAAGAGATCGTTATTTCCAAGTATTTTCTTAATTTACTAACCATTGATTAATAGCTCGAAGTATTCATATTACAAACATAGATTTATTGGTAACGACAAATGCCGTTAGTAGTCCTTAGCTATAATTGAACTAGGTTTTTACTATTTTTAAAAAAAAACTTCCAGGCAGCAATAGAGCACTACCAAAAGTTGCTGGCGGAGTATGCAGATTCCTTGTCTAGGGTACGAGAGCTCTGCGACCGAGCTGTGGACCCGATTGACTTCTCTCAGGCCGCTGGTGAGACTTTGTATTTATAACAATTACTATATTTGGACCTTTTTAATTTTCCACTGAAGGGCACTAGCCTCCCTTTAATACTAGAACAAAGCTCGAAAGCAATAATTTCATATGTCTTCTACTAGATTCTCTAAGATTTTTCTCACTCAATGCAATTGTCTGTAAGTGGTATATAATGGTAATCATATGGAAAAAAAGTTATGAGAACATCAGAGTTGCAAGCCCGGAATTTGAACCCACGTCTTTTCTTTTTCCAAGCGTTTATTACCACTAGATTACCATATATATAAGCTTAATATATATAGATTAACATATATATAAGCTGTCCTTCTCAATTTCCTTATTGAGTTTTTAGAGGATTTTATTTGCCTATACATTGAAATAATTATTATACTTTTGATCTATTCAGGAGAAACAATGCATCGTATTAAAGAAGAATCTATGGACGATCCACACAAGAGCGTCCTTACTTCTAAAATCATTATGAAGTAAGTTTTTAGCTTTAGTTATAAAATATAAATATTTGACATCTTCTCTTTAATAATTATTATGTAATTTAAATAATGTATACACGATTTCATCTAATTTTGTGTTTATCCTATGAAGGTCATCAAAATCCCTTCTTGCCTTGCCTTGCCAATTTTGACAAAAATATCCCTAAAAACAATCTCATAAGGATACATGATTTGTTCATTTATGTCATATTATTTTATCTACGTGAGTAATATGTATTTTGGGCAGTAAAATTATAAAAAAACTAGCAAAATTATAAAGAAACTAGCGACTCGCCCTTGCTTCGCTCGGGTTCGTCCCTAGCTACGTTTTAACGATTAGTATAGAATTGATAGACTATATACTGTTATATACATATATTATTTTTATCTAACTTAAACTTGGCGTATTGTTGTAGAGTAGTAGTTGTAGATGGTAGGTCCACCACTATTGAAAGTAACCCGAAGTAGCGATTCCCATATAAAATAACCAGTTCTGAACTTTTCGATTTTCCAGCTGTTCTCATGGGTATTTCCTATTTTTTTTTTATTTAAACCATCCCGGATGATACCTCCAACAAAACAAAAAAAAGAATTATTCAAATCGGTTCAGCCGTTTATGAGTTTTAGCGAGACTAACAAACAGCAATTTATTTTTATATATATAGATACAAAACACCAAACGCTACAGTTTAACGCTATCCCTTTCACTCGTCTTTCCTCCAAGATATTTTTAGATTTTTTTAGAACGATTTTTTTAATAATAACCAATTTTAACGTTACCAGGCTTTGCAATAGAGTGATAGATGTGGGAATGAATTCCCAAAATGTGAAGAAAGATCCAGAACTGAAGAAGACGCTTATAGATATCAAGCGGGCGGTTGATGCCAAATGCGAAGTTAAGAAAGCCGACTGGAGAGATGTTACTGCTGAGGTAATATCTTTTGTATTAAATTCTTCATCGTTTTAAATAGATATGTGTCTTTAAAATTAAAAAAAATACTGCCTTTTCCATACGCCTTTAAATCTCTTATCGCCATGTTTTTATTGAATGCTGTGAATTCGGTTTTAATACATAAATGAGACAAAATCTAATATGTCGTTAATTATAAACGTCTCCATACCATGATATTAACTAAATTTTAATTTTCATAAAATTATACAACAATGTGTGAACACTAAGAAATTTAAGAGCGTTGATGGATATTTCAGATGTTGTTTATATTTTAGAAGTAAAACATGGTTTTGTTGTTTGCAGTTTATGCGAAGGACCGGTGAGGTAGAGTCTGTACTGGGCGGGGAAAATATATTCTTGAAGCAACCAGAACCCGATCAGCCAATTTATGTGAGTACTTACTGTGTATTCAGCCCTTTTTAACGCCCCACTGCTGAACGCGGTCCTCCCTTTAATACGAGGGGGATCAGGCCATAGTCCGCCACGCTGGCTAAGTGCGGGCCGGACTGAGCATGTCTTTTGAAAACTTGTTAAGTTCTCTCAAACATGCAGGTTTCCGCACGATGTTTTACTTCACCATAAGGGAAGTGGTAATCATATTGTAAATGATACACACATGAAAATATCAGAGGTGTTAGACCCGGAATTTGAACCCGTTTTACTCGGTTACCCAAGCGAACACGTTACCACTTGGCTACCACTACCTTCTTCATAGTACTTAACTACTTCATAATTAACATGGAAGTCAAATCTGAAATCTTTCATGCTGATTATTATTCTTCCTTAGTTGTTGAACGAGGTTTTGCTTGTAAATAATAAGCCTGGTACAGTATTTATGAATAACAATAATAAATTAAGGGACTTAAAATTATTAAGAAGCCTCAAAACTAGCAGTATTCTTATTGCCTTCATAAATGAAAAGAAATGTGATTAGTTAAAATCCAGTAATAAAAAGCTATTTCGAGAAGGTACTATGACTTCTTAGTGTTTTTATACTAGAAACGTACCATCTCTTCGCTCGCGTGCATCCCGAGTTCAGTTAGTAGTTCATCCAAATCCGCCCAGTCGTTATATCGTGAAGGAGTAACATACATACCCACACATACACTAACATACAAACTGTTGCATTTATGAGTAGTCTGATTTATTGAATTGAGTAATTTTTTTTTTGTTTCTCCAACCAGGCGGCAGCGTTGGACCTACACGCGGCAGTACGAGATTGGTCCGCGCGAGACAACGACATAGTCGCTGTGGCGAAACGTATGGCGGTCCTCATGGCGAGACTCTCCGAACATATGAACACTGGTATGTTGTTGAAAACTTTCTATTATAGATACAGATTCGAGAGTAAGTTCGGACTTACCATTAGGGTATATATAAATGTTATATTTTCTGTCTTCTTTCACGCGGCAGAAGAGAAAAGGACAGCCGTCATTTTTACATAGAGATAGTCTATGAGCCGGCTGGTGTTTTATGTAGTAAGTGTTATTAAACTTCCGCAAAAATTCAGAAAATTCATCTGCTCTAATTGGTACTTTTATATAAGTTATGACTGTTAGATTAATATCAATGAGTAGGTACTAATAATAAAGATAATAAATAAGAAAGAATTTGTAAACTTCGTTACCAACTATATTTTTATTCACTATAGCACTATATAATATGGTTGATTCATAATATTTTTATACTTCTACTATATATTTTGTATAATATTTTAAAAACTTTATTATGTGCATGCTGTTTTTATTTGTAAGTAATTACTACATTAGTTTCTAGTCCTTAGTCTGCTTGTTATATTTGTGTGTACTATTGTGATTGCAAATAAACCTAACAAATAAATAAAGATTAAACGTTGCCAATTAAACAAGAGTACCTTGAAAAAATTGACCTGGGAATGTCCATCAGAAACTCGCGAAGAAACAAAAATTATCTACCTATCATTATGATGTCATTGCACTGTGCAAAATTTAAATTTATAGACTACTAGAGCTTCGCCCGCGTTTAAACTTCCGATAGCTACCAAACTTCACAGGATCACCCGCTGGTCTAATCTGAAGATTACCTGAAAATGTCAAAAAAAACTCCAGCTTAAAATCGATTTTATGTACATATATGGATTTTGACAAATATGAATTATATATTTATAATCTAATTATTATGTATTATGTATAAATAATTTTCTTTAATTAAGGTCGGAAGCAAGAATTGATATACACATCCAACTCTATCGTCAATGAATCGAAGGAGGTCGCGGCTCTTGCGAAGAAAATGGCTTTGGAGTGTTCCGACATAAGGATTAGAACTGTAAGTCCATAGAACTAAATTATTATGTTTCAAATATCTAAATGTTTTAATTTTTACCCAGAATCATGTTCGGTAAGAAGCAATGTCTTATAGCACAACTAAAGGGAAAATTCCGAAAACCGTTAAATTGTATTTATATCACTATTATTATTTTTTTGCGATTATAAACTTTTTTAATATTCCATGCAACGGAAACCTCGATGTGAGAGTCAGACTCACCCTTGACCGATTTTTTATTAATTCCCTTTCCGCAGAATCTTCTGCAAGTGTGCGACCGGATTCCTACAATCAGTGGGCAGTTGAAGATGTTGACCACCGTCAAGAGTTCCTCTTTAGGTCACCAAGGTATAGTAATAAATTAAAAAAAAACCTGTCAGAGATAATATATGAAATATATTTTTAAATTCGTTTATGAAATAAATAATAATATTATAAAAAAAATGTTTCGAAAAAAGTGTGTGCTTCAAAAAAGTAGCAATTAGCAGTAAGAGATTTTTGAATTTATACTTATTTTGACACGTTTGGAAAAAAATATGAGAGTAAAATTTTTACGAAACGATAAAGTTAGCTGAAAGTGACATGATGAAGTTAGCTGCATTCCTTTTACAAAGAGAGTTGTGACATACGGGATGAAATCTTTAGCTATTTTTGTTCTGTTACGCCAAAGAAGTATATCTTCTTACGTGCGTACATAAAAACACACACACTTTTTTTATTTGGGTCGGATATGTAATAGAAAACAACTGGATTATTTCAAAAACATTCAAACTCTTTACTAATTTCTTTGTTATTTTTTTTAAACAGATAGTACAGAAGACAAGGAAGCGATGAACATGCTAGTGGGCAACGCTCAAAACCTCATGATTAGCGTGAGTACATCGGTTACAAGTTGCACTTTATATTATAAATATCTATATATAAATAGGCAAAGACAAAAAAGGGCAGTACATTTGTCTTCTCTATTTGTCAACCGATTTTCTTTTTTTCCGTTTAATAGCTATTGACGAGCTTTAGTGTTATTAGTAAAAAAAAATATTATGTTCGAATTTCGACCACTGGGCGTACACTGGTTAGTTAATATATAATTCATCTTAATCTATGATGTCGTTATTTATGTCCATCCATTAAGAATTTTACGCAATTTATATAGAACTTGTGGCGCAATTTTAATAGAAAAGTCTTTTTGATATATTTTTGATTTTTATAACTGAGGCAAATTTGATAAAATTTTAATGTGAAAACACTTTAACCTCCGAGAACATTAGTTACTAAAGTTCCCAAGGGGTGAATATTTGGAGGGAAATATTTGTATTAATAATCGTAATCTTTACAACTTGAAAATCGGCATTATTACGTTTGTCAAAAATATTATTCAATTCAGTTCTTTTGTTTCGTGGAAAATATTATTAACATTTTCTACATATAATAAAATTGTATCTAAGCCGTATCTATAAATTAAATATTTTATGGAAAAGAGGCCAAATCCATAGTTTTTAGAATTTTTTGTCTCTCTGTCTGTTACTGCATCACAGAAAAACCACTGGAGGGATTTTGATGAAATTTGGTATGATGACAGCTGGTTATACGGGTCAACATATAGGATACTTTTTACTGCGGGAAAATATCTCATTTCTGATAAAAAAATATACAAAAACTGCAATGTAGAGTCTACTAATATGTAAAACCTAAGAATTTGGTTTTTGGTCATCTGAACGCGGGCGGAGCCGCGGGCAATGCTAGTCATGAAAATAAAATTGAAAAATGACGTTGACAATTGACATTGATAATGACAGTCCCGGTTCCTCTGATGTGTTGTTACTAGAGTCTAGAACATAAATTATTTGCATTTTTCAGCCTATAAAGGCATTTGGTTGCTTACTCATTTTGCTTTAAAAAACATATAATAGATATATAAATAGATTTTTTACCAATACCAGGTCCAAGAAGTCGTGAAAGCTGCCGCGAGTGCATCAGTAAAGATAATGTCTCAAAGAGGATATAGGATGAAGTGGAGAAGAAGAAACTATTATTGATAAAGGAAGAAGAAAAAGAAGATTATGATATTCTTCTAGAATTTAACATTAAAAAATATTTCAAAGGTTGTAAAATTATAATTTTAAGTGCTAATTGCAAATTGTTCTTATAAAAGTCTTTCAACATAATTACATTTACCTTTATTTTTTTATTTTATAAAATAAGAAAAACCTGTAACTTTTAAAGACTTTTAATAAATTTTTCAAACAAACTTCTTTATAATTCATTTTTTTAACCTCTAATATATGTATAACGGTAAGAAATCTTAACAATTTTATTTTTCCAATGTAATACAGCAAAATGTTCTATTGAATATAGTAACTATAAAGGTTACATACTCTGTTAGAATAACCACGTTTATGCGTATATGTACAGCTTTAATTCTTAAAACTAAAACTAAAAATATAAAATGGTAACATTAACGTTAAAAAATGAATAAAAATTAAAAAAACAGACGACAACATTTTGAAGACCAAAACTTAAGCAGTAAGCACCTTTATTCCCTATCTATGAGGATGTTTTTTTAACAATTTAGAAAGTTCCAATAAAAAAGACCATAACAAAATTGATATGCTAACATCTAGACATTACTCCATGAGGTTTAGCAGAAGAGTACAGCTTATCAAAATAATTCCGTAACTTTTATAATAGCCATAATATATTACAAGTCTAAAACTATCTTTTACTGTCACTTCCTCCGGGCTGGTTGTCCTTATTTACAATTTGCTGCAGCTCATAATCTTGTACCACTTGAAATATTTTACTCTTTGCCTGATTCAAGTAATATGGACTAAACTTTCTAAGTGTAGATCCTATGGTTATCAGAAAAACGTCTAAAGGATCTGCTGGGTTCAGTTCTTGGAATTCACTAGTATATGAAGAAGAATTGGTGTCCTCTGGACGTTTCTGGAAGGTCACATTCGGCTTAATTTCTCTGCTTTCCCGATATTCTTCACCAAAAGTGTCCGTCAGTTCACAATTCGGAGATTCGTCAAAGAAGTCGGCGTATTCATCATTTGTGGTGTTTAAATTCGTCTCTTTAAAGTAAGGAAGCATAAATGACAGTTCTTCCTCGTATTTATAGTTGTAGCTCCTGTGGTTTGGGTTCCGAAGGCGATCTCTAATCTTCCGGCGCATCATATCCCGGATATTCACCCATCTTGTCTTGCAAATTGTCGCTGTAAAAGAAAAAAAAAGAACTTTTTTATAAAAATAAATACGTTATAAGGTAATTCGAAAAGATAAGTAGGATTCGATTCGATTTATGGGAATAAAATTTTCATTTATAAAATCTGGACTACGATATCACTCGATGGTAATTTATTCGTCCTAATATTATTATTATAAACATAAGAAAACAAAGATTTAAGTCACTTAATGTGCCCCCGAGGTCCAAATCTAGATAGTACAACAAATTGTGATAAATGAGCTCACTCATCATTCATCATCAGCTGTTTATAAATAGAAGCGAACTCAATCGAATGATACAATTCCTAATCCTGATTCGTTTTTTTGTAAAATTGGCTACAAACAAGAGATAATATACGTTCCCATATTTTTAGGAATTAATCAACGTTGTTAGCTGTTAGCGTAAAAGTTGTTACTTTCTCGGACATCGAGGGTCCATCAGGACTGCAAAAATTATAGTATAGTAAAAAATTATATAATTAGTATTATTATATTATTTGTAAAATTATAATTATAGTATTCAGCCCTTTTTAACGTTTCACTGCTGGGCACGGGCCTCCCTTCAGAACGAGGGGAATCAGGCCATAGTCCACCACGCTGAGTAAGTGCGGGTTGACGGACTGTCTTTCGGAAACTTGCTAAGTTCTCTCAGACTACACAGTACAGTACTACTACAGACGGGATTTGAACTCGTTTCACTCGGTTCCCCAAGCGAACGCGTTACCACTGGGCTACCACTACCTCCATAAATGTTATTACCCACTACTGAAGAGATCCATAATATCGAAACGGTCACAATTGTAAATAGACCTCACGCCGATACCGCATCTTGCAAACTGCATAGGGACTACGTCCGCTGCGCTTACTGCGTATTGCTTAAAGCAAGGTTGGTTTAGGTGACTTTCGAGAGGCCCTACCCGTTAGGGATTAGCTGTGCGGCACTCTGAAAGGAGTCTAAGCATAATAAAAGTTTAGTATGTCTATGAAAAACAAAGTTATTGGACAATACAAAAAATACAAAAACTGCATTGTAAGAGTATGCTTTTATGTAAAACCTAAGAATTTGGTTTTTGGTCATCTGAACGCGGGCGGAGCCGCGGGCAATGCTAGTATAGTATATGTATATGTACTGCATATCATCGAAAAATAGATAGAGAGAGACTTTAAATCTATTAGCGGTCATTACGAGTAATAGTTAAATTACCGTTTTCGTATTTAAACACAATAGTTTATACTTCTTGCGTAACAGTAACAGTTATAATTACTTTACTGTAGATACGTTTATCTAGACTTTTTAGACTGTTTTTTTAATTAGATTTTTTAGAAGTTAGTTTTGCGCCTAGCTGATGGTTATTAGTAGTATTATAAATATATCGATCGACGATCGATAAAAAATTCAAAAAAATATTTTTTTATATGTCTGTTTATGTCCTAATGTTTGTATCTTTGCGTGTCTACAATTTTTTGTAATTTATTTATTGTCTAATTATCTAATGGATTGTACAGCTGGAGGTGGTGGGCCCCGGGTCAATTATAGTTATTGAGTTTTTCTGTCAAGATATTCCCAGTGGCAGCCCTGAGTTGGGAAGTTGCCGGTGTTCACCCCGTGCCTAAGAGAGCACGTAAAATATTTTTTGAAACCGTAACAATATTATGATATTTTTATGAGTTTTTTTTTCTTTTGTTAATTTACACTAACTTTATACATAACTTTATATAATATGTACCTCATGCCATCTACTAACTTTTAATTAAACTAATTAAATTATGTAAAACTCAAAATTTCATATTTTTTCTCAACATATCTTCTCAGTCTAACTAAGTAAAGGTCCATTTACACAGAGAGGCGACGGAGACACATCGGCGCTTTCGCGTACCCGCTATACAATAACCGTCCCTAAATATCAAAAATTCATATAATTTGGTTCACATCACTCAATTTTTTTATATTATTTAAATATTTCCACCAACCATTTCGTGCCTTCCAAATATGACCCTTTTCGCGTACATTTTCTTTTTATCGTAAGTCCGTACATCATAATAAAAAAGTTATCTTTTTGTTTCAAAAAAAAAATGAAAAATTATAATACAGTGTTTTATCGATTTAATCATCGGTAAATTCGGTAATAATAAAATAAAATGATCTTGTAGTAATGATAAAATTGCTAAATTTAAATTTAAAAATGTGGTTAGCAAATCTATGGATCTAATAGGAATACCTACTAATAGTGCACCTAACCACGATCATTTATAAAAATATTAAAAATCACCATCACTAGATATTTATAAAATAATTACCTACTTTAGATTTCTCAGAGATGAGATATTTTCCGCAGTAAAAAGTATCCTAAGTATATGTTGACCCGAATAACCCGCTATCATCATACCAAATTTCATCAAAATCTGTCCAGTGCGTTTCTCGTGATGGGTTCCCAGATAGACACACATATAAAAATTCTAAAAACTTTAGATTCGGCCTCTGTATCGATAATAATTACAATTATTATAAGATTTTACAAAAAAAATCTATGTACAGATTCGGCTCAGCTAGAATTTTAATATAATATGTATAAAACCCAATGCCCATTAAGAATACAATATTCCAATTTGCAATAAAGAAACATTTGAAAGAATACTACCAATGGGTATTATAAAATACGATATAGGTAATTATTTATTTTGATGATAATATACCAATAAAAAATAGAGCCTTTTCTATTAAAACGTTAATATAAGCATTAATATCCTTCTTATCAGAACATTCTTATTACAAAATCGGTTACGATTTTTATTTACACGACCAACGACTATAATTATTTTACTTTAGAATGTAACAAAAACATACCAGGTCTGTTTAATGTGTCGCCAATTTTCTGCCAAACCACTTCTCTAGTGTCGAAATCTAAGTATTTAGGATCTTTAGAATTGTAAATTATAGGATTCTCTTTCACTAAAGCTAGTAATTTAAGGTCAAGAGTCTTGTTAAAAGGCAACGGCATGGCGGCGCGTGACGGGCGGGAGACGACTGCGATGCGGAGAGGTGTTGCCTGTTGAGGATACACGGCTCCCTATTTAAAAAATCTTATTACTTATTAATAAATAAATAAAATCTTCATTTTAATATTCATTAAGTTTTGTATTGAATTAAGTACCTAATGTTACCGGTGAAAATGAAATATTAGTATTTTTAGTTTGTATAATACATTTATCTAATACTTATCATCCATTTTCACACAAAATTAGCTAAGCTACTCTTAATATCATATAGTCATCTTCATTTGTTATGAATAATAATAAATAAATTTATATAATAAGTAATATTATTATTCTTATAAAATCTTTACTAATTAAGTACATATCTAATATAACATATGCGTTTTAATCGATTTTTTTTTCTATGATAAATTTGCTTAAACTGTAGGGGAGCCCAAGAGGGGATTTTCTGTAGTTACTCGAGCGCGGCAGATTAACATAAAAGAGGTTACCTTGCACTCTATTGAGTACTTTCACCATAATATAAGTCTTCTATATAAAGGGGCTTTAATAATCTGCCGATTTGCACAAGCCTAAGAGGCAAAAATCATCATAAACTTTATAGTCGATTTTCCTTTATATAGATATATTATGCATTTGTTAAGAAACTTCTTTAGTTTAACTTTATCAACAACACTAAAATAAATGAGCGATAACACTTTTTCATATTATAAGAATAATTTATTACATAGTATACTTCAAAATAATTCGAAAATTAAAACAAATACCGTATTTTATCGAAACGGTCCTACAGGTAGCAACACTGATCCGATACGAGCGAGGCACGGGACGGCAACCTCGCGCGCCGACTCCGACCGCCGAGCGCCGAGTCTCGACTATTATTATAATTATTTATTCAACAAACACAATATGTAGGTACCTACTGATATACTTTTACTTCCTTTATCTTTAAGTATTTTCATTTCTGTTGATGACTAACAGCCCGACAGATTTTGTGTCTCCCGATATTATTAAATTTAATTATGTTTTTTAGGGTCTTACAAAAATTATGTACAAAAAAGCGCTTTAAGTTTCTCCGGAATTCTAATTTTTCTAACAACCTTTCCTATTTGTTTTTTTCTTGCCTTATCCGAACTATTACAATCATTTTAAAAAAGAAATTATCCATATCGGTCCAGCCATTCTGTGCCAAGTGATACCTACGCAATAATTGTAAACTATAATAATTAAAATAGTACTGAATCCTGAAATGAACTGAAATGAAATCTACTCCAAATAAAACAGGTTTTTGGAGATAAATCTTGATTATCTATAAGTTTTTAATTCATTGACCGATTCCAAAATAAAGGAAGTGCATAATTCGGCCGAATCGTTTTTTATACGGTTCGCAGTCTCCAAAATAATAGAGCGACCACAGCGCAAGGGAGAGTTGAGATTGAATGGGTGAGTGAGTGTTCATATAATTTCTTATAACAAAATTTATATAATCTATATAAATATGTATCTTGAATGTTCGTATATTTGGCCTCTATGCGATCCTAATCCATTGATCCGATTGTCATGAAACTCTGGTGGGTTATTCTGTATCTCCTGCAAAAGGTGCTCGGAACAAAAAAACATTTTTTGGACCTCTTACGTTTGTCTGACTATTCGACGCAATATCGACGCGTTCGCTTAAACTGACAACATCTCTAAAGTTTTGAAGGGCAGCTATAGAAGTAACTTATGTCGTTAGAATCGTTATGAAATAAGCTAACAAATTGAATTGTTTATTAGTTTTGTTTTGTAATATTATTAATAAATATAACTTGAAATCAGGGTGAGCCAATTTTTCCTCGTTATTTGTGCAAAAGTCGTTATTTATTAATTTTGGAAGTCGGTTAAAAATACAATTACATATATTCACTTAAAACACAGCTAAATTCAAGACAAAACACACAAATCTCACAAACACCTATGTTAACCACAGCTAACGAAAGCGAAGTCTTCCCAATATCAATAATATATTATACTTAGAGGTAATGCTTTGGGTCAATGACCATATCTATCAAAGTCCAAAGACGGCTATCGACGGTCATCTGGTCCATAGAAAACACTTAATAGCAATAAATTTTATAAATATTACTAGCGATTCACCCTCGCTTCGCTCATGTTCGTTCCTAGCTTGCTTCCCCATACAAACTTTCATCCCCATTCTCACCCCCTTAAGGGATGATTTCAGGGATAAAAACAATTTCGTTCACTCACTTTTCATATCATGAGATTTAAAAAAAAACTTATTTTAGTAAAAAAAAAAATTTTTTATACTCTTCTACGCAAAGATTAACATGACAATAACAAACAAAAAAATATCCAATTTCGTGCAGTCGATCCGAAGTTATGCGCGCGCGTACATACATTTCGGTGAAAACCCCCGACGCAAAATAAATATTTGTCATTTAACGATTACACTGGCACGCGTGAAGCACATCATTTTGGAAAAGAGCTGATACTCTTACACTGCTGGACCGATATTAACCAAACATAGCTGAGAACCACCGCAAGGAAACTGACTTTCAAATGAAAAAACCGCATCGAAATCGGTCCATCTGTTTGAGAGCTAATATGCCACAGACAGACACACACAGAGACAGACAAACTTCGACGTCAAACTTATAACACCCTTCTTTTTGCGTCGGGGATTAAAAATGACATAAAAGTATATTATTTGAAGAATAATTGTATTTAGCTAACTTATGTTTTTTAATATGGTAATATAACATGGGAAATAACTTTTTATAACATTACTAGTGAAGTAGTGACTTACCTTCGCTTTCCTCGGGAGCGTCCTTAGATACATACGTAGCGTTGCTACAGTTTAATAGATTTGTTAAGAGGTATAATTCCGTAATACATTTTTTTCATATAACTATTAAATATTGGTTTACGCGGCGCACGCCCAGCGCCGGCTTTTTTTGTCCTGAGCGGCTGCCCAGGGCACCAGGTTATACAGGGTGCCGCGCGCGCCAGCTCAACTTAACCATTTAATTTGAATACTTATTATTTTAAATAAAACTATCTTTTCGGATTTTGTCGCGGATTTATTTGTATTGTATTTATTTGTATTTGTGAAACGTCGGGAAACAAAAATACAAATAAATCCGCGACAAAATCCGAAAAGATAGTTTTATTTAAAATGTCAAATATTCGCGTAAATCTAAGAAAGTATTACGTTGAATACTCATTTTTATCGATCTAAAGGAAAACTAGACTCAGCGTTTTATCGTATCTCTCACTAAATAATTCTACATACACGTTTTTTTTAATCGTAATGAAATAAGTATACCTAAAAGGGCGCCAAAGGCATGACTCGCCCGGGGCGCCCAGATGGCTAAGACCGGTCCTGCGCACGCCATTAAAACACTCAGTCGTCCTGATTTTTCCAACATCATCATAATACTTCAGCCAATTTACACAAAACCTTACTAAATTGTACACATAAACCTTCCTCATAAATCACTCTATCCATGGATTAAAACCGTAAAAAACATCCATTCGGTGTCGCGTACAGACAGACCGACGCGACGGGGCGACTTTGTTTTTTTAAACGTAGTAAATACTTAAGTACTACTTATTATAGTTCTTTATCTACTTAAATCATGAATTATACATACATACTAACCTACAAGCACATTGCATTTGTAATACTAATAATAAATGCCAGCATTCATTCTAAATTTTTATCAGACTTTCTATATTTCATTATAGCCATTTAGATGTATGCAGCATTTTTAATGTATTAGTAATGAAAGTGCTTTAATCATGAATTTGGAAATGCAAGTTGGGATACGAGTTTGATTCCTGTTATAGGTTTTACGGTTAGAGCTAAATTCGCCAAACACAGTTTACATCAATTAATTGTTGTCAGAAAAAATGCTAAGTCCATTTCCCATATTCATTTAATGTGCATAAGAATTATACATAAATTATAAAGTTTCATTAAAAAGGGCGCGGTAAAGTATAAATAATACGATATGCGATTTACAAATACAAGACTAGTTATACGTTATATTATCTTTAGTGCGTCGAATCGATCGTGGCGTCGCGTCACGTTCCTATAAAACCACTACTACGAGAACTCACTTTTTCTCATTTATTATTTCGGTTAAAAGATGCTTTATTTCTCAAAAGAATAACATTCACTTAATGACAAAACTTTTCAAGCAGGTAGTTGAAAATTACTTATTATTTATTTTTCATACTAAAGTTTATTGCTAACTTTATTGCTACCAAACTCTTCATATATTATTTTTATGGTCATCTTAGATTTTGGTTTACTTATACTTCGTATGGGATTATTTTTTCGCAGAATAATCCGCAACATAAAGTCATATTATTCATATAAAGATAATAATATTATGTTAATTTCTGAACGATATTATTAAAAATGTATTTGGACTCACTATCACTCTCTTAGTGTTCCTTTCTATTTTTGTTAGTTCATATTTTTGGTTAGGTAAAAAAAACGTTATTTTCATAAGTAAAAGAAACTTTATTAAAAAGTATTACCTTGTATTATTTTAAATAAACTTTTAAACTGCTAAGTATTTCTAATACAATAATAATTATACTAACGTAACATTATCATATACTTAATAATAAATTTAACAACCAAATTGCCATCGACTTCTAACTCCTTAATAAAAAAATTCGCTAAATCTAAAACTATTCCATATAAATCGCTTCAGAAGTGGAAACTTTGATTTCGTGTGGTGCGACTTCATTGTTGTGCTGTTTTTGTACTATTTGCTGTAGATCATGTTCTTGTACTACAGAAAAAATCTTGCTCTTAGCGAGATTCAAGTGATAAGGAGAGAAAGTTTTTAAAGTTGCACCGATGCTTAAAAGAAATGCGTCTATAGGATCCGCAGAATCAAATTCAGCCGGTGGTGCAGACTCATTGAATGTAGATGTACTTATTGGATCAACTGCTTCCACAAAAGTTTCACGCTTTTTCTTCTTTTTCTTAACACTAGACAGATTAAATTCTTTTTTAATTTTAATCTTCTTGATTGGTTCGTTTGAACTGTCATCAGTGGGTCCGTCATCACATTCGTCGTTTCCTTCATCGATGCTTCTATCATCAGACTCAAATTCTTCATTCTGAATTGTAACATCTTTATAAAAAGGTCGCAAAAACGATATTTCATTTTCATATTTGTACATTTTCGTGCGCCGACCTTGTTCTAAATTTCTTTTTAAAATACGTCGATATACATCGCGTATGTTGATCCATCTTACTTTACAATCAGCCGCTGCAACAAATAGTAATTTAGAATATAAAAATAAAATAAAAACCATAATAATTGACTTCTTTGGACCTATGTAAGTGATATATAATTTAAATTAAGTAAAAAAAATTTTTTATTAATTTAATGCTTTCGTAATATACACATATATGATAAAATAGTAACAAAGTGAAATCAATATAAAAAATATTTTCAGTCATAGTCAAGCGTTCAGTAAAGTCCATGTCAGCATGTATCTATCTCTTAAGGTAAACATACAATAACTGTTTATATCTATTTGAAACGTACCGTAACCTAGGGATTCACCCGAGCGAAGACAGGATAAGTCGCTAGTATTTTTATTACTTTTTATATATCATTAATTTATTTTTATTATAATGCATTTATTAAAATATTTTTATATGTAACTAGCAGAACGTGCGGCTTCGCTCGCGCTTAACTACAAGAAAAACTCTAAAGAGTGGGTATTTTTGCCGTACTCAATTCATACGAAATTTCATGCAAATATGTCCAGGGATAAAAAGTTTCATACAAACTTTTATCCCCTATTTCACCCCTTGGGGGTTGAAATTTGAAAAATCCTTCCTTAGTGGATGCCTTCGTCATATAAGGAATAAGTGTGCGAAATTTCAATTTTCTAGCCTCAAAGGTTTGGCCTGTGCGTTGATACATCAGTCAATCACTTTTGCCTTTTATATATATAGATTAATTAATTTACTTTTTTTTTAAATAGCATGTCACGCTCATGACTTGTTCTTAGTCGAAAATAAAAAAAGCGAATAGATAACTCGTTCAATATATTAACTTTTTATTTTATTTATTTTATATTTAAATAGTATAGATTAAAATCTATACTAATAATATAAAGAGGTAAAGTTTGTGAGTTTGTGACGTTGTAGAGTTCTACTGACCCGATTTAGATGAAATTTAGTAAGAAGGTAGTTTAAGACCCTGGCAAGGACATATGATACTTTTTATCCCGGAAATCATTCCTTGAGGGAGTGAAAATGGGAATGAAAGTTTGTATGGGGAATCAAGTAAGTAATATTATTAGTCATTTGTCTAATCATCATCATTTAATTATAAATGTATAAATAACGGCTCATAACATTGACTAACACAAACACACACAAGTCAAAATTTACTCTAATGACTTACGAGTGAGTAAATTTCGAGTTTCACAAGTAAACAAAACAAGCAATCGTAAATTATAAAGCCAACTCACCGGGTCTTTTCAACTCGTCGCCAATCTTCTGCCAGGCGACCTCCCGCGCATTGAAGTCCATATATTTTACATTATTGTGATCATACAAAACTGGGTTTTCTCGCACTAATCTTATTAGAGTTATGTCTAATTTCTCGTGGAAAAGCATGACGTCGTGTCGGACGCGTCGTTTCAGTCTGGTCGCAATCGATTGAAGCTCGCATCCAGTGTTGCTACATCAAATTATTGTTATACATTTTTGTAGCACTATTATGATGCTTTTATTTATTTTTGAAGTATTTTTTGTATTTATTATACTATTTATTTTATATAAATTAATGTATTATATTAATATTTTGATTTCATTAAATGTTGGTTTTTACTTTTTAGACATAGTGTCATTTCCCTCCAATTTTTGCTTGTCACAAATGTCACAACAATCAACAATGAACAAAATCTTAAAGAACAACAATATCACAAACAAAACAAAAATTATGTCAACTAAAAAAGGTCATATCACGGTAATGTAGCATTACATTACCGTGGTCATATGTACATAAAAGACATGAAGATTAATTAAAATAAGTGTTTGTGTGTGTTTGTGTAGATTTTTTTTCTATCCTATCAATAATAATCTTTTATTATTTATGGAATAAAAAATGTAGAACTTGTCTAAAACCTACCAACTGTAGTATCATTATTATTGATTATACAATATACACAATATAATAATTAAAATTAATATATTTTTTAATTAGAAGACTTTACTTACACGTAGTTTTTTACTGCGTTTATCCATTTTTGGCGTCTGGAGGTTACCCACGCAGTGTTCATTGAACTTTCGGGGAAACGATAAAATTTGAACTGCGTATTATTTTTATACGGCATATTTGAACAGCCACGAATACAGCAAGATACTTTTGATGAAGACATCACAAACACTTGTATTCAGCCCTTTTTATCGTTCCACTGCTGGGCACGGGCCTCCCTTCAGTACGAGCGGAATCAGGCCATAGTCCACCACGCTGGCCAAGTGCGGGTTGGCGGACTTCACATGTCTTTCGAAAACTTGCTAAGTTTTCTCAGACATGCAGGTTTCCTCACGATGTTTTCCTTCACCGTAAGGCAAGTGGTAATCATGTTAGAAATGATTCGCACATGAAAATATCAGAGGTGCGAGACCCGCGATTTGAACCCGCTTCACTCGGTTTCTCAAGCGAGCGCGTTACCACTGGGCTACCACTGCCTAAAACCAAATTCTTAGGTTTTACATATTAGTATAGTCTTACAATGCAGTCTTTGTATTTTTTCTCAGAAATGAGATATTTTCCCGTGGTAATAAGTATCCTATATGTTGACCCAGATAACCACCTATCACCATACCAAGTTTCATGAAAATCCATCCAGTGGTTTTTCCGTGATGCGGTAGCAGACAGACAAAAATTCTAAAAACTATAGATTCAGCCTCTGTATTGATAATATAACATAGTCTATTTCAATAAGATTTTCCAAATAATATTTAAGGTACAGACTCGGCTTAGTTACAATTTTATTATATGTATAGATTAAACAGGGTTTAAATTATTTTTAGGTAAATAAAAGGCAAATATGTATAAGAATAATTATTTATTTTTTATCATAAATATTGCATTTCCTATTGCTTGTAATCTACTCAGCTATATTAATAGTAAGTCTAGGATATCACTCTCACATTTTAAGGCTAAAAGCTACACCATTAAAGCTAAATGGATGAAACTGAATTATTTTATATCTGTGCCATATATTTAAGCCGAATGGAAGTATGATGATTATTGGCTATTAAAAAATCTTCACAGCCTATAAATGGACTAAAATAAACAGAAATGTGTAAAAAAAGGACAAATCATTATAAAATAAAAAGCTTTATTAAAATAAATAAAACTATAATAGCTAGAAACAAAGATTAAAATAGTAGTAAATAAAAAAAAGAACAAGAAACAAATGTAAAAAGAGATTTTCTTATTTATAAATTAAAAAAGCAAAATGCTACATCCATAATCATTATTTATTATTTAATGCATAGACATAGAGAGTGGGAGTGTTTCTTTGCCGTCATCTGAAAATGGCGGTCAGGCGTGACAGAGACAAAACGAATGTGCGGCCAGAAATCTTCTGTATTGATTGAAATATGAATAATGAAGATAGATATTTATAACCAATTTACATTCCATTTATAAATTCCAATTGGAATAAAAGACATATTGGCTGCACGATCGCTCTCTCTCTCTTTCTAGAGTGTTCAATTTCATGAGAGTGTTGCTCAGTCCATTCTCTATGTCAGTGCTATAATGTAATGTCTACATGTACATATAAAAATATTATGCCAAAATACTAGTGACTTATTCCTCTTGATTATACAACCAATTTTTCTTCAAATCAGGGACTGAACACTATCTTTTGACAAATTCCATACATATGACACTGACAAATTTAGTTGAAAACACATATATCTTGTTTTATATTAAAATATAAAATATTAGACCTAAAAGTACAATTACAATATATGAAACCAAATTAATTATATCATTTTTCAATGAATATAAATAGTGAAAGTTATTGCAACATTTTATAACTGCATGTGTCAGTCAATATTATTAAAGAGTCCAGATTATTTTAATATCTTTTGTGACAATAAAAACTTTTTATATCTCATTCTTGTGGAAGAAAGGCGCCATTCATAAATCATAAGTACATATAATATGTGTGCAAACAAAGAGAAGGTATTTGTTATTGATAAACTAAAAATGATTTCTTCTGACAACGAAGAGGTCTAAGGAGGATTGTTATTTTTTAATTAAATTAAAAAAAGCAATAGGTTCTTTTTTCAAGCATATTGTTATTATACAATATGTTATATTGTAGATATCCTATAATATATTATAGTTTAAATATGCTATTATTTACTTTTGTTTTAAAATTTGAATAAATAATATGATAATATTGTATCATACACCTAATTTGATAACGAATCAAGAAGTCAGAAGATGAATAGTGAAATTGTATAACACTTAACACCCTTGAGTTTAAGCTCACTTGATTTGTTAAGACGAGTCCTACAAATTACACTTGGTTTAAAGCATGTTTATTTAGAGTTTTAAAACTAGAGAGATTTAATAAATATACTTTAAAGGTAGTTTCGGAATAAATTCAATTCTAATAGGACAGGAGTTCAATTTAAACAATTATGAATGGCCCTAAATAATGGTTAAAAAATGTATCAAAATGGCTTGCATACTTTCATAGAACTAAGCGAACAAAAAGAAATATTAATTTTGTATATATACTAAAATGGTATGCCACTAGTCTGAAATCTTCCAAAGATTTAATCAAAGTTTGATTATTATCTCATCTTGTGAAAGCAGCGGCACAGGGTAAATAGTTTTTACATATTTTCTTTGCAAGAAACTAATATAAATCTTTAAATTAAATACAGTGCTGCTGACATGTAATTCTGCATCACATTATCAAAGTCCCCCAGCGAAGGTGAAATAATGTTGACGAGTGACAAACCACAGATATAAAAGAAAGTTATAAGTGTAAATATATTTTTTAGTTTAGTCACCATTTTAAACTGTATATTTGCTATATGTTATATAAATATATGTATATATAATATATATCTAGGCTACTTAATCTATAATATATAACCTATAAAGCACTAACCGATGGCACTTCCTTGCTAAAATCACACTCATTTTCACAATTAGTTCTAAACTTTCGTTGCAAAATAAAATATAAATAAACAATATTATATACCGCTGTTATTTAAAGATACAACTACTATCTAAAATTGTAAAGCTAATATTAATAAAACAACATTAAGGCAAAATTATAGAAATTAAGTGTAAAATTTTCATTTTTAAACATCGATCAACAAAAGTACTAGATACACAATACCATGCAGAAGTTCTCCTAAAACTGTCACCATTGTGTTTTGGTACTTATTCTAGTTGAAATAAATATACAACAATGAAAATTGAACCTTAAATTAAATTTTTAAAGTTGTTTTTACAAAAAAACTATTAAAAGCGCGCTCAAATGTTCAAATGGGCGCTCATTCGATGAGAACATTTTTTGTCGCTGATTGTGTATCTAGTACTCTTTTGATCGCTATTTTTTTTAAAAAACACTATTGTATACAAATATATTGTGATGAAGTTTAAACTAAAATAATTTTATAGTGTATGTTGTAGTATGACAGTAATTTTTTTTCTCTTTCTAATTTTTGATATTGCATAACATGATTTGTTTTATCTTGAATTCCCATTTTTTTTTTGTGATAGTTTAAAAGATATTTACTTATTAGTTTAAATGGAAAGGTATAAAAAATGTTCTTATTACAATTTATAATATATAAAAACATAGATACACATTTTGCTAACAAATATCTCTTCGAAATGTTAAGTCAAACTAAAGAATAAAATTGAAAAATCGAAAGTTCTAATTGTCTAAACATAAATTCGAATTTACGCATACCAGATAAAGTACTTTTTTAAACGAAAGGACGTGCGTTTTAATTTTGTTATCCGAAAAGCAATGAATAAAAGAGATTAGAAAAAAGTGCACAATTTCAAATTGTGCGCGCTTTTTTTGAAATCAATGTTTTGTTGTTATAACCCGCGCCAATAAATAAACGATTCTACAATGGCGATGCCGATCATGTTCTCTCACTTGCACACTTGTATTGCTGTCCTTATCATCTGTCAAACTGCAAGTACCCAGACGCCATTTTTGATTTGTTTTATTTTATTATTAAAGCTTACAAGTTACAGATTATAATAACATAATATATAGAGCTGCCAAAATTCAAAGAACGGTTATTTATTAAATAATTTCTCTTTTGTTAGTTACACCAATATACATACAAAAACAATTAAAATATAGATTTTTTATTTGTGTTATTTTTTAGTTTCTTCATGACAACACTTCCTACTTTTTTTAGACTGATTTAAAACAAGTAAAATTATTTAATGTGTTTACCAATAAAATATTTTGTGTAATTTTTGTGATTTTTGTAATTTGTTTGTTTTTGTTCTTTAAATTTGGTACCAGGGAGACCGACGCACCCAGCGAAGGCGGTACGCTCCTTGTTCTGTCCGTATCTTGATCGAGGCTCCTTCTGCAGCTTTCACTGTTTCTTTCACCTGTTAATAAAAAAAATAATTTGATTTAATATATAATACTAAAATAAACTGACATTTGATGGAAAATAATTAAAATAACATAAAATTTTGGTTTGTAAATTTTATGTTATTTTAATTATAATTTTATGTTATTATAATATAAATACTTTTTAATGCCGAATCATAAAAAAATAAAAATAAAAAATTGTCCAAAAAATAAAAATATTTTTTTTGGGGTGGACCACCCTTACTACTTAGGGGTATGAAAAATAGTTTACGCCCTCTACTCAGACCTACTGAATATACACAAAAAATTTAATAAGAATCGGTCAAGCCGTTTCGGAGGAGTTTTGTGACACGAGAATTTTATATATTAGATATAAAATGTGTTTTATAATATATTATTTAATGTCACAATCTTATTTACATTTTTCATAATTTTGTCTCAGCAGCCAGTCGCACTGAGACTTTGTAACTAATTAACTGTACAGGAGATATTATAGTGCACACTACTCAAGTTTCACGAACTCTTCTTGGCACAGGGATATAGCCACGCCAACTTTTTTCCGGAAGATTTTCTTTATTGAGGATTTCTTAACAGAAAAAAAATCAATAACTACACTTAGCCGGACTCGGGACTCGAACCCAGAACCTCCGTTTACAACCATATATGCTAGCCACTACATCAGGAAGGAAGGAAGCAGTCAGCTTGAATATTATGATGTTACTTTGTAAAGAGTTGCTTGGAAATAATATCACTGCAAACTGACAAAACTGATCCGTAAAGTGGTAATAGTTTTTTTTTATTACAGTTAGTCAAAAGCCTAGTTTTTTAAGTTTATAACATTATCATTATTTTATTTTTTAAAATAATATTTAACTTACACTCTGCATCAAGTTTTGTGCGTTGCCCACCAACATCTCGGTAGCCTCTTGATCTTCTTCACTACCTGTAGATATATTGAGTAATGTATAAAATAAAAATATTTTTAATACAAAAGTAACAGATTATATATTTTTCTTGATAGGTAACAAATAATGTAACGATAAGACTTCATGAAGGACGAATGCAAAAATCTTAAATTGTGGTAAAACATTTTGACTTGCAAAATTTACTGTATTTCTTTCCCTTTTACATAACTTAAAGGTAACTTTAGAAAAGAGAGAATATATATTTATATATCGTAGTACATTTTTTGGAACAGATTAATAATATTTAATCTTTACAGGCATGATGGTATAGAAAATATTTCTCTATGGGTACTAACGTAATGCAGTTACGAACTATTTTATTGTCTATGGATGCTGACATTAAAGTAGTTAGTAACTCTGATGATGATTATCAGCTGAACTTTTCACACACAAAATAGTGTGATTTTATGTGTCTCTTGGCCTTGCCATTAGAGAATATGCTCCGTCAATAATTATAAAATTAATAGTATATTTATGGTTTATATGCATTTATAGTTTTAAGAGTTGCCAGTTGAAAATTAAATGTCGTTATGTCTTATATAAATAAAATGTTAGAATACAATTTTAAAATATTAGATAAAACACATATTGTAATAATATTATTAGTCCGTAGATAGAAAGCTGAAAGAAGATAGATATAGTAAGAAAAGCACAGAGATATATTAATTCAATAAAGTAAAAGTATAAATATAGAAAATACACTATCGGCGTTTAAAAGTGTTTCATATAAATAAATACGAATAAATTCAATATTTTAAATTTTATACCATATTATGTATTTATTAAAAATAAATTATACTATGACCATTTCTTCATATTCAAGAAGTCTACCGAAAGCGTTCTCGTGACTGACCTAATAACGATGACTAATTTTTGATCAAATCAAGTATTCAGATCCACAGGAAAGAAAAATACCTCTTAAAAACTTCTTAAAACATGTAATAGTATCTATCATTTTTTATGGATGTAAGTAGTTAATTCAGTCCTTTTATATCCTAAAAATGTGCTTCCCCTTAACACCTTTTTTATATTCGGTATTAGTCAAGAAAAAAATCTCGACAATTGAAAAAAAACATCTATCTACTTAAACAATATTTTAATAGATGAATTAATTAGTTGGTTTCGTTTTAGAATAACCTAATGAAGAAAAAAAAAACATTTTTTTTTAATATAAACTTTTTTCTGTATCAAGATTTCCTCATGCCTTAACAATACTAGTAACTTCTATTTAGAAAAAAAAACAAAAACTAAATATGAGACACCTTTAAACAAAAATAGTAATACTTTCTTTAGATTTAAGCGAATATTTGTCATTTTAAATAAAACTATCTTTTCGGATTTTTTCGCGGATTTATTTTGTTTTATTGGTTCCCGACGTTTCGAATGCTTTACAGCAATCATGGTCACGGCAGAGACTCGTCTCTCAGGCAGTTTCAAAAATCGAAATAAATCCGCGGACATATCCGAAAAGATAGTTTTATTTAAAATACCAAAAATAGTATTTATAAAGCATAAGTAATTATAAAGCAAAGCTGTACCTTTGTAGTCCGGCATACCCACTGGTTGCGACGCGATACGCGTTAACAAAATATCGCATCATTATACAATTTATAGCATCAAAGCCTTCCAATTTACACATTAGTTTTTAAAAAGTTAAAAAATATACTTAATAATATTATACTGCTTTATTATTAAATTAAAAAATAAAAAAAAATATCATACAAAGCACAGCAGCAATTTTTACATATTTTTTTCATTAATAATATAAATTATGTGAACAAATAAAAACTCGACTTCAAAAAATTTTTTCTCTGTATTGCATGCATCGATCAAAAAAGTACCAGATACACAATTCTATGCAGAAGTTCTCCTAAAACTGTCACCAATTGTATTTAGGTAATTATTCTAGTTTGAAATAAATATACAACATTGTAAACTGAAAATTCTTAGTTATTTTCATAAAAAAAGCGCTCTCAAAAGTTCAAATGAGCGCTCATTCGGTGAGGACATTTTGTGTTGCTGATTGTGTATCTAGTACTTTCTTAATCGATGATTGTATGTTTATTCTTTTTTAGTGTACGAAAATTATCTTTACATTTCAATAAAGCTAATTCCACAGAGTAAGGAATAATATAGACAGTGTCGTAGAACTAAACATGAAGCCAAACAATAATGTTTTAAAATAACATACAAATGACAATATGTATACTGAGTGATAAGTAAATAAGTGTTAATAAATAGAAACAACCAACGGATTTTATAATAAGAAAAACAAAAATTTAATATTATGCTATCTCTTTCAACGGGAAGAGAACTAATGCTTAAAAAATATATTATATTATTATTTTGTTATTCGTATTTTATTCCCAAAACATTATATTAATTTAATTAATATATACGTAAAATTTCCCTTATTCTTTACAAAAAGTAAACAATCTGTATGCCAAAATCGAGAATAATAGCATAAACAGAAATTTATTCTACTACTTTTTGACTTTGATTTTATCAGACTCTTCTTTAATTCTTTAGTCTGAGGCTTATCTAAAGTCACCTGATTTTGAATTCTGTTAAATTCATATTTATTATAAAATGATAAATTGCATTAGATTATAAAAAATCGAAAAAAGAGTTTATACAATTGAGTAACAAATGTACCTTGTGCACCCAACATGGTCGCTTTGACGGTGGACAGGATTTTGAGCTGAGTACCGATTGTGGGGATTCTCTCGCATACCTGCAGCAAGTTCTGATAAACAAAGAAAAGTACATATATACTACATACATACGCTAAAATTATAAAAAAAATAGTCACTTATATTTACCATAATACTGTCATGAGAGATACAGTTTTCAATAGAAATCTCAGGAACTTAACATTTTCTTGGATTTACGAGAATATTTGACATTTTAAATAAAACTATCTTTTTGGTTTGGGAAACCGAGTGAAGCGGGATCAAATTCCGGATCTCGCACATGTGATATTCTCATGTGCGAATCATTTCCAACATGATTACCACTTGCCTTACGGTGAAGATAAACATCGTAAGGAAACCTGTATGTCTGAGAGAACCTAACAAGTTGTCGAAAGACATACTCAGTCCGCACTTGGCCAGCGTGGTGGACTATGGCCTGATATCCCCACATAGAAGGAAGTGACCAACAGTGGGATGTCAATAAGGGATGTATACTATAATAATTTTTAAACACATTTGTTTTATACTATATTTTGAAAGTATTTAATAAATAATATCTTACAGTACGGATCCTCTTGTCGGTGCATTCCAAGGCAAGTTTCTTGGCGAGGCGAGTCACTTCCTCTGATGCTTCAGCGATGGCCTTGGCTGTAGCGATCAGCTCACGTTTACTGCCTGGAAACAGACAATAAAAATTATATTTATTAATATTTAATCTGTTTATTGGTTCATCATGCAAACTAAATAGATTAAAAATCAAAATGACTTCGTATATAATCCACTGAATTAAAAAAAATTTTTTTTTAAAAACGATCCTCCCAATCTACTCATGCTTTAATATATAGCCTTAGTCGGCCAACTTGCTTCTACAATCGTTTTAACATCTAAGTTTATACCAATTCAATTCAATTTTCAAATAATGGCTTCAGAACGTGCCAGTTACAGATTATTTCGTCAATGTCATATAGAATGGAGATGTTCGTCATAAGAAGCTACTTCCATAGATGATAAATCTTACTATATAGATTGTCATATAATATATGTATGTGGTATGTTTTTCAATATTTAAGTTATCACTAAAATGAAGACAACCAGGTGCCAAGGCTTAATGAAAGTGCCTCCGTGACTAAATATCAGTTTTAAATATTGCAATTAACATGCATGTATGTATTACAAAGAGATAATTGGATAGATATGATCTATATTTTAACCGCACAATGAAAAGTGCAAAATAATGAACATTTGAAATTTTAAAACAAAATTACTTCTATAAACAACTAAATTGTTGAAAATTGTAAATATTTTTTTTCTAAAATAAAACTAAATACTCATGCTCAATTTCGATAGTTAGGAAAAAACTTTTTTTTACAGATAATAAAATAAAGTCTGAAAAAAAGAAGCTTTTTCGGTAGATTGCACTAAAAAAAAAGTAAAAATTGTACATATTTCTAACATTTCTGTATAAATAACACTAAAAATATAACAATACGAGCAAGCACTATTTACATATTATATACAACTTACCACTGAGATTCATAGCCACTTCTATCCATGAAGCAACGGACAGACAATGCGGTCATAGCTTTTTTTATATATACATAAAAATAAAATTTATATTTGTGCTTCTTAAATATGTGACTATAGTCATAATATTTAAAGAATATTTTTACTTACTTTAAAAAAAAGGAGGAAATGTAAAAAAATTGTGTATTATAAAATAGTATTTCAAATACTTATTGTAATAATTACAATTCCTTAATATTTTCTTTAATATTGTACTATATTTAAAAAAAACTGTCTTTTAGGATTATTTCGCGGATTTATTTTGATTTTTGGTTCCCGACTTATGTATAATTCTGCCATTTTTGAAATCATTTTGTAAAATTGTGGGTAGGCACTGTCAGTAACAAGTATATAACGCCTTTGAGACGTCTAAAACCTTAAGTCTCTCCCGTGACCGTGATTGCTGTAAAGCATTCGAAACGTCGGGAACCAAAAACCAAAATAAATCCGCGAAATAATCTGAAAAAATAGTTTTATTTAAAATGTCAAATATTCGCGTAAATCTATGAAAGTGTTATTTTACTATAGTTAATCTTTTAGCACAAATATAAACATTATAACTAGAGATAGTGTTTTGGTACACTTTGCTTTGTACGATCATATACCTACATATATGTATTTTACATATCGTGATTACTCAAATTGTCACATTATAATTATAATATAATATAAATGAAATAATAATAGCTTAACATTGCTTTTAGTTTTAAATAATAGCTTAGTCTTTTTTTATAAATAATTTTTTTAGACTCATTAGACAGCAATTCTTATAATGTACTATAATTGACATAATTACATAGTTTTCATTCAAATATACATATATATCTATATTTCAAACTTATTAATATAAGACCAATATAAATAATAATAGCTTCGAAAAAATATATCGTCTTTTGTATGTGCTATATACATAATTTTGGACATCGAAAGCAACACGAAGATATTAATTATGGTGAGATGAGAATTTTATAGTAAAAAAGGATACATTGTTTTTGAGCCAATGATTCAATGAGACAGACGATGGCATTCACATTACTTCTTACCTTTGCGTCTTTTGTATTTATAATATTCTTCGGGTTCGTCCCTAGTGAAAGCAAAAACAAATCTATCCCACGGGAACCGTACATTTTTCCGGGATAAAAAATAATCTATGTGCTATTCCAGACTATAACCTATCTGTGCCAAATTTCATTCATCTATCATCTACCCATCCAAAATTTCGCATATTTTATAAAATTAATGAAATTGGTCGATTGAACAAATAAGCACAAAGACGAAGACGACGATGTCTATCTTTTTATGTAGATATCTTTTTATTTCTAACTCTATGTTCACACCCTTTCCACTTCACACTTTGCTTTTTTCTACAGTGCCGGATTTAACCTTAGCTCCGCCCCTGGGCATAGATAGAAATGCGCCCTATTATCAGAATTTTACATAAAATAACTAGTTTCGATAAAGTTTCTTTGTTTTTTAAATGCAGAGAAATAATTTATTCAGGATTTAAATTTTTCGAAAAATGTATAAGTATTTTTTTTGAATTATTCATTTTTTGGAAAATAAACAAAGCATTTTCGATAACGCAAAGAAAAAATTTTTCCCACCCTTCGAATTTTGTCGCCCCTAAAAATTTGCCGCCCTGGGCGATAGCCACGAGTGCCCCTAGTGTTAATCCAGCGCCCGGAAAAAATCACTGTTTAAGCGATAAGACCGGCTCTTGTACTCCTGTTATTGTATTGTTTTTGTCTTCTTTTTGTGTGCGCAATAAGGAGTTTTTATTATTATTATATCAAGTGTGTGTGTTCAGTAGGCACGTACCCTTCGAGTCGGAGCGCACGAGGTCGGAGAGGCGCGCCATGAGGATGGCCATGCGCTTGGCGGCCGCGATGATCTCGTTGTCCTTGGACGACCACTCGCGCACCGCCTTGTGCAGGTTGTGGGCGGCCACCTGGCGGGGGCGGGGTTGTTTGTGTATACGTTTGTTGAGTTACATGAACGATCAAAAAAGTACTACATACATAATCAGCGACAAAAAATGTCCTCACCGAATGAGCGCTCAATTAAAGTTTTGAGCGCACTTTTTTTGTAAAAACAACTTTAAACACTCCTCCTTTCTCATATATAAGAGGAACTACATAATTTAAAGCCAAGTTTAATAAAATTAAAACGACAATATAATTTACGACCTATACAAGTGACAGTGTCAAACAATATTATACATAATAGCGACTCACCCTCGCTTCGCTTTGGGTTCGTCCCTAGACAAAAACAAATCTATCCCGCGGGAACCATACATTTCCCAGGATATTATATAGCCTATATCCCTCCTCAATAAACGGGCTATCAAATACAAAAAGATTTTTTCAAATCGGATTAGTAGTTTCCGAGACAAGCACGTTCAAACAAACAAATTCTGCTTCTTTATAATCTACACTAATATTATAAAGATGTAAAGTTTGTGACGTTGTAGGGGGGTAATCTCTGAATCTACTGAACCGATTAGGATGCAATTTGGTAAGAAGATAGTTTGAGACCCTGGGAAGAACATAGGATAGTTTTTATCCCGGAAATTACCCCTTAAGGGGATGAAAGTTTGTATGGCGAAGAAAACCCAAACGAAGCGGGGGTGAGTCACTAGTATTAGTATAGATTTACTTACCAGAATAGGTTGACTGGGATGTGGCTGCCTCTTAAATATATCCTCCCCCTCGTCGTCGGTGTCCGGCGGCGGCGGGCGCGGCGGCGCGGCGTGCGCGGGCGGCGGCGGGCGCGGCGGCGCCGGCGCGGCGGCCGGCGGCGACACGCGCAGCGCCCGCAGCGCCTCCGGCAGCGCGGGCGGCGGCGGCGCGTGCTGGCGGGACAGGGTTTCCTCCACGTTCGCCGCTGCTTGGATTATCTGTGAAGAATGTGGAGCTATTGAAATTTGTGTGACGTCATAGTCCGCCAACCCGCCCTGGGCCAGCGTGGTAGACTATAGCCTGATCCCCCTCGTCTTGAAGGGAGGCCCACACCCAGCAGTGAGACATTAAAAAAGGTTTTTTGTTATAGAATTCTTGTATTTTTGACCATGATCAGTGTTTGACATATTGTACATTATTGTTGTGTTTTTACTCTTGGCTCTTCACGTTGTAGGTAGATCGACATGGTCAATGGTTCAAAAACAAAAAAATGTAATTCAAATCAGTTTAATCGTTACAATATACATAATTAACAAGATAATATAGTCTAAAATAATGTAGTTGTATGTATTGTTTTTCTGACCGATCTCGGTTTCGGCGATCAATTTTATTAAGATTAATATTACAGAAAAAAAATACGGCTTGACTAGATCTCTGTTGGTAGACAAAGCTTAGTGGCGTACCTCAGCATTGGCCTTCCGCCAGACGGGCGGCGCGGCGGCGTCGGCCAGCGCCACGCGCTTGGCGGCGCGCACGGCGGGCGCGATGGCGGCCTGCAGGCGCGCGTGCGCCGCCGCCAGCGCCGCCGCGAACTCCCCGTCCTCCGTGTTGTCGCGCTCCGCGCCGCCCACCAGCAGCACGCGGTTCGCCAGTCTGTTGGAAAGAGATGGCTGGAGCTTTTGCTGTCTCACTCACACTAATCTCCGTCTCAGCGATCATTTGTTCAAACCGATTTACCGAAAGAGTTTTTAATAGAGAATTATGCATTGACTTTTAAATGTCAATTCTATTGGTATTAAATACGAATTTTACTTTAAGTACCTGGGCGACCGAGCTTCGCTCGGAGTTCTTTTTTATTATATCATATTTTTTTAGATAAAAAAAAACTAAAAACTTGAATAAAAAAAAAACAAAATTATCCACTTCGTATCCAACCGAGATTCGAACCCAGAGATCTGTGGGAGTCAATCTTGCGCCTTTGCCGCTTGACCACGAAGCTTGGCCACAGTGCAATTTATCGACTATATTTTGCGTGGAATAATGCGAAAGAAAACCGCATGAAAACTCGAAAAGACGTGTTTTCTCAGACATAAGACTAATCTAAATTCCAAATTGTAGCGAAATCGTTAGAGCCGTTTCCGAGATCGGTGATATAAAAAAATATACAAGAATTGTTCATTTAAGTATATTAACATAAAGCCGAATATATGTATTTTGCCGAAATAAACTTTTGTGTGTAAAGTAGTAGAAATAGATACAGTTTATAAATGAAGTTTAATTTCACATTGAAAGGAATGCTCGCTACCACATATAAACAAAATCAGAAGCTATAAAATATTCATTTCACTTACCTAGCGATAGCAGAAGTATTGTCGACCATTTTTTGAGAATCGTTATTCCTAATAGCATCTTCACACAAGTAAGTGTGTTTTTGCATTAATTCACCTAAAAATAAGAAAAACAAAAATTAACAGTTTTCGGATTGGAGGGAACAGAACACAATGTAAAAAAATCCTGTGTGTGTACTTATGTACGCACGCACGTAAGAAGTTATACTTCTTTGGCGTAACAGAACAAAAATAGCTAAAGATTTCATCCCGTATGTCACAACTCTCTATTTGTATGGAAAAAAAAGGATTGCAGCTAACTTCATCTTGTCGCTTTTTGGCTGTCGGTGTGAGCGCGCATCGTAAAAATTTTACTCTCATTTTTTTTTACAATCGTGCCAAAAGAAGTATAACTTCAAAAATAAAAGCTCAAAATATTTTTATCCATTATTCATGCAATCTGTACAACAAAGAGTTCACTCTTACAAGGTTTAGTAATATTTATTATTTTAATTCTATTTTTAAGTACTTAATTCTTTTCCTTATTTTTTACTATTTATTGTACTCATAGTAGATTTTATTTTAATTTTGTTACTATGCGTAGAAAATTTGTTTTAGTAGTTCATTGTCTTTTCGTTTTTGTTTTCCGATTATTATCTGTATTAGTTACTACTTACTAGCGACTCGTCCTCGCTTCGTGTAGGTTCGTCTTAGATTAATTCCACGTACAAATTTTCATCATCTTACCCCCTTCAGGGACGATTTCCGGGATTAAAAACTATCCTATGTCCTTCCCAGGATCTCAAACTATCTTCTTACCAAATTTCACCTAAATCCGTCCATTAGTTTCGGAGCTTATTCGATACAAATAAAAAAATCTTTCCTCTTTATTATATTAGCATAGATTAGTGGAAACTCGATTGGTTTATGTGTACTATTTGTTTCCCAAAATAAAGAATTAAAAAAACCTAGTTGTAAAAGCAGGGGAAATATTTTTGTAAAAAACATACCTAAATTATGAAAAACGATCGAGTAACGCCGACGAAGTATAATCATATAATTCCGACCCCATAAAGCTATGGTGTCCAGAAAGGTAGGATACAACATACCGGCGGTGCGCACGAAGTCCAGCGGGTCCACGGCCTGGTCGCACAGGTCCCGGCAGCGGAGGATGGCGTCCGAGTACTGGTTCTTCAGGTTGTTGAAATGCTCTTCTGCCACCTGGGAATGTTTATTTGTATGTTCATATTGTAATTATAAGTCCACCAATGAATATGTTTTGATGAATTGTGTTTAGGATATTGATTGATAGTTATATAACTTATATAGTATATAAACCTTTTATAGACCTTTTATTCTCGCCTTTTTACTATACAGGACGATGACACATTTGGCTCAGTTCTTAGTGACCCTACTTGCTGTGCCAGAGGTCGCTGGTTCGAGTCCCGCTGGGTGCATACATTTGTGTGGGGTGTAATATGAATATTTGTACTCCAGTCATGGTTGTTTATATTTATAATATGTATGCATTTAAAGTTATACGAGTATATGTGTAGTGTATCAACTATCTGGTATCCATAACACAAGCTACGAGATCTTACCATGGAACTAGATGGTGCTGTGTGTTAATGTCCCAACATAATACATAGTTTATTCCCGGTATGGTGTAGAAATAAATCTACGCCATACCGTGAACAAACTTATGTAGAAAGATGAAATATATTTTGAACTAGCGACTTACCCTCGCTTTGCTCGGGAGCATCCGTAGGTGCGTTTTCAATAGATAAAAAAAGTTATTGCGTATGTACTTGAGGAGATACACACATGCTATCGCGTACTTCTTCGGGAAATCGTAAATTCGAATTTTGAAGGGTGTTTGATTTTCGTTGGAACCCTAAATATTTTCGAAATAAAATATTTTCGAAAGAAAACATACCCTATATATAGAGCCCTATGAACTCCTCTATTTCTCAGTGAAAATCCCATTACAATTGGTTGAGCTATTGTAAAGATGACCTCGAACAAACAAAAAGACAAACAAACTGGCATCATATTAGTAGCTATATGTACTTGAGAGAACATAAATATTTTGTAACCACAGACACACTTTTATATGTATGCACATTACACATGTGTAGATAATTACAGATAAATAAACACTCACTTTGCTATCGGGATAGTGCAGACGGATCTTGCCGGCGCAGATCAGTTGCGGAGACAGCTTTTCTACCTGTATCATTTAATTTTATTGCTACATAGGTATTTATATAAGCATTTATTTTTTTATTTATCAGTTAAGTCGTGTGTATTATACATACACACACATCTTTTTAAAGTTTTTTTTTAATGTAATTTCAATTGAGTTTGATAATATGGATTTCAGATTATTTTTAGATCATGAGACTAACATGGATAGAACAATGCTTAGAGCATAGGATAGTGTACAGTTGAATAGAGAAGAGGAGAGTAAAAGAGTAGGGTAGGGAAGAATAGAGCAGGCTAAAATAGAGTAGAGAAGGGTAGAGTAGGGTAGAACAGAGCAGGATAGAGTAGGGTAAGGTAGGGTAGCATAGAGCAGGGTCAACTAGGGTAGGGAATGGTAGTATAGAGTAGGGTAGTGAACAGAATGAACAGGGCACCTCCTGCGCGTTGTGCAGCAGCTGGTCGGCGAGGCGCTTGTGGTGGCCGAGGCCGGCGGCCACGGAGCCGGCGGCGGCGGCGGCGCGCGCGCTGAACGCGGCCAGCGCGCCCGCGCGCGTCTGCAGCGTCGCCTCGCGCCCCGGCGTACCTGGTGGTATATAGACGTAAACTTTCTAAGTTTTTCAAGTAAAAATTCTTTACGCACGCTTAACTTGGGTGGTAAGCTGGTGAATGCGTTACGAAAAAAATGTAGATACGTTTGTTGCCATGGTAACCGTTGTTATTGTCTGACAAATGATATATAATATTATATACTTTCCTTAAATGATATTCTACAAATATATTATGATTGTGATATGCCTAATATGCGTTATTTTTAATATCTCACCTATCCTAATTATTTAAAACATAAATTGAATTTCGTAAAGAGTACCGATAAACTACAGAAGTTTTACTTCTTGTGCGTGTACACATTCATACACGCACTCTTTAATTTTTTTATGTAAGAATAATCTCTGAAATTATTGATCTAATACTGATACTCCTAACACTAGCAAGCCGTCAGTGTACAGACCCTCGGGCGCGTTGACGGCGTCGGTGAAGTGGCGCAGCGGCGCGGCCACGTCGATGAAGTCCTCCACGACGCGGTTGACGACGGCGCGCTCCATGCCGCGCCGCAGCGCGTGCAGCTTGTCCGTCAGCTCTCTGCGGACAGGCGAACGCTCCATTACCATTGATATATAAAAAACATAGATACACAATTCCTAACAAATATCTCTTCAAAAAGTGGCGTCGATATGTGACGTTAAGTCAAACCAAAAAACAACATTCAAACATCCAAATTTCTAATTGTACTTTTAATTAAATTCGACCTTACGCACGCCACATAAAGTATGTTTTGGTTTTAAACGAAACAACTCACGTTTAAATTTAGTCATAATAAGCAATAAACAAAAAAGATTTGAAAAAAGAGCAATTCAATTTCGAATTGTGCACTTCTTTTTAGGAAACTTTTGAGAGTATCTTGAGTTTTTGTATATCAATTTTCATTATTATTAAAATGATTTAAAATTGGTTTAGCGGTTTAGGTGTGAAAAAGTAACAAACAGAGTTTCGCAAGTATAATATTAGCGACTCACCCTAGACAAAAACAAATCAATCCCACGGGAACCGTAAATTTTTCCGGGATATAAAAATAACCTATGTGCTATTCCAGACTATAACCTATCTCTTTAAAGCCAAATTTCATCCAGATCCGTTCAGTCACTCTGGCATAAAATAGTTATAAAAATCCACCCATCAGTCCTCACAAACTTTCACATTTATAATAATAGTAGGATTAGTATAATGGATAACCTGATCCCCCTCGTATTGAAGGAAACCCATTAGTTTAAAAAGGGCTGAATACACGTGTCGACGCGTCGCCCTCTCACCGGACGCATGACGTATGCGCCGCGCCGGCGAAGGACCCTGCCCAGCCGCGAGCGCATCTCACTACGGACACTCCTATTATACGCTCAATTTGATTAAACGTAATTTATATATACAGTCCACACTTTAAAGTCCCGTTATGGCCTACACACAAAACTTAAAAGTAAATACAAACCTAGTGATAGCCCTGGCATGTTCCGTATCCCCGCGGCCGCCGGCGCACAGCTCGGCGAGCTGGTCGGACAGGCGCTGCACCTCCGCGCACAGCTGCATCACCTCCGCCTTCTCGCGGCCCACCAGGTTGTCTGCGATCTGATATCAAAATTTGCAGTGTAAATTATAAGCGAGTCCCATCAATCAAAAAAGCTACTAGATACAAAATCCCATGCAAAAGTTCTCTTAAAACTGTCACCAACTGTTTTTAGATGATTTATTATAGTTCAAATAAATATACAACAATGTAAATTGAACCTTAAATGCAATACTTAAAGTTGGTTTCATAAAAAAAATATTTAAAGCACGCTCAAATTGTTCAAATGAGCGCTCATTCGGTGAGGACATATTTTGTCGCTGATTGTGTATCTAGTATATTATTTTTGATCGATGGCGAGTCCCCATAATTTCAAATTCAATTCTCTTGTTAATGGCTTCAAAGCGCGCCAGTGTCAATGTCACATAGAATGGAGAAGACACGAAGGAAATTACAAGGAGAAAACAATAAGGAGAAGACACACTAACCTCTCATTCGCCAAAGTGCCGAGTAATGTGTTAAGACTTACTTATAAACAAAAACAAAAAAAAATTACTGACACAAAATTGAATGAAATAGTTAAACACGAATCCAGCTCACCAAGTGTCCCTGCGACACGATGCTGTTAATAGCCTTCTGTCCGTCGGCGCGGGTCGCGGGGTCCGCCGCCGGGTGCAGCAGCCACTTGTGGGCTGTTTCTAGCCTGGGATAGAGAAATAGGGACGTTATTTCCATTATTATAAAGTCAATTGCATAATGGAATAATAAATACTTAGATTTAGACGAATATTTGACATTTTAAATGAAATTGTATGTGCGGATTTTGTCGCGGTTTTATTTTTTAATTTTGTATGAACATTTTAAATGCGTTACGGCTAACATGTACATACAATTAAATCTATTTTTTGCGGTTTTTCGGCGAGACCATGATTCTCCCGAAAACCGCAAAAACGTAAGCCGCCCTCTTATATTGTTATTTAGTCCCCATTTTTTTTTAATTAGATCCCTTGCTAATGGTGTCACTCGGGCTAACTTCAAACCGGCCAACCGTTCAACCGGCCCAGACATTTTAGAGTTATTTGTATATGGTCACCAGCAGAACCCGCGGCTACGCCCGCGTTCGATCTACAAAAAATCTCTTTGGATTTGTATTATACAGCGATTCACCCTCACTTCGCTCGGGTCGTCGCTATGTATTTATATAATATTGTTCATACAAAAATACTAAAATCGCGATTAAAAATTCGGGGGTGGGGGTAGGAGGGTGAAAAATACTTTACGACCTATTCTCATACCTACTAAATATACAAAAAAAATATCATTAAAATCGCCGTTTCTGAGGAGAGCGACCACAAAAACCGTGACACGAGATATTTATATATTAGATTTTATATACATACTAGCAGAACCCGCGGCTTCGCTCGCGCTTAAACTACAGAAAACTCATTTTTGGGTTGTATTATAACGTGTTTTCCCGTGGGAATGAGATTATCTCCCGCGGTAAAAAGTAGCTTATGCCACTCTCCAGCCTTCCAACTATCTCCACACAAAAAATCACGTCAATCCGTCTCTCCGTTTCGACGTGAATGGAAGACAAACAAACAAACTCTGCCCCTTTATAATATTAGTATACATGTTACATTGTGAACTCACCTAGCCGCTATAGTCTTGCCCCCCTGCTTCTCCGCCTCACGCACGCCTTCATTGACGACGTCGTCCACTTCGTTAACTTGATTCCTCAACTCAGAAGCGAGACTCAGTGCCTGTTATAAAATATCACAGATTATAAAATATTTTTAACGAATACTTACATCTACTTTAGAATAATCAACGTTAAAAAGTACTAAGTGTTATATTGTAAAGTAAAAAATAATTATAAACATTTCCTTTAACAGAAAAAAAAAACAGTTTTTACCTAAGAATATAAAAGTTGGAATAAAATATTATGTATAAGTTAAGGCTTTATATGAGGGCTATAGCTTATAAGTACATTTAGTACTAACATGGATATGCTAAAATATCACTGAAACCATAAATTGATGTAATCATTAAAATTTAATAAATTTTTACAAATATAGATACAATACAAAAAGAATTTTAAGATCGGTTTAACATTAAATTTGGTTGGTTCATAGTAGTTTAATAAGGCCTACCTTCGACTCCAAGCCGCGTCCGTACTGCCGTTCGTCGCACAACTGGTCCGCGTTGTTGCCGCCAGATCTAGAATTAATGTGGGGTTTGTGCAAACAATGTTCGTAATATAGTGTGTCCCTAGGTACGTTTTAATTTTTTTGAGCGGAATCTTATTTTGTTTTCTAACAAAAGTAGCCTTAATTACTCATTATAACATCAGCTATCTGGCAGTGAAAGTCCCGTTAAAATCGGTCCAACCGTTTTGGAGATTATCCGGTAGAAACAGACAGACAATTTTTTTTAAAAATTGTGTTTTTCTTATAAGTACCGTATATAATTTCATATGCATTTAGTAAAAAGCTGTTATTTTTTCATTAAAAAGAGACACTTCAATTTTATTTATCGATATGGGTAAAGCTAACCGATTTCAGTTATGGCGTTACCTTACTAGAGTAGACAATATTAAAGTATTATTTTCTCAAACGTAAGCGACCCTTTATTCTTTTATCTGAGTTATAAGAATAATAGCAGCGTCAAAGATGACGCATTAATAATTGTAATTAAATGCAAAAAATGTCCGTTCAAAACTAGTTTTCAAACTTTATTTAACGTATCCTAGTCAAGTCAAAAGGATTGAGTTGAAGGTACAAGAGAAGTATACTCGGGGGTATATTATGGTTACCACACGATACATGTAATAAGCAACACACGAGATAACGCGATAAAGGGAAGCGAAACAAAAGAAATGTGGTGTACGGCGGAGTGTATGTTATAAGAGAATGAGGCATGTTGGACGGGGGCACAGGAGGCTGTGCGGGACTTGGGAGGCCGTGGGTGAACGGAGGGAGGGAACGGAGGTAGGGGACGGGGGTAGGTAGGGGAAAGGGTGAGATGGGGGAAGGGGGGAACGTTAGGGTAGGGGGAGTTGGGGGAAGGGTGAGGTGGGTTAAGGGGGTTGGGGGTTGTGTGACTAACCGCACGGTGCGGCGCAGCACGGCGGCGCGCGCGGGCCGCACGTGCTCGGCGGCGCGCTGCGCGGATGTGAGTACAGAGCGCAGCGCGCGCTCGCCCGCGCTGTTGCGCAGCGCGGTGGGCTCCTGACGACCAATACACATTAAATAATAATAATAACATACTTTATGACACACCAAAAAGAAATATAAAAACATAAAGAAAAGATGCACAGCAGGCGGCCTTATCGCTCGCCCCTTAACCTCGAGATTTTCAAAACATTATATCTTGACCTTCCTCTATCCATTTATACCACTTTCACGATTCGATTTAAATACCAACTTACACAGACAAAAGTTCCAATTCCTATATGCACTCATTTGCAACGTATTCGAAGCCAGTACAATTATAGTACCATCGGAGCACAAACACAGACTCACATTGAGAAAGTCGTGCGCGGCGGGCGCCTTGCTGTGTATGACGCTCTGCAGCGCCTTCAGCACCGCGATGTTATCCTTCTCCCCGCCGTCCTCCACGTACGATGTAAGCTGGAGCACTCTGCGGTACACAATACACAAATAGTATTTTAATTTTTAATAATATTTAATCACCCCAAACGCATATACCGCCTCCGTTCCGTCGTGGGTAAAAAGAAATAGACGGATCTGATTGACTGGGCTCTTCCGTGACCATGATTGCTGTAAAGCATTCGAAACGTCGGAACCAAATATTTTAAAATTTGTATTTTTTTTAAACCTATTATATTATTTTAAAACATTATTATTTGGCTTCATGTTTAGTTCTATGACACTCTATACACATTATTCTTTAGTAGGAGATCTTACCGTATAATCTCATGTATTTCATCCGCCATGCGCTGCGCCAAGTAATTTCTATTTTCGGCCGCATCTTCAATGCCTTTGCCTCCTACAAATAAATAAAAAAAATAGTATTTTCTTATTATAAAAAAAAACTTTACAAACTTACAAACTGATAGTATTGAATAAAATTTCTTCATCACTCATCAATTAAATATATATGGCGGGAGCCAACTCCGTGAAATTACGTATTTGTCTAAAGTAGACTTTTTGTATGTTTATATGTTTGTTTGTAATGGGTAAACTCAAAAACTACTTAACCAATTTAAAAACGTGCCTCTTGCATTTAACTGCATTTCCGTTAAAATCAATGGACGATCGCCTACTGTAGGTACATGATAGAGAAACTAACCTTCAGACAATATGTGTATATATATTTTCATGGAGCAAATAAGCACGGGTGCGAGTCGCTTGACGCTCTCCAAGCATCGCGTGAGTGTCTCCGCGTGAGGTGGGTGCGTCAGTTCAGAGGCTCTGGACGCCACCTGGGGACATCAAACGGTTATGTTTTTTAATTATGATTGATAGAATAATTATATTACATTAATATTATAAAAGCAAATGTTTGTGAGGTAATGTGTTTCTTACTTTTTCGTTGTTATGGACCTAAAAAGTTTCATTGTGGATATAGGTTACTTTTCATAGGGTACTTTTTAATGAGGTACCTTATCAAAATCCCTACGAGACAAAGCTAAATAAGTATATTTGAACAAATTATTAAGTTGTTAATTTGTTCAAATATACTCATATTTGTTAATTGGACTGGAACTTTTCACAAATTTTGATGATTTTTTTGTGTTAAATATGATATCGAGTCGAGTGTACTTCATAAACATTTTTACTACTTTTGAAATCGGTTTAAGCGTAAGAGTAAAGTTACTATGATATAAAATACTAGCATTACCTCTCTGGCAGCTTTGGACAAAGCTGGAGAAATGTCCCTCAGAAACTGGACCAGATCTTCCATCGTGTCTATAACTTCTGCTACACCCAAATAATCCAATACCTTCAAAAGAAAAATATATATAAGTGGAAGTCAAAATATATTTTGTTAAATTTTTAACACTACCTTCCTATTTTTATTTGGCTATAAATACCCTTGCACACAGAGTCGACGGGTCAGAAGAAGCTCGGTTGTGAGCCCGGCACTTAGCTCTAAGTGCTCTGAATCGTCCGAGACACTTATCAGGTAATCTCTGTGTCGTTTTTACAATATTTCTGTAATTATATTAATTACTTTATTATTTTTATTTTAAAGTATTATTTGGAAGTACTTTCAATATTTTCAATTGTTTGTTTACTAGTTATTTTATAAATTATTATTGCTTTTGAATAATTATTATAAAATTATTATAAAATGGATGTTTTAAAATGGATGCCTAATCTCTTTTTCTATCAATCTCACACAAATATTTGATAAAAAGATATATTTAATTTTGTGACAATTTACCTCAAGGAGGTGGTTCAAACACCAGACCAATATTACTTGACTAGCTTTGATGACAACTTTAGATGTGCGATAAATAGGATATTACACAAGCACTGGTTTTTGAATAAATTTTCTTTTAGTGTAACACAAAAAAAGTCCATAAATTTTACCTTTTTGCATTCCTTTACAATTTTTCGTACTTCGGATTCATCAAAACACAGGAGGAGTGCCGATGTTCCTTGAAGGATTCCACGGGAACCTTCTATGAGTTTCTTTCTGAAATGAGATTTAAAGTGAGCTGTGCCATAATTTAAAAAACACCCGGTTTTGTATCAATATCAACTAATGCAATAGCCAACGTTCAAATACTTATAAACTTATTTTGCTGCATTGAAAATATCAGAAGATACCAAAAATATTAACATCTTAATTTTAAATAATCGTACTTCGCTCGCTTAATCTCCTACAATTAGCATGTTTATGTTCAAACTTTGGTGGAAAAACTTCTATTAAAAACTTCTAAAGGCACTAAACAGAAAAAATGAGATACTTTTTAAATTCATCCTGTACGATATTCTACTCAGGCCTACAGAATATGACAATAAATACACCAATAATCAAACAAATAAATCCCTTGATCCGCCAACTTTAGCACGATTGCGTAAAACGATTTCCATCGCTGCGTTTAGTCTAAATCACACTAGTACACACATACCATTGGCAAATTATTCCAATTAATTCAAAAAACTCAGGATAGCTACCTTTTTGTAATAGTCCAAATGCAAAATACATCATATTTAGATATTGAAGTTTTAAAAATAAAGAAATTATCTTACCTAGCAGGTCCAGAATAGGGATCAGCTCGCAACATATCAGACGCCTGCTGGAGCAGCGTGGCCGCGCCCTCCACTCTCCGCAACGCTCCAGGCATGTCTGCTCGGAGCACGACATCATCAGACGACTCTATCGTCTCATGCCCGACCTGCGCACCGTTTGGTATTCGACTGGATTTAATAATTTTTTTTCGAGATATCATGATTTTAGTCTATATATTGTCTAGATTAACATCACTTTATCAGAACAAGTGTCTGTGTCTATTATATATTATATAACAAATGTACATCTTCTAGTTCACTAATTTTCCTTTAAAATCAGCGTTTTGTTATATTTATTTTCGAAGTACTATTGAAGAAGAACACTACACTCAAACAGATGTCTCAAATAGAAGAACAACCTTCTCAATAGATTCTTGACAACTTGTAAAGAATCTTGAAGTGTATTAAATAAATCCTATTTATTTCTTATACGTCACATTTACTATTAGAAATTATAAGGGTTAGCACACGTTGGAGTAAATGGAAAACGTAAACAAAAAAACTGTAACAAACAAGGATATTTAACTGTTTTTTTAAATACCGATTATATTATGTTATGTTCTTTATTTTGTGACTGACAGGCATGCCATTTAGGCACAGTTATATAATATTAGCATCCTAGTATAGTACAAAAGGTAGAGAACACTACAGCCAAATTCTTCTACCGTTCCAAAATATCTTTTTACTGTCCCCTATTATGATGTGATGTTCTCCTGACCGATTCCGGCCACGGCGGCCAATCTCATTGAGACTAGCCAACTGCGCAGGAGATATTAGTGCTCAAGTGTACGCGCAGACACAAGTGCACTCTCTATTCCTGTCACTCTCATACTCCGGTGGGACGACTGCTCGACACGACCAGTGAGAGTTAAGGCGCAGGAGCGACAGCTTTATGTGCTCTCCGAGGCACGGGGGTGAAACACCGCCAACTTCCCAACTCCGGGCTATTACTGAGGCTTACTATACATAAAGACTCAATAACTAAACTTGGCCCGACCCGGGACTCGAACCCAGGGCCTCCGGGTGTGCAGCCGTACATGCTAGCCACTACAGCACCGAGGCAGTTCTATCTAACTCCTATTATAAGGAAGAATAAAAAACCTTCAAGCCGTCGTCTTTGGAGTTGAATGTGATGATTATCATTAAGTACTAGTACTAAGTAAGATTGTCAAGCTCGAGAAGTCCAACTGGACCACCCTCTTATCTATTTCTCCCGCCAAGCAACAATGTTTGCATCGTTGTGTACTGGTTTGAAGAATAAGGTAGCCAGCGCAAATACAGGCAAGAGGCTACTCCTCAGTTACAACGCACCTGCGGTTCCGCATTTTTGTTACGTAAAATCTAAGTGCATGAACCGTAGATGTTATGGGCGACAGGTACCGCTTTCCATCAGGTGGGCTGTTTGCTCGTTTATCATTGAGCACCATAAAAAAAAAAGATATTTTTTTTAAATAAACCAAGAGTTGTTTCATCCTAAATAGTCTGCACTAGCTCTAGCCTCATATCATTTATAACTGGTAGTGTAAACAAATCCTATCACACGCGCGGATGAGTATGAAAATGTTATTTTTATTTACATTTTACAAAAGAACATGAAACAAAAATATTCCGCTTTGTATACAAAAGAAATCAGAAATACGAAATCTGAAAAAAATATAAAATATACAGAAATGATAGATTTAACAAACATTATATTCTAGCATTAATAAATAAAATCGTGCTTAGAATGTTTAGGCTCGTAGGTAGTTCAAAAAAGTTTCTAAGCTCGTTGAGTGCAAGTATGAAAGATACATAACATAGATTTACTTTTCACATAATGATCGTACCATAAAATTTAATTTCCCCGAAATATACAGCGTATACCTACAAGATTTAAAAAAAAAGTCCTGAGTGAACTTATATTGGATACTTAACTTTAACGCTGATATTCGATTAACACCTTTACAGTTCTCGAAAGATTGACTTAACACAAACCACTAGGTATAAATATAAATAAGAAAATTGAAAAGATTAAATACGAAAGTTCTTACGCGCGTGTGTATTTTTGTTACTCTCTCATACTGGAACAGCTGGGCAGATTTAGATGAAATTTGGTAAACAATAACTTGGAGTAACACATAGGCTACTTTGCTATTTGTTACCAAATTAAACAAAACGCACCTAGGAGCCAATCCAAGCGAAACTAGCGTAGTATCTACCTACCTAGGCATACTTATATTTTGGTATAATATTATAAAGTATTATATAAATTTTAACAATAGCATTAAAATGATATATATGTATATAATGAGAATATGACATTGTAGTGTACCTTAACTAGATTGTTTACTGCTAGCGACACGGCCTGTACCGGCCGCGCCAGGTCCGGCATAGCGTTGCCATCTTCAGCTTCTTCATGGAGGATCACCAAACGTGACACCTGGAAGAAAGAGATTGGGTTTTATTTTAAATAACTTTAGACAGTAGGATACCGTCTGTAACAACTATATATAAATACTTTAGAACAGTCTAAAACCTTCATCTCTCCCGGACCTAGGTTGCTTTAAAACGTAAAGCATTGGAAATATCGGGAACCAAAAACCAAAAAAATCTGTGAAAAAAATCCTAAAATATAGTTTTATTTAAATTTTCAAATATTCGCGTAAATCTCAGTAAGTATTAGATTGTTAAATTAATAAAATAAAGAAAACGAAAGCGTACTTTCAATAAAATAAACTCTGGTCCAACTTGGCTACACCAAATTTAGATACAAAATTTCAACGTTTCACAAATTACGCTTCCTGAAACTGTCTCAGGGACGGCTTAAATATCTTCCATTAAGAGGAGTTACCTGAAGTTCTTTATTTAATTTATGATCTGTCCCTGTTTCACCAAAATTACTTCAAAAGACTGTGTAAAACTGTTTTAAGACTTTTCAAGTGTACTAATGCAGTTTATCTCGCGTTAAATGAACAAAATTAAATAGAAACTTGCTATATAAATATGCTTAATCCCTCCGCGACCGCGTTACAGTTAACAATAGATTTCTTAGAAATTTAATTAATTTCTTAGAAATTTACCTGGGGGTATTAACCGAAACTAAAACTATTAATATACGCTAAGTAGCGATGTTCAAAATTGTCAAATGCGACTTGAAGTCATCTTCCGCGGGTTCTGTTTGATAGTTACATATTGTATTATTGTGTTATGCATTTAGCAAAATGATGTAGTACGAATCAGATTTATATATAGCCAGTTTTTATTACAAATTACTTTGCAAAAGAAACTCTGAAGGTTTCTTGTGTTGCCATAATATTTTAAGTGTAGACAGCATTCAGTAAAATTATGCATTAAATATAATAAATTTTAAAATATGTATAATAGTTTATAGACTTCTGAACAGCGTGTAAGCTAATGAGTCACTTTTAAACATTGATGACCCGCTATCAGCTGAGGACATTTCTTGCAAGTGCACACGATAACATCTTTGAAAATATAAACAACTGATATCTCCAAGGATATTTTATTCTTAATTAAACAAAAAATCTTAAAACTTCAGTACTGTAATATCTGGACAATTCATATTTAAAATTGAAATATTCACTTTACACTTTAAAATATTGGGTTAAGGTGAAGGTCGAACATTTAATGGCTTATTTTTGTGGGAATATCTCAGTTTCCAGCCATCTGAAATAAGAAAGTTCTATAGCTGAACAACGGCTCGGCTGCCTTTCCATTAAACGCTTACGATGATGTGTCACTTTGCGAAGATCATGTGTAATGGCCACTAAATACGTCAACTAGCTTCGAAGGTCTAGATTTGTTCGTGAGGCAGATTCCTAGTATCTGCCATCAAAATAGCCATAGTTTAACTAAAACATGTTTAACAAAATGTACCGTACATTGGATTGAACTTGAAGAGTATCTAGCACGAATTCCTCTAAAAGAAATAAACTGAGTAATTTTGGTACCAACCTCTAAGTCTAAATTTACTATATCTCGGAAAGAATAGTCGTATATGTGACTTTCCTATCAAAATTACTAATATTATTATTATTTACATCAACTAGAACACACCACTCCAAATCATTCAAACATTTCTCCCTCAGTTTAAAGCGCTGGCGGCTACAGACCACTTATCTGACGTTGAAATAAGGCACGCTCTCGCTTCATAATTTTGGAACAGGCAGACTTGTTTTGATTTTTCTATTATATCCTCGCTATTCTAAACTGGGTCGACGTGAAAAATTAACTAGCCATTTCTTTTTTTAAATTATTTTTATTGGAGAAATTTTAGCTTCATGGACTAAGCCAGCAGCTGTTGGTTTTCTATAAAATAAATTAGCAAACTGATACGTCTCAATTTTAAATACCGTTTTATCTATACTCTATACTAAAATTACTAATCTAATATATAAAATTTCCATGTCACAATGTTAGTTACCGTACTCCTCCGAAACGGCTTTACCGATTTTTACCAAATTTTATATGCGTATTCAGTAGGTCCGAGAATCGGCTACTATCTATTTTCCATACCCCTAAGTGATAAGGATAAGGGTGGTCCTCCCAGACCCCACCCCAGGGAAGAACCCGAGCGGACCGAGGGTGAGTCACTAGTATTATTATAAAGATGAAGGATTTGTTTAGTTTGTTTGTACCTTAGGGATGAAAGTTTGTATGGGAAAGCAACCCCGCTAGTTTAATTATAAATTTTTATTACAATTTTGCGATCAATACAGAATAATCCTTATGTCAAGCGATACAACAAAACATGAGGATTTGCAACAACATTCTTCATTTTCCGACCATTTAGAAGGCTTTTTGAATGACGGTTTGAAGAGTATTCCTCTGTAATTATCGTCGACATTCTGTTTATTAGTCTTTTATTACATTTAAAAATATGCTTTAACTAAATATATTAATTTTAGGATGTTGAGACTTTCGTGTAGCCATACAATACATTTAATATTAAAAAATTTAGTCACGGGAATTTATATTTTTCATGAAATTGGGCTTGTTTGTTGTGTGCATTTATTTCAGTCTTTAGTATGTATTATCTTGGAAACGATTACAAAAGTCAAAAGTGAAGTAAAAGTAGGTATCTGGTCGGAGACATACATGTTTCATCCAAACTGTGTGTCGGTCTTCTACTGCATAATACTGTACCTTTGTCTGTTTTTATTTTTTTAGTTTGCTTTATACTCAGTAGTTTTTTTTACTTTATAATTATTATTTTTATTAACTTTTTAGTATAGGCGTAATCAAGATGAATCATCAAAATCGGCTAAGCCGATATTTACGAGGGAACCTAAGATCGGACATACATACAGGTCAAACACATAAGCCTCCTTATCCCATAATAAAATATTTTTTTCTATAGAATATTACATGCGCAGTTTAAGAATGCAAATAGTAGAGATATTAGAAATTTAAAATATTATAAGCTGTAATACTTTCTTAGATTTACGCGAATATTTGACATTTTAAATAAAACTATCTTTTCGGATTTTGTCGCGGATTTATTTGCATTTTTGTTTCCCGACGTTTCGAATGCTTTACAGCATCCATGGTGCTGATAAAATTTTATAAGCTGTTTAAAAACCACATACTTAAAAATAGGTTTGAACAATAAACATTTGTGCAAAAAATGACCATTTACAATTATTAACATCTCGACAATATTTGATAATAAACAAGAATCGGTGATGTAATCGCGTTGCTATTTGCTCTCATAATATAATTAATAGCCTAGAAACCGTCATGAGGTTGTCATTTAACTATACAATACCTAGCAATGTCAACGTATTCTCGATATTCTATACATATAATAAAATTCTAACGGAGTCTAATCTGTACATTAAATATTTTTTGGAAAATCTTATTGAAACAGTCATTATTATCGATACAGAGGAAGAATCTATAGCTTTTAGAATTTCCGTCTGTCTGTCTGTCTGAGAACGCATCACGAGAAAACCACTGGACAGACATTAATGAAATTTGGTATGATGATAGCTGGTTCAACATTTCGGATACTTTTTACTGCGAGAAAATACATCATCTCCGAGAAATCTATACTACCCGTTACAACGTACCAAGGGACGAACCCGAGCAGAGCGATGATAAGTCGCTAATATAATGATAAAAAATAAACTACTATTGTAGTGATGATTTCCAAACATTAATTTATCTTATTATTACCAAGATGGAATGAACAAAGTTTTCTATGAATAAATTATATTAGGTATACAGATATAGTTAGCCCACATCATCCTACTGCTGTGCAAAGGCCTCCACTCTACGTTTCCAGGTCTCTCTCTGCGCCCTCTCTATATTAGGCTACCAACTATCTATCACCCTATATCAGATACAGTAAGCATGGCCCTCTAAATTAATGAAGGAAATCTTATAAACTAATTAATTTACAAATTTATATATTTTAAGACAACTTATAAAATAACATATTTCACCATTTATAACTAGTTTTTGTCAGCGGCGTCGTTCGCGTGATAACTGGGACGAGGGTCTATGGTAACCTGTCTGTCTATGTCCATCCCCAGGATGCAATCTATGTAGGTATGTCCTTACCAAATTTTATCGAAAACTTTTCAGCGGTTTAAGTGAAAAGATAACAGACAGAGTTATTTTCACATTTACAACATTAAATGATATAGCAGCAGCGTAGCATAATATAATATACATACGTAACGATCTAGAAGAGCCTATAATATCAAAGACTCTCCTGGATTAAGTAATACATTCTTGTAAGTTAAATTATATAAACAAACAAATCTATTCCACGGGAACAGTACACAGTTATACTGATGTATGAACTATATTATTGTTAAGTTTCATTAAAATCCATTCAGTAGTTTTTGCGTGAAAGAGGAACAAACATCCATACATCTATACATACAGATATACATCCTCACAAACTGTCGCATTTATAACATTAGTAGGATTCCGTTATTATTTTCACTAGTACTAGGTGTGGCGTTGCATCACTTCAAAATAAAAATTGGGGCTTAGACAAGATGTTATTCTAAAATCCTTGAAGAAACCTCAGAAAATACGTATACGGCAAGACATTAAAATTCTATGACATAAAGATTAAATCAATACAATTTTTGAAATTTAGCCCTAAGAGTAGATAGATACTGGTTCTACGAAGACGCTTATAATTTCCACTGATAGAAACTAACACACCTACAATCCTACATACATACAAACCTATACTAATAATTATAATTATTGACACCCAAGTTAACCGCAAATCATGTCATGGGCGACAGCTCACTACGTGCCACTAGTGACACCCAAGTAAGAATAATCCATGCTACATATAATATTATCTATCCTAAATACTAATATTTAAAGAGGCAGAGTCTTTTTGTTTGTTTGTTTGTTTGTTTGTTTGTTTGTTTGTTTGTTTGTTTGTTTGTTTGAACGCGCTAATCTAAGGAAATACTAATCCGATTTGAAAAATTCTTATTGCATTATATATCGTTTATTGAGGAAGGTTATAGGCTACTATAATATCATCATGCTACTACTCAAGGGAGCGGAGCAGTAATCATAAATGTCAACAAATCGAGCAGACTTCCATACATTATTGTAAAATTGATATTTATATCGGAAGTTTAAACGCAAGCGAAGCCGCGGGTATACCTAGTCTGTATAAATATTATAAATGTGAAAGTTTGTGAGTATGTATGGATGTTTGTTACTCTTTCACGCCAGAACGACTGAACGGATCTCAATGAAATTTGGCACAGAGATAGATAATAGTCTGGAATAGTACATTTACATTAGCCGCTAGTCTGTTTGTTTGTTTGAACGCGCTAATCTCAGGAAATACTAATCCGATTTGAAAAATTCTTATTGCATTATATAGCTCGTTTATTGAGGAAGGTTATAGGCTACTATAATATCATCATGCTACTACTCAAGGGAGCGGAGCAGTAATCATAAATGTCAACAAATCGAGCAGACTTCCATACATTATTGTAAAACTGATATTTATATCGGAAGTTTAAACGCAAGCGAAGCCGCATGTATACCTAGTCTGTATAAATATTATAAATGTGAAAGTTTGTGAGTATGTATGGATGTTTGTTACTCTTTCACGCCAGAACGACTGAACGGATCTGAATGAAATTTGGCACAGAGATAGATAATAGTCTGGAATAGTACATTTACATTAGCCGCTAGTATGTACAATAATTATATACATACTTTATTGTACTTTAAAATCAGAGTAGCAAAAACAAAACAGAAATGAATGTTAGCGAAGGTGGACTTATCTCTAAAAGTGATCTCTTCAGCCAACCCATGAAGAACCAAAATACAATAAAACCAAAAAGTTAATAGCAATTATTGTACAAGTCATGTTTGCGTCGATGCAAAAATCTTAGCCACAAATCCTCTAAGATTTATATGGACTTTTTTTTATATTCCAAAATTATGGAGCTAAAAGTCCTTTGTAAGAGACTGTGCAAAGTTTTCTATCAAAAGAACCCCAAGTAATCTCCTCATGTTTACTGTTCCTAGGTCAACCGAATGGAATTTTGTGTACCGATTTTTTTTTGATACCTTATAGGTACTTAGAAACCCTTGTTGGTATTTGCTTATACATACAGTACATATATACTCCTCTTTATTACACTTAATTGATATACAAAAATTACATACAACAAAATTAGTTAGCCAAGGTGGACTTATCTTTAAAAGAGATCTCTTCGAGTCAACCTAATGTGTTAAAAAGCAGGCTAAAGTTAAATTATAACAATATGTATATTGTATATTCATTTATATACATATGTGTATATTAGCAACTTCTTGCTACTATAACGACCTAATTACAACTGATAATTTTAAAACAAAAAATATACCGATTGACACGACACCATGATTAAAAATCGGCATGGAAAAAATCATATCAATGCATTATTACAAGCACACAAATACACTTAAACATTTATATTATCTATATACCTATGTATAAATAGACAAAGACAAAAATCTTCAATACCCTTTTCTACTGTTTGTCAACCGAATTTCTTTTTTGAAGTTGTACTTCTTTTGGCACGCTTGGAAAAAATTATGAGCACACCGACAGCCAAAATGCGACACGATGAAGTTAGCTGCATTCTTTTTACAAACAGAGAGTTGTGACATACGGGATGAAATCTTTAGCTATTTTTGTTCTGTTAAGCCAAAGAAGTATAATTTCTTACGTGCGTACATAAGTACACACACACGTTTTTTTTATTCAGTAGCTATTGGCGAGCTCTAGCGTTATCAATAAAAAAACTGTATTTTTTTCAACCGACTTCAAAAAGGAGGAGGTTCTCAGTTCGACTGTATGTTTTTTTAAAATAGATAATGTCAAAACAGTTAAATACATTTTTTTCCTTTGTTTGTCAACCGTAAGTTTTCTACATATAATGATAGTGGTCGAGTTTCAACCACTAGACACGATACACTAGATAGTATAAATGAATGAATGGAATGAAAATTAACTTTAGTAAGCATTCGTAAATTGTAAATTTAATTGTAAGTGAGTGAGTCAATCGGTGAGAAAGCAGCAGGATATGGTGAGACCCAAAATCACATGAAAATGGGGACAGCAGTTTAGTCGTGAATTGAAACACAATTATTTTCGTATTTACAATATAAATAGTATGGCCTTATACTTTTTCGCTTCACAAAAGTAATATGGCCGGATAGATTACCCCACTTAAATACACTCGAGCTATTTGAGAGCAAGCTTCCCCAAACACGGGGAGAATTTATTAGCAACATATTCTTTACTGCGTGGTTGGTGTGAGAAGGAGTATGTATATTAGAAATCTTTCTTTTTTACCAACTTCAAAATGAAGTTTAAGACTTCAACAGACTTCAAAAAAGAACTTCAAGGGTATGTTACGCGACATATTCGTCAATTATAGACTTCTTTATATAAATTACCTCAGGAGTGGACCCATAGAAGATTTTTAAAAATTCTACTCTTATGTATAAATTGATTACTTTTAAAGGGCTTTTGGGCTTTTACAACTTACATTGTAAAGAAAAATCAAACACACAAACTCATAAACATTCGCATTTAGAAGTTTATTATTTTATTTACTTTCCGAGGACTCCAAATCCAGTATTTTAAATACTTTATACACACGCACACACGACATACGCACACAGGCACACATGCACATGTGCATGCACCCACACACTACCAACACCACAGTGACCATTGTGCCCGCAGCTTCAACATGCCATTCTTTTCATAAATTATCTTCATCTACTTTTTACCTTTCAAATGTTCCTACTGAGAGTTTTTAAGTATTAAACATTAAATTAGTTTAAAACTAACAAAAGTACTTAATAATCACTCTTAGCACACTGTTTCACAGTATGTACAATATAGAGTAGTATGTAGAGCTAACCTAATTTTTGATCTCTTTCATATTAACGATGTGCATGCCGGCACTTTGCCGCTGGCTGAATGCCAGCTTTGCATAGCGATAAGCATACCGTAGAGAATAATACTACAAAAGGTGTTTATTTTATGTCCATACAAACTGAACGATAGCTCTTATTTAAAACAATGTTTAAAAAAATTGTTTCTCAAATTCCTTAAATATAAACACATATAAATTCGATTTGTGTGTGTGTGTGTGTGTGTGTGTTCTTACTCCTTCACGCTAAACTCAATGCTGGGTAGAATGGAATTATCTTATTTGATTAAGTTTTAATATAAGAAAAGGACGACACGTTTGGCTCAGACCCTACTTGCTGTGCCAGCGGTCGCCGGATCGAGTCCCGCTGGAGGCATTCATTTGTGTGATGAGCACGTATGTTTATATTTATAATATGTATGTATTTAAAGTTATATATGTATAGTGTAACAACTATCTGGTATGCATAACACAAGCCTCGTAGCTTACTATGGTACAAGATGGTGTTGTGTGTAAATATCAAAAAAAAAACATTCAGCCCATATAGCATCCCTTTGACGAAACGTTTGACTCAGTTTGTAGTGACTACTTGCTGTGCCAGGGGTCGCGGGTTCGAGTCCCGCTGAGGGTATTCATTTGTGTGTTTGAATGTTTGTACTCCAGTCATGGGTGTTTATACATATTTATAATATGTATGTATTCAGTTATATATGTGTAGTGTATCAATTATCTGGTATCTATAACACAAGCCTCATGGTATCAGATGGTGATGTGTGTTAGTGTCCCAAAATATTTAATATTGAATTTAATATTTAATAATCTAAAAAAATATCCCACTTCGGGTTTCTGGTTAATGCGAGAAGAATTAAACCACAGTCCGCTGGTTGGACAACGTTAGTCTCTGACAAGTTTTTCTCAAACTAGTTAGTTTCAGAGAAAAAATTGATAGCGAAGATGGAAGATGAGACCTCTTGATGTAAGGAAAACAATATGATAACCAGTTGGCTGTATGGCAAATGGTAATCATGTTGCAATTTTTTAGTAAAATCTATAAAACCTTGGTATAACTGTAAAAATTTAAGCCATACCATAGTAAGTAAAATCACGGTACGGTGCTCTTTTTTGAAGAAATGTGGGGTTTAGTCCAGAGCTAAAGCCAGAAGAAGCAAAGGTATTAAGGAAATAAACAGGAAAACATAAAAGTACAAAACACGGTATCTCTAGCTTACTATAATTTGTATTTTATTCGTATATTTTTACTATTACTTTTCCTGTTATATTTCCCAATTTCCTTGTCATGGCCACAACTCTTAAGCATGTTTTGAATTGAGGCCGGCCGCTTCTAGTGCAAAATTAAAACGCAAGTTGCTCTATGCATTCATTAATCTTACTGCGACAAAAGTAAAATGGCATTTAACTCTTAATAATTAATATATTCTGCATATTTAAAAATATTAGTTTTCGCCCAATGCTCAAATTCCTACTAATATTATTAATGCAAAAGTTTGTGAGGATGGAGTCTGGGTGGATAGATGTGTGTTACTCTTTCAAGCAAAAACTACTGAATGGATTTTAATGACACTTTACAATAATATAGCTCATATATCAGAATAACTCATAGGCAACTCTTTGTCCCGGAAAAATGTACAGTTTCCGTGGGATAGATTGTTTTTGTTAGTTCGACCATATAGTTATTGAAAATTTGAGAAAAACAATATGAAAAATTTACATTTTGCCACATTTTTTTCTGCTATTACATTCGTTCATTGTAGGTACTAGGTATGTATGTCTGAGAATATACAGTTTTATATGTAAGTACTTACAATACAAAAGAGTTCAGTAGATACCATTATAATTTAACTGTTTTGTCTTTACCTATTTTCCAAATTTTTTATTGATAACACTTAAGCTCGTCAATAACTACCAAATAAAAAAAGACTATCCGCAAACAGAGGAGGAAAATGTACCGAACTGTTTTGTCTGTGCCTAATAATTTATATATAGACCTCCTCGCTTGGCTCGGGTTCGTCCCTAGCTTGCTTCCCCATACAAACTTTCATCCCCATTCTTACCCTCTTAAGGGATGATTTCCGGGATTAAACCTATCCTATGTCCTTCCAAGGGTCTCAAACTATCTTCTTACCAAATTTCATCTAAATCGGTTCAGTAGATCCAGAGATTACCCCCTACAACCTCACAAACTTTACCACTTTATAATATTAGTAGAGATAACATGTACCATGATACAATCTTAAATAATTAACATTTCTTTTAGGGTACCACGAAACAATGTGGTCTAGCAAAACTAACCAAAACATATAAACTCTCCATATTTGGTGGCATTTGCGTCAGTAATAACACTTAATATAAGGCGATAAAATTGATTTAAAGCCACAAATTTCAAATTAAAAGAAAAACCTACTCAAATGAGTTTCGTCAAAGAATATATTCAGACCATCCCACGTGTGTAGGTTATCGACAGTTGCGCAGGCGCCACCATATACGGTGCGCGTACGCAACACGCCGTATACAGTCTGACACATTCATTCACAAGTTTTTATGCCACATACCATCACGTCATATTCCTATTTTGATCCACATTTACAACTTACAAGAAATAAAGATAGATTTTTTTAATATTGTTACTGTGTGTATTAATAAACTTACTGTAGTCAATACGTTGGGACATTAACACATAGCACCTTTTAGTTCTATGGTAAGCTACGAGGCTTGTGTTATGGATATCAGGTAGTTGATACACCCCATTTTTGAAAAAATGAAATATATGACTGGTTAAGGCGATTCTTTAGACTTCAACTATTCATCGAAACAGAACGTCACATCACATGTTATCATCATTCATCTTGCTAATACTTTCCTGTATTAGATTCCACAAGCTTGCAGCATCCGCAAAAGACACGTTTCATTGATCTAATTCCTGAACTAACTCTGATCAATTGCTCCGACCTATATAGGAAATAGGAATTTCTCATATTCTAATAGGCATAACCTAACAATTATAGCTTGAAAGCATTATTTTGCTTAAATTATAAGATGTATTTGTAAAAAATACGATTACCTACGTTTTTTACTAAATTGATACACTGACTACAAAATTTTGTACAATTTCGACCACTGGCAAACACTAGTGTTCTTTAAAAAATAATCACGAAAATCGGCTCTTCATTGTGAAGAAACATCCACACGAAACCAACTGAATCGAGTTCTCCTTATTTTTGAAATCGGTTAAAATCTATAAACTCTAAATAATGTATTGATAAGAACAAGACTAAAATCCAAAATTTAAATACAAAATCAGTCCCAATATCCAAAACATAATCAATTAGCGATTTATAAAAGGAAAACGAAAAATTGATGAAGGTCACACGTTGTTTCGCTTTCACGAGATGAATATAAGTGAATCTCTGAACAAAATAATAAAATTAAAACAAAATAAACTATTATTAATTATTTTCACGTACAATCTTCAAATACTCTGACTCTGAGTGCCGGATTTTATTGACCTACTAACAACCTTCTATATAATATCTTATAATCTCACAAATTGTTTAAGTCCTACAGATACAATTCGTCATATCACATCAAGTATCAACCTATTGCCGTCCACTGCTAAACGATGGCTTCCCCAATGAGCGCCAACTATCCTAGTCCTGGGCAGTCCGTATCCATCTGCTGCCCGCCACCTTCCTTAGATCATCAGTCCATCGTGCTGCAGAGTCCACTAGGCTTGCCTAAGCAACATGTTTGGCTCAGTTTGTAGTGAACCTTCTCGCTGTGCCAGCAGTCGCGGGTTCGAGTCCCGGTTGGAGCATTCATTTGTGCGATGAGTACGAATGTGCGTACTCCAATCATGCGTGTTTATATTTATAATATGTGTGTATTTAAAGTTAGTTAGTTCATTATTTTCTAAGTAAAACATAAGTGGTACCGTGTTTGATTACCTACTAACGAGTCTATAACATTTTACTATTTAACTACGCAGGCCGACTTTAAAATCACTTTGAAAGTTATTACGACATTCTCGACGATGGAGTTTTTACCTACTTGAAGTTTCTATGAGATCATTTTTAGATCTGACCTATTTAATAAAAGAGGAACCGTGAATATTTTTTTCCTTTGGCACTGTAGGCTCCTCTTACATAATACGCATATACATACACACAGCACATAATAAACAAACATGCATATATTTTATATACATTAACATTCACACATAATTTAAAAAGGAGCCCTTAGCAGCAGCATCGCCTGTCCACTTCAAAGTCGGTCAATGAGCTCCCATCTTTTAAATACAATAACCAAACCCAACCAAAAACAACTTCGTACAGTTAAAACGGATGGAAGACCGGACGACATGAAAATAATAGACACACTCAACCCTAACCATCGATTTGACAAATAAACAGATTTTCATAATTAAAAAATACATTAATTAGGAAAAGATTTTCAAAACAACTTGTTATTATCCTCCGGCTCCATCTTAAGGCCTTCGTCAGTATATATAATGGAAAGTAATAAAAATAACGAAACAAAACATATTAGTCCAAATCCGGATGTCATACAATATGCCATCAGGGAATTCCGGTCCCTACATCCCGACTCATATCAAATCAACTCGATGGTACCATAATATTTTACTGTCACCCAAATTACATAAGTATACCAAATTTCAAATTAATTGAATATTAGTAAGTGGTGGAAAAATGGTTGTGGAAAAAAAATACTTAGATACGAACACTTTAAGTATATTAAAAATATTGTACAGTAATATTTAAAAATATTGTAAAAACATCTTGTCTACGTAAACATAGCGTAAAGACATAACAAGGCAAGGTCTTTGAGACCAAGAATTTTAAATATATACCAGTTTTTTAAACGATACTATCATTTATTATTCTCTCTATGCAGTGATCTCTCGTATGAAGATTGAAGACGTGCTCGAAATAATTGCACTAACAATACTGTACACAGTGTGACGTAGTAACTTGTCTGAGTACCCGAGCTTTCGCTTTCGATATGTAGATACCATTATCTGTACATTTATATACACTAGTGTGTACCATTATCTCTACATTTATATACATTAGTGTGGGCCCTGTGATCGGAGCATAGTAACTTTCTTTTATTGACTACATCAAAGCTCGTCAAAAGCTACTAGACAAAAAATAAAAACGGTTGACAAACAGAGGAGAAAAAGGTACTGAACAGATTTGTCTTTACCTATTTATATATAGATAATCGTAGATACAATGATAATCATGACTTTTCTTGTGTCTGTGACTTGAAATTGCCTCTCGATAATAAAAGCCAAGCATCACTTTAAACAATTTTTTAGTTTTTAAAAATAATAAAAACACGCTGGTTAACTAACCAACATGTATAGGGAACGTCAAAACTAATCAAAGGAGCCATACGGGAAGGTTTTACTAAGAAGATATAAAAAAAAATTATACACTTTTTTAGGCAGGAAATTTTTGGCACAAGTAGTAACCAAGCAAGAACCAAAAAGCAACGATGGATTGCTAAATTTATCGTAAAATTAAAACGCATCTTAACCGATTCCAATCGACTCCGTAATTTCCACTGAAATTATTTTAATGGTTAATGTCAATACTAAGGACTTGTTAAACTGACATAGAACAAAAATATCTACGTTTATACAAACATGTCCTTCAGCAAGAATAGAATTCGTAATCTTTTATGTATAAAGCAAAATATCAATTAGACGCCACTACACCAGACGGTCTGCTAACATTGTTCGTATAAGGCAGCATTGTACGTGTGCAAGTATCCGAGCTTTCACTTTCATAGAGCATCTAGCACTCGATAAACATCCGCTACAAAAAAAGTACGCTCTTTGCTTTTGCATTCTTTATTTTAAATCATAAATATATAACAATGACACACTGCAGCTTAAGCCACTAGATCTGGAATCTACTAGGTATATAAGTACATATGTTACATATAAAATTATACGTAGGGTAGACGAAAGCTTGTATGGAAGTTGGTTATTTTTACAATAAAAGCATGAAAATTGATGTAAGCTTATGTTTATATAATGTCTATAAGTTGAGCTTTTAGCTTTTAACCTTTGATCATTTTGTTCTTATTCTTATTTTAACGATTTTATGATTCTTAAGAGACTTTGTAAATCACAAATTCTGTAACATGTGATCAAGGATAGATTTTCATGAAAATATGATCATATTTTATTGTTTTAGTTTTATTTCCATTGTGATTTGTTTTCTGACATCGAGATAGAATTGAAAAATATTGTTTAAATATTTATTTTACTATTGAAACGTGCTCGATTATAGGTATAATATAAATGTCCATGACTCAATCATATACAGGTTTATACACCATTCATTGATGATTCAAAACAGATTCATAGTAAAAAAACATCTAATAAAGTTGGTTGCAAATCACATAGAACTAACAAACAAAATCTTTAATTTTCCTTATTTGTTATTGTCGTAATTCAGGACAGTGTCTCTGTTGCCGTCAACTGGTATAAAATTAAAACTATAATTAAAAAATATAGAAATTATCTTATTTAAAATCTATACATATAATAAAATTCTGAGTCGAATCTTTACATTAAATATTTTTTTGGAAAATCTTATTGAAATTGTCATTATTAGCGATACAGAGACCAAATCTTTAGAATTTTTGTCTGTCCGGGAAAGCGTTACTAGAAAACCACTAGACCGATTTTGATGAATTTGGTATGATGACATGGTTTTCCGGGTCAAATTATAAGATATTTTTTACTGCGGGAAAATATCTCATCTCTGAGAAATCTATACTAATCGTTAAAAAGTAACTAGGGACGTAGCCGGGCGAAGCGAGAGTGATTCGCTAGTAAAGAATAAATACTGTTCATTTGTAAGCTTAATAATAAACACTTAGAAAGTACTCGACTGTTTTAGCTAATTTTTCTTCAGCTTCAGACTGGATGAATAAGGTTTTTAAGAAAAATAATGGAAGAGGAGCCTGATTTTTTTTAAAATGATTTCTAAAATCAAAAACAAAATTGAAATTTGAAAAGAAATACAACTGTCGGGTCAGCACAACAATTTAGAGTAAAATATTTCCCTCTCATTCTTCTCCTTTCCTTCTTCCTATTATCCTTCTTGCTTCATTTTGTTCATTTTCTTAATTATTTGAGAACTAGTGACCTGCAAGGGCGTATGAGAGCATTCAGTGTGTGGAGTTAGACGAATGGTTTGTTGGAATTTGAGGCTGTTTTTTAAGTTAAATCAATGTACGTAAAGCAATTTGGCAAATGTTCAAGACATTCTTTTTGGAAACTTCGCAGCAAATGTAAATATTTTATTTCAATGCAGATGCTGTGAGTTAAATTTTAAAAATGTAATAAGTCTCAACAGTTTCTAACTAAGTTTTTCCATTTTAAATAAAACAACTTTTCAGTTTTTTTTTCGCGGATTTATTTAGAATTTTGGTTAGGAAACCAAAAATCAAAATAAATCCGCGAAAAAATTCGAAAAAATAGTTTTATTTAAAATGTCAAATATTCGCGTTAATCTAAGAAAGTAATGAAGTTTTCTATTAAATTTAACTTTAAATAAACATTTAAACATTCTTGTTATGTATATACATATTATGTATATGTATGTGTGTACATAATTTTTTTTTATAATTTATGTCAGCCATTAAAGCTATCTCAGCAATTTGCATGTTTTTAGAAAGGTTGCAATAACTTACCTAGTTATTGGGTTTACCTAATTAATAAACTTGTTTTAACGCCAAATCCGCTATCTATATCAATCGCAGGATACGTTTACAAAAAAAAAACAGTAGTTTTTGCGTGAAAGAGTAACAAACATCCATACATCTTACATCCTCACAGACTTTCGCGTTTATAATGTTAAGTAAGTATAGATAGTATAGACTTTTTAATTCATTAATATCTTAAGTACCATAACCAGTTATTTATGACTGCAGTAGCCGATGCCCTTGAATCCAGACGCAAAGGTAGGGCTAGCGCAGCAATAAGGCGCGCCTACCCTTATACCTGACATTTATTTATGATTCTTAACATCTGATTTGCTAAGTCGTTTTATCAAATTCATTTTTACCCGCGACGCCATTCACGTGATAAATGAAGACTTCGACAAAAATAACCAATATATATTTCTATAAAACTTTCATGGTCATTGACAATATTATTATAATCTAAAACGAGATAATTACCATGTGTACCGGTGGGCATGACAAATATCCCATTTCACATCATAAGAATAATGTCAATGACCAGGAAACTTAAAAAAAAATATTTTTCATTCATATCCGTCAGGCTAACAAACAAGCACACATACAAACAAAGATTTTTTTAGCCGGGAATCTCCGCATTGCGCAGAGCAATCACCAAAGTTTTATCACAATCGGAGGATTGGTTTAGGAATGCATAGAGTACAAACATTAATTGTTATTTATATATATAGACATATACATTATATTTATTAATTATACATTTTTTATATCCAAATCCAAAATTGTATTATACTGAGTTAACAATAATATACCTTACAAGTATCAAGTCTATATAAAATTAAATATATCGACTTATTACGTAAAGGTGAATCACGATTATAAGAAATACTGCAGTGCTATACAAACGTCTGCCAATGAAGGAGGGGTGCAGGAAAGGGCGTTCCTCCCCTTGTCTAACTAAAGTCATGACACCCATTTATTACTTGTTCCGGTGTTTGACTTATTGAGTTGTATGCATTGTTGCGAGTTAGAAATGAATGCGAATGATCGTTATTATCATTTCTTTGCATTCTCATCAGCCGTTAGTGTATAAAAAGTTTACGCGGTTTTATTTCCTTGATATATTTATAACGTATCATAAATCATTCTATCTACATAAAATTATAAGTCCTGTTATCTAAGTACTACAGGGAAAACAACACTAAGACAATCAACAACATAAGACACTAATTGCCTTGATAGATATTAAGATCAAAGTTACAAGTCTCATGACTTACATAACTCTTTTTTGTAATATTTAAAAGATGAAGAAATTAATTAGATACATTAGTTTTTAAAACGTCCTGGCTAGGTGCTTTTAATACCAGCTATACCTATGCGTGGAAGGTGCCTACTACCTACTAGTAGTATAGTAAACAACTGTGTATACAACCCACTCTTTATCCCTTTCACCGTAGTCCGGTAAGACAATCAGAAGGCAATCGACATTTTTTCGTGTTCCTAGGCTCATAAGCATATTACATCCACTTCCCAAATGTTGGGAGGGCTGTTACGGATTTTTTTTTATAGAAAAACGCCATAGCTACTAATTATAGCCCAACCCAGGATTCGAACTAAACTTCTAATGATTCGCTGCTTTATGCTTACTACTAAACCAACAAGACCATCAAAATATTTTTAACAAAAAGTATAAGTTGTTGGCACTTTTCCTTATACTAAAATGGGCACTTGTAAAGGTCACTTGGCCATAAAGATAACTTCATAAAAGTCGACGCAGTGAAAGGGCTTAGCATTTGCTTTGTCAAAACAGAACATTTTCTTTGTCTGTATAAATTGAATGTGACATTCAAATATTTTATACTAAATCTCTCATAGCAATTTCGATTTGATATTTAATAATATCGTGAAAAACAAAAACAAATCTACCCCGCAGGAACTGTACATTTTTCCGGGATCAATAGTTGTAGCCTATACGCTATTCTAGACTATAATCTATTTTTGTTCCAAATTTCATCCAGATCAACCGTTCTAGTGTGATTGAGTGATAAACATCCATCCATCCAAACTTTTGCATTTATATAAAGTAAGAGTAAGATGGGATTAAAATATTTGAATGTTTTGATTCAATCGTTAATTTTTTCCTGCTACAATAAATAATAATTTATGTGGGAGCATTATAAATCTCGTTTATATTATTATTTAGCCCATAAGACTGAACACATAAATATACGTATAAAAGTACTAAAGCATGATTATACGCAATTATACAAGTTTATTTCTGCCAAAAATGTTATATTTTATCTTTATAAGTGAGAATCTTTGGAATTGATTTGATCAAATAATAAAGCTAAGTCTAGGCCTAGTAGTCTAAGACCGATTGTAGATAGTAATAACTGCAAGGTCAACGAATGAGAAACATCTTTATTTATTTGTTACGTACCTGGAGGCTAGATTAAATAATTATGAAAAATTTTATAACGCCTATAGTAGGTATATTACAATTAGTAGTGGACTGTGGCCTGATTTTCCTCGCAATTTAGGGAGACCAGTGTCCAGCAGTGAGACGCTGAAAAGAGCTGAATAATATTGGGAAATTCTGAATTATAACTACTGAAAATGAACCACATTATTTTGAATCCCGTTGGGGACATTCATTTTTGTGGTGAGCACGAATGTTTGTACTCCAATAATGGATGTTTATGTTCATAATATGTATGTATTTAAAGTTATATATGTGTAGTGTATCAACTATCTGGTATCCATAACATAGGCCTCGTAGCTTACCATGGAACTAGATGGTGCTGTGTGTTAATGTCCCAACAACATATATTTACAAAGCAAAAAGCACAGTAGTATGATACAAACCCTTGTAGGCTAACATTACGACATCTCAAGAGTGTCACAAAGCGACGACGTGACGAGACAAAGGCGTCATTTTCACAAGTAACCGCGTGGGTGTTTTTCGGTGCGACCATATGGCGGAGATAATGTCATTGAGATCAGGTGTGTACTAGTCAAGGTGGCAATAATACGGGACAAGTGTACATTTTGGAATTAAAAAAATAATAAGTATATTATACTAACAATGAGTAATGATTAGTTTAATATACTCTGTATATACTGTGTATGATTCATAACATTATATTACTCGAGAAATTATGTTATAAAATACGTTGCATCAGATGAACATCATATCAAGAAGCCATCCCGAAATCAGAATTTGCTAAGCACTCAACTAAAAATGTTACAATGAAAGCTACCTTTCCATTTCTTGGAATATAAAATAGCCCATGAGCAACCGGTAACAAAGCACACACTATCTCGATCTGTGTATTATTCCGAATAAGATTTTAAGTGAACAAAATTGGAACTTTTGCCCGTAACATAAATAAAATTTAGTAAATTTGGGAAAAAACTAATAGTGTTCTTTTCTATGTTGTTTTTGTACAAATGAAAATATCACTAACTTTATTAAAATCTATGTGATCCGTTATATTTTATAATATAATAATGGTAAGAATACATACCATACATTACTAATGGCAAAGAGCGTTTTATTAAACCATCCTTTTGTATGGCGCTTTCTAAAAACACTATTTCGTGCAAATAAAACTTAAGGAAAACTAGCATAATCACGTAATAGACACAGGTGAAATATTTAATGGGCAGAGAAATTGCAATGGGCAGGCTAGTTGTGATGCAACAAGAATATAAATATATTCGCTATTGTTAGCGATTCCCATGAAACGATGCAATCCGTCTAATTTTATATGCTTCCGTGAGTTTGTAAGTTATATCTACATACATATTTATTTGTTTTTGCATCATGTCTGAATGATAAACACTCGTCATAAAGTCTAGAATTAAGGCTTAGACTACTAGGCTCGCCATTTTTATATTTAGTAACTATATTACTGTTTAACTAAAAGAATAGGTAGGTATACTGATTTGAATAAAATAATTAAAGGTGAAATATTTACTCAAGTTCCTTTGAAGTATAACCTTCATTATGAAAGAAACAATAACGGAAATTGGTTCGTGATAGCCATATATATCGCGATGATCAAACTATCTGCTAGTTTTTGAAATCTTTCAAAAATTGTGGACACTTCTTAAATAACTAATATCATATTGTAACTAATAATTACCAATGTTTTTATTTTTATTTATTTTATGCGAAACATTTTTATTTTTTATAGAATACTAGCGACTCAGCCTCGCTTCGCTTCAGATTCGTCCCTACTTAATTCTCGTTTTAAGGTTTAGTATCGATCTCTCAGAGATATTTTCCCGCAGTAAAAAGTACCCTATATGTTGCGACCCGGATAACCAACTATTATCCCAAATTTCATTAAAATCCCTCCAGTGGTTTTTCCGTGATGCGGTAACAGAGACAGACAAAAATTCTAAAATCTATAGATTCAATTTTATTATAATATTTATACATTCGCAGTGGCGTGGAGCGACCCTAAGTTCTGATAAGACAGCAAAAAGGTATAAAGTAAAAATAAAAACTAATAAAGGTTTTCTTTCCTAACAAATCTAATAACGCAATTGGTTTTATTAAACTCACGTAGAGGTGAACTAAGCCGGCACACACGACACGACACCGGCTAGCAACAAACCTAAAAGAAATTCTGAAGATCAATCTTATTTATGATTCATCACGTGTTGCCGAGGATGCTGCCTGCACGCAAAAAAATTTAGATCAAGTGAACTAAATTCTTAGGTTTTACATATTAGTAAGTATACTCTTACATGGCAGTTTTTGTATTTTTTTTTCAGAAATGAGACATTTTCCCACGGTAAAAAGTATCCTATACGTTGACCCGGATAACCAGCTATTACCATACCAAATTTCATCAAAATCCCTCCAGTGGTTTTTCTGTGATGCGGTAACAGACAGAGAAGAATTCTAAAAACTATAGATTCGGCCTCTGTATCGATCTAATGTTTATTTCAAATTAGATTTTCCAAAAAATATTTAATGTACAGATTCGGCTTAGTTACAATTTTATTATTATTATGTATAGATATTAGTTTATGAGTTCATTTAGTGTTTGTTTGTTACTGTTTTGTTCTGAAATTCGACTCATTGTTCGTAATAATATATTATTAAAGAGTCGAAATCATAAAATACAAAAGCTTTCAACGGAACAAAATTATGGTGCGAAATCTAGAAACAAACATCGTCAATCTATTCGTCATTTTCTCAATTAAGTCCGTATCCTGACCGCAGTGGGGTCGTCTATTTCCAATTATTTAGCACACAGATATATGCAGTTCTATTCTTGGGCGGTTCCCGGTGAATCCGACCGGTTAGCGAGCGGTCTCAGATAATTGCCCTCGTCGTTGTCTCGACTCTCAAGACAGTGTAGTTAAAAAGTTCCAAGCAAATCCTAAACATGACTGCTTCTTTTTGGTCTTTCTTTCTCTAACAATAACAGTATACCCCCCTAAGAATAATAGTTAAAATTTGCAAGCTCCTATAACGTTGGACTTAATATTGGTAATTATAAAATATCTTCTTTTAATACTTGTTTTCATCACATTTTGTAAATAAACTAGCAATTAAACCTCGTCCTAAAAAGTATCCTATGTTGCCGATGCAAAGCTAATCTAATATATTTCGATGCTTACTTCGAAAATACATAATACCTATTTACCTATTAGATATTCATATCTTAAAATATTGTAGGCTAGCACCGACTTCGAAAGTATCTGATTAGGTGATCTATTCTAAATGAAAACCTCAGTTTACTTATTTTTTACATTTTAGTGCCTGGAAGTCGGTTTTTAATTTTTGTTAAAACAGGTAATTTGTCAGAAGAAATTTTTTTATTAACATATTCGATTAAACAATTAAAAAAAAATTATTTGGTTTTTTTTTAAACCGTTCGACCGTATTCGATAAAATTCATTTGGGACCACCTGGGAAGTTGAAACAAAAAAAAATCAAAATCGATTCAGGCGTCTTCGAGTAATCGGTGAACATACATAAAAAAAAAATATGCAGGCGAATTGAGAACCTCCTCTTTTTTGGAATTGGAAGTCGGTTAATAAAGACGTAAAACTCCTTCGTATTTAAGAAATCATAAAAATGCAACTAAAAACTCAACACTCACGGCGTTCTCATGGTGAAATAACATAAGCCATTATAATCTATTGATGATACCAGTGAAAAAATAGCCCAGCAAATTACGAAAGAAGTTTACAACTCCGGTTTTAAATTTAGGCGCCGACGGTCGGTGGGAAAACGCTGAAAGCAAGAGGCCAGTTGTGAGTCAGAGCTTAAAATTAGCAATGTTATGAACTGTACCACCTGCTCTTTGTTTTGAAAAAATGAGCGATGTGATGAATAATGGAATTGACAAGTTTTGGTACGATGTTTATAAATCAATTTTATTATTTGTGGCATAAACAAAATATGTTACATATTTCAAACAATATGTCTTGAACATATTTTCGAAGTGAAAAATAGCATATACTTTAAAGGAATGTTACCATCTCAGCTTCTCTCTTGCTTCGTCCAGCATATTTTTTGAAGCAAACTGCACTAAGATCATTGGGATATTTTACGTTTCTTGGAATATTTGAGGAAATCGATCTCTTTATGACAACCCGCACTTGGCGTGTGGACTATGGCCTGATCCCCCTTGTAGTAAAGGGAAGCCAGTACCCAGCAGTGGGACGTTACGAAAAGGATGAATTTATGTATTACTTAGTACCGATGTTTTTACATGACATTACGGCTTGAATCACAAATTTATTTCATATAAAATAAATAAATAGTATATGATACTAGCGCCCTTTTGCGGTTTAACTATTATAACCTACGTAGCCAGTGGAAGAACGATATATCATACAAGGTAAGGTCACAAAGGTATAAATACATAGACTAACCTAAAGAGAAACATTTTTAAAATTTTACGAGACTTAGAATGAGTGTTAAAGATGGTTTGACATTCGATCATAATGATTTCTTATTTTTTTTTATAATTGATAACACTTAAAGCTCGTCAATAGCTACTAAACAAAAAAAAATACGGACAAGTGCGAGACGGACCCGCCCACCTAGGGTTACGTACTTTGTAGTAAATCTGTTTAAGTTTCATTTGCAACTTTTTTTTATTTTTTGAAATTTTTCCTTAATTTGTGCTGTTGGGGAGGGCGGTCTCACTGAGTGTGACAAGATGTGACAAGGGGGGACGGGGAGTCTTAGTAGTTAGTTTGTGACGAAATTTTTAACGTATTTTATGAGCGGCCCCCAATTATATATTGATCTAACAATTTAGAATTTCTAATTGTTATGAATTTCATGTAAATATTATCTCGTAGTTCAATAGTTTTAAATTCATCTGTATACTGTAACTTTTACCTGTATAAAACAATATCATAAACGACCTCACATTCGACACACGAAGGGCGTCGCAGAAATAGCATGGTCAGTTTTAAAGCGGATGTGACTGCCGACCGTTGTACAGCTTCATGGCCCTAATTACTGTTGAAACTATAGATATTATGAAATGTTTCTTTATGCTAATGGATGATGTAACTCTTAATATACTGACTTGCTTTTGACGAGCACATAAAATATTTACAGGTAATTGTGTATGGATTTTGGTATTTTCAAATTGCGTTCATGATAAATAAGACTGGTCTAAGCAAAATATATGTAAAAAGCGCCAACAAATATTTTAATACAAACAAAAAATATCATGTCTCCATTTCTTTACATGAGACACTGCTTAACACCTCCAGGTAAATTTCTAAGAAATTAATTAAATTTCTAAGAAATCTATTGTTAACTGTAACGCCGGCGTGTCCGCGGTCGTGGAGGGAATGTTAGATAGTAAAATATAAAGCTACACTTTATTTTAACAACAACAAAACAAATATTCTTTATAAGTGCAAAAATATACTATACTAGCGATCCACCCTCACTACACTCGGGTTCGCCCCTAGGTTGATTCCCCATAGAAACTTTCATTCCCATTTTCACCTTCTTAAGTGATAATTTCCAGGTTAAAAACTGTCCTATATGTCTCCCAGGGTCTCAAACTATCTTCTTACCAAATTTCATCTAAATAAGTCTAATAGTTTCAGAGTGTATTTGATACAAACAAAAAATCTTTCCTCTTTATAATATTAATTAATAAATGATAAACAGTGCAGGTTGCATAACAGTAGATAGAAAAGATTTTTTCAATTTTTTGTTCATATCAAGCTACCAGACTCAAGTACCAAAGTGCTTGATTGCTATAAATCAAATCAGCTATGTTGCGGCTCATAAAATATTACCCATTATGCTGATATGACTTCATTTGCTAACAGCTGTACTGCTTCCTGTCAACACTCGTTAATAAGCAGTTTGTTTGTTCTCATGGCTCTAACAATAAATATTATCAGATTTGATTTTGCAAAGACTATACATACAGACATACATACAAATCAAACACGATACAAAAATAAATATAATATGGATAAAATCATAATTTCAAAATTTAAAACCCCTATTACTTAATAGCTTGATATTTAAAAAAAAATGTTTTAGCCAAAAATTAAAAGGCACAGTCTCAGGACTGATGAGGATGAAAGAAAATTGCTAAACTATGTGTACATAGTTTATTGAAAATAAATTACTAGACTTTACTTTAACGTTTTGCACTCAATAAGGCGCCATTCATTAATTATGTAAGGACAAATTTGGCCATTTTTGATTTATTCGCAAAAGTATTTAAAGGTATTTCTTGGTCTATCATTTTGTTCTCATTAACATTACTCGTTTAATACATCTAGAACAGCCATACTCAACTTTTTTTTTTATAGGGGCCACAAACTCGTTTCAGTCATGGTGTTGAGGGCCGCAAGCAAAAATTATTTAGGTCTTAATGAAAACAATTCCAAGTTAACAATGTAGTTACTTTTTTAACAAAGATATGTTATAATGCGATTTTTGATGCTGCCGCATGCAGCCCGCGGGCCTCAGGTTGAGTATAGCTGATCTAGAATGTATATCTGAACATCTCATTTGTCAGCGATAAAAATAAGAAACAGTACTAAACATTCAAGGCACTGTAGTTTATTACATTGTAAAAATAGAATATAGTGATTTAGTCAGCTTTACAGATTTTAGTGATGTTATTTGTAGCAAAATATAAATACAACAATATTTTAAGTCGATATTTACATAATATAGTTTATCAGGAGGTTATTATAAAATTACCTATAATATACCTAATTATAATATTTATTAATGAGTTTCGTATCAGATAAACAATTTAAAATTTTTAAATTATAATAATTTAACATTATTTAAATAAACTTTAAGTAACAGATAGATTTTAATAAAGCTCTTCCCATTTCCTCTACAACAAAACACAACTTCCTAGTGTTGATTTATTATCTTAGGACTATAAATATATTCCCAATAAACAGCTAACTTTCACTTAAAATCATTGTATGAAACAAAGTTTACATTTAAATAAAGTAAATTCTAAGATATAACTTAATATAAAAATAACTGGTAAAAATAATTTTGTACTTAAAAATCAACTTTTGAATAGTGTCAATGCCAAATATAGCGGTTTCGATATGTTTGAGATAACTTTACGACGATGACATAATGCAGGAACGATAATGTAAGCAAACATAAACAGTGGGCACAATTATTTAGTTTAAACGTACATAAAATTAGAATAGCAAGTTAAAACACCATATTTACCATTTTAATTGACTTGTTTACATATTTTTTACAATAATGTAGATATAGCACGTTTCCATGTGCAACTTCGGCATTTCAATTTTAAATGAAGAAATAAAATAAAATACATATATTTAAATATCAAATATCGAAAAAATAGATTTACAAGTATATTTAAGACAAAGTTACGATACTAAAGCAGGTTAATTGGAATAAAATTGAAAGTCAAACTTCTATATATAGTATGACTCACCTGTTGAGCCACCGGCTCCAAAATGCTTTCAATGATCTTTGTGTGGAAGACCGGCATGATTGTTGTTACTATCACATGAATATCATTAGAATGTAACACAACACGGCATTCACGATAATATTAATAACACAAAAAACGCAAAGCACAACCAAACAGCGGGACCACCAGAAAAATACTGAGTGTGAGTACTGAGTAGTGACTAGTGTGTCAACTGTCAAAGAGAACGACAAAATTCTAACACAATATGGCTGTCAATGTCACTGTTGACTGTAGTATGTCATACTGAAGGTTCGTTCTGTTCAACGATCGCAGTGTATACGATATATTTGGTACTTTTTTATTTTATCTTAAATAAATAAAAATGAATGTTGCTAAGCGTAAAACTCGAGAACAGCTCGACCATTTCAGCTATTTTTTTGTATGTTCCTTAAGGTACACGTGAAATTTTAATAAAGAGAAAAAATATAAATGAAGGTCGTGTTAGTTACACCATTTATAACTAAGAACGGCTAGACAATTTTTATGATATTTGATTTTTTGGATTTCTCATAATCCGGAATAGGATGATAAGTATTAAAACATCAGAAAAATTAACGAAGAAAAAATAAAATTTATATGGATAACCATGGCTAATAACTATTTATATCTATTTAAAACATATCAGCGTATAGTACAAAACTAAAACTAAAGATATTTACCACAAATGGTTACAATATTCTCGTAGTAACTGAAAGTGTATTGATGAAGTGTGATTGATCCTTAGATGCAAAGAAAAGCTAACTACAAAGATGAAAACAAGATGACGACGCAATAAAATTATGCGGTCGGAAACATCCATATTATAGGGCTGAAAATGGGGAGGAAAATTTGTATAGGGAAGCAAGGTATAGATGAACCCGAGCGAAGTGAGGGTGAGTCACTAGTTATCTAATATTCAAGGAATATTTTCAAATTATTATTAATTATTGTCCAATTTTTAGATTATTATCTGTTTGTTGGTCAAATATTATGCAAAAAATACTTCAGTTTTTTTTTTAATTTTAACTTATATAATTTGACTTGAAATGTTAAGTGTATATCTATCTACGAGTATAAACAATTATGATAACCATTACTTCTTTATCTTTTTTTTTCTTTTAAAGTTAATGGTGCTAATAATACGTTCAACAAAAATTATTAAACGACTGCTCTCTAAAATAGCTTTTTGGTTTAATCCCGCCTCCTTCGACAGCTGATTTATGATATTTAAAAATTATGTATTTTATTAGTTTTTCGCGAATTTATTTTTTTGGTCTTTGGATTTTTGGTCCCGACGCTTAGAATGCTTTACAGCAATCATGGTCACGGGAGAGACTCTTGACTCATCTCTCCCGTGATCATGATTGCTGTAAAGCATTCGCGAAAAAAATCGAAAAGATAGTTTTATTTAAAATTGTATAAATAGTGTCTTTACCGGTCAAAGTTCATTCTGCGACTAACATAAAAGAGAATTTGCTTACCGCTAATACATTCTATTAGCTACATACATCATCTCAAAGATACCCTATTGTACGTGTTCTGACTTCTGAAGTATGAAGCGGTTATTTTGAATTTTCTTATGACAATGATTTATAAATTATATATGACGATTTCATTAAACTATTTAATTCGTATTAGGTATATGGATTGTGAAATAAAAAAAAAGTTATAATTCAATATTTATTACGAGAATCTTATATATTTAGTTTTATAATATCTATTAAGTCTTTAATACGTGCGAAAAGTAGCATACATACATACTTTTAAGTAACATTTTTAAATAAAACTTATAATATTATAAATCTTAATTACTTTACAGTATCGTAAAAATAGACCAAAATTACACTATATTGACACTTATTCTCAGTATTTATAACATTGTGGAAATATAAAACGTACTTACATAGTGCAATTGAGCTGAATCTCTTCTTTTATTTTAAACAAAATATACAACTATACAGCATGAAAGGGAATCCCATAACAATTTTACTAAAATAAGCAAACAATGATATATTTTATTTACTATTTAGCTTTTAATAACAAAGCTAAGTTGAACACTAAATTTTCATTTCTTCAGATTCATTCTTCAATGGTGTATATCATCACTGAAAATAAGTTGGTCACGAAAGAGTTCTATTAGCATTTAGCATGCTGTATGGTGTAAACAAATATTCAATAGCCTCTTCAAACCCTGTTGATTTTGTAGATTTAAAGTAAGCCAGAGTTAAAGTATCAGTTTATATATCAAATATGAAATATGACTTTTAGTTTAGGGCGAATGTCTCACATTCACTGTGTGTTATCATTGCAATTTGCAAGGTGGGATTTAAATTATAACGTCATTAGTACCTGGTACGATTTTATCATATTTTTATCCACATTCTACACAGATCGTATACTTATACTATTAAAAACTGTTTAACCCTTAACTTGGCAGATTTTGATATCATATTCTTTATAGATATATTTATGTTCTGACTTCTGTAATAAATAAACACTGAAAAAAAAATTGCACTAAATAATTAATTTTATATTTATAGCATGCATCTAATAATGCACACTGTCAACTATTCCAACATTCATTATCTGGAAGTCCATGTATACTAAAGGATACGTTGCTGGCTTGGATGTAAATAAAAAACAAATGTAAAGAAATAAAAAAAATAATTTAATCCATATTCCATTAAACATAATTAATTATATCTAAATGAAATTATTATTTAAAATCACAGTCATAAATTAGGAACATAATCAACATCAACTTTTTCATTATATTTAAAAAGTATTAGTAGGTATGAACTAGAATAGGTATAAGAATAACAAATGAATTTATAAAAATTCTATCGGGTCACTCTCGCTTCGTTCGGGTTCGCCTCTAGAAATACAAAAACAAGTCTATCCCACAGGAACCGTACAATTTTCCGGGATAAAAAGTACCCTATGTGTTATTATGATGTATGAGATATAGTACTGTAGTTTCATTAAAATCCAATCAGTAGTTTTTGCGTGAAACAGTAATAAACATCCAGACATACATACATCGTCACAAACTGTCGCATTTATAATATTACTAGGATATAAGTAACTAATAGGTAGTGGATCTAAAATCACCATTTTGGAAACACTATTTCTTGTGATAATTATAAAAACATATACGATCCTCCACTAAATAAAGTCTCACTTGGCATTTAAGACATGTCAATTTAGTTTGACCACACATATAGTTTGATTACACATAGTATACACCGCCCTTTGGATGTAAATGATGACATGTGGCCCAGTTGATCGTAACGTATGTCTGTCTGATTTTCAGGAGTCACAAATCCTTGTGTTTTTAGGGTAATGCTTCTTTCATAGTTCTGGTATCTGTGGTTTCTTCTTCTAGCGAGGGCGTCTGCATATTCTTTTTATAAATTTTGCAATAAGTTGTGTGATCTGCAATTTTTGGCTTTATTTGTACTCCTTTATGAGATTTATTGTTAGTAGTTGAAGCTACTACATCTACTTCCATAGATGATAATGAATAAAAAAATCCGAAAAAATAATAATACATTTGACCTCAGAGTAGGAAAATAAAGAAATAGTATTTTTAGGGGCTTCATATTTTTTGAAATGTTGTCAATTCGGTCTACAGTAATAAGATTGTTACCTATCGTTCATCAGTTTGGGTATTTGCTTTCGCATCTATAAATAGGCCCGCCTGGCTTATGGCTTGTTGATATAGATATCAAGCATTTGTAAGAATTGAGGTATTTACCATCTATATGCTCCATGCTTTCATATGGGAAATTGCAATCAATATATCCGCAAGACTCACACCTCCCATATGGGCGTTATATTGTCGAACTATGTTTGGAAAGGGCACTGGCACTTTGCGCTTCTTTTCTTTATGATACCTCAATACATGATAAACCGGATGGGCATCAACGTAAGAACTAGCCACATTAAAACATTTATAATCAAACCACTTGACCAAAGCTATTTTTTTTTCATTACAAGTAATATGTGCTATCGTTCCGTGGCCTTTCTTTTCAAATTTTTATCAGAAGAAAGCTTCTTGTCACCTCCACGAAGACTATTTGGTCATTGTACCGGAAATTCTAAAGAGATGAAAAAAATATCAAAATAAATCACTAAAACTATCAAAAAGCTATAACAACTTTAGATCCTAAGCCCATATTGTTTTCTTCTTCATTGTTACATGCTAAAGTTACATTTCATAGGCATACCCTTTATTTGTAAGTGATAAATTGCTTTCTTGTACCATCATATCAAAGATGTCCTCGAATTTCGAAAAACAATATTTTAAAATATTGTTAAGGTGATTTTTTTTTCATAAGGTTCGTTAAATGTTTTGTTTTCGATTTCAGGAGTGTATTTGAACCTTGCTGTTATTAATTTGACCTCAAGACTATTTTTGTTTACTACAGTCTTTTTCACTACATATATAATATACTCTTTTGTTGGATTGAGTCCTGTAGATATTATTACTCAACAAACTTACGTATCTCGTATTGTTTGTCGTATTTTCGGCTGGGACTAATACTTCTCTATACTCGTTTTCACTTTCTGTTAATTAATAGGTGAAGATTTTCTATCGATGATGGCAACGATGCATTTGAACTATCTACTATCGTGATCCTGGTTAGAAGCGGGTCTTATTATTTTAAACTCAAAAAAGTCGCCTCTCTCAATATTTGGGCTTGCTCCTGGTTTCAAAACTAAAGCCAGTATTCTTTGTGCTCTTGCACCGACCTAAAAGGCAAACAAATCATTATATACAAATATAAATACGATAATATTATGTAATTATGGTTTATTTGGCAATGTATCTGAAAATGCGAACTGCAAAAATAAGGTGGTAGTATAGGTATCTTGACATTGTGCATTTGCAGATCTATGAATATTCACAATACTATTTTAGATAAAAAATATTATTATTTGATTGAAATATTTTACATAAACAATAAAATATAATAATAATAGCAACTTAATAGGGCAGCTTGTGGCAAGTTGTTGAAGAGTGGCGACACCTCGGACCTAAGATCTTCCAGGGGAAACACCATCTGTCCACCGTCTCTGGCTTACGTTCATTGGTCGTCCAGAGAGGAATGTAAGAGCCAAGTTCTCGGAAGGCTGGAAGTGCCCAATCTGCCTAATAACGGCGAAACCTGCTCACGAACACTCTCGCGATGGTGAAACCTGTGCACACCTCTCGACATTCACCGGTGACCACGTCGATGTTGCGCCCAAGGCACTATGCCGCTTTGTGGGGGTCACATAAAACCAATTTTAATCTCTTAAGGCGCCTCTACGTGTTGGACCTGTGTCCCCACGCAAGCCTTCCAAAGGACTGGGTTCCTTCGAGGACTTGAATTCCAAAGAGATACATATAATAATAATAATAATATTCTTCATTGTATACCAAAAAAGAAACTCTAAAATAAAAAAAAGCACTAACAAGCACAGCCACCTGCTGTGTGCAGAATATAGATTCAATAAAACAATTACCACATATATTTATCATAATATCGATAGAAAAAAAATATTTTTATTACTAAATAGAATGATTTTAAAACAGTTTTTGTTAAAATGTACCAAAACATTTTTTTATGTCTGCATTATTAGATACGTTACCAAGTTAAGGGTTAACAATTCATTTATACAATATGTACATATGTATAAACTATAAAAAATCACAAATTGTGCATTGGAATGTATTCAATAAATTTTAAGATAAAACACCTAACATTCTAATAATACTAATACCTCAATATTAGCTACAATAAAAACTAACTTTGCTAAAATTGCAATATACAATATCGTATAGGTAATTTTTAGAACATTTCTATTTTAATTATATAAAAAAACCCGTGACCGAACTTGATTTTTTATCGTCTATTATTATATTAACTATAATAATTACTTATAAATTAAGTATCTTTAAATTACTGGTTTCCTCGAGAACATTGCCTTTCACTTATCGCAATTTTTTAAAATATTTTTTTCTAACTATAAATCAAAAGTAACGGTACTACGTGCTCTCATTTGTCTATGATATAAGAAATTATATTACAAATCATTTGCATTATACACGGAATATAGATTTGAGTTTCTCACTTAACATTGTACAGATGGAGATGTCCACCATCCATGAACCATCACGGAAGAGCTTATTTTCCTTGAACCATACAATGATACACTAAAGTACACTTAAGTGCTCGCACATTTTCAACAACCAATTGAATACCAAATCTAGCTACACTTTTCACACAGTCTCACTATAACACCAAAAAGATCTTTGTTCACAATTTATGGAATACGACACAAAATTACAAATATTCCACAATATCACATTTAATGGATATATTTGGGCAGCTCACCCCATAGCTCAGGTTGAGACCATGGGGCTGGCTCTTGTGCCGTTCTGTCAGGAGTTTTTGGAAAATTGGTAATATAGCACATTCGAACAGTTCTGACTCAGAGCTCGCAGTATACATCTTCCTCTCTACTGACTCCTGACGCTTGGACTCGCTCCGAGAGTACGTCGCGGACTTACGTTCTTCACGTTTATTGGGAGATTCTGGAAATTTCAATTATCTTAGTCATAGTAAGTTGGATCTACATACATTACACAAGAAAAAATAAATAATTGATGTTTGGACAGGGTATTTTGTGCCGCTTCTCATTAGAATACATTCATATATTTCATACACAATAAAGTAATAAAAAAATCATATCATTGGACATTTTCAACAATTATAAAATACTGACCAGCTTTATGTCTGGATGCAACGTTTGGGCTACTTTTATGATGATCAGGTCTTGTTTGAACCTGACTCAGTCTCGGGGAGTCTCCGGCGCCCTTGGCCCTCTTCAAAGGCTCTGCCTCTTGCCTCAACCTTTTCGAAGGCGATTCTTGACCTTTAGTCACTCTTATGGTATCTGGATCCTGAATTCTTTTCGCAGGAGATTCAGATTTTTTCGAAATTCTTATAATATCTGGATCTGGTTTGAAATCTCTTGTTTCTTTTGGCTCTTCCATTTTTTCAGGTACTGATTTGGGCAGATCCTCTAGTCTTCGTTGAGTTTGTTCCGCTTTGCTTTCTCTCTCTTCCTGATATGTTCTCATCTGAAAAATAGCCCTTAGAATTTAGAATATACGTGTATATTAAATATAACCTCACACAATATATATTTACATATATGTAAATTTTAAAAAATCCTGTTTATAAACCCTACAAAAGAAAACAAAAATTTTTAGAAATAAAAAATGAGAATGTTAATATGATATTTATAGTAGTTTCGATATAAATGCGAAAGTTTGTATGTGTGTTACGCCTTCATGCTGGAACGGCTGGATGAATTTGGATGAAATTTGCTATACAGGTAGACTTTAGAATAAAACATTGGTAACAACTGACCAAAGCGACTATAAGTCGCTAAAAATATGTAAAATGTTATCGTATAACCTGAGCAGCGGATTGTCTTCTCTTCATTTGTATTTGATGAGGAGGAGTGCTCACTGGTTGAGGGAATTCTGAGCCACGACGCTGTAAAGTACACTACATGGTTAAAAAATAATATGTATAACTATTTGTTAATACGTTAGTCAAGATACAGCTCTATTCGGATAATTTAACTACTACCATTGGATTTCATTTACAAATATGTACTTTTTTACTTATGAATATTATAATTAGAATTAAAACTGGAAGTATCCTATACATATTGTACGAATATATATTATTATTAGTATATTATATAAATACAACGTACTTTAGACAGTCGATCAGTCATCCGGAGAGTTTCAGAATCTCGGTAGCCCTCCGGCGTCCCGACGCGTCCCGAGCCCACTGCACGTAAGGGAAAAATCAACAATTAATTCATTCTTACTAATTTCTACAAAAATTATTAAGAGTACCTATTAATCAATAATTATTAATTATCTGTTATTAACTACACATTTTTCTACTTTTCTACATATAATGTACCTCTTAAGTCTTGGTCGTACTTACCGTGGTTAATTGATGCGTTTGAAGCTCTTCTATCCATACTTCTTGTATCACTTTCCCTGAAACGTTCATATTATGAAAATTAAATATTGTCTTAAAGAAATAATGACCTTATAAATAAGAAAACCACAACATTAAATATTCTAGTAATTATTTACTTAAAATGGGACCACCAAGTTTCTAAAGAATCAAAGGTTGTATTTTAAAACATACTCGTAGGTGTAGGCACCAAAATAAAAATTATCATCAAAATATAAATCGGTTTTAAAACATAATTTACGAAATACGTTTAATACTAGATTTTAGACTATTTTAGAAGACATAGGAAGTAAAAATTATTTTGAAATATCATTTATACTTAGTTAAATGATGCTTTCTTAGATTTGCGCGAATATTTGAAATTTTATATAAAACTATGTTTTCGGATTTTTTTGCTAACTATTTTTCGTACGTCGAAAAAATTCGAAAAGATAGTTTCATTTAAAATGTAAGTATAGCTTAATTCTCAAGCAAACCTATGATGGTGAGGCGACTGTTGCTGCTGTCGACTCTTCTCTGAAACACTTCGCTGCATCGGAGAATGAGCGTGACCTGAAATAAAATAAGAATTTAAGGATATATACATTATTAAAATAAGTATGGAAAATATAAGATTTTTAAAAATATTTGAAAACTGGATTTAGGAAAGGAATATGTACTACTCGGTGGTGATTTCTGGCAAGTGTACTGGAATGTGTTTGTATCCCACAAATCACTTTGCACTACTATGAAGTTTTCCTTTTTCCTTCTCTCCGAATCTTTACGTTGACCTAAAAACGAAGAAGAAAAAAATATAAATTATCTATCTACACTAATATTATAATGGGGTTAAGTTTGTATTTAGGGTAATAGAGAAGAGAACCCGAAGAAAGCGAGGGTAAGCCGCTAGTTTATAAATAAAAAGATTTTTTTTAAATGTATATATACTACAACTTACACGTCTTCTTCCTTTCCGTAGAAGAGTAGTCGTGGTCAATGTCTAAAATATCTTCAAGCTCTTGTTTCGGTTTGGGAGGTGTCGGATCACGTTCTAGACCTTTAAGAAATGAAAAAATTCCAAATATATGTACAAATTAAACTTTTTATAGATAACTGAATTTTCTTTTCTCGAACAATGTATTTTGTCAGTGATTTTTAGTTGATTTGCGGAAATAAAACGTGGAATTCACAGTGGGCGAATGGAAAAACGTGAAATTGTCACGTATAGAGTAGGTATGAAATTTTTGGAGTTTCCCTGCCAGATCGACTGAAATATGAGGAGATACACAGAAACACAAAGTTATCAGTGTAGCAGAAATAGGATGGCCTGATGAAAATCGGCGGATACCATGTATATTGTGTAGCCACAAAGTGCTGATTGCTTTCGGAGATGGTTGTAAACATATGGTTTAACACATCCAGGTGAATTTCTAAGAAATTAATTATATTTCTAAGAAATCTACTGTTAACTGTAACGCCGGCATGTCCGTGGTCGTTGAGGGATTAATAGTGAATGGTTAATCAGCCAAGACAAAATAGTAGCGTAACCTGCACAAGTAATAAAATACGAGTTAATACTACTACTTAACTGTCTCGGCGATTTAGTGCCTAGCATGTACTGCTGCAAACCCAGTGGTTTGTGAGTTCGAGTATGGGATGGGTTAAGTAAAGTTATTTAATGTTTCTGTCAAAAATTCTCAGTGACAGCCAGAGGAGTTGGCGGTGTTTCACCCCCGTGCGGCGTGCCTCAGAGAGATCGTGTTGTGTCGGTCCTGCATTTAGTCTCTTACTAGTCTAGCCAATTTGTCGTATCCCCGGAGTATGAGAGTGACAGGAATAGAGAGTTCACTTGTGCGCACAATATCTTCTGCGTTGGCTAGTATCATTGAGATGGGCCGCCCTGGCCTACATCTATCTATCTATCCGGATCTACTCACCGACCCCGCTGGTCCTCTCGAGCGGCGGCTCGCGCTGGTCCGAATCGAGGTGCATGACGTCCGCGAGCAAGGCGCCGGCGCCGCTGGACACGCGGCGGTGCGCGCGCGGCGCCGTCTTCACCGGCTTGGCCTCTTGCTTGCTTATCTTCTTTTGCATTTCTGGTGTCTGTTGGTTTTGGACGCAGTGTCAATTAACGATACGACCTAATTTCACGAAACTTACTGTATATTTTGCGATAAATACATACAATGCGAAACTAGTTTTGTAGATACGTATTTACTGAGTGGGAGTAGGATTCTTTCTCTTCAGTAAACACGACTTTCATGATATCAAACCTCAAACAGTTCATCAAAAAATCATATTTTCATAAAAATAGTTCATGTTAGATCCAAAGTATTAATTTTAATTAGCAATACAAATAAAGACGGATCATCATTCATCATACCTTATTAACCTTAGACGTGGCAGCCTTCGTGTACATGGGCTCCTGCACGCGCGCCGGCACCGATTTGGCCGTGGCAGTGTCGCTCGACTTCAGCACCGGGATCGTTTTAGCTTCGGCTTTAGCTGCTTCCGACTTAAACTTTGGCGGTTCTGATGGTTCCTAATGTGGAAAATGTTTGTTTTTTACTTCTGTTTTTTACTTCATTATTTTATCACATAGATTATTATAATTAAATATGGTAAAGTAATTTAATAAGAGTAATTCTTAGTAAAGGCCATTAAGATGTATTGAAACGAGATATACCTATTGGTAAAAAAGAAATGGTTTGTTTGTTAAATCTTAACGTAGTAGGAAAGACTCGGCGGACTTGAGAGAAATATGAATGATATCTGCTTATGTCATGGACTCACCTCAGCCGACCACCCATACGGTAACTTCGCAAGTTGGTCTTTTTCAGGGACGGCCTTGGAAGACGGAGGACTGGTGTAGTCCAAGTGGTTCTTGAAGGAAACGTTCTTTGTTTGTTCTTTTTTAGGTTCTTTTAGTACTTCTTTCACCGTTTCGGGCGGTGCTGGAGGTTTTGGTCTGGAAGTTATTTTATATTCATATATATACCAATATTATCATATATATTTTATATACCAAGGCAGTGGTAGCCCAGCGGTAACGCTCGCTTGGGAAACCGAGTGAAGCGGGTTCAAATCCCGGGTCTCGCACCTCTGATAATTTCATGTGCGAACCATTCTCTAACATGATTACCACTTGCCTTACGATGAAGGAATAACATCGTGAGGAAACCTGCATGTCTGAGAGAACCTAGCAAGTTTTCGAAAGACATGTGAAGTCCGCCAACCCGCACTTGGCCAGCGTGGTGGACTATGGCCTGATCCCCCTCGTATTGAAGGGGGCCCGTGCCCAGCAGTGGAACGTAAAAAGTGCTGAATACATATATTTATTTACCTTTTAACGTAAAGGCTTCATGGATTTCAAAATTAAATTGGTGGCTTATAATTAATTATTTATATAATATTAATTTAATTAGCAATTTCTTGTGTAAAATTCTAATTATACATACATTGATTTCACAAAAGTTAAATTTCGTAAATTACGTAATATTTTGATGACACAGAATATATTTTGATAAAACTAAGTTCTAATTGCAAGCTGTTTTAATATTCGATTTTAAGCGAGGTATTCACACGCTATAATTACGTATTCATTTTGCAGTTCAAAAGACGTGACATAACAAACGTGTTAACGGTTCTATGTATAATTCATTCGCCAAGAGTTATATGAGTATCTATTTAGCTTACGAGTATAATATTTATAGTTCGTTAGTAAAATTCATTATGCATAAAATCAAAATGAGGTAAATTAGACTTCAAGTAAAGCCAGTAGCACACTCACTTGTCGACCTGCGCCTGCATGCCGATGTACTCGGTCTCAGCGCCGGCGGACGCGCTCAGGCTGCACACGGACGTGATGTCGCTCGTCTCTGCAACGGGGTACAAATCTATAAAAAATAAATAACTCGCTAATTTTGGGATAAATTTACTACATTAATAGCCTTTTTACGCCTTAGACGGCGAACAAGGCGAGTTATTCGTCCTATAGGGCGGTCACTGAAAATCACTTACTCGTATTTAACAGTCAAAATTTTTTATTTTCTATTCTTTAAGAAAACTATTTTACATTTCTGGGATAAAAATAAGCATAATATATCCTGTATAGGCCGGTGCTTGTCTAAAAGAAAATGTTCGTGTATATTTGTTACTCCCTCATGCTAAAGTGCTGACTGGCCGAATTTTGATAAAATTTAGGACACAGGTAGATTATAACCTGCCTGCAAAACATGCATCCGAGAAAAGTGTAAGTAAATCGTTAGTAGTAGATAATTTATTAATTTACCAGGATGACTGAGATTCTCCCTCGGTACTGGTAAACGAGTTCTTTGAGTTGCAGGAGACTTGGAATCCCGTGTTGATGATTCTGAACTTACGTCACTGCCTAGTTTACTTAACAGCATCTAGAAGAAGAAAATAAGTATGAAATAATATTTAAAATTTTCACATTAGTTTTGATGATATTATAATAAAACATGACAGTTTTTAGTTTTGCTAGGTAATTCTTTTAAAAACTCTTTATAAATAGAAGAGCAATAAAAACTATATTCTAATCACAAATTAAAAAGGGTTCGTTACTAAAAATTCTTCAATTGGTCCATAGAATAACACCACCACTTCCACATCATTCCTACAGAGAACCGTTTATTTCTAAAGTTTTACACAACCTCACGCACTGCCCCTTGATGAAACCGGTTTATTCTGGCTCGAGCTGTTGACAATGTCAGGCTAAGGCCTTACGCGCAAAAAAAATGCACACACTGCCGCGCCACTTTATATAGGTACCTAGTAGTTTACCTATCGTTGCACTGTTATATCAAGCTTTGTGTTTGTACAATGTAGAGATACCTACTCATGCGAGAACAGAGTATATACTCGTATATGTATTTACATAATATATATGGTCAAGCAGTATACGTTTTTTTATTTATTTCTTAGCTGGAGCTAAAGAGTATCATTTCGACCAAATCTAGTCTTTGTGATCGCCGCATTTTAAAGTAGAGTAATCCATCAAATCCTGTAGCTGTAATAAACTGCAGGATTTGTTTAGTTTATACCCCTTAATTTCATCTGGGTGTATAAGTTTCCAAGATGAATATCGCGTTTGGGCAGTATGTTACCTGTAGCTCGTTGTCCTTCGCCTGCAGCGTGCGCCGGTAGCGGTTGTTGTACTGGCGCAGCTCCTTGAGGCGGCGCTCGAGCTCGGGGCCGGGCGAGCGGCACTCGTGTGGCGCGGCCGGCCGCAGGGTGGCGCGGATGCGCGCGCCGCCCGGCCCGCCCGTGCCGTTGCGGCGGAGTTCCACTAGCTGGGTTGGGGATTTATGAAACTTTAGATATAATTCAACCTAGATACCTGTATTAGTGAGTAGAATGTCAACTTAAGGATTATAATATATCATCATCATCCTTCTGCCCATCTCCCAAATTACTTGGGGACGGCGCGGTACGTCTTCTATACTGCTGATCAGTTTTGGCAAAAGTTTCACAATCGGCCGCCTGCCTAACATCAACCCTCTTTGGGAATGCTGTTGTCTACCCAAGAAGACCTAAGGTATAATTTAACCAGCACAGGATCGTCTTCTATGATACTCGCAATATTATAATATGTATTGCGTCAGCGCGTGCTGCTACGACGGAGCTTCACTGGCTGAGAGTTTATACACCTTAATGTCAATTGTTATACGGAGTTTTAGTTTCTGGGATATAGACCGATGGAAATGTATCTAGGATAAGATATTAGAGAACCGAATTTTGTCGAATTGGTAAAATTCTATAAAATTAATATGTAATTATAATATCAAATGTTACTTTAAAAAATTATGAAACCAGAGAGGTTATTTTATTACAATAATGATAATAAAACAGCATTATTAATCTTACCTTAGGAACAAATACTAGGCACAAAGTAGCAGTCGTACAGAAAATGATGAATATTGCGATCAATACGAACAAGGCGTCTTTATGATCAGCCAGCACCTGAAAATATTGAACAAGTGTAAGAAAAATCTATTTATTTAGTAAAATTAGGAAATACTGTTTTAAATTCGCCAAAAAAGAAATATTTACCAAAGCAATTGGAGCACCCATAATGCACATGATGAGGACGTTGTAGACCGACAGCCCGATGTGCTTGGAGTCGTTTAATGCAGGAATAGATACATGTCTAGTTTCCCACGCAAGAAATGCACCGAAGACCTGGAAGAAAAGCATGTTTTTGTTAACATTTGTTTGGAAATACAAAGAGATTATAAATTTATAAAAAGTACCAATAGATTCAGGTGCGCGAGTCAACTATGATAACATATGATGGTACCATTAATAGTAATAGATACGAAATTAGAATAATGTAGTTCAAAAATATTACTTAAAATTTATAAAAAGCAGACCGACTTAAGACAAATAAGATGTACGAAAATCCCATACCAGTAAAAGTCCTTTGTAAGCGTAAATAACCCCAATAAATATGGGCATCCGCTCAGATTGGCAGTACTCGTTCTCTTGTACTATTACGATATCTTCACTTGTGGGATGAGGCTGTAAAACACATGGAAAATAAACAATAACATTTTACATATTTTATTACATATTTTACAATTTAATCAATTTCTCCGTAAAGTTTTGGCGTTTGATACATCAAAGTAATAAACTAAAGAGCTTACTTATAACATCATCATTTATGTGAAAATAAGTATAATTTTGTAGGACATAATACAAATTATACTCACATAAGCTTCCATCTGTTTAGTTGCTCTATAAAATGGGTCGGAAATCTGCCAAGTTGTCATTATGGCGAAGTCGATGCAAAGCAGAACACCCACTACCATAAACAGCTGATAGTCTTTTATGACCTAAAACAAAAGAATTATTCTCAATTTGTTTTGACCTAAAACAATTTAATTTGTGTGTTGTTATCAAAAACTATTTATATAATTGTATTGGAAAACATTCTGTTACATATTTGTTGGCATCGCTTCTAATTTTTTTTATGTTTAAGTAAAAAAGACTGCTAATTGGTCTTAGTATATGATCTTTTTGCTACCAAAGTCTATAAGTCCGCAAAATAGTTAAGTACCTTTTTATTTAGCTTAACATCAGTGAAGATGGAGTGAACCCGCCATGTCTTGGAGAACATTGCCCCAAATGCCAAGCTGAAGCCTGCCATCAGCAGCCAAGCTCTCGCGGTACAGATGTACGGGAACGCGGCTGATTGAAATATTTCATGATATTTAAAATTAGCGATTCTATGTTGTAATAATAAAATATATTTGTTTATTCATAAAAGTCCCTTTAAAGTCATAAGCTGGCACTAATTCTTAGTTAAAAAGTTAATATTCTTGTGCTTGCTTAAAAGTTTATGCGATGTGTTTGTAATTTGTATGTCACTTAAAAGAATTTTTGTATAAAATATTTTAAAATTAATTAAAGACCCCTTTTAATATCACATAGCAATAAATATTAAGTTTAAGAATTAGCATTAGATTAACGTTATCAAATAAACTTTCGATAAGATAGTGCTAATACTCAATCGTGTACCATATTATGTCCTCTACTACTCCTAAATTTTTTGCTGTCAAGAAACTGACAATAGCGGCTTTATATTAAAGTTTATAGTGTGGAAAGGCCATACGGTATATTTTCTCAGTATAATGCAGGTTTTGAAAATGCCGCCCCTAGATAATTTTCATTAGGGTTTCGTAGCTAAAAGGCAAAAACAAAAGCCTTAAAATTTGTCCACCCGTTCGTCCATATGTCACAGTAATATTTCTCAGTGACTATTTGAGTTGTATTGCTGAAAGGTAGATTGGTATGTTATGTCAATTGCTAGAAAATTTCTGTAAAATTATGAAAAAAGGGGTTTGCCTTCAGAAAAAATTGTGTCCATATAAGTAGAGATGAGAATCTGGGGTATTTGTAGCTCCAAATGCCGCCCCTATTTTATGCCGCCTGAGACTGCCGCCTATTTTCATCATAGAACCAGATGGTCATGTAGTGTGGTATGTGTTTGTTTGGGGAGCACATTAAATCCATGTGAATATGTAAGTGAAGCACCCTCTAGAATATAGGATATCTGGTGAAATTATCTAGTTTCATTGAAAAAGACCATTAAAATCATCATCGCATAATCGTGAAAAAATTAGGAACGTTTATGAATAAGTATATAATATGTGGTAATAAAAATATTCAGGGAACTATCTAAATTTGAATAGCACTTCAAATATTTTATGAAATATTCGATACCTATAAAGTACTCTAATTCAGACATTAGCATTATGATAAGCATGCAGTACATAAAATAGCGATAAGCTATTCGCAGAGGTGATTCGAATGATTCAAAATGTGAATGCAGAATTGAATAAAATTAAATACAAAAAAAGCCAAAACGTCAAAGTACTCACAATCACCGGATCGTAAAGCTTGAAAAAACAAATGAAAATCAATAAAAGCAATGCATAGGAGAGTAAACCAAAGCTTGGAAACATGCTGTTGACTCCGATGACCTAGATACTGCCTAGGCCTTTCTCAGAATCTAAAACAGGGAGGGGTTCCCAAAGTTTGGTTACAGGTTCAATTCTGCTCGGGAAGCTAAAGCTGGGGTTGCAAGCTATTACCTCCACGTGGAACTCCCTGAGAAAGACCTAAGAATTAATGAACTCGATGAGATGACGTGCCAGCGGCATGCGAGTTAAAAGTGCTAACTATCGAAGTTACTTTTAACCAGTCGATCAGTTATCAAAATTACCTTTAATCCGAAAGATAGAAAGAACAAAGATATTTATGAATGATTGTAGAACAGACATATAAGATATAATGATGCATGTTAATGGTATTACCGATGCTGCTGAGGCTGGAGTCCAGTCCTAGGAAGATGACGCTGAGATACGTGAGCATGCAGCCCACGATGATCAGGTTGTTAAGGTGTGGGGATGACATTTTTATATACCTAACAAAACATATTATATACCTGATAATTTTTGCATCTTAATTGAATATTATTACACTAGCAATTCACCCTCGCTTCGCTCGGGTTTGTCCCTAGCGTTTGTTTGTTGTACGTTTTAATTATTTTAAGCGAACCCTAATTCTATTTCTAAAACAAAAATAAAAACCGGATTCAAACAAAAGCACTAAAAAGTAAAAAATAACTGATTGGTAGTTTTCATTTACTATACATACCTAATCAAATATTTTTGAAGTCGGTGCCAGCTCATACAAAGCAAAGCACACCGACTTCGAAAATATTTGATTAGGTATGTATAGTAAATGAAAACTACCAATCAGTTATTTTTTACTATTTAGTGCTTTTGTTTGAAGTCGGTTTTTATTTTCTTGTTAAAAAGTTTTTATTTTTCCCTTTTTAGTGTAGACAGTAGTAGCAAAGTAAGCATTCTAACGTGTTAAGCTTGTCAAATCGAACAAAATAAGCCCAAACTCGAAAGTATCTACTATTAGCCGTTGAAGAGTTCCACCTATCCATCTTTTGGCCTTACCATCAGATTAGGTCAACAATACCGAACCACTGTAATATCAAAGGAAATAGAAACACTTGCAAAGTTTCAAATCAATATGACAATTAGAAGTAGGTTAAATTCATCATTAGCTATTTTTCCACCCCTAGGAGTGGTATTTTTTTTTTGAAATTTAAATGGGACCAATTTGGAAGTATACACTTTCAAACAACACAAAAATTGTCCAAATCGGTTAATAAATGACGGAGTTCTGAGGTAACAAACATAAAAAAAAAATACAGTCGAATTGAGAACCTCCTCCTTTTTGAAGTCGGTTGAAAAGTAGCATTTGTTACTCCCTATAACATTAGCTATCTTCCAGTGAAAGTCCCGTCAAAATCAATCCAGCCGTCCAGTAGAGATTATCCGGAAAAAACAGACAAACAGACAGACAAAAATTCAAAAAATTGTATTTTTCTTATAAGTAACGTATATAATTTCATATGCATTTAGTAAAACGCTATTATTTTGACATTACGTACAGACACTTCAGTTCTATTTATCTGTATAGATTTTTTTAATTGATAATTTCATTAAAAATATACGAGTTCATGTATTGGTTCATTAAAATATATAAGCAAGGATATAATGTAGTAATGTATTAATATAAATTATGTAATTCTGATGATTATCATCATTATGTATAAGCACAGTTTATAAAACGATACTATAACAATCTTATGAGATAGAATTTTTCCTTATAATTTATATAGTACATATATCACATAAGGTTACACTTGTTCATTAAAATGTAAATAATCATGAATATAGATTTACGACTGACTAAATCAAGAAACATACGCAAAAAGAAAAAAGAAAAACATTCAAAAACATGTACTTGAATTGAAAACCACCATTTTGGAATTGAATACCTCATCCCTTTTTTTTTAAATCGATGTAATAAAGTTACACACGGTCATACCTCTGATTCCTGTAGTGTATGTTCATAGCGAGGAAGCCGGTGGCAAGCAGGATACCGAGCACGGAACACGACACCAACACTGAGTAGATCGTGATGTTCACTTGAGTGTGCTCAATCAGGCGCAGAGTGCGATCTTTTGGGGGGTTCCTAGGGATTTAACAATAATAATAATCATAATATACATTACTAGCGACTCACCCTCGCTCTGCTCGGGTTCTCCCCTGGTTACTTAAAAAATTGGGGGTGGGGGTAGGAGGATGAAAAATACTTTACGCCCTATTCTCATATCTACCAAATATACAAAAAAATCTCATTAAAATCGGTCGAGCCGTTTCGGAGGAGTGCGACCACAAACACCGTGACACGAGATATTTATATATTAGATTGTACACCTAGAGATAGAGCAAAAAGATATAATCTTATATTGGAGATGTAAGTTTTTAATAAAGCGATTTATTAGGGTATTGTCTACCGAATTGTTAACTATCTTCAGCAGTTTGAGTTTGTTTTATTTTTAACTAGCGATTTATCCTTGCTTCATTCGGGTGAAATATAAGGTCTAAAATTTTATTGCTTATGGTATCCCTTGTGTTACAGTGTGAAGAAAAAACAAACAGATATGCGTACAAGCTTTCACTTGTATAATAGTAGTGAGTTTAACTTTATTAAACTACCTAGTAAGTTTGATTTGCAATCTATTTCACTTATGATTAATTAATACAAACTAAACGATAATATTCTAAAACATCCAATCAAAACTTACTTTCCAATCCACTTAAAGGGCTCCCCACTGTTGAGATCCAGGCGGTCTCTCTCCGCGCAGTACTCCCCCACCTTCACCTCCCCCACCATCTCCCCTTGAAACTGCTTTAACAGGATTGACGCTTTGCGCTCGTTGTCATAAAATCGCACTGGACCCTGGAAAATAAGATTTAGCTACAAATTCGCTGAGTTTGTAGAAGAAACATGACTCTTAATATCTTTTATTTTTCGAACTCTTTCAAACTCCATATCAAATTTTATATGTTGTACTCACAGTAACTCCTTCAAAGGTAACGTTGCTCAATGCATCTAGGAATAGCTGCTCCCATTCCTTATCCCGATATCTGAAATCTTGTACTGTCTTTTCCTTGTATTTCAACTTTACTCGATGTGCTACGGTTTGAATGGCTAGTGCCATTGCCCAAATACCTTAAAATATAAAAAATATTACAAAAAAGAGACTAAGCCACAAATTTTAAGAACATCTCCTTATTTATTCCCATCAAGCGACGAATATCTAAAAATTCTTTCTTGAGTAATATTGTAAGAAAGTCTTGTGCACTTGTAGTTTGTTTTGTGGTAATGTTTATTTTTGTACTTTTCCTTACCAATGCAGCTTACAATAAAAAACAGTCAACAAAAAATATTGAAGTTTAAGTTAAAATATAACAACCTACCATCATAAGTATACCCGTGGAACCGGGAATACTCAACGCCTCGTCTTCGGTCATACTCCACTTGGTAATCTTTAGCCGTCTGAAGTTAAAAAAAAATATTTTAATGTACATTTGATGCCCGTGCCCAGCAGTGGGACGTTAAAAAGAGCTGAATACAGATATATATTCTTTATTGCATATTAACAAAGTAACACAGATAATACAGAGACCAATGTGGGCAAATACATACATAACAAACAAATACATACATACATACATACATACATACATACATACAAGAATGAAATACATGTAATATGACAAAACTTACAATGCCAGAGACAGTAGTCTCTCCGGTAGTAGACAGCGGTAACAGATCAGTGAGGATGGTGGTGTCCAAGGCAGTGCTCAGCTCCCGCCGAGAGCACGGCGCGCGCCGCGTCCACCACTTGTTGCTATATGTGCCTAGCAGTAGCCAAGTGTACGCACGTCCGTACATTTCTAACCTTTGGTAGGAATAAAACATAATAAGAAACTACTATTGTAAAAGAGAAAGTTAGTATGCGTGTGTGTACGTTTATTACTTCTTCGAGTTCAAACAGCTGAACGGATTTGGATAAACTACAATAGACTACAATAATTAGTAATAAATTTTTCAAAAAGTAGCGCTATTTGTACCTATATAATATTAAAAATACAATAACAATGAATGAATTGGCCGTTTACAAAAGTTAAAAACTGATGAATTAAGAAATTCGTGTTGTTTTCATGTTAAAATGGAAATTTTGTTTAGCTTTTACGCTTATTGCAATCCAAAGTATCTAGAAATACTGGGCTCAATAATTATTAAAATATTATGTTGACAGATTATTTATATCCATGTAATGATGATCCATGATTGTAATTATGTATATCTGTATTTGAAACTTCTAAATTAAAAAAAAACTAACTTATACGCTTCGCAGAATATATTCAGGGCCCAAGTTTCGTTAAAATTTCCAAGAATTATCCGAACGTCCTTCTCTTTCAGTTTGGATAGTGCTGTCTTCACTTCAGTTGCAAAGCTTTGAGATTCGTCTACTAAAAAGTTTGCCGAGTCTAAGTCTGCTAATAAACGATTGTGGGCCTGAAATAACGATTTTTCATATAAAACATATTCTAACAGGTGACCTTTTATGAAAGTTAGCATATTTGAATATGGGCCAGCACAAATTATTATCATATAAATGAAGGCGTCGATCAAAAAAGTACTAGATAGCGAGAGAAGATAGATACACAATCAGCGATCAAAAATGTCCTCAACTAATGAGCGCTCATGTGAACATCTGAGCGCGCTTTTTTTGTGAAAATAACTTTAAGCATTGCATTTAAGGTTCAATTTACATTGTTGTATATTTATTTGAACTATAATCATTACCTAAACATAATTTGTGACATTTTTAGGAGAACTTCTGTATAGAATTGTGTATATAGTACTTTTTTTATCGATGAATGGCGGGGCGGTCTCGTTGATGAAGATGGAATAAAAACCAATTTTCAGATAAAATAGGACACTCAGCTGAGTATTATGTATTGAAAGTCTAAAGTTTTTAGTAAACAGTATGCAGTTTATTATTAGCCTGTATTAAATTATAACCTTTATCTAAGTTAAAATTATAAAATCAATAAAAATATATTATGGAAATTATGTAAGTAATAATAAGTGCCTTCATATCTTTCACTCACCAAAGCATATCTAGGTTCATTCTGATAGATAGTCCCAACCCTTGTCCAGTTAAAATGTTCCAAGAGCCGAATTCGAGGCATATTAAATGCATTTTCCGAGGGCACGATTCGAAAGAAATTGGGAAAAGCCTCCTTTGTAAACATTGGATGAGTATCGGCGTATGATAGCTGAAATAGATAAATATGCGAATCACTCTCGCTTTGCTCGGGTTAGAAATCACTTTTTTTATGAACCGATTAAAATAAAACAAATATTAAGTGAAGCTTACCACAATACATTAGTGAAAATCGCACCCAAATCGGTTAAGCCTTACTGAGATTAGCGCGCACAAACGCACATACAAACGGACAAAAATTCTAAAAATCGTTTGCGTTAATAAAGACTTACAATAATAGTTTTTCTCAAATAACTTCCATGTACAGTCAGCGATCAGTTAGTTTTATTATATGTACCGATAAATCATCCTATCTAGACATTCATTAAAAAATTGTATTATGAATCCGAAAAATCTAAAAACACACCAGATCCCCATCTGAATATTATATTAAAGGGTTCTATAAATTCCTTTAGTTTAAATATTTTGAACAACTAGAACTTCTCTTTTTCAGGTTTTCAGGTTTTAAGAAAATATTCCCCTTTTGGACCCAATGTTAATTAGTTGTGAATGTAACCTATTGTTGTTACCTGAGTAAGATGCCAATGTTTTGAAGCTTTAGCGATTGGGTCAGTCACGTGCGTGCAGGCTGCGCCGAACAACATCAGCTTATGGGGACCGCTGTGCATCATGTCGAAAAATGACTTCACACCAACCGCTGCATTGCACTGATAAAGAATATTTATTTATTTGTTTTCCCTAAACTTAACTTTAATGGAGAGTTCCTGCAGAGACATTTTCGATGGCCTAATTTAGCGGGTAAACAGCTTCATTTTGGGAGATTGCTAATATCGAACGTCGTCTTTACCATTCTACGCAACATTTGCTAAGTAAACTATGCCCAAATGGCACACATATAAAGCACACAGAACAAAGAATTGTATTAAATATCAAACTGTGGTTATAATTGCTTTTGAAAATACAAGGTAGCACTACAGAACCATTTTTATTTGAATTGATTTAATTTGTAGTTACTTTAACCGTTGCGTCAGATCGTTTAAGTGTAACTGCGTAGATATAGTAGGTATACTGTATACGTGTAAATAAGCCGCTGTAACTTTATAAGTATCGGAGATAATAAAATAAGTAATGGTAGATTCGCACGATACATTTTATTGCCTTCCTGTAGCTTATATGGTAAACCTAATCGATTTTCTAAAAACCTAAAATACTGAATTAGTAAATTTGCTACAAGTAATAACTTGACAGATGACGGAGCTAGCGAGTTCGATTTTCACTTTTCACAAAGAGCTTTTATGTTTGTATTGTATTGACCTTCGATCAACAGTAGTATTGTTGATCGAAGGTATTGACAAATAAAAATGTTCGTCCTGATTCCTCTGCGCAGTTTTTTTCAAACGAAGAAACGATCGAGGTAACATTACACTTTCTCTATTCATAATGATCTAAGGAAAAAATTATGTATAGATAGTCTTAGTAGGAATGTATTTGATAGAATTCAAGATTCCACTTTATCATAGTAACGAGCTTATTATCACCATCCCTAAAAATCCCTTCATCATGACATTCTCTCACCTCAGTATCATTCCACCACATGTGAAGTCTGTAGTTCCTTAAGACGGAGTCGTGTTCGTTGACATGGTCCAGCGCCAGCTTGACGCTCGGCATCACACCTCGACCTACAGCGGTTTTAGCATAGCTTTGGTACTTAGCTCTTTTAGAAATAGTATGGAATAGCGACTCAACCTCGCTTCACTTCGGGTTCGTCCCTAGACAAAAACAAATATATCCCACGGGAACCCTACATTTTCCGGGATGATATATAGCCTATAGCCTTCCTGAATAAACAAGCTATCTAGTGCAAAAAGAATTTTTCAAATCGGATTATATGATAGTTCCTGAGATTACCTCGTTAAAAGAAACAAACAAACTGTGTCTCATTACAATATTAGTATAGATTATGAAATATTTGTTTGAAATAAAATATGTACTAGTGAATAATCAAACAACGTATTCCGATAAGAGATAGATTCCCAAGGGACGGGTTAGTTTGTGAAGTTATTATGTACTAATGAAGACCATATTATACTACCTATCTTATCGGAAAAACGTAAAAGTTCCAGCATATAATGAAATTGCTTTAGATACTTTTTGGATTTCTAGAATGAGTTCTCGGTATCGCAATTAAGATTAAGTAGGTACTAATTTAGTACAGAGAGACTGTTGTGCATGTGAAATCCATACATATAAATATAATTGAAGTGTCTGTTTGTAATGTCAAAATAAAAGCATTTTACTAAAGGAAGGCATATGAAAGTATATATGGTACTAATAAGAAAAAAACAATTTTAAACTTTTTATGTGTCTGTCTGTTCCGGCTAATCTCCGAAACGACTTGACCGATCTTGACGAGACTTTCACTAGCAAATAGCTGATATTTTAAAGAGTAACTTACATTTATTTTAGAAAAAGAAACAGGGTTCCGCGTAAAAAAATTAAAACCTATGAAATTGTTAACATGATCGTACCTCGTTACGCACCAGAGCGAAGCGAGGGTAAGTCGCTAGTCTTATTCTATAAATAAATAAATTTAAGCAATAATTCATTAAATCTGCTAAAAGCATTATCTAAAGATACCAGTATTTGAGTTTTCCACTCCCTTCCCGAAGGGGAAGAAGCCGGCGATGTAGACGTCCGTCCGACGATTTAGGATCGCATCCAAATTTGGCTTCTGAGGTACACCCATCACGACACTCAGTAATAGAAGGATGATCATAGTTTTCATTTTTGTTTCTATATAAACAATTTATTTTTTGAAAATAAAGTAGTTTAAAATAGCTTTGTTTAGGTATATTTTTAAATATATGTAATTAATGTTAGTATGTAAATTTAAGTATTTATTAAAAAGCAACTTTTCATTTGTGATTGTGTGATTGTAATTGTGTGATTGTGATTGTAAGAGTGTGATTCTGTCAAATATACAAGATTTTTTGTAAATCACATTATATTCAGCCTTTTCAAAGGTCTCACTGCTGAGCCTTTCATACGAGGTGGATCAGTCCATAGACCAGAACTAGGTACATTAAACTCCATTGATTAGTAGGTATTTTATTTATTTGACATAAATTATATACATCGATACCATAAGTACTTACAATTTTAACAGGTTTTTTAGATAATTATAACAAAGTTAATTTTTATTATATCCTCATGCCATTGATAAAAGTTTTATAATACACATACATATGTAGGTACATATACTCGTAATTCTCACAAGGAATAATTTAGTAATTTACGGGACCTTGCATTAAAATCACAGAAACTTACTGATCCTAATAACCCCGCCATAAATATTAACGAGATGTAATTATAGTCGGATATGGCATTTATTATTTAAATTTGAATTAAATAATAAATTTGTTTCTCCCTTTAGGCTTCGCCGAAGTCAGGTAAAAAGGCATAGGTACATACATAATAATGAAAAAAAAAATTATTATCGCCAATTTCACATTTTACAGTGTTAGAAAATTTTCATGATTAATTAAAAATTAAAATTCTAAATTAACTCACCTGCCATTACGCTTACGAGTAAACTATTCATATTCTATTATATACACGAAATACCACTGTCCGTTCGTCACAAAACCTTCATAGAACTGATTATTAGAACACTAGATATAAATTTGTACTTGTTAGAACTCATTTCATCAGTAAGACGCCTTACTGAAACCACAGTTTCAGGTTGAACAAGATTCAACTACCCTTACATCTTTGACACGATAATATGAACTTTAGCACATAAAATTACGGTATATTATTGCTTATCACGTAAGGCTTTAAATAAAATGATAACGTCGTATATTAAATTGGTATAGCAAGATAAATTACATTTTACTTTAAAGGAATAAGGTTCATTTTGGACTAAATATGACATTACATAAGGTAGAGTTGCGTGAATAAAGTTGAGCAAATAGACAGAATTAGGCTTTGCCGGGGCGAATCGATAGAGGGTGGGATTTTAGGGTAGTGTTGTGAATAAGTAATATCGATATACTTTTAAAATGCATTATATTTTTAATTTATTTTGATCTACAGTTTAATCTACATAATACACTGGCGTGCAAAAAAATCGGGCCACCTAGAGAAAATTGACAAACTTAAGATATGATATTTTTTTTATTAATTATGTTATTATATATGGGTAGCTGTATACCCTAGGTACCTAAATCAATAATCGTTGAATAATTTAAATAAAAATTATTGCTCGAAAATAGAGGAAAATCAAATTTAATGATTTTTCGTGAGTTTGGTATAAAAATGTAAGCCGCAAATTAATGGGAAAATTAAGAGATTTTGATTGGTTTTATGATTTTTAATAATGCGTATTACCGCCTGTATTTTTAATTACAGCTTTTAATCGGTTTTTCAGAGATTTGACACACTTTTTTAGATAATCTTGTGTAATAGACTCCCATTCTTCCAATAAGGCGCTTTTTAATTCTTGAATGTTGCTCGGGACTACTACGCGACTTCTAACATTTCTTTTGAGATGGTCCCATACATGCTCTATTGGATTGAGGTCAGGGCTTCGCGCTGGCCAGGCAATAGTAGACACTCCGACCGCTTGAAGATACTGCCTTACTGATGTTGCAGTGTGTGGGCGAGCATTATCTTGTAGAAGCAGAAAATCTTCTCCAATGAACCCAGTAAAAGGCATCACATGATCTTCTAAAACCTCCGTTATATACCTAGCGGCTGTAAGGGATCCATTTTCTATGAATATAAGCTCGGTTTTCGCTTCGTAACAGAATCCTGCCCAAAACATAACTGAGCACCCTCCATATGACACTGTTTCCCGCATAGTGCATGGTGCATATCTTTCACCTGGTCGCCGGTAAACAAAATTACGGCCGTCGGCACCATGCAAACACATTCTGCTTTCGTCAGTAATAAGAACCTTCTTCCACTGCTCCAAATTCCAATTCACGTGATCTCGGGCAAAAAGTAATCTTGCAATTCAATGTGCAGGGGTGAGTTTGGGGCCAGTTGCGGACTTGCGTGGCGTCAGGGAAGCGGCTCTAAGTCGGCGCCTTACTGTCCACTCGCTAACATTAACACCTCTCACTTCTCTTAGGAGATTTCGAACGTCAAACCCTGTGCGATGACGATTTCTTAGAGCTGATGACACAATAAATCCATCATCACGCTCAGATGTGGCTCTTCGTCGGCCGGAACCATGTCGTCGTACAAAGCCACCAGTCTCTATGTAACGTTTGTACACTTTCTGGACCGTAGAACGGCTCACAGAGAAAAAGCTTGAGCCACTTGACGTTGACTTTGTCCAGTTTCAAGCAAAGTCACAATTCGAGATGATTCAGCTTCGGCCAGATCCATCTTGCAGTATTTCTAATAATCGCAGATCAAAGTAGAAGTATCTTGTTCAATAATTGGAACTCAACTAAGCTTCTAAAATAACAAAAAACAGTATTTGTAGCTTCAATTCATATTAGGCAAATATTCACTAATTACTGCTAATTGACTATAATTAAGCGCACACGTGCATTTCCAGGAATTTTATGACTTTTTGAAGGAAACAAAGGCGTCTAATCTCCTTAATTACCTTTGTGGTATTTTTTTTCAGCACACAATTGTCAACAAAAAATTATGCTTAAAATTAAGGGTGGCCGATTTTTTTGCACGCCAGTGTATATCAACAGTTGTACAATTTTGAGCGCACGTGTTTTTAAAAATACATTGTTTTCAAATGCTTTATTTATCAAATCATACAATTAATTTATAGAATAAAATGTATGCCATCGTTGTCAAATGGAAAAGTAACATTTACTGTCTGAATGATTTTTATTTGCATTTTGATCCAAAGTATTCCGTATTCATAATAATCCTTATAATTTGCTACAAAATATACCTACAACCTTTTATAATGTTTAAATTATATAAGCCATAAAATGAAAAAGAATTTTTTCGTTCTTCCGTCCGTTCAGTTCGTATTTATAGTGTATATATTATAGTTCCAGGGTGGATTCAAATGAACAAAAACACATACAAACTCCTCATCTTCAATTACGTAATACGTCATGTGTATCAAGATGTGGGTCATTTTAATTTGTTTAATTTATAACTATCAATAGGTGACAAGTGTATAAATTGACAACACCATTTCCTATTTATTGAAATTCTATTACTATGTGGTCTTTTTATCATAAATATATTAATCAAAATAAATTATATATAAAAAATATTTAAAAATTAAAATTATTAAATTATATAAGATTTATCGACACGTCTCATCTCTAAAAAAAGTTTTGTTGCGCATGCGTATTACTTATGTGAAATCTACGCAGGGCTGGAACAAAGTCCCAGGACGTCAGTATTATATCAAAAATTCATACTGATAATCAACATTTTCATGAAAAAAGTATATTTTTGTTCATTTTTATGATAAAATAGTCTATAATTTAAAAAAGGGATATGGAAAACTGGAACTATATTTGTTTATATTTTTGACACGTTTATGACACGTTTAAATTTCTTTCGTACATAAACTTGATTAACTTTAAAAATTTCTTGGTTTAAAAAAAATATAAATAAATTACTTTTGCATTTTTGGAGTAACAATTAAATTGCAAAAGAATTACCCATGAACAAGCAAAAGCTAGCGGTATGACAATATGAGTAAGATTTAAATTCATTGAGTACTTTTTAACATAATTGACATTCCTAATTGGACGTTGCCATGTTAGTAATTGCGTTCCATTTAAAACAGTCTTTTTAGCAATGTATAATTAATATATTAAACATAATCATTTAAATATTTTATGTTATATTTTAAATTGTGTAAAAATTAATTTTTAAGATCATATTTAAGATCAATTTTATTTCGAAATATTTAATAAACTATTAAAACAACGATAATGTTGCTTCGTTTCACGTAATACTATAGGAATTTGAAAAGTTCCACATAAGCGAAGTGACGCTGACAACACCGTCAGAATACGTGGCCCGTGGTTCTGTGGAATAGATGTGCATTGTTTATATTTTTAATTATAAATTTTCGCTAGAAAATATACTGGAAGCTGTAAGTACATATTGTTTCATAATTAATGGTTAATTCTGTATAAAAATTACTAGTGATATCATTGTTGATCTAAGCAAAATGTATCATCAAAAATGAGACAGCAGCTGTCAAAGTATTATTCAGATGATTTTTGAGCAATTTTGTCGCATTTAAGTATAGTTTTATTATATTTTCAATTATTTAAAAATAAAGGTCTATTGAACCACCCCTATATTATAAGAAAATATATAAAGATACTTGATATAGACTCATAATCGTAGTTCAGATTTATTAATTTTAATAACGATCACTAACAAGATGTAGTATACAATAATTAGACTATACCATACACTGATAAGATTTCCTGCAAATACCATATACCAACAGTAGAAAATATATGACAGTGTAAAATATCCTAATAAGAGAACTGAATAAATGACCCACATTCTTTCTTATCAAAAGATACTTGTTATGGCATAATATACTAATAACAGGGTAATAATTTCAGTATCATTGACCCTTTTAAATTATTTTTCTTCTTTAACATGTACAAGATTTAATATTTTGCTTAAATTATGACACACAAAATTTTATATAACATTATGAAAAAAATAAACATTTAAATACTAATAGATTATCTCAATATCAATTTTTATTATGTTATATAATTTAAATAAAATATTTTTAGTAAGATAATTAGTTCTGTGTATCAATTAAGTGCTCAGTGGGTAAATGGATTCTAATTTTACTAACATAAGTATATTTACTAAAAAATGAAGAATATATTATATAAAACTCTTACAGTCGTCTTAGAGTATACTTTATCTATTTGGATTTAAAATTGTGGTTTAAAAAGGTTTTATGTGTAAACTATATACTTTATAGTTATGCTCCATCATTTGCTTAGTAAATAGGAAAGAAATAGTGAAACTTATTTCATTCTTTGCTAATACAAAATGAAAAATTTTAATACTTACACTAAGATTTGACAAGGCAGCAATCTTTGGTTGTAACTCTTGTGATATTTATTAAAATGTTATATATTTTTCAAATCTACACATATATTCTGATAGTAGTTTTTGCTTGTGGATTTTTATTGACAATATACAGTTCTTAAGAAATTAATAAAAGAGCATTGGTGTAACATACATCCTAAGTGGGTCAAGCTTCTAAAATTTAAGTTAAGTAAGTTTAATAAAATAACTTTATTGTATTTATTTTAAATCTGTTTTCCAATTAACATTGTATTTAAAAATCTATCTTCTGAATGACAAACTACTACATTTTTATGCATTCCTATGGCTTTCTAAGACAACATTTACAGTGATTTTAAACAACATTGTGACTGTACTCCTACCATCTTCATAATTATAACAATACAAATGAATATATTAAATGAATAATCTTTGAAGAGATTGGATGACTTTTTTAAGTAAGTATTTTTTTTTTCAGAATACTAGGCTTCATTCAAGATGATGAATCCACAGTATCCACCTCCCGGGCAAAATAACAATGCGCCAAACAATCCATTGGGCTTCCCACCAACATCTCAGGAATATAATGGTGTCCAAAATGCTAATATTTACAATCAAATGCCACCAAATGGGCCCCAGTCAGATGTGTCTCAAAAGATGCAAGGTCTTAATTTAAATGGACAACAAGGTCCAAATATTCCTTCATCTCAATTGCCTCCTGGACAGTTTCCAACTTCAAATTATGCTCTGACTTCCAATTACAGTGGGCAGTTACCCCCTGGTGTGAAACCTACATTCCAGCAAAGCAGGCCCCCTGTAAGCAGTGCACCTCAACAATTTTCACCCATAAATCAAAACTTTTTACCTCCGTCTTCAACCCCAGGGCCTGTATCACAAGCGCAAGGCTTTCCACCAAATCAACAATTCCAACCTCCTACTTCAATGCAACAAGCGGCTCCAAAACCTCAACAAGGTCAAGGTCCACCATCCCAACTTGGACCACCAACTTCTATGGCACGATCTGGACCTCCTGATCAATCAAATCCCAGTATGCTCCCTCAAATGGGACCTCCCCAAGGTCTCCAAGGACCCCCTGGTATGCAACAATCTCAAATGAGAGGTCCTGAACAACAAGGAATGCAACAACCTCAAATGAGAGGTCCTGAACAGCAAGGAATGCAACAACCTCAAATGAGAGGTCCTGAACAGCAAGGAATGCAACAACCAGGCCCTACATCAAATTTCCCTGGTCGTACGTCACAAGGGCCTGGTCAGCAACCACAACCAGGTCAAATGTCAAATTTACCTCCTCAATCTATGTCAGGTCAGGGGCCTCCTGCTAATCCACCAAATTTTTCTCAATCTGGCCAAATGCCTAGTCAGCCTGGTTTACCACCTCAACCTGGTATGCCACCACAGCCGAAATTAACACAATCAATCCAACCTGGCATGCCACCTCAGCCAAGCAATATGAGCCAATCTGGTCAATCTGGTATTCCACCACAGCAAGGTCTGAGTCAACCCGGCTTACCACCACAACCTGGGCAATTACAACAATCGGGTCCACAATCTTCTGGTTTAAGACCACAAACTGGACTGCCACCTCAACCTAACCAAACCCAACCAGGCTTTAGTCAACCTGGAATGCCACCCCAATCTGGCATGCAACCTCAGTCAGGTATGCCGCCTCAACCTGGAATGCCTTCGCATCATGGAATGCCACCCCAACCAGGCATGCCACCTCAACCTGGCATGCTATCTCAACCCGGTATGCCACCCCAACCTGGTATGCCACCTCAACCTGGTATGCCACAACATCCCGGTATGCCGCCTCAACAAGGTCTACCGTCACAACCTGGCCTTCCTCCACAACCCGGTATGCCGCCACAACCCGGTATGCCTCCTCAACCTGGCATGTCTCAACCTGGACTACCACCACAACCTGGAATGCAGCAAACACAATTTACCAACCAATTCCCGTCTATGCCTGGCTTACCACACATGCCGCCACCATTAAGTCAACAACCGAGACAGTTTCAAGCACCTCCTGGAAACCAACCAGGATATGGACCACCACCTGGACAGCCACCTAATGCACAATATCCTGGTAAGTAAATTTATTATTTTAAAATAAAAGCTGTACCATATTAGATCATTGTCGTGTTGTTTTCTTTGAAATCATGGGTTTTTCTTACATCTTCCTTAGTAAATAAATGTGAAAAGTGTGTTTGTTTATTTGTTCGTTTGTGTGTTTCTATACATAGCAACAGAGAACGTGTGACGTTATTTTTCTATAGTGATAATTTACAGATGAGAAAGTTATACTTAAACTAACTTTTTTTTATATATCAATGTAACATAATCGTCCCTATTTCTAAGGTATGCCTCCCCAACCCCAGTCACAAGCTGGTTACCCACAAGGACCCGGATACCCGCCATTCCCCGGTCAACAACCCAGCTACAACACGCAATACCAACAGCAACCGCCCCAAAAGAGACTGGATCCTGATCAAATGCCTAGTCCCGTGAGTATGGAAAGGTTTTAAGCTGTATATTGTAATCTTTTGAGACGTTTGAGACTAACTTCGCTCGGGTTTGTTACTAGATAACTTTTGTAAAATTAATAAACACCCATGACTGGAGGACAAACATTCGTGGTCCTCACACAAATGAATCCCTCCAGCGGGATTCGAACCCGCGACCGCTGGCACAGCAATTCTATAAGAGTATCTGTGTACAAAACATTCAAATCTAACACGTCACTTTAGCGTGACAAACATACACGTATATTTTTTTATATTGTAACAATAGTAGTATGATGAATAAAGTTTATACATTTTTTATTTATTATTTAGTTAAGTGTGAACAAGAATTCACTCGTAAAGTGGATATAAATACATTTAAAGTAATTTTGGAAGTTAGAACCTTTTTAGTCAAAAAATAATTATTTTAATTTTGATAGAGATAGTTGAAACATAATTTTTCCTATATAGATTCAAGTAATGGCCGATGACCAACAAAATCGTGGAGGAGTGTTCGTAACAAATGAAAAAGGTTTGGTGCCACCTCTAGTCTCTACGGACTTTATTGTCGATGACAAAGGCAATGCAAGTGAGTATTAAAAACAATATACATATAATATTATTTATTTATGTACAATAAAAATACATATAAATATTGAAAACGATACCTTGTGTTCTAAGGATGACTTACATCTTTAAGAGGTCTTTACCAGAAACCCTCCATCGTTAGAAAAAAGTAAAAATAATTTGGTGTGGTGTAGATACAAACTACAAACATCCATATAAATATACAAACTTTATGTATGTATTGAAAACTTAATTTTTTTATACTAAATACTGATAAACTGCAAATAAAAAAAACTCACTAAAATTAGTGAAATTTTTAAATAAAAGGGCTATTTTCCAACACAGAAGATACTAAAGAAATAACAATAACTAGCCGTTGAAATTTAACAAGGCGTTTTCAGTGACCATTTGGAGGGTAGCTTACAAAAATATGATAAAAGTTATTCATGTAACAGGTTAGAAAATGGAGGAACAAAGTACATAAATTTTAGGTGTATAATATATCTGAAGTACAAAATACATATATGCACATATAGAACTTATATATAAAAACATAGATCCAAATATCTCTTTAAAAAGTGACGTCGACATGTGACGTTAAGTCAAGTCAAAAAATAAAGTACAAAAATCAAAAGTTCTAATTGTCTAAACACAAATTCGAACTTACGCGCACCACATAAAGTACTTTTTTAAACGAAACAACGTGCGTTGTAATTTTGTCATCGGAAAAGCGTTGAACAAAAGAGATTTGAAAAAAGCGTATAAATACGAATTCTGTGCTTATTTTTAAGCAGCCATTTACATTTGAGAGCTAGTTGTGTATCTTAAGTTTTTGTATATTTAGTGATTGATTTGTATATACAATTATGGATAGCCTGCCGATGAATATTTGTTAAAAATGGGAGTTGGAGAACTTTTAATGAAGTAAACTCCTTTTATTATGACAAAAGTTTTTAAGCAATCAAATCTACAAAATTAAATTTGTTTTTTAGGTCCTAGATACATAAGGAGTTCTATGTACAGTGTGCCTGTCACCGCTGACCTCCTCAAGCAGACCTCGATGCCATTCTGTTTAGTTGTAAGTACTATTTTTTCGTTTGGTAACACTGGCAACATTGGTACGTATTATAAATATAAACATCAATGACGAGTACAAACATTCGTGCTCATTACATAAATTAATGCCCCAGCGGGATTCGAACCCGAGAGCGCTGACACAGCAAGTAGGTTAACTACAAACCGAGCCAAACGTGTCGTCAAATAATAGATAATCAATAACTTTCCTCAATATTAGCCTAATGAATGTTTCAAAACCTTCAGAGCATTAAAAAAAAACTATTCAGTATTATTATATTACTAAGTAGCGACTTAACTACGCTCCGCTTGAGTTCATCCCTAGTTACGTTTTAGCGCTTAGTATAGATTTCTCAGAGATGAGGTATTTAACTGCATTAAAAGGAACCTATAAGTTGACCCGGATAACCAGCTACCATCATACCAAATGTCATCAAAATCTGTCCAGTGGTTTTCTCGTGATGCGTTCCCAGACAGACAGACAAAAATTCTAAAAACTATAAATTCGGCCTCTGTATCAATAATAATGACTATTTCATTAAAAATTTTCAAAAAATATTGAATGTACAGATTCGACTCAGAATTTTATTATATGTATAGATACCATATTCATTATCTAACTAAGTATACTAACTATAATAACAATAACTGTTTCATATTGTACCTAACAAATTACACCAAATTACAGATATCCCCAATGGCGGATACGGTGGGGTCGGAGCTGGAGCCCCCCGTGCTGGACTTCGCGGCGCTCTCGGGCTCCCCGACGCTGGGCCCCGTGCGCTGTTCCCGCTGCAAGGCCTATATGTGCCCTAACATGAAGTTCATAGACGCAGGCAGACACTTTAAGTGTGCCTTCTGTAAAGCTACTACAGAGGGTGAGTATTCAGACTTATTTACCGTCCCACTGGTGGGTGTGGGTCTCCCTTCAATACGAGGAGGATCGGACCATAGTCCACCACGCTGGCCAAGTGCGGGCGGAATTCACATTTCTTTCGACAACTTGCTAGGTTCTCTCAGACATGCAGGTTTACTCACGATATTTTTTTTTACTGTATGGCAAGTGGTTATCATGCTGGAAATGATTCGCACATGAAAATATCAGAGATGTGAGATCCGGGATTTGAACCCGCTTCATTTGGTTTCCCAAGCGAGTGTGTTACCACTGTGCTATGACTGCCTTTATAATCTCATATTTTTCTCATTTTGAAAACCATAACAATACATTTCAGTGCCAATGGAGTACACGCAGTACATCAACAGTATGCAGCAGTACGGCCGCGTGCCGGCGGAAATGGCGCTCGGCACCTACGAGATTGTGGCCACCAAGGAGTACTGTCGGGTGAGCTACATTCAACCTTATGTTGTTGCGATTAGAATTGGGTTTTATCAGATTTCCAATTGTTCATTGATTTCTATTTTCACCCTGAGAGTGACAGTCAATTTTATGCGATGGGGATTAGAGTTGAGTTTTGTGTGTATTTATAATTGTTAATTATATTTTCATCCTTATGTTGTTAGGGTTAAAATTAGGTTTTGTATATCAATAAAAGTTTCAGTGAATGTTGATATTTATATAATTTGGATATTGGATATTATGGAGAACCAAACCTAACCTTTAAGGTTAGGGTTGGTTACTTCGAAGATCTTCGTTTTATCTGTACATTAAATATTTTTTGGAAAATCTTATTGAAATAGACATTATTATCGATACGTCCGTCCGTCCGTCCGTCTTTCTGTCTGTTTGTTATCGCATCACAGAAAAACCACTGGAGGGATTGTGATGAAATTTGGTATGGTGGTAGCTGGTTATCCGGGTCAACATATAGAATATTTTTTACTACAGGAAAATGTCTCATTTCTGAAAAAAAATACAAAAACTGCAATGTAAGAGTATACTAATATGTAAAACCTAAGAATTTGGTTTTTGGTCGTCTGAACAGGGGCGGAGCCGCGGGCAATGCTAGTTTAAAAATAATTTCTGTCTGTCTGTGTACTAAGTTTGTTCTCTGAAGTTTGTCCTCCAAACATACACACAGACAAACTTTCACATTTATAATACTCGTAGTTGTCCGATTTTTATAATTTAATTTTGTTTTAAAGTGCTGGAACACCATATTTATTTTAATTATATGTAGTTTAATGAAAAGGGGGTTAAAAATGAAAAAAATAAATTTAAATTGAAAACCTACGTTTGTCTAAGTAATATTTTAAATTATAATAAATTAAAATATATATTTCAGAACAACACCCTTCCAAACCCTCCAGCGGTAGTGTTTGTCATCGACGTCTCCTACAACTCCATCAAGAACGGTCTGTTGCAGACCATCTGTGATAACATTATGGATATTCTTCAGGTAAACTAAATAAATTGTTTCCTTGGTCCTACTAGATACAATGTACGGCTGTAGATCCCGAAGGTCGTGGCTTCGATTGCCGTCAAATATAGCTAAACACATAATACTTTCATTTGATATTTTAATGAAACTATCTTTTCGGATTTTTTGCCGTATTTATTATATTCAGTCTCACGGAAGAGTCTCGTGACCAATAATTGAAATACCTCATTTATGTCCTTGCTTGACTGCCACCAATAAATGTAATAAAAATTCAAAAGTATAATAAAATGTCTCTAATATGGACTCACAAACAGGTAAACTTTGTGAGATTGTGAGTTTGTGACGTTGTAGGGGATAATCTCTGGATCTACTGAATCGATTCAGATGAAATTTGGTAAGAAGATAATTTAAGACCCTGGGAAGGACATATGATACTTTCTATTCCGGAAATCTCCTCTTAAGGGGTTCAAAATGGAGATGAAAGTTTGTATGGGGAAGCAAGCCAAGGGACGAACCCGAGCGAAGCGAGGGTGAGTCGTTAGTAATATTATGAAATAAAAACACGGTAAAATCCGAAAAGATAGATTATTACGCATTACAAACTTATTACTTAACTAGCGGCTCACCCTCCCTTCGCTCGGGTTTTGGGATAAAAAGTGTGCTTTTCCAGACCATAATCTATCTCTGTGCCAAGTTTTATCCAGATCCGTTCAGCCGTTCTGGCGTGATTGAGTAACAAACGTCCTAACATCCAAACACCCATCTAAGATCTACACTTTCACATTTATAATATTAGTAAGAAGTAAGATGTGTATTTCTGTTTTAGGCCATGCCGAAAGATGAACAAACAGGCAAGAGCTACACGCGAGTGGGATTCATCACGTACAGCACTACTGTACACTTTTATAATATTAAGGTAAGGAAAAAATTTTAAGTAAAAAAAAACTTTAAAAAACAATAATTTGATATACGTACAAAGATTTTTTTATCTATTTTTATTTAAAGACTTTTTTAGCACAAAGCCACTAATATTATATTCAAATGCGAAAATATTCTTACTAGAATATAAGAAAATCTGATTAGCTATAAATATTTTACCCTTGTAAGCTACAATTTACACTTATAGGAATATTTGCATTCGTTTTAAGTTGCATTTGCTTTAATTTTATTCATTTAATTTTATTAAAATTTTTTTTTTTTTTTTATTTTAAATAAAAATTATTTTGACACAGGGCACGCTGGCTCAACCACAAATGCTGTCGGTGGGTGACGTGGGCGACATGTTCGTGCCGTTGCTGGAAGGCTTTCTAGAGCGCCCAGAGGACTCCGGGCAGGTGCTGGAGTCGCTCCTGCAGCAGCTACCGGTCATGTTCCAGAACAACAAGGAGACGGAGACCATATTGTTGCCCGCTGTGCAGGTATGTAGAATGTGCAAGTTCGAAGCAAGTAGGAGGCCTGATTTCCCTCGAATTAAGTGCAAGCTTTTAGCAATGAGAGTATTCAGCTCTCTTTAATGTCCCACTGCTGCACTGTCCATTCAATACGAGGGGGATCAGGCCATAGTCCACCACGCTGGCCAAGTGCGGGCGGACTGAGCATGTCTTTTGGAGAACTTGCTAGGTTCTATCAGACATACAGTTTTCCTCACGATGTTTTCTTTCACCGAAATAATTTCCATATGAAAGTAGGCACAGGTGCAAGACCCTGGATTTGAACCCGCTTCATTCAGTTTACCGAGCGAGCACATTACTACTGGGTCTACCACTGCCAGCAATAAGATACTACTAGAGCTTATATTCTTATATTATTTTAATTGAATTCCAGGCGGGTTATGAAGCCCTCAAAGCAGCGGACACGTCCGGACAGCTACTGGTGTTCCACACGTCCCTGCCCACTTTCAACGCTCCGGGCAAACTCATCAATAGAGAAGATAGGAAGTTATTAGGCACTGATAAGGAGAAACAGATTTTGAGTAAGTTTTTTTTTATAATTTGATATAGGTGTGTGGTTTTGTGAGTTTTGGTAAAAAAATTGGATTCGCAAAGTGAGAGTATTTATTTTTAAAATTTAGTATAATTTTTGTGTTCTTGGACGCATTGAATTTAATAAATTGGATAGCATTAACTATATAAATTTAAAGTTGTAATGTTAATTTGTGACAGTGAATAAATGTATTTATTAACAAGAAATTGTGTAAAGTAATAGTAAAGTTAATATATACAATACTAGAAGAACTCGCGGCTTCGCTCGCGCTAAAACTATAAAAAAAAAAAATCTAAAAAAGTAGGTTTCATACAAACTTTCACGCCTTATTTTACCGCCTTATTGAATTCATTTCGAAAAATACTAAAACGTATGATCATAAATAATTTTTTGAGTTGTATTATAGCGTACTTTCACGTGTGAATGAGATAATCTCCCGCGATAAAAAGTAGCCTATGTCACTCTTCAGCCCTCCAACTATCTCTACACAAAAAATCACGCTAATCCGTCACTCCGTTTCGACGTGAAAGAAGGACAAACAAACAAATAAACACACTTTCACATTTATAATATTAGTATGGATTAAAAAAAACTTATTGTACTGTTCTAAGTTTGACTGGACACTTTAAATAATAGTTTAATCAAGTTGGTGTGACTTTTCGTTTTAATTCACAATAAAACTTATAGATACAATAAAACCTCTTATAAATATGGCAGCCAACTAGCATAATTAACCGTTCGATAAACAGCCGCTAGTTGAACGGCGCCGTTTAGTTAAGAGACTAGGCTGTTAATCGAACGTCTAATTAAGGTAGCTGGCTGCGACATATACACGGGTGTTGAAAAGCACTAATCTTAATTTGTGAATTCGTTTAATTATTTTTAATTTATATGATTAGTGATTTCTATTCTAAGTGTGAAAAATAATATTTGTAAATCGTTGACGTTGTACGTGGTTCCAAAATGTAACATCGTAATAAATATGCACACACGGTGTAACCTGTCCACCGTCCCCAGGCCCGCAGACCACGGCGTACAACGAGCTGGGGCAGGCGTGCTCGGGCGCGGGCGTGTGCGTGCAGCTGTTCCTCGCCAACAACGCGTACGTGGACGCCGCCACGCTCGGCCAGCTGCCGCGCCTCACCGGCGGCGCCACCTACAAGTACACGTACTTCACTGTGAGTCGGTTAATGCTACTGAAATTTGTCACTAGCTATACCTTATATTTGTCTAAATACAGCCTCAGCCTACTTATCTATACGGTTAATAACCTAGAATAATTTAGAACTCGGCAGACTGATGTGTCTCGCTGATGGCGCCACATATAAGTATACATATTTCACTGTAAGTCATTTACTGATAATATTTTCCGAATAATATTCTATTTTTTCTTGTAAAATTAAATAAACATCTTTTTTTTTAAACAATTTTTAAAGTGAAACTTTTTTAGAATCATTGTGATTTGAAACTCGATGAAACGAAAATGCGACACTAAAAAGAGACAAACACAAATATGTAGGACAAAGCCGGCGAGAGAATGAGATAGAATACATTGCCATGTTGCCATGGTAACCGTATTATTTGATATAGAAAACATCACACAGCAAGTGAAAACTAATAAAATTAATTACTGAATAATATGTAATGTAAATATATTTATGTCAAATAAAATGTAAAATAACTTTTAAACTTGGTACAAATATTATAAAAAAATATAAACCTTATAATTACCCTACTCCTGATACTCTCTATTCATCTCATTCTCTCGTAGGTTACTTGTCTAAAGTTTCACCTCTACCGTGTGTGAATTGCACATACGCGCAATTTTTTATTTATAAATTGTGGTATATTGTCGGCGTCAGGCGGAGACGGACGGCGCGCGGCTGGCGTGGGACCTGCGGCACGCGCTGACGCGGCGCACGGCGCACGACGCCGTCATGCGCGTGCGCACGTCCACGGGCGTGCGCGCCACCGACTTCTACGGGCACTTCTTCATGTCCAACACCACCGACGTCGAGCTCGCCGCCATCGGTGAGACTACTATATACAATTAATGTTATAATGTTAATGTGAAAATATTCAGGCAGTTATGTTGTCAATTTGATCTTATATTTGAAAAACAAAACGGGTTCTTATATGTAACTATATTATTTAAAGTTGTTATTATAAAACTGTTTCTATTTAAAAGAGTTGTCATGGTTACAGTCTAAGCTTGCAATACCAAATACTTTTTAATTATATACAAATTAATATTGCCTGTTATTCTTTCACGCTAAAACTACTGAGCGGATTATGATGAAACTTTCTATTAATATAGCTTATACATGAGAATAACACATAAAAAATTATGTAGTAGGTATAAATAATTGAATTATGCGGGTCGAACTGCGAAAAATGTTTGTCCATTCGTCTATCAAAGGCAAGGAGGTGGGGTGTGAGGGATTGAACGAGAATGTAGCAATAGGTTGCCATACTTAATTTTATATGACATGATAACAGGGAATGGCTTTAGGTTTAACGGTTACAACTGTAACGTGCCACGAGAAGCAATAAAGTGCTTTAATTTGAAAAATGTTCGCTATGTACACATCACTATATTATATACCTTTTTTTTTTTTTTAACGTTGGGAAATGCATTTACGCACGACGTGTGGGACTCACCGGCGTAATACAGCCAGTACTACCCACTAAAACCCAACAAAACCTTCCCCCGTCTTAATGGGGCGTCGCAGGATCGCTTGCGCATTCAGCTACGACGCCCCGACGGCAGGTTCGCGCCCGGTTGGATTGCCGGGCACTACTGAGCCCCCCCCCACCACGACAAGGTGAACGCACTTTGGGGGGGACTATATTATATACCTAAATATAAATTAATAACTTTCCACAGACTCAGACAAAGCAATAGGTGTGGAGATAAAGCACGATGACAAACTAACAGCAGAAGACGGAGTGTACATCCAAGCGGCTCTCCTCTACACGCACGCCAGCGGGCAGCGGCGACTGCGCATCATTAACCTGGCGCTGGCGCTGGCTCACCAGCTCGCAGACGTGTTCCGTTCTGCTGAACTGGATACTGCCATCAATTTCTTGACTAAGCAAGGTAAGCTGGTTATATGTTGGGGCTGGTTATATGTACACATAGCACCGTCTAGTTCCATGGTAAGCTACAAGATTTGTGTTATGGATAACTGATAGTTGATACACTATACATATATAACTTTAAATACCTAGCGACTCACCCTCGTTTCGCTCGGGTTCGTCACTAGGTTGATTCCCCATACAAACTTTCATCCCCTTAAGGGATAATTTCCAGGATAAAAAGTATCCTATGTCCTTCCCAGGGTCTATTAAAATAATTATTTGAATGTTGTGTGCAGCGGTGTGGGCGCTGCGGGAGTCGCCGCCGCGCGCGGTGCGCGAGGGCCTGACGCAGCGCTGCGCGCGCTCGCTGGCCGCCTACCGCCGGCACTGCGCCTCGCCCTCGTCCGCCGGCCAGCTCGTGCTGCCCGAGTCCATGAAGCTGCTGCCGCTCTACACCAGCTGCGTGCTGCGCTCCGACGCCGTCGCTGGCGGTGAGTGCCCCCTGCTATCTCGCTCTGACATGCACACTTGACGGTATTGCCGTCTTTTTCACACTTTACGTGGTCTATGCAGCTGCTCTAATTGTGTACTAGCTGTGTGCTGCGTTCTTACACAGTGGCTGGGGTGAGTGCTGGCTCGCTCTGACATGTAAATGGTATTTCCGTCTTTTTCACTCTTTAGGTGTCGCATCAACTGTTCTATTCTATATGTATATACAGTAGTTTTCAATAAGTACACACGAAAGCTTTATCACGGTAATATTACATACAGTATTCCATCTTTATAACGGTCGGAAATCGAGCTATACCTACGCGCGTCGCATTCGGTATACACACGGTAGACAACCGTCCGGGGCTGCCAGATCGTATAATTTGATACGAAAATTTTATAACGTGGTTATGTTATGTAACTTTTATAATTGGATACAAAAATAAACATTTTATGCCTTCCGTAACTTCGCTAATGTCAAACAAAAAAGTATTGAGACATCGTATGTTTTAAAAATAAAAATTAACCAATTAAATTAAATATAAAAATTGAAGTATTGTTATTTAAACTTTTTATCCGAATGCGGATTCTTTATACTATTAAATTTAACAATAAAGTTTTTCGTATGTCTCAGTCGAGGCGCAAATATTTGTAAATCTCAAATTTATAAGGGTCACATGCCATCATTATAAATTTGAGATTCTGAAATTAAATCTACTAATAATAGTTTTTAAATAAAAAATATAATATTTGATATCACAAAATTAGAAAGAAACTCAAGTAGGTAGACGAACTTAAAATACTGGCCGGCGGGCACTCGGGCAGCCCTGTCGCGTGGGTACGTGCCGCTCGG